>WWBZ02000001.1:4800000-6145880 GCA_011503125.2 Botryosphaeria dothidea
CCGAGTTTGAGAACAGAAAGCAGTGGGCATCTGCCTCAGTTGCATTCTTCTTTTTGTACTATGTGTTCTTCGGCATTGGCTGGCAGGGAGTGCCATGGCGTAAGTACCACACTGTCCACCACCCACCCCCAACCCTCATCACACTTGCCCACACTACCTGAGGCGTGAAAAGCCAATAAATGTTTCGAAAGAGCACTTGAAGAGCTGAAGCATCGTCAACACCCTTCCCTCAACACTACCACGTTCAAAGCATCGAGCTAACCTCCAATGCGAAGTTTACCCAGCGGAAGTGAACAGCTTAAGCATGCGGACAAAAGGAGCTGCATTGGGGACTGCAACAAACTGGATTTTCAATTTTGCCGGGAAGTAAGACCTTCTCCTAGCCTCGGCATGCACTGACGATGATTTCAGTGGTTGAAATTACACCTCCGGGCATTGAATCACTGGGATGGCAATTCTACATTATCTGGACGGTGTTCAATGGGGCTTTTGTGCCGATTGTGTACCTGTTCTACCCGGAGACGGCGGACCGGTCCCTTGAAGATTTGGACCGGCTTTTCATCGAGAACCACGACATATTCGTTTTCCGCCACAAGGACGCGATTTCGTCGAAGCGGCCGGTGCAGTACATCGAGCACGAGAAGGAAGAGGTCAGGCGGCACAGCAGCATCAAGCCTGAAGACGTCTCGGGGGCGGTTGAGGCACACGCGAAAGACGTGTTGGCGTCTCAAGGAAATACCGAGAAGATCGACGTTGTCTGATGGGCAAGCGATCTCCACCGGCATAAATTGACAGAACACATTAAAGTTTCTCTGGCATTGTGGCACAAGCATGTGAAGAGTGATTAGCGGATCTTATCGGGGAGGGCGCCCCACGTTTCCCCTGGCATTTGGCTAGCACGTTTTGAAACGGCCGGCCATCGCCCACAACACCACGGGAGCAGGCGTGGAGATGAGGGCTGCTGCAGCGCGAATCCTTACGCTGCACTCGGGACAGTCTGGAACTCGCCCTCAGGGCTCGCTTGCAACAGGCGCCGTGCGGACAAGGGCTGCCAGCCGTTCATGGTCGCCGGAGGGCTGCGGCGAAGCGCGCGGGAAGCCGGGTGCTGCATGCACGACACGGCAAGACCTTCTCGTGATGGCCACGTTTCGCGCGGGCGGGCGAGCAGGACGACAGGAACAGGAAAAGCAGGACAGAAGAAAGCGCAAGATCTGGCCGGCTGAAACGGCAACCCGACGCCACCAACGGGCCGCTCGCTCTCTGCCTTCCCAAAATGTCACGCCCGCCCAATCAGCAACGCGCCCCCCGCTATCGCAAGCGCTGCCATTGGCCTCACCTCGCCTTTCTTTCACTACTGCACCTGTCGTCAAGCCACCCTGCGCCGCTAATGTATGCCGAAGGAGTCGATTCCTTTGTCCTCCGCCCCCTCCACTAACAATAACCATATCTTCTCTGCTATATTTGACCACCTGGCTCTCCTCGACCCTCACTCCAACCCCCATCGCTGCCCTGGCAGGCAATTCACTCTCTTTTCACCTCACCTCGAGTCTGCGACTCGCCCGCTCATTCCCTTCGCTCTGCGCCGTCACTCCTTAGACCACCACTGTCCTTCACTTCAAACCCAACCTTGCAGCCTTTTTTCATCCTCTTCACAGCTCCCACCTTCGAAATGTTCGCCGGCAAGCTCTCGTCCGCCGCTGTCCTCGCCGGCCTGGCCTCCGTCGCCAGCGCCATCGACTGGAGCGCCATCGACTACCATGGCCACTATTTCAGACAGGAGTGGGTTGAGCCACCCGTCACGGTCGAGCGCCTGGATCCCATCCTCAACCCCGGCCAGCTGGGCACACACGTCCACTCCTTCATCGGTGCCAATTCCGTGTCTGCCACCACCGACTACAACGACACTCAGCAGTCTTCCTGCAGCCAGGTCTACGTCAAGCCTGACAAGAGCATCTACTGGGCTCCCGCTCTGTACTTCCAGGACCCCAAGAACCAGTCCTTTACTCGCGTCAAGGAGCATCACCGTGTGCTCTACTACTTGTGGGTTGTCCCCGAAACCGTAGAGTATCTGGAAGCTAACCTCGTGTGTCTGCAGTAACCGCGCCGCCGACCCGGACACTGGCGCCGAGAGCTTCGACCTTATTGAAGAGTTCCCCGAGGGCTTCAAGATGATCGCCGGCGACGCCAACCTGCGCGCCCCCGCCGCAACCAAGCAGTTGCAGGATTCTATTGAGTGGTTCTGCCACGGTCCTGATGTCAAGTCTAGCGGCTTCCCCGGCAACTTCACCTCGTGCCCCAACGGTTTCGCCGGCTCTGTCCGCTTCCCCTACTGCTGGAACGGCGACGACTTCAACCCAGATGATCCGCACGCTCATATGTCCTACCCGAAGACCGACGCCCAGGGCAATGGTGCTCCAGACAGCGGACCGTGTCCTACCTCTCATCCTCACATTCTTCCCCACATCTTCATCGAGTTCTGGTTCAACACCGACCCCTTTGATGGCCTCTACGAGATGGGTGATACACCTTGGGTGGTTTCGAACGGCGATCCGAGTGGCTATGGCTTCCACGCCGATTTCCTGAATGGTTGGGAGAAGGGCGTGTTGGCAAGGCAGATGAAGGAGTGCAACATCGGCGAGTCTGGCGAGCCTCTGGAGAACTGCTTCGACACTTGGAAGAAGGATGGTCAGGAAGAGACCCGCGAGAACTGTTCCCAAAAGTCATCCGTCACCGAAGAAGTCGAGGGCTGGCTCGACGCTCTTCCCGGCTGCAACCCCATTCAGCATGGACCCGAGAGGGCTGTCATGAAGTCTGATTGTGGCGACACTGCCAGTCTTGACAGCAATGGTGCTTCTCCCAGCAGCGCCGCACCCACCGCCAGCTCTGCTGTCGAGGAAACTCCCTCCGACACCGCATCCGAGCCTGCTTCTCCGCCAACTTCTTCTCTCCCTGCTACTGAAGACTCGTACTCTGCACCGTCCTCCTCTTTGACTGCTGTCGCCGTGACTCCCGTCGTCACTGAAGCGGCCACAGAGACTACCGACAGCAACGGGAACGTGGTGTATGTTACTGTGACTTCGTACTACACCGCTTATGACTCTGCACCCACTGGCTCTCCGTCGCCCGTTTCTACCTCCGACGCCACCGCCGATCTGCCGACTGGCTGGACCGCATCTGGCTGCCATAGCGACGCCGTCTTTCCCAGATCTCTTTCTGGCAAGGAACTCGCATACTGGGGTGAGCCCATCACGTCTTCCGGCTGCGCCAAGTACTGTGATGAGCAAGGCTTCAGCATTGCTGGTACTGAGTACGGCGAGCAGTGCTTCTGCGGAAACAGTCTGAGCCAGAGCGAAGTACTCGATGCTTCCAAGTGTGACATGGAATGCAAAGGTGCCGCTGGTGAGGTTTGTGGCGGTAAAGGAGCGCTGAGCGTGTTCGTGAAGGGCGGAAAGAGCCTCAAGAGTCGGAAGAGGAGCTTGCACTTCCGCAAGCACGTTGGAGGCGGTGCCAGCGTCCACAGGGGATCCTTCTGAGAGCTTCGACTGACAGACGCATGAGTGTCTATGATTCTCTGTTCGACTTTTTCAATTCTTCGAAGAGCTACCTGCCCGAGTGGTTCAATTTGTGATTTGCTGTGCCTGATCAGAACTTTTTCTTCATCTTCTTCTTCTTCGCCGCTACGATTATGCACTTTCACGATCTTACGAACACAGCGACTCCATTTTTGGCCTTAGACTCGTTCAGGCTCCGGAGGTCGTGAAAATGGTGGGAAGGGTAGACTTGGTGTACAGGCGACGGGAAATTTTTGTGGATACATTTGGACTGGCGATGGATAGAGATAAAAAGAGCGAATACGAATTTTAGCAGAGGGCGACCTAAGTGGCAGTGATTGAATTGTGGGTGGCAAGGATGCATACCAGCCTCTTCCCTGCTTCTGTGTGCCACACTCGTCTTGGCCCCCAGCCACGACCCCGCGTTGCCGCTTGGATAGTGACACGGCGGCGATGGCAACCACCTTCCAGTGTGCAATCGTCCTACCTATTACTTGTTGACCCACGTTATCTTCGATCGCTTTCGCGCAGACCGCCATCGTCGGGTGACACTCTTGCAACAGCTGCTGGTCCATCCTCGAGCCGTGTAGTCACCTACCCAGTGCACGCATACCTGGCGGTCTTTGGCGAGGATCTCCAGCCGTGTACTCGTTGTACGTCAAGCCAAGGACGTCGGGGATAAGTAGTTGGCCGAGGTCCATCATTTCCGAGTTCGGTGATTCGGGCTGCAACTATGCAGGAAACAAAGACAAGATCAACGAAAGAGCAGTGGGGTGAGCAGGGCAGCCAGAAATGTAGGACGGCGGGTTCAGAGAGGCATCTAGGGCCCGAAGTGCTGGAAGAATGGTTCAACCAGACTCTGTCCTCGGCTACCTGGCGAAGAGGTCGGCACCGAGGCAGCCCTGACGGACCCCGGGACCCGGACTTCGACGATCGCCTCTACCGTTGCTGGAGGCTCCAAACATGCGGGTCCTGCCTGAGTAGTGATGCGCGGTGCGGCTGGTGCCCATATGTCAGTCCATATTTGCATGATACTGTCTCCAGCTACCGCAAGGCTAACCAGCAAGAACCCATCAGTCGTCCACCTGCATCCCGCTTCCTTCGACATCGGATATGCCATTACGCTGGGCGCCGCTCACGCCGCTCAATCACGCCCACATCTGTCCGTTCGACCCCGAGCGCTTTGAGCTGCGGACAAAGTCGTTCGGGCGCGAAAGCTGCAACGTCTCCACGACTACTGTACTCACGGCCGTTGTTTCCTCCCTTTGTGGAATTGCTGCTGTCTTTGTGGTGCTAGGCCTTGCTTGGGTGGTGGTTCGCTTATTCAAAGCCGGAAGAAGGGCCAGGAACGGAATTAAGGTTTTGATTGTGGAGAGCGGGTTGCCAGGAGATAGCTGGAGAGAGGAACGAGTTTGGGTACGGAGAGGTAGGAATTGGCGGGGAAGAATGGCGGTGGAGGAGGGTGATGAAGAGAGACGAGCTTTGCTGGGGGGTCGAGCTTGATGCAGATCTGCATTCTGAATAGCAGAGACGTGTGAGTGTGTCTGTTTCTTTCTTCTTTTCGAGTGTAATGGTAGCACAGAGAGGACACTTGGTTATTTGCCTCGTTTGCATGCTTGATCGGCTTTTTGCAAGTATTTGTCTGCCTGACGTTGTGGCAAATCTCTGACGTGGAGTTCTTGGTCGTTCCTTTTTTCTCTCCTTCGGTGTGCACCACATAAGATCTCCAGACCTTGGTGTTTGCACGCTCCGGAAGTCTAGAGCCGCGACATCCGGGAGCAATTGTTCGGATTTCTTACCACAAAAGGCGAACAGCCGGACCTCGAGTGGACGCGATGGTGGACTCAGCTGATCTGACAGAGCTGTTTACGACGTTGAGTCAACAGCCCCACGTTGATACTTTGACCGCGGCGCCAGCTCCTGCCCCTCCATCGGACGTCATCGCCGGATGCCAAACATCCCGAGGCTCCAGACCACGGCTAGCCTGTCCGGGAAACAGGCCAATGAAAGCAGTTTTCCGCAGTACAATGCTCCGCGAATGATGAGCCGTCCCATCGGCCCATGTCCTGATACGCGCCATCCGAACTGAAGCCGGCCATATATAAGTCGCGGCGGCCAGATCCTTTGAATCCTCCAGTTTCGCCGCGTCCATCACTGTTACGAGATATCCAACATGACGATTGTTGTTCACCACCTTCAGCGCTCACAGTCGGAACGCATCGTGTGGCTGTGCGAGGAGCTCGGCGTCCCTTATGAGCTCAAGATCTACAGGCGTGATCGTAAGACGCTGCTGGCGCCGCCGGAGCTGAAAGCACTGTACAGTATCCTACGAGGTTGTAAATAATTGTGGTTGACATGTCCTCCAGTCACCCCGCCGAGACTGCGCCTATCTTCGAAGATGGAGACCTCATGCTCTCAGAATCCAGCGCTATCATGGAGTATGCCAAGCTGTCTTCCATGCTTGAATGAAGCTAAAATTGGATGCCTAGATACATCATCGCCAAGCATGGCAATGGTCGCCTCTCAGTGCCTGCCAGCGCCTCCAACTTTGCCGACTATATTTACTGGTTCCATTGGGCCATCGGTACCTTGGGGCCTTCCATCTCTGCCCCCATGTTCCTTCAGCTGGCCGGCGTGGGCAAGGACAGCCCCAATCCAGTCATCGGAATTGTTCAGAACCGCTCCTCCAGGGCGCTGAAGCGTATGGACGCTCGTCTCAGGGAGACACCGTACCTGGCTGGCGACGAGTTCACCGCCGCTGACATCTACGCTGCTTTTTCTGTCTCGACGGGGCGGATGTTCAATCCCTACTCCTTGACCGGGTACGACGGCATTTTGAAGTGGTTGGAGAGGTGTTCCCAGAGGCCGGCATACAAGGCTTTGATTGAGAAGGCAGAGAAGGGCGAGGACAGAGGTGTTGTGCCCACCATCATGGCCGAGGCGCCAACTTCCATGTGGACTCTCGTTGAGGCATAGGTCGCAAGAAAGGGATGCAAATGAATGATGTAGTAGTCCCAATTTGGTTTTCGAGCAGAGCGTCCATCCAGAAAGCTAGACGAAACATTGCGAAGCAGTATATAGTCAAACAGCACACAATGCAAGTAGCACGATCGAGTTCTGACAGGATAGCATGCCAACTGTGTCAAATTGCCTGAATTTGGTGCAACTCAGCTCAAGAATCTATTTGCGAAAATGTGGAAAGCGCCTGGTAGTGAACTTACCCTTAACTATTCTTTCTTTGCTAATTGTATCGGAGGAACCTCTGGACCCGGAAACGCTCTCTTATTGCATCTCAGCCCTTCCCCGAAGCTTTCTTCTGCATGCCAAAGAGACGCTTGAAACCCCTCCCCACGGATCCCAATACAGCCCTGGCAAACCACGGGGTCGCCCACACGCTCAATGCCAGTCTCAGTGGCAACAGCGCCTTTGTAACGGCCCAAGCTGTTGCGACCTCGACCAGGATCCTTACACCGCCTTCGCCCCATCCCCAAGCCATACCCGCCTTCCTACGCAGCTTATCTCTCCTGCCACCCTCGCCGACCTCGTCTTCCGCCTCATGAACCGCATCGTCGCTGATCCAGCCTTTCCGGCGGAAGTAGCGACCGAAGCGCTCGACACCCTGCTTGACCCAAGCGCCCTCGGAGATGTACGGCGGAAGCCAGTCTGCGTAGTGGAAGGTTGCGGCGAGACCGACGAGCGGGACTATGGCGGTGATTTCGTGCAGGATGAGGAAAGCCGTGATGTGGGTGAGCGGCGCCCGGCGCAGCGGCGAGAGGTAGCGTTGGAGCCGTGAGGGCACTGAAGTGGCATCAGCTGGGTCGGCGTGGAGGATACCCAGGCATACAATACGTACGGCGTGATATTACGCGGTCGAGGCGTGACTGTTTGCGAGTCGCTTCTGAAGCTTCGGACGGTGGTGGCGGAGGTTTTGCTGAAAAGCGACGCAGAGGACCGCCATTGCGCGGGCGCAAAAGGCCCACGTTCGACCGCAGGATCGTGCGTGGATACAAGGCTCTCATGGCTACCGGTGGGGTTGGGCGATAAGAAGGAAAGGCATTCCGGGTGATTGTTTTGTCTGATGGAGAGGTGCTTGATCTGACGTATGCGAGGCTGCGAGGAGCTTTGACCCCCACAACCATGTCATCGAGAGCTTCGCAGTGTCTTGGCTGGGTTGAAACATAACATCAAACTCCTGTTTTCTGCATCGCATCTATCGTGTTACTGTACAAAAGCGTCCTGCCTACCGCTGCCTCTCCTTGAATTTAACCTGCATGTCCCACGGCAAAAGATCAATGGTTCCCATGAAGCGTTGAAGCGGCTACTGCACTAATACACCTGCCTCTTTTCTCACTCATGCATATTCCCCAAAAGCAAACGCCGTGCTTGTGGACCAATTCATTGGCTTCCAGATACCTTATTAATGGCTGTTTTCCCCCTGGCCAAGCACTAATCCTCGAACAGAAGACGCCAGAGAGCGTCCTTCTCCACGAAGTCATGGTGGATAATGTTGACCAGCCAATAGTCGTCCCGGATCCGTCCCAAGAGGTCTGCTGTCGCTGACCTAGGAGGGTAGATGTGCCTCCATTCCGACCAGATGCTGAAAGCCTCCTCCAACCATGCCCGGAAAGAAACCGACTCGATAATCGTAGGCGTCACGATTTCTTTACCCGCGAAAGACCCCCACGTCACCGGGTTGACCGATTGTTCGTCGTTGGACGAGAAGTCGCCGGCGTTGTTACCCGCAAAGTACGTCACATCCGACAGTTCATCGAGCTTGGCTTGCAGCTTCTTCCAATCGGCCGAAGAGAGGAAGAACTCGACAAATGGCTGCGTGGTGTTAGCAGCGATTCCAATAGCCATGCGCGGGGCAGGGTCATCACCTTTTGGAAGACATAGCCATTCTTCGGGCCCCACCCAAAGATGGAGTCAGTGCTCTTGACCCCGTTGACTGCGGGTTGGCTTGCGACAGACCACCAACCCTTGCCTATGAGCTTGAGTAGCTGTTCCCGGATCGTCTCGGTCTCCGCGTTGAGCCCTTCATCGCTCCAAGGGATCGCTTCGAGGTCGCCAAGGATATGACGTCGGAAAATGTCGGAGATGTCTTCCACCGAAGTCGGGTACTTCCAAAGCCTAATCGCTTGCGGTATCGACACGTGCAAGGATACGCCGTAACCGTCGATTTCACCGTACGCTGCCTTCAATGTTAGGAATGCCGAAGCACCGAGGGAGGACAGTTTACGCACCTGGCGACCTCGCGTCTCCCCAACGGCCGTTCGGGAAATCATCCCAAGTAGCTTCCCTACCTAATGACCCCTCCCCTTCCGAAATGGCCAGAGTGTTGGCTCTGGTCATGATCTTATCCTTCGGCACGCCTGCTTCATCTGCAAGCGCTTCGTAGCTTTTGTTGCTGGATGTGGACGGACGATCCACAACAACCCGATTGTGCGGGGTCATGTTCGCCGAAGATGCCCGCCTCCGATCCTTTACCTTGAGGGAATCACTCGGCCCGTCGCCATTGACTGGGATGTCATCAATGGTTACCGCTTCTTCCTCATTCTCATCCGGGGCAGCCGGTGGTATCAAGTGGCAGCGTTCCACAATGTGCGCCACTGCCTTCTCGAGATTGAGCGTGTAGAAGTGGAAACCTCTTGGACCTGGGTTTGGCCGTTTCTTGACCTTCTCGACTATCTCGGACAGAATATCCACGCCCACACTCTTGACCGCTTCATCGTCACCCTTGACGGCATCTAGACGCTCAAGGACCTGCGCCGGCAACTTGGCGTGGCTCAGCTTCGTGGTGCGGCGAAGGATCTGGTAGCTCTGGATAGGCATGAGGCCAGGGATGATGGGAATGAACTTAAAGACGCCCGACGGGTCATTGCGGAGCATGGTCTCAAAGTCTTCATAGGCCTTGATGTCGAAGAACAATTGGGTCATTATGAAGTCGGCACCAGCCTTGGTCTTCTCGATCAGGTACGGCAGGTCGAACTTAGGGTCCTGTTTGTCGGGGTGCGACTGGTCCGAGTGGCCCTCAGGATAGGCGGCAACTCCAATGCAGAAGTAATCGCCGTACTTCTCGCGGATGTAGCGCACCAGATCCACAGCCCACGTAAAGTCCTTGTTCGAGTCGTTGTCCTTGTCCGCCTCGCCCTCACGGTATTCTTCGCTGCGAGGAGGGTCGCCACGGAGAGCGAGAATGTTGCGGACGCCGAGGGTCTTGGCCTGTTCGAGGGCATCGTCGACCAGCGAGCGGCTCATGTTGGTGCAGGTCAGATGCAGGCAGGTGGTGAGGCCCAGCTGGCGCTGGGTCAGCTCGGCGAGCTCAAGCGACTTGGAGGCGGTGCTGCCGCCAGCGCCCCAGGTGACGGTGACGAACAGCGGGTGGAGCGCGCTGGCCATGCGCTCCAAGCGGTTTTGGAGGTTGGCGAAGCCCTGGACGCGTTGTCAGCGGAGCGTGGGCGAAGGGCGAAGGGCGAGGTCGGCGCACCATCTGCGTCTTGGGCGGGAAGAACTCGAGGGAGAAATAGCGGCCGTCAGGCGGCAGAGCCGCGAGCTTATCCGTGATCTTCTCCATGGCTTTGTGGGGATGGATGGCAGGGTGTTTTTGCTGAGGAGGGCATGCTGGCGTTGACTCTTCTCAGGTGCGCGTGGGGCAACGCGGGCGACCATTGTTCCTGTCAAAATCCGCGTCCCGGCTTCTTCCCCTCCGCTAACTGCCGACTGTCGCCGAATACAGCCCTTGCCCCGTTTCGAAGCACCTTTGCGTTCAAGCATCTAGCACAACTGCTATTTGTCTTCTCCTCTCTACATGGAGCCTTTGTCTTTTGAACATGTACATAGATAAAGAAAAGCACGAGATCCAAATCGAAAAGAAAAAGATAAATCCCTCCAGGTTAAACGCCGAAAGACTGTACATCCCGTTTTTGGTACTTGCTCAAGAATCCGTGACCGCCTCTTCCTCATCATCCTTTTTATACATGAAGTATTGCACAAAAACGCCTGCGTCTAGGAGAAGCGTTCCGAAGCTGCCCAACAGCCAGCTCAAATTGACCAGAACATAACGCCCGTAGATCCGGCCTGCCTCTCCAGGTCTGCAATGTCCGTGACGGCCGTGGCAAACAGGGTCGTAGGCAAGGATGGAAATGACGTAGGTCAGATTGCCGAGGCATGCAAAAATGAAGAAAAGCATGGAAATGCCTTCGGTGCTCTGCCGCCGATAGTTAAGATAGAGCTGGGGCAGCCGCGAGCCCAAGTAGAGAACGCAGCAAATGTAACCGCCAATCTGGCCGGGGATGTTGAACTGAAGAGTCTCCTCGCCGCTGTCCGCTGTCTTGTTCTCCGGAGGTTGGTATGTGAAGAGCCAGCCAAGGAAGCCGGCGGCGCACACGAGCACAACGGCAACAAGGTTGAAAAGAACCGACTTGAGTGTAGACCATTGGGCTTCCGGCACCGTGGCCGGCGCGGGCGTGTCGACGAAGGGTGTCGCGGGCGAAAGATGCTCTCCGTCCTGGAACAGCCGCTCGGTAAAGGACGAATAAGACGCCCGGCGCCGCCCTCCCTCAGCGTCGCTGATGCGAGCAGGCCTCGAATGCCCATTGCCATTATTTCCCAGCAACGCCGAAGTCTCGGTCGGCTCTCGAGGCGGCTCTTCCTCATCCACCGGCTTTCCGACCTCGTCCTTCAGCGTGAAACCTTTGTAGTAGAAGCATTGCGCGAGCAGGACGACGTCGGCAAGCGTGTAGTAGACGGCGAGAATAATCTGTTCAATGGTCAGCAAGTACGTCCGAGATGAGTGCAAGATGAGCGAAGCGCACCATTGTGGGCAAAACGCGCTGCAGCACAGCGCCGACAATGTTGAAAACATCGCCAAGCAACCAGACAACGATGAAGACGACTGACAATCCCTCGGCCGACCCACGACGGAAGTTCTCAATGATCTGCGGGGAGAAGACCACGACCCAGCATGCGATAGAAATGGAACCAGTGATGCCGCTAATGGCGTCTAGGTCGAGACTGAGGCCCTGAGACGGTGGAAACATGGCGGACGAACAGCAGCCGCGAAAAATTGGCGTGCAAAGGGGCGGCTGGGAGTGAGTTCAAGAGGGAGGCAGTTGGGGAAATTCTCCGATGAAAGGCTGGTAGCGGAACAAGCGTCGGGCATGAGGAGTCATCGCGGGCGGTGGGGACAACGATTACGTTTGGGCTGCATGCACGCACACGGTCCCTGGCGTCATGCAAATCCGGGGTATGTGCCGAGATCGGCTACGCATTCCTCAATTGTGCAGCTGTTTCACCCTCCTGCTGCGTACTCTAGATATCTAACAACAAATCTTGCTTTGCTCCATGCCGTGTCTCTGAGCCAATACTCCATCCAATGCTTCATGCAGTCCCTCCAGCCTTTGCAATTAAAGGTTATTATCCTTTTTAAACTTGTCCCACGCCTCATTCAGCGTGGCAAACACAGCTGCGCTGATCATCCTTTGCTCAGTCGTAGCATTTTTCGCGATCTGTCACCTTTCGCATCAGTATCTGTCCAAGTCGAAAGTGAAATTGGTGGAGAAAGACTCACCTTGTCGGGGTGTACTTTGGCAATGGCCTTCATGTACACGATTTTAACTTTGTTCGGCATGACTAGATCTTGCATGCCAACCTTCTTCCACCCCGCCTCAGGCCACAACACTGTGTCAAGTGATCCCAGCAGTGCTCGCAAATTGTCGGCCTTGCTGCCTTTCCAGGCAACAAGCTTCGCGTCCACCTGGTCTGTAAGCGCAAACTTCTCGTCGTCAGCCTTCTCTGCTGCTTCGTTGGCTTCACGGAGCTTCTTGACAGCCTCTGCAGAAGCAGCTGCCGAAACATTTGGCCTTGGAACAGGTCGTGATGCAGCGGGCTTCTTAGCAGCAGCCGCAGGACGTGCAGCAGCAGGCCGCGATGCTTGCTGAGATCCACCTCCAGCCGCTTTCTCGCATCTATTACGGCCTTGAATGCTGACAGAACCACCCACACCAGCTTCGACCGCGTCCTTCCAAACTTTAGCAGCTTCGGTCCACTTCTCCATATGCTCCAAGGCCTCTGCCTTTCGCATGAGCGCCTTGCCGAAGAAGTCCTTCATATCCTTTTCTCTCTCGGCACCGCCCATAGCAATGTTCTCTCCTTCTCCACGAGAAGGACCAATGACAGACAAAGCAGAGTCCGCATCGGCCACGGCAGCTTTCGGATCACCCACCTTGATATTTGTGAGGGCTCGGTTGCAGAGGATGATGATGGTGATAGGATGCCCGGAGGGAAGGGGCTGAAGTGCGCTTGTGTATGCGGTGTGAGCAGCTGAATAGTCACCGCGCTTGAAAGCTTCGGTCCCTTTTTGTCTGTGACCAGCAGAAGCCGATAGTACACCTGCTGACGCTGAAGGTATTTGCCGCGGAGGTGCCTTGGGGCGCGTTGGCAGTGGAGAAGGTGTAACTTTGGGCGCGGACTGGGTTCTTGGTGCAGGCGATGGTTTCGGAGCGAATGGATTGTTGGGGTGCAGTGCAGGAGGTGACTTGGCGGATGCCGGTGCACTCTCAGATGGGGAGAATAGGTCCGGTTCAGATGCGGTCTCCGAGGGCTTAGGAGTCGTCTTCTTCCGCCGGGCAGGGCTAACGTATGCTTGTGCTGACTGCTCTTCCACATCTTCTCGAGTGAGTTTACCCAGAGGAACACGTCCTTGTTGCCGTGTATCCTGGCCTGGTCTCGGAGGAGGAGTCGAGCGGTGAGACCCTTGAGCGGATGCCGGTGACTGGCCTCTTGACCACGAGTCTGTGGTGTGCAGATCCGGGCGAGCGGGACGACTCGTGCGACCAGGTTTCTGAGGTCTACCCGCACCGGCCTCCAACATCAGAGCTTCGTCCGTGGCTTGTTGCTCAGCCTTGGATTGGTTCCTCCTGGTTGGGCCATCGCCGGTTGCATGGCTCTGGGCTTCTCTCATCCACTTTGGCTGACTAGGGTCGCCATCCTGCTGGAATTCAGCAACAGCCTTCTGTACTTTCTTTTGACTTTGTTTCCAGAAGCTGTTAGCTGACTTGAACAAATTCGTTCCAATTTCTTGCGCAATCTGCGCCACATCCTTCTCTTCTGTGGGGGTGCGACTTTCGGTCCTGCGCTGAGAACTTGATCGGCTCCCTTGCTCGCGCATCCAGGTTGGAACGCCTTCTCCCGCGAGTTCATTTCGGTTGTTTCGCCCCGAAGAGCTTCTGTGCCGTTCACTCTCCAGACCCAGCGGACTGGCACGCCCCCGTGCTTCCTGCCTTTGGCGGGATTTTTGTTTTGCCTTGTCATGGGCCTGGTTGAGCAGCCAGCCAACGGCCGCTTGAATATCCGTTCCATTTTCCGTGTGGGCCAGAGCTTCGGCGGATTTATCTGCGGGAAACCCCATGTCGACCAATTCTGCCACAGCGGCATCACGAGGATCGCCATTACGGCTCGATTGATCCGCTGTGGGCTCGACGTCTTCGGCGAACTGTTGTTCGGCCTGCTTGTGGCGAGGAGGAAGCTCCGAAACGGGCTTGCCCAGGTCGCCAAGAATGTCGTCGTCCTGCTCGAATGCTGGAGCAGGTTGAGGCGGGTGCGCCGCAGGCCTCGACGACAGTTGGCTCAAGCCAAATGGATCGTCATCGTCGCCAAAACCAGACCCGGTCGCGGCATTGGAGCTTGCTCCATTGCTCCTCAGGCCGGTACCCTGGCTTGGAGTCACACCGCGACTCGAAGAGGCCTGAGGGACAGGGTAATGACTCGACGCATCGACGGGCGCAGCCGAATTGAATGCCGCCAGGATGTCGTCCTCGTCCTCCGCTGGCGCGGGGGATGCACTCGCAGGCACATTGATGGCGGCAAAGGGCTTGTTGATGGTGCTGGATAAGCTTGCAGATGCGGGCTGCTGAGCAGGGGCTGGTGCACCGGCAGTGGCATTCGGAGTGCTCCTGCCGCTGCCCAGCGAGTCCCAGAATGCATTGTCAGGGGCGCCGAACTGGCTTTCCAACTGCTTGCGCTGCTTTTCCTTCTCCTCCTGCAGCTGTCGCTGGCGCTCTTGCAGCGACAGATTATCGGCCGGCTTGCTAGACTTGGTGGCCAACAGCGACGAGAAGCTGTCGTTCGCAGGGGTGGAGGGCTTCGAGGGGGCCTTGAGGCCGCGGAAGGTGGTGCTGGGGGCGGCGCCAGAGAGCTGCTTCGACAGCGGAGTGGAGCCTCGCGAGAGGCTGGGGATTGGGCTCGGGCTCGGGTTCAGCGAGGGGAATGAGGGCGTCGACGTCGTCTGCGGCGGCCTGTTGGACTGCTGGGAACCGTTTTTCGCCGCGGGCGCGTTCCAGTCCAGACTCATTAGGTCATCCATTGCGGGCGGGAGAAGAGTGGGGCGACGGTGCTCGGGGAGAGGGACAGAGACATCAAGCAGAGTGGAGAGAGGTCGTGGCGGCTGTTGTTGTTGGTGAGCATGTCATTGCTTGCGTGCCGAGCGGCGGTCCTGAGGACAGCTGCCCACAGTGCCCGGCCCTGCCCTTGCTTTTAATCAACAAACACCTGGCATTGCAGCAGCAGCAGCAGCAGCACGTCGGCGGAAGTGCAATGCACCACCAGCACTCCCTGCGGCCGCGATTCCTACGGTCGGCCGCCGCGCAGCAGCAACGCAGCAAGTCGCGCCCACGCCCGCGCCCGCGCCCGCGCCCAAACGCCCCGGGAGCTCGCCGGCGGGCGGGCATGAGGTCGATAAGCTGGGCGTCACGTGCTCGTGAATTCTCGCCGCCGGCCCCAAAAGAGAAGGACAAGGATGTGGGCGGCGGCCGGAGAAAGGCGAGTGGGTGGGCTGACCGGGCTCTGATCCGCACATGGGTGCGCCGGCGGCCTCAATACGCCGTCGACGAGCGAGGCGGGACTTTTCTACTGCAGGAAGCGTCGGTCCCAGGCGCGGCGCACGGTCGAGGCAAGCGATTCGAGGGCCGGTCATGGGATGATCTTGGGCCGGGCCGCCGCTTGCTGCGAAGGACGCTCGCGGACGGGAATTCATTTCATTGCACCAACCCCACCGTGAGGATCGTAGACTGCGAGATGCTTGCCGCTTCCGCGCGGGCGCAGGCCAGGGCGCGGCCCCAGCGCTAGGCCTGGATAGCGCGCCCCGAGCAGAACCGCAAATTGAGGCGTGGCGCCATGGCGAGTCGTGGGCGTGCGGCCACATGGAGAGACGGAGACATGGCCAGCCGGGCCCAGGACAGCAGGCGCACGGCGAAGGGCCGATGCGTGCGTGCAGGGCAGCCGGCTGCAGTCGCGGCGCGGCGGCATGGCAGAGCTATGTACAATAGCGGCAGAGGCAGCAGCCGGAGCAGGGGGTGGAGCAGCCTCCAAAGGGATGCTGCCCGCTGCCCCCAGTTCCGCCCGCGCGCAGATCGATGCGGCTGTCCAACTGCGAACGCTACTGGTTCCTGCGTCTAGTCGCCGCTGGCCTGTGCCCCCGACCAGGCCATATCCCGCTGCTGGGTCTGCTGGGTCTCCTTGCAATCTTCTGCCCTGAAACACCCTCTCCCGCGATTACCTATCTCTCGGACGCGGCCGTCTGCAGAGGGGCACCTTGACCTTGCTGATTCGCGCCTGTCTCCCACTTCAATTGTTGTGGGTCCGCCAGCTCAACTCCTCCATCTTCGCTGTCTCTCTTTGTTTGTCACTTGCTGCTGTCAGGCCAAGCACGCCTTATCGCCAGCAATGGGCCTGTTCAACCGCAAGAAGGACTCAAAGGCTGCCCAGCCCCAGGCGCCTGCTGCCGATGCTGCCTCGACCATCTCCAACGGCAGCGTCAAGCCCGTCAAGCCCGCAGCCAACGGCACCACCATGGCAAAGCCCCAGATCCCCGACATCCCTCTGCCCAGGGCCCCGGATCCCGCCCTCGATCCCGCCGGCTATCTGCGCAGCGTACACGCCGTGCGCGAGCGCTCGCGCCTGGTGCTCGACAAGGCCAAAAAGAACCAATTGAAGCACTTTACCGTCGACATGACCAAGTTCAACGACACGGCTGCCTACGTTGTCTCAATCATCAAGGTTGGTTCCGCGCGCCCTGTGCCACTATGCCGCTGACCCTTGCCCGACAGCGCGACTACGGCGGCGACTACGCCTCCATTCCGCCCCACGGCCGCTGGCAGCACTTCGAGGTCGGCGGCCGCCCCCGCATCGACCAGCTCATGGCTGCCTGGCCCTCGACCGTCGACAACCAGGAGCGCACCCGCCGCCTGATCGACCTGTTTGTAGTCTCCGTCCTGCTCGACGCCGGCGCCGGCACCAAGTGGCAGTACCGCAGCAAGGAGTCGGGCAAGGTGTACAGGCGCAGCGAGGGCCTGGCCGTGGCCAGCTTGGAGATGTTCAAGACCGGCTTGTTCAGCAGCAATCCCGCTGAGCCCTGCCAAGTCGACGCTGCCGGCCTGAAGAAGCTGGACGGCAAAGCCATGGCTCGCGGGCTGCAGGTCACGGACGAGAACACTCTTGACGGGCTGGAGGGCCGCACGAACTTGCTCATACGCCTGGGCGACGCGTTGCAAAACCAGGAAATTTTTGGCGCTGACGCGCGCCCTGGAAACATGCTGGGTAGGTTTGCGCTGCCCAAATGCGGCATTTTACACACTAACGGCAGCCAGATTACCTTCTTTCCCACCCTTCCACGCAGGCCTCATCCGTCCCGATCGTCCCAGTGCCAACGTTGTGGAAGGTGCTCATGGACGGCCTTGGGCCCATCTGGCCTGCGACCCGCACTCAAATTGACGGCATCTCTATCGGCGACGCCTGGCCCTGCTCGGTGATGCCATCGCATCCCACGCACCCCTGGGAGAACATTGTGCCATTCCACAAGCTGACTCAGTGGCTTTGCTACTCGCTGATGGTGCCCATGAACAAGCTCATGAACGTCCACTTCGCCGGTGAACACTTGTTAACAGGTCTTCCCGAATACCGCAATGGCGGGCTCTTGATCGACACCGGCCTCCTCACCCTGAAGCCCGAAGATGCCAAGCGAGGCTTGGCGCAATACCAGAAGAATGCCCAGGTCAAGGGACAGCCGAATATGGAGGTCGTGCCCATGTTCACCGCGGACGACGACGTGATTGTCGAGTGGCGGGCGGTGACGGTTGGCTTCCTGGACGAGCTCCTCTACGAAGTCAACGGGCTGCTCGGTCTTACCGGGAGAGACAAGCTGAGCCTCGCACAGATGCTCGAAGCCGGCAGCTGGAAGGTATGTCTACACTGGGTTTGACAGTTTGACGGGCATGGGCTCACACAGCAACAGGGTGGTCGAGAAATAGCCGAAGTCTCGCGGCCTAACACGAAAGAACCGCCGATCATGATCTTGTCCGACGGGACTGTTTTCTAAATGATACCCCTCCTTTCCCTCATTGGCCATTTTCTTCTCGAGATTTTGCGTCCGGACGACGCGCCGCGCAGGAGGCTTCATTACTTATTTTCCTTTCTCGCTAGCGGCTGCACTTCGAAGCCCACCCCTTCCCTTACTCAAATTTTTTTTCCTTGCGCTCCGCGGCGCATCGACTCGGCACGCTCGGGCCTCTTCCCCGATTCGCGTCGCGCACTATTTGTCCATATCCTACCCGCACGTGCACATCGCATCCGGAGATAGGAAGTGCTCTGCAGCAGGGAGATTGGCAGGCGAGAGGCGCAGCCACACAGATTTTCCTACCTATAGATATCCTGGCGGAGCGGGTTCGGCATGGCATGCAACAGGAGGGGTTTGGTTGGCATCGAAATCAAAATGTAGTAATCCAAACGTACTTAATGATTCACTTGTGGTCCCGCGCTGGATCGGCGCCAGTGCATTGTCTTGGACGGGAGTGGACGGCGGGTGGGCAAGGGGGAGGCCCAGGCGAGTTCCGGCCAGCGTCATGGCGGCCTGGCCCTGGAGGTGCGGCCCGCGCCCGCAAGCACCGCGGCAGCACACACACACCCACCTACCCAGCTATCCACCTCCCGCTCACACGACCGCCCGCCCGCCCGACCACGCTCAACCTCGATATAGCATGAATATCGGCAAGAAGCAGAAGCAGCGCAAGGTGCTGTTGATGGGCAAGAGCGGCGCCGGCAAGTCGTCGATGCGCTCCATCGTCTTCAGCAATTACGTCGCCAAAGACGTGCGCCGCCTGGGCGCCACCATCGACGTCGAGCACAGCAACATCAAGTTCATGGGCAATCTGATGCTCAATCTGTGGGATTGCGGAGGGTGAGCACCTTGCGCCCAGCGCGCAACCGCATGTAGCTGACGGCGCTGCAGCCAGGACGGCTTCGTCGAAAACTACCTCACCCACCAGCGCCACCACATCTTCTCGTCCGTCGCAGTCCTGATCTTCGTCTTCGATATCGAGTCGCGCGACTTTGCCTCAGACGTCCTCTCCTACCAGAACATCATCGCCGCTCTCGCCGAGTCGTCGCCCAACGCCAAGATCTTCTGTCTAATCCACAAGATGGACCTGGTCCAGGCACGTCTGCGCGGATCGCTCTTTGAGGAGCGTGCAGACTACATCCGTCAGGCCAGTGTTGAGTTTGGGTTTGGCGATACTGTAGAGTTCTTTGCGACTAGCATATGGGACCAAAGCCTGTACAAAGCATGGACCCAGATCATCTACTATCTCATCCCCAACGCTGGCGTCATCGAGTCTCTCTTGCGTCAGCTGGCCGAGGTGATCGACGCGAGGGAGTTGATACTGTACGAGCGCACAACGTGCCTTATGGTCACACACGTAACACGCGGTACCGAGTCCAGCAACCCCTTCACCGACCGATTTGAGCGCATATCGAGTATCCTCAAGACTCACAAGCAGTCCATGGCGTAAGTTTTTCATTCTAACCATGTTTGGAACCCGTTGCGTACTGACCCACTCTTAAGCAAGCACACCTCCTTACCTCCATCCCACGCCAACTTCGCCGAGATGCAGATCAAGACCGGCCGCTTCATGTTTTTCATAACTCGTCTCACAGAAAACACCAATTTGGCAGCATCAATCCCGCCATCCGAGCAGACATTTAACGCTGCGAGGGTCAATATTAGTCTTGCAAGGAATCGCTTTGCCGAGCTGGATGTCATGACCGGCAAGCACAGGACTATGCAACAGCAGTTTGTCAACAGTCTGGAAGATAACAGGGGAGAATTGGATAAGCCCGATGCTACCGGTGGTATGGGCGGAGGAGGGGGTGGCGGTGGAGTCAATGCCATGAATGCTGTGAGGGGCGTTTACTAGCCGGACATTTCGTGTCAGGAGCTGATTTTCAGGAACGAAGATACCCATTTAGCGAGGTGAGCTTTACGAACCTCTGCACGACTCATGATTACAACTCAATAATAGACAGCATTTGGTATCTTACCGGCAGTGGTGCATCGCTTCAGGTCGATGATTCACCAGTTCACTTGCACCTGCTTTGTGTGCGAGTGGAACACCTCCGCTTCCTTATGCGCACGTGATACCGATGCAGTTCAAGAGAGGTAAAAGGACGGCCTCGCGAGGAAATGACACCATGAAGCTTGCGCGTCTTGCTGGCTGTGCCTCCCGTCTGCGGCACAAAAAGTCACAAATGGCTCGTCTCCACCACGGACGTTGAAGGGTCAAGACGAAGTCGTACTCACACCGTTCGCTAAAGGTGTGGTCATTTCGGTTAACCTAAACAATTCTTTCGGTGAGGCACAGTAGCCCACCTTTCTGGGGATGATCATCAAACAAGTCGCACCTGTCAAGGCCCGGAGCAGGAGCCGGACACCCGGGACGTCCGTGGTATGGAGGAGCGTCTGAGGCAGCAGTCTGTCGATGATTTCCACCGATTTACCGCGGGATGCTCAGGAGACGTAGCTCTTTGGTGCGCATCACGGGAGGTATTCATTGATAGATGTATTGCCGGCGATCAGGGATCCAAAGACCAGAGACCGGGGATCCGGAAGGCTGTGGCCCGCCACGCATTTCCCTCGTCGCTAAGAGAAGGAGTACCGTTGGGTTGCATCGGCAGCGGATCGTAATCCGAGAGCCATTTCGACGGGTACCAGAGAAGGTATTGACCATTCATAGACTGAGCCACTGTAACTTGGGCCAGCCTTTGGTTCTGGCTGGAGACGTTGATCGATGACTTGCACGAGTCAGAATCGACAACGTACGAGCCCCGTGCCCTGAGCACTCCTGTTGCATGGACCTCTTGGGGATGCAAGATGTGGTCCTGGCTGTCTGGTTAGACCTTCCCGACGGGAGAAGCGTGATTGTCCCGTTGGCACGATCCAGTCAGACACACTGCCCCCCATAACGTTTTAATCAACATAATTTTCCTCGGAGACGCCGTCTGCTGAAGTCATTGGTTTTCAAGATCGTCCGAAGGAAATCATATTGGTTTTTTCCCGCCGAGGACGTTACTCGCACAGTCCCGACAATCCTGATGCGACAGAGTCATTGTTCATCAACAGTTGCGCCAGAACAGTGGCCCGGAATTTCCTCCTCAACAGTCGGCTGTTCCCGTGGATCCGCGGGCCTGTGTTCCGTGCATGTCATATCCTTTCCCCAGTGTTGAAATTCCATGGGCCAAAGTAATGGGCTCGTCTGTTTGGGTACCCCATAGTCGACGGCGGGCAACGGCTATTATCAATGCGCTTAGCTAAATTCTTCTCGTGACTGGTAGCTGTCTTATGATCGTTACATGGATTCGCCTGTCGAGTAGTGAGTCATCGATCATTGCCATACATATACGTGCTGAAGTCATGGCCGGCGGATGACAGGAATTGAGACAATCGCCATTTTTGGATCCGTGGAGAACGAAAACAAAACTCAGCCTCTCGATATCACGTATCTTCCCTTAACCCAGACCGAACCTCTCCACAACATATCCGATCGAGGACCGATGGACGCGGTCTGGTACGAATCCGAGGAATTCCTTACTCAGCCGTGGCCAAGGCACCGATCGAAGGGCGCGATTTGCCAAGTTACCGGGCCACCAAGAATCCCATGGAAGACTCATCTGAAAAATCCGGAACCCTCCAAGTGGACGCTGAATTGCTCGCCCGATGCTTTGAGGCCACCGGTGCTTGATCGAGGACAATTGAAATGGTACGAGGATAGATCGTGGTCGAACTCCAATCGTTGATCCTGAGACGCGTACGGATGTCAGAAGGAAAACGTTTGACCGGCCTGTATCCTGATCAGCGCTTCGGCAGACCCAAGAGATAGGAAACGCATCCCAAACACCAGTGTTCAGAGATCTTCCACCCCCCGGAATCACAGGATCTTGGCTTCTCAGAACTTTCGGCCGAAACCTACATTGGAAGAACGACCAATTCCGCGTGCACATGGGTTACTCGCGCTGATGGAAGCCATTGGTTCCAGTCCTCCCCTGAGGGACATAACCCATGGACAGAAGAGGTTAAATTCAGGCAAGCCAACAAAGTAAGCCCGAATTATTTGGAGCACCGGACCGCGATGATGCCCATCATGTTACAATCCTGCCAGGGTCGAGAGGAGATGCAAACCGGGTCGCAGTTTCGCACCAGACGTCACACGTGCAATGCATACGTCAAATTTTATGCTTCGGCTAGTTTGTCATAGAAGAAGGTACGAGCCGCGGCTCAAAGCATAGAGCTTCATTGGACAAACACTTCTCTCCAAGTGCTTCTCTCCAGGCTGTGCGGCGCGTTGGAGTCTAGCGGATGCAACCAACGGCTGGTCGAATTGCACTGGAGGGGAGGGAAGGCTACGACTGCGGCCTTTCCAATAATATTTGATTTGCAGGGGACGATGGTGGTAGGCAGCGGCGGTGGCAATTTCTGCAAAGCTGAAGGCTGCGGAGTTTCGGCCGGCAAGTGGGAGTGGTCAATTGAAGAGGTTGGTCACATGGACAGCAGACGTCGGTGGTTCACATGTCTCGGGATATGCGTTGGGCGTGGCGCCAGGTGTGGTGCTTAAAAGAGAAAAGAAGAGGCGGCGAAGGTCTACGCACGCCGAGGAGATGAGCTTAAACCGTCGATCCTCCACACTACCCCTTGCGCTTCCCCAGATTCGAGCACGCACCATACCACAAATCGACAAGTCCTCTAACCTTCCCCTCTCACCACTCTCCAACACCCTGCCGCCCGTCTCTAGCTGCCTCGGTCTGTAGCGGTGCACTTCTTCCCCGCCTAATTTCCAATCCTGTTCGGTCTCTGCCAAGCCCGGAGAGTCACCAATCACACCGAGGCCGCGGGCCCTCCTAGTGCCGCATGGCTATGGCAGCAATTTGAGCTGTCTGCCAAGAATTGGTAGCATGCTGGTGATCAGGTCGATGGAAACAGGACGACGAGTCAAAATGTGCTATAAAGCCCACCTCGACCCCCGCCCTGTCTCGTTCTCCGCACCATACACTCGCTTGTCCTCGACGAACCACGCATTTATTTGTATCACCACAAGACTTCGCCATCGTCAACCATCAAAATGAAGGGATTCACTGTTGCCGCCGTCGCTGCTCTCAGCGCTGTTGTCTCCGCCCAGGATTTGGGTGCCCTCCTCTCCTCTTGCGCCGTATGTTCACGCCTCTAGTGTCGTCGACGTATCTTTCACTAACACCACAGTAGTCCCAGCAATTCCAGCAGCTCGGTCTGACTGGCGTTGACGGCGACCCATGCAAGAGCGATGCTGGCAAGCCCTCCTATTACGAGTGCTCTTGCACTAAGGGTCAGGACTTCGTCGTCGACTATCTCTGCAAAAACCCGGGTTCTTGCACTCCTGAGGACATTCCCGGTTTGTCATCCAACATTCACTTCTCAAGTTCTCAGGCTAACATTCACTAGGCCTGACCGACACTCTCGTCAGCTTCTGCAAGTCTGTCGGCGTCACTGTCTCTCCTCCTTCGAACCCTTGCGGTCTTTCCGGTGGTAGCTCCTCTTCTGCTGCTTCCTCTGCTCCGGCCTCCTCTGCCCCGGCTTCTTCGGCTGCGTCCTCTGCGGCCTCTTCGGCTGCAAGCTCTGCCAGCTCTGTTGCCAGCTCTGCTGCTGGCACTCCCGTCGGCACTCCCGTCGGCACTCCTACCACTCCTACCACCCCTGCTGGTACTCCTGCTAGCACCCCGGCTTCCTACACCGGTGCCGCCGCTGCCAAGCACGTTGCCGGTGGTCTTGCTGGCATGGCCGGTCTTGCCGGTCTTCTCGTCCTCTAAATGGCCATCGCATTGGTCGACCAGTGCAATCAATCCACGATTGGTTCGACAAGGATGATTATCTGGGAGTTTCTCCGAGTACCGTGTGCACTCATACTATTCGTCACGGATGTATAATAAACATCGAAGCATATAAGTATGCATAATATATCTCGACCTCTGTGGAGGTTTTTCATGTCATTAAGAGTATGTTTCGTCTCCGACACAAATGAGAATGTGGGGTTGTGCTTGAAACTCAGCTCACCTCCAGCTGGGAAGTGATTTACGTGAAACATTCCGGTCGTGTTCAGGTCTCCGGAATCCTGCCTCACCAACCGCGGATCTCGCTCCACCACGTGAAAAAAGTCCAACATCCTCGGCAGTGCTCAGTGTTCTTCCCACAACTTATTCTGATTCGCCAGTGAGGTTCAGGTCACGAGGTTGGCCGAAACGTAATTGATTCACGTCGGCTTGCCCTGGGCTTTTTAGTCTCCGCACGAATACATCCAAGTAATACGCGGGATGCACACTGATTGGAGCATGAAAGTCGGCTATGACATAACCCTAGTATTCAGAACCTTGCGACGTTCACCCGAAAAGGCTACGACGGCTGGTTTCATTGCGACCGATCTTGAGAGTACTAAAGACGGTATTCATCCAACACTCAAAAGTCACCCTTTCCACTTACCCGCTTCACCGCTCCTACAACCCCTTTAGCCCATGACATATGACCAGGATTTACCCCCATGACACCCTTGGCCTCATTTCCATCCGCATCCCTCCAGATTCCATCCTCTTGCGACACTGCCCCGTGCAAGTGCGTGTTTTGATTCCTTCTGATCCCCGCCAACCAATCCGCACACACTTCCGGCGAATCGAGCAAGATGTTGACTTCCTGCGAATGGTACCATGATTGCGTGTCTTGATTGCCACTACCTTGAATACCGATGTGTTCGTCGACGATCATGAGTTTTACTGGAGGATGTTAGACTTCACTCTCCAGTGGCGGTATGGGCAACTCTTACTATGACAGCTTCTCTGCTTGAACCTGTTATGCAACGGTCTCGTCTGGTCTTTTCCAACATACCAATGGACATTGAGGAACTTGCGCTGACTTGGGTCTAGCTCCGAGTACATCTTGTGCGATATCATTTCATTGGTGCCTCCCTGACAAGGTAGAAGCTCACCAAGATCATTGTAGCCCAGACAGGCATAGAGCGTTACTTTCACTCCCCGACGAACAGATTCCAAGAGGGCTGGAATCAACGGTTCTGCGTTGATGTCGGGGGACTGAACGAAAACGGTTGATTCTGCGTTTCGGATAGCCGACAACCAAGCTTCATTCTGTGGAGTGAAGACAGAAGAATGGTTGAGTGCGCCCCATGGTTTGCGGTTCACCAGAGCAATCGGAAACGGATCATGTCGGGCATGTGGAATGTACGGTGTCATGCTATCCTCGGGTGAATATTCAGGTGCAGTGCCTTTTAGGTTTTGGCGAGTAGATTTGTCTGTGGTTGTGTCAGTTGAGCCGTGAGGCACGTCGACTGCTCGGACACTTACTCAGGTGTTTTGTGATGAGACTCATGGCACTTTCTCCATTTGCCGGGGTCAATGCAGCTTGCATCCGTACCAACTCTGAAGCAAGGTCATCATCATAATGTGGATCACCCGCCACATGCTCTGGAAGTGGCTGTGGGTCTTTCTTCGCGTGAATAACGGTTTCAGTGCGAGAAGCCTGCGATTCACCGGCAATTTCCAGAAATGATGCATCGAAGGTTCCCTTGGCGTTACTCTCGGCCGTGCTGATCTCAAGAAGGGGTAGCGGGGGTTTCAGCTCATCGTGCCAAGTTATAAGAGCCATGTCATACAACGAATCGACGATTGGACCCTCAAGATGCGTCATCATCTCGAGATTGTCATTGTCCTGGCACAGGTTAGTTCATATCTGGGTGGGCGCAGCGGGTGGTCACACCTGTATGTTGTTGCTGCACACAATGCCGATCTTCCGGTCCACAACCATGAACTTTGCATGAAAAGTGCCGAGAACAGGCCGGTGATAGTTGATGACTTCGAGATCAAGGTTTGGGATATCTTGATTGGAGGGAATACCAATCCCACTTGCCGTGCGGTCGGCTTCGGAGACGTCAAGGTGGTTGTCAAAAACCTTCGCCGGGTCAGTACTTTGTGCTGGGCAGCTCTGGAGAACTTACCTGCTTCGCACTGCCTCGATCATAAATAATCTTGACGGCAGCTCGAGTGCCTCGTGATCTTGCTCTTCTTGACAGTTCTCTCAACGAGTCCGTGATCAAGCGGCTGGAATCAGACTCTTTCCAGTAGTTGGTCGCCAGGATGACTTCGTGCTGAGCTCTGGCGATGAGGTTTGACTGACGGCGCTGTTAGAAATAACGTCGGTGCATGGGCTATAGGGCATACCATATGACGGCAAATATCGGGCAGAGAGCTGATGATCGAGAGTGGGACGATTCCAGAAGAACCCATCAAGGGTGGACTCACGACACCGGCAAGCGGATCATGATCGAGGGTGCACAGAGCGTCGTTCCAGATTCTGAGAAAGAGGTCGCTGGGTTTTGTCTGGCCGAAATTGCCGCAATGAAACGCGCGATCCAGTTCTTCTGGAGTGGCAGAATGGCGATGCTTTGGCGGGCGGGAGTCGAGGACACTGACAGGATGGGTCGAGTAGAGACGACGGGCGGCATCTCTCGGGGGCAAGGCCGGATGCTCGGCCAGCAGAGCGCTCACGGACTGTTTTCCGTGGCAGAGCTCATCAACGCGATCGGTAATGGCTGAAGGCATGTCTTGGGTGCGGGAAATCCACGGCTGGCGACGATAGAAATAATCGATGGCAATTGCGACGGCGGCGGAGGCCAGCAACAGCAGAAACGAAGAAAGGGCCATAACTAGAGCAACCGCAGATGGCAGCGGGCTGACGTGAACAAGGAACTGGAGCGGCGTTGGGGCTGTCGTCATCATGGCCGGAAGGGCGGCAAGGATGGTGGGCCTGGACCCTTTGAAAAGCTTGGCTGAGCTTGACAAAGCTTGTCTTTCCAGCCCTTTCCCCTTTCTCCCGCCCATTCTCACCAACCAAACCCTTCTCTCTCTGGCGCGAGCCCTGCCATTCGTCCACCCATCGGCCAGCCGTCCGCGTCAACCAGGGATTCCAGCCTGGAAACGCGTCACCACCTCGTATCTTCCGCGAGATCCGACCCTCGTCTTGTTTCCGTGCCGACTCCCGCTGTCTTATGGGTCCTCCCTGCCACTTTTCCGCCATTTCCAAGCTTCACTCTTGCGGAGTCGATGCGGCCCGGCATTAGCCGTCGGCGCACATCCACCGTCAGCAGGTTCTCAAGGACACAAGGGTTCACGCGTCACCTCGGCATCGCCACAAGTCGCGGCCGCTCTCAGCGAAGAGGAAACAGATTATTGTCCAATACGAGGAGACACGGCTCACTCAACAAGAACCAAGAAAACAAACACAACTCCCCCGCCCAGGGTATATCTCTTCCGCTCTTTCTAGCGTCTCTCAAACTCTGGCGTCCATTTCCTATCCTCATCCCCCACCGTTGTCATTGTGTTGGTCTCGGATGTGATGGCGACAGAATGCTGCACCCGGATCCCAAAATCCGAGCCTCCCGCCTTGGAGTCCGACGAATCGATGATGTTCTCCATACTGCTGCTTTCGACATCGGCATGCGTACCGGCCTTGGATGTGAAGTAGCTCTTGCTGTGTGAATTCGTCCCGTACGTATCGAGCGGCACCGATCCACTTTGATTGTATCCGTGGGAAAGGTCGTTGTCCTTGTATCCGCCCTGGTAGAACTTCTTGGTGAACAAGGGACGAATCATTGGAGCGTTGCCAACAAAGGTCGCCACGAAGCACTCGCGCATTGCCCATATTGCCGGTTCCGATGGAGCTGCGTTCTACATCTTGTCAGCTGCAGTTCCTCATGAGGCATGCTTGCCTTACCTGCAACACGAAGACGACCCGCAGGATTGCTGCGACCATGACGAAAATGCCAGCTCCAAGCAAAAAGGCCAACCCCAACTTCCTCCATACAGAGATTTTTGCCTGGATGACGAGCTAGGGGGAGTCAGCGAGATCAAGCCAGGAGTATGAGGTCTTCTTACCGGCATGGGAATGGACACGATGACGGCGTCGGTGACGACATTGAAGACCACCTGGACGATATACCACACCGGGCTCTCATGTGTGCAGAGCTCTATTCGGTCAGTGTCTTGTCTGGGGAGTGAAGGGGGGAAACTCACTTCCAGGATCCGGATAAATTGCCCAGTTGTTGCTCACTGGCCGACAGGTACAGAGCACAGTAAGAACCTCGACCAGCCAAGTAGTCGCCACCAGTACGATTCCAGGTTTGATGAACTTTTCCGACTTCAACCCCCTGGTCAAGCGCTGGAAAAACAGCAGCATGCAGATTTTCATCGCCCAGATCATCGAAACATAAGTCATGTGTCCTCCCAGGAAGAACTTGGAGCCCTTGATCTTCCGTGCGCGCTCGTCAAGAGGTATATTTCGCCGTTCCTCGTTGGTCATGGCCCGGTTGTCTCCGTTGATGCTGACAATATGGGCGCACACCGTCATCATGGTGTAGAAGAACTGCTCGCGTCAACACAAATCGCGGAATGCCGGCGTAACCACCTACCCAAGCCAGAACCATCAGATAGTCGTCCTTTTGCAGCCGCCGCCCGACCATCTTGAAGCGCGTAAAGAGGCGCAGCGTGATGAAAAAGGTGGAAATGCCATATTCCACCCACGTTTCAACCAGCAGCTCACGTAAAGTGGTCATCTCACATGCGTGCAGGAAAAATGAATGCGGCGAATGGCGGCTCAACCAGGTCAGGATCTCAGATATACGACGGACCAAAGGAGACACGTCCGCATCTCCCAGGAACCCAACGCCGCGGTCGCACTGCATCCAGGGGACTACACCATGCACCGCACGACTCGCATACTTTGCACGATCGAGGATGGCCGTGGGACGCCTTGCCGTGCGACCACTCACAGGAAGCATGACAACCCGCTGATCACGGCGGCCAAGCGTGCAGTCGTTCAGGGCTCTCGGTAGTGCCTGGCCACGGCAACGGGGATTCGCCCGTGTTCCCGCCCGACAATCCCTACGGATCCAAGGCCCGCAAAGCTAACAGATTTAGGTCCGCCCTCGCCCTCCTTCACTCCCCATTGTGGAAGAAATCGTCCTTCAGGCCGCATCCTCCTGCCTAGCGGCCGACTTGCGCCGTCAAACGGCCGCTTCTGTCAGAAGACTTCTCTGCACGAGGAACGAGCCTCATCTATCACCCGCCGCGTGGCTTCATCTTCACTCTTCCCTTTCGAGCCACGCTTGCGACGCCATGCTTCCTCTTCCGGTCGCCGTGAGAGGTTTTCGGGCCGTCGGCTCTCCCAAGCACCTTGGCTCGTCTGGCCTATGTTGCAAATCTGTAGATCCCTCTGCGGAGGATCGCTGGTCTGTCAGTCAGGGGCGCTGAGTAATATCGCAGTCGAGAAGCTGTCTGCGTTCGCTCGTTGTTATTCGTCGACTAAGTCCTGCCATGCGATCGCAACCAGAAGCAGGTCCGCCAAATACGCTTATCACCGCATACCCTTCCGCGATCGGGCCCTGCCGAGCCACCGATGAACTGTATACCGCCGTTCTCGTGCCGCCAGCCAAGGGTCCCTCCCCGTCGACATCCCTGTCCAATGCCGATCCCCACCATAACTCTGCTGTTATAACAGCGATCCCCCCCCCACCCTCCTGCCGGCTGCCTCTGTCATTTCCGCCTTGCATCGAAGCTGGCTGTCCCGAGTGGGTGGTCCGTATGAAGGCAACCCGCGACCCTCGCAGACCCGCTCAAAATGGAAGTCTCGGTGAGTTGTGCGTCCTGTGGACTTCGGCCAAGCTTCCCGTGCGCGCAGATCGTCGGCCAAATTGAGCTGCGCTGTGTGTAAACGGAAGGACGTAAGATTGCGATGTGGGTGTGAGTGCTAGGACACGGATCCCGCGCAGGGAAGGCCGTGTGTGCAGGCGGGCCGTGGCCGAGCTACACCCTTGCGTGCTCTGCTTCTTCATCGTGTTGATCCTCGCTAAGCTTGGGGCTTTGGTGGAGAGAAATAGGTGCCGGGCGCAAGTTGCGTTGAAATCGCGATCGGTCGCTGTTTCGTCGAGTTCGTCGGTAGGATTACAAAGTGGTTGTTGTCCATTGGGTGTTCCAGGCGTTGGTGTGGGCAAGAAAATAGAGCGTTTCGATAAAAAGTAAGCTTGGTTTAAGGAATTTCAATAATTTTCTCGACCAGGACCTGCCTGCGAATGCGCCTCCAACCCCCAACCGAGCAAAGATAATAAATGAATGAACGAGTTGCATAGAATATATACAAGACAGTTGCGACTAAAGAACCGCCATCTTCGCTACAAATTCAGCTCGCCTCCATCTCAACGGCCGATTGAAAACAACATTAATTTGTAGGCATTCAAATCGATATATCTATCGCGACGATCGGTTAAATATAATAGAGCGCAGTGACTGGCGAATCAGCGAGAAAGTTGAATAAATAAACTACCGGACTAGGAACCCAGTAAACTAATAGAGGAACGGATGAGTGAACCTATGGATAAACAAGCGAGGAAAAAGGCAAACGAATGAGCAAATTAGAGAATTAACAGATAAATAAAAAGTAACTAACACAACACGCTCATCGCGCCAACAAAACCGACCCAGCCAAATACCGCCAAGACCGGTATCTCTCGACAGCCAGAAGCCTACTGACTAACGCCCTACTAAGCGCTAGTCGTGCAGCCTACGCGCTATCGAGAAAACCGGCATTCTTTACGTAGAATATACTACTTTTTGAGCCGCAGTTAAGCTCCTTTTTAACGAAAATTTTACGCAGTCTAAGCGCTGCTAAGCTCGCTTACCTACTAATTAAAATTCAGTCGATAAGCACGCTACCACACGTACCCTATACCTACTATACGCCCAAAAAATAAGAAAACGCCTAATATAGGCGCTAAGACCCTTTTCGATATCTAAGCTAGTTAACTAGCACGTTAAAATCGCGAGCTAAGCCTAGGTTAGATAACCTACTAGTAGAACGTAGGCTTTTAATATCGTCTCTATTATTTAGTACCGAGAACTAGTTCTTCTTACCTCCTCTAATACCCTCCTTAACCTCGCGGAAGAACCTTCTAGCTCCTCTATACCTCCTAGAACTCCTATTCCTTCTAGAGCTACCGAAATAATAGTCTTAATAGAGGAAATACTAGCTAGACTAAATAGGCACGGGGTTACGATAGTAACCCTTTCTACCTATAAAACCGACCTCCTAGCTAGCTCTCTAGCTATAGAAATCGACTTTCTAGACTCTCCTATCTCCTAAGAGGCCCCTCCCCTATCTCTAGTAGGCTAGAAAAGGCCTAGACCCCTCTTAGAGACCTCTAGGGCGAGATAAAAGACGTCTAACGGCTAAAATCCGGCTTAAATAGGCCTATTTAAATCGAATTTAGATAGATAGATAAATTTATTTCTTTCCGATATAGCTTCCTTACGGGTCTATACGGGGCTAGCCATCTATAGTTATTTTACACGAGAAAGAAAATCTTTTCGCCTAGTTAAAAACCCCCTCCTTTCTATCTAGGCCTATTTACTCCTACTAGTTTTATTTTTTCTTCTTACCGGTAGCGGCTTCTATAGCAGCCCTATATTCGCCTACTAGTTCTATTTCTTTAGTTCTTATCCTTATAGTTATCCGGGTCCTAGTATTCTCGGTAGTCCTCCTAGTTTCTCTTCCTAGTTATTCTTCTAGATTAGTTCTCTAGCTAGACTAAACTAATTAAGTAGCCCTAGGCGTAAGAACTAGTCTATTACTACTTTAATACTCTTTTTCGTTAAGAGAAGAAAATAGTAGTCCGTAGTCCCTACTCTTTAGAGTATTTATACTCTATTCTATTAGAAGTAGGGGTAGAAGAGGAGGATATACTTTAGGATTTATCTATACTAGCCGTATAAATAAATAGAACTAGGGTATTCTAGTACCTTACGCCTTAAGAGGAAGTCCTCTAGTCTAATATACTCTATACGTAGTAGAGTAGCAAGTATACTCTATAGCTTAGATAGTTCGCTATAGATTTATCTAATTTTTAGGTTCTACTATATACTTTAGGCTACTAGCTTATCTTATCTTCCCTAGCTAGTAGACTTTATCTATCTCTTCTTCTACTTATTTCTATATACTATACGTATTCGTCGACGATACAAATATCCTAGCCTTTAGTAGATCCACAGAACAAAACTGTAGGACACTAGAGGGAGCACACCAAGTTTGCGAGCACTGGGCAGCTACCCACGGGTCAGCGTTCTCGCCAGACAAGTACCACCTTATCCACTTTACAAGAAAGCCGAGGAGATTCAATATGGCAGCAGATATCCGCATCCCTGGATTTGCTGGACACCCAGAGCCCACGATAAAGATCCTGGGAATCCACGTAGACAACAAGCTTAGATGGGGACCCCATATCAGGGAAATAGGAGCCAAGGCAATCAAACAGTGCACATCTCTCTCCCGACTCGCAGCATCCACCTGGGGAGCCTCATTTACTAAAGCCCGCCACATCTATACGGCCGTGGTAAGGCCAGCCCTTACTTATGGCTGTGGAGTATGGCATGCCCCGGAGGGGACCCCAGGGTGGAGGAAAATAGCCATCCAGCCACTACAGAAGATCCAAAACCAGTGCCTACGCACCATCTCAGGAGCGTATAAGTCAACCAGCATACAAACCTTGGAGCATGAGACGGGGATTCCCCCACTCTCATTACACCTGGATGAACTAGCACTAGCCCAAACTATTAGAGCTAGAGATGGCCCAGTTGCAGTAGTAGTAGAGGAAACTTGCCAGAGTATTAAACAGATAGCTAGGGCTACTCTGAGTGCTGGAGGTGCCGCTAGCCCAGCTAGGAGATCCCTACTTAGGAAAAAGGCAAACTCCCTCTTTCACTGCTGCCCCCCTACCTACCAGAGCCTCCCAGAGCGAACAAGACTACGTATGGTATACAGGAACAAGTGGAAGGAGAGATGGATAAAGTTTACTAGCCAAGGAAGGCAAGGCAAGCCAGTAGCCCAAAGTACACAGTGGAACCCAAAAATCAGACAAATCCACAGCGAACTGCCCAAGCCACAGAGCACACTCGCCACTCTACTACGTACAGAGCACATTGGACTAGAGGACTTTCTCTCCAGGCGCAAGGTGCCAGGGCACCTCAGCCCTGCCTGCCCATGCGGCTGGCATAGACAAACCCCAAAGCATATCCTCCTCTTCTGCCCCGACTTCCAACAGGGTAGGGCACAGATGCTCCAAAAGGCAGGAACTACGGACTACTATTCCCTCCTCTCAACGAAGAAGGGGATCAAAGCAGCGACAGACTGGTTCTTACGCCTAGGGCTGCTTAAGCAATTCAGCCTAGCAAGAGAACTAATCCAGGAGGGTAACCAGGAAGAGAAACCAGGAGGACCACCAGGACCACCAGGACCACCAGGACCCGGACAATTACGAGGATAAGGACTAAAGGGATAGGTCTAGTAGGTGAATGTAGGGCTGCCACAGCAGCCGCTACCGGTAAGAAGGAAAAACAGAACTAGTATAGGATAGCATACCTAGAGAGAGAGGAGGGGTTTTGCCAGGCGAAAAGGTTTTCCCCCTCGTGTAAAATAATAATAGATAGCCAGCCCCGCATGGACCCGTAAGGGAGCTATATCGGGAAGAAATGAATTTATCTATCTATATACTATACGTAGCTTCGTTCGCTCCGAAAGACTCTAGTAGATAGAGAGTGTTACGGTTTAAACCCTGAGGGTGCCTTAGATGGATCCTGCGGCGAGACCTTGGGTTGAGAGGACCCTAAAGCTCAATGAAGCTCAACAAGAAAACCCTGCAACTCGCTACCAGTAAAAGGGACTCTGGAGAGATATATAAGCAGCGCTATCTTACTTAAACCTTTCTTTCTTTTCTCTTTAGCTTAGTCTTCTCGTAGATAGTAATGCCACTGCATTTCCGCGAGTGCACCGGATGCAAGCCATCACACGCTGCGCCTTAATTAGTCTTATTACTTACAGTACTAGGACAAAAGTCTGCGCGAAATTAAGCGAGACGCGTCAAAACGCGCAACACGCGTCACACCTCTCCTCCTTGCATACCACCTTATGCCTCCACAACGCACTCCTTTACAAGAGCTCTTTGGCGAGCATAATAAGAATCATGAGTTCTCTCCATACCAACGTGGAATGCTGGCTGCCGCGCGTGCAATGGGTCACAGAACCACCTGGATTTCAAAGCAGCTACACACGCCTGAATCGTCAATTCGCACCACCCTCTCCCGCGCGCCATTACGCAACGAAGGACGCTCACAACTACGTTCCGGCAGGCCAAAGGTCCTCTCAGATCAAGACCAAAGGCATATCTTACGCATCGTACGGAATAATCCAAAGTTCACCTATCAGGAGGTCAGAGAAGCCACAGGCGTAACCTGCTGTGCCCGTACCCTCTCACGGTTCCTGGACACCTATAATATCAAGAAATGGCGCGCTGCAGGCCGCCCAGAGCTACGTGAGGAGCACGTAGCAATTAGGCTTGCCTGGGCGCTTGAGCATGTGGACTGGACTGAAGCGCAATGGGCTAAGGTTATCTGGTCAGATGAGTGCTCTGCAGAGCGTGGCAAGGGCGAAGAGAGGGAGTGGGTTTTTCGCACACCATGCCAGAAGTGGGACCCAGGTATGATCCAGCCATATAAAAAGGGTAAGGATATATCTATTATGGTATGGGCAGGCTTCTCTGGCAAGCGTGGGAGGTCACCCTTACACGTAATGATACGTGATCCGTTATCCAAGAGGGGTGGCTACTCAGCCGACTCCTATCTTGAAGTACTAGAGCAAAATATACCAAAGGTTTGGCGCAGAGGCATGCTATTCATGCAGGATAATGCGCCTATCCATACAGCTATTAAAGTACGCGATTGGTTCACCCAAAAGCGTGTTAATATGATAGACTGGCCACCATATAGTCCAGATCTAAATCCTATCGAACACCTCTGGTTTCACCTTAAGGCTATGGTCTTAAGGCTCTATCCAGAGCTTAGTGAACTACGTGGAAATATAGATTATATTAGAGAGAAGCTTGGGCAGGCATTACAAGAGGCGTGGAAGGCATTACCACAGTCATTATTTGATAATGTACTAGGTAGTATGAAGCGGAGGTGTGAGGCAGTTATCCAGGCAGAGGGCTGGCATACGAAGTACTAGTATAAAACCAAGGCGAAAATCGATCTCCCTGGTCAATTCTGACTTAGTAGTAGCTTACTACGAGCTTCAGGAAGCGTGTATTGAGAAAAGGCGACTTTGGTTTTCATTGGGGTGATCGCCTTGGTACGCGACTCGCGCAGACTTTTGTCCAGTGATTGTATAAGAGATACTTTAGTTACTCGGTATAGAATAGAATAAGTTAAGGCTATCGATACTACCGATAAACGAATACGACGCGCTTCGACCCGCCGGGCTAGAGAATAAGAGAATCGACCTAAAGGAATATTAGTATACTATTAGAAAACTAATATACCTTACGGTTCTTATACGTCCGGATCTTATATTCCTAATAGGATAACTAAGCTAATATCTAAGCGACCCCGTAGAATACTACGGCTAAGTACTTAAAGGCCTTCTACGGTACCTTAGGTTAACGGCCGATCTAGGAATTATATATAAGGATAGTAGGAGCTCTAGTCTTATTAGGTACTTAGACTTAGACTACGCTATAGATAAGATAGATAGAAAGTTAATCTCTAGATTTACCTTTCTACTAGTAAACGGACTAATTAGCTAGAGAAGCTAAAAGTAAAAATTAGTAGCGACCTCTATAGCTAAAGCCGAATATATAATAATATCTACCTATACTAAGGAATCCTAATAGCTCGTTAGACTATTACGAGATATAGGCGTAGGAGAGTATCTAGGGCGATTCTCTTACTAGAGGTAACTACGCGAGAATAAGAAGTTCCGTAGTTACTATATTAATATAAAGGGAGATAACTAGGCGGTACTAAGCCTAGCGAAGAATCTATAAATATACGATAGATTAAAGTATATTAATATTTACTATTATAATATCCGTAATCTTATATAAAGAAACCTAGGCTACTAAAGTATACGGCCTACTCCCTAATATATAGATAGGAGCTAGGAGAAATAGGTCCGTAGTAGCAGCTCTCGACCTACTTATAGAATAGATCTATACTATCTAGGCATAAGACCTAGGGCTAGTAGCTTTAGTCCTTAGCCTAGATATCTCGGGAGTATATAACTACGTATCTTATAGAAGGCTTCTCTATAATATAAGGATAGTAAAACTCCTAGAATAGGTAGAAAGATTTACTCGATCTTTTCTATAGGACCGTACTACTTAGCTATCCTTCGGAGACTTTACTAGTCTACTAATCTAGACCTTAACCGGGATTCCCTAGGGATCCTTACTATCGCCGATACTCTACCTATTCTTTACTTCTAACCTACTTATATAGCTACGTAGAGGTAATACCTTCCCCCTTAGATTCGTCGATAATACTAATATCCTAATCTTTAGTAGATCTATAGAATAGAACTATAGGATACTAGAGGGAGTATATTAAATTTACGAGTACTAGGTAGCTACCTACGGGTTAGCTTTCTCGCCCGATAAGTATTACCTTATTTATTTTATAAGGAAACTAAGGAGATTTAATATAGTAGTAGGGATCCGTATCCCTAGATTTACTAGATGCCTAGAGCCTATAATTAAGATTCTAGAAGTCTACGTAGATAATAAGCTTAGATAGAGACTCTATATTAGGAAAATAGGAGCTAAGGTAATTAAATAGTATATATCTTTCTTTAGACTCGCAGCGTCTACCTAGGGAGCCTTATTTACTAAAGCCCGCTATATCTATACGGCCGTAGTAAGGCTAGTCCTTATCTACGGCTATAGGGTATAGTATATCCTAAAGAGAATCCTAGAGTAGAGAAAAATAGCTATCTAGCTACTAAAGAAGATCTAAAACTAGTATCTACGTACTATCTTAGGGGCGTATAAGTTAACTAGTATATAAACCTTAGAGTATAAGATAGGGATTCCCCTACTCTTACTATATCTAGACGAACTAGTACTAGCCTAGGCTATTAGAGCTAGAAATAGCCTAGTCGCGGTAGTAGTAGAGGAAACTTACTAGAGTATTAAATAGATAGCTCGGGCTACTCTAAGTACTAGAGGCGCCGCTAGCCCTACTAGAAGAACCCTACTTAGAAAAAAGGTAAACTTATTCTTTAACTACTATCTCTCTATCTACTAGAGTCTCCCGAAGCGAACGAAGCTACGTATAGTATATAGAAATAAGTAGAAGGAGAGATAGATAAAGTCTACTAGCTAGGGAAGATAAGATAAGCTAGTAGCCTAAAGTATATAGTAGAACCTAAAAATTAGATAAATCTATAGCGAACTATCTAAGCTATAGAGTATACTCGCCACCCTACTATATATAGAGTATATTAAACTAGAGGACTTCCTCTTAAGGCGTAAGGTACTAAAATACTCTAGTTCTACCTATCTATACGGCTAGTATAGATAAACTCTAAAGTATATTCTTCTCTTTTACCCCTACTTCTAATAGGGTAGAATATAGATAGATAGATAAATTTAATTTTAAGCTAATTTAGCTCCCCGAAGGGTCTATGTAGCTATAGCTATCTATAAGGGTATATAGAAGGGGAAACCGTGGCTACTTTCTTAGGATAGCCCGGGTAAAAACCTTTTCTATCTATAATAGTAGTATCCGTAGATACTCTATTTTTAGTATAGTTTTTCTATATACCGGTAGCGGTGTCTAAAGTAGGAAGAGTAGCTAAGAGGGAGGAACTATAGAGAGAGGTAACTGTAAATCTTAAGACTAAGCCGTAAGAAGTCCCGGCTTACCTATTTATAAGCGCTGGTAAAGCGCTCTTAAAATTTATTTTTAGAAGCGCCTAGCTAGCCCTTCTCCCCCTTGTTACCGCCAGAGAGAACGCGGGTACGTATGCTTTTATAGTGGGACGTACATGCCACTTATGGCCTACCCTAACCACCTGTGGATTTTCCCCCTTATTACCGCTAGGGAGAACGCGGGTACGTGTACTTTTAACGTGGGACGCATATGCCACGAGTAGGTAAGCGGTCTAAGATTCGAACTTAGAACCTGTGCCACCCTAGAAAGGCTAGGTTACCGTGGAAGTATACCCTACTAGTATACTACCCCGCCTAGGGTAGAATATAGATACTCTAAATAGTAGAAACTACGGACTACTACTTCCTTCTTTTAATAAAGAAGAGGATTAAAGTAGTAATAGGCTAGTTTCTATGCCTAGAGCTACTTAGTTAGTTTAGTCTAGCTAGAGAACTAATCTAGAAGAAAAACTAGGAAGAGAAACTAGGAGAACTACCGGGTATACTAGGACCCGGATAACTACGAGGATAAGAACTAAAGGGGTAGAGCTAGTAGGCGAATATAGGGCTACTATAGCAGCCGCTACCGGTAAGAAGAAAAAATAGAACTAGTAGGAATAAATAGATCTAGATAGAAAGGAGAGGTTTTTACTAGGCGAAAAGGTTTTCCCTCTCGAGTAAAATAACTATAGATAGCTAGCCCCGTATAGACCCGTAAGGGAGCTATATCGGGAAGAAATAAATTTATCTATCTATATAAAGAAACCTAAAATATAACTACGCTAAAAAATCGACTCTAAGCTACGGCGCCGGAAGAGGATCCTAGAAACTCTTCTAGGTCTAGCGAGACTCGAAATACTACTTAGAGTAGCTATAGCCACGTTATAGTAAATATAAAAAATATAACTACGCTAAAAAATCGACTCTAAGCTACGGCGCCGGAAGAGGATCCTAGAAACTCTTCTAGGTCTAGCGAGACTCGAAATACTACTTAGAGTAGCTATAGCCACGTTATAGTAAATATAAAAAATATAACTACGCTAAAAAATCGACTCTAAGCTACGGCGCCGGAAGAGGGCCCTAGGAACTCTCCTAGGCCTAGCGAGACTCGAAATACTACTTAGAGTAGCTATAGCCACGTTATAGTTAATATAGAAGCCGTAGAAAGGGGCGAATAGCCCCCTCTAGTAACTACCTCTATCTAACTATAGCGTACTCCTAATAAACTATAGAATACCTAGTATAGCGTAGAATACGTTAAAAGAGTCTTAAAAATAGTAGATACCCTCCTCTAAGCCCTATAAGTATCCGCTAGCCTTTCTTTAGTTCTCTCTAGTTAGATAAAAAATTTTCTCGATATTATTAAGATAATCTTCTAGGATTATATTACTATTTACTAGGAGGCGACTACTAAGAAGCTAGGCCTTAAGAATATTCTTAAGAAGGTCTAGTAGGTCTAGAAGGTAGTTAGCTAACTCTAGACTACTTCTACGTCCGTAGTACCTAGCTAGGCTAATATTATAGCCCGAGCAGCCCTAAAGCCCTCTACCCCCCTAACTACTACTAAGCTTACCCTATACTTTCTAGATAAGACTAATAGATAGAAGGTTACTAACCTTACTAACGAGACTATTATTAAGAAGATCTAGATAGAGAAAAGCCTAGCTTATAAAAGAGTACTAGCGGCTAAGAAGCTCTCTAGTAGAGACGTTAAGCTCTTTATATCTAATACTTAGACTAGAGTAGCCCTTCTCTAGAATTAGAAATAGACTATAGAATTAGATAGGAAAGTCCGTCCTAACTAGTAGCTCTACTTAGTACTAGTCTATAACGTTCCTCTTAAAGATATTAATACTAAGAACCCCTAGGCCGCCTAAATCCTTTAGGATTAGAACCTATTCTTATATCTAGAACTACGTATTAATAAGCTAGTCTAGCTAAAAAGAAAGCTCCTAGAGAGAAAGACGTACTTAGCTATTATTCTTAGTACTATAGACTCCGAGGTAGCTAACTAGATTATTACTAAAGGACTTATTAGTAACTATACTCTCTATATAGTAGAGTACTATAGTATAACCTTTATAGTAATCTAGTACTTTAAGTACTAGAATTATAGCTATATCTCTATCTACTATAGAAGAAAGAATAGATACGGTTAGTACGCCGAGATATATAATATCTACGAGTACCCTAAAGAGAAGACGTAATATATAAACTATAACTAAGAGTATACGGTCTAGAGTAACTTCTATCTAACGCGTAGAGCCCGTTAGACTAAGGCTACTAAGGCCCGCCTAGCGGTACTAGAGAGATATAGAGAAGGCACCCCTACGGCTAAGATATAGCTCTAAACTAACTAGTTAACGGTTAGGCTAAGAAAGAGGCCTAGAGAAAAGAAGCCGACTAAGAGAGGGCTAGGTAGGCTAAGGGACCTAAGCCGCCCCCCGCCTTCTAACTAGATACGGTTTACCGGACTTAATAGCTTCTAGTATACCTTAGGGGAAGAGTCTACGAGAACTCCCGCCTCCTCGTAACCTATACTACCGACCTTCTCGTAACCTAACTTAGAAATAGAAGAAAGTTAATATTAAATATAAGCTCTCTCTCTATTATATAGTATAACGTCTATAAAAGTAAGAATAGGGTAATACTTCCGTTCTTTAAGGAGGTTAACCTAAGAATCTACTATATTCTAGCTATCTAGGAGCCTTAAAGAAATCCGAGGGTTAAGATAATAGTAAGATATCCTACCTACTATATAGTTTTCCCTTAGAAGAAAGTAGTAAGAACCTACTTCTTTATAAGTAAGGCTATTACCCCCGACTCCTAGTAAGTAATAGTCTACTTACTAGATCTTATTATACTATCTATTACTACTAAGATACGTATAATCTATATCTATAACTACTATAATCTCCTACTAGCCTTCTATACTAGTACGGCTCTAGAAACTCTATCTCTTCTTCTAGAAGCTCTTAGAAAACTAGAAGAGTATATTCTCCTAGGAGACTTTAACCTTTACTATTCTATCTAGAAGGATATAACCGCCCTAAGATACTATATCCTTATAGATAACCTTATTAAAATAGCTACTATAGCTAACCTTAACCTAGCCCTTCTAAGAGATACTATTACGAAAAGAGAGAGTAGTAGCGAGAGTACTCTAGATCTTATCTTTACTATATAGTAGCTAGAGGAGAGAATTCTTAGTTACGGAGTTAGTTAGGAGCTTAAATTATCCTCTAACTACCTACCTATCCTTACTATACTCGATTTTTCTCTTACCCCCGCGGAACTACGCCCCCTAAGGCCCTAGTAGAAGAAAGTAGACTAGAAGAGAACTAATAATATACTCTAATTAAAGCTTAATATAATAAACGGACCTTAGAGGGCGGAGAGACGAGGTAACGAAGCCGGTAAAGGCAGTAGGAGTAAAGCAATGCCGAAGTATAAAGGTGTAGTTTAAAGGGCGAGGATACGAGGTGCGAGAGACGAGGACGAGGGACGAGGGACGAGGGAGGTAAGCAAGGTCTAATTTAAGGCGTACCAAGTTGTACGCGAGGAATACTCATTACTAGACTAAAGAACTAACTACAAAGCAGAGGGGCGAGCTTTATATATATAAAGAACGAACTAAAATACTAGCTTCCTGATTTATAAGCAGGTAAGTCTAGATCTAGATTTTAAATTAACGAAGGTAAACGAGAGGTAAGGGGTCTAAGTAAGCCACGTTTATAATAGTAGGCTCTCCTCCCTAGAGGTGAGTTCCTACGAGCCTTTAGCCTAAGGGTCGAGGTTTCGAAGGGTAACGTTTATAGAACGTATTAAGGGCCTTAAGGTCTTTAACAAGGTCGTAAGGTTCCCAGGTTAGTGTCGAGTAACTAGTCCATTTCACGAGGTATTTTAGTTGTCTCCGGGTTACTTTAACGTCTAGAATCTCTTCTACCCGGTACTCTTCTTCGCCGTTAACGATAACGGGCGGGGGCGGAGGTTAGACTTAATTAGGCAAGGGGTTAGAGGCTGCGGGTTCGAGTAAAGAGACGTAGAATATAGGGTGGACTTTCATCGTCCTTAGTAGTTCTAGGCGATAGGCATAGGTCGAGATCTTCTCTAGGATGGGAAAGGGGCCAAGGCGTTTAAAGTCAAGTTTATCCGAAGGCCTTATTGTCGAGATATGCCTTCTTAGGAGCTAAACAAGGTTACTAGGCTTAAAGACGGGTGGCGAAATATGGTCTTTATTGGCCTGTTCTACGTAGGCGTCTTATGCGAATCGAATTTCTTAGCGAAGGTAGTTTTCGAGGTTTTCGAGGTTCTCTTGGAAGAGGCGTAGGGGTTCGAGGGGGGCTAAGATCGAGTCTTTTTATAGAATCTTATAACGAGGGTGGAAGCCGTAGTTTGCGAAGAAAGGTGTAACCTTAGTCGTAGTCGAGATCGTATTATTATAAGCGAATTCAGTAAGGGAGAGAAAGTCGTTCTAATCGTCTTGTTAGTACGAAACGTAGGCACGCAGGTATTGTTCGAGAATAGCGTTAACACGCTCTGTCTGGCCGTCGGTTTACGGGTGGGAAGCCGTACTAAAGTTGGTCTTAATAGATAGGGATCTACTAAGAGCTCTAGTAAATTTAGAGGTAAAAATCGAGCCGCGGTTAGATACGAAGTCGTCGGGTAAGCTATATAGTCGAAAAACGTAGTCTCGATAAAGCTTAGTAAGCTCTATCGAATCGAGGGTTGTTTAGCAAGGAATAAAGTAAGCTATTTTAGTTAGTCGATCTACGACTACTAGTATAGCATCGAACGAGTTAGACGTTAGAAGTCCCGTAATTAAATTAAGAGAAACGGATTGCCAGCGGCGTTGTAGCACTTTAAGGGGTTTTAAATATCTATAGGGGGTATGTCGAGCGGGTTTAATTCTTTGGCAGGTCTTATAGTTTCGTATAAAACGAGCTACTGTCTGGCGTAGACCTGGCCACCAGAAATCACGAGTAACGAGTTTAAATATTGCTGCTTGGCCTGGGTGTCCAGCAGCCGGATACGAGTGTCGAGAGCTAATAATCCTTTAGCGGAGGCTTAGATCTTCAGAAATATAGATAAGTCTATTAACTAGTAAAAGACCATCGTTATCCTTAGAACATGCGCCTAAATCTACCTTAGGATGTCGAAGTGCGTAGGTATCGAGTGCGGTAAGGATCTCTTGTCCAAGAGTATCCTTATCGAGTGCTAAGCGAATTTCACTAGCCAGAGACGGTTCTAGCCTAGCGATCAAATGTCGAGTAGAAATAAGGGTCGAAATTTCGAATTTTCTAGGGGTAAGGATCGTAGTAGGGGGCAGGCGCCCCTCTCGAGTAGGGAGGTCTCCTAACCGTCTTGTTAACGCATCCGCGCGTTAATTCTTAGTTCCTGGGCGGTAGACGATCTTAAAGTCGAGTTCCGAGAGTTTAATTGCCCAGCGTACTTGCCGACGGTTTAGAATTTACTTAGAGGCAAAGCTAGTTAAATTCGAGTAGTCTATAAGAACGAGAAGCGGCGAGGAGAGGTTAATAACGAGGGAACGGTATTCCTTAAGGGCTTCCATAATAGCTAAGAGTTCCTTATCTCTAATACCATAGTTCTACTCTACGGGAGTCATTTTCCGAGAGTAGTAGGCGATAGGATGTAGGATTCTCTTGCTACCGTCGTAGGTTACCTATTAGGATAAAATTACGAAGATAACAAAGTCGGATAAGTCGGTTTTAAGGATAGTTTCGAGTTAGGGGTCGAAGTGTCGGAGGATTGGGTAAGAGCAGAAGGCTTCCTTAAGATAAGTAAATACCTTATCCTGCTCTTTTCCCTAAGTAAAACGAATATTCTTAGCCAGGAGCCTAAAGAGAGCTCTGGCTTTTCGGGAGTATCCTTCAATAAATCTTCGGTAAAAGTTTATAAAGCCAAGAAACGATTGAAGATCTTTAACTAAGCGAGGAGTCTCCCAGTCTCTTACGGCGGCTACCTTAGCCGGGTCTATAGAGATGCCGTCTAGGGAGATAACGAAGCCAAGGAACGTAGTCGAAGTCGTATAGAAATCGCATTTTTCGCCTTTTACGTACAGGCCTGCTTTACGAAGCTTTTCGAGAACTAATCGGACGTGTTCGTAGTGCTCCTCTTCTATTTCCGAGTAGATAAGAATATTATCTAGGTAGACGACGCACTAGCGGTCGAGATATTCACGTAGCGTATCGTTAACGAATTATTAGCAGGTAGCAGGCGCATTCGTAAGGCCAAAGGGCATAATAAGGTACTCGTATAGGCTATAGTGAGTCCTAAAGGCGGTCAAGTGTTCGGAGCCTTCCTTAATACGGATAAGGTTATAAGCACCGCGAAGGTCGAGTCGAGTAAAAATACGAGAGCCTTAAAGTTAACGGAGAGTCTCGTTGATTAAGGGGAGTAGATAACGGTTCTTTTTCGTAATACCGTTTAGTTCGCGATAATCCACACAAAAACGAAGGCCTCTACCTAGTTTCTTAACAAAGAGAACAGGGGACGCAGAGGATAAGGATGAGGGCCGAATAAAACCTTTCTTAAGGTTCTCATCGAGATATTCACGTAGAGCCTTAAGCTCCAAATCGGATATTAAGTAGAGAGGACCGAATGGGGGTTTCTTGCCCTCTTCTAATAAAATCTTATGATTAATATATCGATATAGGGGAAGCTTATCGGCCTCTTTCTTCGTAAAGAAGGGAAGCAGATAGTAGAATCGAGCGGGGATTCGTGAGCGGATGGTTTCGAGTTCTTGTTCCGGGGTTTATTATTCCGTTTTTTTAAGGTTATTAAGGTGTTCTTGGATTTCCTTAATTAATACGGCGTATATCCTAGTCTTATCTCGTTAGACATAACGAGTAAGGGCGGCGTAGGATACCGTGGCGCAAGAGATCGAGGGCGAATCGGAAGGCGAGGGGGAAAGCGTAGTCGTAGGTTGGCGGGTGGGTAAGCAATTTGCTTAATAAAAGGGGGAGGCGAAGGTAATCGTATTCTTTAACCAGAGGACATATAGATCGTGTCTTTCTAGCCAAGGTTTTCTAAGAATAATAGGGTATTAACCTAGCTTAGTTACTTAGAAGGTAACTAGCTCTTAATGTTGATTAATATTAAGTTAAAGGTCGGCCTCGTGGGTAATCCGTCCGGCGATAGATCCATCCGCGAGTTCGAGGGATTCAGCTTAGGGTTTTTGGCGTATAGGGATCGAATAAGATGCAATAAAGGCATCGTCTATAAAAAGGGACGAGGCACCAGAGTCTAACATAGCCGAAGTTTCGATTTTATTATTAACTACTGATTTAAGGATAAGAAGCGGACGTTTCCTAAGATCTATAGCACGGGGCTGTAGGGTACGGGGTTCGGGAGGTAAAAACGAAAGTGTTCCAAGATTCGAAGATGAGAGAGAAGTAAGAACGGAGAACTAGTTCGAAGTGGAGATCGGACAAGGGCTAGGTAGGTGCCGGGGGCTACCTAGCCTTCTACGTTTTTTAATACGTAGAGGACTAACGCTGTAGAAGGTGTTATCGGTTGATTTAGGGTAGTTAGTAACGTAGGTATATGCGAAGTCGTATTGAGTTTAAGCCCCTTAGCTTTAGCTTTAGGGCACTCTTTAACCTAATAGTTAGGGTTACCATAGTAGGCGCAGAGGTTATTAGCTTTCCGGTAAGCCTTTCGAGCGGTAACATCTAGTTCCATAGGTTTACCTTAAGGGATCGAGGTTGGCGTAGAAGACGAAGGCTGGGGAGCAGCTAGTGTAAAGAGAGGAGTCGAGGTAGGGATACGAGTTACGGGTGTCTTTTTCTCAATAGTTCGAGCATAGAGTTGGTTGTCCAACGCAATGCAGGTTTTAGCGAATTTTCCGAATTCTATTAGTATAGAACGTCCAATAAGAAGGTCCTTAAGGTTCTCCTTAAGGCCAAGGCGGAAGTAGTGGATCTTAACTACGTTTTCTTTCCAACCGAGAGTTATAATAAGCGAGAGAAACCGTGAGTAGTAAGCTAAGCAGGACTTGTCTTATTTAAGTGCGAAGAGGGATCGTTCAGCCGTTGCGTAGGAGTTAGGATCATCGAATGCGGCCTTAAGAGCTTGGTAGAAGGACTTATAGTTGTCGAAGCCTACGGAACCGTTTAAAGTAGAGACGTAAGGGGCAAACCAAGTGTAAGCCGCATCGCGAAGATATGAACTAGCGTAGGTAATCTTAGCTATATCCGTTGCAAAAGCAGATAGGTCCGAGGCAAATTTGAGTTGAAGTTGCGTAGCGAAGTTCTGGAACCGCGTGCGTTCTCCTTTAAAGGGTTCTGGATCCGATACCTTAGGGATGCGGGGACGAGGGATAGGGGTTTCTAAAGGAGATACCGTAGACGTAGTAGCCGGCGTGTTAGCAGGGAGGTTCGGGGCTAGTAGTTAGAGTCGGGCGAAGGCTTTATCTTGGCCAAAACCGTAGTAGTAAAAGATGTAAGCAACTTGGGCGTTCGTAGCATTCTCAGGGATAACTAGTAAATCGATATCGGATCTTAGGCAGGATTATCTTCCTCTAGCGTACGCCTGGCTAAGGGTAACGCGTAGGGAAACCGGGATGTCTTTAGGGAAGGTAGGACGAGCATTAACAGGGACAGGGACTTGATCGAGGATTTAGAAAAGCGTCTCCTAAGGGTCGGGAGGCGGGTCGTTTCCCATTTTAAAGGTTTGGTCTAGGGATTCGGCGAGAGCTTTAGGCCTACTAGATAGAGTCTAGCAAAATATAATAAACGGACCTTAGAGGGCGGAGAGACGAGGTAACGAAGCCGGTAAAGGCAGTAGGGGTAAAGCAATGCCGAAGTATAAAGGTGTAGTTTAAAGGGCGAGAGTACGAGGTGCGAGAGACGAGGACGAGGGACGAGGGACGAGGGAGGCAAGCAAGGTCTAATTTAAGGCGTACCAAGTTGTACGCGAGGAATACTTATTGCTAGACTAAAGAACTAACTATAAAGCAGAGGGGCGAGCTTTATATATATAAAGAACGAACTAAAATACTAGCTTCCTAATTTATAAGCAGGTAAGTCTAGATCTAGATTTTAAATTAACGAAGGTAAACGAGAGGTAAGGGGTCTAAGTAAGCTACGTTTATAATAAGTAGTCCTCCTAGCTTCTCTTCCTAGTTACCCTTCTAGATTAATTCTCTTACTAGGCTAAATTACTTAAGTAGTCCTAGGCGTAAGAACTAGTCTATCGCTACTTTAATTCTCTTCTTTATTAAGAGGAGAGAATAGTAGTCCGTAGTTCCTATCTTTTAGAGTATCTATACTCTATTCTATTAGAAGTCGGGGTAGAAGAGAAGGATATACTTTAGAGTTTATCTATACTAGCCGTATAAGTAGGTAGGGCTAAGATACTCTAGTATCTTACGCCTAGAGAGAAAGTCCTCTAGTCTAATATACTCTATACGTAGTTAAGTAGCGAGTATACTCTATAGCTTAGATAGTTCGCTATAGATTTATCTAATTTTCGGGTTCTACTATATACTTTAGGCTACTAGCTTACCTTACTTTCCTTAGCTAGTAAACTTTATCTATCTCTTCTTCTACTTATTTCTATATACTATACGTAGTCTTATTCGCTCTAGAAGGCTCTAGTAGGTAGAAGAGTAGTAGTAAAAGAGAGAGTTTATCTTTTTTCTAAATAGGGATCTTCTAGCTAGGCTAGCGGTACCTTTAGTACTTAGAGTAGCCCTAGCTATTTATTTAATACTCTAGTAAGTTTTCTCTACTACTACTATAGCTAAGCTATCTCTAGCTTTAATAGTTTAGGCTAATATTAGTTTATCTAGGTATAATAAGAATAGGAGAATCCCCGTCTTATACTCTAAGGTTTATATACTAGTTAACTTATACGCTTCTAAGATAGTACGAAAGCTATAGAATAAGTACTTAGAATCGATAAGAGTTTAAATAGAGGTCTTTTTATTAATAAGTACCGAAACTAAGAAGGGTAGTTTTTCTATATACTTATTCTCGAATCGCTTCTAATCTTCTTAAAGCTTATTTTACTTCTTTTACTTCTAATAGCGAATTTTATTAGGAGCTATTCTTTTTCTAAATTCTCGTTAACCTCTAATACCTCCTCTAGTTATAGAAGAGTCTCTTACTCTAGTTATCTAGTACTAGCGGCTTAAGCTAGACGGTAGATAGATATATAAGAATATACTTGCTACTAGTATTCTAAGGCGCTATAACGCGTATAAAGCTTATTCTAACGGCGTCGATTAATTTTATCTTAAGTTACCTATTTAGCTCTCTAGATTAGTACGGCCTTAGCTAGGCCCGTTAGTTTCTAGTCTATTTAGTCGTTTTAAGGGGGCTTTAGATACGTAGTAGTTTTTATTATAGTTGCCGGCGTCTTCTAGAGGTTATTTCTAAACTTCTAGGTACGTAGTTAAAAAGCTTCTAACTAGTTACTTACTCGCTTAAGCTCTATATAGTAGTTCTTAAACTACTAGTCCGGTTTTATAAGGCCGATTATTTATTATTAAAGCTTTCTACTAAGTCTAGCCTCGAGATAGAACTTTTTAATTTCGTCTAGCTAGTCCGTACCTCCTACTTCTAGTAGGAGCTTCTAATACTCGATAAAGTACTCTATAAAGAACTTACTAGCTTAACGAAGTTAATAAAGCTTACGTTAGGCCTTCTTCTTAGTATATAGGTCGCTAAAGAATAGACGTAGCTATATAATAAGGTTAGTAACCGTAGTATTACTTATTACCGTAACCGCTTAAATCTAGGGCTATAGTTAGCGGGTAGCTTTTCCTCTTAACCGGTTATATAACGTAAAGAACTTCGTTACTTTAGTATAGTTAGTATAGTTAACGTTTAGTTTTATATTAGCTTAAGTAATCTATAGTTCGAGTTAATCTCGGTCTCCTCTATATTTAGCTAATAGGCCGAGTTATTTCGTAGGTTCGTTCTTTTTTAGGGACGTAGGTCTAGCTAGTAGTTAGACGAGCTACTATAGTAGGCTTTACTCGTTATTCTCGGTAGCTACCGAAGTCCCTTAGTCTTAGATATCGTTCTATATCTTTCTTAGATATCTTCTTAGATATCTTCTTAGATATCTTCTTAGGTACCCTCTCTAAGATCTTCTTTTAGATCTTCTTTTAGGGACTTCTTCGTACCTTCTTAAACGCTATACCGTCGTTTTATTAAAGAACTTCCTTCGGGAACCTTCTTAAGTATCTATACGAATATCTTCTTAAACGATTTTCTAGATATAGTTAATTAGTAACGAGCCTAGCTACTATTCTAAACTTCTTAGTAACTTTAATAGAGAGAAGCCGTACTTACGTAGGAGCTCTAGCGTATAGAGAAAGAAAATAGAGACGTAGTACTTACGTAGGAGCTATAGCGTATAGAGAAAAGAAGAATAAGAACGTAGTACTTACGTAGGAGCTATAGCGTATAGAGAAAAGAAGAATAAGAACGTAGTACTTACGTAGGAGCTATAGCGTATAAAGAAAGGAGAATAAGCTTAGTCTAATATAATAGCTTATATCCGGTATACTCGCGGAAATATAGTAGTATTCTATCTACGAGAAGACTAAGCTAAAGAGAAAAGAAAGAAAGGTTTAAATAAAATAGCGCTACTTATATATCTCTCTAGAGTTTCTTTTACTAGTAGCGAGTTATAGAGTTTTCTTATTAAGCTTTATTAAGCTTTAGAATTCTCTTAACCTAAGGTCTCGCCGTAGAATCTATCTAAGGTACTCTTAGGGTTTAAACCGTAATACTTCTTAACTACTACTCCTCTATCTACTAGAGTCTCTTAAAGCGAACGAAGCTACGTATAGTATATAGAAATAAGTAGAAGAAGAGATAGATAAAGTATAAGGTAGCAAAGCCGAAATAATAGTATTACTTTTAACTAAAAATCTATATATAAGGAGAAAGAAAAGAGAGTCTAGAAAGAGAGGGCGAAGAATAAATATACCTAGTCGCTTAGCGCTAGGCCCGTGCCCTAGTATCTAACCGAGTTATTTTTAGTATAGCTAGGGCCTCTAGTTACTATTAAGTATCTATCTAGTTACCTAGAATAGTAGCGCTTAAGAGGCCTAATACTATCTCCCCCTTCTTTAAGCGAGGTCTACTAAGCTTCTTAAAAAATTCGGGTAGCTCGGGCGCGTCCTTATAGTATACGTAGTACTTACGGATTTTATTAGGAGTATTCTTATAGTTACTCTAGTATTACTATAGGGAATTAGAGTTCTACTCGTCCTAGTTATCTATAAAGGTAATCTTATACTATACTCTATACTTTAAGTTTTAGTAGTCTACTACCTCTAGTACTTTCTACTTCTTATAAATTTTATTCTCGTCCTTATTAAAGATTATATATACTAGGCAAGATTCGGAAAAACATGACCACACCAAAAAATCGACCCCAAGCTACGGCGCCGGGAGAGGGCCCTAGGGACTATCCTAGGCTTCGCGAGTCCTAAAACAGTACTTAAGACAACTACAGCCGCGAAGTAGTTAATGTAGAGGACATAGGAAGAGGCGAACAGCCTCCCCCAGTGACTACCCCTACCCAGCCCCAATACACCCCCAAGAAACCGCAGAGCACCCAGTACAGCGTAGAATACGTTAAGAGAGCCTCAAAAACAGCAGACACCCTCCTCCAAGCCCTACAAACATCCGCTAGCCTCCCTTCAGTCCTCTCCAGCCAGGTGAAAAATTTTCTCGACATTGCCAAGACAATCTTCCAGGATCATATTACTATCTGCCAGAAGGCAGCCACCAAGGAGCCAGGCCTTAAGGACATCCTCAAAGAGGTCCAACAGGTCCAAAAGACAGTCAACCGTATCCAGGCTACCTCTACACCCACACCCAACACTCGCAGCTAGGCACAAATTGCAGCCCAAGCAGCCCCGAAGCCCCCTACCCCCCCAGCCACCACTAAACTTACCCTCCACTTCCCAGAGATAGCAAACAGACAAGAAATAGCCAAGCTCTCAAATAAGGCAATCATCAGAAAGATCCAGGCAGGAAAAAGCTAGGCGTGCAAGAAAGTACTTGCTGCCAAGAAGCTCCCCAGTGGAGACGTTAGGATCTTTATACCGGATGAAGCAACCAGAACAGCCCTTCTCCAGGACCAGGAATGGACTACAGGACTAGGAAAAGAAGTCAGGCCTAACCAGCAGCTATACTCAGTGCTAGTACACAACGTCCCTCGAGAAGGAATCGATACCACAGACCCCCAAGCCATCCAAACCATCCAGGAGCAGAACCTATCTCTACACCCAGGACTACGTATCAGCAAGCTGGCCTAGCTAAAGAGGAAGCTCCCAGAGGGGAAAACTCACTCAGCCATCATCCTCAGTACTACAAACCCCGAAACCGCCAACCAGATTATTAATAAGGGGCTTGTTATTAACTTTACTATCCATATAGCGCAGTACTATAATACAGCCTTCATAGTAACCCAGTGTTTTAAGTACCAGGCCTACGGTTATATTACCAACCACTGTAAAAAGGAGGAAAAGTGTGGACAGTGCGGCAAGGTACATAATACTAGGGACTGCCCTAAGGAAAGCACGTAGTGCGCAAACTACTCCCAAAGGCACATAGCCTGGAGCAACGTCTGCCCAACACGCAGAGCCTGCCATGCCAAGGCCGCCTAGGCCCGCCTAGCAGCACCAGAAAGGCACCGGGAAGGACCCCTAATAACCAAGACACAGCCCTAAACTAACTAGCTAACGGTCGGACCAAGGAAGAGGATCAGGGAGGAGGAGCCGGTCAAGAGGGGACCAGGCAGGCCAAGAGACTTAAGCCGCCCCCCGCCTCCTAACTAAATAAGGTTCACTAGACTTAACAGCTCACAACACGCCTTAGAGGAGCCCGCGGGAACTCCCTCCTCACAGCCCACACCACTAGCCCCCTCGCAGCCGGACCTAGAGATAGAAGGAAGTCAATGTTAGACATAGGCTCTCTCTCCATCGTATAGTATAACGTCCACAAGAGTAAGGATAGGGTAATGCTCCCGCTCTTTAAGGAAGTGGACCCAAAGATCTACTATATCCTGGCCATCCAGGAACCTTAGAGGAACCCGAGGGTCAAGACAACAGCAAGACACCCTGCCTACCACACAGTTTTTCCCCAGGAGGGAGTGGCAAGAACCTGCTTCTTTATAAGCAAGGCCATTAGCCCCGACTCCTAGCAAGCAACAGTCCATTCACCAGATCTCATCACACTATCCCTCATTACTAGGACACATACAATCTACATCCATAACTACTATAACCCCCCACCAGCCTCCCACACTAGTACGGCTCTAGAAACCTTAGCGCTTCTCCCAGAAGCCCTTAGAAAACCAGGGGAGCATGTCCTACTAGGGGACTTTAACCTTCACCATCCTACCTAGGGAGGCATTACCTCCCCTACACACCATACTCTTGCAGACGACCTTATTAAAATAGCTACGACAGCTAGCCTTAACCTAGCCCTTCCAAGAGGTACTATTACTAGGAGAGAGGGTAGTAGCGAGAGTACCCTAGACCTTATCTTTACCACACGGTGGCTAGAGAAGAGGATCCTTAGCTATAGAGTTAGTTAGGAGCTCGAATCCTCCTCAGACCACCTACCTATCCTCACTATGCTTGATATCTCCCCTACCCCTACAGAACCACGTCCTCCAAGGCCCCAGTGGAAAAAAGCAGACTGGAATAGAACCAATCAGGTGCTCCAAACAAAGCTCGAATACCTTAGAGCAGCCCCTCTTAATACGAAAGCAGACCTAGACCACTTTACAGAACTACTCCAGGAGGTCATCCAAAGAACAATCCAGGAAACCATCCCAGTGGCGAGACCCTCGCCCTGGGCCTCCATACAATAGACAAAGGAGTGTTCGGACCTAGTGCACCAGGCGAGAGCAGCTAGAAGGAAATGGACAGCCACAGGGAGGGAGGAGGACTGGGTGGTATACCAAACTATTGCTAATAGCAAGAAGAGGCAGATCAGAAGGGATAGAACAAAAGTATGGCGCAGAACAGTAGCTAAGATCACCTCAGACCCATCTGCACTCTGGAAGCTCTCAAAGTGGGCAAGAACAAGGGCACTAGAGCCTCCAGCCCCACCTCAGTTCCCACCCCTCCAGGGAGCAGATAGACAACTGCGCTACGACAATCCGGCCAAGGCAGAAATCCTTACCAACCAGTTCTTCCCCCCTCCCAGGGCCACCGACCTCTCAGATCTGGATGGGTATATATACCCAGAGCCAGTGGAGATCCCTCAAGACCTTACTGAAGAGCAGGTCCTCCATACCATCAAGAAGCTCCCCCCAGATAAGGCACCAGGCCCAGATAAGATTATCAATAGGTTCCTAAAGCAGTGCGCTCAGACACTAAGCGGACCACTCACTAGGCTCTTCCAGGGATGCCTCGCACTTGCATACCACCCTAGGCAGTTCAAAAGCTCCATTACCGTAGTCCTAAGGAAACCACAGAGGGATAACTATACTAAAGCCAAATCATTTAGGCCGATTGCCCTACTTAATACGCTAGGGAAGCTACTTGAGAGGATTATAGCAGATAGAATCTCCCAGGCTACTAAAGCATACGGCCTGCTCCCTAATACACAGATGGGAGCTAGGAGAAACAGGTCCGCAGTAGCAGCTCTCGACCTGCTCACAGAATAGATCCATACTGTCTAGGCACAAGATCCAGGGCTGGTGGCTTCAGTCCTCAGCCTGGATATCTCGGGAGCATATGACCACGTATCTTATAGAAGGCTTCTCTACAATATAAGGATGGCAAAACTCCCAGAATGGGTAGAAAGATTCACTCGATCCTTTCTACAGGACCGTACCACTTAGCTATCCTTCGGAGACTTTACCAGTCCACCAATCCAGACCTCAACCGGGATTCCCTAGGGATCCTCACTATCTCCGATCCTCTACCTATTCTTTACCTCTAACCTACTTACATAGCTACGCAGGGGCAATACCTTCCCCCTTGGATTCGTCGATAATACCAATATTCTAACCTTTAGTAGATCTATAGAACAAAACTGTAGGACACTAGAGGGCGTACATCAAATTTGCGAGCGCTGGGCAGCTACCCACGGGTCAGCTTTCTCGCCTGACAAGTATCACCTCATTCATTTTACAAGAAAACCAAGAAGATTCAATATGGCAGCAGAGATCCGTATCCCTAGATTTGCTAGATACCCAGAGCCTACAATTAAGATTCTAGGAGTCCACGTAGACAACAAGCTTAGATAGGGACCCCACATTAGGGAAACAGGAGCCAAGGCAATCAAACAGTACACATCTCTCTCTAGACTCGCAGCATCCACCTGGGGAGCTTCATTTACTAAAGCCCGCCATATCTATATGGCTGTGGTAAGACCAGTCATGACCTACGGCTGTGGGGTATGGCACGTCCCAGAGGGAACCCCAGGGTGGAGAAAGACAGCCACCCAGCCACTGCAGAAGATCCAAAACCAGTGCCTACGCACCATCTCAGGGGTATACAAGTCAACCAGCACACAAACTTTAGAGCACGAGACGGGGATTTCCCCACTCTTACTCTACCTGGACGAACTGGCGCTGGCCCAGACTATTAGATCTAGGGATGGCCCAGTGGCAATGGTGGTAGAGGACACTTGCCAGAGCATTAAAGAGATAGCCCGGGCCACACTAGGCACCAGAGGCACAGCCGGCCCAGCCAGAAGAACTCTGCTTAGAGAAAGAGCAACAGCCCTCCTTAACTACTGCCCCCCTACCTACCAGAGTCTTCCGGAGCGAACAAGACTACGCATAGCATATAGGAACAAGTGGAAGAAGAGATGGACAAAGTTTACCAGCCAAGGAAGGCAAGATAAGCCAGTAGCCCAAAGCACACAGTGGAACCCAAAGATTCGACAAATTTACAGCGAACTGTCTAAGCCACAGAGCACACTCGCCACTCTACTGCGTACTAAGCATATTGGACTAGAGGACTTCCTCTCTAGGCGCAAGGTGCCAGGACACCCTAGCCCTGCCTGTCCATGCGGCTGGCATAGACAAACCCCAAAGCACATCCTCCTCTTCTGCCCCCACTTCCAACAGGGCAGGGCACAGATGCTCCAAAGGGCAGGGACTACGGACTACTATTCCCTCCTCTCAACGAAGAAGGGAATCAAAGCAGCAACAGACTGGTTCTTACGCCTAGGGCTGCTCAAGCAATTCAGCCTGGCAAGGGAACTAATCCAGGAGGACAACCAGGAAGAGGAACCAGGAGGACCACCAGGACCACCAGGATCCGGATAACTACGAGGACAAGGACTAAAGGGATAGGTCTAGTAGGTAAATGTAGGGCTGCCATAGCAGCCGCTACTGGTAAGAAGGAAAAACAAGAACTAGTATAGGATAGCATGCCCAGAGAGAGAGGAGGGGTTTTTGCCAGGCGAAAAGGTTTTCCCCCTCGTGTAAAATAACTATAGATAGCCAGCCCCGCATGGACCCGTAAGGGAGCTATATCGGGAAGAAATGAATTTATCTATCTATATATACTAGGCTAGGCTTCTAGACCTAACCTAGGTATAGGTTATCTAGGATAAGATATAGCTTCTAGGGGTGGAATATAGGAAAGATTTCTTTCTCTTATATATAAGGAGGTATAGTAACTTCGTATACTTTACTATTAATTAATCTAGTAATTTTCTACGGACTAAGATTCTTTAGTAAAAGAGACTTACTATTCCGTTCTAGGTTAAAGTCTCGGGCGTTAATAAATACTTTATCGCCTATACGGAAAGTAGGATATAGCTAGCGGAATTTATCTATATAGCGGGCTTATTCTTCTTATATCTAGGCTAGTTATTCTTAGAGGAAGCTTCTTATAGTATTTAACCTTTTAACTAACCGGTCTACTCTAATTACTTCTACTTTTCTAGCACCCTAGTAGATTTTTATAGGCTCTAAGCTAGTGCGTAGATAGAATCCGTTATCGGCGAAGAATAGCGATATACTAGTTAATACGCTAATATACGTGTTGGCTATAAATTTAGCTTTAGGTAGAAAGTCGACCTAGTTATCTTGCGCGTAGTTAATATATATCTAGAGGTACTTTTTAAGATCTTTAATAGAGCTCTCGCTCTAGCCGTCGGTCTAGGGGTAAAAGGTAGTTAATATTTTAATCTTTACGTTATATCGTTCTATAATTCTTCTATAGATATAGAAGTCTATAGCGCTGCCTCGGTCGAAGATAATATCTATTAGAAAACCTCGTATATAAAAGAGGCGGCGGTTTAGAGCCTCTACGGTTTCTTTAGCACCTAGTATTATTATTAGCTCGTAGATCTTTTCTTTAGTTAAACGGTCTATAATAACTAGATAGTATCGGTATTTCTAATTCTTCCTAGTATATAGCGGTAGTTTTTCTATAAAGTCTAGGGTTACGTAGAGCTACTTCTATTAGGGAATAGGTAGCGATTTAAGTAGTTCTTACTTTTACTCTAAGTATAGCTTATAGCGGCGGTAGTAGTAATAGTTCTTATAGAAACGAGTAACGTCTTTTCTTTATCTAGCCTACTAGTAGTTTTCTATAAGCTTCCTATATATAGCTTTAGGTCCTAGATATTCTATAAGTAGTTTTTTATAGTAATTCTATAGGAGGCGTAGGCGTAGTAGTTAGTAGTCTAGGATAATAAGCGCGTCTTTTAGCTATATCTAACTATCTTTTACTAAGAAGTCCTAAATATTTTTCTTATAGCTCTTTCTAATTAAGTAGCTTAGTATACGTTTATCTTCTATATTAATACTTTAAAATATAACTATACTAAAAAATCGACTCTAAGCTACGGCGCCGGGAGAGGGCCCTAGGAACTCTTCTAGGCTTCGCGAGTTCTAAAATAGTACTTAAGATAACTATAGCCGCGAAGTAGTTAATATAAAGAATATAGAAAGAGGCGAACAGCCTCCCCTAGTAACTACCTCTACCTAGCTCTAATATACCCCTAAGAAACCGTAGAGTACCTAGTATAGCGTAGAATACGTTAAGAGAGCCTTAAAAATAGTAAATACCCTCCTCTAAGCTCTATAAACATCCGCTAGCCTTCCTTTAGTCCTCTCTAGCTAGGTAAAAAATTTTCTCGATATTACTAAGATAATCTTCTAGGATTATATTACTATCTACTAGGAGGTAACTACTAAGAAGCTAGGCCTTAAGGATATTCTTAAAGAGGTTTAATAGGTCTAAAAGATAGTTAACCGTATCTAGGCTACCTCTATACCTATACCTAATACTCGTAGCTAGGTATAAATTATAGCCTAAGTAGCCCTAAAGCCTCCTACCCCCCTAGCTACTACTAAACTTACTCTCTACTTCCTAGAGATAGTAAATAGATAAGAAATAGCTAAGCTCTTAAATAAGGTAATTATTAGAAAGATTTAGGTAGGAAAAAGCTAGGCGTATAAGAAAGTACTTACTACTAAGAAGCTCCCTAGTAGAGACGTTAGAATCTTTATACTAAATAAAGTAACTAGAATAGCCCTTCTCTAGGACTAGGAATAGACTATAGGACTAGAAAAAGAAGTTAGGCCTAACTAGCAGCTATACTTAGTACTAGTATATAACGTCCCTCGAGAAGGAATCGATACTATAGACCTCTAAGCTATCTAAACTATCTAGAAGTAGAACCTATCTCTATATCTAGGACTACGTATTAGTAAGCTAGCCTAGCTAAAGAGGAAGCTTCTAGAGGGGAAAACTTACTTAGCTATTATCCTTAGCACTATAAACCCCGAAACCGCTAACTAAATTATTAATAAGGGGCTTATTATTAACTTTACTATCTATATAGCGTAGTACTATAACGCAGCCTTTATAGTAACCTAGTATTTTAAGTACTAGGCCTACGGTTATATTACTAACTATTATAAAAAGGAGGAAAAGTACGGATAGTATAGTAAGGTATATAATACTAGGGACTATCCTAAGAAAAGTATATAGTACGTAAACTACTCTTAAAGGTATATAGCCTAGAGTAACTCCTACCTAGTACGTAGAGCCTACTATACTAAGGCCGCCTAGGCCCGCCTAGTAGTACTAGAAAGGTACCGGGAAGGACCCCTAATAACTAAAATATAGCCTTAAACTAACTAGTTAACCGTTAGACTAAGAAAGAGAATTAGGAAGAAGGAGCTAGTTAAGAGGGGACTAGATAGGCCAAGAGATCTAAGCCGCCCCCCGCCTCCTAACTAAATAAGGTTTACCGGACTTAATAGCTTATAATACGCCTTAGAGAAGCCCGCGGGAACTCCCTCCTTATAGCCTATACTACTAGCCCTCTCGTAGCCGGACCTAGAGATAGAAGGAAGTTAATATTAGATATAGGCTCTCTCTCTATTATATAGTATAACGCCTATAAGAGTAAGAATAGGGTAATACTCCCGCTCTTTAAGGAAGTAGACCTAAAGATCTACTATATTCTAGCTATCTAGAAACCTTAGAGGAACCCGAGGGTTAAGATAATAGTAAGATACTCTATCTACTATATAGTTTTTCCTTAGAAGGGAGTAGTAAGAACCTACTTCTTTATAAGTAAGGCTATTAGCCCCGACTCCTAGCAAGTAATAGTCTATTTACTAGATCTTATTATACTATCTCTTATTACTAGAATATATATAATCTATATCTATAACTACTATAATCCCCCGCTAGCCTCTTATACTAGTATAGCGCTAGAAACCCTATCTCTTCTACCGGAAGTTCTTAGAAAACTAGGGGAGTATATTCTCCTAGGGGACTTTAACCTCTACTATCCTATCTAGGGAGATATAACCTCTCTAATATACTATATCCTAGCGGATAACCTAATTAAGATAGCTACCGTAGCTAATCTTAACCTAGCCCTTCTAAGAGATACTATTACTAGACGAGATAGTAGCAGCGAGAGTACTCTAGACCTTATCTTTATATTACGGTAGCTAGAGGAGAGAATTCTTAGCTATAGAGTTAGCTAGAAGCTCGAATTATCCTCTAACTACCTACCTATCCTTACTATACTTAATTTTTCTTCTACCTCCGTAGAACTACGCCCTCTAAGGCCCTAGTAGAAGAAAGTAGACTAGAAGAGAACTAATAATATACTCTAATTAAAGCTCGAATACCTTAAAGTAGCCCCTCTTAATACTAAAGTAGACTTAGATTACTTTACTATACTACTCTAGGAGGCTATTTAAAGAATAATCTAGGAGACTATTCTAGTAGCGAGACCCTCGCCCTAGGCCTCTATATAATAAATAAAGAAGTATTCGGACCTAGTATACTAGGCTAGAGTAGCTAGAAGAAAGTAGACGGCTATAGAGAGAGAGGAGGACTAGATAGTATACTAAACTATTACTAATAGTAAGAAGAGGTAGATTAGAAGAGATAGAATAAAAGTATAGCGTAGAATAGTAGCTAAGATTACTTCGGACCTATCTATACTCTAGAAGCTCTTAAAGTAGATAAGAATAAGGGTACTAGAACCTCTAGCCCTATCTTAGTTCCTACTCCTCTAGGAAGTAGATAAATAACTATATTACGATAACTAGTCTAAGGTAGAAATCCTTACTAACTAGTTCTTCCTACCTCCTAGGGCTACCGACCTCTTAGATCTAGATAGATATATATATCTAGTACTAGTAGAGATTCCCTAAGACCTTACTAAAGAGTAGGTCCTCTATACTATTAAGAAGCTTCCCTTAGATAAAGTACTAGGCCTAGATAAGATTACTAATAGGTTCCTAAAGTAATACGCTAAGATACTAAGGAGATCCCTTACTAGACTCTTCTAGGGATACCTCGTACTTAGATACTACTCTAGGTAGTTTAAAAGCTCTATTACCGTAGTCCTTAGGAAACTATAGAGGGACGACTATACTAAAGCTAAGTTATTTAGGCCGATTACTTTACTTAATACGCTAGAGAAGCTACTTAAGAGGATTATAGTAGATAGAATCTCCTAGGCTACTAAAGTATACGGCCTACTCCCTAATATATAGATAGAAGCTAGGAGAAATAGATCCGTAGTAGTAGCTCTTAACCTACTTATAGAATAGATCTATACTATCTAGGTATAAGACCTAGGGCTAGTAGCTTTAGTCCTTAGCCTAGATATCTCGAGAGTATATAACTACGTATCTTATAGAAGGCTTCTCTATAATATAAGAATAGTAAAACTCCTAGAATAGGTAGAAAGATTTACCCGATCTTTTCTATAGGACCGTACTACTTAGCTATCCTTCGGAGACTTTACTAGTCTACTAATCTAGATCTTAACCGAGATTTCCTAGGAATCCTTACTATCGCCGATACTCTACCTATTCTTTACTTCTAATCTACTTATATAGCTACGTAGGAGTAATATCTTCCCCCTTAGATTCGTCGATAATACTAATATTCTAATCTTTAGTAGATTTATAGAATAGAACTATAGAACACTAGAGAGAGTATATTAAATTTACGAGCACTAGGTAGCTACCTACGGGTTAGCTTTCTCGCCCGATAAGTATTACCTTATTTATTTTATAAGGAAACTAAGGAGATTTAATATAGTAGTAGGGATCCGTATTCCTAGATTTACTAGATACCTAGAGCCTATAATTAAGATTCTAGGAGTCTACGTAGATAATAAGCTTAGATAGGGACCCTATATTAGGAAAATAGGAGCTAAGATAATTAAATAGTATATATCTCTCTCTAGACTCGCGGCGTCTACCTAGGGAGCCTTATTTACTAAAGCCCGTTATATCTATACGGCCGTAGTAAGGCTAGTTCTTATCTACGGCTATAGGATATAGTATATCCTAGAGGAAATCCTAGGATAGAGAAAAATAACTATCTAGCTACTAAAGAAGATCTAAAACTAGTGCCTACGCACTATCTTAGGGGCGTATAAGTTAACTAGTATATAAATCTTAGAGTATAAGATAGGGATTCCTCTACTCTTACTATATCTAGACGAACTAGTACTAGCCTAGGCTATTAGAGCTAGAGATAGCCTAGTCGCGATAGTAGTAGAGGAAACTTACTAGAGTATTAAATAGATAGCTCGGGCTACTCTAAGTACTAGAGGCGCTACTAGCCCTACTAGAAGAACCCTACTTAGGAAAAAGGTAAACTTACTTCTTAACTACTACTCCTCTACCTACTAGAGTCTCCTAGAGCGAACGAAGCTACGTATAGTATATAGAAATAAGTAGAAGGAGAGATAGATAAAGTCTACTAGCTAGAGAAGATAAGATAAGCTAGTAGCCTAAAGTATATAGTAGAACCTAAAAATTAGATAAATCTATAGCGAACTATCTAAGCTATAGAGTATACTCGCTATCCTACTACGTATAGAGTATATTAGACTAGAGGACTTCCTCTTAAGGCGTAAGATACTAGGATACTCTAGTTCTACCTATTTATACGGCTAGTATAGATAAACCCTAAAGTATATTCTTCTCTTCTACTCCTACTTCTAATAGAATAGAATATAGATACTCTAAAGGGTAGGAACTACGGACTACTACTTTCTTCTCTTAATAAAGAAGGGGATTAAAGTAGTAATAGACTAGTTCTTACGCCTAGGGCTACTTAAGTAATTTAGCCTAGTAAGAGAACTAATATAGGAAGATAACTAGGAAGAGGAACTAGGAGGATAACTAGGACTACTAGGACTACTAGAACCTGGATAACTACGAGAATAAGAACTAAAGAGATAGGTCTAGTAGATAAATATAGGGCTACTATAGTAGCCGCTACTAGTAAGAAGAAAAAATAAGAACTAGTATAGGATAGCATGCCTAGAGAGAGAGAAGGGGTTTTTACTAGGCGAAAAGGTTTTCCCCCTCGTATAAAATAACTATAGATAGCTAGCCCCGTATAGACCCGTAAGGGAGCTATATCGGGAAGAAATAAATTTATCTATCTATCTATCTATATAGTAGAGAAGTTATTTCTTATAAGAACTAATATTAATATTAACTAGAGAGATATAGGTAATATATTAGAAGAATATTCCGTCTTCTAAAGTTATAGTAATCCGTTTAATAAGAGAGATCTTTATTATCTTATACGCGCGAATAAAGGAGGTATTAATAAGCTTAGCTTAGCTTCTATTATCGATAAGAGAACGTATATTACTACTAGCTACTATAGTATATATAATAAGATAAGTTCCCTTAATTTTATACGCGCGATTATCTACTATAAAGTTTAATATCTTTATCTCTTTCTAACTACAACTAGCTAGCTACTCGTCTAGCTTCTTCTACTCTTATAGTTCTAGAAGACGACTTACTCCTAGGACTAAGAGTTTTCTAACTCGCTATTAAAGTTAAGTTCCTTAATACTCTAGATATACGCGAACTCTATACGGTTATTATTAGAATAGTAGTTATTAGATATAAAGTAGCCCGAGCCTCTATAACTACGATAGCGTTCCTACCTTATTATTACGAGGCGTTCCTTATCTAATAACTTTAAGAGTTTTAGCTTAGGCTTATACTAGGGTCTAATCTAGTCTTTTAGTTTAGTAGTAGTAGGTATACGGCTCTATCAGCTATCTTAGTTTATATTACCGCTTCTAGTCCTACTTTAGTAGCTAAGGTTATTTTAAGTAGGTTCTTAGTTATAGATAGACTTAATACGATCTCTTTTAGAATTATTACTATTATTTATCCTTTTATTAGAACGGATATTTATAGACTTAATCTTTTAACGACGATATTCGGCCTTACGAAGAGTTTCGAGTAGCTATTCGAGAGAGATAAAGATAAAGGTAGCTACTAAGAGAGCTAAGCTAATAGAAATACTATTCTATATCTTATTAATCTTTTCCTCTTTAGTAGGGTTAGTAAGAAACTAAAGTATATATAGACGGGCGTAGTAGGCGTCTATCGTCTCTTTCTCGCTTTATCTAGTAAGAATAAGATCGTTAGTAGCTTTTTTCTTTGCGATATCTATTCTATATATCTTTCTTAGCTTTTCTAAAAAATCTAGGGCTATCTAGTAGCTATTAATATACGGACGTATTATAGCGGCGATTAAATTAGTAAGACGAGAGTAGATATAGTAGATTATTAGCTTCTAATTTTCTTAGAAGAAGTTCTCTTCGACTTTAAGCTTAAAGATTATATTATTCTTAAAGTTAACGAAAGTATAGATATTAGTAAAAAATATAACTATACTAAAAAATCGACCCTAAGCTACGGCGCCGGGAGAGGGCTCTAGAAACTCTTCTAGGCTTCGCGAGTCCTAAAATAGTACTTAAGATAACTATAGCCGCGAAGTAGTTAATATAGAGAATATAGAAAGAGGCGAATAGCCTCCCCTAGTAACTACCTCTATCTAGCTCTAATATACTTCTAAGAAACCGTAGAGTACCTAGTATAGCGTAGAATACGTTAAGAGAGCCTTAAAAATAGTAGATACTCTCCTCTAAGCCCTATAAATATCCGCTAGCCTTTCTTTAGTTCTCTCTAGCTAGATAAAAAATTTTCTTAATATTACTAAGATAATCTTCTAGGATTATATTACTATCTACTAGAAGGTAGCTACTAAGAAGCTAGGCCTTAAGAATATTCTTAAAGAGGTTTAATAGGTCTAAAAGATAGTTAACTATATCTAGACTACTTCTATATCTATATCTAATACTCGTAGCTAGATATAAATTATAGCCTAAGTAGCCCCGAAGCCCTCTACCTCCCTAGCTACTACTAAACTTATCCTCTACTTTCTAGAGATAGTAAATAGATAAGAAATAGCTAAGCTCTTAAATAAGGTAATTATTAGAAAGATCTAGGTAGGAAAAAGCTAGGCGTATAAGAAAGTACTTACTACTAAGAAGCTCCCTAGTAGAGACGTTAGAATCTTTATACCGGATAAAGTAACTAGAATAGCCCTTCTCTAGAACTAGAAATAGACTATAGAACTAGGAAAAGAAGTTAGGCCTAACTAGTAGCTATACTTAGTACTAGTATATAACGTCCCTCGAGAAGAAATCGATACTATAGACCCCTAAGCTATCTAAACTATCTAGGAGTAGAACCTATCTCTATACCTAGAACTATATATTAGTAAGCTAGCCTAGCTAAAGAGGAAGCTCTTAGAGAGAAAAACTTACTCGGCTATTATCCTTAGTACTATAAACCCCGAAACCGCTAACTAGATTATTAATAAGAGGCTAGTTATTAACTTTACTATCTATATAGCGTAGTACTATAACGTAGCCTTTATAGTAACCTAGTGTTTTAAGTACTAGGCCTACGGATATATTACTAACTATTATAAAAAGAAGGAAAAGTACGGATAGTATAGTAAGGTATATAATACTAAAGACTACTCTAAGGAAAGTATATAGTACGTAAACTACTCTTAAAGGTATATAGCCTAAAGTAACTTCTATCTAGCACGTAGAGCCTACTATACTAAGGCCGCCTAGGCCCGTCTAGTAGTACTAAAAAGATACCGGGAAGGACTTCTAATAACTAAAATATAGCCTTAAACTAACTAGTTAACCGTTAGACTAAGAAAGAGAATTAGGGAGAAGGAGCCGGTTAAGAGAGGACTAGGTAGGCTAAGAGACTTAAGCCGCCCTCCGCCTCCTAACTAAATAAGATTTACCGGACTTAATAGCTTATAACACGCCTTAGAGGAGCCCGCGGGAACTCCCTTCTTATAGCCTATACTACTAGCCCCCTCGTAGCCGGACCTAGAGATAGAAGAAAGTTAATATTAGATATAGACTCTCTCTCTATTATATAGTATAACGTCTATAAGAGTAAGAATAGGGTAATACTCCCGCTCTTTAAGGAAGTAGACCTAAAGATCTACTATATTCTAGCTATCTAGGAACCTTAGAGGAACCCGAGGGTTAAGATAATAGTAAGATATTCTATCTACTATATAGTTTTTCCCTAGAAGAGAGTAGTAAGAACCTACTTCTTTATAAGTAAGGCTATTAGCCCCGACTCCTAGCAAGTAATAGTCTATTTACTAGATCTTATTATACTATCCCTTATTACTAGAATATATATAATCTATATCTATAACTACTATAATCTCCTACTAGCCTCTTATACTAGTATAGCGCTAGAAATTCTATCTCTTCTACCGGAAGTTCTTAGAAAACTAAAGAAGTATATTCTCCTAGGGGACTTTAACCTCTACTATCCTATCTAGGAAGGTATAACCTTCCTAATATACTATACCCTAGCGGATAACCTAATTAAGATAGCTATTATAGCTAATCTTAACCTAGCTCTTCTAAGAAGTACTATTACTAGACGAGATAGTAGTAGCGAGAGTACTCTAGATCTTATCTTTATATTACGGTAGCTAGAGGAGAGAATCCTTAGCTATAGAGTTAGCTAGAAGCTCGAATTATTCTCTAACTACCTACCTATTCTTACTATACTTAATTTTTCTTCTACCCCTATAGAACTACGCCCCCTAAGGCCCTAGTAGAAGAAAGTAGACTAGAAGAGAACTAATAATATACTCTAATTAAAGCTCGAATACCTTAAAGTAGCCCCTCTTAATACTAAAGTAGACCTAAATTACTTTACTATACTACTCTAGAAGGCTATCTAAAAGATAATCTAGAAGACTATTCTAGTAGCGAGACCCTCGCCCTAGGCCTCTATATAATAGATAAAGAAGTATTCGGATCTAGTATACTAGGCTAGAGTAGCTAGAAGAAAGTAGACGGCTATAGGAAGGAAGAAGGACTAGATAGTATACTAAACTATTACTAATAGTAAGAAGAGGTAGATTAGAAGAGATAGAATAAAAGTATAGCGTAGAATAGTAGCTAAGATTACTTCGGATCTATCTATACTCTAGAAGCTCTTAAAGTAGGTAAGAATAAGAGTACTAGAACCTCTAGCCCTATCTTAGTTCCCACCCCTCTAGAAAGTAGATAAATAACTATATTACGATAACTAGTCTAAGGTAGAAATTCTTACTAATTAGTTCTTCTTACCTTCTAAGGCTACCGACCTCTTAGATCTAAATAGATATATATACCTAGTACTAGTAGAGATTCCCTAAGACCTTACTAAAGAGTAGGTCCTCTATACTATTAAGAAGCTTTCTCTAAATAAGATACTAGGCCTAGATAAGATTACTAATAGGTTCCTAAAGTAATACGCTAAGATACTAAGGGGACCTCTTACTAGACTCTTCTAAGAATACCTCGTACTTAGATACTACTCTAGGTAGTTTAAAAGCTCTATTACCGTAGTTCTTAGGAAACTATAGAGAAACGACTATACTAAAGCTAAGTTATTTAGGCCGATTACTTTACTTAATACGCTAGGGAAGCTACTTAAGAGGATTATAGTAGATAGAATCTCCTAAGCTACTAAAGTATACGGCCTACTTTCTAATATATAGATAGGAGCTAGGAGAAATAGATCCGTAGTAGTAGCTCTTAACCTACTTATAGAATAGATCTATACTATCTAGGTATAAGACTTAGGGCTAGTAGCTTTAGTCCTTAGCCTAAATATCTCGAGAGTATATAACTACGTATTTTATAGAAGACTTCTCTATAATATAAGGATAGTAAAACTCCTAGAATAGGTAGAAAGATTTACCCGATCCTTTCTATAGAACCGTACTACTTAGCTATCCTTCGGAGACTTTACTAGTCTACTAATCTAAATCTTAACTAGAATTCCCTAGGGATCCTTACTATCGCCGATACTCTACCTATTCTTTACTTCTAATCTACTTATATAGCTACGTAGAGGCAATACCTTCCCCCTTAGATTCGTTAATAATACTAATATTCTAATCTTTAGTAGATCTATAGAATAGAACTATAGGATACTAAAGGGAGTATATTAAATTTACGAGTACTAGGTAGCTACCTATAGGTTAGCTTTCTCGCCCGATAAGTATTACCTTATTTATTTTATAAGGAAACTAAGGAGATTTAATATAGTAGCAGGGATCCGTATCTCTAGATTTACTAGATACCTAGAGCCTATAATTAAGATTCTAAGAGTCTACGTAGATAATAAGCTTAGATAGGGACTCTATATTAGAGAAATAGAAGCTAAGGTAATTAAATAGTGTATATCTCTCTTTAGACTCGCGGCGTCTACCTAGGAAGCCTTATTTACTAAAGCCCGTTATATCTATACGGCCGTAGTAAGGCTAGTTCTTACCTACGGCTATAGAGTATAGTATACTCTAGAGGGAATTCTAGGATAGAGAAAAATAACTATCTAGCTACTAAAGAAGATCTAAAACTAGTACCTACGTACTATCTTAGGGGCGTATAAGTTAACTAGTATATAAACCTTAGAGTATAAGATAGGGATTCCTCTACTCTTACTATATCTAGACGAACTAGTACTAGCCTAGGCTATTAGAGCTAGAGATAGCCTAGTCGCGATAGTAGTAGAGGAAACTTACTAGAGTATTAAATAGATAGCTCGGGCTACTCTAAGTACTAGAGGCGCTACTAGCTCTACTAGAAGAACCCTACTTAGAAAAAAGGCAAACTTACTTCTTAACTACTACCCCTCTACCTACTAGAGTCTCCCGAAGCGAACGAAGCTACGTATAATATATAGAAATAAGTAGAAGAAGAGATAGATAAAGTCTACTAGCTAGGGAAGATAAGATAAGCTAGTAGCCTAAAGTATATAATAGAACCTAAAAATTAGATAAATCTATAGCGAACTATCTAAGCTATAGAGTATACTCGCTACCCTACTACGTATAGAGTATATTAGACTAAAGAACTTTCTCTTAAAGCGTAAGGTACTAGAATACCCTAGTCCTACCTATCTATACGGCTAGTATAGATAAATTCTAAAGTATATTCTTCTCTTCTACCTCTACTTCTAATAGAGTAGAGTATAGATACTCTAAAGGGTAGAGACTACGGACTACTACTCCTTTCTCTTAATAAAAAAGAGAATTAAAGTAGTAATAGACTAGTTCTTACGCCTAGGGCTACTTAAGTAATTTAGTCTAGTAAGGAAACTAATATAGGAAGATAACTAGGAAGAGGAACTAGGAGGATAACTAGAACTACTAAGACTACTAGGACCCGGATAACTACGAGAATAAGAACTAAAGAGATAGGTCTAGTAGATAAATATAGGGCTACTATAGTAGCCGCTACTAGTAAGAAGAAAAAATAAGAACTAGTATAGGATAGTATGCCTAGAGAGAGAGAAGGGGTTTTTATTAGGCGAAAAGATTTTCCCCCTCGTATAAAATAACTATAGATAGCTAGCCCCGTATAGATCCGTAAGGGAGCTATATTAGGAAGAAATAAATTTATCTATCTATCTATCTATATAGTAGGTAGAATATCTTACTATTATCTTAACCCTTAGGTTTCTCTAAGGTTTCTAGATAGCTAGAATATAGTAGATCTTTAGGTCTACTTCCTTAAAGAGCGGGAGTATTACTCTATTCTTACTCTTATAGACGTTATACTATATAATAGAGAGAGAGCCTATATCTAATATTAACTTTCTTCTATCTCTAGGTCCGGCTATAAGGGAGCTAGTAGTATAGGCTATAAGAAGGGAGTTCCCGCGGGCTTCTCTAAGGCGTATTATAAGCTATTAAGTCCGGTAAATCTTATTTAGTTAGAAGGCGGAGGGCGGCTTAAGTCTCTTAGCCTATCTAGTCCCCTCTTAACCGGCTTCTTCTCTCTAATTCTCTTTTTTAGTCTAACGGTTAACTAGTTAGTTTAAGGCTATATTTTAGTTATTAGGGGTTCTTTCCGATATCTTTCTAGTACTACTAGGCGGGTCTAGACGGTCTTAGTATAGTAGGCTCTACGTACTAGATAGGAGTTACTCTAGGCTATATATCTTTAAGAGTAGTTTACGTACTATATACTTTTCTTAGTAGTCCCTAGTATTATATATCTTACTATACTATCCGTACTTTTTCTTCTTTTTATAATAGTTAGTAATATAACCGTAGGCCTAGTACTTAAAATACTAGGTTACTATAAAGACTACGTTATAGTACTACGCTATATAGATAGTAAAGTTAATAATAAGCCCCTTATTAATAATCTAGTTAGCGGTTTCGGGGTTTATAGTACTAAGGATAATAGCCGAGTAAGTTTTTCTCTCTAGGAGCTTCCTCTTTAGCTAGGCTAGCTTACTAATACGTAGTTCTAGATATAGAGATAGATTCTACTCTTAGATAGTTTAGATAGCTTAGGGGTCTATAGTATCGATTTCTTCTCGAGAGACGTTATATACTAGTACTAAGTATAGCTACTAGTTAGGCCTAACTTCTTTTCCTAGTTCTATAGTCTATTCCTAGTTCTAAAGAAGGGCTATTCTAGTTACTTTATCCGGTATAAAGATTCTAACGTCTCTACTAGGGAGCTTCTTAGTAGTAAGTACTTTCTTATACGCCTAGCTTTTTTCTACCTAGATCTTTCTAATAATTATCTTATTTAAAAGCTTAGCTATTTCTTATCTATTTACTATCTTTAGAAAGTAGAGAATAAGTTTAGTAGTAGCTAGGGGGGTAGAGGGCTTCGGGGCTACTTAGGCTATAATTTATATCTAGCTACGAGTATTAGGTATAGATATAGAGATAGCCTAGATACGGTTAACTATCTTTTAGATCTATTAGACCTCTTTAAGAATATTCTTAAGGCCTAGCTTCTTAGTAGTTATCTTCTAGTAGATAGTAATATAATTCTAGAAGATTATCTTAGTAATATCGAGAAAATTTTTTATCTAGCTAAAGAGAACTAAAGAAAGACTAGCGGATATTTATAGAGCTTAGAGGAGGGTATCTACTATTTTTAAGGCTCTCTTAATATATTCTACGCTATACTAGATACTCTACGGTTTCTTAGGAGTATATTAGAACTAGATAGAGGTAGTTACTAGAGAAGACTATTCGCCTCTTTCTATATTCTCTATATTAACTACTTCGCGGCTATAGTTATCTTAAGTACTATTTTAGAACTCGCGAAGCTTAAAAGAGTCTCTAGGGCTCTTTTCCGGCGCCGTAGCTTAGGGTCGATTTTTTAGTATAATTATATCTTAGAAAGTCTATATAGTAGACCGCTCTCTAATAGTATAGATTTCTTTAATATTTCTAGGTTACTTATCGTAGAATATTAATATTATTAAGTTTTAGTTATAGGTTATTAGTATTATCGGGTTTTAGTTATAGATTATCGAGTTTAGGTTCTAGTTAATAGTACGGGTATTAAGTTATCGAGTTTAGATTTCTTATTAGTAGTATATAGATTATATAAGGTAGTAAAGCCGAAATAATAGTATTACTTTTAACTAAAAATCTATATATAAGAAGAGAAAAAAATATAACTATACTAAAAAATCGACCCCAAGCTACGGCGCCGGGAGAGGGCCCTAGGGACTCTTCTAGGCTTCGCGAGTCCTAAAATAGTACTTAAGACAACTATAGCCGCGAAGTAGTTAATATAGAGGATACAGGAAGAGGCGAACAGCCTCCCCTAGTAACTACCTCTACCTAGCCCTAATACACCCCTAAGAAACCGTAGAGTACCTAGTATAGCGTAGAATACGTTAAGAGAGCCTTAAAAATAGTAGACACCCTCCTCTAAGCCCTATAAACATCCGCTAGCCTCCCTTTAGTCCTCTCTAGCTAGGTAAAAAATTTTCTCGATATTACCAAGACAATCTTCTAGGATTATATTACTATCTACTAGAAGGCAGCTACTAAGGAGCTAGGCTTTAAGAATATCCTTAAAGAGGTCTAATAGGTCTAAAAGATAGTTAACCGTATCTAGGCTACCTCTATACCTACACCTAATACTCGTAGCTAGATATAAATTATAGCCTAAGCAGCCCCGAAGCTCTCTACCCCCCTAGCTACTACTAAACTTACCCTCTACTTCCTAGAGATAGTAAATAGATAAGAAATAGCTAAGCTCTTAAATAAGGCAATTATTAGAAAGATCTAGGTAGGAAAAAGCTAGGCGTGTAAGAAAGTACTTACTACTAAGAAGCTCCCTAGTAGAGACGTTAAGATCTTTATACCGGATAAAGCAACTAGAATAGCCCTTCTCTAGAACTAGGAATAGACTATAGGACTAGGAAAAGAAGTTAGGTCTAACTAGCAGCTATACTTAGTACTAGTATATAACGTCCCTCGAGAAGAAATCGATACTATAGACCCCTAAACTATCTAAACTATCTAGGAGTAGAACCTATCTCTATACCTAGGACTACGTATTAGTAAGCTAGCCTAGCTAAAGAGGAAGCTCCTAGAGGGGAAAACTTACTCGGCTATTATCTTTAGCACTATAAACCCCGAAACCGCTAACTAGATTATTAATAAGGGGCTTATTATTAACTTTACTATCTATATAGCGTAGTACTATAACGTAGCCTTTATAGTAACCTAGTATTTTAAGTACTAGTGTTAGAGTCTGAAGCCTCAGGATCAAGCCTCAGAGGATCATCGGCAGATCACGTGACGCCAAGCCTTTCTTGTATATAACTTTCCTCTTTCTTCTACGACTTCTTCTCTTTCTCCTTAAGTCTAGCTTAACGTACTTAGCGCAATAAACCTTTCAGCGATCATCCTGAGGTTGAGCCCTGACATTAGCTAGACTTCCCATATTGGACTTACTGGACATCGGATCACTGGCACAGTTGCGCACTGGAATCACTGGAATCACTGGAATCACTGGAACCACTGGAATCACCGGAATCACCGGAATCACTCGATATGAGTCCTCAAGAGCATGGACAAGAGCTACAGGCTCAAGAGAACCAAGAAACGAAGCGGTTACTGCTACAAATGATGGCACGAATGGATACTCTTACCCAAGAGGTTATACAGCTTAAGGAGGAGAAGGAGGAACTCTTGAAGGTGGGAGGCGCCCAAACCCCTTCCACACAACCCTCAGGGGAGGCCGGAGAAAAGGAGGCTAGGGTAGCCGGAATTGCCTCGGACCCCCCTGCCCCTGAGTCAGGACCCACCAGCCACCCCACCAAGACAGGCCCCACGAAGAACCTCGGCCCTCTCGCCGAGTTTTCGGGTAATAGAGAAGAACTCGAGCCTTGGATTGCCCAGGCCCAAGCTAAACTCGTCGTGGACTACACGAGTTGCACTGAAGCTACGAAGTTTTTTATGCTTCACAATCGGCTTAGGGGCGAAGCAGCTCGTCAGCTACAGCCCTGGGTACAAGCCAGCACCAACACGACTAGCATGACTGCTCAGTGCCTACTGGATCAGCTACGCCTATCATTTGGCGACCCCCACGTGCAAGAGAAGGCCCAACGTAAGCTGCATAAGCTACGCCAAACTAACAAGCCTTTTATGGAGTACTTCACCGAATTCCGCAAACTCGTACTAGAGGCGGGAGGCACCAACTGGCCGGACGAGATCCTTAAGGCCTACCTAGAAGCAGGGCTTAGCCAGGAGCTCCAGCGAAGTATGATCGGCCTTGGGAATACTAGCCAGTCTTTCGAGGACTACTGCACGGAGTTGAAACGTGTTAGTGACCAACTGGAAGCGTTCAACCTACGCAATACGGGCAAGAAGCCCCAGCAGGGCTGGCAACAAGACTGGTGGCGTGGTCAGAATAAAGTTGGCTCGGCAGGGTCTACTGGCAGGCAGCCAGGGTCCAAGCCAAAGCCGACCACGCCCCAGCAAGATAAAATGGAATGGGAACCTACAGGGCCTGCAAGGGCCGCCCAAGGACGTCGTGTCAAGTGGGTAGACGAGCAAGAGATGCAAAGACGCAAGGATGAGGGTCGTTGCCTACGCTGTGGCGACTCTAGACATAGGGTTGCCCAGTGCCCATGGCTGCCACCAAGGAGGCCAGCAAGGCTTGCAAAGCCTACCCAACAGGAGGAACACGTGGGACCGGAACTGGAAGACTTGGAGGACGAGTCCTCCTCCCAGCAGTCGGAAAACTAAAAGCTCCTATCGAAAATCGCAGGCAGGAGCCCATAGTGGAGGAAAAGCAGGAAGTGCGGAACGAATGGCGCAAGCAGCAACGCAAGCTGGAACAAGATTCACTCCTTACCCCAGTCATGATCAATAAAGAGTCTTTCGGTAAAGCTCTCGCCGATACTGGTTGTGAATTCTACGCTGTTATGAGCCACGGTTTTGCTAAACGCTGCAACCTCCCGCGTATAAAGATCTCCCCAAGGACACTGGACGGACTTACACCTACAGGATGGAAAATAGACGAGGTTGCCTGGGCTGAAGTAGACATTGGAGGCCACTGCCAGAAGCGCATGTTCTTCTACATCGTGCCTAGGCTTTCCGGTTGCGACCTAATGTTGGGAAGCCCATGGATGGTACAGGAAAAAGCGGTACTCGATCAAAGTGAACGGACTATTACCTTTAAGGACACAGGGCTAGTAGTAAAACAAGCAATAGATCTTCCTAGCCCCCAGGGCAAGCTCATCGGAGCCTCTGCCTTCAGTTACCTCTTAAGGAACCGAGAAAAGAAAGGGTACCAAGTCTTTACAGCGAGCCTAGCGGACATTAATAAGGCTCTTCAAGAGAAAACCCCCACGGATACTCAGGCCCGGCTACCTAGCTGGGTGGACCCTCGATGGATACGCCTATTTGACAAGAAGGAGGCAGACAAACTCCCACCGCACCGGCCTGGAATTGACCACCAAATCGAATTAGAAAAGGATAGCAACGGCAAAACACCGGACGCCCCATGGGGACCCCTATACAACATGTCCCGTGACGAGCTTCTAGTACTTAGGAAGACTCTTAACGAACTACTCGACAAGGGGTTTATCCGGGTAAGCAATTCCCCGGCCGCTGCTCCCGTACTATTTGTCAAGAAACCAGGCGGAGGTCTACGCTTCTGCTGCGACTATCGGGCACTCAACCGGATTACGAGAAAGGACCGCTACCCCTTGCCACTTATCCAAGAGACTCTTAATAGAATTAGTAAGGCGAGATGGTTCACAAAGCTGGATGTGACTGCTGCCTTCCACCGGATACGAATTGCCGAAGGGAGCGAATGGTTAACGGCATTCCGGACTCGATTCGGACTCTTCGAATGGCTGGTGACGCCCTTTGGACTGGCAAACGCCCCAAGCACCTTCCAACGGTATATCAATTGGACCCTAAAGGACTTCCTCGATGACTTTGTCTCCGCGTACGTGGATGACATCTTAATCTTTACGGATGGATCTCGCCGAGCGCACCGGGAAAAGGTCAATAAGGTCTTAGAGAAACTGGATGCTGCAGGTCTACAACTTGACCTAAAGAAATGTGAATTCGAAGTCTAGTCGACCAAGTATCTAGGGTATATTATCGAAGCAGGCAAAGGTATCCGCATGGACCCGGAAAAGACCAAGGCAATTCAAGAGTGGAATGCTCCAACCACGGCAAAAGGAGTACTCGGTTTCCTCGGTTTTGCGAACTTCTATCGGCGTTTTATTAAGGGCTTTTCTAACCTAGTAGCCCCTCTAGTATCACTTACGAGGAAGAACGTACCCTTCCAGTGGAACCAGGAAACCGAGCTCGCGTTTGGAAAATTGAAAAAGGCTTTCATCACGGCACCGGTCCTTATGCAATTCGACCCGGAGAGGGAGACGATCCTCGCCACGGACTCCTCAGGATACTGTATAGGAGGAGTGCTTCAACAGTACGATAACGACGGTTTCCTACGTCCCGTAGCGTTCTTTTCGAAGAAGAACCTACCCGCGGAATGCAACTACCCGATCTACGACAAGGAACTACTCGCAGTAGTCAAGTGCCTACGCCAGTGGGATGCCGAGCTAAGGGGACTGCACCAGTTCAAGATCCTCACCGACCACAAGAATCTAGAGTACTTTACTACGGCGAGGAGACTTTCCGAGAGGCAGATTCGATGGTGGAGGGAACTTAGCCGCTTTTCCTTTATTATCGAATATACCCCAGGAAGGACTAACGGACTGGCCGACGCATTGACAAGAAGGGACCAAGACTTGCCTACAACGGATATGGACGAGAGACTTGAACAAAGAACGGCTCAATTACTCCAGTCAATGCCCCATGGATTAGTCCTCAATACTGGATCACCAGAGGACCCTGAAGAACAAGAATGGAGTAATGAAGATTCACTTCTATCTGAAGAAGCTATGGCAATCAAACCTCGACAAGCACGACCAGGACAACAAGCACGAGAACCCCCTTTCCTAGAGGATCAATGGCAAGAGGCACTCCAGCAGGACCAAGTGTTAAGGCAACTCCGGGAAGCAGTACAACGAAGAGAAAGGACCTTCCCACCAGAGTTTGCAACTAAGTTTAAGATCTCGATCGCGGAGTGTTCACTAGACTATCAAGGAAACCTCCTCTTTAGGGAAAGGAGATGGGTACCGGACTCCGAGCCACTACGAACAAGGATCATCCAAGAGATGCATGACTCTCCCCTCTCGGCACACCCCGGACGCGTTCAAACTACCTCCCTCGTAGCAAGGCACTTCTTCTGGCCAGGATTCGTTAACGATATCCGGAGGTTTTGTAGGAACTGTGACGTCTGTGGAAGGACTAAGGTCTGGAGGGATCGGAAGCAAGGGTTACTCAAACCGTTACCAGTACCAAGTCGTCAATGGAGAGAGATCTCTATTGACTTTGTTGGGCCCCTACCATTGAGCAACGGATGCGAGATGCTTATGGTAATCACTGATAGGCTAGGGAAAGGAGTGATCCTTGAGGCCTGCCCGAACACTGAGACGGAAACCATTGCAAGGCTCTTTATTGCATGCTTCTACCGGAACCACGGAGTCCCAACAGCAATAGTATCTGATAGGGGAACGCAGTTCGTTAGCCTTCTCTGGCAACGTATCTGTCAACTACTTAAGATTAAGAGGCGCATCTCAACGGCCTACCACCCTCAAACGGACGGATCAACGGAAAGGATAAACACTGAAGTGGAAAGGAAGCTCGCGCTGTTCGTAGAGCACTATCAACAAGACTGGGCGGACCGGTTACCGGTAGTCTAGTTGGCTCTCAACGGAAGAACCTCAACTACGACGCAGGCAAGCCCGTTCTTTCTTTCCCACGGGTACCATCTCGAGCCTCTAGAGCTATCCGAAGATATCCAACCTGGTGACCTCCAAAGGGACTCCCTAGTAGCAAGGGCCGATGCAATCGTGGCAAAGATCAAAGAGGTAACGGACTGGGCACAAATGGCAATGGCGGATGCACAGCAGGAACAGGAACGGCAGGCTAACCGGCAAAGGAACCCATCCCCTGCGTACAAGGTAGGTGATAAGGTCTGGCTACACCTAAAGAACCTAAGGACGGATAGACCAAGCAAGAAGCTCGATAATAAGGTAGCTAAGTTCACCGTTATCGAGGTAGTTGGATCCCACAGCTACAAGTTGGATATCCCCGGAGCGGTGCACAACGTCTTTAACGTGGACCTACTCCGGCCAGCGGGAACAGACCCTTTGCCAAGCCAAGTACAGGACGACTATCAACCACCACCGGTTCAGGTAGATGGTCAAGACGAATGGAGGGTGGAGGGAATCCTAGATGAACGAATGGCAAGGAAACCAGGACAAAGGAGCCGCCAACTCCAGTATCAAGTCAAATGGGAAGGGTATGCAAGGCCAACATGGGAACCGGCATCAGCACTACAGGACACAGCAGCGCTGGACACGTACCTAAAACAGAAGGACCGACAAGAGCTCTAGGGAACCGAGCGGAGACTACAGGTGGACAAAAGGTTAAGCGGTTTAGCCCGGCCGGAGCCGAGCCTGCACACACCAGATGAGCACTGCACCACCCGCCCCGAGGGCGAGCGAGGCACAAGCGGTCACCTGGTGTGGGCATTACAGACCACAGGACCTAGTCCCGTGCCGGACAACCCTCTCCCTGCCAATAGGCAGGCCCTCAATTCGACAGCCAGTCGACAAGCTCATAGGAGCCAATTAACTGAGGGATGTCGCCACCCCAAGGCACGTATCACCGCACCTGCTGTCGGTCAGCCAAGTTTCCAACTACACCATGTAGCCGTTTGATGGTTCAGGGTTCACTTTTTCAACCTATATACCCACACCCACAAAAAAACGCGACCGACAAACAAGCAAGCAAGCAAGGCAAGCAGGGCAAACAGGGCAAGTCGGGCAAGCAGGGCAAGCAGGACAAGCAAGGCAAACAGGGCAAGCAGGGCAAGCAGGGCAGGCAGGGCAGGAAGGGTCAAAAAAAAAAAAAAAAAAAAAAAAAAAAACAGGGAAAGGTCAAAAAGCAACAGTCCCCACCCGGATTCGAACCCGTAACCTCTCGAACCGGGAGGAGGAGGGGGGGGGTGATGTTAGAGTCTGAAGCCTCAGGATCAAGCCTCAGAGGATCATCGGCAGATCACGTGACGCCAAGCCTTTCTTGTATATAACTTTCCTCTTTCTTCTACGACTTCTTCTCTTTCTCCTTAAGTCTAGCTTAACGTACTTAGCGCAATAAACCTTTCAGCGATCATCCTGAGGTTAAGCCCTGACAACTAGGCCTACGGTTATATTACTAACTATTATAAAAAGAAGAAAAAGTACGGATAGTATAGTAAGGTATATAATACTAGGGACTACCCTAAGGAAAGTATATAGTACGTAAACTACTCTTAAAGGTATATAGCCTAGAGTAACTTCTATCTAGTACGTAAAGCCTACTATACTAAGGCCGCCTAGGCCCGCCTAGTAGTACTAGAAAGATACCGGGAAGGACCCCTAATAACTAAAATATAGTCTTAAACTAACTAGTTAACTATTAGACTAAGAAAGAGGATTAGGGAGGAGGAGCCGGTTAAGAGGGGACTAGGTAGGCTAAGAGACTTAAGCCGCCCCCCGCCTCCTAACTAAATAAGGTTTACCAGACTTAATAGCTTATAACACGCCTTAGAGAAGCCCGCGGAAACTCCCTTCTTATAGCCTATACTACTAGCCCCCTCGTAGCCGGATCTAGAGATAGAAGAAAGTTAATATTAGATATAGGCTCTCTCTCTATTATATAGTATAACGTCTATAAGAGTAAGAATAGGGTAATACTCCCGCTCTTTAAGAAAGTAGACCTAAAGATCTACTATATCCTAGCTATCTAGGAACCTTAGAGGAACCCGAGGGTTAAGATAATAGTAAGATATCCTACCTACTATATAGTTTTTCCCTAGAAGAGAGTAGTAAGAACCTGCTTCTTTATAAGTAAGGCTATTAGCCCCGACTCCTAGCAAGTAATAGTCTATTTACTAGATCTTATTATACTTTCCCTTATTACTAGGATATATATAATCTATATCTATAACTACTATAATCCCCCGCTAGCCTCTTATACTAGTATAGCGCTAGAAACTCTATCTCTTCTACCGGAAGTTCTTAGAAAACTAGAGAAGTATATTCTCCTAGGGGACTTTAACCTCTACTATCCTATCTAGAAAGGTATAACCTCCCTAATATACTATATTCTAGCGGATAATCTAATTAAGATAGCTACCGTAGCTAATCTTAACCTAGCCCTTCTAAGGGGTACTATTACTAGACGAGATAGTAGTAGCGAGAGTACTCTAGATCTTATCTTTATATTACGGTAGCTAGAGGAGAGAATTCTTAGCTATAGAGTTAGCTAGAAGCTCGAATTATTCTCTAATCACCTACCTATCCTTACTATACTTAATTTTTCTTCTACCTCCGTAGAACTACGCCCTCTAAGGCCCTAGTAGAAGAAAGTAGACTAGAAGAGAACTAATAATATACTCTAATTAAAGCTCGAATACCTTAAAGTAGCCCCTCTTAATACTAAAGTAGATCTAGATTACTTTACTATACTACTCTAGGAGGCTATCTAAAGAATAATTTAGAAGACTATTCTAGTAGCGAGACCCTCGCCCTAGGCCTCTATATAATAGATAAAGGAGTATTCGGATCTAGTATACTAGGCTAGAGTAGCTAGAAGAAAGTAGACGGCTATAAGGAGGGAGGAGGACTAGGTAGTATACTAAACTATTACTAATAGTAAGAAGAGGTAGATTAGAAGAGATAGAATAAAAGTATAGCGTAGAATAGTAGCTAAGATTACTTCGGATCTATCTATACTCTAGAAGCTCTTAAAGTAGGTAAGAATAAGAGTACTAGAACCTCTAGCCCTATCTTAGTTCCTACCCCTCTAGGGAGTAGATAAATAACTATATTACGATAACTAGTCTAAGGTAGAAATCCTTACTAACTAGTTCTTCCTACCTCCTAGGGCTACCGACCTCTTAGATCTAGATAGGTATATATATCTAGTACTAGTAGAGATTCCCTAAGATCTTACTAAAGAGTAGATTCTCTATACTATTAAGAAGCTTCCTCTAGATAAGGCACTAGGCCTAGATAAGATTACTAATAGGTTTCTAAAGTAATACGCTAAGATACTAAGGGGACCCCTTACTAGGCTCTTCTAGGAATACCTCGTACTTAGATACTACCCTAGGTAGTTTAAAAGCTCTATTACCGTAGTCCTTAGGAAACTATAGAGGAATAACTATACTAAAGCTAAGTTATTTAGGCCGATTACTTTACTTAATACGCTAGAAAAGCTACTTAAGAGGATTATAGTAGATAGAATCTCCTAGGCTACTAAAGTATACGGCCTACTCTCTAATATATAGATAGAAGCTAGGAGAAATAGATTCGTAGTAGTAGCTCTTAACCTACTTATAGAATAGATCTATACTATCTAGATATAAGACCTAGGGCTAGTAGCTTTAGTCCTTAGCCTAGATATCTCGGGAGTATATAACTACGTATCTTATAGAAGGCTTCTCTATAATATAAGAATAGTAAAACTCCTAGAATAGGTAGAAAGATTTACTCGATTCTTTCTATAGGACCGTACTACTTAGCTATCCTTCGGAGACTTTACTAGTCTACTAATCTAGACCTTAACCGGGATTTTCTAGGGATTCTTACTATCGCCGATACTCTACCTATTCTTTACTTCTAATCTACTTATATAGCTACGTAGGGGCAATACCTTCCCCCTTAGATTCGTCGATAATACTAATATCCTAATCTTTAATAGATCTATAGAATAGAACTATAGGATACTAGAGGGAGTATATTAAATTTACGAGTACTAGGTAGCTACCTACGGGTTAGCTTTCTCGCCTAATAAGTATTACCTTATTTATTTTATAAGGAAACTAAGGAGATTTAATATAGTAGTAGGGATCCGTATTCCTAGATTTACTAGATGCCTAGAGCCTATAATTAAGATTCTAGGAGTCTACGTAGATAATAAGCTTAGATAGGAACTCTATATTAGGGAAATAGGAGCTAAGGTAATTAAATAGTATATATCTCTCTCTAGACTCGCGGCGTCTACCTAGGGAGCCTTATTTACTAAAGCCCGTTATATCTATACGGCCGTAGTAAGGCTAGTCCTTACTTACGGCTATAGAATATAATATACCCTAGAGGGAATCCTAGGGTAGAGAAAAATAACTATCTAGCTACTAAAGAAGATCTAAAACTAGTACCTACGTACTATCTTAGGGGCGTATAAGTTAACTAGTATATAAACCTTAGAGTATAAGATAGGGATTCTCCTACTCTTACTATACCTAGACGAACTAGTACTAGTCTAGGCTATTAAAGCTAGGGATAGCCTAGTCGCGATAGTAGTAGAGAAAACTTGCTAGAGTATTAAATAGATAGCTCGGGCTACTCTAAGTACTAGAGGCGCTACTAGCTCTACTAGAAGAACCCTACTTAGAAAAAAGATAAACTTACTTCTTAACTACTACTCCTCTATCTACTAGAGTCTCCTAGAGCGAACGAAGCTACGTATAGTATATAGAAATAAGTAGAAGGAGAGATAGATAAAGTCTACTAGCTAGAGAAGATAAGATAAGCTAGTAGCCTAAAATATATAGTAGAACCTAAAAATTAGATAAATCTATAGCGAACTATCTAAGCTATAGAGTATACTCGCTACCCTACTACGTATAGAGTATATTAGACTAAAGAACTTTCTCTTAAGGCGTAAGGTACTAGAGTATTCTAGTCCTACCTATCTATACGGCTAGTATAGATAAACCCTAAAGTATATCCTCCTCTTCTATCCCTACTTCTAATAGAGTAGAATATAGATACTCTAAAGAGTAGGAACTACGGACTACTACTTTCTCCTCTTAATAAAGAAGAGAATTAAAGTAGTAATAGACTAGTTCTTACGCCTAGAGCTACTTAAGTAATTTAGCTTAGTAAGAGAACTAATATAGGAAGCTAACTAGGAAGAGGAACTAAGAGAATAACTAGAACTACTAGGACTACTAGAACCCGGATAACTACGAGAATAAGAACTAAAGAGATAGATCTAGTAGGTAAATATAGGGCTACTATAGTAGCCGCTACTAGTAAGAAGGAAAAATAAGAACTAGTATAGGATAGTATACCTAGAGAGAGAGGAGGGGTTTTTACTAGGCGAAAAGGTTTTCCCTCTCGTATAAAATAACTATAGATAGCTAGCCCCGTATAGACCCGTAAGGGAGCTATATCGGGAAGAAATAAATTTATCTATCTATCTATTCCTCGCGTATAACTTAGTACGCCTTAAATTAGATCTTACTCGCCTTTCTCGTTCCTCGTCCCTCGCCTCTTATCTCTCGTATCTTATATTCTCGCTCTTTAAACTATACTCTTATACTTTAGTATTACTTTACCTCTACTACTTTTATCGGCTTCGTTACCTCGTCTCTCCGTTCTCTAAGATCCGTTTATTATAAATAACTATAGATAGCTAGCCCCGTATAGACCCGTAAGAGAGCTATATCGGGAAGAAATAAATTTATCTATCTATATAAAGAAACCGGATTTATATCGAGTATATATATACTAAGAATATAGTAGCGGACTATTATAAACGTAGCTTATATAGACTCCTTACTTATTTATCTTCGTTAATTTAAAATCTAGATCTAGACTTACCTACTTATAAATTAGGAAGCTAGTATTTTAGTTCGTTCTTTATATATATAAAGCTCGCCCCTCTACTTTGTAGTTAGTTCTTTAGTCTAGTAATAAGTATTCCTCGCGTATAACTTAGTACGCCTTAAATTAGACCTTACTTACCTCCCTCGTTCCTCGTTCCTCGCCCTTCGTCCCTCGCCCTTTAAACTACACCCTTATACTTCGGTATTATTTTACCCCTACTACCTTTACCGGCTTCGTTACCTCGTCTCTTCGCCCCCCCTCTAAGATCCGTTTATTATATTTTACTAGACTCTCTCTAGTAGGCCTAAAGCTCTCGCCGAAGCCCTAGACTGTAATCCCTAAAATAGTTAATAGAACTATACCTCCTAATCCTTAGGATACGCTCTTCTAAGTCCTTAATTAAGTCCCTACTCCTATTAACGCTCGTCCTACCTTCCCTAAAGATATCCCGGTTTCTCTACGCGTTACTCTTAGCTAGGCATACGCTAGAGGAAGATAATCTTACCTAAGATCCGATATCGATTTACTAGCTATTCCTAAGAATACTACGAACGCCTAAGTTACTTATATCTTTTACTACTACGGTTTTGGCTAAGATAAAGCCTTCGCCCGACTCTAACTACTAGCCCCGAACCTCCCTACTAATACGCCGGCTACTACGTCTACGGTATCTTCTTTAGAAACCCTACGTCCCCGTATTCCTAAGGTATCGAATCTAGAACCCTTTAAAGGAGAACGTACTCGATTCTAGAACTTCGCTACGTAACTTTAACTTAAATTTGCCTCGGACCTATCTACTTTTATAACGGACATAGCTAAGATTACCTACGCTAGATTATATCTTCGCGATGCGGCTTATACTTAGTTTACCCCTTACGTCTCTACTTCGAACGGTTCCGTAGACTTCGATAATTATAAGGTCTTCTACTAAGCTCTTAAGGCCGCATTTAATAATCCTAATACTTACGCAACGGCTAAACGATCCCTCCTCGCGCTTAAATAAGATAAGTCCTACTCGGCTTACTACTTACGGTTTCTCTCGCTTATTACGACTCTTAGTTAGAAGGAAAACGTAGTAAAGATTTACTACTTCCGCCTTAGCCTTAAGAAGAACCTTAAGGATCTTCTTATTAGACGTTCTATACTACTAGAATTCGAAAAGTTCGCTAAAACCTATATTGCGTTAGATAACTAACTCTATGCTCGAATAATTAAGAAAAAGACACCCGTAACTCGTACCCCTACCTCGACTCCTCTCTCTATACTAGCTACCCCTCGATTCTCGTCTTCCGCGCTAACCTCGATCCCCTAAAGTAAACCTATAAAACTAGATACCTCTACTCGAAAAGCGTACCGAAGAGCTAATAATCTCTACGCTTACTATAGTAATCCGAACTACTAGGTACGTAAGTGCCCTAAGGTAAAGAGTCTAAAGAGTTTAAAGGGTCTAAACCTTAATTCGACTATAACTACACCCTCTCCGCCCACCTCGCTACTAGTAATAAGTTTACTCGTCTCTAAAACCTCGACTTCTATAACTCCTCCTACGGCTTTAGTCCTCTACGTATTAAAAAACGTAGAAGGCTAGATAGTACCCGGTACCTACCTAGCCCCCCGCTACTTTCTACTTTAAATTAATTCTCTATTCTTACTTCTTTATCTTCGAACCTCGGAACACTCTTATTTTTACCCCCCGAACCTCGTACCTCGAAACCACGCGCTATTAATCTCGGAAAACGCCTACTCCTTATTCTTAAGTTAGTAGTTAATAATATAATCGAAACCTCGTCTATACTAGACTCTAGTGCTTCGTCCTTATTTATAGATAATACTTTTATTAAGAAATACTCGCTCCCTACTCGTTAAAAAATATAACCTAAATCTCTCGAGCTAGCTAATAGATCTATAGCTAGGTAAATTACTTATAAAGCCGACCTTTAACTCGATATTAATTAATACTAAGAACTTCTTACCTTTTAGGTAACTAAGCTTAGTTAATATTCTATTATTCTTAGAAAACCTTAGCTAGAAAGATACGATCTATAGATTCTCTAGTTAAGAAATACTATTACCTTCGCTTCTTCTTTCTACTAAGTAAATTACTTACCTACTCGATAACCTACGATTACGCCTCCTAATCCGCCTTCGATCTCTTACGCTACGGTATCCTACGCCGCTCTTACCCGCTATATTTAACGAGATAAGACTAGGATCTATGCCGTATTAATTAAGGAAATCTAAGAACACCTTAAAAGCCTTAAAAAAACGGAATAATAAACCCCGGAATAAGAACTCGAAACCCTCCGCTTACGAATCCCGGCTCGATTTTACTATCTTCTTCTTTTCTTTACTAAGAAAGAGGCCGATAAGCTTCCCCTATATCGATATATTAATTATAAAATTTCGCTAGAAGAGGGTAAGAAACCCCTATTCGGTTCTCTCTACTTAATATCCGATTTAGAGCTTAAGGCTCTACGCGAATATCTTAATAAGAACCTTAAGAAAGGTTTTATTCGGCCCTTATCCTTATCCTCTACGTCCTCTATTCTCTTTATTAAGAAACTAGGTAGCGGCCTTCGTTTTTGTATAGATTATCGCGAACTAAACGGTATTACGAAAAAGAACCGTTATCTACTCCCCTTAATTAACGAGACTCTCCGTTAACTTTAAGGCTCTCGTATTTTTACTCGACTCGACCTTCGCGGTACTTATAACCTTATCCGGATTAAGGAAGGCTCCGAATATTTAACCGCCTTTAGGACTCGCTATAGCCTATACAAGTACCTTATTATACCCTTTAGCCTTACGAATACGCCTACTACCTACTAATAATTCGTTAACGATATACTACGTAAATATCTCGACCGCTAGTACGTCGTCTACTTAGATAATATCCTTATCTACTCGGAAATAGAAGAGGAGCACTACGAATACGTCTAATTAGTTCTCGAAAAACTTCGTAAAGTAGGCCTGTACGTAAAAGGCGAAAAATACGACTTCTATACGACTTCGACTACGTTCCTTAGCTTCGTTATCTCCCTAGACGGTATCTCTATAGACCCGGCTAAGGTAGCCGCCGTAAGAGACTAGGAGGCTCCTCGCTTAGTTAAAGATCTTTAATCGTTTCTTAGCTTTGCAAACTTTTACTAAAGATTTATTAAAGAATACTCTCGAAAAGCTAGAGCTCTCTTTAGGCTCCTAGCTAAGAATATTCGTTTTACTTAGGGAAAAGAATAGGATAAGGTATTTACTTATCTTAAGGAAGCCTTCTACTCTTACCTAATCCTCCGATACTTCGACCCCTAACTTAAAACTATCCTTAAAACCGACTTATCCGACTTTATTATCTCCGTAATTTTATTCTAATAGGTAACCTACGATAATAGCAGAAGAATCCTATATTCTATCGTCTACTACTCTCGGAAAATAACCTCCGTAGAGTAGAACTACGGTATCGGGGATAAGGAACTCTTAGCTATCGTAGAAGCTCTAAAGGAATATCGTTCCCTCGTTATTAACCTCTCCTCGCTACTCCTCGTTCTTATAGATTACTCGAATTTAACTAGCTTTGCCTCTAAGCAAATCTTAAACCGTCGGCAAGCACGCTAGATAATTAAACTCTTAGAACTCGACTTTAAGATCGTCTACCGCCTAGGAACTAAGAATTAACGCGCGGATACGTTAATAAGACGGTTAGGAGACCTCCCTACTCGAGAGGGGCGCCTACCCCCTACTACGATCTTTACCTCTAAAAAATTCGAAATTTCGACCCTTATTTCTACTCGCTATTTAATCGCTAGGCTAAAACCGTCTTTAGCTAGTAAAATTCGCTTAGTACTCGATAAGGATACTCTTAGATAAGAGATCCTTACCGTACTCGATATCTACGTACTTCGACATCCTAAGGTAGATTTAGACGTATATTCTAAGGATAACGATAGTCTCTTACTAGTTAATAGACTTATCTATATTCCTAAAGATCTAAGCCTCCGCTAAAGAATTATTAGCTCTCGATACTCGTATCCGGCTACTAGACACCTAGGCTAAGTAGTAATATTTAAACTCGTTACTCGTAATTTCTAGTGGCTAGGTCTACGCTAGATAGTAGCTCGTTTTATACGAAACTATAAGACCTGCTAAAGAATTAAACCCGCTCGATATACCCTCTATAGATATTTAAAACCCCTTAAAGTGCTACAACGCCGCTAGCAATCCGTTTCTCTCGATTTAATTACGGGACTTCTAACGTCTAACTCGTTCGATACTATATTAGTAGTCGTAGATCGACTAACTAAAATAGCTTACTTTATTCCTTACTAAATAACCCTCGATTCGATAGAGCTTACTAAGCTTTATCGAGACTACGTTTTTCGACTATATAGCTTACCCGACGACTTCGTATCTAACCGCGGCTCGATTTTTACCTCTAAATTTACTAGAGCTCTTAGTAGATCCCTATCTATTAAGACCAACTTTAGTACGGCTTTCCACCCGCAAACCGACGGCTAGATAGAGCGCATTAACGCTATTCTCGAGTAATATCTTCGTGTCTACGTTTCGTACTAACAAGACGATTAGAACGACTTTCTCTTCCTTACTAAATTCGCTTATAATAATATAATCTCGACCACGACTAAGGTTACCCCCTTCTTTATAAACTACGGCTTCCACCCTCGTTATAAGATTCTACGGAAAGACCCGATCTTAGCCCTACTCGAACCCCTACGTCTCTTCTAAGAGAACCTCGAAAACCTCGAAAACTACCTTCGCTAAGAAATTCGATTCGCACAAGATACCTACGTAGAACAAGCTAATAAAGACCGTATCTCGCCACCCGTCTTTAAGCCTAGTAACCTCGTTTAGCTCCTAAGACGGTATATCTCGACAATAAGACCTTCGGATAAACTCGACTTTAAACGCCTTAGCCCCTTTCCTATACTAGAAAAGATCTCGACTTATGCCTATCGCCTAGAACTACTAAGGACGATAAAAGTCTACCCCGTATTCCACGTCTCTTTACTCGAACCCGCGGCCTCTAACCCCTTGCCTAATTAAGTCTAACCTCCGCCCCCGCCCGTTATCGTTAACGGCGAAGAAGAGTACCGGGTAGAAGAGATTCTAGACGTTAAAGCAACCCGGAGACAACCGAAATACCTCGTAAAATAGACTAGTTACTCGACACCAACCTAGGAACCTTACGACCTTATTAAAGATCTTAAGGCCCTTAATACGTTCTATAAACGTTACTCTTTAAAACCTCGACTCTTAGGCTAAAGGCTCGTAGGAACTTACCTCTAGAAAGAAGAGCCTACTATTATAAACGTAGCTTATATAGACCCCTTACTTATTTACCTTCGTTAATTTAAAATCTAGATCTAGACTTACCTACTTATAAATTAGAAAGCTAGTATTTTAGTTCGTTCTTTATATATATAAAGCTCGCCTCTCTACTTTATAGTTAGTTCTTTAGTCTAGTAATAAGTATTTCTCGCGTATAACTTAGTACGCCTTAAATTAGACCTTACTTATCTCCCTCGTCCCTCGTTCCTCGCCCCTCGTTTCTCGCCTCTCGTCTTTTACACCTCGTACCCTCGCCCTTTAAACTATACCCTTATACTTCGGTATTATTTTACCTCTACTACCTTTACCGGCTTCGTTACCTCGTCTCTCCGCCCCCCCTCTAAGGTCCGTTTATTATACGGACGGGCTTACTAAGCCCTTACTAAGAAAAGATTTTTAAAAATTTATTAGCTAACTAGAACTCGAGAAATTACGATATAGATAAATAGATAAATTTATTTCTTCCCGATATAGCTCTTTTACGGGTCTATACGGGGCTAGCTATCTATTATTATTTTATACGAGAGAAAAAACCTTTTCGCTTAGTAAAACCCCTCCTCTCTCTCTAGATATACTATTCTATACTAGTTCTATTTTTTCTTCTTACCGGTAGCGGCTACTATAGTAGCCCTATATTTATCTACTAAATCTATCTCTTTAGTTCTTATTTTTATAGTTATTTAGATTCTAGTAGTTCTAGTAGTTCTAGTAGTTCTTCTAGTTTCTTTTCCTAGTTACTCTTCTAGATTAGTTCTCTTACTAGACTAAATTACTTAAGTAGCCCTAGGCGTAAAAACTAGTCTATCGCTACTTTAATTCTCTTTTTTATTAAAAGAAGAGAATAGTAGTCCGTAGTTTCTATCTTTTAGAGTATCTATATTCTATTCTATTAGAAGTCGGGATAGAAGAGAAGAATATACTTTAGGGTTTATCTATACTAGCCGTATAGATAGATAGAGCTAAGGTACTCTAGTATTTTACGCCTAGAGAGAAAGTTCTCTAGTCTAATATATTCTATACGTAGTAGAGTAGCGAGTATACTCTATAGCTTAGATAGTTCGCTATAGATTTATCTAATTTTCGGGTTCTACTATATACTTTAGGCTACTAGCTTATCTTACTTTTCTTAGCTAGTAAACTTTATCTATCTCTTTTTCTACTTATTTCTATATACTATACGTAGTCTTATTCGCTTTAGAAGGCTTTAGTAGATAGAAAGATAGTAGTAAAAGAGAGAGTTTACCTTTTTTCTAAGTAGGAATCTCCTAGCTAGGCTAGCGATATCTCTAGTACTTAAAGTAGCCCTAGCTATCTATTTAATACTCTAGTAAGTTTTCTCTACTACTACTATAGCTAGACTATCTCTAGCTCTAATAGTTTAGGCTAGTACTAGTTTATTTAGATATAATAAGAGTAGGAAAATCCCCGTCTTATACTTTAAGATTTATATACTAGTTAACTTATACGCTCTTAAGATAGTACGTAAATACTAGTTTTAGATCTTCTATAGTAGCTAGATAGCTATTTTTCTCTACTTTAGAGTCTTCTCCGGGGTATACTATACTCTATAGCTATAAGTAAGGGCTAGTCTTACTACGGCCGTATAGATATAGCGAGCTTTAGTAAATAAGGCTTTCTAGGTAGATACTACGAGTTAGAAAAGAGATATATACTATTTAATTACCTTAGCTTCTATTTTTCTAATATAGAGTTTCTATCTAAGCTTATTATCTACGTAAATTTCTAGAATCTTTATTATAGGCTCTAGGTATCTAGTAAATCTAGGGATACGGATATCTACTACTATATTAAATCTCCTCGGCTTTCTTATAAAGTAGATAAGATAGTACTTATCTAGCGAGAACGCTAACCCGTAGATAGCTATCTAGTACTTATAAACTTAGTATACTCTCTTTAGTATCCTATAGTTTTATTCTATAGATCTATTAAAGGCTAGAATATTAGTATCGTCGACGAATCTAAGAGGGAAGATATTACTTCTACGTAGCTATATAAGTAGATTAGAGGTAAAGAATAGATAGAGGATTAGGGATAGGAAGGATCTCTAAGAAATTCCGGTTAAAGTCTAGATTAACGGGCTAGTAAAGTCCCTAAAAGATAGCTAAGTAGTCCGGTCCTATAGAAAGAAGTACGTAAATCTTTCTACCTATTCGGAAAGCCTTACTATTCTTATATTATAGAGGAGTCTCTTATAGAATATATAATCGTATATTCTTAAGATATCTAGGCTAAGAACTAAGGCTACTAGCCTAAGATCTTACGCCTAGATAATATAAATCTATTCCGTAAGTAGGTCGAGAGCTACTACTACTAACCTATTTCTTCTAGCTTCTATCTATATATTAGAAAGTAGTTTATAGGCTTTAGTCGCCTAGAAGATTTAATCTACTATAATTCTCTTAAGTAGCTTTCCTAGCGTATTAAGTAAAGTAATTAGTCTAAATAACTTAGCTTTAGTATAGTTATTTCTCTATAGTTTCCTTAGAACTACGGTAATAGAGCTTTTAAACTATCTAAGATAGTATCTAAGTACGAGATATCTCTAGAAGAGTCTAGTAAGTAGTCCGCTTAGTATCTAAGCGTACTACTTTAGGAACCTATTAATAATCTTATCTAGATCTAGTATCTTATTTAAAGAAAGCTTCTTAATAGTATAGAGAATCTACTCTTTAGTAACGCCTTAGAAGATCTCTACTAGCTCTAGATATATATATCTATCTAGGTCTAAGAGGTTAGTAGCTCTAAAAGAGAGAAAGAACTAGTTAATAAGAATTTCTATCTTAGCCGGATTATCGTAGTATAGTTATCTATCTACTTTCTAGAGGGGTAGGAACTAGAATAGAGCTAGTAGTTCTTATACTTTTATTCTTATCTATTTTAAGAGCTTCTAGAGTATAAATAGGTCTAAGGTAATCTTAGCTACTATTCTACGCTATACTTTTATTTTATCTCTTTTAATCTATTTCTTCTTACTATTAGTAATAGTTTAGTAAACTATCTAGTTCTTCTTCCTCTCTATAGCTATCTACTTTCTTCTAGCTACTCTAGCCTAGTATACTAGATCCGAATACTTCTTTATCTATTATATAGAGGTCTAGAGCGAGGGTCTCGCTACTAGAATAGTCTCTTAGATTATTCTTTAGATAGCCTTCTAGAGTAGTATAGTAAAGTAATCTAGATCTACTTTAGTATTAAGAGGGGCTACTTTAAGATATTTAAGCTTTAATTAGAGTATATTATTAGTTTTCTTCTAGTCTACTTTCTTCTACTAGGATCTTAGAAAACGTAGTTCCGCGGGGGTAAGAAAAAAATCGAGTATAGTAAGAATAGATAGATAGTTAGAGGATAATTTAAGCTTCTAACTAGCTCCGTAACTAAGAATCTTCTTCTCTAGCTACTATATAGTAAAAATAAGATCTAGAGTACTCTCGCTACTACCCTCTCTTCTCGTAATAGTATCTCTTAAAAGAACTAGATTAAGATTAGCTATAGTAGCTATTTTAATAAGATTATCTATAAGAATATAGTATCTTAGAGCGGTTATACCTTTCTAGATAGAATAGTAAAGATTAAAGTCTCCTAGAAGAATATACTTCTCTAGTTTTCTAAGAGCTTCTAAGAGAAGAGATAGAGTTTCTAGAGCCGTACTAGTATAAAAGGCTAGTAGAGAATTATAGTAGTTATAGATATAGATTATACGTATCTTAGTAGTAATAAATAGTATAATAAGATCTAGTAAGTAGGCTATTACTTACTAGAAGTTGGGAATAATAGTCTTACTTATAAAAAAGTAGATTCTTACTACTTTCTTCTAAGGAAAAACTATATAGTAGGTAGGATATCTTACTATTATTTTAACTCTCGAATTTCTCTAGAGTTTCTAAATAGCTAGAATATAGTAGATTCTTAGGTTAACCTCCTTAAAAAACGAGAGTATTATTCTATTCTTACTCTTATAGACGTTATACTATATAATAGAGAGAGAGCCTATATCTAATATTAACTTTCTTCTATTTCTAAGTTAGGCTACGAGAAGGTTATTAGTATAGGCTACGAGAAGGCGGAAGTTCTTATAGGCTTTTCTTCTAAGGTATACTAGAAGCTATTAAGTCTAATAAACTATATCTAGTTAGAAGGCGGAGGGCGGCTTAGATTTCTTAGCCTACCTAGCCCTCTCTTAGTCGACTTCTCTTCTCTAGACCTCTTTCTTAGCCTAACTATTAACTAGTTAGTTTAAAGCTATATCTTAGCTATAGAGATACCTTCTCTATATCTCTCTAGTACCGCTAAACGGGCCTTAGTAGCCTTAGTCTAACGGGCTCTACGCGTTAGATAGAAGTTACTCTAGACCGTATACTCTTAGTTATAGTTTATATATTACGTCTTCTCTTTAGAGTACTCGTAAATATTATATATCTCGGCGTATTAGCCGTATCTATTCTTCCTTCTATAGTAGATAGAGATATAGCTATAATTCTAGTACTTAAAGTACTAGATTACTATAAAGATTATACTATAGTACTCTACTATATAGAGAGTATAGTTACTAATAAGTTCTTTAGTAATAATCTAGTTAGCTATCTCGGGGTCTATAGTACTAAAAATAATAGCTAAGTACGTCTTCTTCTTTAGAAACTTTCTTTTTAGCTAGACTAGCTTACTAATATATAGTTCTAGATATAGAGATAGGTTCTAATTCTAAAGGATTTAGGCGGCCTAGGGGTTCTTAGTATTAATATCTTTAAGAGGAACGTTATAGACTAGTACTAAGTAGAGCTACTAGTTAGAACGGACTTTTCTATCTAGTTCTATAGTCTATTTTTAATTCTAGAGGAGAGCTACTCTAGTTTAAATATTAGATATAAAGAGCTTAACGTCTCTACTAGGAAGCTTCTTAGCCGCTAGTACTCTTTTATAAGCTAGGCTTTTCTCTATCTAAATCTTCTTAATAATAGTCTTATTAGTAAGATTAGTAATCTCTTATCTATTAGTCTTATCTAGAAAGTATAGAGTAAACTTAGTAGTAGTTAGAAAGATAGAGGGCTTTAGAGCTACTTGGGCTATAATATTAGTCTAGCTAGATACTACGGACGTAGAAGTAGTCTAAAGTTAGCTAACTATCTTTAAGATCTACTAGACCTTCTTAAAAATATTCTTAAGGCCTAGCTTTTTAGTAGTTACCTTCTAATAGATAGTAATATAATTCTAGAAGATTATCTTAGTAATATCGAGAAAATTTTTTATCTAGCTAAAGAGAACTAAAAAGAGGCTAGTAGATACTTATAGAGCTTAGAGAAGGGTATCTACTATTTTTAAGGCTCTTTTAATATATTTTATACTATACTAAGTATTCTATAGTTTATTAAAAATACGCTATAGTTAGATAGAGGTAGTTACTAAAGAAGATTATTCGCTCCTTCTTACGGCTTCTATATTAACTATAACGTAGCTATAGCTACTCTAAGTAGTATTTTAAGTCTCGCTAGGCTTAGAAGAGTTTCTAGAACTCTCTTCCGGCGCCGTAGCTTAGAGTCGATTTTTTAGTATAGTTATATTTTTTTTTAGCCGTTTAAATTACGATATAACGGCTAAGTAGAAGTATTAAGAAAATAGCTATACTAGCCGTAGTTTAGTTATTCGGCTATACTAGATAAGTAGACTAGCTAAGAGCTACTAGGCCTTCTTAAATAGAACTAGTATAGTACGTAATTTATATATATATCTTCTAGTATAGTTACGGTAGGTAGAAGAAAAAATAATATCTTTCTATAAGCTATCTCTATACCGCTACTATCGTAATAGGTTTTAAAAAATAAGCTTTAGCGCCCGCGTTACGTAGAACCTACTAGGCCTACTAGATAATAAAGAATTATAATTATCCGTAATACCTAGATAACGAGGGATACTAACTATTCTCTACTATTCTTAGATTATTAATAGAGCCATGCTATAGCAGGCCTAAAACATCGTCGGGTACCCGGTATCCGGGATGGCGTTGGCCGTAAACTTGTCGCAAAACCCAGGCTTATTTTTTATCAAATCTGAAATCGCAGAGAAAGACGTTGACTTTATTAAAGGAAGCTTTAGAGTCATCCCATTGAGCGTGGTCGAAGGCGTGGTGATACGGCGTCGAGTGTCGTGCGACCGAGAAATGCCGCGAAAAATTTGCCAAGACGCTACGCGTAACGATACACCAGCGACGTAATTTTGAAAACATCCGACCAATCAGCGCTGAAACCCTTTGCAGACTTTCTATAGAAGGAAATTTGCCGCGACAGGTCGATTAAAAAGGCCGTAGCATGCTGCGAGCTTGTTGGAAGGGTTTTCACCGTTGATAGTTGCCTTTGGGAACGTTTGTCGGGGTCCCAGAGCGACGCATCGACGCCCGGACGTCTGCCTTGAATGAGCTTGTATACAGAAATATATTAACGCACCACCAGGAGTCAATTGAGGCCAAAATCGTTCCAATATACTAAAATGGCAAAGACGAAGAATAAATTTGGTTGTAGTTGTGAAAAAGAACGAGAGACGGTGTGAAAAAGAGAAGAAAACAACGATAAAGCTATTGAAAATACATGGGGAATGGTCCTGGGAAAGAGAAACCAGGCCAAACCTTTTCAGAAATACCAGATTTGATGGTCTTGGTATTGTGGCCAATTTGAATAGTGCGTGGTTGCGTTGAATGGAAGATATGCGGTATTGAAGCGGGCGCGAGGATTCGCCCACGTTGTCATGGATGCCCAGGCATTCATCGTGGTAGAGTCGCATGCAAGTGTGAACGGCTTAAAGGTCAAGAGCGTTGGCAGAAAAATCACACTCGATTTCATGCGAAGAGTGCGGGGTGTTGTGGGGATGTCCTGTATTCGATAATTGGCGAAGTGGTAGAGCCGTTGGTGAAGATTGTCCTTATGCGCGACATATTGGCCGTTGCGCAAGAAATACCGGGTACATAAGCTGCGCACGCCTTTACTGAAGCTGTCTGATGTCAAATATGCCCCGAGATGTATTTGCAGCCTGAGCGGTATGGTGCATGGTCGAATGCTGGAGTCCGATAGCGCGGGGTGGGAGAGCGTGTTGGGTGACGGCGCTGTGCTCGATTGCATTGTGGAAAGCCACACATTCGATTTCCAGACTTTGTATTGCTTCTCGTGATTGCCTGAGCCTCAAAGTTGATGATGATCTTATCCATTGCATGTGCGGAGGAATGCGCTCCAGGTTCATGACTTCGGCGTCGCCCTCCTGAGATGGCTTCCCTTGAGAGCTCGATATTGCCGGGTGAGTAGCAACCATGCCTCCGTACAACTTCGCATTCGTTTTCCTGCGTTTCTGGGGTTCGGGGATGCCATTTTTTGGACGGCGCACGTCGTGCCTGTTGCAGCACTGAGATTTGTGTGGACTTTGGTAGCCAGGCTCGTGTGTGTGTGTGTGTGAAATGGTGTGAAATGGCATAATGAAAGTGAGGGTATCTGAGTATGCACTTTAGCGTCTGAAGCTGCATGCCATCATGTGGTTTTCTGAGGTCGGAGGTAATTTTCGTGCTACATAAGATCCACGGTTAGTATCATGGCTTCTTGTCCGCATAGTCTTGGACGGGAATGCTGAGGTGGGCTCAATCTGGGCCCTGGTGAAGACATGGGAAGCACTAACTTGCTCAATTTCCTTCGCCAGCGCGTTACCGGTCTGCGTTACCGCGCAATTGACCGCAACGATGCGCGCAAGTTGTACGATCCCAGAAAGGTTAGGTATGGTGCTGAAAGGCTCTCGCTTTAACCATCGGCTGCTAGCTATCTTTTTGCCTTGCAAGTTTGCTTGCATTTTGCAACTTCGCCGGGCCCCGCCGCAGCGCGTCAATGCAGCTCGAGGCATGCTGATGAGACTTCAGAGATTCTGGGTAGCGAGCATCCGTCCGAAGGTGAAAGCCGTGCGTTTCGACGAACGCCTTCGACCTGACGAGTGCTCAGACTCCCAGTACGTTCGTTTCGGCGCGAAGGTTCAATGATTGAAAAGATCTGATCTGGGATGCCCAGCACACTACGCAGGCATCACACACCCTCACACTGGCACTCTCGTCTGGCCTTGCGCACCGCCACCCACTTCACCTTCTGTTTCCAGCTTCCTCCCCTCCGCACTCTCTTTTCATCATCCTCTTTTCCTTGACGCTCGTCCTCCTGGCCTCAACTCTGTTTCCATCTATCTCATGATCCGACGGCCGACAGCAGGAAAAGGAATCAAACTGGTTCGCGCAAGCTCGCGCATAATCTCCCATTGGGCTGTTCGGGTTCGCGTCGGGACACGGGCAGGAAACGGCCATCGTGTATCAAACCATTACTCAAGTACATGGAAACACCGCAACGCCGCAACGCGTCCGTCACCGTGCGCTCGTCGCCTTCCTCGGTCCTCCCTCCGAACGAATTTACGCTGGAACATTCTCGGATCCATTCCTGGTGCACACGGCAATTCCCCGCTTCTCATTGGCTTCCCACGCAAAGTTTCTCGTCGCTTCATACCATGGTGAGGTGAGCGGACGCATCTGATATTTGCGGATACTTCTGGATTCGCACCGCAAGTGAGCGTTCAACCCAAGTGCGACTGGCGGAACCGTTTGAGATTTTGGTCAATTCAGGGTGGAGCCGCCTGAATATTGTCGACTGCATATGCAGGTAGGCCAGTATCGTTCCACTGATCCAGTGATACAACCAAATCTCACCTTGTCGATCCACTCAAGATGTTGGGCAATCTGGAGAGGTCCGCGCTCTCACACAACTGACGTCGCTCAAAGTATCCTCCACCTCGGGTCGTCCAAACACTTGGATTTCCTACCCGTCAGGCTCCACGCAAGGGTGTCAAAGTCTGTCTCGCGTAAAAACACGACTCGACCGATGCTTCCAAGATACCGGACGATTTGGAGAGGCTTACGCCCGAAAATGGCCGACGTCGCTGGAAGCCTGGCTTGGGCTCAAAGTTGTCTTATCATGTCGAGTCCATTACATCTCAAGTTTTCTTTGAGGGTGTTCGTATCACGCTTCGAAAAATCGGCCAACCCCTGGAGACACCAGATAGCTCGAGGGCAAGCATACCATCAAGCAAACTGAGATCGACGTCATTCAAGGTTTATCTTGCATCAAAAACCGGTGAAATTCCTCACTGTACTACTTCGCCGAATTCTATACACCATTGCCATCTTGTGCCTTAGGGAAGAGCGCAAGTCTTTTGAGCATTTCGCCCTGAAAATGTTTGAGGCACGGACAGCGCAAGAATGTTGATACGTGGGAGACGCCGACAATTTCAAGAGCACATGCAGAAACCCAAGATCCCTGTCACCAAAAAATCAATGTCATGCCAACAGTGGGCCCGCCTACCTACCTCGCGGATTCCATACTGTCCTGAGCCTCGCGCGAAAGCAAAATTTAGCAGGCACGGTGGGCATTGAAGACAAACGTGTAGGGCGGCCCATGAAACGGTTGTCTATGGTCTCCGTTCGAGTCATTGGACATTCCGAATCCAGCTCTGAGGAACAGAGCGCTCCGCGACAATGCACACCTCATCATCCTCACATTGGAAATACCTTTCTGAAATTCTGAACAAGTCTACAATCGGGCTCTAAGAGCAGTGCAACTTTGAGTTCCCACGGCTCTCTACAGTCCCGTTTACACTCTCAAGCCGGATTGGATGGAAAGACCATCCACCACCCCGCCGCCAGGAGTGAAAACCAGCTATTCAGTCCATTCGACATACCAGGCGATTCGAAATTCTGGTCTAAGAAGCAATTCCAACGACGCTTCGAGTACCCGTGGTCCAAAGACCGTATACCGGTCCGTCGGAAATATAGAATAATTCCGAGAAAAATGCAGGAATCGTCCCGTGTGGAGACGATATTACTGCGGCTCCTCCGGGGAACCGGGACTCGAAACTCGCCACAACAAGCGTTTCTTCGTGCCTACGAATTTCCATGGGGAGTCAAAGCATTCGTCCGGACACCGCTGCCCACAGCTTTGAATTAAAACGACGTCGGTACGAATGATTCGACTTGCAAAAAAGGCACTCGTACGTTCGCTCGAACCCTCGAGAAGTGTCAGCACCAGGCTCGTGATCGCCAATCCCCAGCAAAACTTACAAGAAGCCTGCACATTCATTATCTCTCCAACCACATCCACGCAAAAAACCGGGCGCGCGTTCAATGATTGCACACCAATTCCCGCCTTTTCTATAGAACTTCCATTTGATGGGACAGAGAGGCAAGCCCCGAGCGACGAGCCGCGAGGAAGGCCATGACCGGCGTTCGAACCACTACTCAGGAAGGAGAAAAATCGCACGCCTATGTAATCCGCGTTGCGAGTACTCAAGCAAACAAATCACTAACCCCCCACTGAGCTCGAAGTCACATTGATTCTGAAGACGCATTTGATTGAAACTGCGTATGCGAAATCTGATTTTTAGTTCTGCTAGTGCATCTCATCGGAACCTCGTAACCGTATTGTATAGTACATAGAATTTATGGCAAGGCTGTGAATGCTTCGTTTGGGTCGGGAGCTTGACAAGCTAGTGGTATGGGGGCTTGTAGGGTCTGGGCGGGCAGGAGAGATGCGCGAACAAGGGATTTTGGTGGAGGGATAGATCGGTGTGGGTCGAGGCTTTAAAAGGCATTGACGTAAAATCGGGAGGCAGTCGGGCTCGTGCTATAGATATCAGTCCTGGGAGCGCGGTAATAATCCGTGAACCATTTGCGATAAAAGAAAGAGAGGAGAGCGTAAAGTTCTATATTGATAGATGGATAAATTCATTTCTTCCCGATATAGCTCCCTTACGGGTCCATGCGGGGCTGGCTATCTATAGTTATTTTACACGAGGGGGAAAACCTTTTCGCCTAGCAAAAACCCCTCCTCTCTCTCTGGGCATGCTCTCCTATACTAGTTCTGTTTTTTCCTTCTTACCAGTAGCGGCTGCTATAGCAGCCCTACATTCATCCACTAGACCTATCCCTTCAGTCCTTATCCTCGTAGTTGTCCGGGTCCTGGTGGTCCTCCTGGTTGTCTTCCTAGATTAGTTCCCTTGCCAGGCTGAATTGCTTGAGCAGCCCCAGGCGTAAGAACCAGTCTGTTGCTGCTTTGACCCCCTTCTTCGTTAAGAGGAGGGAGTAGTAGTCCGTAGTCCCTGCCCTTTAGAGTATCTGTGCCCTGCCCTGTTGGAAGTGGGGGCAGAAGAGGAGGATGTGCTTTGGGGTTTGTCTATGCCAGCCGCATGGGCAGGTAGGGCTAGGGTGCCCTGGCACCTTACGCCTGGAGAGGAAGTCCTCTAGTCCAATATGCTCTGTACGCAGTAGGGTAGCGAGTGTGCTCTGTGGCTTGGGCAGTTCACTGTGGATTTGTCTGACTTTCGGGTTCCACTGTGTGGTTTGGGCTACTGGCTTGCCTTGCCTTCCCTGGCTAGTGAACTTTATCCATCTCTCTTTTAAAGTTCTATATTAAAATCTCGAAAAGAAAGAGAAGAGAAAACAAATAAAATGACCCGCATGACACGAAAGTCACGCATATTCCTTGCCAGGAGGAAAGCTCAAGGGCTCTCTCAGTTCTTGTTGTTTAATCGCCTTTTTGACCTCGCCATGCTCTTCCTCTGACCCTTCGTCAGAGCAGTTCCCGTGCGGAAGGCGGTCACGTCCGACGCAACGTCAGAGAAGTCTCCGTCCGCCGCAGACTCTGAATCTATGTTGGACGCTACATCCGCTCCTGGGCCCGTGAGGGCATCAGGGTTCTCTGTGCCCACGTTGGACTGTACGTCCTCCGTGGGTACGTCGTCGCCCTCATTTACACCGGCATCGCTGGTTGGAGCTCCGCCAGTGTCTGCGGCAATGCGTTGCTCAGCATGGGTGCTTTACTCGGCATTGCCGCTTTCATTTTCGAGAGACCAGCTGGTATTGCGCAGCCATTGTCTTTTCTCCATCGCGTGAGCGCTCATTTGGAGTTGAGCCTCTGCACGATTACGAGCAGCCCGCTCGCTGTCCAACGCGGTCCTCAGCAGCTCAATACTGTCTGCCAATTGCGCATTCCTCTTGTTGCTCCTTTTCTCGCGCTCAGAGCGTTGAAACTCAGTCCTGAGGTTGGACTTCTCAGACCTTAGGCTGACATTCTCAGACAATGCTGCCCACCGTTTACGCTGTTTTCGACTCCGTCTTGTTTGCATCTGTATCAATGACCTTGCCGCTGAATCACGAGCAGTATTTCTTGAAATAACGTTGCAGATATCTGAGGACATGTTCAGTCCTGCTCACTTTTCACCTTACCGCTTGTAGCTCTTCGCGGGTTGTTTGGAAGCTTGCAACGACCAGACCGGTCGTTGCCGCCGAGTACCATGGCAGACATACAGGTCAAATAAGCAAAACAGAAGAAATCCACTTTCTCTTGACCCTGTTAGCCCGCGCCTCCGGACGTATGTTGGCCTTCTCGCTACCTACCCGTCCACCTACGCTCACTTGCTTATCTTCTGATCTACCCGACTACTCATGTATCATCGTATACTTCTGCCTCTTTGAGCCTTCTGGACGCTCCAGAAGGAAGTAAAGATGGGATAACAGGCAGCCGAGGAACTCACATCGTGAGCTTTGCAGTGCAATCGTATCATGGAGGGGCTGTCCTTCGCCTTCTGTGCGGACACAAGAAGATTTCGACTGATAAGGATTAAGTCAGGACATCTCTGCAAATATAGGCTGCACGTGTCGGGAACTGTGCAATAGGTCGAACTGCATCTTCTGCCCTTCTCAAAAGGCTACTTTCCACACATGTCGATCACCCACTATTCTGCGGTCCACGAGTGTTCGTAAAGATCATTTAGCTAATGATATCGTCCATTGAATACTATGTACATCCAGCCATGTGACTCCCTCCCTGTGAACTTCTTCTGCGATCTCCCAACTGTACTCCACATGCGAGCGGAATGAAGCTGTTATGTTAGCTAAGGCCATGCTGGTAAATGGGGATTGTGATGACTTACTGTTGCACATGATTCCAAGTGTGAAAAAACACCGACCAAGCTTGCCCTTGCTCGTCAAGCGATTTGATTGAGTGTACGAGAACACGAATGTATTTTTGTGTTCCTGTAAGTGTAGGGTTGTGTTTGAGTGTCCGATGAAGCTTTGGTATTCTTAGGAATTTTCTTTTTGAATAAGCTCGAAGAGATTTCGAGCAAGTTCGAGTTCAAGGTCCCAGCCGAAAGTCTGTCCATGTTGACAAAGAAATGATCGCGAAGGCTGTAAGACGCAGTCAATCACACACGGTTGTAAGCCATGGCTTGTTGAGAAGTGACTGCCCACATGACCCGAAAAGATCCTGAAGTCATTGTGCTTGCCCACTGAGCTGATTTTCGACGGATGGCTTCGGACACTTTGCAGGTAGCAGCTCCCCTGTAAATGGTGTTGATGACTTGAGAAGTGTTGGAAAATTGGTTGAATTGATAATGAGTTGTGTTGATGGCATGTCCCATGAGAGGGGGTATGAGAGGGTGCCTGCTATATAGACTATTTGACGCTAAACCCAATGTGGAGCATTCTGAGACGATATTTCCAACAAGAAGCGCCGGGGGGACTGTTCTGATGGTTGGAGCCGACAACCTCATTCGCCATCGTTGAGTTTGGGGTTCGCCTAACTGAGGATGGAGTTGGAGAGGATAGTGATGTTACCACGTTGAAGCATTGCGTCGAAGGAGACAGGCTTGTCCTTGGTTGGAGCCATTGCTAGAGCTGGACGCGGAACGTAGGGCAAGATGTAGAGGCGGTAGTGATATGGAGAGCAGACGCAAGGCAGCTGCGGGCTGACGGCGAGGATCGGGCGGTTGGAGGGCGAGCGAGCGGACGCTATCCATGCTATCAAACTTTAGACCTGGTCGGAAGCAAACGGCTACGAGACCTATTAGGCCTTGGCATAACGAATGCGGCATGTGGATTGCTTGGTTTCCAAGCGGCTGGAAGATAGTACGCGACTCGACCATGTGGTGATTGAGGTAATTGAACAGTCGTTCGGCCATTGGTATTGGTAAGAATGGGGTCGCGAGAGGAGTGTACTTGTGGTGAAACTGGCCATGAAATGCGATTCACGAGACCGTTGTAATGAATGAATGGCAGGACCCCAGGAAATGGAAGTGCTGGTGGCACTTTTACGAGTGTCAGTTTTATTTTCAACATGAGAATGGAACAAACGTACAAGGCTTTCGATGTGCTAGGAGATGCTGAGAATTGTTGGATAAGATCCAATGTGATGTGGAGGCTTGCAGGCTCAAGAGTGGTGGGCAGATGCTGCGAAATTGGAAAGGTCGTCCAGTTGGGAGATCGTGAAGCGTTACGCGCGTACAGTTCCTTGCTCTTGAAGTACCTTGTCCAAACCAAAACCCCGAAAGAAAAACAAGAGAACCATTGTAACTGAAAGGAATACATAGAAAACAAACAAATTCCTCGAACGCAAAAAAGAAAAACATGACTAAGAGAGCAGAGACCAAGATTTGAAGAAAAAGGTCGGATGGCACTTGAAGTACTGTCGACCGGTCGGGTGATGGACGTGGATGAACTGGTTGGTGTTCCGAATTGATGTTGGATTCATCCAAGGCGAATGCTAGTCAAAATTTGACCGGCTCATCGCAAAGGAGTAAAGGACGACGACTAGTCAAAGACAACAAAGGTTGAATTCGACCGGTACGTCGGAGAGAAAAGTTGAAAAATGTGTCAACTAGTCAAAGACAGCGAAGATTGAATTCGACCGGCCTGTCGTGAAGGTTGAGGTGGTAACTAGTCAAAAACAACAATGAACGTTGAATTCGACCGGCTATCGGAGAATGACTGAAGAATGAGGAGCAACAGATAGTCAGGACGCTGAAATATATTGAAGATGGGCGGCGACGGCTAGTCAATGCATTATTGACTGGTCATCGTAGATTTGAGTCGATTGTCGTTCGTTCGGAAAGATGGCCGGTCAAAAACCGAAGAGTTCGACCGGCACGCCAGAGGGACGTTGATTGTTGCTTGAGAGAAGTGATAGCCAGTTAAAGAATTGACCGGAAGTCAGAGAGAGTGGATACGACGACTAGTTAAAGAATTGATCGGAAGTCAGAGAATGTGTGCGCGACAACTAGTCAAAGAATTAACCGGATGCCGAAGTAGTGAGAAGTAAGTGGCAGCTAGTCAAAGAATTGACCGGGTGTCGAAGTGGTGGGAATCGAATGGCAGCTAGTCAAAGCATTAATCGGATGCCGAAGAAGTGAGAAGTAAGGGTGATAGCTAGTCAAAGAATTGACCGGATATCAGAGGTCCTCATTGATAAGTGGGAGGCAACTAGTCAAAGAATTGACCGGATGCCAGAAGTGTGTGAGAGAGTAGCAGCTAGTCGAAGAATCGACCGAATGCCAGAAGGTTCTTCTCATTGACGAGAGGTGGAAGGCAACTAGTCGAAGAATCGACCGGATGCCAGAAGATCTTCATTGAAGAGGTGAGAGCGTGAATGGAAGCTGGCTGCGCAAAAGAGCAGCGAAGCTGACCTAGGAGCGAGGTGAAGTTGTTGCCATGATTGCTGTTGGATCGCGGGTCGAAGATCTGGTGCAGATGGCGCAGGATTGAAAATTTGAGGCGCGCAACAACAAGTCTTGTGTAGTTGTGCTGGTGATGCCACCTAATAAGACATGTCAGAGATTTGTCAAGTGTAATATTCGCGACACTGTTGGCTTACCTATTGGTGAGTGACGCCAGTGAAGTGAGACCAATGCAGGACTTTTGTCTTGTGGGCGCAAAGAAATGGATGCGGAGTGAAGATCGCGGTCGCTGTACGGCTGCAGAGTCAGCGAGAAGAAGCGAGGCGTTGCGCCACTGCAGACTTGATTTTCACTGAAGTGTGCGACGACGCGTGGTCAAAATGCCATTGCGTGTGAGCGATGATTGCTGTCACACAGGCATGGATATCATTGATGTTGCTCTTGGATAGTTCATTTTCTGCAGGCGTGTCAGTGTTTGAAGAGCGGAAGCTGCGTTGTGGTGTGCTTACCAGACTCGAGTCGCTCGTGCGCGATGAGATATTTGGGTGAGCGCGTCGCCGCACAATCGGAGTGCGTTTGACGAGAAAAGAGAGTAGAAGATTTTAGAGTATGATCGCAATGCTGCACAGCGGCTTGCAAGCGCTGAAGGCAGGTTGTGTGTAAAGAGCTTGGGAGGAGGTGGTGTAGGAGGAGGACAAGGTGGAGGACCATCTTTGGTGGGGCGACGCGTTTAAGCGATAGCGCACGGACATTTTTTAAGCTATGACGTAACTCACGCGCCGTAGCGATGCCCGCAGCGCTGCTCGCAGCGTCGCGCGAGTGTCGGCCTGCGACATTTGAGCAGCGCAACGCCGCAATGCAGAGCAGCGCTGGCCGCAAGTCGCCAAGACCAATTTAGGAGTGACCGACAATAGATTGCGACTAAACAATTCGTGAGCGATGGTCGTTGGAGGGCCCGTCAAGCATGCGCGGTTGTCTCTGCGAGCCCGAGCTTCATGCCGCTGAGGCCGCGACGTACGACGTGCGACTGTGACGTGCGGCTCTGGCGGCCAGCGCCGTTAAGTCTGCACCCGCGTACCTGGTTCTGAGATCGCGCTAGTTCCCGCCGCACCTGACAATATATCATTTGCCCGCCAGCTCATTCGCTATCAGCTCAGCACAATCAATCCCCAGTACGTTTCTCCCCGAGATATTTGTCCCCACCCCTGTCACTATTTGTACCCAGCGCTTACGTTTCTGCAAGTACATCATCATACCCGAGGAAAATGAGAAGCGCAAGCGGGAAGGCGCACCTTCCCAGCAACTCGGATTGGAGTTGTCCGGTGGAAGCATGACCGAGCGCCAGCGCCAGCAATCCGTCGACACCATGGCTCAAGCCAAGAAAAATTTTGCTGAGCATAATCAACGGTTCGATGAGGTGCTGAATAGGCCTTTGTCCATTTGGGAGAGGGGGAGATCCATATTCCAGAGGAGGTCGAGTTGGCCCAGCCGAGCGAGACAAGAGACCAAGCTGCGCACAAGCTTGCAGAACTCCCAGACGAGTGCAGGCAAAAGCACCGCGTAACGTGGGCTAGCTTCTCGACAGCCCTCAGGAATTTATATGCGCACAAGTGGAGGGGATACCTTGAGAGCCCAATCGAAGAGAGGCGATCTGGCATCACAAGCGGACTCATGTACGCATACTCGCATTAGGAACTTATGGAGGCTTTCATGTGATTGAGTTTTGACTACAAAGCCATGTTGCCGAACCGACTGTATCATTTCTACTCCAGAACACGCCCTTGATTATTTCGCGGCGTGAAGCCCTAATAATCATATGGAGTGGAAGCTTACTCGAGGTCCTCCCATACATCCATGAGCCCGTTGATGAGATCCGTAGCCTCATCCATTTCCTGCATTCTCTGCTGAGCCCAAGGTTCAAGTCTCTCCCTGATGTTCTGCTCCAGATCCACAATCTCGCGGTTGGCGTCGTCCAACCCGGCTTGGGTAGTCTCAAGCTTGTCAGCAAGCCGAGCTTCTTCTTCCCTCTGCTTCAGGTAGAGCTTCAAATTCTGCCGCACTGGCGTATGCTTCAGCGTCCAAGCCGCAGCCCGTTCCCACTGGTGATGGGAGACGCCATACGCACTCGAGTTATTCTGGCCTGCCCAAGTATGGCCGAAGCCACCGCCGTGGCTGGTATATCCGTCGCCAATGGTTGTGAAGATAACTTCAGCCCATATGCAGCTCTCGATTTCAGTACACCAATGGATGACGAAGTCGTGAACTCTGTAAGCCTTGCTCTTGAAAAGGGACTGGCATGTTTCTTCCACAAGATTCATGATGTAGTTGTGTTGGAAATATCGTCTTAGAATGCTCCGAATTAGGTTTAGCGTCAAATAGTCTATATAGCAGGCACCCTCTCATACCCCTCTCATGAGACATGCCAACAATCCAGACAATAATCAAATCAACTCAATTTCCAACAAGTTGCAACCACGATGCTTGACATCGCCGTATCCAAAATACCTGAGAGGAGCATGGAGTGGAAGGTCGCGGTCCTCCTTAGATATTTCTCCGATGCGCTTCGACAGTGCATTGCAAAATATCCGCACCTCCTCCAGCTGCTGCGAACCTGGGATATATTTCCTATATCCGTCAGTTGACTTGGCCATGTCGTACTGCTGACCCATGACAGAGTCTATCTCATCTGCGAGGGTGGAATGTGCGAGCATTTCATACCTTTCAATGGTATCGACAACCTTGGACAGCTCATTCGCGGTGGGCGAATTACCTTCATCGTCAACAAGAAGCAGGTGGTATATTGCAGGCGCATTTTGACCTGTCTTCAAGCGCAGCCGCTCCTCAGAGGTTTTCAGAATCTTTGCGACGTTCTGGTCGTGGATCTTTGCCTTTGCGAGATTGCCACCCATAATCTCAGTGAGGATCGGGGTAGGCGTTGCAGCAAGCACTGGAACAGTCCACCTCATCCATTCGATTTTGTCGAATCTCCTCATAGCCGGAACGTTGTCATGATCCAGATCCCATTGAAATTCCGCCAAGAAGTGGAATCCTTTCTTTAGCTTGTCTCTGAAAGACTTCGCTCTCTCGCCGATAGGCAAGCTCTCATCAGGCTGTGACGCGTCAGGATCAAACAATGGAAGAAGCTGTGTCTCAGGAACAGCTTCAACCATGTCTTCCAGTTGCTCATCACGAGCCTCTTCCTCATCCAGCTCTGAAGACGCAATCTCGGGGCTGCTTTGAGGAATCATGGGGTCCTCAGCCGGTTGATCCTGTGGCGGTTGGTTGAGTGACATGATGTCGCTCTCGTTGTCTGAAGCATGAGTTATCGTGTCTGACAGGCGGAAGTGAGGCTGCTCCGTCATGAGAGGCGGTCCACGTCGCGGGGAGGGTCCTGCGACGGCCACTGTGCCACTCGATGCGTGCTCGTCTTCCTCGATCATCAAGGTGCGGTGATCGTTTGTGTATGTCCTTGGCTCTCTGTCGCCGGGCCGGCGGGGGTGCTCGTCTCCGAAGCTCATCGTGTGCGAAATCGGTGGTGAGAGTGTTGTGTGAAAGGAATGGTGACAGCGTTCGCTGTGCGCCAAAGTGTCGGCCAGCGTGCACGGACCGCCGTCGGAGCAAGGTGAGTAGGCAAATGAAGCAAAGCAAATTACCAGTCCGCCGAGCACGAGGTCACACTGATTCTAAAGAAGCATCCGATGAAAAATGGTACCCTCGAGCGCGCGGATGATGCGTCCAAGCGTCATGTAGATCGGCGCGGCGAGGAAAGGCGCGGCGGCGAGAACATACAGCCTCCAGATCTCCGCGGACGCATCCTTAAGGGCGATGCGCTTCGAGGTGTCCGGCAAGTTCTCGGATAACTAAGCAGTCTATAAGGTCTTCAATAACCTTTAAAAACAGCTTTATTGGGGGTGGAAGCATTCGTCCGGACGGCTTTGTCAGTAGAAATGCCATTCACTTACGTCCCGATGAATACTCCCACTCCCTATAGCATCCCTAATTTGATCTTTTACTAACTTGTTAGTTGTAAAGGATTCCGGATTAGCTCTAGTATGGAGGTAGTCTATAAAGTCTTGGAAGGCGTCTGGGTGGGCGTATTCTAGGGAGATACAGTTCTCTATCCTTCTTGCGTAAAATACGGAGATTACTCGCAGTGCAAGACTAGCGAGGCGAAGCCACTGCTAGGTTTTAAGCTCAATTAGACGAGAGCTGTCGGACGCAGCAATAGCAAGAACTAACAGAGGCTCGCACTCCAGGCTTCTCGCGAGAATAGCAGGGCTGCTCTTCAGAACGTCGCGGAGTATAGAGATACATACCGTAAGGAGAGAGATACAGCGCCCAGGTAATCATAGGCAGCTCTCAACTCAGCAGAGGAAGCAGAGAGCCGCAAACATCTCATCAAGCGTCTTTAAGGAGAGATCCCGGGATAAAATTAGGAAAACCGACAACCCAACCATTATTAGACTAGTAACAGGCACTGGATTGGAGTCCACCGATATTCGTGACAAGCAGAGACTTTCCCAGGCTCGTGATGAAATTAAGGAGTTGAAAGCACGTCTGGAAGATAGTCGTGCTGAGAATCGGACTGCTGTAATTGACCTCGATACTGTCCGGACAGAGCGCGACCAGCTTGAAGGGGACATCAGTCTATCAGTCACGTGGAGTTTCAAGCGTTTCCAGTTTAATCGTCTTGTTCAAAATCTTATTCCTGGACATCGGTTCTTATGAATGGCTGCCCAATCTTGTCCAGCAACTGCTCGAGCGAAGTGAGGTCAGCATCAGTCTGTTTCGACAAGTTCACCAGAAAGGCCTTTGCTTTCTCGCCCTTCGTGGCCGATCCCATGTCGATGTCTCTCCCTTCCTCAAGTTCCTTGAGGTCTTCATCCGTGAAGTTGGTACAGTCAGAGAATTGGTAGCGGCCAGGAAAGAGGTCGATATCCATGTGTTCGTGTGCTGTGATGCTGAAGCTGACGTTTCGGTCGTGAATAGCAGATTTGCCTATGCGGAAATGGCACAGGTGATCATGGTGCTCGCGGAGAAGATCAATGATGAGGGACCAAGTAAGGTCGAAGAAGCGATAGTTGTCAGCCCTCTGGTCTTGGAGTTCGGTTGGATATCCATCTGCATCCTCCTCACCGAAGCAGCTGAAGCAGACTACGATGCAGTTGTCCAGAAACAAGTTCTCCAGGCTGGACGCATGATCCTTGAGCCAATCAAGTTGCCAGTCGTGAGAGAAGACGTAATTTCCCAGGGCAAGGGTACGGAGCTGTGAGAAGTGAACCGAGCGAAGATCGAGCTTGGGGCAATTGCCGAAAAAGGCGTCTTGATACAGGATGAGGCTAGTGAGGTTACCAGCAGCAGGCGCAAGCCAGAGGGGGGGGCAGTTCAGCCATAAAGTTGTGGAGCTCCTCCATCTCGATGTTCAACTCAGGCGCCGGATCATGATCCTCCGTAACGATGTAGAGGCGCAGGGTAGAGAGCCCGGAGAGCACTCCTCTGACTTTCGGTGACTGCATGAAAGCCGTGTCATTGATGTTCTGAAGATTGTTGATGCAGACATCTTTGACCTTGGAAGCAGTTGGATGGGCGAGTACGTTGAAGAATCGTGGCAGGATGGGTCGACGAAAACCGAGATGCTGGGGCCATTCAGACCAGGGCATGAAGCCATCGCCACCAATGGTTGACTCGGAAGAGGAATGCTTTGAGAAGTGGAGTGCGGCACTGACAATATTGGGAAACTCTTTGAAGCGTCTGAAAGCGTCGGCGAATTCTTGTGGACGTGTCGCGGTATCCTGTTCTTCCTCATGCTGTTCATGGTCAAGTTTATGCTAAGAAAATGGCTTAGTTGTTGAAACTTACCTGACCCCTCTCTCGAGTATTCAGTCCCACATGACGCACATGTTTGCGGAAGACGGAGTGGTTGAGAATTTGGTGGTAGTTATTGATACTTCTAGTCTCCGGGTAGAGGATGAGGGACGCGAAGAGGGAGAATGACCCGGGATAGAGAAGCTTCCTGCAGGTGAGTCGAAGAGCACAAAGGTCGCTGGGGCGCAAAAAGCCAGCGATAGCACACGCTATCTCCTCTGGAAGGGTAATCAGACAAGGTGACATGATCTTCAATGACGTGGAAGTTGTACGGGAGTGGCAGCGCTGTTGAGTGGCAGGATTCACAAAGCCGCTGGAGCCTGTTGTTTAGCGCGGCGCTAGTGACACGAGCGTAAGAAGCTTATTCGACTTCATGCCAAACGAAAATAAGAAGCATAAGCCACACGAAAGAGGAGTTATCTATATTCGGAGACGACTAGAAATCAGAACACATACTTCACGTTATACTAAAGCTTAATAGTAGAGAAAGCGCTTTATAAATCCTCAACTAGACCCCTCTCCTTGTAGGTCATGGCCTCCTTGATAGCCTCATGTAACTCATAAGCCGTAGGGGACTGGGGATCTTTATCTACCAACTAGATGAGGTAGCTTGCCGGTTGGGCGAAATTGGTCCTTGCGTTCTTGGCCTTATTGCCCGTGGAAACGTCGAGACGAGCTAGTTACGGGACCGGGCATAGTAAGCTGACTCATTCGCCTGCCAAACCCTCGGTAATGATGTCGAGTATTGGATATTTTCCATTTGGCTTTGAGCAACCATCGATCTCCAGGCACTGTTCACCCCACCAACTCAACCTACCACTTCACACCTTCGATTGCCTTCCCCGCCCCATCTGCTAGCGCTTTCAACACGCGGCAGCGTGAAATGGCGTATCAACAGGACTTGGAAGAGACATTGCGGGATTCCGCTGCCCCTGGACGTACAGCACGTCTGCATGGATCAGGCTTCGAAATCATGCAGTCTGCGTCAACCGGCATCGTGCACTCCGAGCGCACATACAGGGCACGCTTGACCAACAGTACTACTCTACCCGACTTCCAGGGGGAGCATGACAACATACGCCATTGCTCGGCGGATTTGGACGCCAGCGCGACCAACCCTCTGAACTTGCCGCAGAACAATTTCCCAAAAGAAGAGATCAAGCCATGGAAACCACTCGTGCGTTCACGCCAGCCTGCTTAAGGATGCCACGGAGTTCATCACCTCCGGAAATCTCCAGTCAGACAGCGGAACTATTCTCATGATCATTCAGGCTATCATAGCCTTCGAAAGCGAGAGAAGGTTATTGCGGAAACTTATAGATGGGTAGAAGGACCTTTTTCTAAGACTGTCCTTGACCTGAAGGCGCCGCCAAGGTTTAGGTAGAAGAGGATTCTCCGTGCTGGGGATCAGGATAGTAATAGGAACAAACGGCGATGATCAGGTAAGCCACGAGGCACAGGAAACCCCGAAGATAATCACTTCTGCCGTCGCGCAAGAAGCCGCCAACGACCAAAATAGCGAGAATAAGGACGATGGCTTGGAAGGGCTCAAAGGCCAAGCTCATATTCCTCCCGACACCCCACCCGATGAAAATAATCATTGGGGTGATAAGCATCACCGTCTGAATGCAGGATCCGACAACGTGGAACAATGCAAAATTCATCCGGTTGTCAGAGGCGTCGCCAACAGCTGTCATATGCTCGGCCGCCTTTTCGATAACTGGCACGAGAATCAAACCGACGAATGCATCCTTAACATGACGCTCCTCGACAATGAAGTAGATTTGGTCTACGAGCAAGTAGGCGATACAGCAGACGCAGCTGACCGAAATAACGAGAGCGAGGAGGCATTCGCTTAAGCTGAGTTTTTCCTCTTCGACGGCTTTGTCAGGGCTTTCGCCGACTAGTAAGTCGTGATTGAAGACATCGGAGTACAAGCTACGGTGCGAGTTGGTCTGATACCACAAGTAGCTGGGTATGTCAGTAACTGAGCGAGACGGTGCGAATTCGCATAACTCACACCATGTACGAGGCCAACAGAATAAAAGCCGTCCCGCGGCTGATCTTGAGACCGTCCGCATCAAAGTCTCCTGTCCCGCCATACTCGGTGTTTTGAAGAAGGTTGATATAAGCAGAGGGCAGAATCAGAGCCACTGCCGACAGTTAGAAGCAGCCTCCTCACGCTCGGAGAACACGACTTACTGCCAGCGACCAAAATGAGCCCGCTTCCAACTTCACCAATCGCGGCATGGAACCTCTGCTCTTCGCGTTTCATGCCGCCGATGAAGAAGCAAAGACCAACGCAAAACAGCAGATTAGCCAGAACGGAGCCGAGAATAGCCGCCTGGATGATCTGGATCGGATCGAACGTGCTCGTGGCTGACCGGGTGATCAGGATCGCAAAGACGACAATTTCGACGATGGACCCCAACGTCGTCTCTATGATCAGTCCAACAACGTTGTAGATCTTGCGAACAATCTGCTCTCCACCAAATCCGATCAAATTAGCAGCCGGGACCATGGCGATGTAGTTCAGGATGAATATCGCGAGGTGCCAGCTGCCTGACTCGTCATGACGCTTGGCGAAGCCCTGTCGTCGAAACCTACCGCGTCAGCATGCCCGGAATCACTAGGTATCTCCCTCTCTGGCTTGTTCGTTTCGTGATGACGTACGATGATGATCGCCGCGGGCACAATCACCCACAAGAGATTGAAGAATCTGCACGGCGCCGAACGGGCAAAGCAGATGCGAAGAAAGCGCCAGATATGAATGCCACCACGGCCGCTTTCGCCGTAAGCGTGAATGCCGAGGAAAGAAGAGCGGCGACGCCTCTCGAATTCCGTGCCGCCAGCCTCGAGCGTGCTTGCATCTGAGGGGTCTAAAGGCTCTTCGCTCATGTTTTCTTGATGACTCGCCATCATTGGACAATTTCTCGACAAGAATCCGTATGGGATTGATTTCGGAAAAGGTCGAAGACCGTTAAAATGTACTGTTCGGATAAATCGGGAGCAGTATGTTGTAGAGAAACCGAGGCTACACCGGATCTGCGTCGAAGGCGGTGTCGATTTCGGTGCAACGTATTCGACGAGGAAGTGCGCCAGCCTATAAATTGATAAAGCTTATTTGCGCCACGGCGGCTTATTGGGGGATAAGTGCACTCAACAATGCCAGGCACATCGAGACGACAGAAGTAGTGTGGGGTGGGAAAAGGGGTGGACGGATGTTCGGCCTGGCCTGACCGTGAACTGGGGCATGTGGAGTGGATTTGCATCTCGCTATGCCGTTCACCCGCGAATTCCACTTTTTTGACGTCAGCCTGGACCCTATCTGTACGCGGCGTGCTTGAATCTTATAAGAAGCGCTGTCGAGGAATCCAGGAGCTTGGCGTGCTTCGGTTTGAATTCACCACGTGGCTGGCTTACAGTTTACTTAACATAAACCGCACTTCTCTATGATCTTGCTCTCCTATACAACACTTGCTCAGCCAGCTTCCGTATCTCTCAAAAAGAAGGACACGTTGTTCAAACATTAGTGTGTAAGAACAATAACAATGGAGGGGGATTGGGGTTCAAAAAGGAAATACGGCAGATAGGTGCTGCTATTTGTACGGCAACTTCAAGCACTAATCATCTTTCATCTGTTTAAGAAGCCATTGTACAGCATGGTCCACCTACTCTCCAAGTCGCCCAAATTGAAGCAATTCCGTAATTCAACGTGATTGTCCTGGGTCAGGCCTATCGCTCTAAGCGCATTCGCCGTCTCTTTCAACGATCTCAAGTCGATGTTCTTTTTCGCCGGAAACTGAATGCAATACAACGCAAGAGCTGCTAGATATGCAGCGAGTGCCTTCGTGATGTTCGATCTTGGAACCGGCTTGTCGATTGGGTTGAATTCGGATTGCCGATCTGTAAGAACGTCGTAGCCCGGGAAAATGAAATTGACAGCAGTGTTCCCAGTCCACCTCCAGACTGTCCCTCGAGTGGCGGCAGCTCCGATTTCGAGCCCCTGTTTGAGGAGTTTCTGGAACGTGTTAGTGTTTTGTGGTCCTTGGTCGTCCGCTGCACAGAAGAGACGTAGTTGTTCCATATCCACCGCTGGTGAGGGCTTAGCAATCTAAGCTTGCAAGCTTCTGGTTGACCTCGGTGACGTCCCACTTCCACGGCTGGAGACCCTCATGATCGCCATTGAAGCACTCGGTGGTATACCAGACTCGCAGCTCGTTCGCGGTCAATCCGGCGCGATCGAAGACTTGGCCGTCAGAACTACTCGCGAAAGCTTGCTTCAATTCCTCCCATCCCCTGGAACCACCGCAGTCTTCCGCACATGGTGACCCTTGCAAGATTTTAGTGCTCGGGGGTGCTGACGATCTACTGGAGACTCACCTCTCCCGACACGCACCAAGTCCTCTGGCCCTCGACAACACCCTTGCCAATCTGTCTTTTGGCGAAACTGTCATCGGCTTTTCCGAGATAGACGATCTCGTGGCCCCAGCCGTCGCCGTAGTCCGCCTTGCCGTCCGCATACTGTGGGTTCGCGAACACGCTGGCGAGTGTGCGCTCGGAAGCCAGGGCTGTGGCAACCCGGTCATCCATCTCATCCCGGCTCTCGTCAATGCGAAGAAAGTCTCTATTGCTGCGGAAAAAGGGGCTATATTCCTGCAAGCAGGATTTGTTGGATCAGAAGACAGAAACCGTCAAAAAGAGCGGGAGGTCGAGGATACCTGAGCGGGAGGGCGTGGTTCCGAGACAGTGAAGTCATAAATGTGCATGCTAGCCCAGCCGAATGCTCCCTGCAGGACACAGTGGAAAGTATCGAATTTAAGGTCGGCTGGGACGCAGAGGACACGTGAGATGGTAGGGTTTTTCGTCTTTGCGAGACGCACGAAGAGAATATACGAATCTCGTGGGATGTTGGGGGCTGCCATCTCGTGGAACCAGGCCGATGGGTTGGAGAGAAGAGGGGCTGGTAAAACTTTGATCTACATTAGTTGGCTAGCCAGTGAGCTGAAGCCCATGATTCGCGGCGGTGGGCTTGAAAAATGCAACTCCACGGGGAGTGGAAGCCATCATGCGGTCGCGGGTGCATTGGCAGCAGAGACTAGGAGGCTGCCTGTCAAGGGATTCTTCATGTCCGTAAACCCGCTCTGTGGGCACCACTCCAGACGATGCGCATGTGTAAGCACCGGCGCAAGAGGCGAGCGAGCATTTAAAGGCGCCGTGTCCCCCGCGCCTCGAACAACACCATCACCATGTTCCTCACATTCTCAACGCCGTCGCACTCCAAAGGGCGGAGACGCGTGAGACATGCATGCGACAACTGCAGGCTGTTTCGAGTGCGCTGCAATGGCAAAGAGCCGTGCGCGCGCTGCCAGGCGACGCCGCGCCGCTGCACCTATTCGTCCAGGAAACGACCTGCACCCAACACGCAGCCCTCCGCAACGATTGTCCCGCCGCACTCCACCGGAACCACTCCGTCTCCGCCCGCCAGTCCGGAATTCGCGTCGAGAATCAACGCCTACTTTACCTCCATCTCCGAGCTGGTTCTTCACAGCCCGCCCCTGCAGTACAGCGCCCTGAGCCAGCCCTCCTGCGATGCTCACCATCTCCAGCCCGACCTCTCTCGTGCCCAGCACGCTGCTCTCCTGCGCTTCTTCGCACGCCACCTCTATCCCGCTATCCCCGTCGTTGATCTGGCCGCCTTGAACACCGCTCACAACTCCCACCCCGACCAGCCTCTTTCGCCTCTGCACTGCGCTGCCATCGCTTTGGCTGTTCAGCATGCTTACTGCTCCTCTCTGTCGGAGCGCATGCTCGGTCTCGGCTTGTCGTCGCTGCCTGCCGGCGCCGACGCGTCACTGGCTGGCTACGAGCTCATCACCCGCTGCAGGACAACGCTCGCCGCTCGCTCGCTGGACCTTGACCCGTCCTTGTCCGACGTGCAGTGCCACTTGCTGATGTCGCTCTTTCTCATCAAGGCTGGTCATCTCAAGCCCGCCTACAACCTGCTCGGCTCTGCTGTGCGTATGGCCTACGCGCTTCACCTGCACCGCCCTGCATCAGGTGACGATGCAGACCTCTACACCCGCGTTTGGTGGACCCTCGTTCAATTAGATCATAACTGCTCGACTCTCCTCAGACGCCCATTTGCCTTTCACTGGTCCGAGATTTCTTGCCCGATGCCCAGGAACGATCCCACCAAGAGCTACCACACCTACGTTGTTGGACTGACCGCCGCTATCTTGTCCGTCACCTGCGCCCGCAAGCGTGCACCAGCAGCCGAGGAATCCCTGACGCTCGTCGAGGCACAAGCTCAGACACTGATGAATGCACTCAGCCGCGTTCGTGAGTGGGAGCGATCCCTAATCGAGAGCAACGCTTTTTCAACCCTCAATCTCGACCCAGATATCTCCATCGCCAGCTCCGGACAAACCGAGTGCCTCTCCGTGGCTATTCAAGATGATGATAGTGGCGCTATGCGCCATCTACAAAGAAAAATGCTTCAGGTCCACTACCATAACAGCCTCATGACCTTGTACCGGTCCTTCATCCGCTTCCCCTTCCGCTCTCTCACACCCGTGCGCAGCCCGCGCGTCGACGTCAACGCCACCATGGCTGTCAAGCACGCCCTCGCCATGACAGCTACTGTCGTCGACAGTTTCCACGCCGGCGACTTGCTGTACGGTGTGTGCGAGGTTTACCACGCGCAGTGGAACGCAGTCCTGACCATGGCCGGCTTTATTCTATCTTACCCGCTTTGCCGTTACTCACGTCTGGCACGCCAACACTTTCCTCACGCCATCGCCGTTTTTGACACGGTCGCTGGCCGGATTGCTACTGTGGGCCGCCTCGCTGTTGTTGGGCGCGATCTGTGTGGTCGCGTCGATGGCCTTGTCAAGCTGGCTGAAGAGAGCCAGAAGAGCAAGGATGGGGCGGACGCTGACCGTTATGAGTCTCTCGGTGCTCGTCAAGTGCCGGAATCTTCCACATCCGATATGTCTAGAGAGACAACATCAACGACGGTGAATGCAGTGGGCTTGCCTCTTGCATCATTACAAGCCCATGAAGACACGCAGGAGACAAGCCATACCGTCATGATGCCACCTCAGCAACAGCAGCAGCAGCAGCAGCAAGAGTCCCCAGCGCAAGATGGTAATACCGCTCAGGATGATCTTTTGATGGCGCCCGAGCAAGACTTGTGGAGCTGGATGGACATTATGAGCTTGCCCAGCTGGCCCGACTACCAGCATGGCGTCGATGAACTGTTTACTGATATTACTGATTCGGATATCTTGATGGATGAGTCATGGGATGGTTTTCCTGCATAGTAATAACGAAGATACGCTCTATTCTTTGAACATCAGCCCATTTTCAAGCTTTATACATCGGCTTCCTGCGGCCACAGAATCGCTCACCATATTCGGAAAGATTACCTAAGCCTCTTCTTCCATTTCAAAGCAAGAGGAGGCGAAAAGATAGCCAACAGCTGAGTAGCGAGACCGAAGAATGACGGCAACTCGAACGCGGGGCCTCGGGGCAAGACCAGCAAGACCGTCAAAACATAACCAAGGCCCCCTTAGATGTCAGAAGCTGAGGAAATCCATAACCTAAGTCCAGGCAGTTATTATCTACGCTCATTGTTCTGATATTACATGATTCCCCACCAATCTCTCAGGTCCTTATGTTTGCCAATCCTGTCGGACGACTGTATCGAGACCTGGAGAAAAGGTCTGAATCTCTTCTTGTCTGGTGACAGGTCTTACGCTTTCTTCCATTTGCGAATAAAGAGCAGGTACGTGGCTCCAAGGATCAAGACAAAATTCAATGCAATGAACCCCATGAAAATGCCCACATTATCTCCTCTATGGGAGTACGAAAATTCGTATTGTCGAATCTGCAAGACAAGGCAGGATGTTAGTCTGCATTCAAATTGACAAAAGAGAGAGAAATGGTGCTTACGAATTCATCACCAACAGAGAACTGACAATACTCGCACTGACTAGTAGCCGAAGGGTCCAACAGGTAGCCCGTGGAGTTGGGCTGAGCGAAATACGCCGCCGCATAGTCGCCGCACGTCACGCCGTCGGGGGCAAAGAAGAGGCTCGTCTCGGCCGACGAGCAAGTGATATTCTGGTCGTGCACGGCATCGGACGCCATGCCGTCAATGAAATAGTACAGCGGCGAGACGTTGTAGATCCAGCGCCAACCGCGCGGTGTGAGCGGCGGCGGCGACAGCGGTCCGTTGAAGGTGTTGACGATGAGCCAGATGAAGCCGTTGGCCACCTGGGCGGCGGCTACCGTAGGGAAGCACGCGCTCGTGAACTGGGAGAGACCGGCCACGAAGACTGTATATAGCATGTACATGAGGAAGGCGTACGCTGCGCGTCCGGCGGCATACGGGAAGCCGACGGAGTAGTACCACAGCACCCAGTACACCACGGCGCCCAGCAGCGCCCACGGTATTTCGACGGCAGCGGCGCTGGCGAAGAATATTTGCCACCGGTAGGTGTTTGATTCCTTCTCGCGCGCAAGGAACTGGTCTCTCAGCCCGACGAAACGCGGCATGGCGGCGAGACTGATGACAGGTCCGGTGATGACGGCGACGAAGAGCGAGAAGACGTGGTTGCGCGCATCTGTGAGTGAGTGTCCCAGCTGCAGAAATGTCAGTCCGTTCATGAGCGCCATCCACAAGTTCAACTGCAGATTCCCCAGCACGTAATCCGGATCGCGCCAGTAGTTGGTGAAGGCCCGCGCCGTCACCATGCGCAGCTGCGTCCACAACGACGCCGCGTACTTGTTCGGATCCTCCTGCTCCTCCGGCATTGCCACCCCCTCTTCATCACTCGTGCCGCCAGCTTTGGAGCTCTCGCCGCTGCTGGTACCGCTCCCGCCATCACCCAACGTCCGCCGCAACTCCACACACTCCGCCGACTCCTCCCACAGCTTCGGCCAATCCACGTCCGGATGCACCGTCTCCCCCAGAAAATACTCCGCTGGATTCTCCCACCCCTCGCACCTCCGCGTATGCCTCTCAAAATACCCAATCACATCCCCGCACTCCTCGCCCAGCGGGCCCACGTACGCCGTCTGTCCCCCCGGCACCAGCAACACCAGCTCGTCAAACTCCCGCATCAGCTCGGCCGCGGGCTGGTGGATCGTGCACAAGACCGTCAAGCCCGCGTCGCGCGACAGCTTGCGCAGGAGGTGGACGATGCGCGCCGCGGATCCGCCGTCCAGCCCGCTGGTGGGCTCGTCGAGGAACAGGAGCACGTCCGGCCGAGCGGCCAGCTCGACGCCGATGCTGACGCGCTTGCGCTGCTCGAGCGAGAGGCCGCTGCCGGGGTGCCCGATCAGGGCGTCGGCGATGGGGTCCATTTCGAGGAGGGCGAGGATCGCGGAGACGTAAGTGTGTTTGGAGGCGGATGGGATGGATGCGGGTTGGCGTAGGGTCGCGGCGAGGAGGAGGGCTTCGCGGACGGTGGACGTGGCGAGGTGGACGTCTTGTTGGTGGACGAAGCCGGTGCGACGCTTGAAGGAGCGCGGGAGCGGAGAGGTGGTGCCGAGGTGGAGGGTGCCGGTGAGAGTGCTGCCCGACGGAGTGGCGCGTTGGGAGAGGGTGTTGAGGAGGGTGGTCTGTGGGGGTTGTCAGCGTTGGGGGGGTTTCTGTTGTGAGAAGAGGTGAAACGCACTTTGCCTGCGCCGGACATGCCCATCAGGGCGGTCATTGAGCCGGGTTTGAGGTGGCCTGTTCGGGTTGTCAGCGCTTTCCCGTGCATTGACCGGGTTTGCTGAACTCGCCTGATACGCCATGCAGCAGCCTCTTCGTACCATCCGGTGTCTTGACGTCGAGACACAGGTCCTTCCAGGAAAACGACTTCTCGCTACGGACGATCTCGGCTGGGGTAGATACCTGTGTAGTGGACGTTGGTGGTTCGGCCTTTTCGTCGTCGAAGCCAGAACTCGATTGCTGGCTCTCCTCATCCGAGACGGAGGATTTTTGCGTCGGTGTGTCGAAAGCGCTGCGGGCGAAGAAGACGGTGGCGAGCTTGCCGGCGGGGACTTTGAAGCGCTCCATTCCGATGCTAGGCCTCATGAACATTTGTTCCAATATACGCGCGCAAGAGAAGGCTTAAGGCAAAGGTAAGACTGAAGGGGATATAATAGGGACTTACGCGACGATCACAGAAAAGACGGCGAAGAAAGCAATGATGATTCCAAAGTTGCGCCACAGGTGGGCTTTGCGGAAGCCGTAGAAGGATTCGAGGTAGTTGTCGCCGATGAGACGCGTAGATCCGGGCTCGAAACCCTGTACGGCGCAGGTCTGGTAGTGGCTGTCGTTGTAGGCGGCGCCGAAGGGGACGGTGTCGAGCTCACTGCAGCGATAGCGTGATCCAGATAGTTCGTTGGAGACGATGCCCTCGAATGCGTAGTACATGGGCTGGTGAAGGTAAGTGTAAGTTTGCCTTTATTTTCCAAAACAGCTTTTGGAAGACTTACGTTCAGGTAACGGACCCAGCCCAACCACACCTTCATGCCTGTTGATGGCTGTCAGCCACATGAAACCCATTGATGAAGTCAATCCCGCCGGATTTCTTACCTGGAGCCGTGACGTAGAACCCAGTGTACAGAATCCACGCGTTTATCAGCAGCCCAACCGGCAGAATAGCCCTGGTCACCGAGGTGGTATTCACAGCAATCGCCCGAAACACCATCCCCAGCGACATCAAGCACGCATACAGCACAACAAACCACGTAAAAAAAGCACCAGCATCCCTCCGGAACCCAGCCATCCAATACGTCGGCAGCTGCCACACCACCGTCAACACCTTCCACGGCGCATCCGCCAACAATTGAGCCACGGCATACGCGCCAGGCCGATACAGCATCAGCGCGCCGTGCTTGAGCAGCACGCCGCGCTGCGCGAACGTGTTGCCATACTCGGCCGACGCCTGCAGCCCCATCACCAGCACGTTGAAGAAGAGTGCCGCGCCGCGCGTGTACAGGCTGCGCGTCGTGTCCGGCTGGTCCCAGTACAGCGTGCCGAGGATCAGCGCCTGCAGCGTCAGGCAAATGGCCTCGGCGATCCACGGCCCCAGGTCGGTCAGGTGCACGCGGGTCTGCCGCGCGGCGCACGCGAGGACCTGGGCCGTGAGCGGGAGCGCGTACTTCGCCTGGCGAGCAGTCATGGTCCGTTGCGACGACCGCGGTTGCAGCCCGACTTCGTCCCGGACTCTCGTCCAGTGCTCGCTGCGCCGGAAAGCGGCCTCGAAATCCCCAGGCGTCCGCGGCGTCACGACCCCCTCCGTCCGAGCCACGGAAGGGCTGTCCGGGACCGACACCGCCGTCAGGTAGTCCGACAGGCTCGTCCGCGGCGGCCGCGCCAGGCCCAGCTCGTCGGCGAAGTAGGCGCTCGCTTCGCTCATCCGGCCGAAGAAGACCTGGCGCCCGCCGTTGATGACGAGGACCTTGTCGAAGAGGGCGAGCATCGCGTCGCTGGCCTGCGGTACGCTGGCTACCACCGCGGCGCGCCGCCGGGTTGCGTACGAGCGGAGCGTGCGCATCAGACGGAGGGCGGTTGCGGAGTCGAGGCCGCGGGTGGGGTTGTCGAGGGCGATGACGCTATGTTGGTGAGTTTTCTCTCTCTTTTTCTTTTCTTTGAGGGTGGTGGTGGTTGCTTACCCTGCTCGTGTGCTCAGAGTCTCGGCGACTGTGACGCGGTGCCGCTCGCCGCCGCTGACGCCGCGGTGGTAGTCGTTGCCGACGGCGGTGTTGACGGTGTGGGAGAGGCCGAAGAGCTTGAGGAGGTTGTCGAGGATGCGGTCTACCCTGCCTGCGCGGCCGGGGATGTTGGTTGGTGTGCGCGCGTTCACGGCGAAGCTGGTCGTTGGTCAGTTCCCCTTTCTCGGAAATTCGGACTGTCTCACCGGAGCGTGGTTCCAACGGAGAGCGAAGCGAAGTGGACGTCTTCTTCGCCTGGAGAAAAGAGGATTGTCGTCAGCTTCGGAGCGGGGTGAAGGTAAGGAGTTTTGGGTGGATTTTGTTTTATCTTACCCGCAAATGCGAATTCTCCTGGAAACGCCTCCTTCATCTTGACTGCGTCATCGCCTCCAACCGTTACATCTCCATTGACGGCGTGGTACTCCTGCCGCATGTTGGCCATGATCTTGAGGAACGTCGTGCATCCGCTGCCAGGAGGCCCGACGACGAGCAGCATCTCGCCGCCACGCACGGCGCCGCTGAACTTGTTCAACAGCGCTCTTGAGGGCTGCAGGCCCTGCTTGGAAAGCCATTTGGCTGGATTGAGATTTTGGAGTAGGCGGAGGGATGCGGTCGCTACTGTCGGCGCGGTTTGTGTCTGGAAGTAAAGGGATTGCTCTCAGCAAGATGTCTTCCCAGTGGTTGGAGAACTTACGCCGAAACCGGCGCCGACGACGTCCAAGTCTTTGAAGCATACGTCAAATTCGCCATCGGTGGGGTCAGGTACTCCCTCGAGAAATGCCTCGACCAGCTCATCAACTTGCTGCTCGGCGGCAGCTTGCCCTGCATGCTGCTTCTTTCCGTCAGGCTGGTTCGTCGACATTTTTGGGGGAACCGTGGAGGTGGGAGGTGCAATCTTCCAGACTGCATGACTGGAAACCCGTTATTTGAATGATGGCACAGGCGCAACGTCACCAGGACCCTCATCCAACCAGAATGCTTCGTGGGTCGTCGTGAGGCTGTTCGAGGTGGTGAAGGACGCTAACCGAAAGGAGAACATCCCCTTTGGGTAAGTCTTACTCCTTCCGGCAACATCGCTGTGGCCTGACTGCACCGAGCGCTGACGGGCGGCGCAGAGAAAACTGGTCGCTCGGGCGGGATGCATCGGTGGGGCCGAATGCCGAATGCACAGTTGTGCTCTGCATAGAGCTTGTGCGCAGTTTTGCCTCCTGCAAGGTTTTTGTCGTCGTCAGGAGTGATTGGCATGGGATCTGACGACCAGACAGTTCATGATAAGTAAAGACGTTTGACGGAGTCGGCCGCACCCTATTTCAAGCGTGCTTCTTTCCTACACGCCACCCACTCGTTATGGTTCTTGGTCAGGCCGCTCAATCTTGGAGGATGAAACTTCAGTGGCCACTATTTGCTGTGGTAAGCTATGCCTTTTTCTGTTCCAGGGAAGACGTTATCAGGTACTATCGCTGACCCATTGCATTTATCCGGATCGATCAAATGTACCTGACTCGGCGAAGCGAGCCGGCATTTGATTCCCCACGCGGCTCTCAATCACACCGACTCGGCCCGTTTGGAAGAGGACGAAGGGCAAACAACGGGTTTCGGGCTTACTTACACATCTCTGCAACACCCTGCTTCTGATATTCAACAGCCATGCAGGAGATCAATGGCCCCGGAGAACAGCTATTGTTGTCTCTTCCATTTTGATCTACACACTCGAAATGTTGAGCAGCACAAGAATGCCACTTTCTCCATATGGTATGTTTGGAACTTGGAGACCCAGGCAGCTTGAACATTCCCACGAGTCCAGTTCTCTAAACAAACGCATTTTCCATTTTGCTACATGAACATACAGACCAAGAGAAAGTACTGACTATTCACAGGACATGGAACGAGCCATGGTCCGGAAACAAGGTAGCCTATCCAGTCATGTCACCGAACGCCGAGGAGCAGCTCTCAAGAGCTGGATTTCGCAGCTTCCTGCACCAACACCACAAACATCGAACACCACGCATTACAAAATGAACCCAGGCCGCACTTTGGCCCACGGCAAAGACCATGTCCTTCTCAAGGCTCCTCCACCCATATTTCGAGGGTCATGTTCTCGGTAAACCACCACCTCTGGTGAGCGCGCAAAACATGAACGACACCACGCCAGCACGCAGCACCGCAGACGGGCTCGTCAAGGTGCCCGTCCTCGGCAAGGAGTCCATCGTCATCGGCAACGGCCTCTGGGAAACCTACATCGCCAACGACCTCCTCTCGACCCTCAAGTCCTCCACCTACGTCGTCATCACCGACACCAACATCGGCCCGCTCTACCTCCCCTCCTTCGAGACGTCCTTCCACGCCCACGCCGCCAGCAGCTCCGCACGTCTCCTCTCCCGTGCCGTCCCACCCGGCGAGGCGACCAAATGCCGCGAGATCAAGGCGCTCATCGAGGACTGGATGCTGGCGCAGGGGTGCACGCGGGACACGGTGGTGGTCGCGCTGGGCGGCGGCGTGGTCGGGGATCTGGCCGGGTTCGTGGCGGCGACGTACATGCGCGGGGTGCGCTTCGTGCAGGTGCCGACGACGCTGCTGGCCATGGTCGACTCGTCGATCGGCGGCAAGACGGCGGTCGACACGGCGGCGGGGAAGAACCTCGTCGGCGCGTTTTGGCAGCCGGAGCGGATTTATGTGGATGTGCGGTTCTTGGGGTCGTTGCCGCGGAGGGAGGTGGTGAATGGGTTTGCGGAGGTGATCAAGGTGGGTTGGTGTTGCGTCGTCTGTTATTCTCATGTATTTTCCTGCTTCCACCGCTCTTCCATCTCTTATCTGCTTTCTGCTCTTTTGCTGGGCTCGACATGACTTTTCGCTAACATATCGTCCAGACCGCAGCCATATGGGACGAGGACGAATTCACCCGGCTGGAAGAATCCGCCCCCGCCGTCATTGAAGCCCTCAACAGCAAACCCCCGAACATCCCCAGCATCACCGGCATCCTGCAACGCGCGATCTTGGCCTCTGCGCGTGTCAAAGCACACGTCATCTCGACGGATGAGCGGGAGACCGGTCTGCGCAACCTGCTGAACTTCGGACACTCGATCGGCCACGCCATTGAAGCCATCCTAGCGCCGCAGGTTCTGCACGGCGAGTGCGTTTCGATTGGTATGGTGAAGGAAGCCCAGCTGGCGCGCTACCTAGGCGTGCTTGCGCCGAGTGCCGTAGCACGCCTGGCCAAGTGCATTGCAAGTTACGGCCTGCCGACGACGCTGCAGGATAAGATGGTGAGGAAGCGGTCGGGCGGCAAGAAGTGCACTGTCGACCGCCTGGTTGAGATCATGGCGGTCGACAAGAAGAACGAGGGGGCCCACAAGAAGATAGTCTTGCTCTCTGGGATCGGAAGGACGTATGAGCAGAAGGCGTCGCTGGTGGCGGACCGGGAGATCCGGGTCGTGCTGTCTCCCGCCGTCAAGGTCCATCTGGGGAGCGACTCAAGGATGCCTGACGAGGTGTCTTGCACGCCGCCCGGCTCCAAGAGCATCTCGAATCGCGTCTTGATCCTGGCTGCGCTGAGTGCCGGAACCTGTCGCCTGACAAACTTCTTGCACTCGGACGATACCCAGCATATGCTGAGCGCCCTGGCCAAGCTGGGCGCCGCGTCTTTCTCCTGGGAGGATGACGGGCGGGTGCTCGTGGTCACGGGAAACGGCGGCGAGCTTCAGCCCTGCGATGAGGAATTGTACATTGGCAACGCAGGAACGGCTTCGCGTTTCCTTACGACGGTTGCTGCGCTGGCCAAGCCTTCTCCATCTGTCGATTCGACCATCCTCACCGGGAACAGCCGCATGAAGGAGAGACCCATCGGGCCGCTCGTGGCATCTCTGAGGGACTGTGGAATCGATATCGAATACCTGGAAAAGCCTGGCTGCCTCCCCCTCCGCATCCCTGCATCGGGTGGTCTGAAAGGTGGCGAAATCGAACTGACGGCATCCGTCTCGTCCCAATACGTCTCCTCGATCCTCATGAGCGCCCCCTACGCGAAAGAGCCAGTCACCCTGCGTCTAGTAGGCGGAAAAGTCATCTCACAGCTATACATCGACATGACCATCGCCATGATGCGCTCATTCGGCGTCAGTGTCGAAGTGACAGGGCCAAACACATACCACATCCCGTGCCAACGCTACACCAGCCCCGCCCTCTACGAAGTCGAGAGCGACGCCAGCTCCGCCACGTACCCGCTCGCAATCGCCGCCATCACGGGCACGACATGCACCGTCCCGAACATCGGCTCCAAGTCGCTCCAGGGAGACGCGCGCTTCGCCACCGACGTCCTCCGCCCCATGGGCTGCACCGTCGTCCAGACGGACACCTCGACCACCGTCACGGGCCCGCCCAAGGGGCAGCTGCGAGCGCTGCACGTCGACATGGAGCCCATGACCGACGCCTTCCTCACCGCCTCCGTCCTCGCCGCCGTCGCCGGCCTCAGCGCCAGCACCGGCACGCGCACCACGCGCATCTCGGGCATCGCGAACCAGCGCGTCAAGGAGTGCAACCGCATCCGCGCGATGGCGGATCAGCTCGCCAAGTTTGGCGTCGCGTGCCGCGAGTTCGACGACGGGCTCGAGATCGACGGGCGCGGCGGGGTGGAACCGGAGGGGCGCGGCGCGCAGGGGATCCATTGCTACGACGACCACCGCGTGGCCATGAGCTTCGGCGTGCTGGCGCTGGCGGCGCAGCGGCCGGTGCTGCTGCTGGACAAGGAGTGCACGGGCAAGACGTGGCCGGGGTTCTGGGATACGCTGTCGCAGCTCTGGGGCGCGGGGATCGAGGGCGTGGAGCCTCTGAGCCCAGAGAGTCCTGTGATTCCTGTCTCCGGTGGCTCGCAGAAGTCGATTGTCATCATCGGAATGCGTGGCGCTGGGAAGACGACGATGGGCAGCTGGGCGTCGGCGCATCTGGGCTGGCCGCTGCTCGACCTCGACACAGCGCTTGAGGAAAAGACTGGTATGGACATCCCGGCGATGATCAAGACGCACGGTTGGGACTTCTTCCGGCGGGAAGAGGTTGGGCTCCTGGGAGAGGTGTTGAGGGAGAAGGGGAGCGGGTACGTGGTGGCGTGCGGTGGCGGCGTCGTCGAGTCTCCCGATGCTCGCGCACAGCTGCACGCGTGGAGGCAGGGCGGTGGCGCTGTGGTGCTGGTGACACGCGATATGGAGAAGATTGTCGAGTACCTGGATCTGGACAAGACGAGGCCGGCGTATGCGGATCCGACGATCGACACTTGGTTGCGCCGGAAAGACTGGTACCAGGACTGCAGCAACTTCCACTTCCACAGTCCATCAGTGGTGCCGCAGGACATGGCGGGCATTGCGGGTGCACTGGGCCGGGTGCTCGATGTGGCAACGGGCCGCGGCGATGTGTTGGAGACGCTCAGGCGTAAGGAGGAGTCGTTCTTTGTCTGCCTGACAGCGTCCAACGTGAAAGAGTTGGCGTTGGAGCGGGTGGTGTTTGGAGCGGACGCAGTGGAGCTGCGGGTGGATCTCCTGGAAGATCCGTATTCGCTCAACCAAGGGGTGCCTACAGCCGACTTCGTCGTCGACCAGATCGCGTGGCTGCGGTCTCGCACCTCACTGCCTTTGATTTTCACGGTCAGGACCCAGGGCCAAGGGGGCAGATTCCCAGACGGCGCCCATCAAGAAGCGCTGCAGCTGTACGCGCTGGCCGCCCGCCTCGCAATCGAGTTCATCGACGTCGAGATTACCTTCCCGGACAAGCTGCTTCACGAGGTCGCGGCAATCAAAGGCAACAGCAAGATCATCGCCTCGCACCATGACCCCGCCGGCGCCCTCTCCTGGCAAGACGGCTCGTGGATCCAACACCTAAATCGAGCCCTCCAACACGGCGACGTGATCAAGGCCGTCGGCATCGCCACCCACAACGACGACAACCTCGCCCTCGAGCACTTCCGCACCCGGGCAGCCCAGTCCCTCCCCGTCCCCCTCATCGCCCTCAACATGGGCCCCCACGGCAAGCTCAGCCGCGTCCTCAACCGCTTCCTCACGCCCGTCACGCACCCAGCGCTGCCCAGCGCCTCCGCTCCGGGCCAGCTCTCCGCCGCAGACATCCGCCGCACACGCACCCTGCTCGGCCACGACGACGGCGTCGAAGCGCGCGGCTTCTTCGTCGCCGGCGCGCCCATCGTGCACTCGCGCTCCCCCGCCATCTTCGACCGCCTCTTCACCGACGCCGGGCTCCCACACACGTACGACCGCTTCGAGACGGCTGACGCTGCCGCCTTGCGGGACGCGCTGCGGTCGCCCACGTTTGGCGGCGCGTCGATTACTATTCCGCTGAAGCAGGACGTCATCCCTCTATTGGATGCGATTGGGCCGGAAGTCGAGGCCATTGGTGCTGTGAATACGGTTGTGCCTGAGCGGATCGGAGGTGGAGCGTTTGTGAGGCTGGTCGGGCGGAACACTGACTGGCAGGGCATCGTGACCGTTCTGCGGCAGCACCTCCTCGCCAGGAGTAGCAGCCAGAGCAACAAACAGCAAGCTGGCCTCATTGCAGGCGGCGGCGGCACCGCTCGCGCTGCCGTTTACGCGCTGCACAGTCTGGGCTGCACTCCCGTCTACCTCGTCGGCCGCGCGCCGGAGAAGATGGCTGCGCTGGCGGCGTCGTTTCCGGCTGAGTACAGTCTGCGCGTGCTTGGCGCACCGGCGGAGGTCGACGGCGTCGATGTGCCCCCGAGCTTGGCTGTCGGAACCGTGCCGGGGGATGCGCCGATCGAGGGCCCCATGCTGGAGGTCTTGCGGCGCCTTCTCGGGAAGGGGGCCGGTGGTTGTCTGCTTGAGATGGCATATAAGCCGCTGGAAACGCAGACTGTGCTTTTGGCGAAGGAGGCCGGCTGGCAGACGGTAAATGGGCTGGAGGTGCTGGTGGGGCAGGCGGTGGAGCAGTTTGAGTTGTGGACAGGATTGGAGGCGCCGTGTGGGATTGCGAAGGTAAGTGGAGACTCTCCCTGATGATATTTGAGACTTCCAGTTAACATCATATCTTTTTAGGAAGCTGCTCTTGCTGTATGATGGATGGAGATGGGAGTGAGTTGGGGAAGTGTGGGCAATTTGTTATCAAGCACTTGCGCCTGGAGTATTTTAGTCATGGATTTGCATGAACTTGACTTGTTGGCCATTCCTGGAAGTGAATTAATAATGCTATGAAATCCCAGCAACGTGATATAGCAGATGTCAAAGCGGCTGATAGTCATCGCAATAACTGCCGCCGTCAATCCCGAATATTCGATCTCGTATCGGCTCTCCGCTCAGCGATAGTGGTCAGGGCAGCACTCGGCTCCGTTGTGGGCTGTGTATATATAGTGCCGGTTCCAGTCTCCCAGCTACTGCCTTCTCTCCACACATATTCCATCATCCGTTCTGCCTCTACAAAGGAACAAAATCAACCTCCACGATGGCAATTCAAGACAAGGTCGTCTTCCTCGGTCCAGAGGCATCATACACGCATCAGGTGCGTTTCTCCACCTGCCTCCCGCATCCCTCTCGTCCAAAGAAGCAACGAAAACAAGACTCTAAGCAACCTCCCACAGGCCGCCCTCACCACCTTCCCGCCAACAACCGGCAAAACGACGCTCCACCCCGCCACTGACATCGCCGACATCTTCCACGCCGTGCAGTCCGGCGCGGCCACCTACGGCGTCGTCCCCTTTGAAAACTCGTCCAACGGCGCCGTCGTCCCCACCTGGGACCTTCTCGCTTCCTCCTCCTTCCCGGACGTTCTCGTCTGCGGCGAGGCCTACGTCGCCGTCCGCCACGCCCTCCTCGGCCGCCGCTGCCCGGCGCAGACCAAGGCAGCCAGCGGCAACCCGTGCCTCGCGCACGTCAAGACCGTCTACTCGCACCCGCAGGCGTGGGGCCAGTGCGCCGCGTTCTTGACCGGCACGCCCGGCGTCAGGGCGGCGCGGCGGGTGGACGCGTCGTCGACGAGCGCGGCGGCGAGGATCGCTGCGGCGGATGGGGAGGGGAAGAGCGCGGCGGTGGCGAGCAAAGAGGCGGCGAAGCTGTGGGGCTTGGACGTGCTGGTCGAGGACGTGAGCGATGTGGAAGGGAACGCAACGAGGTTCTTGGTGCTGCGGCGCGGCGGCGTGCGGGTCGCGGACGTGCCGGTTGGGGCCGGGGCGGAGCGGTACGGGGCGCTGCTGGGGTTTGTGGCGGGCGAGCCGGCGGTGGTGACGGCGGCGCTGGGGGCGTTGGCGAGGAGGGGGGTTGGGGTCGTGAATGTTGGGACGCGGCCGGGCGGGGGGAAGGGCTGGGAGAGGGCTTTCTTTGTGGAGATTGTGTTGGGCGGGAGTGAGGCGGTTGAGGCGGCGTTGATGGACTTGGGGGATGTGGTGCCCGGCTGGCGGTGGCTTGGGAGCTGGGAGAGCAAGTTGGCTGCGTGAGGGGAAGCGGCACTGGTGGTACATTTGGAACTACTCGATGAATCTAGTCTTGTCTTCCTACAGAGGGTGGAGCAAGCTCCTCGCCGTCTGCCTGGCTTGCTGTGCCATGAACGCATCCATCAGCACGAGCGCCGCCATCGATTCAACAATTGGGATTGCCCTCGGCACGACACACGGGTCGTGCCTGCCCTTTGCTTCCAGAACACCCTCTTCTTCGTCGTAAGTAGATGTTGTCTGAGCCTGGCCGATTGTAGCTGCAGGTTTGAACGCCACATGGAAGTAGATGTTCGCCCCGTTGGAGATTCCGCCCTGGATCCCCCCGGAGTTGTTCGTCTTCGTAGCCAGACGTGGACGGGGAACCTTGCTCGAGTTCAAGCAGTCAGCTCCACCAGGCGCCTTCACAAAAGCGTCATTTTGCAGCGACCCCGGCACCAGACAGCCACCAAACCCAGACCCGATCTCGAATCCTTTGGTGGCAGGGATGCTCAGCATGGCATGGGCGAGCTTGGCTTCCAGCTTATCAAAGCACGGCTCGCCGAGGCCAGAAGGCACGTTTCTGATGACACAGGCAACCGTCCCGCCAATGCTATCCTGGCGCGTCTTGTACTCTTCCACCAGCTTCTCCATGCGGCTGCTCGCGTCAGCGTCCGGGGCACGCACAGGAATGAAGCTGTCCACCGCCTCCCTGTCAATCTCATCAACCAGCTTCAAGAAGGCCGGGTTGGTCGAGAGACCTGGGTGCTCAGGCGTGGGTGGGAAGAGAAACTCATTGCCGATTGACGCAGTGAAAGCAACAATCTCAATCCCACAGGCTTCCTTGAGATACTTCTCCGCGATGGCGCCTGCTGCCACACGGCCTTCTCCCAACTTCGTCAGCATTTGAAATCTGCTAAAATAAGAACGAACGACATGGAATATTACCAATTGTCTCCCTTGCACTGCTCCTCCCACCACCACTACTGGCCTTCACCCCATACTTCTCCAGGTAAGTCCAGTCGGCATGACTGGGCCGAGGATACAAATCCATCGTCTTGTTTCCGTAGTCTTCCGGCCGCTGGTTCTCGTTCAGCACGCGCAGCCCGATCGGCGTGCCCAAAGTGACGCCCAACTCCGTGCCCGACTGGATCTCGACCCTGTCCTTCTCGTTGCGCGGCGTCGTGATGGCGCTCTGGCCCGGCCGCCGTCGCGTTAGCTGGGGCTGGATGTCGACTTGGGTGAGTCGCATGCCTGGTGGGCAGCCATCGACGATACAGCCGACGGAGCGACAGTGAGATTCGCCGTAGCTGAGGCAAGAGAGGTCAGTGAGCCGGGGTCAAGATCGTCGGGCAGGTGGGATGCGGCTCACGTTGTGACGCGGAAGTGTTGGCCAAAGGTAGACATGGTGGATGCTGAGGAGACTATTGGAGTATTGGAGAGTACATGAGAAGCCTGAAAGCATTGCCATCCATATTTAATGACTTACACCGTGGGTGGCTCTGGTGTGGTTGATGTAGAGCATTACTCAGAAAACGTGCCTCAACGATGGCGGCTCAACTTCTCGAACTACATTGACTACGTATTGGGCCGGGAGATAAGGCATCACTGAGCCACAGTTGCTCTCCATTTACACATAGTCTACAGAGTCAGACGGTGAACGAATGCAGGTGGAATTTTCATTCCAATGCGTGAAGTTTCTGTTTACAAGCTTCGTATCACCAATGGGAGCGAGATCATTTAAGTCTGACCAGCGGTCATGGATTTTGACTAAAGCGTTGTTGTAGATCATGCACACTGCGTATCAGCTATATCGACAGCCGAACTCGAGTCATTTCTCGGGCCGAGCCATCTCAGCCAAAACCTGTTTGGATTCACTTCCTCTTGCAGAGATCGAGCCTGCGGGCAAGCGTAGCGTTACTGGCATCTGTAGATATCGCTTCTGAATTGGAGGGCCGATCGGCCAGAGAAGATAACCCCTGCTCAATCAAGTAGACGTTCTGTGCAAGTGCAGCTGCTCCTGAGAATAAGCTCCTTCAAGAGCCCATTCTACTCCACCGCACGGACTTCAAGAGCCACCATCGACCGAGGTCAAGCCGAATAACCATCACAGCAGCCTACGATAACGTGCGGTAACTCCGGAGTATCGATTGGGGGTTGGGATGGGGGCACATCGACATATGAAGGAAAGCGGGGATAAGATTTACTCCGCTCCCAATGGCTCTCCAGGACTACCTTCATCCGCAGGGGTTTGGTTCCGACGACCGACTATCAATCTTGAATTGGAAGCTGTGAAGGTCAGATAACCTCAATTCCGCAAATGTGGATGTTGGGTGAATGAACGTGCAGTATGGTTTGATCAAGCTGAAATGCAGCTTCATGTTACCAGTTGACGGAGTTGTCAGCTACTATAACAGGTTGTAATTGATGCTTCATTGGATTGAATTCCGAATCATAGACGATTTGCGTAACTGTATCTACGTGTGACTGATTTTGGAACCATTGAGCAGTTCTGAAAAGAACCAATAGCCAAGTGACGTCGGCATTTAGCAAAGCCAAAGCTCTCACGAGCCATAGATCCCGCCATGATCATCATACGTCCAGGAAACCAATCAGGTAGGGTCTCACTGAGATCACAGCTTCTCGAGAAAGGTGATATTGACGAGAAGGCTGTCTAGCCACATGTGGACTTCTCCGAGCCCTGGCCCATGGCAGTGTAGTAGATCCGACTTCCCGGCCTATCATTAGGTTTCGTGTGCATGCTGAGAGGCAGTAAAAGCAAAGTGAGAGGAAAAGGTTGACAAGGATTTGAATCATTTTCATGCATGCAACTGAATCTGCGAGGTAGATCTTTCGTCAAGGATCTGGATCATTGCACACGAGGACGACTGCGCCATGTGGGTTACTCAAATGCGGGCTGCCCTTTGATAGAAGCCGCAGGCGGCAGTATTAAAGACTTGGTCGTTCAGCCCGTCCATCTTCCATTCACTGTCGACTTCACAACTCACAAAGCCATCTGCCACCATGGGTGTCACCGTGACCGCCACTTCCTCAGTCCAGGTAGATTGCGTCCCCCCGGCTCTGGCATTCTTCACATACTGACATCTCAGGTTCTCAACGCCTACGTCGAGAACAAGGACGTGGGAAACAGGCAGAGCCTCATTGATTCGCGGATCCGTGGCTACACTCCTCTCGTGCCTCCGGACCTTCTCCAGCATGAAGTCCCTCAGACCTACAAGGCAAGGGACACGGTTCTGAGCGGCCGCAAGGAAGCAGTCGATGTCATCCACGGCGAAGATGATCGTCTACTCGTCGTCATAGGCCCCTGCTCCATCCACGATCCGAAGATGGCCATGGACTACTGCAGCCGGCTGCTCCAGGAAAAGGAGAAGCACAAGGACGACCTCCTCATCGTGATGCGCGCGTACCTCGAGAAGCCCCGGACCACCGTCGGCTGGAAGGGACTGATCAACGACCCGGACATGGACAACTCGTTCAGGATCAACAAGGGCCTGCGCGTGTCTCGACAGATGTTCGTCGACCTCACTAACATGGGGATGCCCATCGCCAGTGAGATGCTCGACACCATCTCGCCGCAATACCTCGCCGACCTGATCACCGTCGGCGCCATCGGCGCGCGCACCACTGAAAGCCAGCTCCACCGCGAGTTAGCATCCGGCCTGTCCTTTCCCGTCGGATTCAAGAACGGCACCGACGGCTCCTTCGACGTCGCCATCGACGCCATCGGCGCCGTGCAGGTACGCAAGCGCCATCTTCGAATAGTAAACTCAAAGGCACTGACACACGTCTCACCTCGCAGCACCCGCACCACTTCCTCTCCGTCACCAAGCCCGGCATCGTCGCCATCGCCGGCACGACCGGCAACGACGACTGCTTCGTCATCCTGCGCGGCGGCAAGAGCGGGCCCAACTACGACGCCGCCAGCATCGCACAGGCGAAGCGGCGGCTGGCCACGACCAAGACCAACCACCGCCTGATGGTCGACTGCAGCCACGGCAACTCGCAGAAGGACTACCGCAACCAGCCCAAGGTGGCGCGCGTCGTTGCCGAGCAGATCGCCGCGGGCGAGGACGCGGTGATGGGCGTCATGATCGAGAGCAACATCAAGGAAGGTGAGTGGGAGGGCCGCTCGGCTGTCGATTGGGTCGGGTCTTGTTCTTGCTGACGGCTTTTTGTGTGTGTGCGTTTCAGGAAACCAGAAGGTGCCCAAGGAAGGTCCTGCGGCGCTGGAGTACGGTGTTTCCATCACCGATGCGTGCATTGGGTGGGAGGAGACGGAGAAGGTTCTGGCGGAGCTTGCTGCTGCTGTTCAGGAGCGGAGGAAGCTGAGGGGGAACTGAGGGGGGTGCCATCACTTGTCTTTCACATGGCTGTTATTCTTCAATGACTGATAACTGATGTCCATCCACGCATCTTCACGACCCGTTCAAGTACCGGTGCTGAAAGTTTTTGAGCCTCGGTGATACACCATCGCGGTGCTACAATGCTAGGTGAGTCTATGCTCTTGACATGGTGAATGTGAAAATGCCCAGCCAGCCCTGTACTTTGTACTTTGGACCAGTATGAGAGGCGTTGGGCGATGCAGGATTTGGGTGACGGCGGTTGCGTCACCTCTGACTCTTAGATCTTCGACTGATGGAAAAACCAAGTGACGGGCTAACCTAAAGAGGGAATCTTAACTACAAGTAGACATGGATCAAAGTTCCTCCTTGGAGTTGCTTGCACATAAAAACCCACAGATCCTCCACTCCTCGCCCATTTGGAACCCACCCGCCCTCGTTCTTTCTTGGGCCATTCCCTCCCTCTCTTCTTGGCACGCATCTCACCCTCTCTCCGATCCAGCCATGAAGCTCCTGCTGCTTTTGCTTGCGCTGCTGACCTGCGTATCCGGTCAGCGCTGGCCATGGGACGCCGGTCCGACCCTCCAAGACGTGATTGCACGCTACTGCCAAGAGTGCATCCTTCCAGACAATCCCCACGAGTTGTTTTGTGGTATAAAATGGATGGGCGGACTCAAGGCCTCGGGACACGTCGACGACACCAACCTCACCCACTACCTCGACAACGTCACCCCGGATCGTAACGACAACTTCCAGTCCTTCCAACGCTTTGGCCTGTCGCACTCCAACGGCATCGTCAACCTCACCGAAGCCTTCCCTCCGAGTGCTCCGCTCCAGAACGTCACCGGAGCCTTCCACTGGACTGCTCCGTTCCTCAATGTCACCGCACATGCCACCTCTGGAGATGGCAACTCGAACCAGAATCTCAGTGTCAGCCTCAAGCCACTCGGCGGCTCCAAAATCAGGGCCACTGTCAGCAACATTGGGCCCAGCGATCGTCTCCTGTACAAGCCCAACACCGTCCTGGATAAATATCCAGTCGACAAGGTTTCCGTCTTCCGTCCTACCCGCCATTGGGAGATTGTCAACATCAGTGAACCTCTTGATTTCCTGGGGTCCTCGGGGCTGATTGCGCCCGAGTTCAGGAATGAGAGCAGATACTGGGCCCACCTCGCCAAGGGAGAGCACATCAGCGCGGACTTCGACGCTGCCGTGACGGTCTGTGAACCTCTTTTCGATTCTGACGAGCCAAGCATATGCTAACCTTTTGCGCCCCATCGGCTAGTATAACCTGAGCAGTGGCGGCGACTTCGTAGCCCTCGCATCAGGTTACTTTTTCACAAAGGGCACCGCCGACCCCGACGACGTGGCCCAGTGGAATTTCACCAACAGCTTCGTGCCTTTGCAAGGCGTCGATGGAAAAAAGGCCGCTCAGGCGTTAAAGGAGACGCTTGAAGATAGCCGCGTTGATGGAACCTCGGATATACGTTCTCAAACCGATGTTCTCAACCGCCGCGCCAACGTTTTGTTTGCCGGCGCCCCAGATGTGGACATTAGGATGGCTATGTCGGCGATCAGCTGGGTCCGTAGGATATCAATCGACGCTGCAATGGATGCTCTGGATACCCCGGACGACTCGCTTGGAAGCAGGTAAGATGGCAATTGCGCTTTTGTTGAATTGCTTACCATCCTGACAACTTTACTACCAGATTCTTCGCCTATTTCAACACAGCCAGGAAAGAGAACAGGTGCCACGTTGCGAACAAGCTCATTATGGTCGCGAAGGAAAGCATAATCACCGACCTAGTCGCCTTCGCCACTGTCGTCGTGGCCGACGATGAGAACATATGCCAAGACTGGACCGTGTCCATCTTTTATGTTGAGACTGGCAAGGTGATCCTTTGCTCCATGTTTTTTAATTTCCCCGCCCTTGGAGACAACTGCTACGCCATGGACATGGCGGCGCAGCTCCTCCACGACTTCCTTCGCATCGACCTGGTGGCTCCTCCAGCTACCCACGACTACGAAGGGCACTTATGGCATCCTGAATGCAAGAACCTTGGCTGGGCCCAGGCTTCAGATAATGCTCAAACGTATGTTTGGTACGCCAAATGTAAGTTTTACCATTGATATGAATATGTGTTGCTATCGTTTGCGTCTACTAACATCAACATCAATTAGCAAACTATCACGTGTGCGCATTCCCGTACTAGGATAGGCTGATGAGGCTGCTTCTCGGAGGAGTTCGGGTCTAAAGCCCTCTCAAGGAGAGTTCAAGGGGGTAGCATCGGCGCAGAGTTGAGAACGCAAAATTGGGACAGACGAAGAAGCTTGTGGACAGACAGAGGATCTTATTATTGATAGAGGTCTTCCTTCGATACTTGGAATTGATAATCATCATTCCTCCAATCCAAGAGTCAGAAAAGTGAAGCGAGCAACGTTGTTGAGTAAGAAGATCTGACGTCGTCACCACCTTGTGGTCTCCGCACAGAGCGAGAAAGAAAGTTTCACTACCTACAGTAATCCCCCTCTCATTGCACGCTCAGGAGAATGACCTCCACTTCACTCGTTCAGCACCACGCATTCCCGAATTGCCAGTGACTATACGTCCATGATCCTCCGTGGCGTATTCTGCCCAGATGGCCAAGAACAAAGGAAGCTTTAGGCGTTGCTACCAAGAATTCTTGGCCTCAGTAACGACAGCGTTGAAAAAAGCGAGAAACTGCAAAGCAACTACAGCTTTGCCCGGCTTAGCGAACACTGTCTAAGCACCAAAAAGATGTGACACCTCAGGCCAGACAGCATGCCCAATCCGGGTTCTTCGGAGAGGTTCACTCCCAATCTGCAGTAGGTAAGATCCAGCGAGGACATGCGGAAAGCCTAAAATCCACCGCCGATGCAAGCCTCGCCAAGACAGCAGTGCTCGACAGGGAAGAGCACCCTGGCGTGCTCCAGATACCGAGCACCAGGTCCAGACTCCGCGCGCATGCAGGTCTTCGGTAATTTCTGACTCGCAGCACCCTCCCCCGACGATTCGGGCAAGCCATACCGACCAACACGACGACAGGGAATGTAACCCTCAGCCCAACACGCAGGCCCTGATAGCCGTGAGCAGTCTACGGCAAAAAGAGGTCCTTATTAGTGACACTGACAATGTAGTCATGTCGGCACGGCCCGACGCCACCCGGCCAGACCTCGTAACGCCCTCCCGTACGTAAGGTGGCGTGTCAATGGGTTGAATCCCTCGAGTCGTGCTGACTCCCCGGTCTGCTCCCAACACCGACACCTTGCTGAGCACAAGCGAGGGCAAGATAGCGCTCCGTCTCCGCACGTGCGCTATTGATACGCTGTCTCACATTACGAGGGTGGAGCTCCATGAGCGCATATTGCGTACATGCACATAGAAGTGCAGACTGACTCAGATAGCCGGGATCTTGCGTGAGGCGGAAAGATGTGCATACGGTGCGGGTCTTGCGTGCTGTGGCTTGTCTTCGTTTCTCGCGGGCGTTCCGCGTTGGTTGCATGATTCATGGAGACGCCGGGTTGTTGTGCTGTGCAGATGTGGCTTCGGAAATCCCGGAGAGGGCGCGGTGCACGACGGACGGGGAGAGGAAGGCCGAAAACGTGAATTTCTGGGTTAGTGCTCGAGGCAGAAACGCGGACCCCCTTCTTACTTGGGAGCCAGGATGGCATCATCTTCCGATGCTGAAGGTCTGCATATCAGGTGTCTATCTGTCATGACAGGCGGATTTACTATTTTAAACTTAAGTCTCGGTGTGGAAAGAAAAACATCTTCGCGAGCTTTACCAACCGCACGGCCATCTCATCATGAACAAGAGGGGCTGGAAGCAATCGTCGATGCATCTGAATCTCACTCTTCTTATCTTTCCAGACAAAAAGGGCATGACTGAAGCTGAGCTCGACTCTCTCAATACATCTGCTAATAGCGCGCATAATCAAATAACATTCAACTGGCCGATACTTGTATATAGTCTAATCGAGAATAATGAATCAAAAACAGCAAAGAAAAACAAAACTCCCAATCCCAACAAACAAAACAATCACCATCTAAATACCCCTCTCAGTCAAGACCTTGCGCAGCCTATCCGCAAACCCGGCAACATACGTCGGGTTGAGCATGGTATAATGCTCGCCCTCGACATCGTGGAACCTGACATCATCGCGCACAAAATCCTTCCAGTGGCTCAGCTTGTTCTCGACCCAATCCTGCCTATCCTTCGCCACCGCCTTGAGCGGAATGGCCACAAAGACATCCATGCACTTGATGCTGCCCGACGGCTCGTAATCGCGGGCCATGCCCTGCAGCTTGGTCGCGACGTCCGCCCAGTTGAGGTAATCGTCCTCGTCGAGGCCGAGCTCGTCCCAGCGCGCCGGGTCGGCGAGCTTGCGCATGTGCTTGACCGCGTCTTTGCGATCGGGCATGGCGCGGATCGTCGGGCACTGGTCGAGCGCGACGTCCTGGTCGATGAGGGACACGAAGTAGAACAGGTTGGCGATGCACTCCTCCCAGTCGAGCTGGCGCATGCGGTACTTGATGTGCGGCGGCAGGTTCCAGCTGCCGCAGTAGCGCACCTCGTCGCCGAGCGCCTCGAGGCGCTTCGAGATCTCGAATGCCAGCATCGCGCCGTACGAGTAGCCGGCCAGGGCGTACGGGCCCTGCGGCTGCGTCTTCTTGATGTGCTCGACGTAGCAGGTGAGGACCTGGTCGATGGTGGTGAAAGGCTCCTCACCCTTGTTGAAGCCCTTGGCGCGCATGCCGTAGACGGGGCGGTCCGTGATGTACTTGGTTAGGTTGAGGAAGACGAGGACCTCGCCGACGCCAGGGTGGATGAGCCAGAGCGGCGTCTTGTGGCCGAAGGAGTTAAGCTTGACCACCGGGTTGTACTCGCGGTCCTCCGAGTTGACCCCGGCGATACGGCCGGCCAGGCCCTTGGCCGTGGGGTTGTTGAGGATATCAATCAGCGGGATGGGGGCTGGAAGGCTTAGGCGGGGCTTTAACCGGTTGATAACGGCGATGAGGTCCATTGAGGACGCTCCCATAGCCAGGATGGAGTCATTAACGCTGAAATCATCTTCTGCCGGAAGAGCCAGCTGGAAGCGAATCTCCTCGAGGATGATGGCCTCAGCCTCGGACTCGGGCTCACCACGGATGGTCTGGCGGTGGCGGGCAATAGCCTCATCGTTGGCGGCGATCTGCGAGCTGAACTCGCCCTTCTCCAGAGCAGCCTTGAGCTTGGCCCTGGACAGCTTGCCAAGCGTCGACTTGGGGAGCTGCTCCTTGCGCAGCGGCACAATGCGGGGGCGCGAGCGGGTGTGCATGCTGGCAATGCGGATGATGGTGCTCTGCGTATCGAAGCGGGCGGCATCGTCGATTTCGTCGAAGGTGGGCAGGTAGATGACAACGACGCACTCAGTATCCAGAGATGCATCCAGAGTCGAGAAGGCGCAGAAGTAGGTTGGGGTGGTGCCGGGGATCTCAGCCTCCTCAAGAGCGGCCTCCAGTTCGACAGGAAGGTACTTGACGCCGTTCACGATCATGACCTCCTTGGTACGGCCACTCAAGTTCAGGAAGCCCTTGTCATCGATGAAAGCCAGGTCATCCGTCCGGAACCAGCCATCTTGGGTGAAAGCCCTTGCCGTCGCCTCGGGGTTGTTGTGATAGGCCTTAAAGACCACCTCGCCGCTCACTTCCAAGTCACCGATCTCATTAGGTCCCGCTTCGACCGTCTGGCCACCGCTGATCAGCTTCGTCACCCGCATGCGGACGCCGGGGATGCAGGAGCCCAGAGAAGTGAACTCATAACGTTTCTCTTTGTCGTAGCTGGGGCACTGGCGATTGTAGATGCAGCCGGCACAAGTCTCAGTCATGCCGAATCCGGGGACGATGACATCCTTCCGCGCACCATACTTCTCCAGCAGCGGCTGCAGAGCAGCGCAGACCTCTGTCACGTTGCTCTCACCACCAGAACCAAACCATTCCAGGGACTCTAAGCTCAAATCAGCGTCCAGGGAGGAGGTGACGCCTGACTCAAGAGCTCTGCGCAGTCTAGCCAGATAGAAGTTGGGAGCAAAGGTACGCTGGACCTTGTGGCGACTGATGAGGTTCAACAGCTGAAGCGGGTCGACCAGTAGGTCCGCAGCCGAGATCTGTATCTGCGGGAGGCCGAGCAGAAGTGCGTGCAAGTGGATCTCAGTAAGGTTGGCAACATGATCCATGCCGATCCAGCTGAGATATGGCTTGCTAGCATGCGGCTGTGCGAATTGCGCCTTGCCATTGATGGCCGCGAGCATCTGGCCGTGGGTGAGACGAACTGCCTTCGAGTTGCCGCTGCTACCCGAAGTGAGCATAAGCGCGGCCAGATCTGAGGCAGACGGAGAAGGCAATGGCACCGCGGCTGCGGTGGGTGCTGAGGCAAGCTCCTCGACACTGAGGATGTCGATACGTGCCTCAGCATCCTGGACGGCGAAGGGTTCGAGAAGCGCGCGCCGGGTGAGGCAAAGCGGTTGGTCGAGGGTCTTGTAGAGGTGGGCCAGGTGCTTCTTCCGCTCCGAGACGTTGTTGCTCAGCATCGATGGTGCTGAGATGGCAGGCACAGCGCCAGCGAGGATGACAGACCAGAACCATGGGATTGCATCCACAGCGCTCTCGAAGTGGATGAGCACGATCTTTCCGGGTGCGAGAGTGATGCCTCTGCTAGCAAGACTGCTGTGGAGAGATGCGGCATTGGCTTGGGCAACTGTGAAGAGTTCAGCATAGGTGAGGGTGGTAGCGGCGCTAGAGTCGTTGATGATGCCGGGTGGGTAGGTCAGGATGCCACCAATTGACTCCTTGGCAGCTTTCTGGAGGAGGCCAACAAGGGTTGTGACGCTCTCAGAACCTGCGGTGGTCGTTTCCTTGGGGGTTTCCACCGGAACAAAGCCGGTGGGGTGCTTGACTGTGTCCTGAACAAGAGAAAGCATGATTCTGAGAGTGTTTCTGCCCTTGGTTGGATTCTGGGGGATTGAGGGAGCTCAACGAGGCTGTTTATATACAATAATCTGGAAGCTACATTTTGAGTATCTTGATGATAGAGTCCGTATTTCGCAGATACATTGGAGCTATGAGGCTGCTGGTGTTCCATTTTCCAGACTGTCATCGTCAGCAAAACGGACATGGCCTACATTGTCGAGCAGCTCGTGTGAAGTCTTTTCCCGTATGCTCGAGTCAAAGATGAGTGTCTACTTCCAGTGACCTACGGGTTAACACTGAATGCAAACGCGATACCGGTAGGCGGGGAAGATCAGGTCCATTGCCGCTTCCCACGTGCTATCATGGCGATTAGGCGGTCTATCATTGCAATCAGCTCCGAGGAGCTGGTAGAAGCATGATTGAAACAGGGGCCGAAGCAATCGACGGGAGGAGGCTATACGGAGAAGAGTGGGATATAGGAAGGGGCGGGCCCATCATCCTCGTAACGGGCTACAAGATTGCGCTTAGCCAATGAGGCAAGGGCCATTCGTCATGGCTGGGGCCTTGAGTCGGCAGGGCGGGATTCCGCGATGCGGCTGAGAGGGCTGATTCATGGTGCAGGAATGCCCAAGCCAGAATTTGAAGCTTGTCAGTGCTTTGCAGCGTGTAAGCACGCCAAGGATCAATGGAGGTAACAGCAAGCGAGGTGCCCGGTGGTCGATCTCCCGGAACTCTCCCGGGGCTCATTACGGGTTGGAAGAGTGTGGCAACGTTCAGCAAGCGAATTCAGAAGCACGTCTCAGTTGAGGCGGCCGTGCAAAGGTGCACGATGGTAGTGCGAGCGAGGCTCGGTGTCGGTAGCGGCGGTTGAGCTCAGAGTGCGCGATGAAGGACGGGGGAGGAGTTGCAAGAGCTGGACTCGACGTCGCAGGTAGGTGCACACGGACGCAGACGGGCCGAAGCCCGGGCAAAATTGGCAACGGGCCGACCAGCCAATCGCGCGGCGCCACCCTTCCCTAACGTAAATTGCTTTTTCCACCGTGGGCAGGCACGCAGAATGTAGGCGGACGGCTTCGAACAGCGAGTCAGCCATTGCACCTGCAATACTGCACAGGCACAACTCAAGCACAAACCTCGCTCTCGGCCTCCCCCGCGGCCCGAACACGCGGACCCCCGAGCCCGCGTCGCCCGATCCCTTCGACTCCGCAAGGACCATGGCCATTCTGCTGATAGTTAAAGGACCCCGAGGATCGCGAAGAGTACGACGACTTCTGCCCGGATCACGGGCCGAGGATCTTCACTATCGCCACCTCGCATGTCACCGCCGCACAGCCTCTCACGACTTCTCAGAGCGAACCGCCTCCCCAAGACCCTGATGAAGCAAGCCCAAGTCGCCGCCTGGGGCCAGCCGCCCAAGTGCGTGCAGGTGCCCTCCCCCGCCGCGCCGTCCGCCGACCATGTGCAGATAAACGTGCTCGCCGCCGGCCTGCACAACCTCGTGCGCGCCAGGGCCGCCGGCACCCACTACAGCGCCAAGACCCTGCCACACGTCCCGGGTAGCGACGGCGTGGGGACACGCGGTCCCGACGGAAAACTGGTCTACTTCTCGTCCATGACTCCGAGCGGCGGCTCCATGACCGAGCTCATCAACGTGCCGGTTGGCGCCGCCACGCTCGTACCCGACGGCGCCGATCCCATCCAGGTCGCCGGCCTCGTCAATCCCGTCATGGCCAGCTGGATGGCGCTGGCGACGCGCACGTCCAACCTGCCTCCATCCTTCACCGCCGTCATCATGGGCGCCACCACCGTCTCCGGCACGGCGGCCATCTCGGTGGCCCGCGCGTTCGGCGCAGGCAGAGTCGTTGGAGCGGCGCGGCCGTCGGAGAGGCTGAGCGCTCTCCCGCTCGACGCCGTGATCGAGCTGCGGGATGCGCAGACGGACTACGCGTCTGCCCTGGACGCGGACGTCATTCTCGACTTCCTGTACGGCCCGCCTGTCCTGCGGCTGTTCCAGGCGCTGAAGCCGACGAAGCCTGTGCAGTACGTGCAGATCGGGACGCTGGCGGACCGGACCATCGACTTCCCCGGTGATATCCTCAGGAGCAAAGATATTACTATACGTGGATCAGGGCCGGGTGCGTGGCAGATGAAGCAGTTTGCTGAGCAGTGTCCCAAGGTCGTCGAGGCGATTGCGAACGGCAGTATCGCGCCGCTGAACTTTCGGAAGGTGAGCCTCGATGACGTTGAGAAAATCTGGGATAGGAAAGGAGAGGAGAGGATTGTTGTTGTGCCTTGAATACCACTCTTCTATTTTTATCCCTCCATACGTAGTCTAGCAGTGTCTGCTCCTCTGTATACCGGGTTTGCACGGCTCACAATTCTTTCCTGTTTCTCTTTCAGCAGTTGTGTCCATCCTCTCAGCGGATCTCTACAATAGAAGAAAATATCATGTTGCTTATATTACTCCAACATGCGGCTATTAAGCCATAGTCGGAATAGATGTTTCTTGAACTAAATGAACTAATAAGGAGATGTGGAAAAGGGCGAAGTAATCAAGGAAATCAGCTATCCACGTTGATATCATAATTGGGCAGTCCCCATACGCCGGTGCGACAAGAATGAAAATGCGCGAGAGGGAACGACCAACAAAGGAAAAAAGACAAAGAGCGTGAGGAGCTCCACTCATACAAGATTTGAATACCACTCATCCAACTGAATCGCCAATCCCGTAAGCGGGCTACCCAGCTCCAAATCCCAGGACCCGTCAGTCAGGCTCGCCGCACTGCTTGTGGGCGCGGACTGTGAGGTGTCCGAGGCGCAGCTGCTGTCCCCGCCAGCGATGGGCCTTGGATATGCGTGTATTGCGGGGCCCTTGCGGGGATTGAAGCTGAAGGAGTTTCTCCAGTGTCCATTCTCGGCGATGTCTGTGGGACTTTGTCAGCGGTGACCGTGGCGTATGTGTCTAAGATACTCCTTACCTAATTGCGCTTCTTCGCCTTCTACGATCATGTCTTGTAGGGGTTTCATCTCGCTTCCAAACCCCTCAGAGAAAGCCAGAGGTTTGTATCTGATTGCCTTATTTATGGTATCGATGCTGGAACACACAGTCAGCAATGAGCTGCTTTCAAACTCAGGGTAGTTTAACGGACTCGAGATTTGGCAAATACTCCTTGATGATGTTTTGCGGCCGAGCAGTCAATACAGGCCACTCTGCCGGAACAGCAGTAACAAATTTCTTGCAAATATGTTCCACCGCACCAAGTCTCTTGATACCACCGAACCGACACACGGTTCGGATGTAATGGTAATTCGACGCCGCTGAAATGACTTAGTATATTCGAAGCATCCTCGGAGCCGGAGAACTTACCAAAGATACAGTAGATGAGTTTGGATGCCACTTCGGCGCCGTGCATCTGCTCTGCTGAGGAAACGAGCTGATTGATGAAGATGGTCTCGTCGCGGAGTGATTTCAGCGTTCTGGATGTGCCCTCGAAGCCAGCTTCTCTCATCCGCATGTTGACCTGACGCAACGTCAGTGATTTGTCAGACAAACATTCGCCGCTACGGAACCCACCTCTCGGGCGCTCGCCTTGCCAGTCTTGGTGGAGAAGTTCTCCCAGATGAGGAAGAAGCATAGTGAGATAAAGCGGATGAATCGAGTATGTCCAAAATACTGATTCGCCTGTCTGGCGCCTGCGGAGCAAAGCTCCCATGCCTTGACAGCGTATTGCTCAGGTTCGTCTTGGTCCATGCGTGACGTCTGAATCGGCAAGCAGAAGGATGAGGTGGCAATTCTAGAGACCTCGATGTTGGGTATCGAGTCCAAAAACTTATCCGCAACTAGGATTGCAGCTTCGCTGTTGAGATTGCATGGGTCAATCTGCAGTGAAGCAGGCTCGCCGCATTCACGTGCGGCTTGTTCGGTCTTCTTGGCTCCACAAACGGACTGCCGTTTTCTGCGTTGGCGAGGAGCGCTCTCTGTATTTGTAGGAAACAGATAGGGCGCAAAATCTAAGGACTGGCTGTCGCCCATGACAGAGTCTGGGTACCAGGGTCTTGGTGTTGGGAGCGGGCTGGTGGCGAGCACATTGCTGTTGTAGTCATCCATGAGTTTCTCGAGGTAGTCAAGCGACCTTTGCGAGCAACTTTCCGCTGGGGAAACATTTTCCCAGCCGAGTTGCAAATGTTCCCTGATTCGGTGTCAGCAAGGCAAGTAAGAAAGAACACGATGGATGGCTTTACCAGCAGCTTGAGGTTTTGAAATTCCAGTAGTGGTTACGGACGCAGAATTCATAAATGGTCTGCGCAGCATCACAAATCGCTGATATGAAATCGCAAGGCTGGAGATCTGGACAGCACGGCGCGTACACTCCGCGAGCGTAGTAGAACACTTGATCCCGGTGTCCAGCAAGACAGAAAGGAACAACCGAAATCTGGACCGCAAGGAAGTGCACGTCCCAGAAGGGCACTTGGAAATAGAGGTAACATGATTCGCTCGGAGAATTAACGTATAGTTCGGTATTTCGAGGGTCCAGATCGTCGAGGGTCAAGTAAAGAACATTGTGAGATATTCTCCGAGACATTGTCGACGCACCAAGTGGATTTCTGCTGCATGCCATGGCCCGGCACCGTGGTTGCTTAATAGCTGTTGTCCGTCCCTCACCCCACGGTTGGAGATTCGCAGGTTGGACGACGAGTCAAGTGCGAGGCAACCAACCTGCATTGTACCTGACTAGCCGAGCACCTCGAGCAAGCAATTGCCGGGCTCTTGGCGCCACCTTAGCCTTGTCGCCACACCGCCCCAGTCAAAAGCCAGCACCCATGGATATAACCGCCTGCGCGGAAAGTGAATGGCTCTACCTCGCCCTTGCCGACCTCAACCGATCAAGAAAACCACTTATCAGCCAGTGTCAGCAGTGTGATAAGGAGAAGCGCATTAGGGAATACAAACGCGAGCCGTATTGCGCGTCTTTAGTCAGTTATCGCCCCAGCGGGAATTTCCGCATTTTCAGCCGCTCGTTTTTACTCCAGATCTCCTTTAGGAACGATCACTTTCCCCAGTGGTAGTCCAGACTCTTCAAACGATCATCCGACTCAAGTCAAATCCTTCGTCTCCACGGGAGATTCGAGTTAGACCCTGTCACCTAGTCCGCAGCGTGGAGGCGAATTGATCGACAAGTCAGTACCAGATGTATCAATTAGGTTACGAATGCAACGGCACAGCCCGGTGCTCGGGGCGCACGGGGTCCGGAGTCCGATGGGCCCCGTTGGCGGAGGGCCAGTTGAGCCTTCTCTGCAACAATGTGATGTCAAACGAAAGAGAAGAACATGGACCCATCGGAAACAAGAGCGTACCTTGTCTATAATGGTAGTGCAGGGTTGCAAGTTAAGGTCAATGTAAGAAATAGAAGCTCAGTTGAGGTTGATGAGATGAACAAAGGGTAGGTGATTCATCAGCGCTTTTGTTCGGCGTCTATACTCCAAGATAAGCGTGAAACATCGCAGATGCAGCGTGGAAGGGAAGCGTCAAGTTTTATCTTTGGTTGTTTGGAGCCAGGCGTATCTAATTACATAGTCAGTGGTAGGGTGACTTTGCAATTCAGGTTGACATTGAATCTGGGGAAATGGGCATATCCGTTCGAGCTTTGGTGCAAGGTAATTACTCTAATTGCCCCGAGCTGAGGAAATGCGGAATCTGGCCTCTCGATTGAAGGCTATGACTCGATGCATAGTCGGTCCTGTGGCACACTTGTGAGGAGCTGACGCGTTTGGCCGAATGAATGCTTCCACTGCGAATGGTAAGGGCGTGTTATAATACTTATAACATCGACCTCGTGACCGCTTGAGCGCAGCCATGGCAGAGGAAGCCACGGTATATACGTCCGCACAAGCACCTCAACCCCTTACAGCACCACCCACTATCCCCATTCATCCTCTACAACGGCGTTATCCCCCTCCCTTTCTTCATTCGCAACAGAATGTTCTTCCTGCTCACCATCCCCGGCATCTTCTTCACCATCATACTAATCAATCCATTCCCCCCGTCCCCTTTCGAATTCACCCAACACTCTCGCCCTCTCCTCCCATTCCTCTTCTCTCCTCACACCACAATCTGGCCCCACCCTATCCAAAATCTCCTGCATCTCCGCCGCTAACGCCCTCCGCAGCCTCAAGGGCATATGTTCCCCGCCTCCTGATCGTTCTCTCTCGGCCAGCCTCAGATAAGCCGTCTCCTCTAATGTGAAAAATTGGAGATCACCGCTGCGATACCGGATAAGTGCCCCAGCTTGGTCATCGAGGTAGGGACGGATATCTGCAGGCGGCCTGGAGGTCGGAGAGAGGGGAGCCTCTTCGAAACTGGACGCCAAGCTGTTCAAGTGGGGGCGGACAGGAGTCGGCGCGAAAGGAGAGTCGGCGATGTCCTGGCTGGTGGGACGGCGATTGTGGCGGGAGGGTGTCGAGCGAAGCGAATCGGCGAGGCCGGCGCCTCTACTGGAGACGAACCGCTGGTCATGGTTCGTGGGCAGAGAGACGTATGGAAGTCCATGAAAGCTGTCGGCTTGGAAGACGTCATGGGGGGACGCGCTTTCAGTTGGTGGTGGGCTGGCCGGGGAGATGATGTGAGGAGACGCACTTTCGAGTGGTGGCGGGCTGCGAGTAGTGGCCTCGATGGGGGGCGGGCTGGTGTGAGCTTGTAAAGGTTCGTGTTCTGGAATAGACATAAGGTTGCGAGGATCGAAATCATGTCTATTTGATGCGTTCTGCGAAGGTGCCGCTAGTGAGTTGCTCGGAGTACCTCCAGTCATTGAACGATGGGAATGTTCTCTGCGATAGAAGTTGCCATTCCAGTTTCGAGCATCTTCCTCAACATGTACACCGAGGCTATTGTTATTTCCCTCGCCTTCATATGGAACCCTTTCGGTCGATTGACTCCGAAGCCGAATAAATGATCGGAATGAATTCCTCCCGCGCGCGGGCTCCGGGTTTGTGGTCATCTGGGCGACGTCGAATAGGTGCACAGTCTCTTCACCTGAACCGATGGTTGAAAGAACTCGGTCGTCGCGAATTCGGATGGAGGTATCGTCGCTCCGGGCAAATGATTGAAATGTCCTACTCAACATCATGGGATGCAGAAGCGATCGTCGTTGAGTCGATATGGGTGGACGCTCTCTCTTAGGACAAACGCTGAATAGCCGTTGCCGGTAACTGTTACTCAGACAACTAATCATCAACGACTGTAAGGTTGAAAAATGTATGCTTGGATCCCAGTTGGTTGACTCTGCAGGCAGGAAGCTGGGTATCGCATAACATCTAATGTAATGATGGGACAATGCGACAGCTTGAGGAGCCGTGACGTGACAATCAATACAGAGATGAGTAGATGTGCTGCGCTTGTATAGGTGGATGTGATGTCAAAAGGACTCTACTGTACCAAGATATCCCCTAAAGAGGCAGCCATGCTCGAACTACGCGCTTCGCCACAGAGGAAGCCGCCACATTGTCGTTGACGCTTTCTCCCTTGGACTCAGGAGCCTGGCTTCAAAGGCGTGCTCAGTGTTGATCGCGGCTCTGTCGGGCGGTGCCATCGGTCGTCGCTTTCTCTTTCTGAATGGTATGGGTCGCTGCGTGCCGAATTGGCCAAGTTGATACAGGATTTGATTCAACTATGTACAAAATCCGAATCGGGTTTTTCGGAACACCGGAGGTCTCGACGAATCAGTAGAGCTCACTCCAAGACGATGTACTTCTTCAAGTGCTCTGGTATCGAGTCGATGAGCTTCTTCTCGGTCAACCACTTCTTAGAGAAAAGCCTGTCGGCATATCTGTAAGCACCATCGCAGAGGATGGTCACAACAGTGTGGCCCTTTCCGAGCTTTTCGGCAACCTTCTTAGCGGCCACAACGTTCAGGCAGGAGCTGGCGCCGAGGTACAGACCCTCTTCGTCAAGGCAGCGGTACACCATGGCGATGGTCTCCTCATCGGGAATGTGCACAGAGTCATCAACGAGGCCTATATCGGGCTTCAGGTTGTCAGTGATGCGTCCTTGGCCAATACCCTCGGTGATGGAGCCACCGCTTCTCTCGGTAAGCTTTCCACCGCTCTGGATGTAAGAGTGTAGCACCGAGCCCGGAGGATCAGCCAAGAACGACTTGACGCGCCCATCCGACTTCTCCTTCAAGTATCTGGTGACGCCAGCGAGAGTACCTGCGGTGCCAGTGGCACAAGTAAAGGCGTCAAGCTTGCCGCCGGTCTGGTACCAGATCTCGGGGCCAGTGGTCTCAATATGGGCCTGACGGTTGGCAGTGTTATCGAACTGGTTGGTCCAGACAGCATTATCCATGTTCTCAGCGTGCCTCTTTGCCTGATGGTTGTAGTTTTGCGGGTTATCGAAGGCGACGGCGGGGACGGGGTAGACCTCGGCACCAAGGAGTCTGAGCAGGTCGATCTTGCCTTGCGACTGGGTGTTGGGCATGTAGATGACCAGCTTGTAGCCCTTGGAACGGCAGACATGGGCGAGGCCAATGCCAGTGTTACCAGCAGTGCCTTCGACGACAGTACCACCCGGCTTCAGCAGACCCTGCTTTTCGGCGTGTTCGACGACGTAGAGAGCGGCGCGGTCTTTGACGGAGCCACCAGGGTTCTGGAATTCGGCCTTTCCCAGAATCTCGCAGCCGGTTTCTTCGGACAGCTTCTTCATGCGAATAAGAGGGGTCTTGCCAATCGCTGCGCGCGGTGTCAGTCATCAATGGCGGCAGTAAGGCAACGAACGTGCGCACCGTCAAGGAAGCCGCGCTGGGCGACAGCCTGAGCCTTGGAAATGCCAATCGCATACTGTTGGGCAGCCTCGATTCCCGAGATGCCCTCGGCCATGCGGTAGCTAGTGGCTGCGAAACGCAGCACTCGTGTGCGAAACATGGTGAGGGCTGTGAGACGGCACGGAGCGTGGGGTGGGTGGTGGTGACGGCAGCGAACTTTCTGTGGTGCATGCGTCCATCCCGCCGATTACGCAGGGCTTGGCCCGCTCTCCTCCGACCGACGCGCCAAGACTGCGGGCGCAGGGTAAACACCGCGTTATCGTAAACAACCATCCAACACCAACGACACGATATCCTCCGCCGACTCCCCCAGGTCGACGTCATGCCTGGCCGTGTAGCAGACAGGCGCAAGGCCCGCGCCTCCGCCGCCGGTTCCTCCGCAAAGCCTACCACCGCCGCCACCCGATCGCGCAACTCCAAGTCTTCCCGCGCCTCCGCCAACGCCGTCGAGATCCCCGATGAAGGAGAGTCCACTTCGCTGCGCGAGCAGATCTGCAGGATTTTCGGCGATGCTCAGCGAACGACTGCAACCCAGCGTAAGCTGGTTGTGCAGTTGCGCAAGATCATGGAAGCTTGTTGCTACGAGCCTGTCAAGCCGAAGAAGCACCAGTCCGGCGAAGAATTCGGCGAGGAGGAATTCAACATCGAAATCGGTCGCTGCGTTCTGCGCATTCTCCCCGTGAAGAAGAGCGAACCTGTGGGTGACCGCATCGTGAGATTCATAGGGCTGTTTCTAAGGCACTCCAGTGACAAGGGTGGGCAGCTGCGCTTTGCACATGAGGAAACGTCTTTGCTGATGCTGTGTAGATAACCAAATCGCCCAAGAAGCCGATCCCGATGAGACTACACTTCCTGCAACCCCCAGCAGCCGTCTGACCTCCCATATCCTCCGCGCCTTGGTTCGTCTCCTCACGGCCAAGGACAAGATCGTCCGCTTCAGGGCCGCCCAAATCATTTCCCATATTCTCAATACCCTTGATTCCATTGACGACGAACTTTTTCCTGCGGTCCGCTTTGGACTGCTCAGACGGTTGCACGACAAAGAGGCTCAGGTTCGAGTTCAGGCAGTGCTTGGGCTGGGACGTCTTGCCGACGAGGGCGATGAACAAGACGAGGATAGTGATGATTCGAGCAGCGCGAGGGGACTTCTTGAGAGACTCCTCTACATATTGCAGAATGACCCTGCAGCTGAGGTCCGTCGGTCTCTACTACTCAATCTCCCGTTGACGCCTTCTACTCTACCATATTTGCTAGAGCGCGCCAGAGACCTGGATCCGGCTACCAGAAGGGCCCTCTATTCTCGCCTGCTACCTGCACTGGGGGATTTCCGCCATTTATCACTTACGCACAGAGAAAAGCTTCTCCGCTGGGGCTTGAGAGATCGCGATGAAAATGTCCGCAAAGCCACTGCTCGTCTATTCCGGGAACGCTGGATCGAGGATTGCGCTGGGGTACCTGAGGCAACTCAAGACAGTAATGGTCCCGTGAAGCAACTATCCAAGCCGAGTTACAATGCGCTCCTCGAACTTCTCGAGCGTATCGACGTTGCCAATTCCGGCGTGGAAGGAGGTGTTGCTCACGAGGCTATGAAGGAATTTTGGGAGGGACGTCCGGACTACCGTGATGCCATCAGCTTCGAGGATCCATTTTGGGATGACCTGACCCCTGAAAGCTCGTTTGTTGCCCGTTCCTTCAACGACTACTGCCGGACCAGCGGAGACAGCAGACTCCAGAGTTTAGCAGAGGATAAAATGCCTGAGGTCACTAAATATGGCTACCTCATCCAGAAGCATGTCCAGAAGCTTATCGAAGGTGTCCAAAAAGTGGTTGACGATGAGGAAGATCCGGATGCCGAAGAGGACACTGTGCAGCAGGAATTCTGCGTCGAGCAACTTCTCCACATTGCTCTGACGTTGGACTACACGGATGAGATCGGCCGTAGAAAGATGTTTTCGGCCATGCGTGAGGCTCTGGCCATCCCGGAGCTCCCAGAAGAATGCACCAAGCTCGTTGTCGAAATTCTCCGCACAGTCTGTGGAGATAATGCTGCTGGAGAGCGCGAATTCTGTGGCATCGTATTGGAAGCCATTGCCGATGTCCATGATACTATCATGGGCGACGACGACGAGACCAAAGATGATGATAATGAGAGCTTTCATTCAGCCCACTCTGATGTTGACGAGAACGAAGAGAGCACTACAAGAGAAAAGTTGAAGAGAAAGAACCCAGACATGACCGACGAGGAGTTGGACGCAGCTGAGGAAGAGAGGGCTGTTCGAGAAATCATGGTGAACATGAAATGTCTTCACATTGCGCAATGCATGCTGCAGAACGCGCAGAGCGAGCTCGAATCCAACAGCGCTCTAGTTACCATGTTAAACAACTTGGTTGTCCCTGCTGTTCGCTCTCATGAAGCACCAATTAGAGAGCGCGGCTTCCTCTGTCTTGGTCTTTGCTGTCTTCTTAGCAAGGTGAGCCTCCATATCCCCAACGAAAACATACATTTTGCTAACCTATTTCAGAATATCGCCCAAGAGAACCTTGCTCTTTTCCTCCACTGTTTTGCAAAGGGCCACGAAACACTGCAGACTATCGCTCTCCAGATCATCACCGATATCCTCACGACACATCCCGCACTCCTTGCTCCCCCGCCGGCTCCCGCTGACCCTGATGCTTCAGAGCTAAACCCCGTCAACCCGTTACTCAAGCCCGTCCACAAGATGTTCTTGAAGGCAGTGAAGTCTCCCGATCCTGGTGTAGCGACCACTGGTGCTGTCGCTGCCAGCAAACTCATGCTGCTCAACACCCTTCGGGACCCAGATCTCCTCAAAGCTCTGACTGTCGCGTACTTCAACCCTGAGTCTCAGCAGAACCCTGGACTGCGCCAAGCTTTGACATACTTCCTCCCGGTGTACTGCCATTCTCGCAAGGAGAATGCGGAGCGCATGTCTAGTGTTGCGGTATCTGTCATCCATGCGCTGTTGGGTGTTCAGGATGAACTGGACGAGGAAGGTGATGTTGAGATGGTTGGTCTCAATGTCATCGGCAGTCAAATTGTCGATTGGACCGACCCGCGTAAATTGGTCGGTGCCGATGAAATGGGCGGCAAGCTTGTCAGCGGAGAAAACAAAGTCGAGGGCCTCGGCGATGCTCATGTTTCCCTCCTCGAGGACCTGTTGGAGAAGATTATGACTCCAGGAATCATCCGTAAGTCTCACTGTGCATGTCTCCTATAGACTATTCTGACCATCTCTCAGGTGACGAGAAGAAAGTCTACATTTCTATGCTCGGCAAGCTCCACATCCACTCCTCGTGCTCGGCCGAGAAGATCCAGTCCATCACCAACCTCGTCGAGGAAGGCTTCAACAGCAAGCAAGGCAAAAGCGACTACGCCTTCCACAACGCGCTCATTAAGCTCTCCAACGCTCTCGCCAAGCTATCCGCGCCGTCCGAGAAGGCGGACACGAGCGGTACCGTCGTGCTCGACGCGGACGAACAAGAGCAGGATCAGAACAAAAGGGACGACGATCAGACCGCCGGCGGCGGCAGGAACAACGAGGATGACGGCAATGCTACCGTTAACGAGGAGGTTGCTTCCGCCGTCGATGTTAGCGAGGCGGATAACGCGCCTAGCCAAGCGGGCGATGTGGACGAGATGTCGGTCGTCGAGGAGGAAGAGGAGAACAATGATGATGCGGTTGTGCAGCGGCCAGTGGCGTTGAGTCTGGAGGAGCAGATTCAGATGCAGCTGCAGGACGAGACGATGAGGGATGTTGATGCGGAGGGCACGGTCATGCCGATTGGGGATGAGATGGATATCGATGAAGAGGAGGAGGAGGAGGAGGAGGAGGAGGAGGAAGAAGAAGAAGAAGAGACGGTTATGAAGGAGCCAACTCCTCCGCCGCCTCCGCAGCCGAAGAAGAGAGGCAGGAAGAAGAAGCCTGAACCTGAACCCGAGCCCGAACCGCAGGTCAAGGATGAGGATGTCTCGATTGAAGTCGACGTCGAGGAGGCGCCGAAGCCGAAGAGGCGAGGCAGACCGCCGGGTAGTGGTTCGAAGAAGAAGGTTGCTGATGAGGATGGTGCAGCCGAGAAGAAGGCACCGGCGAAGAAGAGGGGGAGTGACGGTGCGTCGTCGTCAAAGGCGGACAGCAATACTCCGGCACCGAGTGGCCGGGGGAGGGGAAGACCGAGGAAGGCGGCGGCGGCGGCGGAAAAGGCGAGGGATGTGGTGGATGAGTTGCTGAGCAGCGATGAGGAGTAGGTCACAGGCTTGTCGTGGATATGATCTTGGGTGGGATTTTGTGGGCTGGTGTCAGGTAAAGTCTGGGTTGAGTGACGGACGGGATGTCCGATCTCTTGGGGCGTTTGTTTCCTTTTGGACGGTTCCTTTGTCATGATGAGATTTTTGTCTGCTTTTGGCTCTGGTATGATTAGTCGATGCTCTGCAATGATCTGCCTTTTTGATTGAGAATCTGCTTGTGCCTTGATATTGATTCTTGGTGCGTTCGCATGGCGACACGGTCAGCCTCCTGCACCCAGGAAACGAGAACGAGCCCACGGAGTCCTCAGCAAGGAGCAGTAGGTAGCCTGTTACCTTGACGGAGAAAACTGTCGGAAACGAAAAATACTAATAAGACTGTGGCTTTGATAGACCTGTTGTTGCATCGAGCCGAGAAGTCCATATTTTGACAGATGATTCAGATTAAACGGTTCTTGTTCTGTATGTTCCACACCATTCCAATTGATTCTTACAGGGTCCAAATGTCTGGTATTTGGCGGGGGAGCTATTCTTATTGAACACGCGCGGCCGGCTGATGTGATTTGTCGCATCCACCAGCTCTCGTTCCGCTCTTCTTTTCATCCTCACAGAAGCACAATCTTAGTCACGCCCATATCCTCCAGTCTTTCTTCTCCGACAAACTTATACAAGTCATCAACACCAGTATTAACAAAAAATTGGCCTGTGCGCCGGAATTGGTGCACAGTATTCGGGACAGATTCAAGTACGAGGCCGTGGACGAAGTCTTTCCTCGTCAAATCACCAGAGCTGTCGAAGATGTATGCTCCAGGCATACATGCCACCCGTGTACGCCCAGAACCCGTCATAGCACTGGCCAGATTGAGATTGTCGAAATTGAGACTGCCAGTGATGATTCGATTACCATTAGCGCTCTCAATGCGGTCGCCATCACGCGAGGAGTCAGAAAGAGGGGACAGAACCCAGTCCGCGTGGAAGATCCGACATTCGATCGTCAAAGATGCTGCCTTGAGCAAGCCGGTGCGTCCACTTCCATGAAGTGGAGCAACTCCCGTGCTCAGGATGCGAATCAAGGAAGCGGCATCTCCGTTGGGGCCTATTGATGACCTCCACACCGGACCGTCGACACTTGCCCAACTCCATGACGGCGCTCGCCAAGTATCATCAGGGTTTGGCCGGAAGGTCTTCTTCGATGATGTGATGTCTTTGTCATAGAACACAAGCCAATACAAGTCCAGCTCAAGCCACCAGCGCCACAGACCCGCCAAGTATTCTTCATTCCCGGCGGCATGCTGCCGGATCATGGCTTTTGCAACCGCAGACACTGCAATAAGCTTATCGGATGTGAAAGTGAAGTCCCGCGTCGTGTACGCCTCGACGAAATCCCACCACGCCCGCCACCGCCTGTATCGTTGGAGCTTCGTCATTTCGGAGATTGGAGTAGGCTCAGAAGCACTAAAGCAGTCCGCGAGATGCTTCCAAGGTCGCAGCTGCGGGCCAGCCGAGAAGTCCGGGTCACCTCCCGGGCTCATCTCGCACGCCGCACGTGCGGTGCACTTCCACCAGAGCTGATTGCTACCAAAATGTAGGATGCGTGGCGAGAAAAGGCGCTCCTGGGCCACCCAGCCTCGCGTATTGACGACAGCGAGCTCGATCTCAAAGTTCCACAGGTCTGGGTCCTAGTAGTTGCAAGATATGCGGCCGGTTGGTGGAGTTCCTCCGTCTTCTTGATTGGATAGCCAATCGATCTCGACTTCCAGATGCTCGGCGTCTCTCTTTAGTCGCTTAAAGAACAGACCGCCGTCGCTGTCCTGTGCTGCTGTGGCTGCAATGTTGACGAAGCAGTCGTGGTACACGTCACCCATCATACCAGCTTCCTGCACCCAGTCTTCGGCCGAGTCTTGAAGGATGCACAGGGAATCGATCCAGAGGAAGCGAATTCCGAAGCTGCGCGTCACTTCGATGGCATCTCGGAAGGTGGTGGGCAAAGCGGATACGTCGAAGCCTTTCTGCAATTCTCCCAGCTTGGACTTGGTGCACTTGGGTAGGTTTACTTTGCCCCAGCGGTGACTCAACGTCATGTATCGGCCATGCTGAACGTCCGAATCTTTTGTAATGTGCAAATGCATTTGGGTGTCTCCATGGTGGCCGACATCAATCACGCGGGTAGGCAGTTGGACAGTGTCCTCAGTCGGAAGTGGGCAGGGATCATGCTTGACGCAGTATTCAACCCATTTCCGCATGAGAGCCCGACATGCTTCGGATCCAGTGTTCTCTTCCACGTGGTGGGTGTACACCACTTTGACACTTGGGTGTTGCTCGTAAGCGTATGCACCGGGATCTGTTTGGGAATCTTTAGCGCTTGTATGGGAATGATGAGAAGAGAATGCTGACGTTGCGTTGGAACAAGCCAGAAGTCTTTTGTAATTGGATCTTCATTGCCGATCCAAAATATTACGATGAGCATATGCATTGTGTCGACGGCCTCAATCGTCTATTCCACGATGCTGCCCGTATCGCTGCATTCATCCTCCACATCCCTCTCATGGCTACTTCCTCCTTGATTCTCCACCGAATCCGCATCACCGTGGATGTCTGGCCTCTCAACCTCTTCTTGGTCTTCATCTTCATCATCGCTATACGCCCCGAGCCAGCCGACGTCAGTCTCCTAGACGTAGGAAATCTTGAAAGACTCGGTCCCCACCTGAATTGCTTCGGGGAAGTCGCCATGCTCATTGGTATAGGCTTTTTTCAGCATTTCACAAAGCATGCACTCAGCTTGCAGGGCTTCTTGAAATGCCGCGAATGAGTGATGGTGAAGGTATCTCACGGCACCTGGTACATTGTAAGGACCAGGGTCCTTTTCCCGAGCATCACCGCCGGTAAAAATGGAGGAGCACTTTGAACAAAAGGATTCCATAAAGCTGTGTTGGTGATTCAAGTGTGCTGTGTTGAACGACGAGGCTGAAGCAGAAGGAAGCGGGGCCTAGCGCCACAGCGCTTAGTGATCTTACGCCTTGCATATCAGGCATCAAAACCGAATCATACTCAGGATTCCAGTCGAATGCTCCACTCTGGACTCGGCAATGCATCCGCCAAAAGTTCCGATTGTCAGCCGCCGGAACTTCTCGCGTAAATATCATGATGCCTGTGGAAGTGTTGAATTATGATTGGTTCGCAAATACCAGATAATGAGTGGCATGAGGAGGAGGGTAGGTGACCCGGTATCCTCTTATATAATAGCTATGTGACAAATTTTCGGTGTTGACCCTTGGTTCAACCAGACCCTGTTCCTCCTTACAGTTCATATTCCAACAGGAAGCCCAGCGGTGCCTTTCTTTGGCGGATTATCCAACTCAGCTGAGATCAGTGTCTCGAATGGTACCATCGGTCCCGGCAGCAATTTTCCCATTATCGTGTGACCCGCTGTGGCTCAACGCCTCTCGAGATTTCGGACATCCGAGAGTGAGAACATTCTGATCACGGGTTGGCAGCAAGAGAGCTGTAGCATGGTCCTACCGTCATGAGTTGGAAAGCATTTGCGTGGGTGGCATAACATTTGAGTGCAGAAGAGTTTTCCACGTGTCTATCCCTTCTTATACATACTTTTCGTAGTACTTCTAGGGCCAGCCTCACCCGTTGCGCTGGCAAAAACTCTGACGTTTTCAACTTTCAGCGTCACCTTACCCCGCTCGAGGCCCTTCCAGAGACACTTTACTGGCTGCATCGGGTCCCCACCACTTATACACAGAGGGTTTCTGGCGTCAAACCCCTAGCGCCAATCTATATTACCATGCCAGGATACTCTATCCACACGCGTAGCGAAGAGACTATGACAGGACCGGCCAATCATATCGCAGAAAAGCCACCCTGTCCAAAGGCTTCAGTATGCAGAACCCCTCCATAAAACCAAGCATGCCAAGCAGCACTGTCAAGAAAACAGCGTGGCCTGGTAAGCTTGAGGTAGAAGCCGCAAGTATATATTGCCGGGCCGGTTCAAAACCTCTCAGTCGATGGAACCCAAAATATTCCTAGCCTCATCCTCAAGTCACATTTCTCCACTTTGAATCACAAGAAGAAACAAACGTAAAAAGGCCAACACAGACCAAAGATGGCCGTTAATCTGACTAACGTACTCGCAACGCTCATCACAGCCAACCACATCCTTTCTTACCACTCTATCCTTGACGCCTACGGCCATGTTTCTTCGCGCAATCCGGCCAATGCTTCGACTTTCTACCTTTCGCGCCAACTCGCACCGGCATTGGTTTCTAGCGCTTCTGACATCGTCGAGTACGAGGTCGCAAACGGGCCAGCCGGTGCTGGGGGAGGAGGGTGCACCAAGCGGCTACGCAGAGAGGTTCATCCACAGCGAGCTGTACAAGCGGTATCCCGGAGTCGCCGGTGTAATCCACAGCCATGCGCAAGAAGTTGTCCCATACGGCGTGGTCGAGGTGCCGCTCACAGCTTTAGATCAAGCCGGAACGGTTCTAGGCAAGTACATGGCCAAAACATCCGAACACATAATCCTCATCCCCATCCTCATTCATAGCCCAGCTTCTTGGAAAGATGACCTAACTTGCTCCCTCCGCAGGCACGACTGGCAGCGCCCCCGTCTGGGACATCGCCACCGCGCGCCTCTCCTCCGACACGCCCACCCTCCTCGTCAACAACCAGCGCTTCGGCGCCTCCCTGGCCGCGTCCTTCGGCCCGACCAACACCGACCTCCCGCCGCACGACGTCGTGCTCATGCGCGGCCACGGGATGGCCGTGGTCGGGGCGAGCGTGATAGACGCCGTCTTCCGCGCCATCTACGCCGTCATCGCGGCGAGGGAGGGGGTCGCTGCGCTGACGCTCGCAGGGCTGGGCGGGCCGGATGGGCAGCCGCAGTTGGGTGGCGACGGGACGATTCGGTATCTGAGCGAGGAGGAGAAGGTGGCGGGTGGGGGTGGGCTGTTGGGGTACGAGGGGCGCGGGTGGGAGTTGTGGGTGCGAGAGGTGCAGGCGGTGGCGAGCGGAGCGCTGTATAGGAACGAGGTAGGGAGTCCGCTCTAGATTCCTGCTGGTAATGGCATAGAGGTCTGCTAGGCCTGTAGCCGTGTAAGGCTGGCGCCTAAGCGGTTTGCCGACGCGAGGTGTTGGCTTGTCGGAGAGCAGGATCGTGGTTTTTGGGTGCGACAGCTGGCTGTAAGGAAGAAGATCGTTTCGAACCCTGTTGAATTTTGGGTGGGAGCTCTGGAACACAGTCAAGCAAGTGCGCCCTCATGCAGTAACCCCACTGATCATCCTCAATCTCAACCTGAAGAGGAGGAATTCAGGAGAGCATTCAAGACATCGATTGGTCGTCAGGGGGGACGAAACTCGGGGGTCATTTCTGGCAGGCAGTAAAGCACGACTGTTGCGCTTGTGGAAATGTTGAGGAAGGTATGAAAGGGCCATGCTAGAGAAATCTTATAGACCTGGACGAGCTGATGCGGCCCGACAGTCTCGTTGGTTTCGGTTGATATTCAGTGGACCAATTGTTGTCTCTCGTAATGTCCTGCGAATCCATTGCAACGCCGTAATTTATCCAGGCATATGGTAAGATCGATCTGTCATAGAGAGTCGAAACGCCAGCTTGAATGTTGAGAAACGTTTAAGTGCTCAGATGGACGATGACGTCATTTCCTAGAGACTCGCACTCAGACGACGACGTCTCCTGCCTCCCAAGGCACTCCGTCACTCCGGATGATGGGTTCTTTAGATGTAGTGCAAGTCACGACCCGCGTGTTTGTGGATTGTTGAACGCGTCAGCAACCCGGGGTGAGACCGTCCGGAATCGCGTTCCCATCCGTACTTCGGATCTACGGAGACCGACTAGCCGATGTCTTCGCTCCGTGTGCTCCGTCTCCGTTGGTATGGCCTGCCTCCTGGAGAGATGATGAACATTTGAATGAACACGTTGATATACCGAGCGCCGAGAAAACTACAGTGAGGTTATTCTCCCCCCCCCTTCCCCCTCTCCCCCTTCCCCCCCAAAAAAAGAATAAAAATGAAAAGTACAAGGGCTGGATCGTAAGCTTCAACTTCGACCGCTTCAAACCTCGACCGCCGCCCCCGTTCGCTACTCGTCGAGCGGAAACCTTTTCGCAGAACACAGCAGGCATTGCCGAAACCCCACTGACTTGGAGGTTGCCCACCTGCGTCCCATGCGCTAAGCTGATTAGGCAGGCCGACCCCGTAAAGTGCCAACTTGCGAGCTTTGATTACGCACACCACGGACGCGACACGAGGCCCAGAAGTTTGCACAGCGAAGAGCCGCATTTTAACTCTATCTTTCATGCGAACCCCTAAACTATGCTTATCTGGATCAGACATATGTGCAAGACCAAATACCAAGGTGCCGTGTGTATGCTTGACGGCAGCAATCCAATTTTCCTGAGCATTGTGGACGGGAAACACAAGCACGACAAGCCTCGGCCCTGTTCTGGGCCGAGGGGCTTGTGTGACGAGGAACACAACGACACAGCAAGTTGAACACGCGTAACAACCTCGTGGGGCCGATGCGCTAGGTCGCTATAGCCGCTTGCCAACCATAATCCTGGTGTGGAGTCGTACATGGAGCCAATCAGCGATATTGCATTATGAAATAGCCGGTCCTCCACCAGACCGCCCCTGTTGAACGATTATTAATTCCTGTTCCTGGGTGTTTGCGGCGCATTGCTTGCGTATACTTAAGCACCGTGAGCTCTTGGCAACGACGGACCAATGTCGACCGGCTTGGCACAAGAAGGCTTGCGTATGCGGTTGTTGTTTCGAAACGGGGCGTGCATGCAGGCGCGTCGATGTCTCATCGTGCAAGTGATGGAGTGGCGTTGTATAAAACGGATGAGAAAGGGCCTGGACTGTTCAGCATTCACTAACTTCTTCGCAAACTTCTTCCAACATCTTCACATTCCACAAGCAACATGGTCCAGTTCCGCAATACTATCGCCCTGATCACGGCATTCCTAGCCGCCAACCCGGCGTTGGCGCATCCAGGACATAGTCTTGACCATGAGATTGCTGCCCGTGCTGCTTACCTCAAACACGGTCCTCGCGATCTCTCGCACTGTGCCGAGAAGCTCAAGGCTCGTGGAGTTGAGCAGCGGTCCATTGAGAGACGGAACGCAAAGGTCCAGCAGCTGAGGGCGGAGGTTGAGGCCAAGAAACGTAAGCTTGAAGCCACCTCTGTCGCTACTCCTTTACTGATAGTATAGTAGGTGTCAGACGTGCTCTGGCTGCTTCCGCTTCATCAGCATCAAGTGCCGCGGCCACCCCTAGTGGTGGTGCTGGCGGTGATGCTCCTGGAGGCGACACTACTCTTTCGGACTGGGGCGCTCAAGTGGCCAACACGAGCCATTTGTCCAACCTCACGGTCAGTCCGGACACGCCTGATTTTGAGGGTTTGATTTTTCAGAACGCAGGAAGCGTTCTGAGCCCGGAGGGTGGAATTGGGCCATACTGTAAGTATTTATCTCATATCCGCAGCCTGACATGAACTCAAATTTGGAAAAGATGTCCTTGGCGAATTGATTCGCGAGGATCTTGTTGAGGACCAGCCTGGTGTTTCTGTCACCATCGATGGCCAGTTCATCGACATTAACACTTGCGAGCCCATCGCCAACCTGTACTGGGACCTTTGGCAGTAAGTTCTTCCTTTCTCTCCGCTATTCGTCAACCCGCCTGACAAAGTTTCGCCTCCAGTTGCAACGCTACTGGTGTCTACGCGGGTGTCGTCGGCTCTGGAAACGGCAATGAGGCGGATCTGTCCAACATCAACAGCACTTTCCTGCGAGGGATTTCCAAGACCGATGAGGACGGAGTAGCCAGCTTCAAGAGCATTTTCCCGGGCCACTACTCCGGCCGGGCCACGCACATCCACGTGGTTACACACAGCGGAGCGACCGAGCTGTCCAACGGTACACTTACCGGAGGCAACGTGACGCATATTGGACAGCTGGTAAGTTTCCAGTTTCCCCTATATCCTGCAACAATTCGATTGACACGCTGTTAGTTCTTCGACCAAGACATCATTGATGAGATCAACTCGAACGTTTCGCCGTATACCGACAACACGATTGACATTGTGGACAACGCGGATGACAGGGTTTTCATGGTTGAAACCGAGACGGAGAGCGATCCCGTGTTTGATTACGTCAAGCTGGGTGACGATGTCGAGGATGGATTGTTTGCCTGGATTGCCATGGGAGTGGATTTGAGCGCCAGCTACGATGCCAGCTACGCTGCCGTTTACGGTGCAAATGGCGGCACCGAGGCTTAAGCGGTAGAGTCCGAGAATACGGTGTGAATATGATGAGGATTGAGCTTTTTCATGTAGGTTGGGTTGTATTGCGCAGTCTTAGCTGCGACGAGGGCGTTGCTTTTTGCTCCTAGAAAATCAGCAGACAAGGACCAGCTTTAGTACCATAATCGCGTCTCCGTGATCTTGCAGACGAAGGCTCGAATTCGTTGCCTGTGAGCCAAAATGAAGGACATGATTTAGGTGTGGAGTGATCGGCAGCGGCGCAGGGGCCAGGCCGACAGGGCGGAGCAAATCATGGCCGCCGCGTCACAGCAACTGCACAGCTCCAGCGACTCCTGCCCATCCCTCAAACACCAACCATGTCGACCATCACCCAGAGCGCTCTGCAGAGCTCCTACCCGTGCGTCGCCGCTGAAACACACCTGCGATGCCTACGCTGACCGACCTAGCCCCGTCCTGCCCAAGGAATTCAATGCCAACCAGCCCAACACCATTCGCCTGTATCCGCTGAGCAACTACACCTTCGGCACCAAGGAAACCCAGCCCGAAGAAGACCCCTCCGTGCTGGCCCGCCTGAAGCGCCTCGAGGAGCACTACAACGAGCATGGCATGCGCCGCACCTGCGAGGGCATCCTCGTCTGCCACGAGCACAACCACCCCCACATCCTGATGCTGCAGATCGCCAATGCCTTCTTCAAGCTGCCCGGCGACTACCTGCGCCCCGAGGACGACGAGATCGACGGTTTCAAGGCCCGCCTGAACGAGCGCCTGGCCCCCGTTGGCTCGCAGTTCACCGGCGAGGGCGTCAACGACGAGTGGCAGATTGGCGACACCCTGGCCCAGTGGTGGCGCCCCAACTTCGAGACCTTCATGTACCCCTTCATCCCCGCCCACGTCACTCGCCCCAAGGAGTGCAAGAAGCTGTACTTCATCCAGCTGCCCCGCAGCAGTACGTTCGCTCCCCCCAATTCCTGATCGTGGCACCTTGCTAACCCTCCCTTGCCAGAAGTCCTCTCCGTCCCTAAGAACATGAAACTCCTTGCTGTCCCGCTCTTCGAGCTCTACGACAACACTGCTCGATACGGCCCCCAGCTGTCCGCCATCCCGCACCTCCTGTCGCGCTACAACTTCGAATTCGTCGACGAGAAGGGCGAGGTCGTCGCCAACACTCCAGGTGGCGCCCCCGGCCCAGGTGGCGCCAGTCAACCGCAGACAAAGGTGCTGGCTGGAGGCGATGAGAACGAAGCCGAGACGAATGGAAACGCGGCAAACCGATGAAGAAAGGGATAGATCTATCACATTGCATTGGGTGGGCTACGGACGGCGTCCTTGTTGCATTGGCTCATCGGGGCTTGGGTTTGGGTCTGCTGCGTTCCGAGCGGGCGTTCGGTTGTTGATGGAAGGTTAGGACGGGACGAATAAATTCGAGGCGCTGATCAAAAGAGACATGAGATAGGGTCCAATGGAAGTGCGTTCACCTGGGTAACAATCGTTCCGTCAACTTCATTTTGAAGCCGCTATCTGTCGTCATCGAGCTCCTTCGCTACAGGCTTCTTGCTATATCTGCATAGTCACGGTTTGACTAATAAGACTCGCAAAGGGCGAGATGAATTTGGATGTGATGGAGAGGTGCGTCCATTCTGGCAGGCTAATATGGCCCCAGGCCAAATGCGTACGGCCAGTCTACCTACCGGCCAGGTGGCCCATGTGAAATCGCCAAGTTTGTCAAAAGCGTGCTCTTCTGCACCCCGGATCCGGAACTCGCATTTCTAGCTAACGTAGGCAATCGTACCAAAGTCCGAGAGCTCTCGTCCGAGAACATCAATAAGGCCCCCCTTGAATAGGGCAGCGAGTTGGATGCCCCAATGCATGCGGCTGCCAAGGAAACACAAGATATGGGAAAGAACCGGTTGGAACCGCACGGAGAGGTAGAGATACTGGCAAGCAGGATCATTGGGAAGGGGATTGCCTCCTCGCTGGCGGGCAGTTGTTTCATGCACCTTGCCCGGCCTCCAGATGGCCTTTTGGCAGTGAACATTCCGAATGACGAGCCGTGTGCGGGGAGGGCATCGTGCTCGTCTTCTTGACTCGGCTACCTTCCTTTTCCAAGAAAGACGGCAATTTTTTGAACGCAGGAGCCCCAGCCCGTGCGAGGGGGGCAGTCAAAAAACCCGCATGGAGAGCAAACATGGCAGTCCGTCGGCATTTTCTTATAGCGAAATTTAGGGTTGCCGACGATCCTCGTGCTCGGCAAATGACGGTCGTTCATTCGTGTTGGCTATGTTAAGGACCACCACCCAAGAGCCGGATCGTCGTACCCAGGTGTTGTCGTAAGCCGAAACCTGGCGAATCGATACCCGACGCATGACATCGCCCTTCCAACCTGCTTAAGTTTTGACTTTCTCCTCAGAAGGGCAGCGCGACGTCTGTGTTGGTGTTTTGCCGACGAACAGAACATTCGCGGGCTGGCACGCTCGCTGTTGGATTCCGCCTTTCCCGGCGCTTGGATCCCGTCGACTCCAGTAGCCTCCCGGCGGCGTCGAGCTTTGAAAGGCGACTGGTCGTATGCGGGACCCTTCGTTTGCGAGCGACTCTCGGCATGTGACTCCAAGTGCCGAGTCGGCCTTGTACATGTCCATACGCCTGTCCTTCTCGAGGATCGCGATGGCAATTTTATCCAGTAGTATCATCTTCCGCCAGATCTACCTTTTGGCTACCATTGGGCCGCCAATACCACCTTCCGAGACACGCATTCGATGATACACCATCCCCTCCAGGGAGGTGCTCGACCCTACGTCGGCGCCTTGGCGGGAAGGACCGATAAAGTGCCTATGACCTTTCTCGGAGTCGTGGGTCGTGTGTTTTCATCGTGTTCGGAATACACAGTTCCAAACGGCGCATCCACAACAAGGAGAAGCGCAGGGGCAGACAAGAGCCAAGCCAAGGATTTTTTAGCCCCAGGGACGGGCGCTGCAGTCCAGGGAACCCCCACCAGCGAAACAACTGCCCTTCCAGCCCCAGCCAGGCCATCCCGCCTGCCGAGACAATTTGCAACGCGAACGAGGGTCCCGACACGGTTGCAGCAAAAAAGTACGTGCCTACCGCTTGTTTTTTGCCCGAGATCCCCGGCCGTTTTGCCGTTCTCCTGAATTTTTGCCTTTTCCCATCGGGACAGAAAGTACGCAAGCAGCCTGCCTCTGGGAAACGCTTGCGGGCAGCTAGCCTCGCGATGGTTTTAGGCCGAGGCGGCGGTATTGGCTAAAACAGCACACGTGTGGAGCAAAAAAAGAGAGTAAAGATCCACCCCCACACTCCGGACTGCGACGTAACTGCCGGCCGGATCCGGTAGTTCCCATCTCCGCCTTATTTATCTGCCGGGAGGCGGGGTGCGAGGGGTGGAACACGTACAACCTTGTCTGGATCTCCCCTACAGCACATTTGTCGGACAGTCCGCCAATCTGGCCCCGCCAATCCGGCAATCCGTCCGCCTAGAAAGTATTGCTGGGAAAAACTATGGCCCTTCTTCGGCACGCGGCATGAGAGTCACAGTCGGAAAAAAAAAAGGCGGCAAATCCACGGCGGAGATCAGCAAGGTTGGCTGCGCGCGGGCTCGGATAAGCAATGCAGACGGAACGTGGTCGGGCAATAAAGTCAAAAAATGCTACCTGCCCCTTGGTAGCGGATTTCCGATAGCACACTTCTTTTCACCCATGGTATTATTTCGAAGCCCAAGCAAAAGCTTGCAGGGCCGACACTCATCCCCCTGCGTCGTGCTCGTGTGGAAGTATGTTTCTGTGCCCCTTTTGCTTTCCTCGCCCTTTCTTTCCTTTTTTTTTCCGTTATTCTCTCGGTAACCTTCGTTTCGCCTAGCCGCTACTGGACACCGGGCACATCGTGACTTTTTGGACATTACTGGGGAGAAGGTTTGGTGCGGTCCTTCAGTTCATTCCATCCATTGCTGGTGCCGGGATAACAAGCGCGCTCACAGGGCCAGCAAAAATGAGGAGCCACAGATAAGCGGTGACTTACTCTGTCGCTTTCGCCAGTCTTCCATCTATCCAGTGGGGAACGCATCTGGAGATTGAGACGGAAATAATTGAGAAATGTGACTGGTGCAGGTGCAGATGAAAGCAGGAGAGAAAAAGAAACACCGACGTTTGAAGCAGCTTGACCAGGCGTACGAAGTTACCACAAACGAGGCTCTCCCCATCTGCCATTGGCTCGGGTCCAGCTCCGACCGCGGCATTGCATGTGCCGGTGCACTGCCGCGCCCTGCTGCAACGGCTCTGGCAACGACCACTCACAGATCGTCGTCTTACTCGCCTGTGCTTTTGTCTGATGATTATGTGCTCGGTCACTTAAGGTCGAGCCCCATGCCCTGTTCTTGCTGCACTGGACTCCTATACGGCACGCGGAGCTGCCATGGGTGACTTGATAGAGCTCGTGCTCGAATCGGCCGTGCAACCCTCCTGACAAACGATATCCCTCGGCCACGGCATCAAGAGCAACGTGGGCGTCCCTTTTCGATCCGAAGAACGACAAGACTCGCCGCGCAAATCGTTTGCAAAAGCGCGCCAAAAGGCGCAAAGTTGCACCATTCGGCACCATTCCTGACGCACCCGTCCGAGTGAGCAAGCATAGGCTTCCGACAGTTCCTCTCGTGAGTGCGAGGCGAGGTGTGTGTGGGGCAAAGCAACGCCTATACACAGCCGTCGATCAATCAGACCACTTTTCGAACCACTATTACCGCTATTGTCCAAGGCTCAGCCAACTTGCCCGTACGTTGTCGGCACCGAGGATCCGAGCAGACCGTGTGAATGGACGCTTCGGCTGTGTGCGCACGCCTCGATAAAGTTGGCCGTCTGTTTCGGCAGCCTGAGTCGGATCCCTCTGCGTTCCAACGACTTCACTGCCTTGCTTAGCAGGAGGGCTTCGTCGGATGAACGAGATTGCCCTGGATGACTCGACCGCGCGGGCAAGCCCTACAACGTGCGGAAAACGAAAATCGCAGCTCTCGAGACGAGGACGATCCACAAGCTATAGCAGGGGGAATAGGTCGCACAAAGTAGGCAACGCTTGCGATGCCCTGGTCGATGCGGCGTTCGTTCGGCCGCGTCCGGGTTTTGGGGATCGTGCTAGGCCGGGCAGGCAGCAGAGGGAAACAGTTTCGTGATAAGAAGCGCCTGTTTCAATGGTCTCTTCACAAATCTTGTCTGAAAGCCGCCGGGTGAGATAGGGGACAACGCGGTGCAACCATCCTCCATCGGGGGATGAGGTTACTGTGTATCCGACTTCATTTGAAGATTTGAAAATTCCAGATGCGATGTCTGACGTTGTCAAATAGCGGAAGTGGCTCGACAAATTCCTCCCTGGAGAGGTCTTGTGGAGATGCTGCACTAGGCAGGTACCGGAATTCATGTACAAACGGGCGGTCCCGTTGCTGTCAAACCAAAAACTAAGTATTATTGTGGCTTCGGCTTTGCGCCGACTGATAGCCGTGTCATTCGTTTAGAAAAAGAAAAAGAGCAAGGAAACCATAAACTTCTCCGTCTTCACCGACGCATCTTCTCAAAGCCAATGTACGCCACTGCCTCTTTAAGGAAAAGCCAAGCGCAGTTCCGCAAACTCGGAGATAGGACATAATCTGGTTACTGCATCTGAGTCAACTGGAAAGTTTCCGGCGGGCCAGATCCGGCCGCGAGCTTGAGGAGATCTCTGGGGCGGGCGTTGTTGCTTCAATGAGCCGGCATTGAACCTAAAATAACGTGCTTCTAGAAGCTTTCGGCCGGATTTTTGTCCCCAGAGCATCAAGTCCACGAGAGCTGATTGAATGCGAGTATATCGGGCGCAGGTTGATAGAGCATGTTTCCTCACCTTGCAATGCACATATCTGAAGTCAACGAGATAGCCTTGGAACTTAAATTGATCGTTTGCACTACCATGTGATTCACTCATCCAGGCTTCGAAGAAATCGATCAAGGCCGCGTACTCCCCTTGACGTTCAGTCCAGTACATTAATTTACAGAGCAAAAGAATGAGCACTAATATGTCTCGGCTTTACAACGCCGGAGAGACAATTACACGAGACAATAGGAAACAACAAAGGACCGTATCCAGCGAGCCAAGGAAAAGTAACATGAGGAATCGTGTCCGGAGAGCCCATCCTAAAAAACCCCTACACCTTACCATACCCACACTGTACCCATGTATATATCTTTTGATCCGTATGTTCAGCCAAACACATTGAACAGTGGCGAACGATGCGACGCAGCCAGTACGCGCTTTTGTTTTTTACTTGAAAAATTAGGAAATCACCATGGACATTCCCATATCCCTTCTCTTCATAGGGTCGTTGCGCAGAAGAGCTGAAAAGAAAATATGATCTTCCACACCGTAGACGACATCATCTCTGTTGGTGAAATTCGACTCGAGCGGTCTCTCTAAGCGCCAAACTTCATGTCCCTCGAACTTCTTCAGCCGAGAACCTTCTCCCATAGCTGTCTGAGCCAACAGGCGAAGTCTCGATTCAACAGCTTTCTGCTGAGCACGTGCGCTTGACCAGAATGAAGCAATCTCATCTACGCATTGCAGTCCGTGATTGATGGCTTCAATCGTGGCTGCTAGGTCGGAAGCTAATCCGCCCGCAGAGAGAATGTCGGTAGCAATGAGGACGGCATATCCTGGGAAAGGAGTGGCAAATGCGAAAGAGTGGTTCGGTCCGAGGCGTTGAGATCGTGCTGCTTTGGTAACAGGTGCTATGATGTTACATAGAAGATTTCGGGCCGAGGCATTTGCGCGGATTCCATTGCGAGCAAGGATGTCAGATGGCAATGAAGAGTGTCGAGCATAGCGATTGAGACGCATGATTGTGGCCTGGTGGAGGGCGTGCATACCGACGAAGGTGCCGGCATATCCCGCGTTAACCGCTGAGTAGAAGTTCTCCTCGGTGTATTGAAGCTCCGATGGTAGACACGAGAGCCATTCATCAAGTCTCTCGTTGGTGTTGTCGTAGAAAGCGATATACTCGTTCAGGCGCATACTTGTAGGCTTGCGGGCGGCCCGAGTGGTGAAGGTCCACACGTCACCCCACACAGCTGAAACAAGCGAGTGGTAGCCCATGGGGCTGATGTTGCGCAGTAGTGAACGGTCCTCGATGTGGCCAGCATCAAAGATTGGCGTCTCAAGCGGATGGCCGGCATCATACGCGGCCTTGGCACAAGGCAGCCTGACACAGACATCGTCAATGCCGATTGTGAAGAGCGTACCGCCAGAGAAACCGTTATAACGCTACGACCTCGTTAGTATAAACACTGACGGCAGATATGGGAATTCATACATCCATAAGGAATCCTGCCCAGAAAGTACGCAATCGGCATTCTTCTCCCATCCTCCGGTCGAATCCAAAAAGCCCCTCAGCATCGTCACATGTGACACCTTCCTCCAGGTTGAGCTTCAGAGCGCTGAGAGCCCTCAAAAAGGCACCGCACCAGTCCCATGCCTCTTCATGTCGACCTCGGGCGAAATGTGCCAAACCAACATAAAGCCTGCTGAGACACATGTGGAGGGTGAACTTGCCGATACGTCGTTGCAGGCCAGTGTTGCAGATTTCCAGTAATTGCTTCTCGGTACGGCGCCATTCCGGATCAGTGGAGAAGACATTGCCCATCACTAATAATGAGTAGATGACAAGTTTCTCATCCTGGGTCTTCGGCTGCCTGTTCGTAACCCATTTCATGAAGGGTTCGCGCGGGAAGACCGCATAGGTGGACGAGTTGACGTAAGTGAAGAAAAGGTCCAAAAGATGCTTTGTCAGGTGGGGGTCCTCCTCGAAAGGGTCCAGTTCCAACGAAGTGCGCGCAATGGCATGCATTGCTGATCCTTCGATACCGTTTGTTGGAACACGTGGATGAAGAATTGAACTGAGAGTGTCTCTCTCGTCCGATGAGCTGCGATACCGACGTTTGCGGGACGCATCCGGTTCTCCCGGCTTTCCGATCTCACTGTAGATGTGCTGTGGCTTCGAAAAGCTCTGAGATGGGGGCGAGATGGTACGTTGATGTGGCTGCGAAGGCGATGTACGAGCACTGAATGAGTCCTCTGAATGCTGTTTGACAGAGGTGACCAACGTTTCGGACAAGTCGACCTTCATGCCATCGGTGTTTGAGGTCTGACCGCTGAGGCCACTGTAACTTTGTCAGTTGCTGAGCTAGCTTCAACTGGAACTCGGAAGCGACTCCAGGCGACCCGTCACCGCTCGTGACATTCGCAACCACAAAGACGTCGGTCCACTCAAAGCTTGTAGGCGAAATGACTAAGGGCACAAGCTCCCCCAAGAAAACCATAAATAGCGTACTCACCCTCTGCAATTCCGACGGGCGCGAGCACATTGGGCGCACTTCGGCACACCTGGTTCACACTTAATCTTCTTCTCCCGGCAAGTCAAGCAAGCCTGTGCGAGGCGCTTGCGAGGTTTGCCCGCTTTGGTAACTCCCCACGACGGATTGACGGGCTCTCCATCAATGATAGTCCGGCAGTAAGAGCCGTCTTCATAGACGAAGCACAAGCCCTCTCCTGGAACCTCTTGCTGGCCGACACATCTTGCGGTACGAACGGGACCTCTGGTGGGATCTCCGACGCGGCGTTTGACTCTTAATGCCGACGACTCCGCACCCTCTTCGCGTGGTGACGGATGCTCCGAGCCCGCGCCCGAGGAGATGGATTCATGTCTGACGGACTGGTAGGTGGGCTCACTTGCGGGTGCATGAACGTGGCCACCTGCAAGGCTCGGGGCAGAGGTGTACGCTGGGTACGGCGACGGTCCAGACGAGACTGGCTGGGATGCACTGGCGGGAACGTAGTTCTCTTCACGGGGGGCGTAGGCGTGGCCATTGACGGACCGGTCCGTGGGGAGGCCTTGGTCGAATCCGCTGAGGCTGGGCAAGCGGGTAACAGGAGCGGGCGATGCACTAGGGACTACAGGATTCAGAATCGTTGGGTGAATGAGGGTGCGCAAGCTGGGCAGCTGCACACTGTCGCTTTGAGAGGCCGGAACGGAGGGCCGATGGGGAGGAGAGGCGGTGGTGTAGTAACGATCGGACTGGGCATAGGACGCATACGACTCCGGCGAGCGAGAGGGAGCAGAAAGGCCAGGCAGGACATGCGGGGCGCGGGCCGGCTCCACAGAAGGGTCCATGGCGGGCAGAGGAGATGGAGAAGCGTTGTAGGATGACGATAGAGGACCTTGGACGGGAGGCCGGCGAAGGGTAGGCAGGAGGGCCCGAGCTAGTTATATTCCGAGCGACTACCGTGCAGGCCAAGCTCTGGCCATCGGAGGTGTAGAGCTAGCCAGCTCGCCCGGTACCACGGAATGCCTAAGTCGAGCGCGGGCTCGGCTGAGCAGGAGCCAAGGCCGGGAGGGGGCAGCGCGGGCGCGGGCAAGGGCAGGGCAGCAGGGCAGAGAGGACAGGCAGGCAGGCGGTGGTGGGCGCGGGCGCGATGGGCTGTCGGGCGTGCGAGGGCTGGGCTGGTGAGGAAGAAGATGATTCGGAAGTACCGAAGGCGCAGCTGATGGATGCCCCGGCAGCCAGAGCTCAGCACGGTCGGCCCGTTTGACGGCAGCGACAGGGAGCGTGCGTGCGTGCCCAAGGGACGTGGGACGGCGAGCTGGCAGATAACAAAGGAGCAGCGGGCTCGAGCGCGTGGCCGCGGGCGCAGGCGGAGCACACGGCAGCTGGCACTGGCCTACCTTGGCTGCGGGCACCCAGACGGGGCGCGCGATGACGGTGATTTGGGAGGATTGCTGTGGGCTACTACATAGGCACGCTGAGCAGGGGCTGGTTAGCTGTCGATCTCGCTGTCCCGCACCGTGTGTCTCCCCCAGGCCTGCCTAGCCTCGCACGGGCAAGCGTACGGCCCAGATTAAGGCGCTTCTCCTGGTTGCTGCAGGCAGTTTCAGACATCTGCCGACAGACGCGGGTCTTGGAGGCCGATGAGCCGGCCCCCAGGGCTGCTTGCTTGCTTGCTTGCGTGCGTGCGAGCGAGCCCTGCCCGTCGCAGTAGCAGCAGCAGCACGGGCGAGCCGGCGGCGGCGACGGGCCTCCAGAGCGCGCGGCGTGGGCAGCAGCGCCGGCACAGCGACACAAGGCGGCATGCCGAGGGGCCGTCGTCGGCATGTCGTGCGCTGCCCTGCTTGTGTGGGCGAGCATAGGCCTGGCGGCCTGGGGCCTGGGGCGCTCCTTCGGTAGTTGGGGAACGCCACGAGTTAGCTACGCTCGGGCCTCTTGCACGTGACGAGCAGCACGTCCACATTCATGTCGTATGAGGCTTTGCACGCTGCACCGCTCCACTGCCATCGTGGCCCTGACCGCGCCGCCCATCCTAGCCTATCTGCCATTGCTATCCAGAAACGCCATGTCCGACGACTCGCCCACCAGCGACGCGCCCGCCCAGGCGCCCGAGCCCCTCGAAGACAAGCCTGAGTCCGCGCCCGCCAAATCCCCCGAGCACAGGAGCCCCCAGGAAACAGCTGAGGTTTCGGCTACCGGCAATGCCCCTCCCAGTGAGGAAGCCATGCCTGCCGATACCGAGCCTGCTGAGGCAGACAAGAAGCCGGATGTGAAGAGTCCGGCAGCAGACGACGACTCCGCCGAACCCACCACCACCGCGAAGAAGCGCAAACGCAGCCCGGAGCTTGCATCGTCCGAGACTGCTCAGCCTGCTGATCTTGATGCGACCAACGACGCTCCACCGTTGCCCTCTGACGAGGTCCCGCCGCCGCTCCCTGACGAAGAGCCACCTGCCCAGGCGGACGACGGCTGGGAGGCGCTGTGGGATCACAATGTTGGTGCCTATTACTTCTATAACCGGCACACGGGCCTGACGCAGTGGGACAATCCTCGGGTGCCCGAAGCTGCTTCCTCCTCCGCTGTCCCTGCGGCCCCTGGCACTACCGGGTATGGAGACAGTAGTCTAGGATCTCCGCCTCGCAAGCGTGTTGGCGGCTACAACCCAGCTATTCACGGTGACTTCGACCCCAATGCCGACTACGCGCAAGACTATGTCGAGGGCGACGAAGAGGCCTCGGTCGATCCCAATGCCGCGGCTGCCATGCATGCTGCTGCAGTCGCTGGGGATCCCTACGCGCAAACTGCCACCTTCAACCGCTTCACCGGACGCTTCCAGTCCGACAATCTCGCTCCTGAGCTGCACAACGACGAAAACAAAAGCAAGCGCCAGCTCAATGCTTTCTTCGACGTTGACGCCGCCGCCAACAGCCATGATGGGCGGAGCCTGAAGGCAGAGCGCCAAAACAAGAAGCTATCCAAGAAGGAGCTCCAAGCTTTCAAGGCAAAGGCTGCAAAGAAGAAGGAAGAAAAGAGGCGCGCATGGCTCAGAGACTAGCTACTAATCACCCGAGTGAGTGCCTCACGGTTTCTTGCACTCCCCTATTAACCAGAGCCGTCATCCGGCAGGCTTCCATAGCGCCCAAGCATCCTGCCACTCCATGTTTTCATTTCACTTCTCTCAAGCACACATTTCACGGACATCATCGGCGTTCGGATAGTCTTGTTCGATCAATGACTGCAACGTGCACACGACGGCGTGGTGGGTTCATTCATCCCTTTTTTTTTTTTACGTTTTTCTGTTTAGATACCACCGTTTCTCTCCTATGTGGAGAGCATTGACCTTCTTAGCAAATAGTGGCACCGTATCACAGCCGTTACTAATGAAGCACAGCACGAACCACAGAATGATTTCATTTGGACTCGGCTCCCGGAGTGAGTTTCGCGGAGAGCTTAAAAAGTTTGAAGGACCGTTTCGGTCAATCTTGCATGATAGATAATCGCGCAATTGCAAAGACTTGCGGCATTTTCCCAACAAGACATGGCTTCTGTGTCTTCAATAACGTGCCTGTGGCACCTTTGGTGATGCGTCCGGTGGCCATTTAACTTCGCACGCTTGGGCTAAGTTAGCCAGGGGCGCAGTGGCCGGAGCGCCGACACCGGTAAGCCATACAGACGCGCGGTAAGGAACCGTGCTCCTAGACGCGGATCTGATCCGCAGTCTACATCACGGCTCCTTGTTCGGTGAATTGATGGCGCAGGTAAACTGTTCGGCCAGACCCACTTCCTTCACGTCACTCAGCCACTGGCCTTTTCCTTAGCCTTAGCTGCCTCGTCCACTTGCAGGTTTTCAATGCCCTTCTCCACGCCGGTCTCGGTAGTATCTCCCATAGTCATCTTCATCTCCACAGTCTCTCCCTCGTCCTCGTCCTGTTCCCCGTTCTTGCTAGACTCGGCAACTTCTTCCTCCTTCAATGCGCCGACCACGGTATCCAGCGCGCCGCCCTCAACAAGCAGCCAGCCCACGACGTCATTCTTTCCGTTCTGTTCGGCCTCGAACACAGCATCGTGGCCTGCGGTGTTGAGAATGGCGGCGTCGGCACCAAGTGACACCAGGGTCTTCACGGCAGCAAGGTGACCATTGAGGGCAGCCCAGTGCAGTGCAGTGTTGCCCGAGGCATTCTTTAGATTCACAAATGACTTGTATGATTCCTTGGCCGCATCGGGGGAGGGTGCTGCCGAAGTGAGGGTGGTGCGAACGATGTCGAGGATTTCTGCGCACAAGGAAAAAGAAAAGTCAGTTAAGCGGCTCACGCAGTGTATCAAAGCAATAGCAATCCAACGTACCGGTATGACCATTTGCCGCGGCGTAGTGGAGGGCACTATTGCCGGACTGGCTGTCAACAGCGGCCACTAGGATGTCGGCTGGTGAGCTGCCCGCGTGGCTCTGCGACAGCTCTTGGAGGTACTGCGGCAGGTCCTGGGTCTCGTTGGCGCGGGCGAGGTACAGCACGTCGTCGATCTCGTCCTCAGAGAGAGTGAGGCGTGCAGGGGTGGGGTGGGCGGGCATCTGGAATGACGTGCCAGGCAGGTCGTGCGCAACGGGAGGGGTTTCGATTTCGGGGGCGTGGTTGAGGCTCGGTGTGGCTTGGGGTCAAGGTTGCGATGTCTCTTCTGGGTGGGGGCTGGTGCGGCGACGATTAGCCGACAGAGTTTCGTCTGGTCGGAATAAGCTTGATGGGGGGCGAGTTCTGGGAAAGGTCACAAAGTTTGCTGGAGATTGGAAGGTTTGTCGCTCGTTGCCCGTCTGGAGTGGGCGTCGCACCAGAAAAAAATTATGCCGACGCCGAGCGAGGCACGGATCGCAGCCGGCTTGCCTTGCCCTGCCGCCGCTTCGCCCGCGTCCGTGAGCGCACGCGCGGAAGCCAACCCGCATTCCGGCCATGCTTGGCTCGTGGGGCAGAGGATCCTCCGCACATCAGGCTCGCGCAGCCTTCTGATCTCGTGGCTGCCTCCCCGCTGTTTTGGCTTTTGTCATTGTCGCCAAGCCTCGCGTGTTGCTGCATCTGGCGACCCTCGCTCGTTGCACCCTGGCGGCTCACCTGCTGCGTGCACGCGTGTGCCTGGACTTAGCGCGAGCAATTATTCCCGCCAGGGGCTGCGTGCTCCTGTCTTGGCCTCCTCATCGCCTCATTGGACGCGCCCCGAGCCTCCAACGCCCGACACCCCTGCGGTGCCTACCAACGGCCGCACAGCGGACTGTCAACTTCGTGGCGCCGGTGCTGTTCTCATGGAATGGCTGCTGGGAAAGAACCTCGATCACCCGAAAACCCCTCGCGCGGCCGCGTGCAGGTCTGGATCGGCGCCACGACAGATGCCGTGTCTCGCAGATCTGGAGCCGGCCCAGCTCTGGGGCGGATCCGCCACGGAGGGAATTATTCAAACCGCTGGCCTGCTGAGGCTCGGAGCCTCGACTACTATCCCGCAGTGACTACCGCTCACCACTAGGAGTGCCGGCATCTCTCTCTGGCGCTGGGGGCGAAGTGTGGAGGCGCCTCAAGGATGTCCAACTCCGGTAGCTCTTGCGTCTGCGCTATTGATCCACACACGTCTATCTGCGTCTTACAGATAACATCTCTTTCCTCGGCTCTGTCCAAGCCGGCCGAACTCCTGCAGCTAAGCGTTTCGAACTGAGGACACGCCACCATCTGGAGACAAGCTTCTGCTTCGCCACTGGACGCCGCGCCCTTGGCTGCACACCATCTCCCCCCCCCCCCGGGAAGCAATATTCGAAGTAGAAAGCACCTTTTCAAGTCCCCAATTTGACGACATGGCAGTCGAGGTCCAGCCAATTCACTTTCGCTGCCCTTATTACTTCCTCATCACTTGGATTCCTCAGGTCCCCTGCCCAGTCTAATAATCATTGCAAATGGCAGTCGCAAGAAACCGCACGGGTATTTGAAGCAACCGAATGCAGAAGGGGACTCGTCGATGTCGCGGTCAGGAGGTTACTTCGTCTGGCCAAATTAAACCCTCTTTTAGTGCGGACCGACCCTTTCATTGCGGACCTTAGAATTTGCTATCCACCCATGGCACCAGGCGCATCTCATATGAAAGTTCTTACCTTCAACAAAATAATAGCTTGGACGAGTTCCAGTTGAATTAGCTATCCAAGGGATGATAACGACTGCTTCAAATGTTCTCGCCCAATGACGCCAACATTACCGAGGCACGGTAGTCTACAAGCACATCACGCAACGGGTTCCCCCGTCTCCTTTCGACCAAGCTACACGAAGTCCACATTTCCTTCTTGGCCTGGTATAGCTCCATCTTTTCAACCAAATCACATACTTGACCCGGCGGTAGACGTCCTCATCTGAGGTCCTCTTGGCTGATCATGGCCTCAGGACTCCACATACTTTTCGTCAAAGCCTGCTTTCGGCGCCCCTGTCGTTCTGCTTTCTCGCCAATCATTGCTTGAACCGAATCCGATGCCTCAAACCGTAACATACTATCAGGACGGGTTTCAAGGATTGATGGCTCGGTAGTCTTTCTGCGCTAATCATTGTATGGCAGACACGACCCATCTAGTCTCCTGTCGCGTCTTCGCAGCCAACTGGCCACTGGAGGAATGTACGCTCAAGAAACTAAAGCTTTCGGTAACTGTGTCGTCTCGTCAATCATCCACTTTGGTCCATTGAGTACATTCTACCAGTCGTCGCATATGTATGAGAAAGCCTCTCAAGTGATGATTCGCTATATTCCCAAGCTACAATCGGGTCGTGGGAGATCATTGGAGGGATTTGAGAAGGCATTTCTGTACCCTCTGGACACACATACATCGAATAGCGCATATTGACGCATGGCTAAAAACGACTGGTTATCTTTTCATTCTGCCACTCTTGGACGCATCAGGAAGTATTTTTCAAGACGCCGACGTTAGCCTTTCGAGCCTGACGCCAATTTGGCTTGAGGATGTCCGGAGTGAGACTTTTCTACTCTCCGACGAGTGTCTTACCGGAACTCAACTGCTATGATAACGTCTTTTGTAATCCATGATTCGGCGTAGGAAAGGACAGCCCCAAAACCCATAAGCTCGGTACTCAAAAACATTTCCGTCGCACATGCAGGCATGCAAAGGGAGTTGATAAATACAGCCCAACGTGGGTGCTCTTCAAACATCTAACAGAGGTGATGGCTGCGTTGCTGTGGCTTCTTTGAATTTGACCTCAGGCAACAAAAGATGACGAAAGTTTACAATAACTTAAGGATATGATGGTAGAACGTCAAATGTCCTGAAGGGGACAATCAATTTCATGTACTAGTGATTCAAGCGCGCCGCCCTGGCAAGGGAGGCTCCGGCCGAAGCTTCCCGCATTCTTCCAGCGTCGCACTTGCATCTCCACGGACCACAGCCTCCATCGTTCCGCCTATTCGTGCGATCGAAGGATTCAGCCCAATTGCAACGAACATATCTAACCTCTCCGTCTCGGTTTTCCACACATTCCCTGTTGACGAGGCCGATAAATTCAGACGGTTCCCAGCCAATACTCACGAGTCTGCAGGTACTTTCCCACAGAACTGCATGAAGAAGGCTCTCATCGAAATTTGTGCCGCAGGGGACCCCCAAAAATATTCCGTTTTGTCAAAGGCTGAACGGCTGAGGCGTTGTTTGTATCGCACCATATCACCGCTACCTGCCTCTATTCCAACCCTGCCCACCTCGGACGATCCCTTTGAAACAACCAGCCGTCTGACAGTACCAAAAATGCATTTGACGCCCTCTCAGCTTGACTAGCAGAGCAGACACAGACGGAAGACACAGCCAAACTCCAGCAGGCACGGGTCGTACAATATTTGTACATTCCACGATATCAGGCTTAGCGCGCGGCTGGTGATACGCTTTCAAATTTTTGAATCCTTCCTCAGCGTAAAAGAGTACAGCAAGCAGTGCGATGGACCACACCTGCATGTGTTCTTGCACCGCAGGGCAGTAGCAGTCATTAACCCCTCCTCTTCTGTCCAATTGCGCAGCCTTACCGGGGCTCATCTGCGAGTTGTTCGGGGTTCACAAGCGGGTGCGTACATGTGGCTTGCAGAGATCAGACTGGCCCTCACTGATGTCCAGCGTGCTGCCGTACAAAAGGACGCGGGAGCCTGCCCACGTATAAGTCCATGCGCTAGGTTGAATTTACCAACTCGGTTCATAAACCAAGCTGTTCCTTCTTCGCGCCCCTGAATCCAAAGACGCCCCAAATCTGCTCTATAGGAGCAGTACATGACTTCTTTCCCTAATTTCTCAAGAATTCCCTTCTATATCTTTGCTCTTGTAACAGTGGTCCATTGCAGCATGGAGGAAGTTTCACCAACGGCGAGTTTCGATAAACTCATTGCGACGGCATCTCCTACAGATTCGAATTTGGTATATTCTCCATTTACAGAGAGTAGTAGACTGTACTTCACCTCAACTCATTCACCTCCCGGGCCTCCCGGGCCTGTCAAACTCGTCTACATGGTCTAGGTAGAACTTTCGCAACATGTCAACAGATCTGACTCAACGACGTTCTTGGCTCAACCAACAGTCCACTTCAGTTACAACTCGGAGAGACAATCCACTCTTACTATCGCAACAATGATCTTTGGCGAACCACCGCCAAGCACCGGTGGCATCAACACAGAATCGGCTGCAGGAATAGGCGTCGGGACTGCCATTGGCGGCATCCTTCTCACCTTTATCGTCTTCCTCCTTTGCTTCCGCAGGTCGAAGCCGCGACAAGCCCGGCATGATTCCGAGTTCCCACTGAAACAATCCTCGTCGTATGGGGACAACAAGGGTAGGGGTTTCTCGCAGGTCACTTCAATTGGTACCTGGGATTCTTCGGCAAATAAACCCCTTCCAAACCCAGCAGGACAGGCCAGAATTCCAGCCGAGATGTCGAGACTTCGAAGTATGATCAACGCCCATGTCCACAGCTACTATCGCACCTCCGAAGTCGACTTGGACGTCATTGATCAGGACGCTATTGTTGATCTGATGGGAGATCCGCCGCCCTCGACAGAAGCGATGGCACCTGCGATTGCCGATTCCGAAACGCGCGCACCTGCACTGAGATACCTCATCGCATCAGCTATCTTTTCCAAAATCAGTTTCACGGGTCACCCAGAGACTACATTTCTTCCTCCGGAGGTTGGTAGTTGCTTGAAGTCCATAAATGGCGTGCAAGACTACGGTCAAGGTTCGACACACTGCTGAGGACTCAATGAAACTTGGCTAATGGCTTTATCAGCACAAGCAGCACTGTTTAGCAGTTGGCGAGCCATAACAGCGACCATGCTGCAGTCGATGTACGGTATCGGAACCATTACCGAAGACGACGCCAGGTCACACAACATCAGCAGCGCGTTAGAAATGCTTGATACGATCTTAGTCCGCCTGAGAGCACGACGAGACGAGAATGCGCAGAGGCTTCGCGATCTGGAGGAGATACTTGGACACGCTGCAAATTTCGCATTCCTTGTATTCTCTCATCCAAGCTCCTGGGTCTTTGACTGGCAGGCGAGTCCCGCACAGGAGTCGGGAAGCGTGGTCGTCTTCCCCGCCTTGCTCCAGGTGACAGATGAGAATGGGCAGTGGCTCAGCCATCCTCAGGTGTTCGAAGCAAAAGAGGTGGTTCTAGATCTGATCACCTAATGGCAGTTCGTGTTTCTTTTTGATCTACCCACCTACAGGTGCGGGATAGAGTTTCAAGCGGGTGTTACAGTCGTTTGTCAGCGCTCAGGACAAAGTTCCGCATCCACAAGGCAAACCACCCATGAAAGCAGTCACTCATGGGGAACGAAATCCTACGTCTTGATGAATTGAATGCTAGCATTAAACAGATCTACGGCCGGAGAAAATGCTTCAAACTGCTCACACAACCGTCCCAACCGGCACCAACCATCGAGTGCATTACACCCTCATTTGATGGTACCCAATTTTGGTACCAATTCTCCAAAAAAAAAAAAAATCAGGCCGTCCACAGTCAATGCCGTGATCCTCCTTGCACTACCAACACAACCGTTGGGCTAGCCCCCAAAGCTGACGACCGCAGCCGCATAGCAGCCCTTGTGCAATCCTGCCGCTGATTGCCTTATCGTCCCAGAGCCACACATCCGCTTACGGGAATGCGGGTCCGCTGCAGCCTTGTGCGACTGTTCGGTGCCACATCACGTCACACATGCATAGTCTGCACAGCAATCACGCTGCGAGGCCCGTTCCGAAAAGTATTGGAACGGCGCGCTGGGCGCATCTTCCCTGGTTTCATGGAGGCTCGAATGTTCGTCCGGATGTCAATTTGTGATCCACTGATGACTTGCGTCTAGAGAAATGTTGCGGCTCCATGTACTGACAGATGCTTATTGTTGCAACGCTCTCCAAACTAATATTCGTACGCCCGACTCGTTTGAGGTTCACAGCGCGTCCCACAAATCCTCAACTTCACAGCAGACGCCGACGGATGATGCCTGTTGCTCCTGTGCAATCTAGTGGCTGCTTCTTCTTCTGTGTATCCCGCTCCATGCCGATGCATTCTTGGAGTGAGAATCTCCGGGGGTGAGACGACCAGACGCCTCTTGCCACTCTTCCGCCGACCTTCTCACGCCATCAATAGCTTCCCGGTTGCAAAGTCCGCAATCTACTGCGCTACAAGCAAGCATCGCGCCTCATTGACCCGGCTTTCGGTAGCTTCGATCACCCCGGCAATATCGCTTGACCTTGTTGGATTTTAGCAAATAAAATAGACCAATTGCCTTGTACTCAATATGTCCCTCGATGGCTTAGTAGAATGGTGCATATTCTCGTCCGACCTGGTCTTCTCGGCTGCAGTATGATCATCAACTTCAACTTTAGCTCAGACTTCCGCTCCACGATTTGCAGAGAAGCAGTGATGTAAGCGGATAAATCACTTCCTCGAAGGGAAAGAAGCGAGCTCGGGTCGGCCCTTGGATCTGCGTCCATGCGGTGGAGAGATGCGATGTACATCGCATGAGACTGCCGTGTTCGTTCGGTGTTGGGAAGGCGTAAAGTAAAGTACACATCTGCGAAGTAAGAAAGACCGAACGAAAGTGTGCGGGAAGGTACATCATGATTACACTAGACCTAAATACGCATTCGCACTTGCCGTTATTGAGATGGTTCTGGTACCAATCTCGTAATCGCGCAGGGATGGCGGGAGTCGTGAACGCACGTGGTTCCGACGCTCTGGCATTGGTGGCGTAGGGATTATGTTTAACGACGCACGCTAAAACATCACGTCCTCACTTCAAAACAGGGCAGGCAGAGACAAGAAATTGAAAAACGAAACAAGTCAAGCATAATCATCGTTATGGTGTTTGCTAAAACTAAAAGACTACAACCAGCGCCGAAGAAGCTGGCCATAAGCCCTTCCGATGTGATGCAGAGGATTGCCGACTTTGTTTAGAACTTCATGGATGTGGAGAGAAAAGAAAAAAAAAATTTATACAATGCCAAAAATATGTTTCCTTCGTTCAGGCCAGGCACAGCCCGGTCCCAAACAAAAGGTCGACTGGGTCTGATATACGCAGAGCAAGAGAAGAGCAAAGCCACGCATGGGGTTATAAGTAAAAAGTCAAAAAACGAACACCAAGCCTGTCCTACTTCTTTTCGTTTCCGCATGAAATAATCCGAAGAAGCGCAACAACACAACGACACACAATGCCCGGAACACCTCTCCAAATGCCGGATACTGCCATTTCATTCGAGAGCGACGACTTTCCTTTATGCCAGGAGGCCGTGCTCGCGGCGGTTGTGGTGGTGGCCGTGGATGTGGCGCTTGTGCTTGGCCGGGGCATCGGTCGGTGCGGCACCGGTGGCGGTGACGTAGACGATCTCCTCCTCGATCGCAACCTCGTACACGGCGCCGTTGCTGGTGTAGGTGGTGGTCGAGATGATCTCGCCGTCCTCGTCGCCGTTGGGGTAGCTCGGGGCAGGGGTCGTCTGGGACAGTGCAATGGTCGAGGGGGTGGCCTCGGCGCCGTTGGCGATCTTGTTGACGGTGACACCGCCACCGTACTGGTCGGAGGCGAAGGTCTCGCGGCCGGTCGAGTAGGAGAGGGTGGGCACGATCGGGGTGCTGGCGTGCGAGGTGGTGGAGATGGGGGCCGGCGAAGTCTGGGCGGCGTGGGTGGATGCGTACTCGGGACCGTACTGGATGGGGACGTTGCCGCAAAGGCCGTCGGTGGGACCGGCGCAGTTCTCATCCTCGAGAGCCTCGGGAACGGGGAACTTGCAGTCGAGCATGTCGGCTTCCTCCTGGAGGTCGAACAGCGAGCAGTCCTCGACCTTACCGCTCTCGTTGGTGCACTGGTCGACGGCCTGCTGGAGGAAGTCCTCATCCCAACCGGACATGAAGTCACCGTGGTATCCGTAACCGGTAGGATCGCCGTAAGACAGGACGAACTCTCCATCCACACCCTTGAAGTCATTGGTTGCCCAGATGGTCTCGTACATCAGCGAGACCAGGCGGGTGTCGAAGCCGTCGGGGCAGGTACCGGTGATGGTCTGGTCGGGGTAGGCCATGTGGGACTTGTGGTCATCGGAGTCGAGGTCCTTGCCGTTCCAGCACGAGGGGAACATGACCTCGAGACGGAGGCCGCTGGAGCAGTTGTCGTCGAGGAACGTCTTGTCGGGAAGGAAGTGGCGGTACAGGGTGGCCTCGGGCGGGTTCACGTCATAGTGAAGGCAGTTGAAACCAATGGCCTTCTGCTCGAGGGCCTTCTGGGTAACGTCCTCGCCGGTCCAAGGCTTTTCCGGATCAGGGACGGGCAGGGTGAAGTTGCGCTGGCGGACATCGCCGGCAAGCATACGGAAGCCCTTGGGGAAGGCCTTGACGTCGTCTCCGTACAGAAGATAGTACCTGCGCTCGGGTCAGCGCGCGCAATGCTGAAGTGTTTCTGTCAGTGTACTTACGCAAGCATACCGCCAACCTGCGGGACAACAACGGTGGTGCCGTTGGTGTACATGAAGTGCATGGACGGGGTCCTGGAAGAATAGTGAATCAGCCATGCGTCGCGGTGAGTCCCAAGGGGGTGTTCAGTTTACCAGTAGGCGGACTTGTCCTGAGTGGCCTGGCAAGAGGTGCAGCTGGACTCGATCAGATCGGCATAGCCGATGCTCATGCCAAAGTTGCTACCGCCATGGATGGCGTGGGCGTGGCTGGAGACGACGCCATTGTCGACGATGGGGTCGATACGGGCGAGACCGGTGCGGCCGCGGCAGGGCATACGCCAGAAGGCGTTGGCGGCGCCGGTGAGGGCGAGAAGGGTAAGGGTATCGGTGGTCTTGACCATGATGGCGACGCGGAGATGGGAGTCGGAAGATCGAAGAGCAAAGGGTAAAGCCGGACCGAGAGGAGCTTGGCCGGTCGGAAGGAGGCAAGCGAAGGGAAAGCCTGTAAAGGAGCGGAAAGGGTTGGTCGAGGGTGGCGGAGAAGAGACGGGGCTTGGTGGAGTAGAAGTGTTTTGTCGTAAACGACGCACGGGTCTTGCGGGCAGCTACAAGCAGGCACCGCCGCGAGAACAGCAACGTAATTCGTGCGCGGAATACGGACGGCCGTAACCGTTCTCGAAGATGGGATGGTGTTGGATCACTCTTCAGCCCTACGCACCCTGATTCGGCTCTTTAAAGAACAACCCTGTGCGGTGAAGGCCTTCTCCTTTACGTCAAATTGATTGCCTGGCGGGCGCCCGTGCTGGAATCCACCTGGGACAAATTTGGTGTTGCTCGGGCTCTCGGGGAGGGAATGGAAGGGCGCTGGGCCTCGTGTGAAGGATAGGGAACGTGGAAGCAGTGCTTTTCGGCGAACGAATGGCGCAGGTCAGCAGTCAAAGGAGCGACAGGATGCGGGGAACGGCAAGGAGAGGAAGCGCGAGCGCAGCGGTAGGCCAGAAAAATCACGATGGGGATAAGGAATGTTCTTTTCAGGCCAGGGAAAACATGGGGGGTACACGTTGACCTGAGACACGATGGATCCCCACTGGAATCTCCCTGACACACGGCGCACAGATAGCCGGCCGGCAGGGCCCAAGACATTCCTGCCTTGCCCAGGTGCGTCATCCCGGCGCCAGCGTGCACATCCTCGTTTGCTTTTCGTTCTGAAACGCTGGGGATACACCAATCGGCTTGGGCTCTTGGCCTGCCCTGCGTCCGTCCCTCGCGCGGTGCGGCCGCCCGCGCAGGCGGCCGGCAAGCAGACAGCGGCGGCGCGAGGCCGGAGTGGGTGTGCGCGCTGTTGGTGGTGTTGGTGGAGTGGAGCTGCAGCGGTGGGCGGGCAGCATCGCGAACCGAGACGCGCTCCATCTCCGTCGCTGGCGCCGGCGCCTCCTCGCCTCCTAGCCTCCTATTCGCGCAGGTCGCCGTAGTGTTGAAGAGCCGCCTGCCTGACTCACGATCAGCGCGCTCATCTCGCGCAGCGCAGGCGGAGCCTCCGTCGCGCTCCCCTGGGGGCAGTGCTGTGGCCAGCGAGGAGGCTGGCAGTAATATGGCCAGGAGCGAGGCTACGTAAGTCGGCCATCCAATAACGGAGCCACTCTCCGGCCGGGCGACTCAGCTGGTCGTGTCGTCCGGGCTGCCGGGCGTGTGGCTGCCGTTTCACGCCCACCGCAGAAAAGCTTGGTATTCGGGAGCGTGTCGTGACGCCCGTATAAAACTGCCGGCCACTCACGACGCGCCGCTGTTCGATGCCAGCGAGGCGCCTCCCGATGCGCCTAGAGGGAGCCCTATCGGGTCGGCGATGCGGTCGGAGATGCGTGGCGCGGGGGCCCTCGCGCTGTCCGTGGCCCTCGGGGAACGCTGGAGTCGTGGGACGAGCTGGCTTTCTATTTCATCTGCGCCGCCGATTCGCTGGCCGCCCTCTGACCGACTTGAGCGCATTGTTCTCGCGCCCATTTCGCAGGGCCGCCACTGCATCAGGGGTCATGCGCAAAGAGAAGAGAAGGAGTCGCGGTGGGGCGCCCTAAGTACCATACGCTGTACGCGCCGGCCACCACTTGCACGCCAGCCTCGAGCCGGCAGGAATAGAATGCCATTGGTGCTGGAGCGCGAACCCGCTGGGAAACTCGTCCGCCGACCGCGATCGGGACAGCGATTTTTGCTCCGGCCGAAACGGCCATGGGTGTCAGGCCGGCGCCAAGCGACAGTCGTCACCAGGTTCCTAATGCGGGGAATCTTGTCTGGCGCTCCATCAGTAAATAGTGCTGAGGTTCTTGGACAACACCAGCCTCCCGCCCTGCACGCCTCCCAGACAGTGCTGACACACTGCATAACCGTACCTGTCGATCACTGCTACCCGCCAGCCCGCATCACCTGTTTCGAGCGGGAAAAGCTTGGTATGCACCGCTGAAACGCCATCAAGCAAGGAACAGCCTTGCAACACCTGAACTGCTCCCCGAACCGCCTCCTCTACTTCGACCGCACCCCTCACGCATCCATCACCGTCTTGGGCCATGCCGTAACCGCATGCGGGAGCCTTCTGGGGGCTCTCGTGCAAGCTGCACATCCCGCGCATCAATCCAAAACGTTATCGCCGTATCACAGCCTGAGGCCAAGCTCTGCCGCATACTTTAGCCCATGCTATTGTATCCACGACCAGAGCAGCACAGGATGCATGACGGTGATGCAACCGATTGATTGATCGATCAACTAGACTACCTCAGGCCCCTCTCTACCCTTGCCAGCAGTCAGTCGCCTTCCGAGGCATGTGCTCTTCCTCAGAACCATCGTCGCTTGAAAACAGTTTCGTGGATATCGCCATCCCTTTCTCCTGTAACGCCGTTACCGCCCTTTTTGTTACCCAAATGTGCATGCTATAGACCAGCAGGAAAACTATGGCCGTGGCCGTACGAGAAGCCGGGACTTCTGGGCGAGCACTTTACACGAGTCCCTCCGGAGAAATGCCGCAATAATGCATGGTCGATAATGCCCAAGACTGTGCGAAGCCTCTGACCCTGACCGCTTCCTGAGACGATGGTGACTCGCCGCAGCAACTGTGCGAAATTCGACCTTCTTAACAGGGCCAACTCTTCACAGCAAGCCCTGCTTTTGAAGATCATAGTAGACCTTCTCGGGCATGACATTGCCCGCCGCATCCTCCATCTGCACCACGTTGTCCTGCGCCTGCTTCTGCTTCTTCTTGTCGGCCTCAATCTTCTTGTGAAGATTGATGGCGTCCTGGATCCCCGTAATCTCCCTGTAGAGGCCGGTGTCCTTGGTGATGCCCAGACACTTCAGGCCATACAGGTGGCGGCCCTCGGTGAAGTGTTTGTCGAAAGCACGGCGCCCCATGTACACGAAGTTGCCGCAAATCTCGCAAGGGAATTCGACTCCCAGACCGTGCAGCTTGTACAGCCAGTAGGGAATCGGCTTGCCATCCCAGGCAAGAGGCAACTTGAGCGGGTTGTAAATCTTGTCTTCATCGCCGTCCTCCTCGCCCTCGCCCTCGTCGGCCTCGATGTCACCCTCGGCGTACAACGCATCGAGCTCCTGTTGACGCTCGCGCTCCGTCATGCCCTGCCTGCGTTCAACGTTAACACGGGTATCGCTGCGCTGAGTTTGCATGGCAGCCGCCAGCTTTTTGATGCGGAACTCGCGGTGAGCGACGGCACGTTCCTTGAGACGCTTGGTGTCCACTTTGCTGCCGTTGGACGAGGGCTCAGGGTCGGTTGCTGCTTCACCCCTCTTGGCCCTCTCTTCGGCGTTCCTCTTGTGCTTCCTTCCGGAAAGGTGACTCTGGTACGTGCTCTCCTGGAACTCCTTCTGGCAGTCAGCGCACCAGTATCCAGAGCCAGATCCCTCAGTGACGGGGCCAGCAGTGGCACGCTTAGCTGCATCTTCATCCTCCCAGCCGAGAACTTCGCCTGCCTCCCACGCCTTTTGAAACTCCTCGTCGAAGCTGGTGAACAAGCTGTCCAAATCCTCCAGAGGCCTCGTCTTCCTCATAAAGTCCTCAAGATACGAGGCCAGTTCGCCGAGGTAGCGGAAGTAGGCATCTGTCATCTTGTTAGGACGCTTCAGCTGGGTGAAGTTGTCGAACGAGTCTAGGTACTGGAGGTAATTGATGTGGCGGGCATTCTTGTTGCCCGGCAAGTTGTTGAATGCATCGTGCAAGGTGTTCATGTCGAAGAAGCGTCCAAATCCCTCCTCGCCGGTGAACATAGCCTCGATGTTGGGAGCCATAGGCTCAGGCTCGCCGGGGCGGCGCTTATAGGCACGCTCCAGGTTGTCAACAGCCTCATTTGGGTACTGTTTGTGGTGGTTCTTGATCTCCTTGTACTCCTTGTAGAATTCGTCGAATATGTCGCCAGTGGAGATGGCTTGGACCTGGCGCGTGCGCTCACCATCAGGGATATCCAGCAGGCGCTTAGACTGACTCTGAATGCGGCCGAGGAAGTTTGCAATCTGATGGTTACGACGGAGTTGGTCCCGCGGCTGTTCTTTTTGTGAGCATGATATTTCTTTCTGCTATATGGACAAGGTGTTTGCGAGACTGACGTGCTTAGGATCTTCGAGAAAGCGCTCGGCGGTAGCTTGCTCGAGGCGCTCAATGTCCTCGTGCAGCAGCCGCTGCTCCTCCAGGAGGATGCTCATGGTGGGCGCGGGCAGAAAATGCGCGCTGCTCCAGGTGCTGTATTCCGTGTGAAGAGATGAGGCTTCGGCGCAATGAGAGGGTCTGAACGCAAGATTGAGAGTTGCGGTGGAGAAGTCCAGGCGGAGGTGATGGCGGCGATGTCGCGGGCAAGATTGTCTTCGAGCTGCAGTCGACGCGACGAATGCCAAGCTTTTTTCGCGCTAAGAGCTGCTCCGCGCCAGCTCCCCGGGAAACTTCACCACCGCCGCTGCGCTCATGCCGCAAACACTCTACACCCACCCGCCTTCCAACAATTGAACCTTCCCCACCTGCGCCCACCATGGCCGACGGAATCGACAGACGTGCCGATGAGAAGATGGAGTTCTCCACCTCCAAGGAGGTTACGGTGGCTCCTACCTTCGAGGCCATGCACCTGAAGGAGAATCTTCTGCGTGGTATCTACGCATATGGCTACGAGTCGCCCTCTGCTGTCCAGTCGCGTGCCATTGTGCAGATTTGCAAGGGCCGCGACACTATCGCTCAGGCCCAGTCCGGTACCGGAAAGACGGCCACGTTCTCCATCAGCATCCTTCAAGTCATCGACACTGCCGTGCGCGAGACCCAAGGTGCGTGAACAGCTTCCGCTGCGCCCTTTGTCCCCGTACTGATCTAGCTGCTAGCCCTTGTCCTTTCCCCCACACGCGAACTCGCGACCCAGATCCAGTCCGTTGTCATGGCCCTCGGCGATTACATGAACGTGCAATGCCATGCGTGTATTGGTGGTACCAACGTCGGCGAAGACATCCGCAAACTGGACTACGGCCAGCACGTCGTCTCTGGCACTCCCGGTCGCGTCGCTGATATGATTCGCCGCCGTAATCTACGCACCCGCCACATCAAGATGCTCGTTCTGGACGAGGCTGATGAACTGCTCAACCGGGGTTTCCGTGAGCAGATCTACGACGTCTACCGTTACCTGCCTCCCGCGACCCAAGTCGTCGTCGTCTCCGCCACGCTTCCGTACGATGTTCTTGACATGACTACGAAGTTCATGACGGACCCCGTTAGGATTCTCGTCAAGCGTGACGAGCTGACCCTCGAAGGCCTGAAGCAGTACTTCATTGCAGTCGAGAAGGAGGAGTGGAAGTTTGATACTCTTTGCGATCTTTACGATACCCTCACCATTACTCAGGCTGTCATCTTCTGTAACACGAGGAGAAAGGTTGACTGGCTTACGGACAAGATGCGGGAGGCCAATTTCACCGTTTCATCGATGCACGGAGAAATGCCGCAGAAGGAGCGTGACAGCATCATGCAGGACTTCCGTCAGGGCAATTCCCGTGTCCTCATCTCCACTGATGTCTGGGCACGCGGTATCGACGTTCAACAGGTGTCGCTGGTCATCAACTATGATCTACCCAGCAACCGTGAAAACTACATTCACAGGATCGGTCGCAGTGGACGTTTTGGAAGGAAGGGCGTTGCTATCAACTTCGTCACCAGCGAGGACGTGAGGATCTTGCGAGACATCGAATGTAAGTCCAAGACGTCGGATTTGACTAGATTTTTGCTCACATTCGCAGTGTACTACTCCACCCAGATTGACGAGATGCCGATGAACGGTAAGTGGCTATCGCTCAAACTATCGTACTCAAAGCTGACTCCAGGGCACAGTTGCGGATCTTCTTTCTTAATCCTTCTCCTTTCCCTGGCGTTATAGCGGAAATAGCTGTTCTGCAGCACAAAAATCAAGGGCGCTAAGCCCGCATCCATACGGGGCAATATTGAGCGCGGAGGAAATGGGCATTGTAGCCAGATGGTTGGTACTCATTCAACAAAAATTATTCACACATGAATCTGACTCCCTTGGCGTTAAAGATATCAAGATTGTGTATTCCTTTCTACCACGGATCGATTCGCATATCGGAAAGTATTTGAGTAGGCTCAAGAACTGACAGCAGTCCATTTGAGTGCGCCATTACGATAACCTTTCAGATACCTTACGAAACAAGCCCTTCCCTTCATCCTTGAAATACCTCTCGTCAAGACGGATGAGGTTTGCGGTGGTATAGCTAGAAGCCTCGCAAGGACCATATGCAAGCCCTATGACACCTTACTTGTCGTGTAGCAACTACCGGCATTACTAGAGGGACGTTTAGGCAACAGTCAGACTGGTCACTCTGCAAAGACGGGTTCGAAAGTCTTGCGGCATGGAGAGTCAAAGACCCACCCGATCATGAAGCTGGAAAATTTCACGGACATGCTTACCTGATGCATGCATGCCTCAAGTCCCAATGCATGCTTGCACTGATATTGCAAAAATCTTCGAAACCAGCTCTGTATTTAAACTGACCGCCAGATATACAGCCTGTTAGATGACGCTCTTGAACTGTAGGCTTCTTGAACTCGAACTTCAATAGCCAAAAAACGCGAGTATGCCTGTTATTGCGCCTCGGTTGTTAGTCTCGCCAGGGGTTGCCGCAAACGCGAACTCACAAAATGTGCAGACGGTTTGCAAATGCGGACGGATCTGACGGCAACCCACTTTCCATCTGTTCATGCAAGCCTTAGTATTCTGTCTGCCACTTGATGACTTCTAAGGCTGCTTCAAGTTAAGTAGGATAGCGTGTGTTGGGCACAGTCACCAAGAATTGTTGCTTTTTGTAGCTACGAGTAGACCGGGGCTAGTTTATCAAGCTTCCAGCCTCACTCATGAAAATGTAAGAAGTACTTGCAAGTGAGCAGCGCACCTATCGATGCGGAGGTAAAGCAGTTTATCCGGATGGTGAGCATATGACTCATTCTTATCCGGACGAACAATTCACTGTCTGTAAGTGAAATACGTGCTGCATGTCGTCGACAGCCCTACGCCACCAACACCACTGAGTCAGCACTACATGCTTCGCACCGGCTGCCCACCACGTATGTTGTCACAACACTCTTCAAGAGAAACCGAGTCCAGAAGCACAGCGCCGCAGCTGACCGACGGCGCTTTTGATACCGGCTCATGCGACTGATCAGCTGCTGCATAGCCCGTCCAACACACACCGTTTTCCGGGGCTTGCTCCGCACCAACCAACCCTTCAAAGAATCCACACGGCGCGCACTTCTCTCCACAACTTCGGCCAACAGCGCAGCATGCTGCCATACCATGCCGTGGCGACGCAACGGCGGTCAGCTGGCACAGCTGGTCTAGCAGGCGATATAAAGGATGTGCTGCCGTGTGGCGTTTTCGACAGGATGCTCCTGCCGCGCCCACCACGCGTCGTCGCTGCCTGCCTAGAGTGGCAATTTGATGCGCTACGCTGCAGTCAGTGTGGCGATCGACCGCTCCTTCTCAGCTCGTCCAGCATCTTCTACTGACGACGCTTCTCTTCTTTTTGCTTGTTTCTGCTAAATTTGCCATCGCGCACACCGCGGTCGATTTTTTCTTGAGGCTCTGCAAGGCTCACATATAAGACGCACCCGCTTTCACGCATCAGGTTTCGTCATAACGGGTACGATTACGCCGATCGATACCAGCACGAGACTACCTCAAATCCCAGCGGCTCCAACTTTGCCGGAGGCTCTCACTGTGGCTGCCGCCGCTATCGCTAAGCATCCCGATTGCAGCGCCGACCTCAAGGCTGCACTTCAGCCTGCTTATCTCACAAACACCCTCCAGCGCAAACCCCGGAAAGCTGTGCAACCACTAGCTTTCGGTCTGCGGGGAACATCGCATTCCCCTCGCCATTGGACGCCGAGATCCGTTTGCGGCTCGCGCGGATCTACTTCGTTCTCCAATTGAGGCTAATCAGTAAGACCAGCTTCCGTGCGGGAATTGTTTTGAGCCGCATGACTGGATTCCTTTCGATGTCTCATTGCGTTCTTGTCTTCTGCCTGGAACTTCTTACTTGTGCCCTCGTATCGAAGGCTGCAAGTACCCGTCTCCTTGTTCTGTTGCGGCTCTGTCATGCACAGCCATCTTTCAACCAGTCGTCGGTTACATGAACTTATAAAGCGCCTTTCTGACATCCCGGATTTCACAGTCACATTACCCGCACACAACTACACGCCTCCTCAGAGCTCGAAGATGGATCTGAAGAGACTCCGTGGCGTCATTGACGCCTCTGGGGAGTCGATCAATGGCACCGCTGCCAATCTCACCGATCTACCCAGCAACATTCTGGAGGCCTTCATCCCGGGATATAGCTTGATATCAAGGTTCATTCTTGATGCGTTCGGCTTTGACATTGGTTTGGTTGTTTCTCTTGGCCTGCTGGTCTTTGCAACCGTCACCTCCGTCACATACGTATGGGGCAAATCATTCTCTCTGTTCCAGGATTATTACATGTCCAATGTCTACATTGACGATTCAGATGATCTGTACGACTCTGTCCTGGAGTGGATTGCTGAACAGCGTATGTCCAAGGTGTCGCGCTCCATCAAGGCCGTGACGCGCTATGGTATGTCACACACAGAGGCCGAAGAGGACGGTGATGGCGCTATGGACGAGCAGGGCATATTCAACTACGGCAAATGGTCCGCTAAGATACCTCCCCGCTACGAGCCATACTTTGGAAGCCATCACTTCTGGCACGAGAGCCGTCTCTTCATGTTCGATCGTTCGCGTCGCGAGGTGACGCCTAATCCATATCAGCCCAGTCGAAAGGAGGAGGAACTCATCAAGCTGTCTTGTATTGGCCGGAGCACTGTGCCCATCAAGGTCCTGCTGGACTATATCAAGCTCTGGTCGATTGATAAGGAGACGGCAATGACGGTCATCCGCAGACCGGCAAGCAAGGATCGTTCAAGGTACGCAGGTGCCTGGGATCGCCTCAGGGCAAAGCCGTCTCGCCCGATGGACACCGTGGCTTTGGACCCAATTCAGAAGGAGAAGATCATCGCGGATATCAATGAGTATTTGCATCCTTCAAGTCCACGCTGGTACGCCACTCGTGGCATTCCCTACCGTCGCGGATATCTGTTCCACGGGCCGCCTGGCGTTGGCAAGACTAGCCTGGCTTATGCTGTTGCGGGTATTTTCGGACTCGACATCTACAACATCTCCTTACTCGAACCCACTCTCACAGAGTCCGATCTCAATCGTCTCTTCAACAACCTCCCACAGCGGTGTATCGTCCTCCTCGAGGACATCGACAGTGCCGGTCTTCTACGTGACGAAAAGAGCGATCAGGATGACTCCATAGAGTCTAAAAAGAAGAAGGAAGAGTTCAGCGCTGAGACACTTGCCAAGGCTCTCACCACCGCAAACCGTAAACAGAAGCAAGCAGATGACAACAAGCAAGGCATTTCCCTCTCTGGCCTCCTCAACGCCATTGACGGTGTCGCTACGCACGAGGGCCGCGTCCTTGTCATGACCACCAACCACCCGGAGAAGCTTGACGATGCCTTGATCCGTCCGGGCCGTGTTGATATGCAGGTTGAGTTCAGTCTGGCAACTCATGAGCAGATGCACGACATTTTCATCCGGATGTACTCGCCAGACGAGAACGTCCACACTGCTCCTAGTGCTCGTAGCAAAACTGCAAATGGAAGTGCGAAAGCCACCGCCAACGGTGCACCGAAGACGGCTGGAAACGAAAAGGTCGCCCCGAAGCTACCCTTTACGGCTGTCTACCCGGTTCTCTCGAAAGATGAACTTTGCCGCTTGGCCGATGACTTTGCTGCTCAGCTGCCGCAGGACAAGCTCTCGCCTGCCGAAATACAGAACTTCCTGCTCACGCGCAAGAAGGAACCCGGTCGAGCCCTGGAGGAAGTTGGTGAGTGGAGTCGCGCGTTGCTGGAGGCAAAGGAGAAGAAAGAGAAGGTCGTGAGGGTGCAGTGAGCGGTGCATAATGCCTAATCGAATGCCAAATCTCACCGGAAGGCCAGAATCCGCATTCAAATGTTATACGTCAAAAAAAGTGTTGCTGTCTGAGAGCACACTGGTTCCGCATTCTTTTTAAATTGGCTTTGCAGCTGTCCCCTTTTTCTCTCAACGTTCATTTCTTTCTTTTTTTTCAGTTCCTTATCCATCAAGCATATGTCGGGGGCAATTAGACGGTTCAAAAGACTCAGTCACAAAACGAGTTAATTACTAGCGTGTTGTAAATTTGTCGATAGTCGTCATGCTTGCTGGCAAAAATCCGGGGGGAGGGGATTCAGACTGAACGAGGGGAGATCAGAAAATTGAAAAAATGCTTTGAAAATGTCTTCATCAGGGACACTGTGGTACTTTGCTCAATTTACCCCAGTTGCCAGGCATTGGGTCAATGACTATCATGCATGATCGGGCCCGGGTCAAAGCGAGGATGTCGTGGAGCAATGCCTTGCTCCACAGCTACTGGCTGGTAGACAAGGCTGCGCCCTCATAATTCCCCATGTTCTACCTGGAGATCCACGACTGCAAGACGACGGCACTGGCGTCAGGGTGGAGGGTATCTGTTCTATTATTAAATCATTTCTACGTCTGCTTCATTTTTTGTTGCTACTATAACGCCCACTGGATGCACTCAGCGCAAGAAGACCAAAGTTTAAGGTGTGTTCTCTCTATCACACAAGCCGCTTATTTGCTACGCTTGTAAATCTTCCTCAGGAACTCCTCGAAGACCTCCTTCTTCAGGCCCTCGCTCTCGTCGATCTGGGAGATCAAGGACTTGATCTGGCCAACGCGCTTCTCCTCATAGTCCTCGTAGATCTTCTTCAGGTTCAGCTCGTCGTAGAGCTTCTTGACCTCGGCCTCGGCGGCGGCGTCCTTGCGGCCGTAGTGCTTCTCGAGCACCTGGCGTTGCTCGGGCGTCGCGATCTTGAGCGCCTGGTTGACCAGCCACGAGCACTTGTTGTCCTGGATGTCGGTGCCGATCTTGCCGAGCACGGTGGGGTCGGCGAAGTTGTCGAGGTAGTCGTCCTGAATCTGGAAGTACTCGCCCATGGGGATGAAGATGTCCTTGGCGATCTGGAGGTTCTTGGGGGTGGCCTTGTCGCAGAAGTACAGGGCGAGAGCGACGGGCAGGTAGAAGGAGTAGTAGGCGGTCTTATAGATGACAATGAAGGTGTACTTCTCGAGCGAGAAGTTGTCCAGGTCCACCTTGTCCTCGGGAGCGGTGAGCAGGTCGCAGGCCTGGCCCAGCTCCGTCTGGAAGGTAACCTCATGGAACAGCTCGACGAGCTCGATGTAACTTTTGTTCTGGCGGAAGTACTTCTTGAGCAGGACGTAGATGGACGACTCGAGCATGAAGGCGTCGTTGATGGCGATCATACCGACGTCGGGCATCAGGTACCAGCAGGGGCTGCCGCGGCGGGTCTTGGAGCTATCCATGATGTCGTCCGAGACGAGGAAGAAGGCCTGGAGGAGCTCAATCATCCAGCCGAGGGTGGCCGAGTGGAAGAACTCATCCTTGGTCAAGTCGCGGCCGAGCAGGAGGGACGAGGTGTCGACGACCGACATGCCGCGGTTGCACTTGCCGCCAACGGTGTTGTGGTTCAAGCTCTGAAATACACTGTCAGTTTTGGGGGTCTGGAGCAGTCAATGGCCCTGCGCGCGTACGTTCTTGAACCATTGGAGGGCATTGTCGGGCAGGTTGTACTGCTTGCTGTGAGCAAGCACGTCCTCAACCAATTGCGGGAAGACGCTCTCGAACTCCTTGAGGGTTACAGGCATGGCGACGAATGGCGATTGTAGGCGTCAATGGGAAGGCGCGACACGGATGTAAAAAAGATAGGCAGCAGCGCAGGGGAGAGGAATGGGGTGGGGTGTTCGAGGGGTCCAAAGGCGGTGAAGCATACTTCAAGCTGTGCCCCAACACGCGCGGGATCGTCGAGTGGGATGTCTGGTTCCGCCGGAGTAACGCCGGCGGGCGTGTTTACGCGCTGCGGCAGGCGCGCCCTCCTCCGAAGCAGCTCCCGCAACCGATTGGAAATTCTTACACAGCTTCAACTCTCCGTTCTCTCTTCGCATGCACATACCACACTTGAGCTCTCTGAATTAACCAGTTCTCCGCTCCGGTCCGGAGCTCTCACGACCGTCATGAGCGGCCTCTCAGAAAGCGACTCTGCCCAGCTGCAGGCCCAGCTCCGCCACGCTGTTGTCGCATGCAACGAACGTTGTCTGTACCAGTCTTCGAAATGGTCCGTCGCTGATGTTTCCTCTCCGCCATACTAGCGAGCCCTGACACCGGTAGCCTAGGGCCGCCGAACTCCTCAATTCTTTCGAGTCAACCGACCTAACCTATGGCTCAGACACGGATGCAGATTCACCCGTCGAGGAGGAATCTCCGTCGAGAAAAGACGCATTTCCCTTAGACCCCATTGAATCGTCCATGGAGGCCAGAGAACTACACAAATACCTCCTTGCGAAGTCCTTCTTTGACTGCCGCGAGTACGACCGTTGCGCTGCTGTTTTTATACCTGCGTCAGCATCAGGCGCACCCGCGCAAGTGCCACTTGCGCCTCCGGTAACAAAGCCAAGATTGAGCCAGAAAGGCAAGGGAAAAGCAAAAAGTTCAGATGAGTCGGAGCCTGCGGCGGTTTCGCTGTCTGGAATAAGCCAGAAATCGTTGTTCCTGGCTCTCTACGCGAAATACATGGCTGGAGAGAAGCGCAAAGATGAGGACAGTGAAATGATACTAGGCCCGGCCGATGGAGGGGCGACAATCAACAAGGAACTCAAGGGCATCTCAAGGATATTAGAAGAGTGGTTCAATGAGCGCAGTGCTGAAGGCAAGGAGGGCTCAGGCTGGCTAGAATACCTCTACGGTATCGTGATGGCCAAGAGCAAAAATGAGGAGCTGGCAAAGCAGTGGTTGATCAAGAGTGTGCATTTGTACCCCTACAACTGGGGCACATGGCAGGAGCTGTCTTCTCTGATCGGCTCAGTAGAGGAACTGAATTCGATTACGGAGCAACTACCCCGAAACCTCATGACCTTCCTCTTCCACATCTACACAAACCAGGAACTCTACCAATCAACGGAGCAGATCCATAACGAACTCGCACAGGTTCAAACCATCTTCCCAAACAGCGCTTTCCTCAAGACACAAAAAGCGCTTCTCTATTACCATTCGAAGGACTTCGAGGAGGCCGAGTCGATATTCTCTTCTCTCCTCGTGACCGACCCCTACAGACTTGACGCCCTCGACAATTACTCGAATATCCTCTACGTCATGTCCCTCCGTCCGAAACTAGCCTTCCTCGCTCAACTGGCAACAGCGAATGACAAGTTCCGTCCAGAGACATGCTGCGTAGTGGGTAACTATTATTCGCTGAAATCGGAGCACGAGAAAGCGGTCATGTACTTCCGCCGTGCTCTCACTCTGGATCGGAACTTCTTGTCGGCATGGACACTCATGGGACACGAGTATGTGGAGATGAAGAACACACACGCAGCCATCGAGTCGTACCGCCGTGCCGTTGACGTCAACCGCAAGGACTACCGCGCCTGGTACGGTCTCGGGCAAACTTATGAAATGCTGGAGATGTACAGCTACGCTCTATTCTACTTCCAAAGAGCAGCAAGTCTACGTCCTTACGACCCTAAGATGTGGCAAGCTGTTGGGAAATGCTTCGCAGAAGTCGGCAAGATCGCCAACGGCATCCGCGCCTACAAGCGTGCACTGGTGGCCGCCAGCTACTACGACGGTGGCAGCGGCGGGTTCGGCGCCAACCCTGGCGAGGGAGGGGCGCTCGCATCTGGCGTGCTGGACCCTGAGACACTGTATCAAATTGCGTTGTTGTACGAGCGGCTCGACGATCGCGAGGAGTGCGCTGCGTATATGGAGCTTTGCTTAGCTCAGGAAGAGGGACCCGAGCCCGATCCTGATGATCCAAATAGTCCGAGCAGTTTGGGCGAAGGGGAGAGCTTGGGTGTCGGTGTTACGCCCACGACGAGCAAGGCGCGGATGTGGCTGGCGAGGTGGGCGTTCTTCAGTAAGGATTATCAGCGTGCGATGGAGTTGGCAAATGAGCTGTGCCAAGATGGGGTGGATGTAGAGGATGCGAAGGCATTGGTGAGAGATGTGAGAGCGAGGATCGAGAGGGAGAAGGGAAGGACCTGATGCGGGATGGTGGTGTGATTGATGGAGACGATGGATTGTGGGGTTTGGTGGGTCGCAGGAATTGGGTCGCGAATAGTGACACGAGCGAAGTGGATTCGGTAATGGTTGGTTTCCTAAATGGGAGATTTATGAGCGTAGAGCATGCCGCTGGTATGTCATACCTGCGACCATCGTCTATTCATGCGGGAGGAAAGACATTCAGACACTCGCCGCCCAGTAGGCTTCATGAGTTTCTCGTCTGGGTCTTAGAAGGCTTCGAGAATGTGTTCCCAGTGTCTCTGGAACGCGAATGCCGTACTTTGAACGCCGAAAATCGTTGGGAATTTATTCGCGGGCACTCACGATGACGTTTGTGCGGTCTCCACGCGGAGCGCACATCTGCGGGAGCGATGACGACAGACAAGCAGACAAGGCGCGCGCGGCGCGGGGATCGACACTGCCGAGCGCCTCCCTCCGCTGACGTCCGCCCCAATATTCTTTTCCCTGTACGAGCCGCAGCCCAATGACCAGATTAACATGTGGTTCCGCGTGCCGCTGTCGTTCGCTCAACGGTTGGGCGGCAGCAGGTACCGCGTTCCGGGTGGCGATCGAAGGTTCAGCGACTGATGCAGGGTCCTGGCTAGATCGGAGCAACTAACAGCCTCTGCCAGGTCTTGACAGGGCCAGACCCGCAAGGGACTCTGCTCTTGGATGACGCTGACTTCTCCCAAGGACGGGCTGGCGCCACGATGTCGTGGCATGCTCCTACAATCATCGATGGCGCTTCAGGAAAGAGCGTAGGAGCAGATGGGCGTTTCACTCTGTCTTTATCTTCGCCCCCGCCATGCCCTGCTCCTATTTCTTCTGTCCCTACAGGCTGCCCTTATGACGAGCGGTCCCCACAACTTCAGCCGATCTAATCTTGATCCCACCTACTGCCCGGGTCTTGCTCCCAGTCTATTACTTTTACTACTAGCCTCTGTCCTTTATTTTTCTACTTCATCTCCGCCTTCACCCTCGTCCCTCCACATCTAACCCGCCGCCGTCATGAACGGTGAAAAGCCTCCGGCCGAAACGTCGGCGAAAAGTGCCGCTGAAGCCTACGGAAACATCGACACCAGTGAGAACTCCGGCATCGACGTCACACACAAGCAGAACCGCACGGCGCGCACCACCCTCCTCCATCAATTCCTCCGGCCGTTCCGCAGCCAACTCGTCAAGCCGAGCGATCCTTTCCCGCCGGGCTCACCGCAGCTAACGCCGCACCCGTCCTGCATTAAGATCTGCGGCGTCCGCGAGCGCAAGGTCGCAGACATCTACCTGTACGACCTCGTCCCGGAAGCTACGCACAAGACGACGTCGAGGGCGACGACAAGCACCGCGGCCTCGCACCTCAGCACGGCCGGCGAGATCGCGCACGAGGCGGCCGAGGAGGAAACGCTGCGCAAGAACCGCGAAAATACGAGGGGCATCGTAAGGCGGATATACTACATTGCCGGGGGCAGCTGGCGCGAGCCGCCCAGCCACCAGCACTGGAAGTTCATGGCCAAGCTGGCGGCGGCTACGCCGGGAACAGCGGTTAGTGTCGTCAGCGTGCCACTGGCGCCGAACGAGACGGCCAGTACGGTCTTTCCGCGTTTGCTGACGCTGTATGAGCGTGTTATGGAGGAGTCGACCTCGAAGGGCGAGAGGGTTATTTGGGCTGGAGATAGCAGCGGTGGGAACATCGTGCTAGGACTTGTGGGAGAGGCGTTGAGGGTCGGCAGAACGGGACCCGACGCCCATGAGGTTGCGAGAAGGGCGAGCGTGATCGGCGAAACCGGGGAGAAGAACGATGGGTTCCCCCGCGAGCGACCGGATCTGGAGCGTGGGAAGACAGCGGATGAGATCGTGGAGTTCGCGGCTGATGAGGCGATGTCGGTCGAAGCTAGAGAAGGCGTCAAGCCACTGCCGGCTCCATCCGCCCTTTTGATCATCTGTCCCAGTGTGGATGCCCGGAGAGAGAACGAGAAGATCGAGGCGATACAGGACAAGGATCCGATCCTGATTGCTGCGGAGAGCAAGCAACAGGCCGCCGACTGGGCTGGGGATTGGTCTCTGGACGATGAGCGCATCAGTCCAGCGGTCAACTACACGGGCAAGGATAACCTGATCGAATTGCTGTCGGAGAAGGGTGTGAAGGTCCATGGGATAACCGCGGGTTACGACATTCTCAGTCCTGACGCTATAGTCTTGAGGGAGAGGCTGGAGAAAGGAGGCGTGTATGGGAAGTGGCTGCACTGGGACAAACAGATGCACTGCTTCCCATTAGCGTGGTTCTACGGACTTCCAGAGAGCAAGGAAGGGTTGCATTGGATAATAGATGTCCTTCAAGACGAATAGTTGTGAGGGATGCAGATACCCACGGAGGGGGAATCTGCTGGGGATCAAGAGGTTCTCGTTCAGAAATGCCAAGATAGAGTGGACTAGATCAACGGTTATGAAGACACCCGAGGACGAACGCTAGGGCAATAGAGGTGTTCGTGCTGAGGGCGTATTTCTGATTTTGGTCAGCGCTTCGGGTGCATCGTGATGCCGGTGTAGGCAACGCAATAACGCTATGGCGTTTTAGGTTTTCCTTCTTAAATTACCAGACCTGGAAAAAATGCTGCGCGATCATCCGAAATCTTGTCCGGGTTCCGCCAAGGTTCCGCGACTCGACAGCATCGCGTCTTCTTATATTGACCCACAGGGATGCTTACATACGAACAGATACGCTACCGCAAATAGTAAATGGCTCCAGGAACGGGAATATGATTCTGTCCGACAGTTCTGGAAATCACGCGTGCTGGCTTTGCCGTGATGCCGAAACATGTGGATGCGCGCTATAAACGCCGAGTCAGGCAGCGCGCGAGAGCTGCTCATTGGTGCCTTCACGCTACACCAGGACTCCACAAGACGCCTCGGTAAAGGTGCACTCCGAAGGGCCTAAGGTTCAATTTCCCCACGTCTTCGTCTTGGCTAGGCCGTCGCGTGTGCGAAAAAGAAAGCTATCCTGATCTTCATCTGAGACTGGCGTCGTGTTGGGAATGAATCAAGTCCAATCGGCATTTCGCAACTTGGTGTTGGAGTTGATTAGCATCTTCCTGGGGCGACAGAGTACGTGCGTAAACGACACACGGTACAACAGGCTCCACATCTCCAGAATTTGCCCCTCTCGGAGTGCGGCTGTGGCGGGCGCTTATGCAGTTGTGGAAGATGCCTCGGTCTTGCCCCAGGTTTGTGCGCCACAGGCAGAGGCTTAGTTCTTGCTACGCCCTCCTTGGATGGCGCGACAATTTTCGGCCGATAGGAAGCGTTTGCGTCAGGTGGAGCGTGCTGTTGATCCTGTGGGTAGCACGACCGAGGCACATACCACCTGCTCCGCTGTCTTCCCTGGGACTGATTTATAAAGAATCGTGCACGGCGCGTATCATGAATTCGCACCCATTTCAGACTGCTGCAACACTAGGATATTTTTTCCCGCCTATCTGACATCACCGCGTCACTTTGTGCGACATCAGCCACCAACGCCTACGACTTTGCCCCCAGCCAAAAATTCGGCGCAGAACTTTCTGACCAAGCTCACGCCACTTCCAACGGGATTCCATCACAATGGCTGAAAAGCCTAACGACTACGATGTCATCATCGTCGGAGCTGGCATCTCCGGTATCAATGCTGCCTACCGCGTCCAAACACAGTTGCCAGCGGGTACAAAATACACAATTCTTGAGGCGCGCGATAACATGGGCGGAACCTGGGATCTGTTCAAATACCCTGGTATCCGCTCAGACTCAGACTTGCACACCTTCGGATTTCCTTTTCGCCCGTGGGACGAGCAGAAGGCCATCGCCGATGGTGCTTCTATCGTGAAGTACATCAAGAAGACCGCAGCAACATATGGCATCGACCAGCACATCCAGTACTGCCACAAGCTGATATCTGCAAACTGGTCGTCCGAATCTCAGAACTGGTCTCTTGATGTCGACGGGAATGGCGAGAAAAAGAGGTTGAATACATCTTTTCTGCTTATGGCGACCGGTTATTACGACTACGATGAACCGCTTCAGACGACCATTCCCGGTCTTGAAAACTTCAAGGGCACTACAGTGCATCCCCAGTTCTGGCCGGAAGGTTTGGACTACTCAAACAAGAGGGTGGCTATCATTGGCAGTGGCGCAACAGCCATCACTCTCCTCCCCGTTCTCGCTGAGAAGGCCAAGCATGCCGTTATGCTGCAACGTTCTCCTGGCTACATCATTTCCCTCCCCACCGTCAGTCCTCTCGACAAAATCACACGCGCCATCTGGCCGACATGGATCGCACATACGCTTATCCGCTGGCGTTTCCTAGTCCAGGGCTACCTCTTCTTCCACTTCTGTCGCACCTTCCCCAATGCTGCCCGCAAGCTCATCCGTCTGGGCACGGTGAAGCAGCTCCCCAAAAATGTCTCGCACGATCCCCACTTCGTCCCTAACTACAACCCGTGGGAGCAGCGCATGTGTGTCTGCCCCGACGGTGACTTCTACAAGTCTCTACAGGAAGGCCGCTCCAGCATCGCCACCGGCTCAATCAAGACCGTGACCGACCGCTCCATCGAACTCGAGAACGGCGAGCGCATCGACGACCTCGACGTCATCGTCACGGCCACCGGCCTCAAGATCCAGATCGGTGGAGGAGCCAAGCTCCTTGTCAACGGCGAAGAGGTCAAGCCAGGCGACAAGTTCATCTGGAAGGGCCTTATGCTCCAAGACGTGCCTAACGCGGCCTTCGTCATCGGTTATACCAACGCTTCGTGGACGCTCGGTGCCGACGCGACGGCGCAGCTGGTCACGCGTTTGATCAACCACATGCGCTCGAAGGGTATGACGAGCGCGGTGCCGAGGATTCAGAGCCAGGAGGACTTGCAGCCCATGCCGGTGCTGAACCTCAATTCAACGTACGTGCAGAAGGCTTCGGGCGTGTTGCCCAAGGCAGGCGATAAGGGACCTTGGGTGGCGAGGAAGAGCTATTTTACGGATATTTGGAATGCGAAATTTGGAGATATCAAGACGGGGTTGCAGTTCTACCGGGTGTCCACTTAGGTAGGTTGGGTCTCAAAGACGGAGAGTGATACTCAATGGCAAGCAAAATGGCGAGGGCAATGCGTTTTTTGGTTCGATGCTCATAACCTCTTTATTAGTCGCCGGGTTGCTCTGCGGCGCTTTGCTTCTAGCTACCACTATTGTAGACAGGTACCAGTTAGCCGTGAAACATCAGCTTCATAAAACCCGATGAGAAAATCTTTGAGGTATCATCGCTTTCGAATGTTTTGCAACCGCGACCGTGGGGAAGATACTGTGATGCAAAGTGACGGGCTCTCTCTTTAATTAGCCCGCCGAATCAAAGCACGTGGGCACGCGTTACTAAGGCCGTCAGCGCGTTCGGGCAAGCCACCGCGATATTATCCGCCGCTTTGTTGCCTGAGACGACTTCAGAAGTCTTTGCAACCCATTTCCGACATGGAGGACGATTTCGAAGATACGCTGGATACACAGCGCATAGCTGAGATCAGGAAGATGGTACGGTCACTTCATGCTTCACGGCCCTTGCGCGCAACCCCGGTCTGCTTCAGCGGAGATCGCGTACCCATGCCGCTTTTATGCACTCGTTTGTGCACATCTCGCAGCGTCGCCCAGGTACATGACTTGAGAGCAAGCTGACCGCTCACAAATCACCAGACTTCGAGCCCAGCTGTGCACTTTACGCTGCCCGACGCGTCGGTCGCTGCAACGCGTCTGCCTGACTCCGCCGGCGACTGTGACGCGAATCGCCGCTCCGACGCCGCTAACGCCATCGCCGTCCACCGCCGCGACGAACACTCTGAGCACAACGACGACAGCGGCCATATTCTTGCTCGATCTCCGCAGCCCGACGTGCCCACCTATCGTCATCGCCGCCGCACGTCCGCCCTCAATGCCAATCCCGTCCCACACCTGACACCATATCGATCCGCTCCGACCGTCCCTACGCCTGCGGCACTCGACGCGATATACACACAGTGCAGGATGTTTCATTCATTCAATGGCTTCGAGGGAGACACCCAGCCCCTAGATTCCCAAATATACCGAGATTTTCAAAAGGGTCTTGGAGCGGAGCATGGGACGCCTGCGCCTGAGGCGGAAGCTGCTCCCGAGATAAGCACCGCGGATGATTGCGGCGAGCAATCCTACGAGGGCGATTCTGGGCATATCGATATCTTGGGCAACTTTCAGAGCATTGAGCACATCGAAGATGTAACGGCGCCACCCACCCAGGCGTCAGTGAACGGAGCACCGCAGCCACATACCAATGGCGTCGCCCTGGAGTCGCAAGGTCAAGCAGAAATGCCTACTCAACCACTATTCGTACAGCCGGAGACGCCTGCGATGGCAGGCAAGAAGCGAAATAATCGAGGGGATGTTCTAAGCTCAGCCACACGCACGCCTGGCTCTGCGATAAATCCAAACTTGTTCAACAATGGCACAGGCGCCCCGACACTGTCCATGAGCCAAGTGTTCAACGATACCCAAGGCAATTCCTCCCCACAGTTGGGCGGCCCTCGCTCTGATGTCATATTCCAGCGACCTTCGCCGAATCTCTTCATGCGCTTCTCGTCCGATGCGGTCGCGATGTCCTCGCCGACGAAGGCCAACCACAGTCAATTCTCCCGCGCAGCAACGGAACCTAGAGATTCATACACATCAATGAAGGAGTCTCAGGAGACTCGCGATCGCCAGCGGAAAGCGGAACTCGAAGCCGAGCTGGAGCACCTCAGGTCTGACAGTTGCGATGAACTGGATGATGACGTTACGTATGAGCGCCGAAAGGCCGAAAGAAGCAGGGTACAAACGGAACTTCGCCACTTGGCCTCGAAGCTTGCTACAACAATGAACGGATTGGGCCAGGACAAGGCACAGAATCCCGCGTTCACTAGGAGCGATACGGCGCTGTTCACACCTGCAAGGTTCAATCTGCAGAGAAAGAATGTCGTGGAGATATTCGACGATGTTGACAGGTCGGATTCCGAAGGCGAATTGGCTTCCGATCCGCCAACGATTCAGAAGCCCCTGCGTTTGTCGCAATCGAATGGCATTGAGGTGCCCATGACTTCCTCGCGACCCTCGGCACGAGCTACAAAGCCTAATCCTATCGATTCACCAATCGCTACTGATGGCATTTCGAGCAGCCAGAACAGCGCCCGGAAAAGCCAGACTCATACAAACAGAACATTCAAGAAACTGCTTGAAGCCGGAGATGAAGTCGCAGTAGCCGACTCTCAACCCAGGAACACTCAGGCTGAGGAAGACAGCAATCAAATGCCATCCCACCTACTTGATGTATCGTCCCTGGAGGCGCGCGTCGCCCAGTCGCAGTATTCAGTCATGACCGATGGTAGACGTGCTGAGATGGATGCTCATGTCAACAAGACGCTCAAAACTTCGTCACTTCCGCAACCTCCCGCGGATACAAGCCAGATGGTCAATGCAGTTGATGATAGCGGTTACGTTGAGGACGCAGAAAAGGAGATTCCTAGCAGTCCCCCGATTTATGCGCCTGCGGATGAAGATGAGCTTGAAGAGGAGAATGCTAGTCAGGATGGCATTGCAAGTGATGCCGAAGACCATGATAGATTTGGCTTGAATTATGATTACGATAAGCCCGACATGTCTCAGATGCATGACGACGAAGGGCCTGACTACATGGATTCTTCTAGCAGGTATAGTGAGCAGGGCGACGAGGAAGAGGGAGAGGAGGGGGAAATTGATACAGTAGGTCAGCATGACGACGAAGGCATCGAAGAGGATCCTCAGGTACACGCAGTAGCGGAAAGGGACGCACCAGGGTCACAAGAGGCGTGCCAAGAAGAGAATGCTCAAGATGATGACCACACGGCCAGTCGAGAGGGAAGCCCCGCCCGTGCAGTCACGCCTGCCTCACATGCAAACAAAACATCGGAGACCCAGCGGACCATTCCTGAAACAGATCCCTTTGAGGAAACACCAGCATTGTCTTCACAACGTCACGAACCGGATCCCGCTTCTTCCACCTCAAGCATAGTGCAGAACACCGCTCAAAATACCAATTACAATATCGCGCAAAGTAGCGTACAGCAAGACCAACAAAGCAACGACGCATCCGACGCTGTCGATTCTCGAGAGATGCACACTTACAGTACCGCACAGACTCACATTTCTGATTCGAACTCACCACGAAAATTGGTGCAAAGTCCACACGAGGAACTAAGCCAGCGAACGCCCAGATCTTCACGACCTGTACGACGACTTACCGACATTGCCGCAGATCCTTCACAACGCAACGAGTCACTAGAAGACTTGGAAGACGCGATGGATATTCTCGATGATGCAGACAAGGAGTTCGCTGAGGTCATGGCCCTTCAGGCGCCTGGACCTGGTTCGTCACCATTCCGTCCTGCTAAGCGCATGAAAACCTACGGCCACCGTGCTCTTCGCGAGTATCCGAAGAAGGTCAACCGCCCTCCTTCTGTGTCGCCTACCCCAGATACCGGAAAGGCACTCGAAGATAAAGAGGATGAGAACATTGCTGAGGAGGATATGGTATTCACAAAGCCTGCTGTCTTAAAGAAGAAGCTGGCACGCTCGGTTCAAGAGACACCTCAGAAGAAGAACCCGTCGCCGAAGAAGGTCGCTGCGACGCGGTCAACCAAAACAAAGGGTGGTCAGAAGATAGCTGAAGAGGCCAAGAAGTCTCGGGCCCAAAAGAAGGGATCAACGAAGCCAAAGAGCACGGAGCCTGTTGAGACGAAATCCGTTGAGCAACAGCAGAACGATATGCCAGAACAAGAAGCAATCGCGGATCGCCAACCGGAGGCTTCAGATGCTCCTGCTGCACACCAGAACGGCTCGGATCATCTGGTCACAGAGGCCAAGCAGATCGTTGCTTCAAGTCGCGTACTTGCATTGTTCAAAGACCTCAAATCCGCCTACTATCCAGCGACTTGCCTGGGCGTCTCTGTTCAAGATGGCTCCAAGTATCGAATTCAATTCGATGATGGAACGGTCACTGACTTGGAGAAAATGCACGTCAGAAGTTTCAATCTCAAACCTGGCGACCAGGTAAGAGTTGACATGGCGAAGATGCGATCCAAGCCGTACATTGTTCGCGGTCTGAAGGATTTCTTGTCTGCGGAGCAGATTGTCGAGGCTAGTACGGGCGAGCAGGCTCCGCCTACTGACATCCACGGTGCAAAGACGTTGGTTCTTGAAGTCAAACAACGAGAGAGTATGCCTAAGAGCACTACGATAGAGATAGTCGAGGTACCGCTGAATAACATCTACATCACCACCTCAATGTGGATTCACTTCAAGGACCGTATCTACGTCCATCCATCTGAGATTCTTGGGGTCAATCCACGTCCGCAAACGCCTTCTACGAACATGTCTGCTCCAGGAACGCCAACTACTGGAAAGACACGTCGAACGGCCATTCCGACACCAGGAACGTCCATTCAGCATCCTACAACCGCTGCACCAGCAGGTACTGCGCCAGGCATCTTTTCTGATATGGCCTTCGCATTGACATTGCATGGGCCGGACGATGAACGCAAGAGCATTTCGAAGCTTATCCTCGAGAACGGTGGTCGCATACTCGACCCAGGCTTTGAGGTTCTATTCTCGTCAAACAATGCTAATGTAGCGGGTCCGACGAAGACGCCAGCCACTGCGTCCAAGACCTCCAAGGCCACCCCGGCCGATAAAAAGAAGTCTGTCTTGCTTTCAGTTGCAAACACGTCCGAGTCCAGCTCCACAGCCCTTGCGTTGACCACGCAAGCCACCGATTTCGGTTTCGTTGCGCTCATCTCCGACAAGCACTCCCGCCGTGCCAAGTATATACAGGCTCTGGCCCTCGGCTTGCCCTGCCTGTCGTACCACTGGCTCATCGATTCAATCTCATCACGCTCTCTTCACCCGTGGCACCTCTACCTTCTCCCTGCCGGGGAATCCGCGTTCCTCTCCGGCGCCATTCGCAGCCGCACCCTCACCCCATACGATCCAGCCGGCGACGATGCAAAGCTGGAAGCGGTGCTGCAGCGCAGGCAGCGGTTGCTCGACGGGAAGAGCGTGCTGTTGGTTCTCAAGCCCGAGAGGGGCAAGGCGTACAGATTCCTGACCGCGGCTATGGGCGCTACGCGCGTGGCTTGGTGCCGCGATGTCAAGGAAGCGCGCAGGCTGTTGGATAAGGATGAGTGGGATTGGGTGTACGTAGATGGCACTGAGACGGATGCGCTTTTCCCTGGTCTGGCCGCGCCTGGTCCGGGCGCCGTGGCGGGCAAGAAGAGGAAGAGGGGCAGTGCGGCGTCGTTTACGTCGACGGTGGCGGCGGAGAAGACGAACAGCTCGATGGCGGCATCTTCGTCATCCTTTGCGGAGAGAGAGAAGGAGACTGGTGATGTGAAGACGGTGGTGTTGGAGTCGGGCAGGATGGTTAAGGTCGTTGGCGATGAGTTAGTGATTCAGAGCTTGATCCTCGGGGCTCTGATTGAAGGTAATTAGAGTGTGGCGAAGGTGGTTGCTTTCTCTTCGGTATTCCCTGTCTGATATAGAAGGAACGGGTTTCTCAAAATATAGGCACTCGACGGAAAATAGGGGTTGTGTAAGATAGGCGTTTTCTGGAGGGGTATACATAAGTGTTTGCTTTAAACACATGCTTCGGTGGTCTCTTCAAGGATGGTTCGGGTAGAGAACAGGTGTTACACATGGCTGGAAGTCAGAGGAAATGACAGTAGAAATGTAAATGAGCGATTAATCGATTCTCGGCTTGCTTAGTGAGGTCCTTACACTTCAAGACCGGTTTGACCAAATGAGCATGTGAAAGGTGCAATTTGTTTGTTAAAATGAACTCTGTAGGAGAAATAGGAAGGCAGGTCACTTAATGTGGCAATGGCAAGCGAAACAATTGATGACGCTCACAGATGTCATCTGCGGACTTCACTCGCCACCCACAGTTGAACTACTCCGATTTATTCAGACTTCCTATCTCTAAAACTAGTATCCTCTCAGGTCTCTAACTGTCTGATATCCTGTTTGGTTCTATGAGCCTATCCTACTGCTCCTTCTATTCTCCTGTGATCCTCGAACACGGCTCATACAGCACCTTTCAGTGCTTGATCTGTCGCGCCATTGTGGCTCTCTTCCAATGCCTTCGAAATGGCACCATTGCTGCCCCTCCCGCCGGTCCCATCGGCCTGAGCTTCTGCCGCGATCGCGGCATCCACGTCTGTGGTGATTTTTTTTACGTCAGCATGCGCATTCAATAGCCGTTGATCCGGTTCTTCCTAGAAAAGCACTAATGGCCAAGAAATGCCGGGCAAGCATACCGGCGTATTCATGATCCGCGCCCCCGCCCACCCAAAACCGCAGCTTCTCCCGCACGAACTCGTCGAAATCCCACTCCCCTTTCTCCAGCTTATCCTCGCCGGCCGTCCAGATGTACGTCTCGGCCTCGACGCTCTCCGTCTCCGTCGACTCGACTTTCCCGCCCGGCACGCCCGCCGCGTCCACCCGGCCCGCTGTGACGACGCTGACGGCCACTTTGCGCCGCTCGTACTCGTCGCCTTCGAACAGGTCGAGGCGGTAGATGTCGCCCTCGGTCAGGCCGGTGACGAGGGTGCCGCGGACGGTCGTGGAGGGGGCGGAGGGCATGGGGATGACGCCCGGGTAGTCGGCGTGGCGGACTTTACGGCGCTGGTGGCCGGGGAGGAAGGCGGGGCGCGCGGTCGTGAGAGAAGCTTGCCAGGGCTCGGGGTCGGGCTTGCCGTAGATGACGCGGTAGAGGACTTTGGGGACCATGAGGGTGCCTGTATGAGAGCGGGAGTTGGGTCAGCATCAGGCGTCATTGAGATGTATGGATGAAGGCGCATTGGGCGTATAACCATAGAAGAATGCGGTGCGATCGCCCATTGCGGCGGAGGTCTTTGCGGAAGATCGGACGGGTCGATTCCAAGCTGGATTGTGAAAGCTGTGGTTCTGGAGACGGCAAGTATGCGGTTGGGTTTGTATTATAAGAAACGAAACAACCAACAAGAGAAGCTAATTGAGATGTGATATTTGAAAAACTTTAGACGATTGAAGGCACGGCCGGGGGACGGCGGAATGAATACGGGGAACAATGACGATTTGGCTGGAGATAGGCGTGGAGATAAGGGCCTTGGCGAGGAAATGGTCAGCCCTACCCGCTTCGAAGCACGCTAAACGTGCAAGGAACCGCGGGCCTTTCTTCTCTCTCCTGGCGCGTGTCTGACATCCTGCCACTTCACCCTCTGACACGAAACCCTTCGAGCACCCACCCGGAAAGACATGCGATAGCAGCGTTCCAATTGCTCTGAAGCCGTCGTTCCGCTTTTACGTCCAAACGTCCTCTCTATGCCCCTCGCCGACTACCTCCCCGAATCTTGGACCGCGGAATCCGGCATCATGGGCTTCTTCTCAGGACTCGTCACTCACATTGCTCCAGCATTGTAGGCTAAGCCCCTGTCGCGATCTGCTTGGGATAGACCATTGACCCCTATGTGCAGCATCGTCACCTCGCCAATCACCTCCTATGCAGATCAAATCTACTCCATCCACCGGACGCGCTCGTCCGCCGGGTTCTCGATGGATATACCTTTGATCATGCTGGTCGCCTCTATATTGAAGTAATTACTTCCCTCCGCACCCATGCAACCAACTCCGCATGTTTCCGCAAGCTATTCTCGTCAACCACTTACTGACAGACCCCAATCTCTGCAGAATCTTCTTCTGGTTCGGCGATCACTTCGCGCTCTCGCTCCTACTCCAAGCGATCCTCATGATCTTCATGCAAGTCCTGCTCCTGCACGTTGCGCTGACTCACCGCCCGCCGCCCGCCGCGCAGCACACGCCCTTTGCCGCGCATCCGAAGCCCCGGCCGTACAACTTCTGGCAGTGGCGTCCGCACCGGCCGTACTGGACCTTCCTCATGTACTTCACCGGCGCGCTGGTCGTTCTGCACCTTCTGCTCCAGAACAGCTCGCTCATCATTCCTTACAGCTCAGTGCTGGGATACATTGCGTTGGCGATCGAGGCCTGCTTGCCGGTGCCGCAGATTTTGGCGAACCAGCGGGCCAAGAGCACCAAGGGCTTCCGCCCGAGCGTTTTGCTGAACTGGCTGGTCGGTGATACGTTCAAGCTGACGTTCTTCTTCTTGAGTCCGGAGGGAGAGGTGCCGTGGGCATTCAAGCTGTGCGGTTTGTTTCAGGCTTGCTGCGACGCGTACCTCGGTGTGCAGTGGTGGGTGTTTAGCAAGAGCGCGAAGGACCATGAGAAGACCGACGATATTCCTTTGTAGACTTCGCAGCATGCGGCGGGCGGATAATGGGAGTTCTCTGATAGAAGAGTGGGACGGGAATAGGCGGAATGATTTTGGGCAACAATACTGTAGTATATAACGAGAATAGAGTGTCTAAACAAGCTTAAGCAGTGTTCGTAGGCCGATGCCTTTCTGGGTTTCCATCGCGCTTATAGACTTTATTGCCCTGAGCAGCCCCCCAGGATAAGCTGTCAATCGTGCTCAAAAGCCAATGCTCTTCGGCCAACATTCAGTTGTAGCAACGCCATTCGCTATTCTATTTCATTTTGTAGACTCTAAGGATAGTTTCTTCGAGCACCTTTACAAAAGGCCCTTCCTGGCCAGCTCGATCTTGCGCACAGTCTCGCCCTCCTTGTATCCGCCCTTGCTTGCGCAGACTGCAATGCCTTCACCCAGCTCGACTTTGTCTTCGACGCCCGGAAACGCGCATGGGCAGTGATGTGGAAAGTGCACGCAGGAAAGCGTGCCGGGGCAGAGGTATTTGTCGCAGGTGGCTGTAAGCAACCAATGTCAGCATTAGCATGGATGGAGTTGGAATTTGACATGTAATTCTCTTTTCTGCAGACTGATGATTGGGAAGGAATGTTTTAGGCACAAGCTTACCGGTGTCGTACTGCTGCTGGTACCAGCTTGAGTCACTGGGCATGTTCTGCGGCTGTTGGTGGTGATGGTGGCCGCCGCCGCCGAACATGTGCTCGAAGAACTGGAATTGCGCAGAGACGCCGAGCGTCCAGGTGAGGAGGAGGAAGACGAAGCTGAGTGGGGAGTGCATGTTGCCGGAGTGTGATTCGCAGCCGTAGCACCAGGTTTGGCTGTTGGTGGTGTCCTGTCGCGTACACAGCTGTCTGGCCTCTTCGGCTTCGGGGATGCGAGCGCTCGCGCAAGGGCCAGGGTCCTGCCGCCGCCCGCCGTCATCGCCAGCGCCAAGAGCCAGTCGGCGGTCGACTTTTTCCGCGCCCCGCTGCCGTCTCGCCCGCCCGCAAGATTTCTGCCGGCGAGGTTGCGCGATTCTTTCTAGAGGTTCGACGAGCTTGCGACCTCCAGTGACAGCGAACAGCCAACGCACAGCGCGGCCAGAACTCTTCCTCACTCTTATCTCGTTCGATTCCAACACCGCAATGTACGCCTTCGTCTCCGCTCACCACAAATTGGGTCCTTCCTCGACTGACAACTTTTTTTTCCGAGCAGCATGCATTTGATGTACCACCTCGACGCTGAAGGCAAGCGTGTCTACACGCTCAAGAAGATCGTCGATGGTCGCGCCACCAAGTCCGCCCACCCGGCCCGCTTCTCGCCCGACGATAAGTACTCGCGCCAGCGCGTCACCCTCAAGAAGCGCTTCGGTCTTCTCCCCACCCAGCAGCCCAGTCAGTGATCCCCAAGTTTTTGACTCCCTGTGCTCCGCGCCTTTTCGAAAGGCGCGGTCAGGAGCGAGATATTCTTACTCATTTACAGAGGACAAGCAGGCGGCTCTGGGATCGTAGACGGCGCTGATAACGACAAGCTTGCCGGCGACGGCAAGGCGAAGGCGATCACTGCGACTGACAATGGCGTTAATGGAGTTCCGGCTGGTGATATGAAGGGTGACACGAAGCACGGTCAGGCGTTCGAGATGGTTGTTCATGCTCAGGAGAAGACCGACGAGGATGACATCCTCAAGGAGGGCAAGAAGGCCAAGAAGGTCAAGAAGGCTAAGAAGCGTCACGCGGCTAAGGAGTCCGCCAGGCGCAAGGCTTGGGAGTGATCCTTCTGGAGTGGCGATCTTTCTTGACAGGCTTAAGAGCCCTCTTTTCTTCCTAGAGAGGAAGTTAATCTGCACAATCAAAAAGTCTCCATTTCTGGACCAATCGATTTCTGAGGCCTCCCTTTTCTGAATCAATTGCTCCTAGTGTTTGTATAAAGTGAAGGCATCTATTCGTAAACATTTGATATCCTCTTTATCCTGCCCTGAAAAATCCGAAATGCGCCAAACCAATGCCCAAGATCCTATGCATGTGCCACCACCTACTTCCTCTTTCTAGCATTGACATTCCTGCCCGCTCCCACCTTGGGCCTGCCGCCTGTCTTGTGACGCTCGCCCGTGAGAATCGAGGGCAAGTAATCCTCATCCATGAGATCGCGCTGCTTCTGCCTCTTCTCCTGGGTGACGGCGCGCACGTACTCCTTCTGGTCCTCGGCGAGGATGAGGTCGGCGCCCCAGCCGTCCTTGCCGCCGCCAGACGTGATGCGGCCGGAAGCTGACTTGGAGGCGGGCTTGGGCACGCTGTAGCGCTCGCCGCGGTTGTTCCACTGCATGTTCTTCTTGAGGTGCAGCCTGAACTCGCCGTTGGCCGCCGTCGTGCACGTCACGCGCGTCAGCGTCGGCTTGCCGCAGCGCGGACAGAACTGCTTGCCCATCTCCTTGGTCGTCAGGAAGCAGGCGTGGCAGCGGAGGACGAAGGTTTTGAGGTGCTTGACGCGCTGCAGCGAGGGGGAGACGAGGTTGAGGTTCATCTGCAGGATGACGTTCTGCATGGCGAAGTCGGTCGTCATGATGGCCGCTTGCATCGTCTTGTTGGCGTCGCCCGTCTCGGCGCTGGAGTGCAGGTCGCGCGCTTGCTTCTTCTTGATGTTGGACGGCGTGATCCAGCCGTCGTTGTCCGAGTCGGATTCGGACGCGGAGGCCGTGCCGGAGGTCTCCTCTTCCTGCACCGCTGCGGGAATCTGCGGTGCAGACGGCTCGTCCACCGTGCCGGCGCCAGCGGTGGAGCTTTCTGGCACTGACGTTGGCGCATCCTGGGTGGCAGTGTTCGAGGGGGCGTCGTTCAAAGCAGTTTCTTTTTCAGCAGAAGTCACAAGAGGCTCTGTAGAAGTGGAGTCTGGAGAAGTCACGTCCGGTTTAGCATCATCAGAGATCTGCGCCTCTGCCAAAGCGGACGTGACCGCTTCAGTGGAATCGCCAAAGACCTCGGCAGGAGTAGAGACTGTGGTGTCCTCTCCGGCCGACGACGGAGCGTCGTCGGTTTGCGGCGGCTGGTTTTCTGGGTTGGAGGCTTCCGGGACAGGCTTTGCTGGAGGAGGGCCGTTTGTGCGCTTCTGGCCTGAGGCGTTCCTCAAGCGCCAATCACCGCCGTTCCGCTCACATTCCAGGTCGCGGACCAGGGCGATGAGCTGTATATCAGTCTTGCTGAGGACTGCAAGGTCACCGGTGCGGCGGGCGAAGTCCTGGACAAGCTTGACCGTGTCCGGGTGGGGATTTCTTTGGGTGAGAAATGGAAGCAAAGTAGTTTCGACCCGAGCTCTTGTAACTTCATCCCGAATTTCCGATATGACGGCGGGGATGGTGAAGAGAGTTTCAGACTGAGCAATCAGAGTTGAGACTGGAGGCGAATTTTTGATAATCGGGCCTGCGTCGATGACGAGGCTGTTGATGGGCTTCTCTGAAGCCATGATGGCGGAGGAGCCTAGTGGGTTTTGCTCTTGTGGGCTCAGGTGCGCGATCAAGGAGATTTGGACAGAGCGGTTCAGCTAGAGGGCGCAGTTGTGTTGTGGCGGGCGAGCGCGCATGCGACGTCTAAATTTCGCAACGCGGTTTTGTTCGTCGGCGCAAGGGTCCGCGGGGCGCAAAGGCGCAAAGGCAAATGGCCGCGTAGTAAGCAGTCACGTGCAGACTTTCCCGGTACGTCCTCCGGAGACAGGCGCCGGGATCTGATCCTCCATGTTTCCCGTCGCTGACATCGCAGCTCGGGCGACCTCATGACGACGTATCGAGAAGAGCTCTCGACGATTTTTTGCCGCAACCCTGGCCTTCGCTCACATCAATCCGGTGATCAGCCGTCACCGTACCCACACGGTCTCACCGGCATTCAGTTCGTTCTCGATCGATATCCTTGTCTGTACGACTTCGACACGCGGGCCGCTCTTCTAGACTACCAGTGTCCCGCGCCTCGCTCATGTACTTATCTCCACTCACCCGCCGCCAGACACGGCTCACATTTCCACCTTGTCCTCGGTCTTCGGATGAGCCACCGGAAGAAGATAGCCGCGTCCTCGTTCCAGAATCGTCCGTTTTGTCTTGCAGCGGCTAGATGCCTGCCGTCTCTCCATTGGCTCGGATGCTCCATGCCCATTGGAAATTTGACTTTGCCCATGCTTGCCCTTCATGATCCCTATCCCCGAATAGTCAGCCCACGGCCAATCCTCCCGGACATCGCTTCCTTCGTCCCATCCGCCATTGGCACCTAACTCCCGCGATCGTGGTCCGATAATCCGTTCCTTCCATGTCGCTTTGTCCCTTGGTCACCCGGCGAACCCGCAGGCCCAAACCGCTATCTGAACCCACCAGACAGGGCTCGTTCGGCGGAACCTGATGATGTCTGCCACAAGGAAGGCCCAAGGAGACATGTCGTTTATTGAGCTTGCGCGAATCCTTGTGAAATCGCGCGGGCCCGCCTCGTCATCCAACTTAGACGCATCTGACGCTATATGACCAGCACCGGCTACCTGGAACCTCCGAGCACTATTGCTAGCAAGCCGCCTTTCCTCTTACAAGTCAAATGTGATTGGATGGTTGTTTGTCTTGGCCCGGAATCGGGTGATCGTAACTTCGTTTCTTCGCGCATACGATGGATCGGTCGTCGGCAAATCTTGAAAACGGTTTTGTATTATGGCCCGAACCGCGTCTCCCCGCGAGACATGTGTTTCCCGGCCTGAAACACCCAACGGAGCGTCGTCCGGTCAAGCTGTTCAGCCAAGGAAGCCTCTTGTTCCTACACCAAACTTTTCAATGAGGCGGTGCGTATGGCTTCACTCGGCGGTCCGAGCCTAGATGTTGTGAAGCATCCTCTACGAACTTTACGGTGGTCGTTTCCACAGTGACGACTTCCGACTCTGCTCCATTTCTCCGTTCTCTGTCCAGCAGTTGCCGTTCTCGGCTGTTGTTGTATCCACTTTCTCCAGCACATGAGCAAAATCGTACGCAGACCTTATCAAGGGCTCAGGGGTAGGCGCTGTATTGGTTTGGTTTCGCGTTGAAGATTGATCAAGTTGGGCCGCGGAAAATGGGCAGACAACTGGGCAGCGTCAAAGTGCCAGCTTTCTTCGCAATTGTTAGCGCCCGGCTTCAAACGATCTCATGTTGAATACATACGAATGCATCAGCTGCTGAGGCGAGTAACCGCAATGGCGGATACTTCGCCGTTCTCCATCCGCAGGGGTCAGATCAGCAAATCTGCGCTCGACCTCTTCAGGAGCTTGGACGAAGAACAGGAGCATGACTTGAGGCTGTTTGCTGCTGCGTCTCAAATGTTGACGCGCTCGAAGGTGGTGACATCGGGAATAGGCACAGCTATGTTGGTTGGCGCGTCTCATCGGCTGGATGTCTTGTGAGTAAAGATGAAAGAGGATCTGCTCACCGACACGCGAGCACGGCAAAATAAGGCAACAAGAGAGAAGGCAACCATTAAAACGCCGCATACGTGGCACACCTCCGATGCCACAGAATTGTGGCCTTCCCGCCTCCGGTCAGCTGGACAAGGTGGACACATTCCACCTGACGGCGAAAAGGTATTTAAATCTCACAATTTCTTCATTTCCAGGCCATTGCAGTGTTGGAATCCTCTGAATTTCTCGCCATCTTGGCCAAGGTTACGCTGACAAACCGCAGAACCCAATGGCCTGGTTGATGCCGAAGGCCAAACTGCATTGGTTCCTCGAAGCGACGGTCCACACGCATGCAGAGAAATTCACGCCCACCGGCCACGTATGCCGATCGCTTTTGCCCCCCGAGTGTATCTTCACGCGGATGGCTACCTTGTTTTGGTTCTCTTCTGAGTTCTGCCGTTACGACAGCCGCCACGTGCATACGTCCAAAATCGTTCCCGCCGGCCAGACCCGCAAGTAACAGCACACACGGCTCTGAACTGCCATCCTCCGCTACCTTCCGCCCATGGTTTGGCTCGGGTCATTTAGAAATGCACGCGCCCACAAGTAAGATTACGGAAAGTGATCCGCTCTGTTGGTGAGCCACCGTTAACATATCCTGCGTCGGCCAAATGGGGAGCGTCTTGAGTGGCCTGGTGGACCCCCCTTGCCGTTTGCCATCATTCTGCACGGCACGCGTAAGTTGTCTAGACCGAATCATGGCATCCGTCAAGCCACCTGGTCAACCCCCGGCAGATGCAACCGCATGAGTCTTCTTCGTCCTCCGCTTTCATGCACCTGTGCTTGAGGGTGGCCCGATGCTTGTAGTATCCACATGCACAAGCACCTAACCGCGTTGTGGAGAACGCGGGTTCCGCCGTCGAGTTTCTCGCAGTGCTGTCCTAATACCTTTCCGAACCGCCGGCGCTTCATCATCCTTGGTCTTCCAAGACTCAGGCAGGTTTCCAGCTGTGTACCCTCTGAGCCACAGCGCGATAAGCGCTGCAATATTTGGAGAAAGTAGCATAGCGGGGCCGGGCTTCAAAAAATTCAGTCAACGGTCGACATGCGTATTGGCGTCACTCTTTCCCAGGATGGGTTTCCACTTACCAAGGACTGTGCCAGGATCTACCCCGTATCTCGCGTGCTGCTGAGATGATTGATCTCAACGGAGCCACGAAGGCTTAGAGTGGTCAAGATGAGCCGCAAAGGTAGCCAAGCACTTTAAAGCCGTCGACAGCCAGCATCGTCAATCACACCGCACGCAGAGATTCCTGAGATACTCTTACCCAGACAACTTCATATCTTGAGATTTCAGGAGCAAAACTGAGCCACGAAACAATGGTATGGTCTCCGAATGCAATCATATACATGTACTGACAATACTTGAGGCTCTCGTGTCTTTCTACTTCCGAATTACCAACATTGCCCCAAGGCCAGGATCTCGGCCACGGGGAATGCCTCGCGGTGTGTGGCTGCCTCCCGAAGGGGGCAATTCGATTGCTACATCATCGCAGCTGTTCTATTTTGATGGCAGGACTGTCTACGATGTCACTTATTCGGTCAACCCGCCAGCCGGCTCGCAGGAATTTGGTGTCTGCTCCATGTACCATGATTTTTCCACCTTTTGGGCGGTAGACTACGATGCTACACAGCACCTAGTCAACGAAGCAGATAACAGAGACTGGACTGCCGTCGGATTTGACCATTCAACCCCTACGATCAATTGGGTCGGCATTGGAGGAGGACAGAGAAGACTTGGCGTGCAACGCAACCAATCTTGGGTCCATGCACTCTTTCCTGAAAACCATCAACCGAGAAGATACTCCACTGACGAGAGATATGGGGGTCTTTGCGGTGAACTGCCAGTTATAATCGCCCTAATTGCTTTTTCCATGGACCCGGAGTATCTGGCTCATGCTCTGACCCATTGCATGCGGGAAGGAACTTGGGAGGGTCACAGCTACCCTCACGGACGTAAGTGTTTCGAGCCGGCTTCCTTGAACTTTGCTAACTGCACATCTAGGAGATGATGGTCGCGGCATGATTGTTACCGTCTTTACTGTACCAGGCGCGTCTACCGCAGAGGCTCTCGAGGAATTCGAGACGCGAAGAATCTTCCCCGCGTAAGCGAAATCCCTTGTGTTCATTGTTTCTGGAACAAGAACGACGACTGTTACGACTTCACTTTGCTTCTCCTTGAGGTTTATACCATGCTAGCCCTATGCTAGGAGGGCACGAAGTAGGATTCCCTAGTCTGCAGTACGCCACGACGGATGCGAACTGGGAATCCATTCAGAGCGACAACTTTCTTTCTTCTCCTCAATAGCTCCCCAGGTTGAACTCGGCGGATTTTTTTGGGGAGCAAATGAAACAGATTTGGAGTACCAGAGACTCACCAGGATGCGTTTGGTGAAGACAAGCGCAGATCGCTGTGTGGTGCAATGCCCAATCTGATTGGATCAATGCCAAATTGAAGCCCAAGCAGCTACAGGATGTTAAACGTCCATTGCTCGTTTGTATAACACAGGGAGCTTGTACTTTAGGTCATGCGATCTGCAAGGCGGACTGACATTCATCTTGTGATCAAGGACAAGGTTCTCCATCTGGTTCGCTGCCTGCATCATTCGGGTACCATGAGCGGGATGAAAAAGGGTTGTGACATGCAGAGCCCTGTAGTCGTCGTGTCGGCGGTACTAGCCGCACGCACTGCGGCCACGGGAAGAGGCGGCAGCCGTGTTGGGGTTGTGCAGATGCGATCGGCCTCCCGGCATCATGCGGCTCCCAATAAGAAAGGGATTCCAGCGCCAGGGTGGCATAGATTCCCAAACCAGACCAGATTGTCCAGGCTGCTTCTGGATGAGCCGCTTTCTTCAGGCTACTGTAACATGAGTGTTGCCGGCTGGCGATAGTATTGTCGCACGTAAGCTCAACCCAACCCTATACTTGATCGAAGCTGTGAAGATGCATATGCCTTGCGCTTCTTGATTCGAAGTGCCGCGTGCTCTCAATGCTATGATGGCCGTGGATTAACATCCACACAAGTGGGGTCTGTTCTTGCTCTGGCATATATCTCCATGTCATATTCCGTTTCTCTATATGGACACATAGTGCGAGATGGCATGAGACCGTAGGGCATAAGGGGCTGGGGTGCGAGAGACGGAAGTCAAATCTACAACAATCGCAGCGGGGTTGCAGATCAAGATGCACAAGCACGCACCGTCCAGTCTGGAGTCATCAAGCCTGCACCAAACACGAGCACGCTAAGGTCAACCAATCATCCAGCCTACAATGCAGTCCTAGCGGCAAGAGTCGGGCGCTGTGCGCTTCTTCACTGAGACTTAGGGTGGACGCCAATCGGAATGGCTAGCTAATCGAGATGTGCGCTTTGCATTGGGTCAACAGCCGGTGGGTATGTGCACATGGCAGTTGAGCATGCTCCAGCCAGCTCACTGTTCCCTTACCGCCTTGATGATCTATGTCAGATGGCACTTCAGCTGGATGCGTGCCCCCATGCGCTGCAAGACGTGTCTGGACACGCGTGAATAGCTGCTCTATTTGCGCTTCCTTCCCTTTCGTGGATGCCTTGGCTTGGATTCCGGCAAATCATGCGCGGAAGCGGTCTCAGCGTCCGCGACGCAAGGAGCTCCAACCAGCAACACTCTTCGAACACGAAGATCGGCCTCTCTTCCTCCAACTGCTCCGTCGTCGATTCCCATACTCGTCAGATCAACAAATGCAGCTAGCCTTAGCGATTGCTTTCCCATACAAAGCGACGCGCGGCACTTGTCAACACCACTCGGATGCGCCACTCCATCGATCTCCCGGCGACGATACCCTCATCGGTGTGCCCAAGATGAGAAGTGGCCTGACACGCACCGGAACGCCAACCACAATACTTGACAAGCACAGACAATGGCTGCGATGAGGGAGGGGTTGGGCACTAGGTGACTTCCAATCGCCACCCACTCGTCAGCAACAGCTACGGGCGCAGCCACGCTCCACCGAAGCCGAACAGCAGTGTGGCAAGCACATAAGTCGGAATACTGTGTCCATTGGTTACGGAATCCTTCCATGGTGGTTTCTGCATCGTGGCGCTTCACAGCCCCTGAGACTTCTCGTCCGCAGGTGCCGTCACCACGGACAGAGACCCTCGCCTTCCGGCCTTGCCGCCTGCTTTGTTGAGAGCTTCCTGCCTCTTATCCTGCTGCTATGGTTGTGTGCTGACGTTGAATTGTATCCGTCACCCCAGCAGAACCGACCGGCTCACCCTCTAACCTTCTCGTGCCCTTCGCGAACCGTTGTCTTCGAGACGTGGATCCTTCGATAATCGAAGAGCGTTGCAGACAGTCAATCATCATAACCGGCGTCGTATAGTATGATTGGAGACACCAAATTAGAAGGACCCACAATCCACGGTGGCAGACGAAACTTGCCGTCTTCGTACTTTCCCCGTAGAATGAGACATGCGCGGCGGAAACAATCTGCAGAGTGTTTGAGGAGAAAAGACACTGCAAGCTGCCAGGGCTCTGGGAACACCGTTTCAGGTCGCAAGCAGGGCCCTATTTCAAGATGCGTGTCCCAGGGCTGTACAGTCCCGGCTCTCGGCAGCCCAGCAAAGCGAATCGCAGACCAACACGACCACAAAGCTACAGCCGAAGCCATTAGCAATCCGGAAGGAGGTAAAGGCACTCTTCAGGGTTGGCAAATGACAAGCTCACGGCCACCACGAAGTCGAATTCTCATGCCTTGGCACAAGCCACCGCCGTCTCAGCCGTCGGACAGCGAGCTCGAGGAATGATCCATCCACATGCCGGGATTCAGAGATATGCTTTCGGTCCATTGACTCCATTGATTGAGCTGCATTAGCACATTTCGTGGGCGCGAGTCCCCACCACACTCGTCCACTCAACCTCAATGACGGCTGATCTTTCAGCGTTCCGAGGCGTATTGACCCAAGATGCAGTCGTGATCACGAGCGGACTGTGAAACAATACTCTTCCATGAGTTTTACCAGACGTCTTCTTGCATCCGCACAATGACGAGCGATGAGCGGTCGATCTTTTCATGTTGCGTAGATCCGACGCACGCGGCGACGGAAAGGTACATGAACATGCCAACTTACACCCAGTATCATGCCTTCTATTGGCAGAAGCAACGAGGGCGTTCCCTCGGTGCTGTTGCCGATGTTGCAGGCATCATATCGCGATCCAGACAGCATTGCGCGGTCAGAAAAGCCCACAATCATCGGTACAAATACTCAACCCGGCGCGAACCGCCCGCCCGTATGCAGATAAGATGATCGCTCCATTCAGCATACCGATCTCAGCACCCGGGAACAGCAGGCCACTCCTACGGCCCCAGTGGGGCGGAGAAAGAAAGCATAGCGTTTGGTCACAATTTAGCACATCATCCCATCATCTCAAGGTGCTATGCATGCGCGGATATGCACCACTTGCCTGCCCCGGACCGCATACCCGGTGCTCGATCCGATGCCTCAGCAGAGCTTTCCTTTTTGGGTAGATTACGCCGAAGCCACAAGTTTTACTCAGCAAGGGGGCCAGATTGCAGAAGAAAGTTATAAGCCGGAAAAATGGGCGAAATACCCTGCATAAACATACCGATGTCGCTCGAATGGGGAAACCGAAACGGCCCCCACTTGCACCGGGGAAATTGTCATTCCGTCCGACAGATGTCATGTCACTGGTCGGTTCCGTTTCCCTTTTATCTTTGTTGGCTTTCTCCCATTCTCGCTGCCGTTTTCAAAAGCACTGAGTCGGAAAGTTGCCAGTGGATCTTTTTACGACTATTGACTTGTCGTTTTCCTTACCGTTCTTCCCAATTACTCCCCTTCGCGTTTCCATTTCAGAAAGGGTCGACATGAAGACAAAAATTGGCGCTCCGCTTGAGTTGATGAAACTGCAGAAGTTTCTGCAGCAGCTTCACTTCCAGTTCCCAGTTATGCGGTCTCCAATTTCTGGTTTTCCTTATTTCCTACGCGACCCAGTATCATAAGTGAGCCATGTCATTTCCCCAAGACGTAAGCCGACAACCAGCAGAGTGGGTACGCGAGGGGAAGTCCTGACTTCGCTTAAGGATCTACGTCACAAGAGCGAAATGCAGCAGTCGCTTGACTACCGAACATGTATTTGCATCAATCTCGTCTTGTCTCACTTCCTCGCGATATCAGGTGACCGGCAGCAGCCCTTGGTGGGCCCGCTCAGGTCCTACGCAAGCGATGCATGTATTTACCAATAAGGCCGTTGTTGTGGAGATCACGGCAGCATGATCCCAATTCGAACCGAGAGGACATATTCAGGTATATCGTTCAGAGTGGACATGTATAGCTGACTGCAATGGTTCAATCATCTCCGACCGCATTAGATGTTTCTGTCTTCGGCTCAATAACCGCTTGACGCCGCGTGGCCCAATCATCTCTATGTTCGGTTGCAGAGCAACCCCCAGTTGCCCAAAATGGATGAATTTGTGCCAAAATGGAGCCTTCATCTCCCAGAAGCTCTCTTATGGGCGAACGGTATTATAATCATTTGTTCCTCGGCCGAGTCAGAATTTCCGGGCCATGACTTGGCTTTTCCATGATCCTGACCCTTGGTCGCCTGCCGCTGAGGCTTTACCCAGCAAGTCCCAGTCGTCATCGCTTCATCTACATATGGCCTCTATTATGGCCCAAAGCTTCGGCCTGCATTTTCTGCAAATTTGTGTCAGTTCATGCTCAATTTTGGGCGTCACCGCTAAAACTACGGTGGAAAAGTGACTCCTTCAACTCGTGTGAGACAGGGATCTTACTGGCACGTCTGTCAGGATTGGAGGAGAATCTCATCATTGTGCCAGAAAAGCTGTCCGTTCGTGGAACTGGAAAAGTTCTTTGCCGTGACTTACTTATTGCTCCCACTCATACCACGAGTAAAGAAGCAACCCCCTTCGTGAGCTTTCAAATGATGCCGGCGCTGTATTTTCTATTCAATTTCGCATCTCACCTTTAAATTCAAAATTGTGACTGTCAATGTGTTCTAATAGAAGAATCATCGTTATTCACTGTTGCTGAGGTAAATTAAGCTTCCTCAGCGTTGCTGGACAATATGCCACGAATTGCCCCTTTGCTCTACACTTGAAATGTCTCCTCTAGCAAAATCCCCACAATTCTGGTATTTAACGCAAGTGCGGTGCCTGCGAAGGTTGGCAAGGGAAATTTTCAATGGTTTGTTGTGACCCAAAGCGCGTTCTGAAACAGTCCTGGGTCGATAATAGTTGCGTTGCCCCTGAGATTCGCGTCCAAAAATGTTCTCTCAGTCTCAAAAGTGCTTACAGTACACACCATACCAGCTGAACACAGAACAGATGGTAAGCACAATGCGAGCATGTGCAATTTAACCGAGCCAGCTCCGAGGTGTTCTTCAGCATCAAGCGCTGGCTTTTCCATTATTATCAGGCTCCAACGGTATCCGTCAGACGTGGCTCCATTTGATGGAAGCTCTGGATCCCCTCGCATCTTTCTTGCGCCTCTCAAGCAATGCTGCCCGATGTAACCAGTTCATGCCATTGCCTCTGCCACTCACATCCTTGGAATTCTCGAACGCCTGCAGCATGGAAGCCACACCAGCGACCACGTCAGGGTAAGCAGAGTGGTAGCACAACAGACGGGACGGGACGAGAGCTTGTATTATGCTGAATGCGTCATGGAATAAGACTTCCTCTCCGTGCTGGGTGGCAACCAGCGCCAATACTAAGCACCCGGAGGAACCTTCCCTTTGCTCGGTCGCCACTTATGCACGATCCCGCGTCACTCCGGATGTGATTCCTCCATACCTGCTAAAAGAATCATAATGCCTCGCTGTACGCATGAGTTAAGTTGTACATGAAGAGTGTAAGGACATCACGATTGAAAGCCTGCTTAAGAAGGCAGACAATCTCACGTGCAGATATTTAACCCATCAGTGTTTGGGATTCCCACATGACTGCTGCTTACAGTGAGATATGCTCCACAGAAGAAAACAGGCTCAGCCTTCCCTGATTCCCTGCTGCCTCCCCTCGGCTAGAACACAATCAGTAAACATCAAAGATCCACCACCGCACACCCCTCTCGCAGGCAGGGGATAGTAACACCGCAGCATGTTTTTATGCAGCCGAGACTCAGTGGCAAGCACTTTTGATGGTATGATCTCTGGGCGGATGGGAGAGAGGGATTGATTCCGTTCACGAAACGGTCCGAACACTTGGGAACTCTCCTGCATCTCAGACATTGTCACATCGCCTGTCGCTAAATATTACCCAACTCATGCAGCAAAAGACGTGCCAGAACCTCCGTGGACCCAGGGGAGTGGGCGTGGACCGGGCAATGGAGGTCTGCGGCCCGAAGGCAGCCAAATTGGGTGGAGCGCCCGGAAGGGCAGAGTGATAGCTTATGGTGGGGGGGGGGGGGTGAAACATTGCTAGAATCGATTAGTAGAAGAAAATTAAAACTCTGATTCTGTAAGACATATCCATCACTTCGATCCGGAGCCTGAGTAAGCGGCGAGTGATCGATCGTACCGTCTATCGCAGAGAAGCCATCGATGGACTCGTTCAAAAAGTATGTTTTTTTCTCGAGCTCACGGATGAGTCTCAATTTGAATTGGAATTCCATCACGACGCCCCACCTCTTTTGCCATCATTGGGTCTGCACTTTCTCGCCGGTGTGCGAGGCGCGCGTACTCAAAAAACCCCACCAGGTCACATTGGCTCCAACCTTCCAAATGAAGCGCGAACTCCGTAGCTACAAATGGGGCGCAGTAGCGAGAAAGACGTAGTGTGTCACACGCGGCGGGACTGCTTGAGTCGTGCTGGGAGGATCGCCCGGATGGAACCATACGCACCCGCGCAGCCGGTATTTCTGCTCCCAAACACTTGCCCCCTCGGGTCTGTCAGGTATTCTACTCCAAGGCTCTTTCACTCTCTCAGCATAATGAACCCTCTTGCTACGACACGACGCACCGTAAAAGCCTGTAATGCCTTACAGAATCGCTCATACGGCTTCTGCACAGAGCACCATGCCCCCTGATCTCCTGAGGCCTGATCTCCTGAGGCACTCACACTTCGTCCCTGTATTCCCTAGGAACTCCAACATGAAGCCATCATTCTGCGAATGATCTTCTCTCACTCAACGATATGATCTGGCTGCTTAGTCTTCTGCTTGTCGTGAGACTCCAACCTGAGCTTTCGGGACTGACCCGTCGCCTCCGGAAGCACCTGTTTGCCCACGAACGTCGCTCTTCGAGCCTCGAGCAATCCGGAAAACACGTCTCCTATGCATATGAAGCATTAGGAAACACTTCTTAGTGATGATTCAGGCTACGCACGAGAGGGCCTTGCCGCTTGCTTTTCTTCCCGATGAAAGGAGACGACGCAGGCAGGGGTTGTCCACCCGCTCATCGCACCGGTCTCTCTGGCTACTCCACAACACGAACCGACCATCAGGCCAAAACCAACAGATGATAGATTTGACAGACTTCCCAGTGGCGTTCAGCGCTTAGCATCTATCGCCACCCACGACAGACTTCTGGCCTTTGCGCGTCATTAGCGTAATGCACTCCTCCCTCAACCACGGTCGCATCACTCGACACTCATACCCAGAGCAAGAGAAGAAACATATTCACCTATCCTCTAACCATCGCGAGTCTCAAATCGATCTCCCCGACTACGCTCAAGTGAGCTACCGTAGAACCTGCCGGCCAGCTGGACACACCATCACCAATGGCAACAACGATCGTCACGGAGAGTTTGAATCGTATCCGACCAGTCGCTATATATATCATATAAGTAAAAGATCCAGGATGGAATGGTACGGATAAGCTGTAGACTCAGAAAGGGAGATCGGGTCATTCACTGGAGAGCGCGGCACTCACTGCGCATAGAATCTTACAAGTACTTGAAGGAACACCAGGCTTTGAAACGTTTACAAGGGTAACAGCTTTTTGCATACCCATCTAGAGTCCTACGAACCACCACTTGTCTCCAGCAGTAGAATCTCCTTCAAAAATCTTTTTTGAATTCGTTTTCATCTTTCTTGCATTTTCCTTCCCACCCCATCCCATCCCACCACCCCAGTCAGTGTGCCTTTTTCTTCCCTCGGCAGCCCCTCAACATTCCCTCGTCGGTAGTAAGTCGAATTCGCCATGAATTCGTATACTTATGTGAAAGCAGACTCCTCTATATCAATGCCGTTAGGTATAAGTAAGAAAACCGAATGCTGAACGCCTGCTCATCCTTGAACAGAAAAGCCGACCAGATGCTAAATGTCGCGAAAGAAAGGACCTCCCCCCAGAAAGACACGCCAGGAAAAACAGATCACTGAATATGTCATCAGAGGCCGGACCATCACGGCTGAGAATCATCGATCTCGATGATCTCCGCTTCCTCCTCCGGCTTCTTCTTTTTCTTCCTTCGCCGTTGGGACGCCGTCGCCGAGGACGACCGCTCCTTCCGCGTTTCGAGCTGCACCCCAACAGCCCCACCACCACCACTGCCAGTTACAGCATTCAGATTCGCCCAGAATGCATCGTGTTCTTCCCGCGCATGGACCAAGTAATCGGGTTGAGATTGAGGCTGTGAGTCCGAGATTTTTTCAACCTCGGCGTCATTTTCATCGTACAACATCACGTCATCATCGTGGACTGGGCTGTGCTCCACGCCTTCCATTTCTTCGATTGACTGGATAGGCTCTTCGGAATTGTGTTCCGCAGAAGTGTGGTGATTCACATGATCCATTGATGACTCCTTGCGCTTCCGGTTGTTTGGAGACGGCACACGAAGACCTAGCTTCGGTATTCCGTTCAAATGAGGGGAGGGCCCGCGGCTCGTACCATGGTGCGGGTGTGGGATCTCGAGATCGAGGTATTGTGGAGGAGGGGCAATCACTTTAGGACTGTGGGTCTTTCGTGGGTGGTTTCGGGCAGGAAGATGCGGCGGTGAACTTTGTTGCTGGATTTCGGGTGAGCCTGTGGGTAGCGACGGTGCTGATGGACAGCCATCTAAGCGATGTTCTGGAAGCTCCTCTGGAGGAGCTTCTTTGTAGGACTTAGAATCCGGCTCAAGTTCAATTTTGGCGGGCGAACTCTGTTTCGACACAGGTGTGGTACCCTGGCCATTGGTATCCGTCTTGTCTTCCTGCTTCTTCTCGCCCTGGTGTTTCTTCCTCTTCTGCTCTTTTCGCTCTCTTGCCTGCTCCTGCTGAAGTCGTGTGAGCAATGCCATGATATCCCGGCGTGTCTTTGGGGTTTGGATGTCTGGCCAGTCCTTTTGCGCATCCATCTCCCGGCGCAGAATTTTGTGCGCGAATGCCTCGGGCTCATTGATGAACTTCTCGAAGTAGAGGCAGACAAAAACGCCGCAGTCGCAGAAGTTGTCTTGAAGAGGAATCTCTTTTGCGGTCATTCCCTGGAAGTCCTTCGTGTCAATATCCAGCCCACGCTTACTTTTACCCTCCCTGACCAAATACTCCTTCAGGTTACGTGAAGTCTTGCTGTGGGGAAGCCCGAGTGAATCAAGCATAATGATGACAGGCTGGTCTGTGTCGAACTTTTTCAAAGGCGCAGCCGGCTTTCTGCGTCCCTTCTTTCCTCCTGGGCTTGTCTTCGAAGCATCTTCCCTGCCAGTCCGTAGCAGATTGATCTCCTTATCTTCATCCCGCTGAATCGGAGAGCGACTGGCTCGGCCACTTCTTGGTTGTGGAGTCAAAGGCCTCTGCAGTGCATCGGCTTCAACAATCGATTGCTCCCTGGGTATTTCGAACCCAGTTTGCCCATCGCTTCGGACAGGCAAATCAAGCTCCATAGGATCCCCGAAGGTCCCGACTTCCTTGGGTGCTTCCGAGGGAGTCTCTTGCTTGTCTGAGAGCAATTCGTGAACTTGAGCAGCCAGGCTATCTTTTGGCACGGCTTTCTTCTCTGACTTCGATCCTTCTTCCTCGACAATCTTTCCGGATTCGATCTTCCGTGCCAGAGCGGGCAGATTGCAGACAATGGCCAGATACCAGTGTTGGTCCTCGTTGATCGGGATGACCACGTAATCGTACGTGAAGATGTCAACCTTTGAGGTCCATCTTTGAACACCCTCATAGTTCACTCCCTTCGGACCTCTCGAGGTTTTGGTCAAAGTTGAGTAGAAATATGTGTTGAACCAATATACTTTATTGGGAGGAAGGGCTCCGCGTTGCTCAGCTTCTTTGGAAGCCCAGGTCATATAGAAGGCAATGATGCTGTCGTTGAGGAACTCGCCATCGCCGAGTTTATGGAGATCCTCCCACTCGACTTGCGCTCTTTGGCGACCTGTTGGTGGATAAACGAGAGGGTGCCTCCATGCAACTTCTGGAAATTGTATTGGCGGCCATTGGCGCTCCGGTTCCGGGGAATTCTCGATCCGCTCAGCGTATTCGACGGCCTTGTCCGGACGTTCAGCTCGATTGCTAGATCGAGTGCTTCGTGCGTTTCCGAGAGCCTGGAAGTTGGACATCTCTAGGGCTTCTTCTGCTACCCTCACAGCTCGCGACGTGCGCGTGCTAGTCTCGGGCCGAGAAGATCCACTTTGCATTTGTGAGATGAGCTTGGTTTTGGGGTGGGGCTTCTCGGTTGTGGCGGAGGCACTCGTGGATCCTTTGTCATGGGCGCGTTCTTTGTCACCACTGCGTTCAACCGCTTCTTGGCGATGCGGGTGGGCGCGTGACTCGAGATACGCCTCCTCTTGTCCTGCATCGACGACTTCGGAAACATGATTCCACGTTGGGTCAAGATCGGCCCTGACGAATATCCCGTCCATGTGTTTCCTAATGCTAGATTGTTAGCAAGCCGCTAAAACAAGGTTCTTTTCGAATCTCACCCCGGTTTCTCAAGACTTCTTAGGGGAGTAGAGCAGCGAAGAAAGTGAACAAAGCTGTCGCGATCCTTGGTATCCATGAATTCCAGGAAACGCTTGTAATGATCTTGAGAACCGACTCGAGGCCCGGTCAAAAAGACCTTCGTCGATTCTCCATTGCCGTAGAGCATCCTGTTGACCAACGAATTGGTTACTGATGCCATTTTCGGTCCAATAAGGACAGGGTGATCATCTGAAATAAGGAGAAAGTGCTTTTGCTCCGGATAGTAAACAAGCCAGACATTATTGCCAGTTACTGGACCTGTTCTCGGCAACTTGAACATTTTCAGTCGCCAGCGCTTTATCCCTGATTCAGGCCATCTGGAGAGGGCCTGTGCGGATTTTGCACCTTTGCGTGAAGTGAAGCTGGACGGCTTGATGTCGCCCTTAAAGGCTCCCGTGTCGTATCCTGGAGAACGTTTTGAAGGTCGATGGCGTTGATCCGCTTCAGAGGCACCGTCAAAATAAGGGGAATTCGCAGCATCCATTGCCCGAACGGTGGTCTCACGCTGTTTGGGAGGCAAGGCTCTAGGTACTTCCAATTGGAGTTCGTCCTCACTGTCATCAATAAGTGTGACAGATCTGCCTGCATGTGTCTTTTCATGTGTCGATTTTGGTGCAGACGTAGTTGGGGCCCCCGTTCCATTATGGTTGCGTCCAATCTTCCACTGGGACCCGGACGGCAAACCATACTGGTTCGAACTTCCTTCAAGCGGATCGGGGGCAAGCTCATCCACTTCTAAAGCCGCTTTCCTCGAAGTTGCAGCGAACTTTTGTCCCAATAGTTTCTTCTTGGCTGATGATGGATTGGGATTCGCATCACCCTGTATGCTGTCCAAGAGTTCGTCAAGAATGAACTTTTTTCTGAGCCTGGTCTCTTGGGGTGATTCCGTGGCATGCACCGATGGTCCAGAATCATTTGCGGGCAGTCCTGCTGCCGAGTCCGAGGAACGGCGAGGGCCTGCGTAATCCTTTGGATTCATCCTCGCATCCACATTGTGAAACGATTCCAACACGAAAGCTCCAGACACCCCAGAATGAGCCGACCCGCTGCTGCGTGGGGCGGCAGAATGTGCGAAGTAATCCCGACTGTTGGAGTCTTGAGTCGAAGTCCTTCGTACTAGCGGGGTCTTTGTTTCTGCTGGACTTTCATCCGTGAGGTCCACAATATGTGTCGAAGAAGATCGTGGTTCAGAAATCTTCTGACGCTTCCGCGGGTTTGCGAGATAGTCTTCATCGGGAAAGCTGGGGCTGGTCTTTGGTCTTCGCACATTATCACCAGTGGTTGATCCAAACTGAAGACCCCGAGAGTGGGATCTGGCCCCGTTGTAAATCCTCGGTGCATTATATTCTGGGGCCTTGTGCGGTGAGGTGTGCGATAACGTATTGCGAGGGACAAACTCGCCGCTAGCTCCGGGCTGAAGATTCGTCAGCGAATTATTCTGGTGGAATGTTCCCCTGCGTCCACAATGTATACCTTCTTGTGGCGTTGGGTACTGCTGCTAGTCGAAGCACTGCCCGGTATATGTACTGAGACCGGAACCGCGTCTCTCGGAGTCCTACCCTCAGTCAGCTTGCCCTTTCGTATTACACACCCCAACAATGTATCCCAGTACCTATAGTCGGGGAGAAAGCCCGTCGAGTTGTCAGGGCTTGTTCGCACCCCGCGCCGGGGGAGCTCTGGCTGCTGAGGTCGCATCGGGGAGCTAGGCGTCTCGGTGTAAGCTGCTGGGTCGGTGTGACGGCGAGGGGAGAAAAGGCTGTACCGATGATGATCCAGCGAAGAGCCAGTGCGCAGTCGTGAGTGTGCAAGAGCGGGGGGCGAGTGCGCATCGTCGAACTGTACCGGTATCATGTGTCGAAAGTCAGCGGCAGCTTCGCGAGAGGAGACAGGAAGGAGGGACGGAGGATGCGCGTGTCTCCGCCGGAAGGAGCGAGATTGAAGGCACCAATACACGTACGTGGTATTGTGAAGAATCCGCTGCAGAGGGCGTCTTGAAGTTTTGCTCTGCGGAGCTACCGCTCGTGCCAAACAGCCTGCCCAACCCCAGGAAAGCAGGTGGCATCCGTGGAGCACGCGGTGCTCATAGACGACGAGCGCGCTCAAGGATCTTCACAGACGGGCGTGGCGGGGTGTGGCGGAGGCCTGATGGATATGAGGGGGCTTTCGGGCGTGAGGTCTGGCATTTTCACGCGGTGAGCGCGGCCAGGTGGAGTAGCATTGTTTGCCGGACCCGTTGCGCGGAGAGTGACGTTTGTGGGAGGCGCCGCAGCATCAACGCCCGCAGCGCAGGCGCATCGCATCGCAGCGCATCCTGCACCAGACAATCCTGCCTGCTGATCCCCGGCCGCCAACAGAGATTCTTGCTGCCACCTGTCTCAAACAAGCTTTGTTTAATCTACTCAAGGATTTTATTTCTCCATCTCATTTACTGCACGGGAAAAGTCATTGCGCGCACACTGCTCGTCGACCCCGGGCCAGGGTCGACGAAGGTAATCCTTGTCCCATCGCGAATCTCATCAGAGCCCTAACGCGGTTAGCACAGCTGTGAGACCTGTGCACTACGCATGTCAATCCGCAACTGCACGTCGCACGCACACCATGATCGCTGGAAGCAGTGGTCTGATTCTCTGCCAGCGGCGCTTCTACGCGCGCAATCGAAGGCAGCATGCAGATCTCCCGAGCCATCACCAAAAAGGCCAAAACGGCAAGCACTCGTCCGCCGGCTACTAGAATACAGTGTGAGGGTTTTCTTCGGCGTCAATTCATCCCCACAGAAATGCCATTGCAGAATCCCAGAAAGACGCTCAATCCCATGAAATCACTCCGTCCCGAAATGCAAGTAACCGAACCGCCGTATGGTATCAGAGATCGCTGTCATCACGAAGAGGCTTTTTCTTGTTGCTTGCTTTCCTCCGCGAGAGTCCTCCGCCTCTCCTGCGCCTTCTCTTGACGCTGCTGGTCCAGCACCGTCCGTTGTGCAATGCTGTCGTCGTGGCTCTTCCACTCGATGCGCGTATCGGGCGGTAGCGACAAGACGCGCTTGATCGTCTCCCTGTGAAACCATCAGTCTCTGCATTCCGAAGATTGCTCGCATCCATAACCCACCGTATCTTGACGTTGCGGCCGCCGTCATTCTTCGTCCAGACGCTAAAGACATCCTCTCCGCTCCGAACGCTAACGACGGCACCGCAAACCTCCTCACCCGCTTCCATGAACTCGTTGCCAATGAGCGCCATGAGCAGGTTCTCCCAATAACGATCAGCGACACCTTTCTTGAGCCGCATGATCCACTTCCCTCCCTTCCTGTTCTCCTCATCCTCCCAAACTGGCCGAATGCCCTCCTTGAAGAAGTGGTAATCAGACACCGTGGGTAGCAAGGACGGGCGCTTGAGGTGGCGGAACACTCTCACGAAATCCTGGGCCGTGGACATCCGCAACATCTTGACCGTCGACTTTTCATAGTCGGAGTTCTTGGAGGTGGGCGGGCGGTACCAGATGACCCAGGTGTACTTGAGAGGCGCAGGCACGTCCCATGAGAGCTCAGCTGACACTGCCGTTGCCTCCTGTGTATTCTGCGATGTTGCCTTGCCCGGTGTCGTCGCTGTCGACTTGCCGAGAGTCTTCTCGTTCTTGGCGATAGGCGTCGAGGGCGACGCAACAGCACCGGCCGTTTTGCCAAAGTCAAACGCCGTGCCAGGCGTCTTGGGTGTTTTGTTCGCAGTTCCGAATGATGCGAAAGCACCAGATCCCAGCCCAAACGCTGTCGAGGCGCCTGCGGTTGGTGAGGCTATGGTCCCCGTCGTCAAAGGCGGGATGGCGTTGAAGGGATTGGAGCGCCCGCCGTGGGACGAACCGCCGCCACCGAAGCGTGCACGAGGAGGATGGTCACTCTTGAAGTCACTGTGATCGTTGTTGTTCATAGACAGGGAAAGCTTAGAGGTGCTGTATGCATGTTAGCATCGGCTGCAGAGTGCGGGACATAGCCGCGGACGGGCGGCGGTGGCTGGGCGGCGGGAGCTCACTTCGAGCGACGGGTCCATAGGTTGGTAGAGTCTCTCTCCATTGGGCTTTCAAAGATCGTGACGGAGTGGCGCTAGGGTGTAGGAGGTCGCTCCGGCGGCGGGTGGACGAGAGCGAGAGAACAAGACAGGCGCTGGAGCAAGCTTCAACGGAGCGGATTTGCGGCAGGTGTGCGGGCGTACGAGCGGGAATGCAAGGTGCGCGTGGCTATAGAAAGGGTATCTGAAGACGAAGAAGGCGTTACGAAGTGTGAAAGAGGTGCTAAAGGTGGTAGTGCGGTGGGGGGAGTTTGGGTCGGATGTTCTTGATGGAGGATGCGGGAAAGATGTCGATTCGCGGCGCTACGTTTTGCGGCTTGCTTGGGCCTTGCACGCCAAGCCAGCCTCCGCTTAAAAAGTTCTCTGTTCCTGCGCACCTCTTCTTCTTCCACATAAAACCTAAGACCACCAACTCAAATCATCGTCAGCCCGACACGACTTCTCTACTCGGCTGGCGATTCCGATGCGTGTGTCGAGAGAACGCTCAACCCACTTTAAAACCGTCATCACGAGGGCCCCTTCGGGCGCGCTTCCATGATGCGGTGACGACCTGAAAGATGGGACATACCTTCTTCTTGACAGCCCGGGCAGCTGCAGCTGCTGTCGCGCAGGTGCGGTCTGCAGCGGCTGCCGGAAGTGCTGTGGCTTAGACGCGTTGACCAAGAGATATCTTGGCTGGATACCATACGTGAGGTATTCAGAGGGCGCCGCCGTTGACACTGTCTCCAGTCCCCGGATCACAGACCTGCGCATGTCTCACCGTCCCGGTCTTGAATCTGTCATCTACTGGTGGTAACCTTCAACAGAACGCCGCAGCGCCTCTCAAGCCCGCCCAGGCCGGCCAGGTCAGCATTTGTCTGGTTTGGTGTGCGCTGAGCCTGAGCACATGATGACGCTAGATGCAAGGGCTTCTTACCTGCATATAGTCCGACGGCGACGCTATTCGTTCACATTCCCGGCTACAAGTGTACTCTTCGCCGGACAGACACTGACTTTGACACTTGACCGCATTTGGTTTCTCGTGCAGGCCTCATGTGAGTTCTATTTCCGCCACGTTTTCCCCTAGTCACAGTCTCGATGATGATTTCTTCACGCTCTGGTAATCCGACTCTCCGCGCAGCCGCCCGTTTACACTTGCTTCGGCACGGAGCTGGTTGTGCATGAGGTAAAAAGGCAAAGTCTGAGAAGACATGTACATGTAGCTGCGCTGTTTCGGCGAGGTTTAAAAAAAGTACCAGCCACCCGACTGACTCGTCACACGGTGCAGCAGACTCCACCTCCGCAGAGGACAGCCATTCGGTGAATCTGGGGATGTCCGGGGTGCCTTGCAGCAGCGGAGGACCGATGGTGCTGGGCGTTGGTGCAGAGGCGCGGGGCCAGACGCAGGCGTGCATGCGTCGAGATGCTTGAGTAGCGGAGATCTGTATGTAGCTGTGCGGAGCCAGCACGCCGTGGCCAGCTGAGGTATTTTGGGACCGCGAGTTGATCATTGCATCACGGCGTGCCTCCATGAGAAAGGAGCAGCTGGAATCGGCAGCACGACACGCCGCATCGGTCTGCTCGAGGGCCAGCTGATGGAGCTCTCTTCCGGAATTTGTGCAGATGCTGCGCGGGTGCAGGTGGAGCTTGCATGTGGTCGTACTGTGCACGCCAAGAAGCGCAATGACGGCAGCGCCCGTTCGCCAGCTCGCGCGCGCACCCGAACAGCCAGCGGCAGGAATGTCCAGCCACCGCGCTTGCAAAGACGGCTGGGACCCCTCACTTGCTGCTTGAGCTTGCTGCCCAGCTGCGCGGAGTCTCTTGGTCACCCGGTGCAGCATAGGACGGTCGCAGCCGTGATTGCCGCCGCGTTTTGGTGTGCCGATGACGTACGGGGAGCCAACCACACACGCAGCGATTGGACGTGCAGGCGTCGGGTGCGTTGGGGGGGAGGCTGTCTCATGGCAACGGCCTGCTCTCTTCTCATCGCCGAAACACCACAGCCTTCCACGACCGCCACTCCCTGATCACTGCACCTCAGCAGCCCCCGACAGCCCACACACAAAACCAATCCATACCCCGCGCCCGAGTTGAGCTGTACTCTCCGTCGGCCCATTCTCACGTGTGCCCCTCCAGCAGCCGCAAAAATGACCCAGCACTCGCCCAAGAGCCAGCCCGTGCACTCGCCTTCGGCCCAGCCGCACCACCACTCTAACGAGAGGCCCAGAGGTACGTAGCAGCGGGGGATCGTCGCCTGCGCCTCAGGAGCCGTCCCGTTCCTCCAGGGTAACTTCCGTGCTGACCGTGTTGTGTGCTTGCTCAGGCATCCTCAAGAATCCCTCATACACTCAGACCTCTCCCACCAACGAGGGTGCTCCGCTCGTCCCGCTCGCCCAAATACCCTCCAACGACCGTCCTGGTGTCAGCCGCGAGCTCTCGGAGCGCGAGATCGTGCTCCAGAACACCATCCAAAATGCCGGCCACCGCCGCTCGTCCTCCAACCCCCGCGGGCCACCTTCGCGCCGTCAGTCGGGCACGCCCGGCAGCAACGCCGACGAGAACAGCCCCCGTCTCAAGTGGGACGAGGCGAACCTGTATCTGACCGAGCAACAACGCGACAGCACCATGAAGATTACCGAGCCCAAGACCCCCTACGCCGGACACTACGACCCGGGCGAGGACGAGGAGGAAATCGCCGCGCTCGACGCCAACCAAATCGTCGTGGATGAGCTCGACAAGACCCAGGCTAACAAGAAGAAGTCGTCCAAGGAGGATGACATTCCCGGCCTCGACCTGGGCGAGCCGGAGGTGGAGAATGCAGGCGCGCACCACTCCGACAGCGAGAAGCGCGTCATCGTGGATCCGGATTCTGTGGATGAGACCAAGCGCGAAGAAGAGCCGCCACAGGAGCAAGAGAAGCATCGTCAGTTTGAGGAACTGCGCAAGAAGCACTACGAGATGAAAAACGTCAAGAATCTGCTCGGGTATGTTGTTGTGGTTACTGCTTGCTGTAACTCTGTATACTGATTGATTATCCTAGACACGCCGATGAACTACTAGCTGAGGAGGAGGATGATGATGCTGAAAAGCCGCCTGTTCCTCCTATGCCCAATGGCCGATGATAACGTTTTTGCGCATCTTGGTGGAGGGATACAGGTGGTAGAACAACTTTTGAGCCCCTAAGAAGAGCCAAATCTCCCACGAGAGGATACACGATCATTATGAAACCCCCCCTCTTTGCTTTGACATCGAACCCTACTTTACTTCTACTATACCCAGCATGTTTTTCCCCAGTAGACGGTTCGTCATTGAGGTTTGCCGAAGTTATCGATTACGACGAAGAATCTCGGTGATTGTTCCGTCTATCATTAGTGCATACGGAGGGCGTTTTCGTTTGATTAATCGTGCAGAAGTGGACGGTCTCTCGTACAAAATGAGACAAGTTTGAACTTTCGCCCGACTGTGTTAGTACTCCTCGGATCTAGGTAGTTCTGAATGTAAGTTATAAACGCGTCTACTTTTTGGTCTTTCCACGTTGCACTTCTTTCGGATCGTGGGTGCATCAACAACGCTTGGTCTCAGTCACGGGTGTTCTCTTTTTCTCTTTCTCATCGATTTCTTCCATAGAATGATTCCCTAACGTGCCAGTATCATCTCATTCGCCAATGCGTGCGCCAGACTACAAGGAAATCTTGCATCGCCACCGTCATCAGAGAACCGGAGCCCAAGCAAGTCGGGCCAAGCAGTTCCCATCGAGGTTCAAGCTTGTCCCGAAAATGCTGTTTGCCTAGGGACCTGAATGGGGGTTCTCCCGGTGTTTCACGGAAAGGTAAACGCACTATGGCGTTATATTTCCATCGCCAGCCACCAGGGTCCACAAAGGTCGAGAACCCAAGGCGTTCAACGGCGCAGCAACTTCACATGAACACATGCTTTGCTTCATTATCTATTCATCAAGCGCGCATGGCGGTGTATTCGCCGTTGCGGCCAGGCCCCTCACACTTGCACGCACTGCACGGCAACGCGGAACAGTAATACAGAGCCAAAGGCCCGACGACGACGAACAGAAAGGACCCATGCGTGCAGCCGCCAGTGGTCTCGAGCATCTCCTACCGTTCCGCCCGACCGCCCGGCCAGCCGGCCTTGCATGAAGCGAGCCCAGTTATCTGATGCCCCGGTCGCCGCGACGGCACAAGTGCGGGAGGAAAGGGCTACACTTACGTCGTAGTTTTTGTTTTGAGAAGACATGGGGCCTCTTTTCCCCGGCCGGGGTCACGTTGGGCCTTGCATATGCATCTAAAAACGGTGCCTCTCTGGCCATGTGGGGAACAACGTGGACTGCCTCGAAGCTCTTTGCTATGTACGCAGCCCCTCCGACCTTCCTGTTACGATCGCAGGTAAGCGGTGGTGACGGAGGCGAATGCGTGGGGCAGGCACTGTCGCGTGCGAAACTTGGTCAGCTACAAGGATGCGGAAGTCTGAATGGAGAGCCCAGTCAGCTGTAGCTTGGGATTGTCGCAGCAGGCAAAGCTGCCACGAGGGTGGGAGTAGCTCAATGCAGCGTGCCAATGAACACCCCATAGAACTGCTTTATGACGTCTTTTTTCTCCTTCTCCCTTCTCGGGTCCCGGCTCGCGTCGCTGCATGATGGCATGTACCTGGGGAGAATGTCTCATGGACCTGGTCGGTACAGGGAAGGCGGACACGAGATACCTTGAATTTACCCAGGATTGCAAGGCGGAGGATGACCCTGATCCCCGCCCCGCCGTTGCGGATTCTGTAGTCGCCGCACCGATCGAAGATTCGGGAAGAAAGGGAATAATAGGTAAACAATCATCTTCTGCTACACCGAAGAAGAAAAAATGGAAACAAGAGAGGAGAAGATAGAAGGTGCGACAAAGCCTGAGTCAGCCTCATCAAGGGTGTATTCTCAGTCGAGGAATACCCAATGCGCACATCTACTCTTCCCAGTGGATCTCTTGTCCTCGCTATCCTCGCTCTCTCACCAAGTATCGCCGCTTCTCGATTCCCAGCGCAGCGGGCCTGACGACGCCTGCATCCGGCCTGACGCGTGGTGATCTACATTATCCGGGTTGTGCCCTTCGATCCCTAAACCTGAAAAAGGACCCTGGGACCCTGAAAATCCAACGGTAAGTTGGGGGCTGGATCTCCGATGGCAGAACGGATATATGGCCCCGAGTATTTTCGGCCGCCAGGTGGTCTCTTCTGCACGGAGCGATATCCTAGCGGTCCTGCTCAGACCGAGGACACGAGTATGAGGTCACGGTTGCCTGTTCCAGACGGAGGTCCTCGTGACGGACAGTCCGCCGAGACGATGGCCGTTGCGCTGATAAGGTTTTGGAGATTGTCCGAAGGCGGCGAAAGGCGTCTTCCGTCATCCTGCGTCCCGGCTACACGACCGCCGATGGTATGGCGAAGAAGGCGGCTCTGGTTGCCGGTGCGTAAGGCGAGACGACAGGCAGAAAGGCAGGACGGCACCCATGCGATCTACGGTCGAGATGCAGGATTGCCCAGCTCCTCTCGCCCGCGAGGCTGCACAAGTCACGCAAGTCTGCGCTGATCGCCCAGAGTCCGCTCGTCACAGGCGGCTCTTGCCATTACACACGGTCTCATGGCCGGTTGGGATAAACGGCAGTAGCAGTCAAATAGTATGTCGGGCCCCTCTGACACCGCCCACGCAACAGAACAAAATGCGCGGCCAGCTCTTATGGGTCCCTTGAATCCTCCGTCTCCGCACCTCCGAATCGCGAAACAGCAATAGAAATACCAAAAGTGCAGAGAGATCCGACAGAATGCCGGCTCCAGCGGTGGCTGCTGAAAGAACTGTCTATTGGGTGCGTTGGAGAGAAAAGAGAAGGGAAGAGAAGATCGCGAAAAACTTTTGTATCGGCAATCGCGGCGATTGCGCTAGTCTCCAAAAGGATTAGCCGGGTCGCCAATGTAGACCCGCCTTATTCATCTTTGTCGAGCATTGCGACGAACACTTACTACTTCTCGAACGTCAAGATTCTCCGCGCATCATTTTACATGAAGTCCTCAGTGTAGGATGCGATGGCGTTTTATTTGAATTGCTCAGATAAGAACTAAAGGTGCCCTTCTAAATCATGAAGATAATCCGCCTCATTCCCACAGTATGCATCGTCCGGTTATCTCGTGGTGAAACTATCTAGGCCGAGGATATTCTTGCATTACCATTGGCAAAGTCTACTCGGGGAGTTATTGGTATAAGTCACATCTTAGAGGAGACAAAGCTTTGATTCATAGCTTGCTCCTTTTAATATGTGTACACCCGCTGCTGGACTATTTCATCTTTGCAGGCCCTCAGTGTGTGAATGGATACGAGTCCCTCTCGAGAATTTGGCAAGCAGCATGAACAAATTCCGTTGTGCATTCCAGTGCTCTCTCACATGTTAGAGGTGTAAGGGCTTTTCAGGAGGGTTGCTGCCTGAAGAAAGATGAAGTGTCGTAGTGGAGAAAGATGCGGGGATCATTCGGGATCCAAGCGCAACGGTGGAGCAAGCAGGGGAATAAGACCGCGCAGAATCTGTGGACGCGCGGCAGGAGGGGACGCCTTTTTTGCGGAGACAGCGGGGAATAAGAATTTCGAAGACGGCGGCATTGAGGTCACGGCAAGCATGAGGTTCGTCGAACAATAAGATGGGTGAAACTAGTCCTCAAAAGAACGGTACGCTGGATCTCGCCGGGGCTTGACGAAGTAGTGCCCTCGATGGCACCGCTGAATTCTCCGCTTGTGGTGTCCCTTGCGCATCATCTGTGCACTCCCTGCCTTCTTCGTTAGAGTCGTATTCCCAAAGTCATAATGCCGCAGTTTGCGCAGACTTATTGGTCACGCATCAGTAATCGCACCGTTCTTTCCAGAAATCTCAAGGTAGCTTCACGTGGCCCTTCCAGGATGATGAAAAGGCTTGACTAAGAGCGTGTCATCATTACTTTCTATCTACTATGCGCTCTTCGTTGGAGAGACGCTATTCCTCAAAGAGAGGATGATGGATATCCCCTTTCGAACCCTCTTCTTTCTCTTCCACATCCACGCCCAGCAACAGACATGCCATCTTTTTAACGAACAAGGTATGCCGCCACCAAATAGACTAGAAGAAAGGAGCGCACCCAAAAGATAGTGGGCACTCCGATATCAAGTGCGAAAAGCAAAACAGGGTATTGACACCGACGCCGGTTCCCATTCCAGCACCGGCAGTAAAGCAAAAACTTACAAAGCAATAACGAGGAAGCTAACAAACATCAATCAAAGACGGCGATGCCACGATCCACCTTTTCATCTTTTTTTGAGCAGGACACCTGTGATGGTTGTTTGTTTCAAACAAATCCTCACACCGCCCATCCAGGGGAGAAGAGGATATGCCATCGATACTCCACATCGTTCCGAGACGGCCGTAACTTAATATCGGGCCGTGCGGTTACGCCGCGAACGAAATCCATACTTTGGCCCGTGGGAGTATGCAGCTTGGCCACTCCTCCATGTGACCCCAAGTGCCGATATCGGCTTCCGCAAGTGCGGGTCAAAGGGGTGCTCCGGTTTTCAGGATAGCCTTTGAAAGCTCAGGCCTCGATAGCCGGAGTCAAGGCCGTAGGCGTTCCGGGCAGAGAGGAGCTGGACTGGCCGCTCTCGTTAATGACAAAGGCAAGGCTGTCCTTCCTGTGGAATCCGGTGCCAGTAGGAGTCGATGGCGTAACAGGGCTACGGATGGGACCCTGATACGATGTCGTGCGCGGAGCAGGAGCGGGCCGCTTCGGCACGTTGGTGCTGGGAGGGCGCAAAACCAAGTCTGAAGATTTGGTGGAAGTGAATCTGTTAATCTGGACTGAGGCTCGCGACTCTGATATTATTAGCCGGAGGACTCGTCATTCACCACGCTGGGCTCACCGAGGTTTCTGTCGTTGCTGCTCTCGCTATTGCCACCGTTAGCACCGCCGTTACTGGTGGTGCTGATGGCGATGCTGTTGTGGCGCGAGCGTTGCTCCGACGAGCCGTCGGCGCTATGCCGCGTGTCAGCTTTCTTGAGGACGTTGAGGACAGAAGCCATGTCTAACTCGTAAGCAGACATGGCGCGTTTCTGCTTCTCGTCGGCCTCCTTAAGTTGCTGTAGGCGGATGGAGTCATTGCGAGTAGGCGGCAGGGTGATGAGCTCCCTCATCCATGCCGGGTGCTCCTCGTTGACGGGAAGGTTTGCGCTACGAAAATAACGGCGATAGGCTTCGGCACAGTCGATGGATTCGTTCGTGACGCTGAGACGCTGACGCTTGATGGAGGTCTGGCCATCATCGTCGCCCTTGGCGCTGGCGTAAGACATGTCGCGATTTAGAAAGGATCGGTTGATAGGGCGTTCGCGGGCAAGAGTCTCGCAGAAACGCTTCTGGAGAGGATCCTTCATGCAGGCATCACAGGTGCCAGGCTTGCAGGGAGGCTCCATGGCAGAGAGACGGCTGGCAGCGGGGCGTTTGCCGAAGTTGGTGAAATCGATCTCCATTTCGTCGTCATGAGTCGGTGTGTCGTGCATCTCGACATCACCAGACTGGCGGCGTGCAGGGCGGTTGGAGCCGGAAAAGTCAACCAGAGAGTCGACGCAGGGGCAGTCGCCATTGTCGGCACATCGGCCGCAGCCATCTTTCGGTGCGGCGTTCTCAGAACGGATGAGAGGGGGCAGGGTGATGGGAGCAGTTGCAGATGGCGGTGCGGAGGTGGGCCCAGCGTCCCCACGGGCCTCAGCACTCGGCACCGACACGGCCGATTGCTCTTCCCCATCGCCGCGCCAGGCCGGTGGCGTGAGCTGGTTCTGCGGCGGCAGACGACGGTAGTACTCCATCTCGCGCTCGAGCTTCAGCAGCTTGTCCTGCATGAAGTCGAGCTGCTGGCGCATGCTGTCGTTATCGGACGTCAGCTGGTCGACCTTGCGTTGCAGGCCTTCGGACCGCGACCGCTCCTCAGTGAGCACGCCATTGAGGTGAGTGACCTCGCGCTGATGGGCATCGGACTGCTGGCGGCGCTCGTCGAGGGCGCGCTGCAGCTCACGGTTCGTCTCCTCCATCTTCTGGGTCTTGCGCTGACGGAAGGCACGCTGGGCCTCGCGGTTCTGCTGCTTGCGCTTCGACGGCGGGTCGTCGGTGGCCGGCTTGCGACCGGGCTTGGGCCTGGGCGGGATGACATAGCTGTTGCCGCAAGGGCCTTGGTTCATGGCGGGAGTAATGTACGGCGAGGCACCGGGACCTGGAGCGAGCTGGAGGGCAGTGGCAGCGTGGGAAGGGCCGGCGGGCGGCGATGTGGCATTGGCGGCGGGGGTGTTGGGGTCGAAGGGAGAGCCGGAGACGTCGGACTGCGGCGACGGGATGGCAAAGGGCGAGTTGGCGCTCGACGCATCGCCTTGAGCAGGGCTGGGAGCCGGAGCGATGTCGAGCTTCTTGGTGGCCATCATTGGCTGGTGGTCGTGGATGCGATGGAGGTAGAGCGGAAGTATGATCATCTTATCAGATTTTTCGGGGGGGGAGCAGCTGTTCCCGAGCCTCGCCGAACTCGGCACTGTGGAGTCGCCCATCGTCCGCGAATGGAATGGCCTGAACTTTCTTGCTCTCTCAGGCCGGCGGCGTGCACTGCGCAATCTGGGTGAGCGGCGTGAGGGTGGAAGGTCGTCCAAACGGGCTGCCAGCATGGTGATACGCCCTTCAAAGCTGCCTTCCGCCAGCGCGCGGTGGGCCATCGTCCGCTTTTACGCTCGCATCTCCGACCCTCTCGACTCCGTGTCAGGCACCCGGTCCCTGTGAGGCTTTGCGTTTCGATTCGCCGCCCACCCTCACGCCTATTGTCCGCTAGTTCTCCCTATTCCGCTGCTGAGCAATGCCAAATGCCCGCTTCTTACTCGCAGGCCTCGTCATCTACAGCCACTCGGCCCACAAGAAATCATCTTATCTCGGCGCTGAGACCAGAGAGCATGCTATTTCTGGTAAGAACAGAGCTCCTTGGCTCTCGGATATACACCGTCGGCCTCGGTCTCTCGGTCTCCGTCCGGCCGTTGCCCGCTGACGCTGTCAGTACTTTTAACACTCTGTCGCCCTTGGGACCCGCTCAGCCTCGTCCTGCATGAAGCGCTCTTGAATCCGCCGCAGAATGGTCGAGTTTTCGTGGTGGCGGCACCGTATCTCCCTGGCGGAGCAAGCAAAGTATGCTTCCTATTCCATGCTTAACGCCGAGTTTAACTACATCTTTCCACACACTAAGGGAAGATCCGTTCGTAAACGCCACCATCATGAGCAAGTTTTCATCTAAGCGAGAAGCCCTGATCTATTGCCTTCACCCGCTTATCAGATGGGCTCGGGACGGCATCTGCCTCCGACCCAGTGGTACACTGTGGCTGCCGGCCGTTTTCGGGCTCAACCCTCCGATCGAACATGAACATTGTGGTATTCTTCTTCTCAATCCTGCCCGGCAAATGTATTCCTCCATCCATAGAAGCCTCAGCAACCGGCCGCCCACTCCCACTGCGTGGATCCCGCGCCAATGTCACACGGAAGAACAAACTCTCCTCCTTGTCGCCAAGCTCGCCATCAAGCCTGTAAGATTTCCGCCCCTCCCGAACGTGCAGCATTGGTAGCGTGGCGAGTGGGCCACTGAAAACGACGAGCACGACCTCCATCAGGCCACTTCCCTGGCCACCAATCCTGCGGAATGAAAATAAACCTATTCATTGGAAAATGCACGGCGAGAACATTATGTTGCATGCACACTGTAACATCTGCTGAGAACTCACTGCTATCGAAAGAGCACATCCAACAAGCACTGCGCCTCCTGAGAAGTGAGAATCTCGGGATGTGGCCACATCTCAGAGCATTTTCGTCTGTTACTCTGCTGATTATATACCGTGTCCTCAACATATTTGTTTCGCACAGATCCTCTCTAGGTCAAATTAAAGCCAACATACGATGGATGCCCCAGAGTCGTACTGTGTAGATCTAGTCGAACGATCCAATGAGACGGATACAAATGATGCTTCCGCTAAGCAAGGTGACCCAATGAATGGCGAGACAATTTGAGAAAAATACTACATAAACTTTGTAAACGCCTCATCTTCAGACCACTGATTAGACGCCACGAGCTTGATCGGGCGCTGAGCAATTCTCGACGATCAATATTGCTATATTAAAACCTTTCACGTGGACGCTGTAGCAGCTGTGCTCGAATTTCTTTTCGGCTCTCAGCCTGAACTATAACTAGGATCGACAAACGTGTGCTCTACGCGTACCCAGCTGACGTGGACTTCTTCACGATCGTCCAACGGCTTCCAGACTTCTGGGACGCTGGCCCTCCACATGCCACCGTATAACGCATCCAGCACGGGGAAATAAGATGTAGGGAAAAGCGAGAAGAGCCAATGAGATACGACTACCTGACTCCATCCCTAACCCCGATTGGTGCACTTCTATCCAGTGAAAAATATTGTTGATGCTCCTTGCTTCACCTCCATATTGTTCCCTGCGCATTACGTTAATATCCTCTGCGATCCAGCTCCTGGCGCAGGATGGCGGGGTCCTCAAACGGAAATCGTGCTGAACTTTGCACAGGAACACAGCCTCGTCTTCACAGAGCTTTGAGGCGCGGATCCCAGCGTGATGACGCACGTGTTTTAATGCCGCGTGGTCCTGCAGCAAAGAGTGCAGAAGTTGTGAAACAGTCTATTAGACTTCAGCGAGACAAAAGTATATAGATGCCTCGAAAATAGCCTCACACGTATGCGCCTCATACGATAGGTAATAAGCCCTTCGACTTGTGTATGCCCCAAATAATCTAATTGAATGTGACAAAAATAAAATATACGCGCAGTACCCAGCGGATTGGTTGCACAATACTTTTTTATATTTTTCCGGATTTTACTTCACTATTTCACGGTTGGAGAGGTTCTGCGAAGCCTTCGTGGGGTGGTCGCAACTATACAAGTTTCCGATTTCCTAAACCTAGATGTAACGAGCGGGCCTCTGCCTCTAAGGATCCAAACACCAAAGAGGGAAAGAGGGAGAAAACCTGTCGAGGGTTTTCCTTGAGTGGGTACAAGAAGAGGTACGTGAGGAACGAGTAGGCGACTGAAGACTGAGCACTGAGTGCGAAGGCCTTGTTACCAATAGAGTCCAAATTCTATTGTGAAGTTGACCACGAAGGTCAAAGCTATCTAAGGAGTGTGGTTTATATACACGTAGGAGAGTGTCTACAATCTGTTATTGATCTGTTTGATCTGTGTTGTCCGTTGGACAGAAGCGTGCGGATCAGACAGATCAATGTTGTTTTGACCTTATTGATCTGTTCCTGGATGCCTGAGGCATGCGGGATCAAAGGGATCAATTCCTTGGCATCACGTGATACACGTGACCCGTGGTGGGTCTTCACGGCGCGTGTCTGCGCCCCGCTGGCTTCCTTTCTCATCCTATCCCGACTCTGCGAAAGCTGTGCCGTAACACTAGAGGTCTGAAGGTCCTTTGAAATTTTGTAATTTTCTCTGCAAGCGTATGAAATCTGCGAGACATGGCAGACCTTTGAAACTTTTTGCTCGGTGAAGTGCAAAAGAATGTTCAATGCCGTTCGAGAGAAGCAGCAAATGCAATTTCATTGTTCGAAATATTGATATTTATACGTCTCGAGAGCTTCTAACGAGTGTTGGAATGGCCTTCATCATCATCATCATCATCAGAGCACGTCAATCATTACGACCACATAGCTTTTGAACCCGAGCAATACCAAATCAAGAACAATCCTGTGCACGCACGCGCCAGCCCCTTATATGTATATCAGAAAAAGATGATGCCGAAACAATACCACCGGAGCACGCTCGTCCGCGAAGCCAGCGCAGCCTATCCTGGATATCAAAAAATGCTCCAAAACACCATAATCCAATCTTATAATGTCATCTAGGTTCCCCCCTTCCCACGGCAGCATGGCTTTTCTTGACGAACTTGTACCGATACCCCTGCGGCTCACCCTCCCCAACTTCCTCCCTCCCCCACTGGTGCAGCAACGCCCTGCCCAACACCTTCTTCTCCTTCTCCAACGCATCCATCTTCCTCCGCCACTCCTTCTCCCTCGTCCGCAAGGCCTGTAACATGCGCTCGTCCATCGCGTGATTGACGCTGATAAAGTCCTCCTTCAGTGCTGTCGTTTCCTCCCTCGCCCTGCGAGCATCCTCTTGGGCAGCCTTCGCAGATAGATCCGCATCGCGAAGCGCCCGACGCAACGACTCCAACTCGCTGGAGCGGCTATCCGGCGAGCTGAACGTGTCGGTGTGCTCGTCTGCATATACACCGTCCGGTTCATCCGTGGACGACGAGAGCTCCTTCTTCCTCCCCTCGATGGCACTCCTCAACGTCTCGACCTCCGTCCTTAAGCCATCCAGTGCTCGCCTCAGGCCCGCCTTCTCGATTCTCTCCCCGTTCAACCGCGTCCCGGCCACCCTGACCGCCTCCTCCGCCCTCTTCCTGACACCCTCCTTCTCCCCCCTCACCCGGTCCACCAAGCCCTCCAACTCCCTCACCCTCGCCTTCTCCGTAACTAGTTCTCCCCTTACGTTCTCCAACATCCTCACCACATCTCTCCTCGCCGCCTCCGCCATATCTCCATCCTCATCTCTCGCCCTCTCCAGCACTCCCACCCTCCTCGTCCCATCCGCCACACGCCCCTGCGCCTCGCGCAGCTCATCCCGCAACACCCTCGCGCTCTCCCGCGCAGCGTCAGCGTCTCTCCGCAGACCATCAGTCTCGCGCCTCGCGAGTCCAAGCTGCTCCTGCAAGAGCGCCATGTTGGTCTCCAGATCCTCGACCTGGCATCTCGACCGCTCGAGCAGCTCGTCCGTCTGCCTGCGCTCGTCCGCCAGGCGCGCCGAGTCGGAATGAAACGACGACGACAGCGACGACGCGCGCGCCGTCTCGAGGTGGGCCAGTGTGGCGCCGAGGCGAGCCTCCAGCTCGGCGATACGGGCGTCGGATTCGGCTTTCTGCTGCTGTGCGAGAGCCAGCTCCGCTGACGTCGGCGATCCCGGGCGATCCCCTGTTGCGAGCGCGGCCTGCTGCTGCAGCCCTTTGATGCGATCGTCGAGGGACGCGACTTTGGCGTCGTGGCCGGCCCGCTGCTGCTCGAGCTCCTGCCTGTGCGCGCTCCTGGCAGCGTCGAGCTCGGCGTCCTTCTGCGCGAACTGCGCCTGCAGCCCGCTTTCGGTGGCGGAGAGCCGCGATTCGAAGCTTGATTTGACTAGGGCGAAGGCTGCTTTCTGCTCCTGCACGTCTTGGTCGTAGCGTTCTTGTGCCATTGCGAGGCGTCTTTGCCAATGGTCTTCGAGGTCTTGGGCGCGGTCGTTGTGTTGAGCATTGAGGTCACGCACGCGTCTTTGCTCATTCTCACGCGCCTCATCTCGCTCGGCGCGGGTGCGGTGTAGTTGCTTTTCGAGGCTGGCAATCTGGGACGTGAAGTCTTCTCGTTGTCGCTCCAGCTCGTTTCGCAATCTCTTGATCTGGGCGCGAAGGTCGTCTGCATCCTCATCCGAATCGTTCTTTGACGAGGAAGTCCTGCTGTTTGCCGCTGATTCCTGCGCGGCTAGGCCAGCGCGCCTGCGTGCTTCTTCGTTCTTGCGCAGATGGTCCTCATAGTCCTCAATCCGCACTTCCGGCGCCCTCACCCCTCCACTCCTCGGGCTGGGCCTGTTACTCAGTGGCGGCGGCGTATCCTCATGATCCTCCACAGTTGGCTGCAACCAAGACGTTCTCGGGTGCGCGGGCGTTATCTCTCGCCCCCATTCCTCCTGCCGGGGCGCGGGAGACGCTGGACCGCTGCGATAGTCCTCCTCATTGACATCATCCATACTCGATAAGATGTCAATTTGCTCATCTATGGAGCCCTGCTGCGAGCCGCTAGCATCATCGTTATCGTCGCCGATTGTCGACGACCCACGGCGCGACCCTGGTGGCATGAAAGTATCCTCATCCGAGATGACATAACCGTGCAAGTCCTGCATTGCCGCGGCGGCGACCTCTCTTGTGTCCTCGCCCTGCTCGCTCTGGCCATACTCGTAGGATCCGTGCTCCGACCCAGCCGCATCGTCGTGCTCGTCATTATCCTCCTCGCCCTCCGAATCGCTAACATGATCCCGTGAATCGAAGCTCGTAGGCGCCGAGGACCGTGGCGGCGGAAGTGGTAATGTGTTCTCCTCCACCGCGTCCTCCTCTGGTGCTGTCTGCGCCGCGGCGGTGTTTGCCGACGGGGATCTCTTCTTCTGGCGCTCAAGCGGCAGCCGCGTCCGCATCCAGAACTCCATATTCTGCGTGAAATCGCTGGGGCCATCCACATCCGAGCTGCGGACCGTGTCGAAGGGCTCCGTATCATCGAGTGTCAGGTCTCCATCGTCGTCTTTGATCCCGCCGCCGCCGCCTAGTAACGCGTCCAGGTCGATGCTGTAGGCTGTGTTTTCCGACTCGGCGGGTAGGACCGTCTCGTCGATCTCGCGGTCGGAGGAAGGGCGTCTCGGCGACGCGTCATCGGTTGGCGAGGCGGTGGTGGACATTTTTGGCGCGAACGGGAACTTGTTGGATCGTAGAATGCGGCTTGTATAACGGGTTTGCGCGCTAGAAAACGGTCGGGCGTGCGTAAATGCTGTTACGATGGGACTTTCTTGCTCCTTTGCTATATCGTCATCCTGCTGCGGCGCTTGGAAAAAACAATAATCTGGGGTGCGTAGGTGAAAAAAGCGCTGCGGGGGTGGGGAGTGAGATGGTCGCGGTGGAGTGGTTGTTTATGTTTTGGCGGAATACGGGCGTCGCACAGGTCAAGAGTCGGCCGGGAGCCGGAAAGTCATTGCGGGCTTCCCCTCCTGCCGCCGCACTCAATCCGTTGCCATTAAACGCGACCACCATGCTGAATTTTGAGCTTCGAATTGGCCTGAAGCTTCGTTCCAAATACAGGTTGCTTTCGTATTCGCCATGATTTCATCAAAAAGAGCTGTCGCTCATTCGTTCCTTGCAGAAGGTGACCCGCAACGACTTTAGGTGGAGACAGATGGAGAGCGCTTACGTCGCGGGACGAGCCGCGCGATCACCGCTTCGATCTTGAATGGCTTACGGCGCAGGTACCGATAGACATGTGCCTTCCGATCAACACGCCCAGTGCAGCCCTGTCACTTCTGTCTCGGCTTGTGTGCTGAGACATCAAAGTCGCTGAAAGGATTCGGAGAGACCTCAGCCCGACGAGAAAGCGCTCGACAGGACTCAGGAAGCCTCTTGTTTGGTGCCGACCCATGCAGACGGCGCCCGGACGGGCTTGAACCGGTCTCATGTTAGTGTACAAGACCTCTCAACTGTCGGGTTCGGTAAGTTACTGATAACATCAGCTTCCGTCTGGTTGGCCATAACATCTCCAGACCCGTGCTGCTTCGCCTTGAATGCGGGTGTAACACTGCCAAACGGCCATGGGTTGATTAATATCGGGTGATCAAATCACCACTTCGCCACTTGGCTATCAATTGGACATCAATCAACTTCATTGACTTGTAACTGCTCTCTGTTGCCATCTCGCTTCGCCCTCAGGCCTTCCATATAAGCTTCGTGGATCTGTCTCAGCCCCTGCTCAATCACAACCTGTCTTTGGGATACCGAGTAGACCGCTGCTCATCTCTACTCGAACGAGATTAGTTTCCCAACCGTGTCTTACCATAGCGCTTCTGGTCACCCTATATCATCAGATACAATTCTTGAGAAACTTGAAAAAGATGGCATTGCTCCTCCATTGCCTTATTCAAGCAGGTATTGCAGAAGTTCAAGCGCCCCGTCTGCGGAGCACAGTGGGTCTCCCCTAAATATACAAATTCATCGCTCCCGCCCATCTCTTTATCTCTTTATCTCCAAACATCCGCTACAATTCCATATCCCGAATGATCGTCCCCCCTCCGTCACCAAAGTCTAAAAATCGGATCCCCAACCAGGCCTCTAGTTTCCATAGAATGCCAACGCCAATGTCGACACGGCAGTCACACCGACCACAGACCAGCCGGTCTTAATAACGGACTTGTTGTTAATGCCAACCGCGAAATCCCAGGCAATATGCCTCAGGCCGTTGAAGCTGTGGTAGGCAAAGGGGAAAGCGAGAAGAGACTTGGTGGCGACCTTTGCGGCAAGGGGCCAGGCGGCGAAGGCAGCGGCGATGGATTGCGACTCGAGGTGCCAGCCGGTGAGCGGGGCGACAGCGTAGGCGGCGAAGAAAAGGTACATGCCGCCAGAGAGCACAGAGCCGGTGATACGGTGCAGGGCAGAGCCATACCAGGTGATCTGCGGCTTGTAGATGGTCAAGTGCGGGGCAACGGGGCGGCTCAAGCGCTGCTTCTCCAGGATAACGCGAGATTCGGGCTCGGAGAAGTTCTGGGTCGCGACCGGTCTGGTGGATACGCAGGTTGGTGGTTAGTTGAGCCAAGAGACACGTGCAGATGGGGAAGCGGGTGATGGGCAGCGAGGCATTGGGGCCTTGAGGGAATTGTGCAATGGGCACGGCGAGGGTAGTGGTACCTCGACTGCATCAAGATCCCGGCGGGTGCAGTAATGCCGCGCTGACCGGCGGCGCGGCGCAGCGAGTGTTGGAAGGCGCGCTGGGCAAGCATGGCGGGCAGAAGACCGGTTTGCTGGAGGGTGGAGCGGAGAGATGCGACGACTGCAGAAGCGGCTCTCGTCACGATGGAGGCGGCTTGCGGAGGGGCTGTGGTGTCGTGCTTGCGTCGATGATGGGATGGCTGCTGGACGAACGGCCAAGACCGGGCGGCCATGGGACTCCAGCCGAGGATGAGAGGCCAATCACGCGCGCGCTGATGAGAGCCGGCCGAACCCCGGCATTCGCTCGCACACCTGATAAAAAGCGCTGTGCGCGTGCGCTCGACTCTTCTTCCCCTTCATGGGACCTCAACACCGCCTTTGGACGCCTTCGGGAGAGTGAAGCCAGGTGGTCGGTCGCCGCGTCTGGCGTCATGTCAGGCATGAGCGTCCTCCAAGAGTGTCCCCAGAGGGACAACCCGTCGTTAATCGCGCATTGTAATCCATACCAATGATTTGGTGCGTTTCATATCAGGGTGACATACGCTGAGAGCGCCAGTGATGGAGTGAAGCTTCGGTTCGAAGATGCGGGACCACTGCTATGCCGAAGATGCGGCTTTTGTCGCTACGCGCCTGCCATCGTCGTTAAGCCGGATGGCGCGGGCGCGGTACGAACGAGAAGCTATAACCGCGGGGAACCTCACAAGCGACAAAGGCTGGTCCATGTCGTGCTATACCAATTGATTGCTACTGCACTGTTTGATGCCTCGTCCTACAGTGAACATCTAAGGCGAACCTGGTGCACCTGCCGTTGACGGAGCTCTGGAAAGCAGAAAAATTTTCCAACCTCCGTCATCTCAACCCTATCTGAACCACATTGAATACTCGCCTCCGGAATAGCCAGGCAGCCGCCCTGGAACGCCTCTGCTCTGCCATCTAAACTCTTCAACCACTTCTGTGCCAAGATGAGGCCAGCCAAGCTGGTGGCAGAGACCGACCTCTCTCTTCCCAAAGACTCCTACATCTACAACTTGAGGCAAACCAACACGGCACTCGCTGCGCTGTCTTCAGATGACTCAATACGCATTTTCGACCCTAAGACACTACAGCTGCTTCCAAACGGCATTATAGGCCGTGCTCACGACAGCGTCACTTGCCTTCAACCCTACAGCGAAGACGGCAATGTCCTGGCTACTTCCGGTCGAGATGGTCTAATAAAATGCTGGGACCGGCGAACCAAGAAGGCCGTCATGGAGTTTCGAGTCCGTGAGTAGATTTTTCGTTTTCTTGCCAGATTATGCTTTGAGAAATAGGGCATGTCCTTCTCTTCTTTTTTTCATATATATTTCTTTCTGCATCCTTCAAAGACACAAGAGAAAGAGCAGAGATAGGGCAGAGAGAAACCGTTACACAAACTAACTCCTCCATAGCCAAACACCAAGGTCTCTCCGCCCTGGAAGTCAGCGCTTCCCACCACGCCATCATCGCCGGCACCGAGCTGGAAGATCGCGGCCCCGGTGATTCCTTCATCTATGCCTGGGATGCCCGTAAAGCATCGTCTCCGCGTCTGACCCTGGCTGAGAGCCACACTGACACCATCACCGAGCTCACCCTGCATCCGACGAACCCCTCAACCCTCCTCTCGGCTAGCACTGACGGCCTGGTCAGTATCTTCGACCTTACCCAGAACGATGAGGATGAGGCCTTGCGCCAGGTCATCAACCACCGGTCCGCTGTGCATCACGCCGGCTTCGCCTCCCCAACAGATGTCTATGTCTTCGGCACGGATGAGACGCTGGCTTTCTACCAGTATCAGGATTCCGATGACCCGAGCCCGGAGTTGACGCCCGTCAAGATCGGAGATGTCAGGGAGAAGCTGACTTGCGAGTACGTCGTAAACGTGTATCGAAGTGCAGGGGCGAATGTTGTCGTTGCTGGTAATCACAGGTGCGTAATCCCGAGCTGGAGGCCTTTCGCTCTCTTCTTCGTCCGTTTGTCCTTCATTCGAACTCTGCAAATTTGATGTATTCGGGAGTGTTGGACAACCATCTGGCGAATGGACGCCTAATTTGTCTATTACAGCGAACAACGTCTCGATATTCTTCCTCTGCATAGCCCACCGGCCGGGGAGCCACTTAACTACTCTTGCTCTTTGGAAGACTGTGTACGTCTTGCCGGAGCTCACGGAGAGGAGATCGTACGTGATGTCTTCATCGACCCTCAGGTAAGTAAAAGCCCTTCTCAGAGAAGACCGATCATTAACCAGATCAAAGTCGTTCACGATCTTCACTTGCGGCGAAGACGGCAAAGTTCGGTCCTGGAGCGCCGAAGGCTTTGGCGGAAAACACCAGCAGGAGCAACAGGAAAATACTGCTGCGGTCTCTGTCGACTCATTAAAGCCTAAAGAGAAGCACAAGGATAAGCACAAGAAGAAGGACAAGGAGAAGGGAAAGGAGAGGTACAAGCCTTACTGAATACAGGTGTCCCAATAAAGTCGGAAGCACTCCCGGATAAGGAAGGCCGACTTGGGCACCTTTACTCAATTAGGAGCATGTCAGAGGCGAAGCGCTCGAAAAGGTCACTGCAGCAGATGAAGTAGCACATACCCCACATCAGCGTAGCAGGAAAGAAAGTCCGCAGGGAAGAACACTACACTGCAATTTACTGTGATAACTCCCCAATTATCTCCAACACATCCACATCGCAGCAAAAAACCCCGAGGGCGACGATCCCTCGTGTCCCCATATGCGATCCCCAGTTTTCCGAAACATATACCTGCTCGACTCGCATGCTGAGGCTGACAAAAAAGGCCGCCAATCACCTCTTGGCACCTACCCGAACGAGCAGCCACTGTTATGCCGGCCGGCAATCAGCATCGTGTCCTCTTCTTTTTCTAATAATTTACCTCAGCGCTTAGAGATGCAGACGATGACGTCTTTCGCCTCGTCTCTGGGCACTGCACATCGCTCATCAACACATGACAAATTCTCGTATTCCCTCTTTCTGTCAGACCTCGGTCCGGCGGACCGAAGCTCACACAACATGAGAAGGAGCGCTAACAATCATCCAATGGCTGCTTATCCTTATCGTACATACGAAGCTCAAGACGGCGTCCATCAGCAAAACCCTAATCTAACCACCAAAGGAGCACAGAGAGAAAAACAACCAGAAAAACAGGAAAAAGAAGAAGCACAAGCGCGTGCAAGTATAGGAAAATGCAGGATCAGGGCTAAAAAGCAACCAATGAGACCCGCAGGATAAACAGCAAAAGAATATGCAAAGCTTATAGGCAAAAGGATGAACCCGGCGTCCGGCAGTTCCATTACACAGCGCTCCCGTGCTCATTTCGGCTAGCTCAGACGTCTGAAGGGCCGGCATCGAAGACGTCTACTGTGTTGTTGCTCTCATTGCCCTTTTCGTTGCTTGCCTGCTATCTTCAGAAGAAAAATCGGCAACGGCAGTTGTCCCAAGGCAAGCCTGCATGGTGTAGGATGAAATGGCTATTCGACGGTACTTGATGCCTGAGACGACTGAACAAAGTCCCTGAATAAAAATATGTCCTTGGGTCCTTTTGCTTCCTTGCGGGGCACTTGAGAGCGGTATCTCGTGCCCATCAGCACCAATATTTCAAACTCGGCAAAGGCAATGAAAAAGCCCCTGAGCCACATAAACAATAGGTCGAAATAATGAGACCCCGAACCAGAAACCCAGTGACCAGAGGCCGCACTCGCCCTAACACGTTGTTGTGGACAGCTTACCGCGGTTGCCCATCAGCTTTTCCCAATCACGCGCAGACGAACATCACCAGTCCAGAAACACAAGAGGGGACTAACTATTCAACCCAAAGCCAAAATCTTTCCAATTCTCAACTGCCTAGACCATTTCCTGGGTTAGGTCTTCGCAACCACCTCCACGAACACCCTAACCACCCAGTCTAAAAGCGTAACAACAGAAGACCCAATGCAAAATAGAGCGTAGTAAGGTAAAACGTTTGATACAAATACGCCTTTATTTCGCCATTGCCCTTTCCACCCATAGCAGATAGATCAACAATAAAGCCTCGAAAACAAAGTCCCTAATGCTCTCGCTTGTTCGCTCGCTCGCTATTCCAGTGCATTTGAACTGTGTTACTTCACTACTACTTAAATCATCTTCCTCTTCCTCGATACTATTTGACCTCTTTTTTGCCTCGTCCAATGCAATAGAAAAAAGGAGGGATTCATCCAACACTCCAGCTCGTAGCGAAACCAAAAAAGTAGCAACTGGAACCTTTAACCCCCGTCCAATGTGTTGAGAAAGAACCGCCACCTCTGTTTATCCACTTCGCTTATACAAAAAATCTAATAGTGTTCCGAAAAACCGAAGACCATCTCCACTGCTAGGCGGAAGACAATGTTCGGTTAAGGGTAGTCCATGTTGCTGGTTCGCTGCCTTCGCGTGGATGCAGAGCGAGGAAAAATAGGTAGAGAGCGGGAAAATAAAGACAGGGACGCAATGGTCGAAAATCATTACTCCGTGAAACGCCAGGATGAGGGACTCGATGCCATGCCGTGGATATGAGGATGTGTACAGAGAAAAAAATGCGCGCAACACCTTTTGCGCGCCGTGCGCGATCGGGACCCTGAGGCGGAGGCTAAGCTGTACGCGGACCATTGCGAGTCGCCGCCGATGATCGGAGTGACGGAAATTGAATGCTGATAAGGATGGTTGGCTCAGAATACCCAAAACAGCGGTAACGCGTCGTAATGCATCCGGGGTACAGTGCTGCTCTCGCTCCAGATCCCAGTCGCACAATTGATACGTCAAAACCGAAAATCATCACTCTTAAATCTCACCCTGCTGGATCCTCTTCACTGGATGCAGCAGCATGCCTGGCAGACACATGCGTCCGCCCACTGTCGGCTTCTCCGAGTCTCTGTTGTCACTTCCGCCCACCTTGACGCGATCGCCGCCCTGGCCATGCTCCTCCTCTTGGCCACCGACAATCTTCTCAGGCTCGCCCCACTCGTGAATCTTGACCTTCCAGCCCAGCCATCTTCTGTAGATGTCCTTGGGGAAGCGGGAGCTGAAGTACCACGACCAACCATAGTAGTTGTGCTCGCGATCACCGTTGTAAGGCGAGTCGGGACCCTCGGACCAACCGATAGGGTTGAAGTCACCGTCGAGGTTGGCGTTGAAGATTGCGTCGATGTAGTGCGGCGGCCATACACGGTCGAACCAAATGGGCTGAGGAGCGTAGACAGCCTTCAGGCCGTGCTGGAGTGCGACGGTGGCGGGCCACATTTCAGCCTGCATGCAGCGACCGACCTTGTTCTCGATGTGCATCGTGTGGAGCATGCGCTTGCTGAAACGTGCGACCGTGTTGATAAAAATGCGGCGAGGGATGGTGACGAAGCGCGGGTCAGTGTAAGCATTGTCGTACGGGTCGACGCTGAAATCAGGGTGGAGGCCAGGAATGTAGTTCCAGATCTTGTCACGGTAAGACCAGAAAGTGCGAACCGGGTCGAACATAGGCAGGAGTGTGATGAGATCAGCCTCTTCACCAACGCCCCATTCATACTCGTCTGCATTCATTTCATGCGGAGGCATGGGGCCAACCGGAGTCTGCATTGGAGAGTAGGGCTGGGGACCCCAAACGGGGCTGGGAACTTGGCCTTGGCTCCAGGCGTCTTCGACAGCCTGGTTCGTGTCGTTGAAGTAGGTCTCATAATCACCATGAAGGCCAGGAATGTAGTAGCGCTTGTTACGCTCCCAAAGGTACTTCCTGGGCTGGTTCCTGGCGAAGTCTTGGATCTTGCTGAGGAAGTGGTAGTGCTGGCCAGTGTAACGAGCGTCGGTCTCCCAGTTCCAAACGTAGTCGAACTCAGGGTGCGTCTTGCTGAACCATTGAACTGGCATAAACTGGTGCCAGTACACTTGCCAGTCGGTAACCTCGGGGTAAGCCCTCTGGCAGATGTCCTCGTTCCAGAGGATGGAGATGCTGCGCAGCTCAGTGGGGACGACCTTCTTGAGCATGTCGTCGTAAGCTTGGGGATCGTCGAAGATCGGGACGGTGCGGTCCTTGACGTTCACGAAGAGGAATACCTGGAATTCACCGCCAGAGAAAAGAGAAGTCTCTTGAATCATGGCGCGAATTGCCTGAAGATCGTTGTCGGTGTAGGTGTAGCCCTCCCAAGTACGGATCAGAATGGCGGTGCGAGAGTGGTACTTCTGGGTGATTTCACCCTTCATCTCACGGGCGGTGAGCTCAGTGCTGTAGGCGCTGTTGCTGAGTGTGTCGATATCAGTCTCGGGGATGTTGAGGCCAGGCTGGAGGTTGGTCTCCTTAGTGCGGGCCTCGGGAGCGAAACGCTCGTGGTTCCGCTCAACACACTGGTTTTGCAACTGGCCCCAGTTGACCTTCCTCCAGATAACCTGCTGTTCCTGGACGGGCTCCCAATCGGGCAGGTCGTACTCGTCCGCACCGAATCCGTAAGCACCGTAGCGGCCATAGCGATCGAAGCAAATGTTGGCGTCCAGGCCCAAGCCCTCGATCGTTCCAGTAGAAGGCTTAGGGAATTGGGTAGAGACCTCAGGATAGGCTTTGACCAGATCCAGATAACTCTCGTTGAGAGGCTTGCCACGGGGGCCCTCGCAAGCCACGTAATCACCCTTCCATTGCTTCTTCCACTCGGGGCTGTTGTATTCAGGGTACGGGAGGTAAGGCTTGGGCTCGGTGGCCTTTTTGAGCGACTTGACTCCTTGAGTGTAGTATCCACGCTCACTTCCTATTCGTCATTATCCCAGCACTTTGCCAAAAATAGGACTGAAGGACTTACGCAGGGAAAGCTTCCCATCTGTTGGGGTCGTAGTCACGAGTGACATAGTCTTGGTAAGCAGGCCAATGCGACGGGTCAGGGTCAGGGCGGCTCCAGACAAGCATCTTGTTCAGATACTGACGCATGTTCGAGACGGGCGATAGCTTCTTGGTGTGGGTGATGCCCGATTCCTTGCTCGTCTTGATGACATCCTTGAAAACGTGCCAGCTGCCGCTGTTCGGCTTCGAGTCCGGCGTTGACGCGGAGGCGTGCGAGGCGCCGGTTGCGGTTGCAGGAATGAGAGAGGTTGATGTCTTCTCCTTAAGGGCCTGTGGTTGTCAGCGTAGGGCCAAAAAAAGCAGGCGCGCAGGCAGAAATCAGGACGTACGGCCGAAGACGGGAACGAATATTGCTGGTGCCATTCCTTGTCGGTGTCCGCCGCAGCGTCCGGCGCGGGCGACGAGTCCTCGGTGGTGAGGTGCTCCTGCTGTACCTCCTGGGCGTACTTCTCGTTGGCGACGGCGTTCTCGAGCGGAACAACGCGGTCGTCCAGGTAGTTTGAGTAGAAGGAGCTGCGGAGCGAGAGAAACAGCAGGCAGACGGCGATGAAGACCACAAGGACCAGCTTGCGCGGTCCCACGGCCGAGACTAGCATGCTGAAGGGGTGGAAATAGTCGAATTAGGGCTTGTGTAGCAGTGGTGACAAGAGAGCGTACGCAGCCGGCGGTCGGCGCGATATCAGGCAGGTCGGGGCTCGATCAGCGCGTTGGGGTCCTCTACACAAGCATGTCCGGCGGCGGGAGGGATGGATAAGCGCAGAGGGCGGTGGGCCGCGGGCAAACCTGTGCAGCGAGGGGACAGGTGTTGGAGAGGCTTGGGCGCAGGGATTCGGGGGCGTTGGAGGTTTTTCTTCAGCGACGGCGACGAGGAGCAACACTGGCGCTACTCTCGCACGCTACTGCCACGGCTGCTTTGGGACTTGCATGGGGGGGCCATAGCCCCCCCTCGCTGCTTCAAGGCGCCCACAAGCCCTGGATCCCAGCAGCACAGGGCAGCATCTAACACGGCGCGTTTTGACCCTGCGGCAGCCATACCGCCATTGGCCGGCACCGCTCCCGGCCACTCGACCCAGGAGCGGGCGGCGGGTCGGCGGGCAAACGCGTCCGCGTCATCCAGCTCTGGATTGTGCCTTACAGACGCCGCTGCACCACCGCGCTGTCCTCTCGCTCTACCTGCGGCAGCGCAGCGCAGGGCCGCCTCCCGCGCCGATCTTGCTGCTGTCGCGCCGCCGCCCAGCAAACGGCCAGCTGCCCATGACGGCACGATCGTCAGGAGGACCCGGATGGCCGTCCAATCCCCATGTTTCACGCCCCTCATGCCCACCGCCGCCCCAACTCCGCCGCCACGGAGAAACTCGCTACGGCGACGCTGGAGATTTCGATAAACATCCCGCCCAGTGCCAGCGCCCTGCCATTGGCCGCGCTGCATCCCAGGCCGGCCGCGCTCCTCCCGCCGTCCCTTTTCTCTCGGTCCGCCCCTGGCCGCCGTTTCGGCTGCTGGGCCCGCCGCAATTTTGTGCTCCTCGGGGGGGCTGCCACCGACACATGCAAGGAGACGTCGCGGTGGGCAGCGATCTTCGCTGGCCAGCGTGCGTCGTGCAAAGCGGTCAAGCCTGCTATTCATGGCCAGCGCAGCAGCCCCAACCAACATCAGCTGCGCTGCACGCCGTGGCCGTGGCGGTGCGGCTAGTGAATAGGACTGCCGGCACGGTACGTTAACTTAGAGCAGCGCCGCCCACTGCCCTCGCCGCGCGTCCATCGCCTGTCAGATTTTTAGAAACGGCTGGCTAAAAATGGCCGGCCGACCAACATCGACCGCAGCGCCGCAGCCAGTGAGTGCGTGTGCTGCACTGGCCGCCATCGAAGCTTCTTTCGACTTCCCGCGCAGATCTGCTGGCGACAGCTCCCAAGACCGAGCTCCCCGAATTCTTGCCCTCCTCGGAAGGTCAGCGAGACTCTGAGACAGGACCGGCGGGGCTCCCTCGTGTAACCGCGTGCAAATCACCTCACAGAGACATCCCGCCGGAAGACGCGTGATAGCTTGCCCAAGAATGAGGCCTGCCTCCTTCGATTGGCACCTGCAGCGCCGCCCAACCCGTCCGGGCAGGTCCAAGATGTCTAGCAGCACTCCGCTCCGCACCAGCGCTCAATGCGTCAGAAACACGATGCCGCAAGTTGATGACGAGAGATTGCATTGGACCGTCCGGGGCGTCTGCATGCGAGAAGGATGATCTGGCTCAGCGGACAAGCTCATTTGAAATCACGTCCAGCGCGTGGGTTTTCTTCCCTGGTACTCCTCCTCGCCTGCGCGCTCCCTAGCTTTGCGCCCATGCGGTGTGGTCACGGCAAGCTCTGATGCACGTCTTTCAAAAATAGGCAAGACCGCGCCATCGTGGCTCATTCTGCTCCTTGCTTGCGTGCTTGTTTTCCGCTGCGGGACGCTAAGGGCGTTCCGACGCCCTGGTTACGTTGTAGATAGCCGTTTTTGTGTTCTACTCGACACGCTGGCTTATCGGCGCAAGGAGCGAAGGGTAGAAAAGAAGTAACGCTCCTCCTCCAGCCTTTTCTTATTCCCGTGCCTTGTGGAGGCTGGCTGGCCTCCTATCCCGACAGGAATAATACGTAGTGCGAATCTCGGATGGCTGCATGGTGGCGTTCGGCGTGGCAGCAGGAGGCTAGCGCTCATCAGGAACCAGGAGTAAACGAGATATCACTACGGCTCAAAGGGACATGTAGGCGTCCGAGAGGGAATGCCCAATATCTAATGAACGACCGACCTCTCCCACAAGATATATTTTTCTTGCTGATGCTGCAAATTGCCGATGGGGTTTGGGCGCATGGTTGGACGGCGTTCCGAGGCGCAATCTAGCTGTTTCCCTGTGGTCCCTTGCCTCGTTTGATGAGAGGGGACCTCGCCTCAGCGAAACCGCAACGGGGATCTCCCCTCACAGTTTTCTCTCGCCACTGGGTGGCAGGATTCGAAAAAGACGGTCGTCGGTCGAGGGCACCGATCTTTTGCTGTTTCCACCACCAAAGGCTGCACAGCATCATGACTAGAGCCAAGCGTGCCGCACGGTTTGATCGACAGTCCGGATAACCAGCCGAGCTCGCGCGACAATATTGGCGCTGCCCGTGACCGATCGAGCAATTCTCCGTCCAGATTGGCTTCCGGCGCCGCCGGCTTCGCGCAGGCATCATTACACATCGTCCCGCTCTTTCGGGGTTGAAACATGAACAACGCTGTTGAAACATGTCGCAGGGCTGAAGCAACGATGCATTTTTTAGGACGGTTTTCGCTCGCCGTTGCAAACTGCGGAGTGAAGCAGCAGAAGTTGTGGAGAAGCCACATGCTCGACGTGTTCTGATATCAAGCAGTTCGTGAGCCGATGTTTGGATTTGCCTTTGAAATTACGCTTCTTTGCACCATCACCGACGCCAAACCCACTAAGCTGTAAGTCGCTGATTCAACTCTCGGATACAAAGAAATGAGAGCGATCTTAGGAGCATATTTCTTATTGCATCTCCACTCATGATTGCTCCACCGGAGTGGATGAGGCGTTCAATCTGAATCACAGTCAGACGTCACACCTGATGTTGAAGGATTCTCTTGGGGGGGCACCTCATCTCCTCCAACACGCGTCATTTGCACACCACTTTCGATAAATAAATATGCAGTCACATTCAGTGTTTCGCTCGAACGCTGCATCTCTGTTCATTCGTGGGCTGTCGGACCTATGACCATGATAGAAGTGATATCAGCTTACTATATGTGCCGATCAGTAGTGAAGTGTCATGCAGACTCCCTCAAAGACATGCACTAGTGTCAACAAGACATGGAAATGCATCATGAGCTTGGTCGCACATAGCAGATGCTGGCAATCAAAATCAAACATTGCGCTCATAATATCCCATTTTCCTCACCATGTGCCCAGACTTTGCCGTGCCTTACTATACATGTCTTATGATACAACGCCGGAGAAATCATGATTTGGAGATGCCAAGCGGAGCCAATATCCTGTCACGGACAATCCGGTTTGCAATACCACCCCCCTTCTGCATAGCCAACGCACCGACAATGGCATACAAGGTCTGCGTGAGCACAACGTCTATGCCAGATCCTTGAAGATTATCCGCCTAGTTGCAAGTGATTCTGTTAGCCTTGGCCACGATCGATTGGTCGCCTGGAGGCCACTCACCTTCTTCGGCTTCCACCGAATGATGGGCTCAAAGCCATATTCCCTAGCCAAACCGGCAAGGCGCGTCTTTCCCACCAAATCCTCTTTCGTCTTAGGAGAGAGGTTCCTCAAGCCATCCAGCACCGGATGCGAGAAAGGTTCACGACCGTGCAGGTCTGCTTGACGCCCACCCACGGGACCTTTAGGCATATTCAACAGCGCCAGCGAGGTCTGGAGCTCCACAATGCGTTTCCCTACAACGAAATATTAACAATTGGTCGAACATGAGCGATTGATAGCTGTCGCCTCAGTCATACCCAGATACGCCAGCCGGTCATTGAAGCCCCGTCTTCCATGATCGAAGCTCTTGTGTGTCACCGCGAGCCATTTGATATCTTCGGAAAGGAAAGTGTCGCCACCCTTGCCCAGCATGCGCGTGTAAGCGTCTTCGAGCTTACGCGGGTCCTCGTTCACAGTCCACTCGTTGCCCGGCTTGACGGGTCGTAGCCGCACAGGCGCCGCCATGGCGCGGGGAGTCTGCTTCCATCGGGGCACGTCGACGGGATCCGGAGAAGCTTTCGGGTCCTGGACCTGAGCGGCGGAGGAGTAAGGATGGGCGTGCGCAATGGCGGAGGACGGCGATGCCGCGGACGCGGAGACGATGGGGGTGCACGAGCGGTGAGCACGGCGGACGGTTGACCTGGCGGCGCCGACCAGCGGCCGGAGAGGAGTTTTGGAGGCCATTGGGACTTGAGGCGCGGCAACAGGGCCGGGTGGTGAGGGACCGCGACGGGGTGGAGCGCGTGAGCCGGGCGGGTGTTCGTGCAGGTGCAGGTCAAAAAGTTCGGCGATCGTTTTTCGCCGATGTCACTGCATGGTGCCAAAGCGCCTCGACCACAGCTGCAGCTAAAGCTACCCCGAGCTCGACTCCTCCCTCTCTTTTTTCCTCCACCCACTCGCGTAAGAATGGCAGCCGCGCGCACAGAAGGCAATGGCCCGTTGGGAGACCTTCTGGCTGCCGCGCTACCTCAGGGCGCCAAATTCACTTACTACCACATCTCAACGCCGCCTACAAAGTGCAGCCCCATCTTCTCAGCTCCTCCCGGCGCGCGTCCTGAGCGCACTTACTGCGAGTCTCACTTCCTGAACGTGTCAATCACCCCGGAAGATGCGCAGCAACAAGAAGAGGGCAGGCCCGCGACTGGGGAGGTCTTTGTATATGCCATCGAAGTGCTAATCTACACGACGTCGCATCTGACAACCGTATTCGTCTCCAAAGCAGACTCGACTGGCTACCTCTCGCTGCTCCAGCTTCCGCGCACCTCCTCCTCGCCTATCCGCGCTATCTCCACTACATTCGTCTCCTGGCTAGTCAAGCACCGCCAGCGACCCGCAACGCGCCTCGTCGTCTCTCTCTTCGCACGCGCCCAGGACCAATACCTCTTCCCCGGCAGTATCGAGAACGCGGAAAAGCATGTCGCCGACGACACAGCCCTGGTAAAATGGTGGTGCAAAGTGCTGGACCCGGTCCTCCGCGAATACACTCCCGAGTCATCCAGCAAGGCTGAGACGGACGCCGCGGTGGAGCAGCAGACAACTGCCCAAGGCCACTTGATTATCCCGGGCTTCGAGCGCAACGACACCCTGCGCTTCTTCCCGCCCAGCGTGCGCGCCGACCCGCCCGAACAGAGGCGTTGGAAGCATGGCCACCCGTTGCTCGACATCTCGCGGCACCCTTCCGCGCCGCCGCGCTGCCTGATCCCTCACTTCCCGGACGACCCGAAAGCGCGCTACATGGATGAGCTGGACGATGAGCTGCCCGACGGCGGCGCCGCCACCGTCACCAGCCCCAGCCGCGGGACGGGGCTATGGCGCAGCGTGCGCAGCCTCGAGCAGTTCTGGGAGATGATGGCGTTCCGGCAGGAGTGCTCGTCCGGGCGGCTGGTCGGCTTCATCTGGGTGCTCTTCACGCCCGCCGACATCGACGCCCACAGCAGCAGTACCAGCGACGTCGCCTCAGACTCGGGGGAAACCAGCAACACAAACTCCCTCGCCGAAATGCTCGCCCAACCGCCCACCTCCCCAAAAAGGAACAACAAGCCCTCCTCGTCTCGCAGCCCCCGCCAGCGCCGCCGCTCCTCCAAGCTCACCGGTCTCATCATCCCCCGCGTCCCCCGCATCAAATCGAACTCCTCGACGACTTCGAATCCCGAATCTGCCCTGTCTCCCTCGGCGGAGCAGGAATCGTCAAAGTACTACGTCTGGCCCCGCTCCTCCCGCGGCGCCCTCGTCCTCGACGACAAGGATTACAAGCGCGCGACCGAGCTGCTGCTGTACCACAACTTCGCCGCCCGCGACATCGCCGTCGTCAGCACGCGCAAGTGGGTCGACGAAGTGGCGGTGCTGGGCCGCAGCGGCAGTCGCACGCAGAAATGGGGCGTCGAGATTGCGGGGAGGAAGGAGGTCGCGGACGTGGCAATGGCAAATGGAGCCATGGCAGGGCAGGTCAACACCCTCAATGTGCGCAAGAAGAGGAAAGGGGATGAGGGTGCGGGCGGGCAGCAGCAGCAGCAGCAGCAGCCAGGCGGCGGGCCTGAGACCAATGGGAGTGTGAACGTCCTGTCGGCGGGCCTGGTGAGGAAGAAACCGAAGACCGAGACTGCCCCCGGTGCTGATGCGGGCGAGACGGCACCGGCGGATGGTGCTGTCAATATGTTGGCCGGTAATTTGGTGAGGAAGAAGCCGAAAACTTGAGGTGGTGGAGGGGAGAGTCCGAAGAGGTAAGGCAATTGCTTTTTTTTTGGGCGAGGAGTTGATCGAGCATTGGATTTCATTTTTCGAACATTTTGAGTTCTGGAACAAAAAGATTGGTATGGGTGAGACTGGACACCATTTATTATTAAGAGATTCCCCACGGTCCGACGAACACGGACGCTTCCTTGGAGCGCGAACTCGCGAGTTTTGGATATACCAGTTACTGTCATAAGCAACAAGTCTTGAATGCTATTCACTTAAAACTGATATTTAATTCTAATGATTCTACATGATAAGCCAGGGGAAAATAAGTGATGCAAATATCCAAGTGGGCATCTTCCCCGATGCCCTGAACCTATTAACCAACTCTCTTACACAACCGCATAAACCCGTTCCCGCCAAACCTTCACTTCCCACCCCTTACCCACTCTCACTCCTTCTTCACCCTCAACCAAATCCTCCACTACCCTCCAATCAAACACGCCCACCTTATCCCTCTTTCCACCACTACCAGCAAGCACCTCCCTCACCTTCTTCACCACATCCCCGCATTCCGCCCCTTTCCCCCTCTCCACAAGACAAACCTTCCGTAATCCCCCAAATGCCTGGCTTTCCCCAACCGTACTCCCCATGCTCTCATACACCAGCCCGTCTCCGCGCCGCCAGTCCTCGAGATCGAACACCAAAGCGCCGACGCCGAAGTGCTCGCTGAGCAGCGTGCGGGTCAGGCGGGCGTGGCGCTGGAGCGAGGGCGCGATGTAGACGCAGGTGGCGGCGAGATTGTAGGGGAGAGGTGGGAGGTTGGGTTTGGGGGGTTGAGGGGGAGGGAGGCGCGGGCGACCGTAGACGGGGCTCGTCCATTTGGGGATCTTGCGCGGGGAGACGCCGATGTCGAGGTCGTCGGCGGCGCGGCGCTTGACCAGGCGGTGGGGTGTCGTCGTGGTCGTGTTGGTGGGAGGTGGGACGTTCTCCTTTAGGCGGCTGGCGCGCGGGGTTGTGGTTGCGCTGGGCGGGTTAGGAGAGGAAGACCTCGGTGGGCTTGCTTGGAGATGCTTTGGTGGTGGGTGGTGGGCGTTCTTCGCTGATGATGGCTCGTTTAAGAATGAAGTGGGAGGCGTTAGCAGAGGTTTGTTGCCGATGAAGCGGATGGGAGGAAGCATGCATGCTTGAACGGAAGCAAGTGCTTTTGCCTGCACTGGCAGTTCCTCCTCGGGTTCCATGCTCCTCTCGGTGGAGGCAGTTAGTTTCAATGCACGTTGTCTTGCTATCACATCCTCGGCGTCTTTCTTTTGCTGAGGAGAGAGCTTTCCTCGTTCGGTCAGAAGACCGGTACTTGGGGGGCGGGTGATAGCGGGGCTACGCCATCTGGTCAACTTTGCACTTGCGAAGGGCTTGATCAACTGGGTCGGTTTTCGCGAGGTCCCATTAGGTTTAGGCAAACTCGTCCTTAGTTGCTGCGTCTTCAATCCCCCGATCTGCTGCTTGACGCTCATGGCCTCTCTCTCTTCGTAGAACGATACCTCTTCTTCAGGCACGGTCCACAGATCGCTTGAAACATCCTTAACATTCTCGGGTGCTCCCGCTGCATTTTTGGTCGTTTCCATGCCCGTGTGGCGGGGTGGATCCAGCCGGGGGTTCCTGAGACGGTTGGTGTTTTGGTCACCAGAACAAGGAGCATCCTCAGCAGCTACACGTGTAGGCGGCTCTTTTGACGGACTTAAGGTTATCTCTTCTCGATTAACCGTATCTGAAACGTTAACACCCCTCCTGGGTGGCGAGATGGTCGGTCGTGGTCGCCGTACGCTCTGTCTCGCTGATGCAACCGGGGTTACAATCGTCTCGGTCCACTGCGTCGATTGTTGAGACACCGGTGTTACTTCCTTTGCAAAGTCCACTGCAACCGAGGTGCGGAGCGTCAATTTCTTGTCTTTGATGAGTGCGGTTGCTGGGCTTGGCGTTTTGGCAGACGCCGGGCTTGATACAAAGTGCTTCCTGTGGAATGATGCCCGAACCGGCGTGTCGAGACCATACACTGGACTGACAGACTTCAGGGTTGCTAGGGGGCTAGTAGAGATTCCTGCCGACCGTGGCGTTGTATGCCTTGAAGCAAGAATGCTACGTTCCCGGGACCTGCCAATTTTCTCCATGAAGCGTTGAACTTGGTTCTTCAGCTCTTGTGACTCCCCGTCGGCCGGCGCTTCTTTCGCTTCTCGAGCCATGTCGGCAAGCCCCTGCATCGTGATACAGTCTTTCCAAGAACGATCCATGTGTGTTCTTAGGATTCGTGGATGTCGCAGCATGTGGAAATCTTCATTCGGCGGTTTTTCGAAGCTGCTTCCGAGGACTTCAACAACTAATGGCTCGGTGAAAATGAAGGATGGCAAGGGATTCCTCCCAAATACGACCGAAAACTGTTCAATCCGCTCGTCGTGATCATACTCCTTCCCGTGAAACTTCCCAATTCGGTTCAGGAATTCGAGCTCCTTGGGAGGAACACAATGTGTCGCTTTTGTGACAGCAACGATCTTAAATTTTGGCCTGTCCTGATAGCAATCATCATTGTCGACGAGGCACCCGAGATAAAAATTCGTCCATTTTGCCTCTGGTAGTTTGCATTTTTGAGCCTCTCTGACGTCGTAGCTGGCTGCCACAACTGCGAAGTCAGCTACATCCCGGGCACCTCCCATGTCTGTCATGTAATCCTTCTTCAGTTTGATGAAGCCCCTGCACCAACCACCATTGGTGCGGTCCCCGATAAGTGAAAAGAAAGGTGCATTCGGCTTTAGGATGAGACCCTCGCAACGATAGGTCAAAGCTGCGGAGAACTGGAACACCAAGGTCTTTTTGGCTTCACTCTCAGAGAAGTCGAGCGCTTTCCACTCGACTGTCTTCGCTCTGCCTTCGATCTTTCTAATGACTTCCGAGAGGCGCTTTCGTCGTCTAATATGCGGTAGTGCCATTGTGATCTCATCGTCGACGAGGAGGACGTCGAAGTAATAAATCATTAGGTTCTCGTACGAATGTGGCTGGGAGTCCCGGTCGGTTCCGAGGAAGGAACCAGACCTGGAGACATGCTTTCTGATCTTGTCAAAGTCGGACACCTGATTGTCGAGTTGATTAAATACAACCATCTCTCCGAGTAGAATGCACTTAGTTCGGAATTGGCACTCAAGGGACCCGATCCTCAGGCTATCTTTGATGGCTGGAAGAAGGCTCTTCCGATCATTAGTGGCATCTTTGCCGTTCTTGGAGAAGATTTGGATGTTTTCTGCCTTGCTGAGATCGACATGGATCTCGCAGAATTCGCCATCATATTTGCGCTCTATGATCCATGTTCCGTCGCCGACCATCTGCAGGCAATTTGAAATCGAGCGAGCCTTGTACCAAGTAGGCCGCCCGATCTTGATACCGACCCTCGGCTTGAGGTGTTGCGCCGCTTGTTCCAGCAAGAGTTTCTGGGACAAGCGGTCGGGCTTGGCATGATAGTGGGTCAGCGGGCCTTTCAGCAACGCCATGGCGGCGGCGAAGTCGTTCTGGAATTTTAGCAGCGACGGGAGCATAAAATGAAACTCGCCGAGCACAAGATCGTCGTCCAGAATGACGCGGCCAAAGTCCTTGAGCACCAGGCGGACAAACCACTTCTTCTCGCGGGAGTGCATCCGCAGCAAAAGGGGCTTCAGAATCTCGACGAGAATCTCTGCTGAGACGTGTTTTCGGACGGCTGGACTTGAGAACCTGCAGCGGGACGCGATATCGGCAAGACCTGCATCAACGTCCTCAACGGCCAATACGCCGGGCCCTGGCAGGGGCTCCCAGTCTAGCGGTTTTTCAATGCATTCCAAACGTTGGCCGAGATCTCCTGCGCTCGGCTCTCTCCAACGGCTCAGGTCTTTCACCTTGTCCGTCTTGTAGTAGAGGCAGCGACCAATCAGCTTTTCGAGCTTCGGAGCCCTGACGCTGTAGACTCGATAGGCGCGTGTGTGCGGGAGCAGCGTTGAGAGGATTGCCGCGCCATCAGTGTCAGGGCGGTCGATATTTTGGCGGTGCTTCCGGAACCAGAATTCGACAGTGGTGCGTAGGAGGGTGCGCTTGCGGTCGGGAAGGTATGGCGGGTCGCGACATTCGATGTCCTCGATGGCCTGGAGGAGATCGCAAATCCAAGTGAATTTGAAGGGCATTGTTGATTATTTGCAAGAGCAATGGGTATCCAAGAAGACGAAGGAGATAAACAACAAAGAAATGGGGTGTGTGAGTCGACGGAAGTCCATTGGCAGGATATCACGTAAATGGAGGTGAAGGAGATGAGGCCGTTAACATGGCGCGGGGGAGTTGCGCGATTGGCATCGAGCGCGCGATGCCCGATGGTGGTGAGGTGCAGAAGAAGGTGATTTGGGTGAGAGTGAGCGGGGCATCACGCGTCGCGTTCAGACCGCAGCACGCGCTGTCATGTGCCGAAATGAAGGCGCACGGACATCCTGTGCCACTCGCCGAAGACATGTCCGTCTATTTTCACGGTTGCGCATGCATCTTATTCAGCCGCGCGGACTGATTGGCGGCAACTTGTACAACATGGCTGATGTGCCGAGAAGGACGCAGCATGCTCGACGCCTCCCTCTGCACCGCTCGACCAATTCGTTATCCGCCTCCAGTCGCTATCATCGATCCCCAATGTGAATGGCTGTTCCTGCTTTAGCGGCAGCCAGCCAGCAGGACATTGCAGAATCGATCTTTCCCGCGGCACCATGACGTTCCACGGCATGGAGCCACGGAGCGGGAGAGGGGAACCGACAAGTGATCTAGCCACACCAAACCACTCGGCCTGGAGTCTTTACACACGTCTCGGGGGAGGCCAACAACGCGTCGCATGAGTTGATGCTTTGACGAAAATGATAAGATCGTCTTCAGGGTGACGCTTACGCCATTGATCCTTCGTCCGCGGCGTTAAACCAACGACACCTGCCTTTTCCTCAACCAAACTTCCAGCACACCAGCGTCGCAGAAATGCCCTCACTGACGAAAGAGCGCACGGGGGACCTCATCAACCGGGGCTCGCGCAACCCGACCCCCGGCGGCACCGCGCTCTTTGTCGGTTTGCGCGCCTTGGACCCCTTCATCCAATACAATATCCTTGCCCCCAATGGGCTGGGCTTTACTTTGCTCACAGCCCTCGGTATTCGTGCTCGCGTCCCTGGCGTCGCTCCCCAAACAGGATTCTCTCTGATTGACACGCTCGGCCTTTCGCCGCCTCGCCTGGCTCTCCTGGCCATGTCCATCGGCTCGGTCGTCAAGCAAATCCACTGGCGCCTCTTCATCTCGCAGGAAGAGTTCCCCGTCGGCCCAGCTTTCACAGTCGGCTTCTTCAACACCCTCAACAACAGCATCAACACCGTAGCCTTCTGCTCCGTCGCACTGTCCTCCGCGGGCAATTCCTCCGAGAGCTCCCTCACGGCCCCCGCCATCGCGGGCTCGGTCTTCTACGTCGTCGGTCTTGCGCTCGAGTGGATTTCCGAGATCCAGCGCGTGCGCTTCAAGAAGGACCCCGCGAACAAGGGCAAGCCCTACACGGGCGGCCTGTGGAAGCTGGCCCGCCACATCAATTATGGCGGCTACACTCTCTGGCGCGCCGGCTTCACCATGGCGGGTGCGGGATGGGGTCTTGGGACTTTCTTTGGCGTCCTCTTTGGTTGGGATTTCGCAACCAGGGCGATTCCGGTGTTGGACCGGTACTGCTTAGGCAGGGTGAGTTGTACTTTCTGTGGTTGGCGTCCCCGGACGCTTGCTGACCGTGGTTACAGTATGGCGAGGATTGGAATGGATTCAAGGAGCAGACGCCGTATAGGCTGTTGCCGTTTATTTACTGAAAACAGTGATCAAAATGGCCCTGTATCACCAGTAGTATATGTACAACATTTAAACAAAATCCAAATCTTCCCTCTTGCTGGAGAGTAACAGTTGAGTAAAACTGATATACTCCGTACCCGTATCTACGGCAACCAGTTTCGTCGCTGGGCCTCTAACTCTGCAAAAAGAACGCAGCTTGTGGACAGTCTCCGGTGAGAACAATCGCATATCAATGCTGCAATTGGCCACAATGTGTATGGAGTCAGCCTCTCTAAAACTGCAACATGTCCTTCCTGTCCCGGAAGGATGCTCCACCTCTCCACGCCATCGCACTCAGCCGCATACGTACAACTCCGCATAGAAGACCGGACCAAGCCCCTCTCACAGTCCAGCAACGCCATCTTTCCCCAGCTCAGCCCCTCGTTCGATTCTTGAAACGCCCTACCACGGTGGCTTTGGGGGAAAAGGGGGGGAAGGGGCCGAGATCAGGGTCTCGAACGTCTTGCATCCTGCGATCCTTCCCCGTCCCCGCCATGAGGAGCGGCCCCCAGCTGTGCATCCACCAACGCACCAACACCAACAACGGCAAACAAGCATCCTCAAGCATTCATGCATGCCTTCTCGGTTATCTGACCAACACGTCTAAAGTCGTTCCAGAAAAATTAATAGAAATAGTTCAAATGACGTGCCGTACGCATTCCGGACAAGGGTCTCTGTTGGTACGCTACAACACTAGCTCCAATCGCCACGTCCAGGAAAACGGTGCAGTGGTATGCTTCAGCCGAAGGCGCACTACCCCTATAGCAAAGAGGATTGGATTGTGATTGCCATGGAGGGTCGAAGCGTTCGTCCAGACAAGAGTGTTGTTCGTATTTACGGACTATCGTGTCCGCATGCCGGCTTCAGCTCCCCGTGAGGAATGGACACGGAGAAGTTTGAGCAAAAGGACGGGTGTGTCCTGTTAAGTCTTCTATAGCAAGGAAGAGGTCAAATGTAATGGGAGAACATCGGTTATTTGCTCCGATATAGCCTGCGAAAAAAGAAAGAGGCCACAAATGAAGCTACACCACCTGAATAAATCATGACCTCTAAGCTGACCATTTAAGGTCAGACCTGCGTGCTTAAGTTGCAAAAGCTCAGCTCCAAAAGCATGAGATATTTTAGAAGCGAAGGAAAGGTACTGGCTAGCCAGCCATAGTGTACACGAAGCTCAACTTAGCTTTGAGAAGAAGGAATGTAAGAAGAAATTGCCGGTCCAGCTGTACTAGCAGGAAGGAACAGCAAGCAACGATTGACATGAAGATGATGAGAAGCAGAAAAAGTTTGACGTCAATGACGTCTATCTATCATAACCGTCGTTACCATAAACCATCATTTCCCCTTTTTGTATATTTTTTCGTGTATGCACAACCACTTCATCTTGTGACCTGATGCCGTTCAGATGCGTTCAGAAAGCAATGAAGAAGACGGCCGTTAAGCCGCTCAATGCGAGCACGGTCTCCCAGTTCTTGGGTCCAGTAGAGGTCGAAGCGGCCGACCTCTTAGCGTGAGGCATGGGAGCGGCAATTGCGTCCCTCGCCTTGACTTGAGCCACATACGCACCTGCGGAAGCAGCAGCAGCAGCGTTGGGAATGTCAATCGGGCGGTGAGTGCTGCTCGCCTGCGTGCCGTTCCAAATGCCAGAGACGCCAGGGTAAGTGAGGGAAGGCCCCGCAGAGGGAATCACAGTGGTCTCAATGGCGGTGGTTTGAATGGTTAAGCTGGGAGTCTGCAAGGATGCGGGGCAGTTCGTGACACCAGATGGGCAACCAGTAATCGTGGTGGTACGTGTAGTCCATACGGTCGAGGTCGAGCGGATTGTAGTAGTTTTCGAACTCATCGAGTCGCCCGCGGCGGTTTCGGCAAGAACGCCATCGGTGCTGGAAGGAGTGTATTGAATGCCAGGATTGCTGGCTCCAGCGCCATTGCCACGAGTCGCGGTCACAGTGACGTAGACTGTGGAGCCAGAGACGGTCACGGTGGTAGTAGAAGCGCCGTTGCATGCAGTGTTGGTCTCGCCAAATGCGCTGCCAAATGCAGAAACAGAAGGAGTGTCTGCGTTGCTGTTGTTCGTCGGAACAGCAACAGGAGCGGAAGCAACAGAAGTTGAGTTGCTGAAAGGAGGAATCACGCTATACGCGGTCGAGGTAGGCACTGTCCAGGGCTGGTTGGTGCTGACCAAAGTGAACGACTCCGCTACGGAAACGGAAGAGATCTCAGAAGAAACGTAAGACGGGACTGGGATGGGCGTGGAAGCAGGAATGCTCGCAACAGGAGCCGAGTACACGGAGACGGGCTCAGACTCGGGCGTCTTCGTGACTGCCACAGGGTTGCTGGTGGCCGTGGCGCCGCCGAGCAAGGACGCAAGCGTAGCCAAACCTCCATAGGGGGTCGCGTAAGAGAAGTACATGTGGCCATTCCTATTCGACCAATTAGCCACGAGATCTTGGGTAGTGAGATGAAGTGAGGTGAAGTGACTGACCAGATGTGCTCACACTTAGCGGCCTCGACCTGAGTGGCCTTGACCTGGTGGTGGCCAGTGTCGCTGCCGCAAATCTCCATGCCAGCGCCAGTGCTGAGGTCGAGCAGGCCATCGGAACGGCTGCACTGGTCAATGGCGAGCATGTACTTGCAGCCAACGGAGCCGCAGACCTGAAGGCAGGCACCGCAGGTAGACTTGTCGATGGCGCAGTAGGCTGTGACACTGTCCAAGTCCACGCTGCTGTAGTCGATCTCGCACCACGGCGGGTTGTTGCGGCCATGGCCATCTGCCAGGGAAGGGTAGTCGTGAAGGGTGGCATCAGTGTCGAAGTTAAGCTGAGCCAGCGCAGTGCCAGCGCAGGCCAGCATGCCGGCGGCAATCAGACCACGAACCGAAAACATTTTTGATGTGATTTATGAGGGAGTGTTCCTAAAAGCTTGAATGTCGTGAAGAAAGGAAAGGAGGAAATTGAAGGAGGAAAATGGGGTGCCAGCCTCGGAGGGAGTGTAGATGCTGCTTGCAGCAAAGGAAGGTGCGTGTCGTTGGAAAGGAAAGTTGGAACGCAGGCAGAAAGGAATGACAGCCAGTGTTCCTAGAAGAAGGTGAGCGAAAAGGGAAGCGGCGGGTCAGGGTTGCGGCCGTCAAGAAAGGCAAGCGCAGTTAGTTATAAGGCAAGAGCGGCCAAGCCACCATGGCTGTAATTCCACGTGTAGACCAACCACCAACGGCAACGCGGCCGCCGCCCTATGAAAAATCCTCAGCCGAGTCATTGCCCGGAAGACCAACCGGCATCCTGGCCGCGCTCGGTGTTGGCCTCGAAGTGGGGGCGCGTAAGGCGATGCCGAGTCGGCTGCTGCAAGGCACTGTCACTGTCACGCTGTGCCACCTAGGCGCCTAAAATACGCTCTGCCCACGCCGACGATTAGCGGCGACGATGTTTAACGAAATTCCTATGAGGAGTCGACGCGATCGTCCGGACAGCATTATCGCCAGAAACAGCATGCGCTTGCTTCCGGCCGAATGCTTCGACTGCCCATGAAACTCATTTTCGCTGAAGGTCATCGTTGCCAACTGTCGGCTGCTGAGGACAGAGGGCTCCTTGCGCTCTGCTTACTCGACGGACGGCACAGCTGCACTTGCGCCTTACGCATCCCGGCCGTCCCGCACAACCGCCCCCTCAGCTGCAGGTACCATCTCAGCCCGGCGAAAGCTGGCGATCCGACTGGCCCGCTGAAGAAAAAAAATCCTTGCAAGCTTGTACCAGTGGCAACGCTCTCGCCGCCTGCGTCGCAGGCCCCTCTTTCCTGAAAAAAAAAAACAATCAACAGCCCAGCCCCCTTGGCGGGCATGGATGGTGATTGCGCGATGTGCCGTTGGCGGCTTGACAAACAAAATCTAGGTTCACCGGTGGCAGAAACGACCAACAGCCAACGCGGAAAAAGCTTACTATTGTTTCATCGTAGAACCGCCATGCGAGAAAAACACATCTTGCGTCTATAGCTTGCTCTTGCCAACGCCCCACACCTCGGCGCCAGGATTCTGCTGACTCTGCGCCTGTTTGCCATCGCGGCCCGTCTGTTGCACCTGGCCGGACTCTCTCGGCACCTGGCCCTCTCCAACATACAGTGATGACGCCTTGCTGAGCGTCTCCACCGCCTCCCGCTCGATGCGGCTTACCAACTCGGCGCAGCTGGGGATGTCGTGGATCAAGCCGATGACCTGGCCCGCTGTCCACACCTGAGCGACGAATTTGTGATTAGCCATTACGTCAGGATCGCCGAGGGTGCACAAGCTCAACCTGAGCCAACACTTACTCCGTAGTCCTTGTCGCCGTTAAGGAACACTTCCCTGCCCCGCTTGCCAGACACGAGCGGGCCGACCTCCTCGAACTTGCCCTCCTTGCTCTCCTTTTCCACCTTGACCGCTTCGCTAGCAACTTTGTTCTTGAAGAGACGAGTGGTGTTCCTCCATCGCCTGAGCACCAGCTCCGTGTCGGTCTCCTGCGAGTTCACGATCGTCTCTTTGATCTTCTGGTGGATCGGCGCCTCGACGGTGCACATGAAGCGCGTGCCCATATTGATGCCTTCAGCTCCCAGCGACAGCGCCGCCGCCAGGCCTTGGCCATCTGCGAAGCCACCAGATGCAATAAACGGCACGTTGAGCGACTGGCGCGCGCGGCTGAGCAAGATGAAGTTCGTAATATCGGACTCGCCGACGTGGCCGGCGCACTCGAAGCCGTCGATGCTCAAGAAGTCGACGCCCAGGCGGATCGCCGCCTGAGCGTGGCGGATGGTGGTGCACTTGTGCAGGATGATCACGTTGGCTTCTTTCAGCTGCCTGATGACCGGGCCAGGCGAGTTGCCCGCCGTCTCCACGATGTTTATGCCCTCCTCAACGATGACGCGCGCATATCCGGCATAGTCCGGGGGTACCAGAGCCGGCAGCAGGGTGAGGTTCACGCCGAAGGGGTTCTTGGTCATGGTCTTGCATCGCCGGATTTCCTTGCGCAGATCCTCGGGCGTGGGCTGCGTGAGCGCGGTCAACTGTTACGATGTCGCACGAAGCGTCAGCTGCAGTTTCTCCATATTCATGCTCGGGTCTCTGCGAAAGGGTGCGCATACGATTCCAAGGCCGCCGGCGTTGCTGACGGCGCTGGCCAGCTCCGCGTAGCCAACCCATTGCATTCCACCCTGCACAACGGGCACTGCTGGCTGTTAGTCTTGCACGAATAGCCCACGGAGTCTTGACGCACCCTTAATCCCCAGCTTGCGCGTAAGAGCGGTGTTGAAGGGCATCGTGAGTGTTGCGCGCCTACGTCCGTAAGTTCGGGAGCTGAGCGTGGTTTAGAACAAAGGCGAGTGCTCCGTCGGTCTATCGAGGGGCGGTCGAGAGGATCGGCAGAAGAAAGGCAGTCAGAAGAGAAGGAAATCTAGCGGAATCTATAGCTTTACAAGAAAAGTAGTTGATTAGTCTTCTACATGGCGCGAAGTCCGAGGGGGAGTACGTGTAGGCTATCTTCCCCACAGGGCACGAACCGAGCAACAACCGAGGCCGGCTGCTGCTCTGGGGTTCCCGCAGGACCCGCATCACATGCGTTGCCCAATGACTCGCGCCGGACGCATCCCCCGCGACGACCACTGCTCAAGAGGGGAGAGCGGCAATGCCCCTTTCGTCGTACGACCCGGACACTAAAAGGTGGAGATATGCTTTATCGACATAGAGTTGCCGGAATGAGATTACAAACTGTGTAGAAGGTAATCCTCAAGTCACCGTTTTCTGACGTTCCGCTACAGGCGTCAGGGACCATGTTCGCCGGGTAGGGAAAGAAACTCCACAACGTCATTACGGACGTAGGCGCAAGAACGACAAAAGCCACAACTAGCATGGAAATTACTACGGACGCAGAGCAAAATACAAGTTGTTCCGACCTCCGACACAATACAACGATTCTTCGCCTGTTTTCCATTCTACTCTCCCATTCCATACGGATTAACCCCTCGGTCAACCACGCCTCTCGCCTTGCCAAGCTTATAATCAGTCCCCTTCATCAAATACACCAGCGGGCTGGGCACCTTAAAATTGAACAAGATTCCCACACTACCTCTCTTCGTGCAAGGCATGAGCAGCGTATCCGTTGGGTTCGCCGTAGCTTCTTCTTCACCTTCTTGCCGTATGTTGGCGCCAGGTTTGGGAACAACCACTCATGTCCGGAGATGAGCGTGATGGTTTTGGGCTTCGGCGGCGGGTCGCAGGCGAGAGGGTCTGGCGCTTTGCGGATACGCAGGCGGGCGAGAAGGGACTTTGGGGGTGTGTCGTTGAAGTAGACGGCAAGCTGGCCGGCCGTTTCGACTCCAGATGCGCCACCGCCGACGACGACGACGCTGTTGGCGTTGCGGAGGCGCTTGTGGAAGCCGCCCAGGGCGGCTTGCGTCTTTTCGTGCGGTCCGTGGAGCGAGAGAAGTGGTGAGTCTGCGGAGCTCTCCGTTGCGAACATCAGAACATGGTATTTCAGTGTCCTGACAGTACTGCCCTTGGATTTCGGGAAGGTCTTCTCCGTAGTCTTGCTGATGATAGACTCCCGATGGTCCACGTTCGCACGATTGGTAAGTGTTGTTGTAACTTGTCTCAGTGCAGTATCGACCAGTCCAGCCGTCCCTTGTGTGAACACGAATTCATCTGGTGAATAATGTTCAAAGCTTTTCATGATCGGCGAGAACATCTTTTCAAAAGGCACGAGCTCGGCGGACACTAGTGCTCGAGGGGCTGCGATATTCCAGTAGAGGTGACTGGGCGGAGCAACAAACACAACCCGATAGTTCGGTGCTCCATCGAACGTTTGGAGATATGGGAAGACATTGTTAAGAAGATCGTGGGCAATCGAGAGCCCAGCAAAAGACGCACCGAGGATGACGATATCGACAGTGTCCCGAGAAACCATCCCTGCTGACTATTAGATGAATGCCAATAACGGTGTAGAGGTTTCAGGCAGCACAAGGCTGGTTGCTTTGGCGTCTACTCACAGCATGACGGCTGAGACTTAAGTAGAGACAAGAAGAACCAACGTGTTTGACCTACCCTCCTCGACCTCGGTCTTCAGGACTCCATCATGCGAGCTGGCTTTAGCAAGGTCGAGAACAGTCGGAAGCCGGACATGATGGAGGAAATTAGCAGAAATCAAATATAGACATATGCCTCACCGGTAAAGTTTATATACGACAGACAAGAAGAGTTGACTTCAATTTCTGGTTACATTTCATGCTAGACTCTACAAAAGTAGCTAGCCAGCGGTTGGTTGAGATGGACTCCAGTCTTAGCAAGTGGAATTCAGTGAGAGAATCTCATCAATGTATTAGGATGATCTCTCAAATTCGATTGCCCTTCAACAATTAGCCGCTCAATCGGCATCTCGTGCATATGCTGGCACCTTCGCAAAGATTTGAGGCAGTGTATTGAGGCAGCCACAGAGTAGTATTAAGCAATGATCAACAAATTCAACGCCTGGTGCGGTGCGACTATTTCTTTTCCCTCCCCAACGCCAGGTTATGCAAAAGTTTCCCCCGGGATATCCAGACCTTAAGACGCGTCTATTTATTCTTCTTCGCAACTCTCTTCTGCGCTCTCACGTCCTTCTTCAATCTTGCGTCCACCATCTTGTACTTGCCCTTGGTGCCCTTCGGTCTGCCCTTTAGACCTCTGTTGCTACCGCTGGCAACAACCACCGCAACCTTCTTCCTAGGCTTCTTCTTCGCAGCCTTGCTCATCATCTTGGAAATGCTCTGAGCCTTCTCCTTCTCCGTCATACCCTCATCGTCCGCAAGCAGGGCACTCTTCTTCTTCAACTTCTCCAAGCGCTGAGCAGCCTTGAACTTCTTGCGCGCCTTCGCTTCCTGGACCTTCTTGATGGGTCGAGCGTTCAAGGCGCGCTGCTTTTCCTTGATAGCAGCTGCAGCGGCAGCGGTGATCGGACGCTGGAGCTTGGCGTGTCTATTCTCATCATCCAAGAACCAGTCCGGCAGACCATCCGTATCGCGGAGAGAGTACCGGTTGAAGTTGTCGTCGAAAAGTTCCTGCTTAGTTTTTTTGCCAGTGGCAAGCTGCTGAGCGAGGGTCATAGCTTCAGCGGTGATGATGTCAATATCTGGGCGACCATCTTTCATGGGAACATCGTCTTGATCCCATTGGCTCTCGTCGCGCTTGACCGTCTCGAAACCACCCTTCTCCTCGTCAGACCATTCGTCCTCCGATTCCTCCTCAACATCGACCTGTTTCTTCGGCTCCTTGGTCTTGGCTTGCTTCTGTTTCGAGGCCTTTGTATCTGCCTCTGGAGAGGGAGTTTTTTCATCAACGTCGATACCGCTATCACCATCCTCTTCCGCATCCAGGCCGTCGATACCCTTGAAAATGTCTTGATCGAAGAACATGGCTGCTCTTCTGGTGAGTCCATCTGCGTTTTTCCCCCTGGGCGCAAGATCCGTGACCAGAGACTGGTGTCCCTCTTCATCGTCTGAAGAGTCACTGTCCTCTTCCATGACTTCATCGTCGCTGCTGGCTTCTTTGTCGTCGTCCGAGAATCCATGGAATTCCTCGTCATTGTCCTCCTTCTCCTTGCGGGCCTTCTTCGCCCGATACTTCGCGTCTGATGCTAACTTTCTCTCTTGGTACTGGTTGTACATCGAGTCAAGTTCCGCTTCCAGGCGGTCGGCCTCGGGGTCGCTGTCTTCATCTTCTTCTTCATTCTCTTCCTTCAGCTTGTCTTCAACAACAACCATCTTACCCTTTGCAACCTTGCCGAGTGCGCCAGATTTGTCGACGGATTTCAGCTGGAACAGGGAATCTTCGCCATTGGGTCCGACCTGTTCCATACCAATCTCCATTGGAGTTGTCATGTGCAGCTGCATGCGCTGAACTTCCTTCTGTTTCCTCTCGTTCTCTTTCCTCCTCTCCTTTCTTCTCTTCGAGTCTTCATGTTCCTTCATGCGCTGAAGCTCCTCCTGGACTTGCAGTTCCTCATCCATAGGCTCGATTTCAGCGACTTCCTCCTCCTCCTTCTCCGCCTCCTTCGCGGCTTTCTGTTTAGAAGAGAATCCGAAGATTTCGCGTACCTTCAGACGCCACCTAAGGAGTCGCTTGAAGTCCGAGCGGCCCAGAACCTTGAGGTCATCGCAGCATGCTCTTATTTCGGTGGTAGTCTCTGGAAGCTTAGCGATGGTAGCTTGAGCAATATCACCATTGGGCTTTTGCTCAAAGCTCAGTTTGTTCATACCACCGAGCATCGCGATAGGGTCGGTTGTCTGGATGAATTCGCTAACGGGTGCCTCCTTGAACTGGGTGTAGTCGCCCTCCTCATAACCCTCACGCTTCCTCTTCTTCACCTCGGGATTGAAAACCTTCGCTTCATTGTTGGGAGCAGGTGCTGCAAGTTCGGCGAAGACATAGCGAGAATCGACGAATTTAGGGTCGAGATGCTTCGGGGCCTTGAAGCCTCTGCAAACGACGAAAATTTCGGCGGAAACATTTCTGGACGAGGGAGGCTTTGTGGCTTCCACCTTTTCGAACAGCTGGTTGAAGACCCACAGCAGAGAGTTGTAGTCCTTCGAGCGGAAGACTTTTGTAACAAAGGTACCACCCTCACGCAAGAATTCCGTGGCCAGCTTCATAGACTGCAGAGTCAATTCTGCCTGAGTAAAGGCATCCTGAACCCAAGCCGTACCGACATTGGGCGCACCATCGTGAAGCACGGCATCAGCCTTGAATGTCTTGAGATGTTGTCGGAGGGTGGCGCGGCATTTGTCGGTGGTAATATCGCTCTGGAAGGTGATACATCTTGGAATTGGCTTGATCGGGGCTAAATCGACACCGACGATGAGACTGTTTGGAGGCATAACCTCCGCAGCGACTTGACACCATGACTGAGCGAGAGTCAGCGGAGGCGAACGGCGGGGGTGGCAGAGGGGAAAGATTTACTCCAGGCGCAGCACAAAGATCGATCAGGACCTTGCTCTTTTCAAGGAAGTTGTATTTCTTGTTAAGCTGGATCAGCTTGAAGGCGGCACGGGCGCGGTAGCCCTTTTCCTTCGCAAGTTTGTACCATTTGTCGAGACGACCCTTGCCGTGCTGTATGTGCTTGTCAGCGGCAGATCAAGTGGGAGAATGAACAGGAAGAGTGTACCTTCTTTTGGATCGCCATGGCGGACTTGTGGTAGCGGAGTGTCGCGGCGGTCTTTCGCGGTCGCGCAACAGCAAAAAGTCTCAGAAAGTTCCGTACCCGGGCCAACACCGGCAGAATTCTGCGGCACTAAAAAGCTGCCCGAAAAAGTCGTTGCGAGTCTTACCCCATCTCGCCTCGCCCTATTACCTTCAAAGACAGCAACCACACGAATATTTTCTCTCCATCTTGTCTAAAGCTCCTTACCACTCATTCAGAGATACTTGAGCTTTTTCTTAAGATCTTAGAGTCTATCGTTGTTGAGATACAGGGAGAGGTTCGCAGAGTGTGACCCGCAACGACTTTTTCGGGTAGCCTCTAGACCCTTGCGACTCGCAGCCCTAAAGCTTGGCCGGATGCTGTCCCGGTCTGCCAGTGACGTCTACGCTCTCTTGCACGGGCTCCCGCATCCCCGTCCGTTCTGCCTGGGCCTGCCTGCCCTTTCTCCACGCTCACGTCGCCCTCTCCCCACGACGCCTCCGCATGCCTGAAGACTTCAAGCGGCGCCTACCTCTCCTCGACCGCCTCACCGATCGCGTCTCTATGGGACCGCGCAAGAAGGCCAAGCCGAGCCCGAAGGCACCCAGTAACAACACCAGCTCCGGCCAGCCGTCAAGCCTGCCCGACACCCCGCCGACCACCTCCGATCCGAAATCTCAAGATGGCTCGTCCACGCCTGCCGATGCGCCCGCGACCACAAAAGACCAGCCCACCCGATCCGCCGAGGGTAGTGAAGCTCGCAGCCCCGTGACCCCGAAAGGAGTTGCTCCGCGGAGTAGTTGGTACGCAGGCGGCAGCTGGAGGGCCAAGGCAGCACCTATAGCCCAGGTCGCTCGGGAAAGCATATCTTCTGCTGCTGGAGGCGTAACATCCGATTCGTCTAGCGATGTGAACAAACAGGAGAGTGCTCCCAACACCCCAATCAAGTTCCTGGACAGGAGAGCTTCGAGCAAGAGCACTGCCTTGGCCGCTTCCACCACAAACGTAATCGCAACTTCGAGCATCGCCAACGATTCGAAAACCAGTCTAGCTTCCGAACCAAAGGAAAGCTCAAAGGAGGCTGAAGTTGACCCACCGCTCCCGCCGGAGCCTGTCCAGGATGAGAATAAGCCTAGTGCCACCACGACTGAAAACGTGGAGGCACAATCGGAGCAAAAAGAAGCCAAGACATCCTCGTACATTCCCTCTCTGCCAAGGGGTTGGTATGGGTGGTGGTCAAGGCCGGACGGATATGCCAATGCCAATGGTGACGGGAAAGGGACCGACAAAGCCAATGACGCAGACATTGAAGGAGCAAAATCCACGCCCTTGCCCGGAGTGACGCCAACGGAGGAGGGTACCGATCCTCATGAGGGACAGAACCAGAACGATATGGCGCAGAATGGGCCGGATCCGAACCCACCTCCGCAAAATGGAGTTCCTTCCAAGGATGGCGTAGATGAAAAGGCAACGCCAACAAGGAGCTGGTTCTGGCTGTGGAGCAATTCGCAAAACGCCGATCAAACAGCAAATGCTATGGAAGAAACACCACAACAGCCTGATGCAGCGATTGGAAATGAGGGTGAGCAACAGGAAATGGAACAGCATCAACCCCAAGAACCCGCACCAGAGGAAGCAAATCCTCCCATCCAGTCTCTGCCAAAGAAATCTGCCGGATGGGCGTTCTGGTCACGCGCTAATCCGAAGGGTGATGACGACTCGGATGCTGGCTCAACCCATAAGCAAGTGGGCGAACTGGCGGTAGCCGACACGCCCTCACAATCTCACCCTGAGGCCGCGCAGTTCAATGAACATCAGGAAGAGCAGCGTAATGAGCTTGCTAGATCCCTTCGTGGCTCTATTCGTAGAGGGCGTGGAAAAGGTCGTGACGCCGATAGCAAGCCTTCAACGCCGGTTAAAGCCACGCCAGATCAAAGTCCGACGCGCAAGACTGCAGACGAACCTACCGCAAAGGGTTCTCCCAAGGATGCCGCTAAAGCTAAGCAGCCTCAGAAGCAACAAACAAATGACAATCTTCTGCTACCGGAATTCAAGAGCACCTACCGTATGGCGCATACCCCTTCCTACTGGGAGAAGGTGCGCAAGTATTTCCTTGGTGGCCATGAGCCTGAGTCCCCTCATCTGCAACGTGCAAAGGAACCTTTGCGGATCAAGAAAGCTCTTGCGATCGGCGTTCATGGCTATTTTCCAGCGGCTATTTTGCAAAAGGTTCTCGGACAGCCCACAGGGACATCAATCCGGTTTGCCAACGCTGCCGCCACTGCGATCAAGCACTGGACCGAAAGCCAGGGCTACTCTTGTGAGACTGAAAAGGTTGCGTTGGAAGGCGAAGGGTTTGTATCTGATCGCGTAGACACGCTTTGGAAATTACTCCTAAACTGGATTGACCATATTCGGACGGCGGACTTCATCCTCGTGGCCTGTCATTCGCAAGGTGTCCCTGTTGCTTTAATGCTCGTAGCTAAGCTCATTCAGTTTGGCTGCGTCAATTCAGCAAGAATTGGGGTTTGTGCTATGGCTGGCGTCAACCTCGGTCCGTTCGCTGAGTACCGCAGCCGATTTTTCGGGGGTTCTGCTGGTGAGCTGTTTGAGTTTTCAAGGCCGAATAGTTTGGTCAGCCAGAAGTACCAAGGAGCGCTGCGAGTGGTTCTGAACTACGGCGTGAGAATAGTTTATGTTGGCAGTATTGATGACCAGCTAGTGTCGTTGGAGGTGAGAATCAATTCTTTGCATGCAATACCCCATCCCATCATACTGACTTGCTTCCAGTCCTCAACGTTTTCCAACATCACACACCCGTATATCTATCGTGCAGTCTTCGTTGATGGCCGCATCCACGCTCCGGACTTGTGCGTTTGAACATTTTCCCATGCTCGTTGCATACACTAACATGCTGTTAGTATCACTCATCTTGTCGGATTCGCCCTCAAACTCCGAAACCTTGGTCTTCCAGACCATGGCCTCGTTCGTGAGCTCTCTCCCGCACTTGCTGGCTCGCTGTACTCCGGTGAAGGCCACAGTCGTATCTACGATGATCCTGCTGTTTACAATCTGGCCGTCCAGCATGCCCTCGAAACCACGTCTCTTCCCGGCGCTTTGAATCCTTCTTTGCAGATCAAGGACTACGATGGCGCTGGTTCGACAAGCAGCAACCCATATTTCCTTCCATGGGCGATGCGCGGGCTGCTGGAAGAAGACTTCGTAAGGAGGGAACTCAGTAACGAGGTTGAGGAATTGCTGGCGATGTTCGAGAGCTGGAAGCCAACGACGAAGCCGCTGAAGGATATCAAGTTTAGGCTGGAAGTGGTGAGAAGCAAGCTTTGAGAGGTGTTAATCGAAAATATGGGTAATCAGGGCGTCGTTCTCTCTCTTTTTGTGGTGTCGAGTTCAGGGATTATATCATGGGCACTGGCGTTTTTGGTTTTCCGTAGATAGGCGCTGTGGGATATCTGGAATTCAAATAAATGGGATGGGCTGGAATAGGCTGAGGACGGATGGATCGGGCGGGGTTCTCTTTTAAGAATGTTGGTTATTCATTCTGCATGGCGCGGCTTTTGCGAGATTACATACATGCACGCAGCGTAGAGAAAACTGCTAATAGACACATCAACTGCTTCGATGACATGGCTCTGTTCGCAGCTAATGCAAAGCAGACTTTGATTGGCCAACCTGGGGCAAACCTGGGAAGAACCGTTACGCTGGCCAGCTTTTATTCCTCCCTAATTCGAGCGCAATGGACATGATTGTATAATTTTTCTTTTATTTAGAGCGAGATCGGGCCTCTTAGTCCTCTCCGTAGAAGATTTCCTTATAGCGATGCGTCGCATCAACGACTGCGTCCGCTGCGTTGAAGTCTACCGTGATTGACAAGTTAGTCACAGGGCTCCAGCGAATGGCGTCCGTGCGGTATGAAAGCGACACCGCGGTGAACGTTTCGGGAATATGAAAGGGTCACCGAAAACGAGAATGATGTGCCCGCAAGACAGAATAGGAGAGTGTGTGGATGTGCAGGGTGGAGACAGCAGGAAAAGGAAATGCGTACCAATGTTGGAGCCGAAATCCGTCGAGGTGAGCACGCGCACGCTCAGATCCTGGTTGACCTTTCCAATGATTTCGACAGCATTGTTGAGATTAAGGTGGGAATCCTGAGGTTTGAGTCAGCGCATGGGGCCAAAGAGGCGCAGCCTGACGAAGCAGAGACGTACCCTGTTCAGGTGGAGGTTGATGCTGCCGTTGGCGTCGATGGTGGCCTGTTCGCCGCGCAGCTGCGTCACCTTGCCGAGGATGCGGACGGTCTGGTGGGTGAACTGCTCGAGCAGAGGCGCGTTGATGCGGGGAGTTTGGTCGGCCATGTTGGATGTGAGTTTTGGGATGTTGCCTGGTCGTGGTTGCGGAGAGACAGAGTTGGTGGGCAGGCGGCAGAAAGAGTTGCGGCTTCACGCGTCGGCGACGCGCGCGCGCACGTGAGGCGGACTTCGTGGCCGAAATAACTAGGATTGGCCACCGCGAACAAGGCACGGTTCTGGCGATTGCGCTTGCGGCTCAAGATGCTGCGCCTTCAGTGTGGAGAAGGCGGGGCGCTGCTGCTGCCTAAGGACGTGGGGCGTCTTGCTCACACGGGAATTGAGTCAAACGCGGTGTTCAGCAGCTATGCGTCATACAAATGCGCAGTCTGGGGCTATCGATATAAAGGCGGTCAGTCGCCTCAGAGCTCCCCTGCTCCCCACTTGGTTGCATTCGCGCGGCCATCTCTCGCCGACCTGCTCTCGCTTCACCCTGCTATCCTTCAATGACCGCACCCAGGAATCGCTCTCTCATGGACTTTGCCTGGTCCGTTCTAATAGCAACGCGAATAATACGACGCTTGGACTTATTACGCCTATAAAATGCCTCCCACGCGCCACGAGAAGCAGCAGCTTCCCCAGGATCGCCGGAAGGGCGAGTCGGTGCGCCATCTTTCATCTCCTGTCCGAATGCGCGGCACCTCCACGCTAACACGATGCTCTCGCTGTCCGCACTCAGGCTCTTAGCGACTTCGCCGAGTATGTACAGAAGCAGCAGGCTCGCCGCGGCAAGCCGCTCGCCGCCGACCCCGCCGTGACCGAAGAGCATGACGAGCTCGACATCATTGACCAGCTTGGCCTCGACGAGTCCAGCACCGCCGTACGCCTCAAGCACATTCTGCTCGACAACGGAGACACCGCCGAAGAGAGCGTGGGCCTCCTTTCGAACCACCTCAATGCGCGCTTGCTCGAGGGCCACGGCGAAGTCCTGTTCGACGTTGGACTTGAGGACAATGGCGATTCCATGGGATTTACCAAGGAGGACTGGGAATTTGCCTTGGCGCGCCTCGAGCAGGCGGCCTCCGGCGTCAATGCCGACTGCCGCTTGCTGATGGCTCGTAATTTTGGTGGTGATGTCGACGTCGGGCCTGCCAATCAGAAGGACACGTCCTTGTCTGGCAAGTTGATCGTCCGCAAGAGACCAGAGTCTGTCGACGACGTCATCGAGACGCGGATAGCGGTTGTTGGAAATGTTGACGCTGGGAAGTCTACCATGCTGGGTGTCTTGGTCAAGGGCGGCCTCGATGACGGTCGTGGTAAGATGCGCGTCAACTTATTTCGCCACAAACATGAGATTGAGAGTGGTCGTACCAGCTCCGTTGGAATGGAGATTATGGGTTTCGACAGTAAGGGAGAGGTGGTCTCGTCTACAGTCCCCGGCAGGAAACTGTCGTGGGAGGAGATTGGCCGGAGATCCGTACGAGCCCTCCAATACATCTTGGATGTTCTCACGGGACTGACTAGCTGCAGGCTAAAGTGATCAGCTTCACTGACTTAGCTGGCCACGAGAAGTACCTGAGGACTACCGTCTTTGGCATGCTGTCCAGCGAGCCAAATTACTGCTTGTTGATGGTGGCTGCCAATAATGGATTGGTCGGCATGAGCAAGTAAGCAACCCGCACACCCACAGCAATAATGTGTTAACAATGTTTTAGAGAGCACCTCGGTATTGCCGTTGCGCTCAATGTGCCGATCATGGTTATCATTACTAAAATTGATATCTGCCCGCCTAATATTCTACAGGAGACCATCACTCAGCTGACCAAAATTCTCAAATCTCCCGGAGCAAGGAAAATTCCCATATTCATAAAGGATAGGGAGAATTGCATCAATACCGCGGCCCAATTCGTCAGCAGGCGGATATGCCCTATCTTCCAGGTCTCCAACGTCACCGGAGAGTGTGTTGACTTGGTCCGTACTTTCTTGAATATTCTCCCCCACCACGGAAACTATGATCCGGAGGCCCCCTTCGAGTTCCACGTCAATGACACCTTCTCTGTCCCCTTTGTTGGTACTGTCGTTTCTGGGGTTGTCAAGAGCGGAGTACTGCATTCTGGTGACACTGTACTGGTTGGTCCAGACTCCCTTGGTCAATTCATAACGACAAAGGTACGTTCCATCGAACGTAAACGTATACCAGTACCAGGCTGTGCGGCTGGTCAGTCTGCCTCGTTAGCACTGCGTAACGTACGGCGAAAGGATGTCCGTAAGGGTATGGTAGTGTTGCCACGCGTAGACCCCGCCGCTCCTCCTCCAAAGGTTTACCGCGAGTTCGTCGCCGAGGTCCTCATTCTGTCGCACGCCACTACCATCAAGACGAAATACCAGGCTATGCTGCACGTTGGTCCTGTCTCGCAGACTTGTGCTATCATTGACATTGACCGTTCCTACATACGAACTGGTGACCGTGCGACGGTGGCTTTCCGCTTTGTACAACGGCCAGAGTACTTGACAGTTGGAGAGCGGATACTGTTCCGTGAGGGTAGAACGAAAGGTCTTGGTATTGTCAAGGCTGTTGGGTACGATACAAAGAAGCCTCTGAATCCCGAGGCGGTGGCAGAGCGTGAGAAAGAGAATGGTGGTGTGAAGACATAGGATGGGCCATGCACGAACCCCATTGTTATTATTCGAAACGACAGTACGGTCTTGAGTAAGGCGTTTTAATTTCGTTCATGGTTTTGCTTGTTTGCTTTCTATTCGAGTACAAGAGACGTTCGTGTTAGCGTTTTTTTCATTGCATCAGCGTCCATTGTTGGAGTCGTTCCATCAAGCATTGGTGTGTCTGTCCAAGAGCGCTTTGAACAATAGCCGACAAATGAGTTCAGTTCTTTGTGCATGCTTAGTGTTTCTTGATTCGTAATGTACGCCTACCAAGCACCTTCCCGATCAGGTGGTTAAAACGAGCACGGCAGGAGTGATGGGTTACCATGGGCTAGTGGGTAGTCCTCGAGAAAAGTACGCGCACGCGTGGCTTTGGTGACTGTCTAGAATTGGTAGCCAAAATATATCCGCCGCCTGGTAGGTCCGCTAGACTTTCGTCCAGATGGCCATCACCCGCAACGCAGCAACACTTGTCGTCACAGCTCCTTCTATTTCCTACTGCTTCTTCTCACATCCTCAGCCTCTGCTTCGCCGAGCACGACAGACGCAGCGCCCTTCGCAAGAATGACCCACCAACCTCGTAAGTGCCATAACCCACAAGCATCCAAGGTCTCAATTACACTGAGCCAGAATCTCCCTCTGCAGGCCAACCTACGGGCGGCGGCGACACTCGCCAACCTGATCCACAGCGGCCCTCCGACCAGAACACCGACCGCCCCTCCATCCAGCAACAGCATGGACAGCAGCCTGGTCCACAGGACTGTTCCTCCACTTCAACAGCGCCTGCCGCTGAACAGTCTACACTCGACGCTGGACAACCGCCAACTGCCAACGCTACTGTTCCGGCTCAAAATCAGGACCAGTCTGTCCAGACTCAGAGATCGCTGCGATTGCAAGATTTGCTGCAGGCGATGATCACCCTGACACAAGACCCTCGCAGACGATTTGAAGGCCAAGAAACTGGTCAAGTAGATCGTGAGAGTCTTAGCCGTCTGCATGAGGAGAACAAGCAGCTCTGCGAGGAGAACAAGCAGTTCTGTGAGAAGAATGAGCGGCTTCGCAAAGAGGTTCAAGAACTCAGGGTCCTGGTTGCTCCAGCGGAGAGTTTGACTTCACGCTGTATCGAGCAACAGGCAGAAATTACGCGACAGCAGACTATAATTTCAGAACACAAAGCAGAGGTCAAACGCCAGCGGAACTCGATCACAAAGGATGAAGCACAAGCTCGGAAACTGCAGGAGGATCAGAAAGACCTGCAAGCAGAGATCTCACGGCTGCGGGAAAAAATGTCGACGCATGAAGCGAAGGCCCAGGAAGACAGGCAGTTAATATCAGATCAGCGAGGAAGAATCGGGGAGCTGCTAGAGAATATTGAGGAACTTGAGCGGTATGAAACAGAGGCCGGTCGCTACATCGAGAACTTTCCGCGCCCTCGCGCTTCGACAACTTCCTACGCGCGGTACAGTTCCAATCCGCGTCAGAGAACCAACCTGGGCAACGGACGGATCCGCGACTCTCAGCACCGTACCGTATCGGATTCGATGATCGGGCCCCGTAATCTTACCTCAGACAACGACAGCAGGGGGAACTTGTCGGCAGACCTACGCAATTGGTCTCTTCCTCGTCGTGACAGGTACAACAGCAGGGAGCGAAGTAGGTCCCCATCTCCCAGCATCCGTGGCAACTCTTCTGCACGGCAACCTAGAAGTCCTCTTGCTTGCCACTCCCATCATCGGTCTGGAGATGATCGCCGCAGTGCTTCCACCTCCTCGCATGCACCTCGTCCTTCTGCCAGCGACGTCAAAACTTGGACTCAGAAGTCTTCTTCCTCTGGTTCTACTAACAAGCATTCTGTTCCCTTTCCGGATGATTCGCCGGCGGGCCAGCTCGGTCCTTACAGTGTCGCTCCTTCCAATTCGTCTTCGGTGCCGCGCATTTTCGGTCCTTCGTTGAGTGATGGCCGTGTTAGGACCCAGCCTACTTCCGAAACTGCCGCACAGGACCAAACTAATGGCGATACACCCATGGTGCCGCCCACTGGTCCTCGTGACCGTGGTGCTTCTCACAGGTCCTTCTCCAAGGATACTGCTCAGAGAACGTTCAACGCTAATACTCCTAATGGACCTCGTAAGGCTCCTCGAAACAATGGTGCTTCCGGTAATGCGCAGCCTACTCCCAACTTTTTTACAAAGAACGCATCAGAGGCTGGTGCTGCTATGGCGTCACACTCTGGTCTCCAGATCAGTGGCGCACATGGCAGTCATCAGCCTGCTTCTAACGGTACTGCTCAGGGAAAAAATGCCGCTAGTGTTCCTCCCGCGCCGTCCATTCTTCTCCCAACCAATACTGCTTTTTGCAGTAATGTTTCAGCCCCCGCGAACAATATTGATCGGAACCCGGCGCACGCTGTTGTACCCACCACTGTGCGCATCATCACGGTCAACGACGACGAAAGCACCAGCGACAACAACAGCAGGAACGGTGGTGGCAATAGCGAGCAGACTTACCCTCCCCACCGCATGCCAAAGTGCACAGAATGCGCGAATTATAACCGCGAGTATCTGTGCAACTCAAAGTTGAAATGCTGTGTATGCATCGATCTTGCTAGATCTTGTATTTATATCGCATGTCAAGGCAAGCCGTGCGAGGAAGGCGAGAAGTGTACGCGCGTCCATCAAGATGACGATCAAAGCTTGTTGCCCAAATTACATCGGTTTTGAGGGCCACGCCTTTCTGAAAGTGCCGTCTGACAGTGGGTCTCAGGCCTCTCTGAGGTGAAGGATTATTGCTATTTTCTTGGATTGTGGTTTGAATGGATGGTGGGATTGATAATTTTTAATTTTGGCTTGTGGGGCTTTGATTGGGATTCCTTGAAACCAAATTTGGTTCTGTTGCAGGGAAAAGTTTCTTCCTTGATACGATTACATCGCGAGGACTTAAAGCACTGTCTACTTGGACGTAAATGTTTCGCATCATCTCAAGCATTTGCGTCTAGATTTCTGCCTTGACTCCCCACAACAGGCATTGTTAGAGCGAGCATTTCAATCAATAGTGTGTCAGGTGCTAGCAGAATGACGATTTTGGGTTGTCTATCTCTTTAACGCCAACATTGGTCTACGGAATCCCGAACAATGGCATCGACCCTTTTCCTCTACATTCTCCCCAGCCACCTTCATATGGTGAAATGTCTGGAAGATTCCACAGCCGCAGGCTCAAAGGTGACACTTTGATGCTCCTACCATGAAAATGAGCTCGTTGTCATAGCCCGTTGGAGTCCGATGGAGGTCGTCTGAAAGTCAGGGGGGCCATGCCTACTAAGGTAGCATAGTCAAGTCGAGCCTATGAGTTATTCGATCCTGCATCTTATAGGCAAGTAGCTAACGGTAGAGAGGCAATCTTTGACATCCATTCTAGGCCGCTGAATGTATTCTTGAATACGAGACTGCGGGAACATACGAGGCCCTGCATGCCCTTGAGCTACGCCGCATCACAGACTTCTAGATTAGGCATGTCGACCCACCGTTAGGGCCCAGTACGGGCCGATGTGCAACAGCGCAACGGCACGAGCCGGGCTGTGTGAGTATAGGACCACCGGGCCGGTTGGAGAGGCTGTGTCGAGGAAAGCGAGTCACGAAGCAAAGCAGGGAGCACGACTTACCGTTCAAATTTCAATTGTGGGTCAGCGAGGTTTCAGATGTCCAGATATGCTTATTGTCTGCCCATGGTCGAAAACATGTTCTCGGCGCGTAGAAACGATTGGCTGCCGTTCTGAGACCGGGGCTGGTCGTGGAATAGCAGCTTATTCGATCATACGAGTGGCGTTGATCCGAGAGGAGTTCAAATTGTCGCGCTCACGTATTCGGGATCGACATAAAAGACGGTGAAAGCTTATTTTCAATAGCGCGGCTGAGCTTAGCAATCTGCCTCAGGCTGCAAGAGGTTGTTCGGGCGCCAGAGCAGGAAAGAAAGCCGTGGGCCTGGGCGATCAAAAATTGCACGGACGGCGTCAGGCGAGCGCATGTCTGCTCTTCTTCGGCGGGCGTCAACGAGGGATCCAAGCAGGCGTGGCGCAAACATGTCCGCGTGCAAAGCTGGCCAAGGCACGCAAGGCGTAGAACACGTCAGACAAAGAGGCTCATGACGACGTGCTGCGCCACAGAAACGCCACAGGGCTGAAGGGATCTGGGGAAAGCTATTGCTGGGCAGCAGCTTGCAGCGGCTCGACGGAAGACGGAACAAGGCACAGGCGCGTCGCTCGGATAGGCCGGAATGATGTGTTGCCGCATGTTTCGCGACATGTCGGGCGGGCCGGGCTGGTTCGTTTGGAGCTTTCGCAGGATCTGCTCGCCCGGGGTCTCGTCGCCCGGGGGGTAGTCAAAGCAGTCGTCTGGATGTCATCGTAGAAACATAGTAGTAAAACGATCGCATCTACTCCCCATGCGTGGCAAACCTGGCGGTGCAACAGTCGGCAATAATCCAGTCCCATGGCAGTAGCCGCCGGTTTGAGGAGCTGCAAGTACCTGGCAGAAGAGAAGATGGGCGGGCGCAGCAATAGAGCACAGGCAACGGACGGTCGCACGACGCGCAAACCGGACTGGGCTTTGGTGATGATGGGCGAGGGCGAGTCCAGCCACATCCAAGCGTCGGGCCAGTCAGGGATCGCTGCCTTTTGACATGGTCGCTACGTCATGCGAAGCTTGCCGTCACTGCCTTTCCCTTAAATACCTACTGCCTGCCGCCGCTACCAACGTCCTGCTTTCTCACCAACCACACCTGCGTGTACCTCGCTGAACCACACACCCTCCACACAAAGTCTTCGTCGCATCGACATCTAAAAATCGCCATCATGCCTTTCACCGGAAGGTTTGTTCGCTCTCTCTCCGGCGCATCTGCCCGCGGCGGTGTGTCGCAAGGCTATGAAATCGGCCCCCGCTAACACAATCGCAGCGACATCATCAAAATCATCTTCGCCGTCATCTTGCCTCCTCTTGGTGTTTTCCTTGAGCGCGGTTGCAATGCCGACTTCCTCATCAACATCCTGTTGACCATCCTTGGCTACATCCCCGGCATCATCCACGCCCTGTGCGTCTTCCTCTGTTCTCGCACTCTTCAATCTAAACAGCAGCTGACTGTTTTGCAGGTACATTATCTTCAAGTTCTAGGCGCGTCGATAGGGAAGCAGACGACCAACTCTCCACGATACCCAATTTTCTTTCTCTGGATGTTTCGGCACGCTGCATGTCGAGCGCCTTACGGCATAATAGTTCGGCGTTGTCAGGCTTCTCCTGGCGGGGCGGATAATCTTGCATGGTAGTCGGTACAGCAGCGATAGTCTTGCAACAACTCCTCGTTGGCTCAATCCTCCTTTACGTAGTGATGATCCTTTAATGACGATACCTTTCGCACCATAATCTCTGGCGACTTCGAATCCTCTGCGCTCGTGAAAACGCTGCTTATCATCTTGCGATCCCCCGTGGTGACTTCTATTCGGCGCTCGTGACAGAGCGATTGATTGCTGCTCACATGCGCTAGGCCCGTCTGGCGCCTGGCGCTTCGTCCTTGACTCAGCGTTCCGTGCTTTCCGACTGCCGAACTTCCGTGCTCCGGCAGCACTCTTTCTCCTTCATCCGGACATTTTCGAACAAGCGTCCGCATCCGAGAGAACTGCAGCATCGAACCACCGGAGGTGCTTCTCGCCGGGTTTCCTGGGAAGATCAGGGGAATGCCCTTGACCGGACATCCTTGGAGCGAATAGTCCCCCGTTTGCTTGGTTCATTGGCCGGAAAATTTATTCCGCAAACCTTGTTTCCTACCGTGCTGTCTTTCTGCCAACTCCCCAAAACATGTTTTGCTTATATTGCTTTTCCGCTCGGCTGTCGCGTTCTATCCGCATTTTCGGGAGCGTTCACGTGTCTGTTCGCGGTTCTGAGAACTCATTCGACGTCCCGGATTATTGAAGACCAGGTTGAGGACGTGCCAAGGTCCTTGGGAGCTTTATCTATCTCTTCGGACTGCCACGTATGGACCAGCTCTGGAGACCACATCTACCAGTACCGGAATGATGAGTGTGCCTGCCATTGTTGTTGCCGATGCACATGCCTGAGGACTCTGCGACCTCGGCCATGGAAAGCGGGGCCGACAACGAAGCAAGGAAAACAAAAGCATGCCTGTCTACAATCGGTTAGAAGGCGCATGTGAGCCGCAGTCGCGTTCCTCTTCTAGCCTGCATGCCGGCACTTCATCCTTCTACGAAGCGTGCTCGTCGACGTCGCTATGCCCATTGACCTGATGTCCCGGATCAACGCGCTTTCTTTGTGGAAGTGAGAGGTCACCACTATTTAACGGCTGCCATATCCCGCGGATGGAGTCGAATATCGCCGGGTCTGTGAACAATATGCGGGAGAAAGCTCGCTCGACAAGGAGCCGCACTGCGCATGCGGCGTTTATGATGTTCAGGAACGCGCGGTTTAGGGATGTGGACAGTATCGTAGCAGTGCGCTTGAACCCATATGGTTGCGGTTCTGCGTCCGGTCGTCCCGCACAGAGGTGCTGGAGGTGGGTAAGTGATGACTGGTGGCTGTGGACTCAGACGGTTGCTGATGCGCTCATGGAGCTTTGAGTAAGGTCGAAAATGAAAGGCAGGGGAAGAGAGCGCAACAAAAGAGCTGCGGGAACGAATCTGGTAAAACTGGGCTGAAGTGCTGGTGGCTAGGTGAAGGTTACCGGGTGCTTGGTTGCGGGAGTTGCGGGCGCGTGTGTTATGCGTTGTTGTTGTTGTTGTTGCTGTTGTGATGGCGGGGAAACAAACTTAACACCCTGTGGTGTTTATGAAGAAAGAGCTGAGGTACCGGTATGAGGTGCTAAAGCGGTGGTTCGGCCGGTGCCAAGAGTTGAGTCTAAGCAAACACCATGGGGTGACGGTGATGCGGCGTGGCGGGACAGGCTAACAGTTCAGAGAACGACGAAGTGCGGTTGTGAGATCACGCTGGAGCGCGCTGAATGTCAAATCGTGCTCGAGCGACCGCGGTAATGGTTTGGACGTCGGAGGCAGGGACAGACTCAACACCGCTTCGACCATGTGCAGAAGCAGGGCCGATCACTTCCAAGCCCTACTCGTGGGCAAGCTTACATGGATGGAGCAAGAGAGTTATCCAGTATCTGGGATTGCCAGGAGGATGCCAACGGTGGCGGCAATGTCAACAGCCATGATTGCGGCCATGGAGGGTCAGAGGACCGCAATCCAATGCCTCCCGCCCAATTCCCTAACCAGCAGACGAGGGGCTTTATATTTCAATTCCACAAGCCCCCTACTATAATCCCTCGGTTGGCCGGGCCGATCTGAACCTCTTTCAACAAGCTGGTGCTTTTATTGAGGTCGGACTTAGGTGCCTAGCATTGTCGGCTTGCCGGCAGTAGCCTATAGGAACAGGTTTTCACACCCCATCGTTGAACAGCCGGTGGTACAAGCGCGTTGAAGCCACGGTAACAACGGGGTTTTTCCTTTTGCCATTCGGCGCTCTTTCTGCGACCCTTTGGTGCAAATATTTGTGCCATCTTCGCTTCGACAGGAGTAGCATGCGTTTGCGTCCGACGGGAGTTGAACACAGGTTCTGGCGATTTTCCGTTTACGGAAATGGCGGGGGAACTACGGGTGTTGGCCAGAGGAGGGCTTCTCAAAGCTGAGAAGATCTTGCTGCTGTCACTTGACTTGGCTCATCTCTGCGAGAGACCGACCCATGCGGATCCTCCGCCTTCATGATTTCTTCCTTCCTTCGCGCTTCAACAGGACACTGTCCACATGTTGTGGGGATATCGCTATTCGACTGAGACACTGCACGTACACACAACAACGATCTTCTTCTCCGTTATGATGCTCAACGTGGACCACTGTCCCATACAACCGTGGTACTGACACGCCGTCAGCCAAAAGCGCGACCGCGACCCCTTGCCTGCCATCGTCACTTCGAGCGAGCGCACAGCATGATACCTCTTAAGCTGCGGAAACCATGACGGGTTCACGGTACAGGAAGTGAAGAGACACCACCGGGTATTGAAGTCGGTCCGCCATCCACCATCCGCAAGGTGACTCGGCGGCGTGAAGACGAAAAAGAGACGTACACGACCAGGACTTTTATCCAAAGGACGTCTTTCACATTGCGGACGGACAATCGTATGACCGGACTTCTGAATCCCGAGCCCTTCTCACTCCTGATACGCCGTACGCCATTCACCGCCACAGCCGTTCCATCATCTTCTTTTGCAAAAATGTAAACACGCAAACAGCCAAGTGAGGGAAATCTTCCACCGTGGTACAATCCTGGTCTCACAGTGACGCATCACATGGGACCTTACCATGGGAAACAGAAGAATCCTCCGGAAGTGAGTGTGGCAAACCACTACTACAGACACATCTGGTTGAATTCTTCGACTGGCCATGTGTTCTTTCTGAGCTTGCTATTCCCTCACGTATAAGATGTCTGCATATGCACGGGTAACACGCACTTGGCACTAGAAGCTGAAACGTGGATCTGCCAAAAGTGCAAGATAAATTCCCTCATGGAAATCTAGAACCGGACCTATAGATGCGACGACATTCCACTGCCGAGCGGGGTAAGAAGGAGGGCTTGCTGATTTGTGTGGCAGGTTCGAGGCTGCTGTCTGTTGCATTGGCTTCCACTGCACAGCTGACACGGTATCTCCTTCAATAGAAGGAAGATGTGTCGCCCAGGGTTTGTCGATCTCCTCCGAAGTACAGACAAAACATCCAATCCCACTTGCTCACTGTGCAGTGGCTTGGACGATCAGTCATCTAGGGTGGATTCGGGACGGACGTGAAACTCGTGGGGCACAGAGATGCATGTTCCACCTGCGCTCAGCAAGAAGACTCGATATGAGCCTATCTGATGCCGCATTTTGACCGTGATGTTTCCTGCTGGCTGAAACGACGCCGTGTCAGACGTGTATTTATAGTACGTCCCACGTGACAGGTGTCGCTGCTAGCGATCAGCGCTAGCCAGCGGCAAGGCCCGCCCAGCGAGCCTGCGTTTCGGCGTGGAGCTTCGCTACCCACGTCACATTCGCAGCTCACACAAGCCTTCCGCGAGTTGAGCGCGCGACCCTGCGCCTTCCTCTTCTCTGTCCATGCCTCCCGCAAAGCCCCCAGAGCATCTCCGGAGAGATGGCCCACCCGCAACATCTTCCACAGCTGGGTCTGCCCTTCGCCGCAGCTGACTACCCTCGCCCCGCACTGCTACCCACACACCCGAGCCCAATGGCCGCACTGCCGCGCGGCAGCGATGCTGTCGTCAAGTTCAGGACCGCTGCCAACCGCTCCAGGCTCCCCGAGCCGCTGCGCTTGTTCGCGTTTCTTCTAGAAACCGACACCGACGAACTGCAGTGGTATGATGAGGCTTACGGCGTCATTACTGCCTCTGGGCCCGACAGCCGACCGGCGCAGAAGTGGTTTGGCGACACGCACTTCATCAGGACCGTGAATCTCACCACCGCTCTGGACCAGCTGGAGAAGGAAGATCCTGCGGGTATATCTCGCCCTGGACCCTGCCGTTGAGCATGCGTACTGACTGCAAGCCCTTCTCGTAGTAGGAGAGTTGCCCATTCACAAAGTGCTCATGCACTGCCTTCAAAGCCACTATCAACTGCTCCTCTTACATCCCGACGCAGAGCTCCAGTACCATCCCGCGCTGGCACATTGGGTCAAGACCGTCCTCTTGTGGGATGACTGCGAGCCTGGTCTTCCTGCATCCGCTCTCCGCCGAACTGTCGTGCGCTACATCAAGCAACTTCTCACAGAGTTGTCGCTTGCGCATGAGGATGCCCCTGAAAGGCTCCTCAGGCCTTCTAGCTTTCTCAGGAGCTTCGACGAGGGAGCTGCCGATCCCAAATTCAATGTTCAAAGCTATGTTTCGGTGCTAGACAAGGAAGGCATACCCTGGCGAACCTGGTACAAGGACGTGCTCTCAAAGCATGTGTTGGATCTTGGGTTGGAGGGTGAAAAATGGGAGAAGGTGGAAGACGCAGGAGGTGCTGGGGATTGGTATGCCCTGAACAAAGGGACAGAGGCAAAACCATATCCGCAAATCGCACCTGCTAATTTGTCATCAAAGTCCGGGAGACAGGTCGCCGCCCCGACGACTCCGGACGAACCCCTGACGGCGGAGAAAATTGTTCAGCTGTCGCAGGACGAATCTGACAAGGCCCAGCAAATCCTCGTGAACTTGCCCATTGATCTGGCGTCTATGGAGATTATCAACGGCGTTTTCCTGTCGGGCAAGACCAAGTTAGACAACACGGTCGTCGCTTGCAACTACATTCAACACGGCCTTCGCAAACTTGAGGATTCGTCTAGCGACGGAAGTACCGGCACGAACGACTCAGACGAGCCTTACTCACCCTCTCTTGACCCCGAGGAGAAGAAACGAAAAGTGAAATTGCTAGTTCTATTCATCAGGAACCTGATTCGCCGAGGATTGGTACCGGCCGACTCGCTCCAGTACGACATCCAGGAAATTTGCGTTCGCTACGCGCCGATAAAAGAGGTCCGAGACCTCAAACATTGGTTTCAAACAGGCGAGGAACTGTGATGTGCTTGTACACTTGGTTGCGTTTACTGCGCGCAGCTTTTTGGTCGACGATACCCCATTTTCCCTTAAAAGCTTTAAGCGGCATTGGACGGTGTTTGTGAGGTTTACTTAGATATTTGAACAAATCGATTCATTCGTATTTTGAATTTCCAATCCTTCGCAATAATCTTAGATGTGCAGTGCCTAATACCTGTTAGGCTTGGATACTGCCGCAGCTCTAAGCTAAATGTTAATGCCGAGGGAGTTGAAGAAACTCTCCGAAATAAATGTAAGGATAAATGTAAAGGAAAACCATGCCGTGCATGTATCGATGATTGCTTCAATTTCTAACGATAGCAAAGGCGTGTTACGTTCATGTGTACACCGACCCTGGCATTTGTCGTTTAGAAAACCTACTGTAACAGTTATGATAACTTTGCAGGTATCCGCTCAGGGCTTTTATTCGTTATCTTCTTGTTTTGTGCCCTTGAAATGTTTCCCTCTTCAACCGAACAGGGCTTTCCTCGTGTCATAAGTGTACTTCAGATCCAAATGCCAATAGTTGGGCGTCGTTGGCTTTGCTGCCAGCCACGCTTCATCGAGCGCCTTCACCACTTCATCTGGAAGTGGACCCTTCTCGAGCTCCTTCAAGTTTTTCTGGAGCTGGTCAAAACTACTGACACCAATGATAACACCATCATTGCCGCCGTCCTTGATATTCAGCGCCGAATGATGTGTCAGCCAGCGGAAGGCTGTCTCGAGCAGAGTCAAGTTGTGCTTCTGCACCACGGGCTCGACGATTCGCAGAGCCTCCCAGGTGCCGTCCTTGAAGTACCTGTCACGATACATGCCTCCCATGCGACCTACCGAGTCTGAGAAGCGACCGGACGCGGGCGCTTCCGAGGACTTGTACTTGCCGGAGAAAATGCCGCCAGCGATGGGGTTGTAAATTACAATATCGAGGCCGTAGCGACGACAGGCGGGGATGAGCTCTGCTTCAATGGAGCGGGCTGGGAATCGTCAGCATGACCAGTGCTCAGACGAGAGAATTGGAGGTGGCTGGAACTTACTGATGGCATTGTACATGCCCTGGTAGATGGTCGGGCGAACCCAGCCGTTATATTTGCAGGTTAAGACAACCTCGGCGACCTCGAAAGCGGTGAAATTGCTGAGACCCAGCTGCACGAACTTGCCTTGTTTGTGCAGCTTGTCGACGGCTTCCAGGGTTTCGGCAAAAGGCACGCTTCTGTCGGCAGCATGCAGGTAGAAAATGTCAACACTGTCGGTCTGAAGCTCGGCCAAACTCTTCCCCACACTCTTGGTAATGCGTGCTGCCTGGTGAATGCCGGCCTCGTGTGGATAACACTTCGTAGCTAGCGTCAGACCACGGTCCCTCCACTTTGCAGAAGCGGTGAACGCTTCCTGCTTCCCTCCAATGTAGCTGCGCGCCGTGTCGACCTCATTGTAGCCCTCGGCTTGGAAGTAGTCGAGGGCCTTGTTGTATTCGTCGAGCGAGGTTATGCGTGCACCGGTGGACTCATCGGGCCTGAAATCAGACGAGGAGATGGTCAGTATACGTTTTCTTGCTTTTGCAATGATGTCACCGGGCGCGCGACAGCGGCAGGTGGGAATAACTGGCGTTAGCGTGGATGTCGTGCTCACCCAAAGGTCATCAGCCCTAGGATCACGCGGGGCTTAGGGCGGGTGTTGGCAACGAGAGGCATTGGCGCGGCTGTGTGCTTATCGGCGGTGGCGTGGTTGGACGGATCGCTGGGGAGATTGCCGAGAGATGGATGGCATGCGGCAGGGCAGCCTCACGGACTGCGAGTGGGAGAGCTATCTTTTATAATGACCCAGTGCGTTCTTGCGGAGCAGCAGCCGTCAAGCTTGTCATTACAAGGCGGCGCGGAGACGGGCGTGGAGTTTAGCGGTAAATCCGAATGCGTGGAGATCTTCCCTTGACTCGAAGCCACGAGCCGGGCGCCAGGCACAATGCACATGCTGCACCTGCGCGATACACACTCCCGCGGCGACTTCCATGGCTATCGGAAACCCGCTCTCCGGCTTCTCAAAGTGACCGTTGCCAGGTCAGTCGCACGCCCGCTGGCGTACCCGTGATCGGCGGCGGGCGAGACAGCCTCGGGCGCGCCGCCAAGCCTCGCCGCCATTCGCGCTTCGTGGCCCGCCGGAGGTCACCTCTCTGTCACTCGATGCGCCTGTTTTTGCACAAGAACCCTGATCATCCCCACCAACACCGCGTGGATGAATAACTCTCCAGCCCATTCCACCCCGCCGAGAGACAAGCCCGCTCACGCGTCCTCTTCGCTGCACCCCGACCAGCACCATCCGCGTCCTCAACCGCATCAGCTTCCTCAAGACCCGTCCCCGTCCCTGGGCTCCTCGCCCGTAGTCCTCTCATCACGGCAGCCCTCACGATCCCCTTCGCCGTTCGTGTCTATTACCTCTGGGGCAGTCCAGCGCCATCCGCCGCACCCCCATAACGGCTCCGGAAAGGACAAACAGCAGGAAGAAGGGGCGTACGCTCCCGCCGCGGCAGAGTCTGACAGCGACCTCGAATTCGAGGATTGGGATCAAGGCGATCAAAACGGCGACGAAGCCCGCCCCTTGCGCAGCAGCAGAGACTCCATTGCCGACGACGCCATGCCTTCCGACCTGAGGCCACCCTTCCACCGGCCCACCGAGGGCCGTTCCCACACCCCATTGCTCGGCAATAAGCGCGACGGCGACCGTCGGAGTTACGATTCGCCTACGCTTCGTCCGCAAATGGGCAGTCGTCGCCGTACTTTCCACGAGCGAGACCCTGACCTCGAGGCCAAGACGGCCACCCGCAAGCGCTATACCTACGCTGGTGCCTTTTTGGTCCTGAGTTTGATAAGTTTCGCGGTGCAGACCGAGACAGCTGTCTACATTCAGCATCACCTGGGATGGAATAAAGCATATACGATGCTGTAAGTACCTTGTACCCCACAAAGTGTATCCCTTTTCCCCATAGTGAAGTTTCCAGAAGGTACTGACCCTGGTTGCTTGCCCTTGCAGATACTTGACGCACGGTTCTTGGTCCCTGCTCTGGCCGGCGCAGCTCCTCATTCTCCGCCTTCAGAAATGGAACCAACCATGGCCAGCATTTTGGAGACGCCACTTGCAGATCCTCCGCAGTACCGCGCAGATGGTCGAACACAAAACTCTGCGCCCGACTCCTCGCCAGATCCAGCACTCTCCGGTCCCGTACATTCTTAAGATGACGGCTTTCGTAACATGCGCATTGACCGTCGCCGGAGGTAGCTGGTACGTAGCCGTGGATCTGACGACCGCCAGTGACCTGACGGCCATCTACAATTGCTCCGCCTTCTTCGCCTATGCGTTCAGCATCCCGCTTCTGCACGAGAAAGTGCGCGCCTCCAAGATCATTGCCGTCGCCATCGCCATTGCCGGCGTGCTCGTCGTCGCGTACGGTGATCAGAAGCCGGGTAAGCATGGAAGCAAGTCGGGCGGTGGCGCCGGCGGTGACAAATCTCCCGATTCGTCCGAGGCTAGTAACCGTGCTTTGGGCAATATCATCATTGGTATTGGGAGTGTGCTGTATGGCTTCTACGAGGTCTTGTACAAGAAGCTGGCCTGCCCGCCTGATGGCTGCAGCCCCGGTCGCGGTATGATCTTCGCGAACACTTTTGGCAGCTTGATTGGTTGCTTCACTTTGTTCGTCCTGTGGATTCCCATCCCCATTCTGCATTTCACCGGGATTGAAACGTTTGCTGTGCCTACCGGCGAAGCTGCATGGATGCTTTTGATCAGTGTGCTGGCCAATGCAAGTGAGTAATTCCTGCTCTCTTTCCCTCATGTTCTATCACTGACACATTCCGACTAGCTTTCTCCGGCTCCTTCCTCGTCCTAATCAGTTTGACTTCCCCGGTACTATCATCCGTCGCCGCCCTTTTGACCATTTTCATTGTCGCCCTCATCGACCAACTCCTCCCTCCGCCGCTCAACTCGCCGCTCAGCTTCGCTGCCATCATCGGCGGTTGCCTGATCATCGGTGCCTTCCTCATGCTCTCTTACGACACATATAAGGAGATGGATGAGGAAAGGAGGAAGAAGCTTGAGGAAGATGTCAGCGACTCGGATGTTGACAGCAGAATGGGCGACTAAGCCTTTCATCACAAGTGAGCGGATACGGATGGGTCGGACGGACCCGGTCTAATTTGTACGATCTTCATCTTTCTCTCCAGAAGAGCTCTGGTTCTAGAAGGCCATGGGGGCGGCTATTTGCTTGCGTGCCACCTCGTCTTATTTTTTCTGTATCCTTTGATTTCTGCATGGCGTTATCTGATCTTGAACTGTGCATACCCTCTTGGTGCATCTCTTCTTCACCCTGATTCTCCGTTTCTTCATTCGTCATCTTCATTACTCCTTATTCTTCTTTCCCCAAGTTTTCAACCCACTTTCTAAACGGAGCTGTCACTGGACGGTGAATGATGAACGAACAGGCTAAGAGAGGGAATGCTCTGAGCTACGACAATACCGGAATTGGGATGGGAATGTACTGCTGTTACTGCCGCCTGATTTTTCTTTTCTTGCGAGTTAGTTGCGTCATTATCAGGAAGAGGGTTACAATGTGGAGCGGCGCACAAGCCTGCTCCGGAACATTATTTGCATATCCACCTGCTCGGAATGAGGGGCAATGGTGGCAGGCGTTCTCCTGGTTCTTGTCCTTTGGTATAAGAGAGTTTAGGGTAGGGTAGGTTAGGGTAAGGATATGCATTGCTTTTTGTGTTTTTGCTTCATGCATCCTTGGATGTTGGTGATGTCACTTTTGGAAGAAGTGCTGCTGGAAAGCGAGCTATTCGTCCAGATCTTATGGCTTCTTTCCTCAGATCTACAGTATTGAGAGGAATCGGGGCTTTGGCGTGAAATGCACAGGTAAGTACCTTGCATCAGAGTCGATATTGCTCTTCACTATGAATAACTGTGTTCGGAGTTTCAAGATCGACTCGTCCTAACTCCGGTCGATTCGTGGAGACGACTTTTTGGGGGCTGGCTGTCGGTCACACTGACCGATCCCACTAGTGAGTTGGGGGCTATTTGTCTCCTCCGTCATTGGCCAGCTTTTGATGATCTTTTCAAACAAGACAACCAAAGCGTTTCGCTAAAGCCAAATTTAGAAGCACTGTCCACGGCCTTTTTGCTCCTTTCTGAGGAGTATCCGCTTGCTTTGAAGATCTCTTCCAAGGATGGGGTCGAAGAGACTGGTCGTGCTATGGCTCCGCTTCCCACCGAACCATTGCGCATCCCCTCTGCTTCTGAGAAGGCCAGGATCTGACTCAAGCAGAGATTTTGCTGTCGGAAATCAGATCCTTCTTGTTCGGTAAGCCTATTGTCCTTTTGGCGCGGCCGCCACCAAATTGCGAAGAGGAGGCAGCCCAAGCGGTGTGTGACGTCCATCAACAGAGCTGATCCTATCTTCAGGATGAAACGGATGCTGACCCGTTAGGGGCAAAGCGTAAGGCAACGTGAGCTTTTTCCAGCGCCTTGGCATACCTAAAAGACCAATCGCTTCCCTCCGCCATGAAGCTACTCCGCGGGTCATCCCGCTTCGGGGGCTTTGCTCGATTTCTTGACTCCAATTTTAAACCGTTTGTTCCGTCCAGGTATCTACACATGCAGCCGGCGGTTAGCACCCAATGTGAACACCGACCAGTTCAGGATTGTCATGAGCACCCATCCGGATAGCTTTGTCACTAGAAACATGCAGCACTTGCACCCGGACGAATCCTTCAACCCCCAACGCCAGCCCGTCTATGGGAATTTCGCATTCGGCTGCAGCACCCCTCTGTAAAGCCATTTTGCATCATTATGCAGATCCCGCCCCCATGACAGCACTGCTCTCTCGTCTCGTGGGATCTGCGATGAATCGCTGGCGTCAAGCCTAGACTCCTCACCGGAACGTGGCTTGACCCTTGCGGGAAGTTTGCGGAACATCACTGTGGGGTCCAAAAAGTCATGACCACTTGATTGTTTCCTTGATATTAGCTGTGTACTTCGGCCGGCGGTTGCTGGCCTCGCTTTTGTCGGTACCTCCTCCAGCTCGAGCTCATCCTTCCATCCTCAAGTTTCGCGAGGGGTGGAATTCCCCACCATCGCTCGAACACCATGAGTCTCAATGAGAGCCGGCCTTCCGCTCAACACGGGACTCCGCGTGTCTCGTCAAGCATAGCGGCCTCGGAGGAGAGGGGCGAGAGCGAACACAACAAGAAGCACGCGCAAGAGCATACCTCCGGTCGCTCTTTGTCTTCGTCTTCGCCGGAGCGGCCCTCTGAGAAAGCTTCCATTCCGAACAGAGTCTTGTCATGGCGTCCCTGGAAATCCCTCACTCTTCGTCGGCCAGTGCTTCTTGGATTCACGGTGCTTTTCATTCTCATGATCATCAGCCTGGAGATCATGGACTTCTTCTCCAGGAAAGATGACGGCCTTGCGACAGTTGCTCAAAAAGAGCATTACCTTTGGACCTATGGGCCTACCTTTGGTAAGTACCTTCAAGAGTCTGCATGGGTTCATAGCATTAACCTCCAACAGTCCTGACCATCGTCGCCGCCCTCTGGTCGCAAGCCGAATACCAAACAAAACAAACAATGCCGTGGGTAGAGATGAAGCACGGGCCGGCAAAAGCGGAGAGGAGCGTTCTCCTCAACTACACCACCGCGGCGATCCACGAAGCGCTCTACTCGTCATTGAAAATGGGACATTACTCAGTAACCTTGGCGATCTTTGGAACACTGATCTTGCGGCTCCTGATCATCGCTTCTACCGGTCTGCTCAGCTTGGAGTATCGGGACATGGAGCGGCCGGGGTCGTTCGCGGTGCTGGATAGCTTCGACTTCATGAAGAACAACGGGACGCCCGCGACGATGGCCGGACCCAGGTATTGGGCGATCAAGCAGTTCAACTCGTCGTATCCTGCGGGTACGACGGACGAATACACTACGCAGTCCTTCTCTTCGCTGGACAACGGTATGTAAACCCGGACACTATCAAGGACTGTTCAGCTGACATATTGCACCAGCCAACGGCACCGTGAGCGCCAACTTGGACGTCTTCTCAGCCGAACTTGACTGCGAACCCTTCAAGTGGGAGTACTCTCCGTCCTTCAACCAGAGCAAGATCGACATCCCGCCGGATTACTACAACGTCAGCCTCCCCATCTCCGCGTTCCCGGACGCGTGCGCGAAAACGGACATCACTAGCGCCTCCTGCTCCGTGAAGGATTTCTGCTTCACGATAGAGCAGATCGACCTCGGATCGACGCAGGAGCGCATCTACCCCATCAACTGTTCGAACGACGCCGAAGAGCCGAACCGCATGCTCATCTACTACGGAGACATGGGCGCGGCGGTGCGCGATGAAGAGGGTCTCCGCACACTCGGTCCTCCTCACATCGACTACCTGGTGGGTGTAGTATGCAAGGCCAAATACTCTTTGTCTCGCCGCACTGTCAGCAACTCGACACAGACCACTGACGCCAACAAATTGGTCAATGTTTCTTCAACGGTTCAGGGCTCTTCGCCCCTGGGTGCTTCCACGGCGGATATGACGGCGAGCTTGATTCAGGCAATGAACGGCGAATTCGTCGCGCTAGCCGACGGAGGAGGCCGAGTAGGAGGTGCGACGACGCTCTGGTTCAACCTTCTCAGCTCCGCCCATCCGGAAACTGCCTACGATGCTTTCAACACCTCGGCTCTTATCGGCAACATCTCACAGCAGGCTTTCCCTGCATTCGCACAGCAGTGGGCGAAGAGCGCGAAAACAGTTCCCGCAAACCAGACGGTACAGGGGACGGTCGTGGAGACGAAGGAAAGATTATGCGTGCAGAACCTGGCTCTCCGATTGATGGAGGCATTCCTTGCGGTGCTCATCCTAGCGAGTGCGGCGCTGAGCTTCTCCCATTTCCTCACTCGCGAAGAGAGCCCCGAGTCCCTACTCTCCAATGCCCTGATGCTCGTGAAGAGTCCAATCTTGTCAAGAGCCTTGGACGGCGCCGGAAAGTTGTCAGAGAAGGACCTTAAAAACACCTTGGAGAACCGCACTTTCCGCACATCGGGAACCGAGGGTATCTTTGTCGAACCGTCAGAGACGCCTAAAGTCGAGCACCGAGAACAGCCAAAGATGTGGCAACCAATGGCCAGCACCTGGGCATTCCGCGTCACCACGATAGCCATTCCAGTGCTCCTGGTAATTGCCCTGGAGATTCTGTATCAGTACTCTGCTCGTCATGACGGAATAGCGGACGTGTCAACCGACGGTTACACGAAATACTCTTGGGTTTTCGTACCATCACTCACACTCTCAGCTGTTGCACTTGCGTTCAGCATGCTTGACTTCTCCGCCAGGCTCCTACATCCTTACCAAGAACTCTGGAAGGGAGCTACCAATATCAAAGCACTCATCTTTGAGCCACTGGGCAAGCCCACTCTGGTCGCACTCCTCCAAGCCTGCAGGCGGCGAAAGTTTTCCCTCCTGGCCATCTTGATCACTTCACTCCTCGGCCCCGTCCTCACCATTGTCACCAGCGGCTTGTATGCAGCAGAGCCCGTACCGTTCAGGCGTGTGCTGCCAGTCCAGCTTAACGACTGGTACTACTTCGCAGTCAACCAAAAGGAACGCGAGGTAGACATGCGCATCAGCGTGTCCAGCCAGGACGTCCAAATCTCCGATCTCATCGCCTTCGACAACGTCTCCTTCCCGCAATTCACATACGACGAGCTGGCTTTCCCAACCTTCCACATCGACAGCGCCGCCATCGCCGCCGACTTCGCGAACACCTCAAGCACGATGCCGCTCACCGCGCGCCTGCCCGCCGTGCGCGCGAACCTGAACTGCACGCTCAACCGCTACCTACGCGACCTCAACATCACCTGGACATCCGACGGCGTGCTCGAAGACCCCATGGAAGGGTCCATCGAGCCCACTTACCCACCCGGCTGCACCCTGCCCCGCACCTCCAACGGCACGGCCACGCGCTCCGGCGTCTTCTTCTCACGCCTGACGCAGGACGACCCGAGCGACGGCTTCTTCGCATACGTCGCCTCGGACATCCAAATCCTCGACTACGAGCTCGACCCCGACACCAACGAGACGTACGCCGCGGCCGCGCCGTGGGACTTCTGCGGGCAAGCGGACCGGCAGCACTGGTGGTTCATGGTCGGGACGCAAGACGCCGACGTGACGCGCGAGATGGCGCTACTGCAGTGCGCGCCGTTCGTCGAGGCGCTGCACGCGGATGCGCGCTTCGCGTACCCGTCGCTCGCGCTGGACGTGTCGGACGGCGCGCCGACGGCGGTCGAGGAGACGGCGCGCTTCGTCTCGCGCAACGAGAGCGCGCTGGAGAAGCCCAACTTCAGCGCGCCCATGACGCTGCTGCTGGCGGCGGCGGGCAACGTGTCGGCGACGAACGCGAGCGTGTCGAATACGATCGATCCCTTCTTCGAGGCGCTGGTGTTCGGGCGGGATGGCGTGCCGATTGAGGAGCTCGTGGGCGAGGAGAAGGTGCCGAGGCTGATCGAGGCGATGAGGCACCAGTACGCGCAGATTGCGGCGCAGACGTTTAGGTTTGCGTATCGGAGTGAGGCTGTGGTGCCGAAGGCCAGTGCTCCTGCTGATGGGGATGACGCGGCGACGGAAATGCTGCTGCCTGGAGAGGCGGCGCTGTTGGCGAACTTGACGGCGACGGTGGAGAATGATAGGACGAGGTTGCGGTTGAAGCAGAGCGCCATTTCCACCCGGATATTGGAGGTTCTACTGCTGCTCATGGTGGTGTGTGCTGTTGCGAGCTTGGCGTTGACCAGAGGCGCTGTGAGGATTCTACCGAAGGAGCCTGGCAGCGTGGCAAGCAAAATGAGTCTGTTGGCAGGAAGCAAATTCTTGGATATTTTGAGGGAGACAGAGCAGACTACAGAGCGGGAAGCTGCGAGGAGATTTAACGCTGACGAATTCAGTCTAGGTTGGTGGGATGGGCCACAAGGGGAAAGCAGGTTTGGGGTTGATGCTGGCGTCGCGGGGAAGGAGCGGAGTAGACCTTGATCCCCAGATACTGTATTCATTCATGAACATTGCATCGATAATATGCTACACCTAGCTGTGCGAGTGAAATCCTAGGCCTTCTCCTCCTCCATCTTCACGCTTTCCTCCACGGCCACGACCTCGGCACTCTCCCTACCTTCTCCGGTCGATACCCCCTCCAAGACCCTCACCGCACCCTCTGAGTTCGCATTCTGCACCGCAGTAACTCTGGCTCCGATGCCGGTTCCCTTGAACTTCCTGCTCCGCCACGCCGGCACTCCGGCCTGGAACATCTCATCTAACTCCTCAAGCGACCGCCCCCGCATCTCAGGCACGACCAAATAGACAAACACGATTGCCGCTGCAGAGATGCTTGCGTAAATCATGCCAACCCTCGATCCCAGGTTTCCGGGCGCATCCTGCACAAAAGGGTTGATGTAGGTGATAAGCAAGTTGCAGCAGAACGAGGAGGTTGTCGCGATGGCGATAGTGCGCTCACGGAGCTGGTTCGTCGAGACCTCGGACGTGATGGTCCAGTTGACAGAGCCCCAAGCGCCCGTCGAGAAGACGGAGTGGAACATGATGGCCGCAATGCACCCCTGGGCCACCGCCCCGCCCGACACGCCGCCGGGATACCACGTCGCCAGGCCCGACACCACCCAGAGCAAGATGCACATGAAAAACGACGCGCCCATGAGCATGTACCGGCGACCGATCTTGTCCGTCAGGTAGAAAGCCAGCGTGGCGCCGGCGAGGTTGGCGCACATGTACGCCACGTTGACTTTCAGCGTGTTCGGGATGCCAATCTGCTTGAGGAAGACGACGAGGTACGTGTTGAGGAAAGCGGCGCCCTGCGATTGTTGCAGGCATTGTACGCCCACTGCGATGAAGGTGCGCCGGCCGTTGCTGCCGCGCATGCAGTCAAGCCAGGAGGTGGCGTGGTGGGCTTCGACTTGCTCGCGTAGAGCTTCTTCGAGGAGAATGAGTTCCACCTCGACTTCGGAGTGGGTGGCACTGCCGTGGCGGATGAATGCGAGAGCGGAAAGCGCGTCCGATCGCCGGTTTTTGGAGAGCAGCCAGCGTGGCGATTCGGGAACAAACCAGACACCGCAGAGAAGCAGAACCGGGATGATTATTTGGAGAACGATGACTGAACAGCATCAGTAACTGCGGAGCATGGAGAGGCGGGGATGGAAAGAAGGCATACCGGTCTTCCACGCCCAGTCGCTGCTCATTGTGGAAGTACCATAGACGGTACCGGCCGCAATGAGGCCGCCGATCATGAGCCACCACTGGTAGAAGTTGACCATGGCTCCACGGATGGCAGGCGGCTATCGAGATGGTTAGCACCAGTTACAATTTGTCCACTGGTATCCGATTTGCACCTACCGACAGTTCGGACATGTACATGGGGATGCAGTTTGCCTCTATGCCCATAGAGACCGAATTGACCAGACGTCCAGCCATGATAGCCCAATAGTTGTTAACAGCTGACTGAATGATGATTCCCACAATAGCGATGACGCAGATTACGACAACTGTCAGCCGGCGGCCGAGACGTCTGGTGATTTCAGATGCAATCACGCAGCCGATGACCCATCCAGCAATTGGTGTTCCACTGGCTATGGAAAGCCATGATGAAGGAATGGTTCTGGTTGTGCTGTCGCCAACATGGGTTCCGAGGTCTGCGGAGAATCTGGCGGAGCATTAGCGAGACACTTTCCCCGCACCTATCCATCAGTGTCATCGTGATAGAGCTTACTTGTCCATAGAAACCACGGCTGACCAGTAGTTATTATCTAAGCCAAAATTCTACCTGTCGCTCAGTAACAGCACAGTGGATTGTGAAGTGGTGCTGATAGTCTCACCATGGCGCCCAGCTTTTGAGGAGGAAAAAATATATCAGCATGTTGCCATCAGACTGAGAGTCCGCAAATTTAACTTACAGACACAAGCAAGTATACTTGCATCAATCTCGGCGTGAGCTCCCTCAGGAGGAGAGGCTTCTCGAAATGCATGGTGCCTAGCGAATTCGAGCTGCCACGGGGATGAGATGCACCACAAAATGTCAACCGTCAATCACGAGGAAAATGGGCACGGAGGAAACGCGTCTGTCCAAAGGAGTCCCACAATTTTCCCACGGAGCCTGTATCTCCTTTTATCTGGAAACGCTCTCCGCGTTGGCACCCTGGCAACGGCCTTATCTGAGCATTTGATCGCTATCATGGAGTACCGTCCAAAGCGGTACTACAGCCGATGATTAGCGCCGTATGAGATATTCCCGTACACAAAAATCCCATTAGGACTGGTAGGGGAACTGAAGCATTCATCCGCATAGCTCTGTTACCAGAAACAGAATGCAATTACGTACAAACGAGCTCTTTAACTCCCTATTGAGCTAAGTTGCGTCGTCGCTAACCATGGCCTGCAGCACCCATCTGTACATTTCCGGTACCAACTGCATCCACTTCAAAGGGTTTGTCAACACCTCGGGCTTAATTCTCGGTAATATCAGCGGAGAATACCTACATGATAGCTCCGTGCTGCTTGCATTGATCGGATCTTGCTGATCTTGTATCCGAAGAATGATAAGCAGTGAGCGATATGTCGCCGACTGGCAGAAGTGGTGGGATTGATCTTAACCACACACCCTATTAAATATAAATATTTCGACAGTTTGCAACTAAGATTAATTAAACTTACTCAGAATTGAGCAGAATATTTCAGACTACACCGAAGCTTGCCCGAATTTCATACTGTGCAGTAGCGACATGAGCAACAAAACTCACTTCCAAAGTAACCAACCGCCATGTTTCGGGCCTGCCGATGAGGAGCAGATTGTACAACGCGCACACTTGTAGATCCCCGACCTATCTCCACACTGAGCGGAGCCTTGATTCGATATCAGTCGCAGAAGTGGGGGATCCGGGGTAAGTCTGATCCTTGTTCGGCGAGCTGAACCGAGCAAAGCCCCGCTCCTTTGAGGGCATCACTTCTCAATTACAAAGCATTCAGACTTTTGGTTCGCATAAGAGACCGAAGCTTGCCGGGCTGCGAATACGAGCCCAGAATTCATTAGCGAGATTCTTCTTGGAGGTTCAATTGCTGCAATTGCATCAAAAGAACAATGCCGCACTCCACCCAAGCACCAACTTTGGCCGACAATGTCCAGTATGGCGACTGGAGAGATGACATGTTTCGTGATGGCTACGCCGTTGTCAAAGGTGCCGTTCCCCCGGAGCGCTGCGAAAAGTACATTGACGACATGTACGCTTGGCTCGAGAAGTTCCCCTACGGTTTCAAGCGTGATGACAAGAGCACTTGGACGCCAGAGCATCTGCCTGCAAACATGAAGTGAGTACCACTTAAAATTTCAACGTCGCAACCCCATTGACAGCACAATCTTCTCACCTACAGGGGCGGCATGTACTACCACTACTCCGTCCAACACGAAGCCTTCGTCTGGCGCGCGCGGCAAGAACCCGGTGTCCTCGACGCCTTCTCCCTCCTCTGGGGCACCGATAAGCTAATCGCCTCCTTCGACGGTATCAACTTCACCCTCCCCACGTCCGCCCGCGCGCCATGGAAGGCGTGGCCGCACATCGACCAGTCGCCGTACCGCACGGGCCTGCAGTGTGCGCAAGGCATCATCAACTTCTCGCCCAACGGGCCCAAAGACGGCGGGCTCGTCGTGCTCAAGGGAAGCCACAAGCTCACCGAGAGCTACTTCGAGTGCCACGAAAAGGACCAGAAAACGTGGGGCTCGACGGACTGGTTCGGCTTCACGCCAGAGCAGGTGGAGTGGTTCAAGGAGAGAGGGTGTGAGGAAATCAAGGTCTGCGCCGATCCGGGGGATCTGATTGTGTGGGATTCGCGGACGATGCATCATAATGTTGTGCCGGAGGGTGACCAGACCAGGGCGCTTGTCTGTGAGTATCTTGCAAGTGTAGCGTTAGAGACACTCTGCGCTTCCATACTAATGAATGTCGGAATACATAGATGCATGCTATGCTCCAGCAAAGTTTGCCAAACAGGAGACACTGGAGAAGAAGAAAGAGTTTTTCGAGAAGAGGATTGGCACTGTGAGTTTAGATAAACCCCGACCCAGATCTGTCGGGTAAACTGATTAGTTAACTTTGCAGACCCATTGGCCACATGACAACATCTTCATCAGCAGCTACTCGACAGCGAGAGAGCGTTGCGGCAAGCCAGACGAATTCGATCGGGACAGGCCTTTTGAAGAGCCAGAGATCAATGATACCGTATTGAGGCTTGCTGGAGTCCTTTCATACGATGAGTAAGCTTAAAAAGCATGTCCAGGTGGGCGCAGTAACCTAAGTAGGGAGAGGAGTGGAGTATTCTCATTAGCATCAATACCTCAACAAGACATACCAATGACCATTTAAGAAGCTTCGGAACCTCTGCTTTGGTTTTTGTGATCTTGCAGACACGGTTCAATTTCCGTGCTGCTACAAACCTCCCAGCTAAAACACTCTGGAACTCCAGGAAACGAACGCCGGCTCCCGCGAGGTCAAACCACAAGATCCTTCAGGCAGGACCGGAAACTTCGTTCACAGATGTGCGGCGTCGCCTTTCTCTACTTTCCCTAGAAATCCCACCACCCGCCTGCACAAGTCTCCCACCACATCTTCCTTGTTCCTCTTCAAATTGTGCGTTGCGCCAGGGACCACGCCGCCGAATTCCTCTTCCCAAACACCCCCAGCCTCTTTCACCGCAACCCCCCACTTCCGCACCAGCCCTTCCTTATCCACGCTCTTGGGCACAAACTCATCCGATCCGGAGTAAAGCGCACAAATCTTCAGTCCTTGCGGCACGGCGCCAAAGGTCTTCTTCACCGCCCCATCGTCCAGATCGCTGCTGAAGAAATCGTCCGCGCCGCGCTTATCCGGGCTCGCCAAGCTCAACCACCTCCTCGCGCTCACCGGCGTCTTCTGGAAGATAGGCGCGGTGAGGGCGAAGGACAGTATATCCTCACCCCTCCCCTCGTCCACAAACTTCTGTGCGGCCGCATTGATCTTATGGAAGCCCTCCCGGCCGAGCGCCTCGACCATGGCCTCGCGGTCTGAGACAGGGGCCTGCAAGATGACGCCGTCGAGCGGGGCGCGCTGCTTCGCGGCCGAGGGGTTCGCTGGGGCCGAGACGTACTCGATGGCGTCCTGGCAGCCGGTGCTGTGGCCCATGAGCACGATCTTGGCGGCGGGGCGGATGGAGCGGAAGTAGGCGACGAGGCGGGCCAGCTCGTCGGCGTCGCGGCCGAGCTCGGCGGTGCCCCAGGCGGCGTAGGAGGAGGTGAGGATGGGCTGCGCGAGGGTCCACGTCGGCGGCAGGCGGGACGCGAGAGCCGTGGGGTAGGGCACGGTGAGCAGGCCGTCGCCGAGACCGCCGACCCTGTTTCAGTTTCGCCGGCGTGAGCTATTTGGGCTTCTTTCAGGAGACCTAGGGGGAGGGCGCGAAAGGTGCGAGATGATGATACCAGATCAGGACGTTAGGATGGGCGACAGGTGGGCTGGTAGGCTTGTGCTCGAAGGCGACGAGGTTGGGGGAGAAACGGTGGGCGGTGCCATCGTGGGCGGAAGGTCGGAAGGCCATTTTGGATCGATGTCTTTGGTCGAATCGGTGTCAGGGCCGCGCGCTGGAGGCGTGTGGTGGTAGAAACGTCGAGTGACGTCGGCGGGGTGGCTCTCTGCTTCAAATAGAGCTGTCTGCCCCGCCGTCTGTGCGCGAAGCTTCTTGCCCAACAAGGTATATCCGCACCAACAGGTTTCCTTATCGGCCAATTGAATTCTCCTAATAGGAAGGAGGAAGCATATTTGAAATATTGAACCGCGGGGATCCGTTAGGACAGATGCAACAAAACTCTCGGCGCCGCCCGACCCTGCCCTGTTCGCGAGTGCATCTGGCGCACTGTAAAAAAACTCCACGGTTCGATAGTTGGTTGTACGCCTATAAGAAGATGGTTCGTACCATGCTGGTATTTGTTAACTGCAGAACCAGCAACATGGCAAGCAACATCGGAATTAGTTCTTGGAGTATCCTCTGTTCATACTTGGCGCGTGCCATAACGGGGGAATGGTATGAATCGCCAAATAAATGGGTTCGTGAGGTCTAGTCTTTCTACAGAGAGGTGTCGGACGCGAAGACCATACCATAACTAATGCGGCGCTGACCATCGGCTACAGTGTCCTTCTCCACAATCTGTGCGCGGAATGCAGGTAATCACGCGCTGTGGTTTCCCGCCACAGCTTGGCTAATCTCTTGTCGAACGGCTTTGTGGCAGAGACGAGAACACATGGCTCTGCTTGCAAATGGCATGAGACCGCCGGTGACACTCCCAGGACAGCCCTATCCCAATTGCGATTTTCACTGGGAGATCACACTGTAAGTGGTAATTGCGACACGTGAAATATTGGCTGTTCGGCGGTTGGAGTTGCTCACATGAACGCGCCGAGGCACGCCAACCACCAAAGATCGGCGGCCACGCACAAGCCTTCTTTCCAAACCCTAAATACAAGCTTGAAATTGGTTGGTGAGAATGTGGGGTACGGCCGTATTAAAGAACTCCAGGCAGCCGTTTTTGTTAAAGAATAGAACATATCATCGCTTTGATGTCCATCACCCAACTGGGAAGTCACCGAAAATGCAGCCATTCCTTGAGTTCCTTCTTTTCTTCTCCAAAATCGCCGTTGCCTCTGCGAGCATCTGGTGGTGTTCTACCAGATTCTTCTGGCATCATCTCCCACAGGATGTTCAAGCTCACATTGGAGCAATCTCTGTGGTCCTCAGCTTCCTCGGGTTGTATTTGGACGATGCGTACATCCACACTTACTTCCGGAGCCCTCTTCGACATGTCCCTACCATGAAGGTAACGAGATCCACAGATCTCTCACCATCATCTTCTTATCTAACGGATTTGACCAGGTACTTTCCTCCATGAAACTGGTGACGGAAACACCACGCGGCGAGACGGTTCTACGCTGGATGCAAGACCACCCCCAAACAGACTTGCTCAGACTGCGCACGACACTGGGCTTCGGCTTCGCAATGCTGTATCCTCTTTCTCCTACGGCCTTGCGGGATGTCATGTCCACCAATACGTACGATTTCGTCAAGCCGTGGGGCCTGCGGGCATTCCTTGCGCGTATCATCGGCTTCGGCCTCATCACTTCGGAAGGCAACCCGCACAAGCACCAAAGAAAGGCTCTGACCCCTGCCTTCAACATCAAGAACATCCGTGCCCTCTACCCCGCCATGTGGGAGCAGGCGGGAATCCTCGTCGACCAGATGCTGAAGCAGTCGCAGCAGATCGGCCAAATCGAGGTCGGGGGTTGGGCCTCGCGTCTTGCTCTGGACGTCATTGGCACCGCTGCACTCTCCCACAACTTCAACTCCTTGGTCACGTCGGAGCACCAGATCGCCAAGTCGTTTCTCTCCATCCTTGACCCGGAGCCTCACATGGTCGTCTTCTTTGGTCTGAACTTGATTCTGCCCACCTGGATCGCCGGCCTGTTTCCTACGCAAGCAAACAAGATCGTAGAGAGGGAGAGCACGTATCTCAGAAACGTCTGCGAGGAGATCCTCGACGACAAACAGGCCAAGCTGGAGGGAGCGAAGCGGACCGAGAGCAAGGTTGAAGAATCCGACATCCTGGGGAACATCATTGCAGGCAACGAGTTCAGCAGGCAAGAGATTGTCGATCAGATGCTCACCTTCATCGCCGCCGGCCACGAAACCACTGCCTCATCTATGAGCTGGGCCTTCCACCTCCTGACCTTGCCCGAGTACAAGCACTACCAGAAGATCCTTCGCGAGGAGGTCCGCTCTGCCATCCCATCCCTGGGCGGTCAAGGAAAGCTGACGATCGAGGATGCTCCTCTTCACAACGTCATCGAATCTCTTCCATACCTGAACGGCGTTTGTGAGGAGGTACTCCGTCTTTTCCCCGCCGTCCCCACCACTCTACGCGAGGCAATCCGAGACACGAGCATTGCCGGAGCCGCCGTGCCCAAAGGGACATGGATTGTCCTCAGCCCCTGGAGCATCAACCGCAACCCGCACTTCTGGGGTGCTGACGCCCACAAGTTCCGGCCCGAAAGGTGGATGGACCAGCTCCCGGATGGCACCAAGAGACCCAACAAGAACGGCGGCGCCCAGAGCAACTACTGCGAGATTACTTTCCTGCACGGGCAGAGAGCCTGCATCGGCCGAGACTTTGCCAAGGCGGAGTTGAGATGTGTGCTGGCCGCCATTTTTGGCAGGTGCGAGGCACAGCGGTTGAAAGGGGATGACGGGCGCGTCACTGTTTCAGGGGCGGTGACTATCAAGCCAAGAGAGGGGATGCATGTGTCTTTGATTCCAGTGTAGACAATTGGATTAGCCAGATCTAAATCGTCACTGTATGGAGAGCTTTCTCCTGTGAAGCATGATTGCCAATCAACTAAGCAGTAACAGTCAAGTGGGTCAGTCAATGGAGAGGTTTGCTGAGAAATATCTCATAAATTAGAACCCTAATGCGCACTGGATCTCTACATGTTAAAGCCGGCTATGTAGAGACCCGAATAGGAATTAAAGTCTACTCGCTGCTTCCCCAATAAAAACAAATCCCAGCCCCTTAAACGCAGGTGGAGTCCTGGCAGTAGGTCTGGCCACACTTCTGGCTCTTGCAGGCGGAGTTGACAGCGTCGCCACCAAGCTCGTGACCCTGGAAACCCTGGCACTGTAGAGTTGCTGCGTTAGCACTCGTTGCCCGTCTGACTTGGATGGTTTGAAAGGGGGCACTTACGTATTTGCCGGGGTACAGGGCACCGGTGGGAGCATCGACTGATACAGACGTGAGCCATTGTCCAATAAGAATGAATAGAAACTAGGTATGACTTACTGATGGTGCCGCCGATGTAAGAGCACATGCCCTGGGTAGCGGCGTCGTTGGTGCCACGGTCAGAGGCGATCTGGCAGGCGCAAGCCGAGTGGGAGTCGGCAATGGCGGTGCTTTGTTGCAATTAGTTGATGTCCAGAGAAAGGAGGAGGCCAGAAAGCCCAGTGAGTGGGTTTAGCTCACGAGAAGAGGGCCGAGGCGGCAACGGTAAGGGCGACGAAGAAGCGCATTTTGATTGTTGATGAAGTGGAAGTGGAAGGTGATTGTGAGGCTGCAGTGTTCAGAAGTGAAGATGCTGATGCTGATGATGATGGTTTACAAGAGAAGTCTTTCTCCCTTTTATATTGAACCCACGAGCTCCCTTCGCCGTGTTGGCCTTCATCCTCATGGAGCAGATCAGAACTCCATCGTGAATCAGACAACGGCTTCCTCGGGTGCGTGGTCCCACACTCATTTGCGAGGTGCTGGAAAAGGAGCGAATGCATCACATTGCCGCTGCTTTCTCGTCAGGTCCCACATCAGGCAGGCAACTTCATTTTCACCGCGGTTTCAGAGGACCTCTTCCATCCCAGGTGATCGTCGTGCTCGTTCTGAGTCGAAGTACGTATGAGGCTCATGGTGTTGCCGAAAGTCCGACTTGGACAAATCCCTATACGAGCTCTCCCACAATAACTGACACGAATTACGGTCCCTATGGAGGAATTCTGGAGCCCTAAGGTCTGTGTTTCCCGAATGGCCGGCCTGCATGCATTCGGCGGCTCGTACCGCATCCCCTACTTTTACGTCACCACGCGTCTAGACAGGCAGGGCAATCGTTTCTTTGGGCCTGTGCACGTCCGCGGCTCTGCTCCGGGTAAACGCATATGACTCTGCGGCATCCGCGAGGTTCCGAGTGGCATTTCCGGCGCCTCCCGGGTTCAGAGCTGGGGACAATCCGGGGAAAGAGGCTGCTTGCCTGATGCCGATCGCGCTTAAGCCAGTGCCCAGAAAGCTTGGCTGCCTAAGCTCGTATGCTGGGCGCCTTGCTGATTGGATACTCAGGCATCGAATGGTCCGCATGTCCAGACCGGTGGATCCGGCAAATTGTCCCAAACCCCGAAATCACCGTACGCTGCACTCAAACGCCTTCAGTACACGTTGACCCCGCATACCGGGGAAGGCATGCAACTAACAATTCGATATAGGGCTAGGCTAATCACTGTAGGGCTGGTGTTACGTGATTCTAGCGGATTGCGTCTTCCCGCAAAAGGTTATGTGCATTAAGCCTATCTACAGCTCAGCGCCGCGTGCCTGACGAGACGCCTCGCCCTGGTCGCCGGCTTTCGCAATCTTTAGTCAGTGCTTGAGTTTCATCAAAGCTCCCGATCGTAAGCTGACACTGTCTGTGCCATTGTCGCATCCAGATCTGCACCATTTGCACCCCAAAACGGCTGGTCACGCCCAACACCCAAAATAACCCGTAAGCACCCGTTTCGTGTCTTCGCTTGCTGTTTCCCAATCTGAATTTCTCACGACTTATACCTCTAGAATTTGATTCGTCCCCAACAAAGGTACCCGCAAGAGACATGAGATACCCACGCGATGATCGATCCACGGCGTAACATGTCTGACGGGGAAACGCCGATGACAAGGGCCCAGGAATGCCAACGGGTATCCAGTAGGTTTTTCCCCAGATGCTTCAGTCAGAAACATCTCTCACTGGCTATTCATACTACGTGTCTGAATTGAGAGGTCCGATTGGTGTTCTTGTGGCCTTTTAGGTATCCATCACTTCAATCTCCCAGAAGGCACATTTGACTCTATCGTCTGCGCGTTTTTCTAGAGTAAGAAGGCAGTCACACCAGTGCTGCAGGCCATTGTGTCCGCTCAGGCTCATCAGGTCAGCCTCCACTTCGGCACAACATCCTAGGTTCTTTGAAACCTAGCAGTGTGCTCTTCTGGTGACTCGCAAGTTCTAGTTTCACTCCGAGATAATCTCCGCTGTGTCATTTAGGCGGGGAAAGGATACGAACGGCAAATATGGAACCTGTGATCCTCCCTTGCCTTGGAACAGCGGGTTGGAAAATGGTGAGAGCACGGACTTGTAAAGGCGCGCCTCATGTGAACTCGCAAAACATTTCCAGCCGGGGTAACTTGTATAGCAAATCGCTGCCACTTCTACAGATGCCAAGAGCGCCTCTCGAGTAGCGCCGGAGGCTTCTATTCATGCTATCAGACTCGAAGATACCTGTGGCCATTGGAATTTTGGATATAAATGCCCAGAGTTTTGCGAAGAGAACCATCAATCTCAAACACGACTTGATCAATTCTTCCAGCAGTCACTTACCAAAACTCGCTCAAGATGCAGTTCTCTTACCTCGCTGTCCCGCTCTCCCTCATCGCCCTGGTGGCGGCTCTTCCCTCTCCTTCTATTGAGGAAATCACCGGCGAAGTCAACCACTTCGTCGACGGTCTGGAGAACGTCAAGATCACTGGTCTGAGCAAGAGTAAGTCTTCTAGGGAGAAAGCCACCAATTGCACGGCTAACAATTTTGTACAGGGCAAGGCTGCAATCTAGGCGGTAAGAGACAGCTCTGTTGATGATTCAACGCATCTTACTAACACCAGCAAAGATTGTGCTAAGGCGGCTGCCCCCCAAGTCGTTTCTTGCTCCAAGGCATTTTTGACGAAGTGTAAGGTGCTACATACTTTCTGATCATGATTGGTTCTGATATGATGAGCAGCGGACATTTGGGATGATGCTGCATGCGCAGCTGGTATCATTGCTCTTAGCACGAACACTGTAGGTATTCCCCGATGGTTCATTCTGATGATATTTGCTAAGGCCATACTTAGCCCGCTCAATGCTCTCCCTGTCTTTCTCAGCTCAAGGATAAGATTCCGTTCTAATAAACTCAAATATGGGGGGCTCTATTCGAAATGGTGGTTTAAATAAACGCAGGGAGCATAGTGTTCAGCAAGGCAAGTCCTCAGGGGCATGGGAGATTCAGTAGGAACGGTCAGATAAGCAAAATTGAAACTATGGTCTCCTTCATCTACCAAAATGCATGTGCTTTGAGATTTCACTGCGAAGTGACCAGCTTCTTGTTGAGAAAGCCTGCTCTACTTGTATCGACCCACACGAGAGATTTGAAGCCCATTGAAAGGAAAAAAAAACATCTGAGATGCCTGTATGATATTGAAGTCTTTATCATCACCTTATCCTTAAACGCCGAATATTGCTTTTGAAGCCTGCCCTTGGATACGCGCGCCCAAACCAGATCCTACGTTTATGAGTCTACGATCATCATGGTATCATCACCTCCATTTCCGACCTCAGGTTCCAGGGGAACTCCTCTTCCACGGCCTTCCAGAAGTTCTCTCCTGACCTCAGGACCAATCGCCTTGTGTCCTCTCACAAGCAACAAATCAAGTAGTGCTTCTCTTTGGTCCTCTGTGATATCATTCCTGTACCTCTGTGCGAAAGCAAGAAGACACTGGTGCCACAAAACGGGCAACCTGCCCTCTCCAGCTCTGTACTCAACGACATTGCCCTCCGATACCAGCTCCATGGTACCGTCTGTCGAGAAGTTTGCGTTCTTGAACCTGAGGAAATGGAAGACTAGGGCGTCGATGACCTTGTACGGAAGGGCGTACTTCTTCTCGAGAAGAACTCGGATGAAGATATTGGTGGCACCGCCGTTGAATGTGTTGACAGACATTTGCTCTGCGGCTATCTCGCACAGACGGTGCAGGGCAGCGGCAGAGTGAAGGACTGGGATAGAAACTCTGGCAAGGATACTTCCGACAATGTGGGCCTCCCTCAGAGTGCAGTCACCGTCAGCAACAAGGGGAAACAGGATGCCCTTGAAGAAGGCTGCGGGCTTATACAGCGCCTTCTTGAGAGCTTTGTAGAGATGCACATTCAGCTTCTTCTGAGGAGAGTCGTGGATATCGGAGCGCACACGTTCGAGAAGAATAGTGTTGAGGAAGGTCTGAACGGTCTGAGGGTTGGAGGAGACGAAGAGCTTGGTGGCTTCGTAACAAACGTTGGGCGTCCATGACTCCGGGCGAGTAATAGAGATCAGAGTCTCCCATTCGGGAAGAGTAGGTAGAATCTTGAAGGGTTTGGGAAGCTTTCCGGACTTCCAGCGAGAAAGAATCAGACCGACTCTAAGCCGTAGGTTAGGAAAGCACAAAAACAGTAGGCAGGAGACCGCTTACTGAGTGTAGACTTCGACCACGCGGGCAGGCAGTTCCACGGCATCTTCGGGCGCGCCTCCGCCAACATAGCGCGGGCCGTCACCGTTGGCGGCAGCGTCCTGGGCCTCTTTTTCGGCAATCTTCTCAAGAATCAAGGCTGCCAGATTGGTACCACCTGACTGTTCCTCAGACGCTCCAGGATTGAATAATTGTGAGGGATCAGAAGTGGGATTGAACTTGTTGAACATGTCCAGATCGTTCGGGTCGATCTCCTGCAAAGCGTCAGCCTTCAGGTCCCTGGAGGCAGAATAACCCTGGGTTGACGTACAATTTCCTCCACAATCTCCTCGTCGTCTTCGTCGCCCCACGCTTCGTCATCATCGCCGTATGCGATCTCGTCCTCATCCGATTCGGGACCGTCTTGCAGGCGTGAGTCGAAGGAAAAGGCCGGGTTTTGTTGCTTTGGGCGGCGAGCCTCTAGCTCTGCCTCTTCCTCCTCTGCCAGATCTTGGCCGATTCTGAGGATCTTTTGCGAAGCCTTGGAGTCGACGTAGCCTTGTTCGTCTTCGGTCTCGGAGCGGGTCTTCCTCTTTCCAGCCTTCTGCTTCAGCGGGTTTGAAGGCGCGTAGTCCTCGACGAGCGGATTGTGGCGGCGAGCATGGCGCGCATCGGCGGCCGACGTGGCCTTTGGCATTGTCGCAGTCGGGCGGAGGTGATACGGACAACCTTAAGGCGATATTTCTGCGAGGGCGGGGCGGGGCGCAACTGCAGAGTGTTTTTTGGGTGTGGGCTTGAAATTTCTCGAGAGCGGGCTGCGCAGCCCGCAAATCCCGCCCGGCGCACAGACCTATTTGAACGCGTTCTTGCGCCAGCTCCGGCGCGCACCACCAGCTCCGCACAAACGACAAACACCATGGCTGAGCCTCAGCCGCCGTCCCGCGGCACGACGCCCGGCCTGACGCCTGGAGTCAAGCGACCGCACGAGGAAGACCACGTCCCCGCCGTACCATCGCCGTTGAACCCCGACCCAGTCGCCCGCTCGCGTCCCGCCAAAGCTCCGCAGCGTGAGCAGCGTGAGAAGCGCGATTCGCTGAAGAAGCGCGAGGCCCAGGCCAGCTCGCGCGGAACCACTCCGGACATCAAGGTTAAGAACAAGCTGGCCTCGGCCCCTGCCCCCCTCAACTACATCGTTGAGACGGAAAACCTGAAGCTTCAGGATTTCGAGGCTCCAAAAGCGCTAGCTTTCATCTCCCACGAACCACCGCTATTCACTCCAGATGGCCAGCTAGAGCTCAAGCGGCCATTGGACCAGTATGTCCTCCCGCTATCCTCAAGACAGCTTGCTAAGTGCTTTCCAGCGCGTCGAACCGCAGGCAGTTCCGTTACTATCCTTGCGTTGCCGATCCTCTCTTCCGTCACAAACAATACTTTCGCCAGACCGACACCAAGCCCTTTGCTGCACGTCTCAGCTTTGAGGATAGCGACAAATGGATCCATTTCGACGATTCTGCTACCGTCTTCACCAACGAACGCGGCTGGCGCATGAGCCGTGCCAACGTTGTCGCCCGAGAAGGCAGATACTACTATGAGGTCAAGATCATTCGCGGCGTACCCAGCGAGGGCCCTCCAGTACCTAAAGGCCAGGAAGGCAATCCTCAGCCACACATTCGCATGGGATGGGCACGTCGTGAAGCCCCACTTGATGCTCCACCAGGCTTTGATGGATACAGCTACGGCATTAAGGATATTGGCTTTGAGACGATGCACAAGTCTCGCCCGGGAAAATTGTACAACCCGCCAAAGGGTTCCAAGAAGCCCAAGACAGCAGTGGGAAAACCTCAGGTCGAGTACCTCGAGGAGGATCATATCCGCGAAGGCGATGTGATTGGTCTGGAGATTGTTTTGCCCTCCATATCGCTCCACCGCAAGGTCGTCGAAGGCATTTACAACCCGGCCGTAGACATGAGCGACGGCTTCGATGATCCGGTGGAAGGAGCCCACGACATCATCCGCGATCGTATTGCGGTGCCTTTCAAGGGAAACAACTGGTTTGAGGTCAATGAATATCAACCGACCAAGCCCATGGAGAGCTACGCTGATCGTGGAATCTTCAACTCGGTGACTCCCAGTCCGAATCACGGCGATGTGCCTCTAAGGTCGTTGCCACATTCTGCAATCAGGGTGTACAGGAACGGTAAGCCTGTGGGCACTGCTTTCGAGGGACTTATGTCATTTCTACCTCCGGCGTCGTCGCCAGTCCCTTCATCAAACCCGCTGGTGAGATTAGGACTGGATGATGGAATGCTGGGCTACTTCCCAGTCGTCGCTGCCTTCTGCGGGGGTATAGCTCAAGTCAACTTTGGTCCCGATTTCTGGTGCTCACCGCCTGGTCTGGAAGACGTCGACATGGGCGGAAGCGACGGCTTTGCGCCAGATGGCAGGAAGCTACGCCCAATCGGAGACCGTTACAAGGAGCAGGTTGCGGAGGATATAGTGTGGGATATCATCGATGACGTGGGGTTTTACGTGGCCAACCGAGACGACCAGAACAGCAGCCGTACAGGCGCGATGAAAGCACCGCCGACCGCCCGCGGAATAGCAAATCTAAAGGAGGACGATGGTTTCTAGAAGAAGAGGATTCCCGGACAGATCCACAGCAAAACTTCAAGCCGTCGTTATGCGAGCACAGAACGGGCCTCTAGCACGTCCGAGCACCCTGACTGGGTTTCGCTCACCGCCTTGGTGCTTAGATGGCCGTCTTCCTGATTGGGTGGCGTGAGGACCAAGGACCCTTGGGAGGGGTCCGGCCGCTAATGCGGGGCAGCTGACGGATGCTCTGACACGAGCCTGCTTGCGCTTTAAGAGCTCCTCACCGGCGACAGGCTGCTCTTCTTCTCCCCTGTCACTGATCGCATACTCCTGCACTCTTCAAACTTGGTCACCTTCAAGCGCAACCACACAAAACACCACACGAATCCAACAGGATCAGCAACCATGTACACTCCTACCGTCCTCGTCAACTCCCACGACTCCTCCTGCCCCAAGTGCGGCGCTACCATCCAGGGTGGTGGCAAGACTTGCAGCTCCTGCGGAAGCGTATGTGTTCTCCTGGGATTTTAGAGACAAGCGCTTGCTCACTCTTCTTGCACGAACAGACCTGCCCCGTTTAAGTGGATCGCCTTTCCATAAAGTCCTCGACAATACGAAAGGAGCATGTGAGCGGAGTATCTTGGGGAAGGCGACAGAGGGTTACGGCGTTGAAGTGATTGCACTGGCCTGGTGTTCAGTGGGAGTACGATACGGAGTAGTTGATCGGGAGGTTCTCAGATGATAGTTCAACAATATAAGGCCACTATGCATCGATGTTTCGTGTGCTCTGTCATGACAGTGTGAGGCGCAATAAGTGGAGCTGAAGGGGTGGTTATCTGCTGGTTAGAGTGAACGCGTTCACCCGCTCACTCTGCTTGATTCCGTGCTTCGGCTGCGATGATCCATATATTTGCGTTTTCATCGTTTGGTTTATGTTGTAGCACCGAGTGTGCACGCGCATTTGCGGTGCTACGTGTGTATTAAAGTAGAGTATGGAAATATCGGACCTACCATATGGAAGGTCCGACTAGCTGCGGCGGCACTTACCAACACGGAGTCATGCATGATAGACACATATTGGAGATGCAACCAGTAAACTCAGTTTCGGCATATACAACGTATCCATATTTGTTCAAGCAACGCCGTTGAACTATCAGGTTCGTTATCAGCGATAAATATGTGATAAAGCTTGCTTATCGGTATTCCGCCTTTGTGCATTCCGCCTAATCATTGGCTGACGCTAAGAACCCGATGTGGGGAACAGGCGGGACGGAAAAGATGCGCGAGGCGGCTGAGATTCCGCGACTCTAAATTGCGACAACGGAAGGCGAGGGCGAGCTCTACACTTCAAAGGCGTGTTCTTACACATCGTAGGGCGCAACTTGTCAACAACGGCGGCTTTCAAGTTCTGCTGTCTCTCTACTGTTAAGCTTCCCAATTGCCCCGATAGAGCCAGCAACAACCCAGCAACGAGCGCGGCAAAAGATGGATTCCAACCAGTTCCGCGAAGCGGCCCACGCCGCCATTGAAGAAAGTCAGCAAGCCCCAATTCTTGCAAAATCTACGTTCAATTGTGCTGACGGATGTTTCGTGCGGCAGTCATTCAGTACTATGATAATATCGAGTCTCGCCGCGTCCTCTCCGACGTCTCGCCTGGATACCTGCGCAAGCTTATCCCTTCCTCCGCACCGCAAACCCCAGAACCATGGTCGGTCATCCAGCCCGACATCGAGCGCGTCATCATGCCGGGTCTGACCCATTGGCAGTCGCCCAACTTTATGGCCTTCTTCCCTGCACACTCCACATACCCGGGCATGCTGGGAGAGATGTACAGCGCGGCGTTTACGGCGCCGGCCTTTAACTGGCTGTGCTCGCCCGCCGTGACTGAGCTTGAGACGGTGGTGCTGGACTGGCTGGCGCAACTACTGGGGCTGCCGGAGTGCTATCTCAGCAAAGGCGAGGGCGGTGGTGTGATCCAGGGAAGTGCCAGCGAGGCAATTGTCACGGTCATGGTGGCCGCGAGGGAGAGAGCGCTGAGGGAGCTGAGTAAGGGTCTGGAGGGCAAAGAGAAGGAGGACAATATCGACTCGTTGAGAGGAAAGCTCGTGGCACTAGGCAGCGAACACTCGCACAGCTCGACGCAAAAGGGCGCCATTATCGCGGGTACCAAATACAGGTCTGTGCCGGCCGGTAGGGAGGATGACTTTGCTATGACGGGCAAGGGCCTGAGGAGGGTGTTGGAAGAGTGCGAGAAGGACGGTTTGATCCCATACTACTTGACGGCTACCTTGGGTACCACATCGACCTGCGCGGTTGATAAGTTCGCCGAGATCGCCGAGGTGCTGAAGGACTACCCTAACCTCTGGGTCCACGTTGACGCTGCGTACGCTGGCGCCGCTCTGGTATGTGAGGAGTACCACCACTTGACTCCTCCCCTCGCCCACTTTGACAGCTTCGACTTGAACATGCACAAGTGGCTGTTGACCAACTTCGACGCAAGGTGAGATACTCCACTTGGTACCGGTTTGCTTCAGGACTAACACGCCCGGCAGCTGTCTCTTCGTGAAGAAGCGCTCCGAACTGACCAGCGCCCTATCCATCACGCCCTCCTACCTCCGCAACTCCTTCTCCGACTCCGGCCTCGTGACCGACTACCGTGACTGGCAGATCCCGCTTGGCCGCCGCTTCCGCTCGCTCAAGGTCTGGTTCGTCCTGCGCTCGTACGGCGCGGAAGGTCTGAAGGAACACATCCGCAAGCACGTCAAGTGGGGCGAGCTGTTCAATGAGCTGGCAAAGTCCCGTTCCGAACTCTTCGAGTTGATCTCGGGGCCCAACTTCGCCCTGAACGTCATCAACATCGTGCCGCGGCGTAAGTGGCTCAAGGGCCGTGAGAGGCGTGTCAGTGCCAGCAAGCCGGATCCTGACCATGAGGCTTACCTCAATGATTTCACCTCCGATGCGGAGAAGCATGCGTTGCTCGACGCCAACGAGATCACTAAGGAGGTGTACGAGCTCATTAACACGCGTGGCGAGATTTACTTGACGAGCGGCATTGTGGGTGGTATCTATGTCATTAGAGTGGTTGCGAGCACGCCTAGAGTAGAGGAGAAGCATATCAGGAAAGCATTTGACATTTTGGTAAAGACGGCTGAAGAGGTCTTGAACAAGAAGGCTGGAGATGGTGCAGTGTAGAGATAAAAGCGATTTTGCATATACTCAAGATAGATTAGAAGTTCACTCACATAGTTGGAAATGCACAAATCTAATTTGTCCATTGTTTTTTTTGCATTATGTCATAATTGATTCGCTCATGTACTTGTATCGAAGATCGGAGATCGAAGATTTCAATGACTTTGATATTTTCGAAGAGCTCTCCGAACGTTGACGCTACGTAGAGTAAAAAGATGTACAGAGGGGCGGCGCAGCCGAAGGCGGGCGCCGAATGCGAGAAACCCATAGGCAAGCTAAACAAAAGTCATATCAAGACTGCCATGGGGAGCCAAAGCATTCATTCGGACGCGAATGTATTGCATTTTAGTGACAAAGCTATCCGGGCGGATGGTTCGACTCCCCATAGAAGTATGGCATTCGGCCATAATTCTCGGCTGTAGCATCCATCTATAGAGTTCAAATCTGGGACGGACGGTCCATGGCATCAACCTTTCAGACTTTCTGGATAGTCGAGAGAATCAGCTCTGGTTATTCCAACAGAGTTGTCAAATTCCCGAGGGTGTAGGTCCAAGGGACCAGAGACCACCACCGAATGCACATCAAATGACGTTTGTCCTTCTTCGAAAAGATGGTATTCCCGTAAAAGCCGTTCAGACCGCATACTTGCGCTCATGGAGCGCGATCAATTTGCCAGCTGGTAGTTCGTCATGCCGTTCTTTTTTCGTTTCGTTTTTTCGTCTTTTCGCCGGTCCGAACAGTCATCTTGGCATGACGGAAAGCACGCGAAGCAGGCATCGTGAAAACAGGATACTTCGTGGTGTGATGTACAGTGACGTCCATCGGCTCAAACGTCGGAGCGCCCTTCTCTCCGACGCGCAGCGGTTTGAACGGCATGTTTGCATAGTGGGGCTTCGGGTCGTCGAAGAAACAGCAAAGGGAGCTTTGACTAGAACGAGTCATCGATATCGGTAACTGCCGAGCTTCAATCCGATCCATGCCATAACACCTGGACAGGGGTCAAATGAAGCTGTGGATAAGCAGTTAATAGTCTCGGAATCTATAGTTCTTGAGACGAATACGGTTCAAGATGCAACCTAGAAGCGAAAAGGAAAGGAGACGGAAGAGCAGATCACGGAAAACATTACCGAGATATTGGCCGGCTTGACCTGTACAGCCTCATCAGACCGAAGTCCAGATGCGCAAATCATTGTTACGAAGGGGCGTATGCAATATCACGGAAAAAGTGCCTGAGACCCCGGTTCGCTCGCTCCTTGGTAGAGTGGTTGATGCTTCGGCGTACCAATAGCTCTCCGGAGATCAAAAGGCGATCCCGTGTCTCGATGAGATGGGTCCAAGACCAACGGCGTTGGATATGAAGGTGATACCGCGGTTTATGGAACAGGGAAAACATTGGGGGCCGATGGATGGGTCGTAGCTCGTGGCTAGCGCGACTGCCCTCTGCCAAGAAGAGACACGTTGAAGGTTGGGCCTTCCGTCCGAGCGAAGGTGTGCATATGATATGCGGTCGAAGCCCATGCGGATGGTGGCTTCACTTAGGCTACCCTTATGGGGCTGCGTTGACTCCGGGGCCCAACGAACCGCAGATGCGCTCGCTTTCTCAAAAGAGACGGTCGAATCCGGGGGGGAAAAAGCACAAGACGGTCGGCTGGGGATGCGGACATCAAGGCGTTGACAAGTCGGGTGATACGTCCCAGGGCGACATCGAAGCATGCCTTTGCTAGGCCGGCTTCATGCGAAGGCCGTGGTAGGATGCACAAGGGTGATCGGAGAAAAGGGTGGTCCAGGACGGGTTTCGGGGGTTGATAATGTCACAGCACAGCTCTACTGCTGTACCCCGGCTGGCGCGAAGCAGACGACAAGGCATCCAGCAGCAATCAATACATACCGTGTACCTTGCCACAGCCACGGTGGAGCTGGCGTCGCGTGGATGGAGGGCGGATCTCGATCACACATGGTGCTGCATCTGTGGACGCAAGCAAATGTCGGCTCAAGGCTGCAAGGAGCAGGGGATCGCTCAGCCAAAGCACGGGTCTCTGGCTAGGTACGTCTTCGCTGCTCGAGAAAGGAAACAGAACAACGCAGCCCCGATTCCCCGTGGACACCGTGCGACCGCGCGTCAGCTCAGGCGGGCTGGGAGGTGCAGGCAATGTCCGCACCCTCAAAGCACAGGCGGCAGCGGGACCTGGAGCTGAGCTTTGACGACTCAAACGGGCTCTGTGCATGTGCCGACGCAGTTGAGCAAGATCCTGGTTCGGTATGCGGGGACGTAGTGTAGTTGCAGTTGTTCCTGGAGACTTGCTTGCGTTAATCGCAGAGTGTCGCTGCATGCAGTGAACGTTGGCGGGCGGCGGGTAGGGTGGTTGCGGGAGCTGAGTTTGCGGAAGCTGCAGCCGGCATCTCAGTCCGCCACGAATGCCAAGAGAAAACGCACGTGGCCGCGAGATTTCGCAACCGCGCTGCCCTTCATCCACGACGTCCAGCACAACCATGCCGCCAACCATGCTGCCTGGGCCCCTGCGGGCTTTCAGCCTGCTATCGTCCAATTCGACCACATGCGTACCCCTCTTTGCTTCGCTGCTCCGGCAGCCCCAGCAGACCCGCGCCGCTTCGATTCTCGCTCGCCTTTCTGACGTTCCCGCCGCATACAACAAGAGGATACGACGAGGCCGCGGTCCTGCATCCGGGAAGGGAAAGACATCAGGGAGAGGTCACAAGGGTCAGAAGCAGCATGGAAAGGTACCCGTTGGCTTCAATGGTGGCCAGACACCCGAAGACGTGACGCATCCGGAGAAGGGCTTTGTCAACCAGTACGTCTCGTCCGCGCACTGGCTCCGGCTGTCACTGATGTTGATTTTGCGCCAGGTTTTCTGTGGAGATGAGCCCGTTGAATCTGGACCGTCTGCAGCAATGGATCGACCAAGGCCGCATTGATCCCTCCAGGCCCATTACCATGAAAGAGCTTCACCAGTCAAGGTGCTTGCACGGCGTGAAAGACGGTGTGAAGCTACTGGCGCGAGTAAGCAGCTTCCACTTTTGCTGCCTTGGCCCCGAGCTGATGTGTGACCACAGGGCTCCGAGCACCTCCGAACACCCGTGAACCTCGTAGTCTCTCGCGCTTCCGCCGCCGCTATTTCTGCCGTAGAGGCTGCAGGGGGCTCAGTCATCACCAGATATTACTCCCCCAACGCCATCAAGCATGTCCTTCGCGGGCTCAGTGATCCGATCGCCTCGGTCCAGATGACGAGCAAAGTTGCTTCCGCCTCGGGTAACTTCAAATACAGGTTGCCCGACGCTACGAGCAGAAAAGACATCGAGTACTACCGGGACCCCTCGCACCGAGGCTATCTCAGCCACCTCGTTGCTGAGGGGGAAGGCCCAAGTTTGTTCTTCAAGACACCGGGATCGGGCAAGGCTTCCAAGAAGGGCTCTGCGAAGTCCAAGGGGGCATCCAAGGCTGAAAACCGAATTTGGTAAAGAGGTCTAGGATTGCGGAAATGGTATGTATCATAAAAAGGCTGCACGGTAGGCCTTTGGGCGTTGGTAATCTGGCACGTGGTAACGGGAAGATTCAACATTGAGCAGGACGCTGCGGCTAGGCTTTGATATGCAGTGGCTGCACACCAAAATCTCAGTGACGGTGCTCATGTGTTGTGTCGCCATTGGCCATGTTCTTGATTTTATACGTCCAGCAACCTGCCGCCTGCCCGTCACTTTGCCCTGATTGGCGAGCGAATCTCAATCTAGATTCTCCATGGTAATTGGTACTCTTATCAAGGCGTCATGGGACGCGAGTGCATGGACACCATTACGGGCCTGCATGCAGGTTGACGAGGCTAAATTTCCTCCAAAGGGATGCGCGCTGGCCACCGTCGTGTTTTGTGCTATTATTGAATCCACAGATAATGAAGACGATCACGGGGCGGAAGCATGAAGAAGGCTGAACGCGCAAAAGTGCACAAGCGACGGCGCTCTCCAATATCTACTGCCGGCGAGACCACTTCTGGAAAAGCCTCCTGCAGCAGCAAAGCAGGTACAAGGTACAACACAAGCGCAGCTGCAGCGGTCGATGCGTCAAGCCAATCATGACTCAAGCGAGGGGCAACGGAATCCGCAATCTGGACAGATATCAGCGGCGGCCGCCCGACCTGGACCCTCGCCGTCGTTGGAGCAATCTGCATTCCGCTCGCCTGCTGATGCATGTTGGCTCCTCCGCGATCCGCGAGACTAAGCAGTATCACCGAGCCGGTCCATGACTACTTCTAGGTACTGGTCGTAGTGAGATTTGATGCAAGTGCTGACGGAAGGTGGCCAAGCAACGGAATGAGGCTGACCGAGGTGGTGCGCACGTATGGGAATGCAGGAGAATTGCCCATCGTTGCCTGTGTGGGGTTACATGCAGAAATCCAACCAGGCCGGAACGGTCGCACACGGTCTTGCAACAGGCTACCCCGTGGACTCAGCCGTGCTCCGGAGGTGAGCATGGGGCTGGTGTGCGGATGGATATTGTGCGGCAGAGGCACGGGATGCGCAACCGAGGTCGTTTGGGCGTGAATGAAGGCAGCCGGGTGGATATCTTGTCAGCCTGATTGCGGAAGCATCATCCAGTCATGTCAAACATGGCTGGGGGGGCCGTGCTGCAGCAAGAGGCGCGGTGGCCGAAACACAAAAGCCAGCCGCGAGCCGGAGGTCTTGCATCCGGAGGTGGACATGGTGGCAAGCAATGCAAGCGGTCAAAAAGCAAGGCTCGGAGAGACGATCGGATTTAGCCCCATCCGTGGGATCCGACCATCCATACCTACGATGTACCTGCTGTCTCAACATGTGGACGGACACATTCTACAGAGGGTTGCTGCAGCCGATGCTTAGTGGCGACAACTCTCAACAAACATAACTTCGTGGGGAGTTGAAGCAGTCGTCCGGACGCAAGTGCTGCGCGTTTCTAGTGACGAGGCTAGCCGGATGAATGCTTCAACTCCCCACGGTATTCCTGATCTGGCCTTTGTCTGGCGTCTATGAATGATTGCATTCGGCGCTAACCGTCGGCACTGTAACAGCATACGGCCAGGGATCTCTTCAGAGGCCAACTGGGGCCCAAGCCGTACGAGAAAGTCAAGCAGCCAGCACTCAGCGACGGCTGACGATGATGCGACGGTCGTACTGGACACGAATAAGAGAGTTTCTTACCTGAAGGGATATGAATATTGAATCAGGACCCCGCGAGAGGTAGGCGCGGTAGGCCGGACTGTTTTACGAGGAGTTAAAGTCCTTGGCAAGCGGGTTGCGCCTCTCATGACCATGGCCCATAAAATAGCGGAGTACTGGTATGGGCACCCAAGACTGGTGTTTACGCGGGACCAACGCCGGCAGGACCGACACAGTGAGCGTTACGAGCCGTGCTGGGCAATGTGAGCAACCAAGGACGCGACGAGCCAATAATAGGGACATGACGACAACCGCCGGGGCGGTGGAAGCTTGGACAGTTCCTTGCATGAGACAAGAGGACGAAGATATGGGCTGCGCCCCGTGGCCTCGCGGACGATCGTGACTCCATCAAGGACGTAAGCCAGGAGGAGACGGCGCAGAAAGTGCTTGTCGGGCGCGGGTAACGAGGCGTCGCACGCAACGCATGATTCAGTCCGGACAAGGTCCAGGAGCTGGCGGGCGGCGGGGCTGGCAGAAGCTAGAAGAAGAAGTGGCCGAAGGAGCAGAGGGCGGCGATGCTGATGATCGCGAGCCTTGACCGGGTGTGCCGGGGTCCATGCAAAGCGGACTGTGTGAGGGCGACGGTGTGGGTTGTGGCGGCGTAGACTGTTGGCTGCGTGCCGCTTGGGGAACTGCTGGACTGGTCTGGCTCGCTGGTTGGCACACGGCAAAGTAGGCTGAGATGCAGAGAGGCGACGGCGGGCTTGTCTTTGCGCCTGCTAGTGTTCCATCTGACCGGACGAAACGATTCGCGACGTGATGCATGCGCTTCCGGGCAACAATTCTGTCGAGAGATTTGACGGAGAGGCGGCGGCCGGAGTATGATGAGGACGAGTGGAGAGCGCCTGCTGCATCGGGACAGCGAAGGGCGAGCAAAGAACCCTGTGGCGGCCTGCGCCATTCTTCGATAGTTGCGCCAGGGATATCGTAAGCTCACAGCCTTTGCGGGCGGCATATCACGTAACTGTCAGACTGTTTGCAGCAGCGTTCAGCTCGCTCCAGCCGGCCGGGCAGCTCGCCTCGCATCGCCGCGCGCCTGCTGGTGTCCATTTCTCCTCAATAGATCGCGTGCCTGCGCCTGGCCGCTCATCAACAGCCCCGGCGGCGGCGGGCATCCCAGCGGGCCTCTTTGGCGCCGTCACCTACCTGACCTGCGACGCGCCAGCTGCACCAGCACGGCATGCAAAAAAACCAGACCGGGAGTGAAAATCTCAAATGACGATACGCAGGGAGACACACGGTCGCGAATGCACGCCTAGACACCGAGCCGCCGCCCATTACGCTTCCGCTTGCGGTCTGGCGCGCCGCGCTCCCTTCGAGCCTCCTGAGTCGGAAGTGTTTATCCCTCCGCTGAAGAAATAACCTCGCCGCGTCCAGCTCGTATGACCAACTAGAGAAGCTCCCACAGGAGGCGTCCACAATCTCCGTCGATCTCGGATGACGCGGGTCCCAGTCGCTCTGGCTGCTGGAATTTTTGTACACGAGATTCGCCATCCTTACCGCGTCTCGTCGCCCCCACCAGATGGGGTGGTGGTGAGTGTTGCCGATCTGGCCAGGTGAAGGGCTAGTGGTCGGCAGGTTTGTCAGGGCGTTGATTGGGCGCAGGCGGGCTGGCTGGGGGCATGCACCGCGACGAGCCAGCTCCTTACTTCGCGGGCAGCTCGGGTTGTGGTGCACGGCCGCTCGCTCGAGAGCGGCGTGCGGAATGCCGAGTCGAGAGTGTCTGAAAAGCAAGTGGGCGGCGCCAAGGGGGGCCAGGCTGGGGGCAGGTGGTGCGTCTGGCCGTGGCGGCAGAAAGTCTTAACGAGGCCCGCAGCTTGACCGAGCAACACCAGCAAATTTGCAGCAGGATTCGCGAGGCGCGATCAGCGACGACGCGGCGCGGCATCGTTTCGGGGCGGAAATAGATGACCTTTAGGGTGTAAGACAGCGAACCACGGCCGGCGCGTTCGTATCGCTCTCAGCGAAACAAGGAGTGCTGCGCTGAGCGGCGCACGCACAAGGGTCGGGTGGCACATTCAAACATCAAACAGTATACGCTTCACGGCATGGGGGCTACGCTGGCGCTGCTGGCTGGCGCTGGTGTCGGGGCTGTCCGTCCGTTTCCACACCCACGGCCGCAAGCATTGAGGCAAGCAGGCAACGCAGGCAACGCAGGCAACGCAGGCCGGCAGCGGACAGGTCGCAGTCAGGTCGCAGGCCCCCGCCTTGTTGGCATGGCCACTGCGCGCACACGCGCACAGTACACCCACAACACACACGCGCACACATTACCCAGTCACAGGCCGGCTGGATCGCCGGCAAAGTTTACAGGATGCTGCCAGCCTCGAGCTCCACTGCCACCCGAGCCAATTAGGGGGCGCTTGTGAGCGAGACAGCTCATGACCTAATCGTCCGCGTCAGGTTTGATTGAGCGCAAGCGTGACCGGGCGCAGGCATTGATGGGGCGCCGTCATTCGCGCACATCAGGCTCGCCGCAGAAAAGTCAAGCCGCGCACTGACTTCGGCGCTGCTAGAGGATGTGGTTAGGGGCAGCGCTCAGCAGAAGCGGCTGCATCTCCAGTAGCGCGCCCCCAATGTCCCAATGCCCCCAATCTAACACCGGCATCCCATCCTGCCATCCACCACGCGTGCACGCACATGCCCGGCCGGCTCTTTTTGCGCCTGCCCCCAACCCCTGCCCGCAGGCTAGTGTGTGCCGTGGGCGAGCGCGCGGCACGCCTGCGCCTGTCCATTGCCCCGGGCCCAGCGCGAGACGTTCTCTTTTCGGAAACATCCTTGCGCACCGCTGCATATCCACAGCGCTGGTCGTTGGTTGCTCTGACATCAACCACGCCGTGCTGCCGCTTCCACACATCAATTTGGATCAGCCTCTTGGGGCTTGCTCCTCCCCAGTGGCCCCCCCAACCAATGCCTGGAACCTTCCGCTCGAGGACGGCTGCAATCACGACGCCTGACTAGTCCTGAATAATGCTGTTTTATCAAAACTGGTGCCTCTCCGCCCAGGCGATGCAGAGCCTACGCAAAGCGAAACGCCATCATCCTCACATCCTGTCTTGATCTCCCGTGCCCGTCCCTTCTCTTGCTGCCTACTACTAAACCTCTCTGCCTACCTCTCTCTGCCCTCACCAACCAACCCACCTCTCAACCCTCATTGCGTGGCACCACGGAAACGCCGCTACATATTTGCGAGCATACTTGGGATTAACGACGCCGCTCGTTGCTTAGCACCGAAGGGAGCCCAAGCATTTCCCTTTCACTCGTTCTGGCAATGTTGTGAAGCCCGTTGAAGCTCCTTCCTCGGCAGTCCCAACACCGCCAGTGACGACACTTAGTCGGCCTGTCGCCTCTTCCTAGCGCCACCTCCCGCATCCGCCGCCGCCCGTCCTCATGCTGCAACTACAGAGGCCGCAGCCAATGCCTCACGCCCTCGCTCTGGACCGCTCGCAGCCCACCTCCGCCTATCCATCTGCCCGCCCGACCAAGCCCCAGCACGAGCTCCAGCTCCCTCTGCGGGACCCGCGCTCTCTGTACGCAGCCGGCGAGAGTCGGCAGGCACGGCCAAGCACACTTGGCAATCCTGTCACACCTCCCGTCAATATGACCAGCGTACAGCGAGGCCACAATGCCTTGCCGCAGGCTGGCAGCAGCTATGCTGTTCAAAGAGCTGGCGACGCCGCGTTCGTCAACAAGCAGCAGCATGTCCACCAAGCCCCGGAACCGAACAGCATGACGACCTCACATAGACCCGCTTACCAAAACGGCCCACACCAACCTATTTTTCGTCCACAAAGCCCATCAATGCGTACCGGCAGCAGTACTACCATCAACAACCACTCGGAGGACTTTAAGCACGCAAGAAGGGCGTCGAACCACGCCATTGCTCCTTCTCTGCAGATTCCCTCTACGATAAACACGCCGCAATCGAGCATGCCCCAGCTTGCAGCAGAGGTGATTTTGCATTCTTTCCGCTCCGGTCAACCTAACGCTAACTCTTGTAGATCACTTGCCTCTTCTGGTTCGAAAATTCATCTACGCTGCACCAGGCACTCGACCCGCGATCACCACCTCCGACTGGTCTCGTACCCGATGCGCAGCCTACGACTGGTTTTAGAAAATGGGTCGCTACCATTCTCTCCACTACACAGGTCACTCAAAATGTAGTGATTCTTGCTCTTCTATTCATTTATCGGCTGAAGACGATCAATCCTGGGGTGAAGGGAAAGCCTGGAAGCGAGTACAGGTTGCTCACTGTGGCTTTAATGCTGGGTAACAAGTTTCTGGACGACAATACGTACACTAACAAGACGTGGGCGGATGTCTCTGGCATTTCGGTTCAAGAAGTTCACATCATGGAGGTTGAGTTCCTGAGCAATATGAAGTACAACCTGTTCACTTCAGCTGAAGAATGGAACGAATGGCACAATACGCTCGGCAAATTTGGAACCTTCTTTGAGCGAGCATCTCGGGCACCTTTGGATACTCCATCCAGGACGCTTGGCCCTCCTACGCCAACTCTCCAGGTCCCGCCGAATTTGCCTTCGCCGCCGCATTCCACACAAGCCTCGCCGCCGTTTGTCAATGGACACTCGCCGAATCACAACTCATACTCCGCAACGCCGACCCTGTTGCCTCAGATCAGCTCGACGGCTGTTTCCCCGATCGGCCCGCTGCCCGAACTTAACCTCCGTCCTGGCTCGAGAAAACGCAGTTACGACGATCAGGTGCAGGAGCCGGCCCCGAAGAGGCCGTTGAGGAACTTCGCTCCGATGGAAAGCCAACCTGCGTATACCAGTATTCCTCAACAGCCTGCAATGACTCAGCCCTCCACGCAGTCGATGACGAGTGTGCCTCCAATGCTACCGCCTCTTCCAAATCTCACTGTGCCCCAGCTGCCTCTGCCAAACACCAGCAGGCCGAATCCTTTGGTTTACCCGCCTCCCATGCAGTGGTCACAGCCTTCGTCGATGCCTTCGTCGTCCGCCCCGACGCTCCCGCCGGCTCTTTCTATCCCGCCGCCTCAGTCAACGACCACAGGCCCTTCTTCGCGCCAGCTGAGTCCTCTTCCTACGGACTCTGCGGCCAACTCGCCGATGCATGCTTCGTTCGGTCCGGGCGCACCAAAGCAAAACAGGCTCTCGCCTTCCTTCTACCTTTCACAGCGAAGCTCGCCTTATAGGCCGGTTCGCTCTGTCAACACCCTTCTAGTACCGCCTCCTTCCACATCGATCAGTCACCCTCCACGTCTTGGCTTCGACCAGATGCAATACCAGCCTCTCGGCCGGCCATCGAACGAGCGTCGTGCTGGTCCCCTGCCATACATGAACCATGATGCTTGGCCTACAACGAACCAATTCAATCAGTGGCCCTCTCTTCCTCAGCCGAATTTCTCTCGATAGATTCCCTTCGAACTCTGTTCGAATTATTACGAACACGGCTCTTTCTCGGATTATTGCATTTTACCTGGCGTTCTAGATGGCTTTTACACCGAGTTCATGTCCCGCACACGTGGGACTGAACCACTTCCCTTTTCTTGCGTTTTGAGCATTTGCATTGTGGCGGAAGCTCATAATTTCTTATTAGTCTTCGGATTCATTGGCTTTCGCTAATGCTGAAGGTGGACATGCATGGGATCGGCGTTTACAGATTATACCCAGACTTTGCTGCTGGCCTGGCCCATCAAGCCTTTTGATTTTTTCAGTTTCGGAAAGACATGGATGACTTGCTGGATTTGCACGACTATCGGCTGTTTGAGCTGATGTGGGTTCGACGAAAGAAGGGATTGCATAGCATTAGATAGTTCAGGCTCCTCGAAGGAGCTTGACAACTAGCTCGAAGAGAGCGAGTAGCAGGATGAGCACGAAGAAAAAAAATCCAACTGTTCTGCTCGCCTACATGACACTCTGATTGGCCGTTGTAAGCGCATGAGTAAATGCCTAAAATGGCAAGTTGAAGGATGGTGCACGTGAACTATTATTGCCTGAGGTTCCAATAATGAGCCAGCTCCTCTTTGTGGCTGCCGAGGTCCGACAGGCGTTGAGCCGTCTCTTTAGACTCCGGGGATCAGCAATGAGAGGATGTCATTTGTAAGCTTACTTCTCCACGGAATTCTTGATCCTTTCGACGAGGATATACGGGCTCGCGCAAACCGCGTGTGACCGAATTTTTCCACCCTTCAGCGCAACGCGCAATTCTCCGCGCGCTGCGCACCAGCCTAGCGCCCCAGCAAGCCCGCTCTTCTCAGCAGTCCATCATGCACGACGGCGGAGACGACGGCTCGATCAATGGCAACCGTTACATCCCATTCACCGACCTGATCCGGTTGGAGAAGGCAGCGGATGGGACGTTTAGGTCTCGGGCCAAAGCGTTCGCGCCGGGCGGTGGCACGTCGGCGTACGGCGGGCATGTGTTCGCGCAGGCGGTGTGGGCGGCGGCGCAGACAGTGAGGGAGGGCTTCGTTGTCCATGTACGTGGGTGTACTTTTTCCTTTGGGAAAGCTTGTTTTCTGCTCTCATCCTTGCGTTCGTTAAAGTCTGTCTCCTTTCTCCGATCCTTCTTCCTATTTCGAACGCATCGACCGCCCGGGCTTTTTGTCTGCGTTCATGGATGGGGGGGGGGGCGTGCTGCTGCTGTGCCGCCTTGCTGGTGCCTCTATCTCTTTATCTTGAAAGCTTGTCGAGAGCATTATTTTTGTGTTTTCCTTGGTCTTTCATGCTGATTGTTTCCGTGCCGTGTCAAACGCCCGGCGTACTAATGCTCGCAGAATGTTACCGGATACTTTACTCTGCCGGGAAACACGGCGTTTCCGTTCATCTACACGGTGAAGGTGGTCAGAGATGGCGGGCGCTATTGCACGCGGAGCGTTGAGGTGGTGCAAGAACACAACAAGAAGGGCGTGTGTTTCACATGCACATGCTCCTTTAAAAAAGAGGGGGATGCATCGACAGATTGCCAGGAGCAGATGGATTTGAAGGAGGCGTACAAGGTAGCCCTGGGCGACAAACGGCCGGATGACTGGCCTGAGGCGCCCGGCGTCGACTCGCCCTGGTGAGTTTCGGGCAAGGGCAAAAGAAACTCGCGAAAGATGAAGACTAATTATTAAGGGCCCAGGTATTGGGAGGCGTCGGCGAAGAATGACAACTATACAGACCCTTTCCCGGGCCTGTCCTTGCGCAAGGTCGACATGCAAGCATATAATGCGCCTCGCAAGCCTCTGGATCGCCGCCAGCTGCAGTTCTACACGACCATCGGAGGCATGCCTCCGGTGGCTCAAGCGGCAAACTTGCATGCTTGCGCCCATCTGTACGCTAGCGATCGCAACGGCTTATTTGTGATCCCTAATTATCTTGGGGCGGGGAACAACTACACCGCCATGGCGACGCTGAGCCACTCAGTAGTGTTTCACGTTAGTGTTTCGGGGCTAGAGATGGCAGAGAAAGACGGAAAGGAGGCGAGGATTTGGTACTGCCAGGAAACACGCATGAGCAGGGTGTCAGGAGGAAGAGGCATGCTTGAGAGTAGAATATGGAATGAGAAGGGTGTTCATATCGCGAGCACGTACCAGGACGGGCTGGTCACGTTAGGAGACAGGCCTGGGTCGGGCAAGGCGAAGGGGAAGTTGTAGAGTTGTGTTCGTACAAACATGAGTTTAGACCTGGGTGTAGAGAGTAGTAGAAGCATTGCATACATCGGGGGCGTTTGAAGCGAATATCCAACAAACGTTCATTTTTCTGCTTTGATCATTACGACCTGCATTTTTTCTGCTTCCCATTACTTGTGAATCTCTGCGATCCCAAAGCTTCGCATTGATAGACAAGGCACAAAAGGCCTTCTCGTTCATCTGAGCAACAATTCTGTAGTGTTGCGGCTGAAGCTCGCGGGAGCACAGGGCTGGGTCTTTCTTCAGCGGATGACGAGGGCTTCAACTGACCCTGCTTGATGGGCACTGCAGGGACAAAGGCGATATAACCTCGGAAAAGATAGCGGCCATGCAGGCTCGCGTCGGAGCAATGACAAAATCCGCCGTGTGTGCAGCCGGGGCCGCTTCCCCATCGTCAGTCCATCTGGTGTGATCTCAGGGTGTTTGCATGTATGTATATAATGCCCAACAACCCCATCGCCTTGCCTCGCCTGAACGCTCGCGCAGCCTGTTAGCGCTCCCTCGCGCCCTTCCCTCGACCCCGACCGACGTCGCGCATCACGCTCGCGATGAGTACGCGGCTCCGTTGCTCCGGACCCGCCCGATCAAAGAATGTACTCGCAGCCGGTGGGCCGTGAAGTCCCGATGGGTGCTGGAGTTCAAAAAGAGCAGCGGTCGCGCTCCAGCGGAGCGGACACCGAGTCACGAAACGCGCTACGAATTTCCGACTCCGCAGACGTTCTGGGCAGTGTCCTTTGATCCGCAAAGCACCATTCGTCCGCGGCAGCCAGGCAAACAGGAAATGCAGAGTTGAGCACCTGCGGCGGGCGCGCAGCTGAGCTCCGGAGGGCGCAGTGCAAACCGGCTTGGGCGTCTTCCAGCGGACGGGCGGCGTGTGGTTGGCGGGTGCTTATCGGCGTGCAAGATCTCTGCTCTGGGCGGCGGCGCGGCTGCTGAGTGACCCGTTAACGGCAGCCAGGGCCCAGCCAGCAAAATCGTCATTGCTGCTGAAAAAAAGGACCGCCGCTCTGACTGCATCGTCCTCCAAAACACACCACCTCCCGCCCCGTCAGTTCGACGTGCGCAATGGCAGCTCCTGCCGCCCTGAGGCCAATGGCCACGGCCGGCCTCCAGCAAGCCGCGCGCTTTGCTGCCCGCCGCGCATTCGCGACCCAGCAGCGCCCCCAGCTTGCGACCAGCAAGCTCCGTCCCGCGTCATCGCCCTCGCCGTTGACCGCGCACCCTGCCTTCCGCAACACCTTCCGCCGCGCCTATGCAGACAGTGCTGCGCCCAAGAAGAAGGGCTTCCGCCCCTTGCGCTGGCTCTGGCGCTTGACCTGGGTGTCCGCCATCGTTGGTGTTGGTTACATTGGTTATGGAATCTATGAAATGCGCAATCCCCCGGATCAGCTCCAGCCCGATCCTAACAAGAAGACGCTCGTCATTCTCGGTGCGCTACTGGCCCCGCAGCCATACCTACGCCAATTGCTAATGCTGACCGCGCGCGACAGGTACTGGCTGGGGTTCGGTCTCTCTCCTGAAGAAGCTCGATACGGAAAACTACAATGTCGTCGTCATCTCTCCCCGGAACTATTTCCTGTTTACCCCGCTACTCCCGTCATGCACTACTGGTACTATCGAACATCGCTCTATCATGGAACCCATCCGGAACTTCCTGCGTCACAAGAAGGCCGCCGTCAAGTACTACGAAGCCGAGGCCACCAAGATTGACTACCAGAAGAGGGTTGTTTACATCTACGATGACTCCGAGATCAAGGGCGACGTCTCCCAGACCGAGGTTCCCTTTGACATGCTTGTCGTCGGTGTTGGTGCTGAGAACGCTACTTTCGGTATGTCGCGTGTTATGCCGAGCCGGATTGTGTCTGACATAAGCCACAGGTATTCCTGGTGTCCGTGAGCATGGCCTCTTCTTGAAGGAGGTTGGCGATGCTCAGAAGATCCGCAAGCGCATTATGGACTGCTGTGAAACTGCAACTTTCAAGGACCAAGATCCCGAGGAAATCAAGCGCCTTCTGCACATGGTCGTCGTCGGTGGTGGCCCTACCGGTGTCGAATTCGCTGGTGAGCTTCAGGACTTCTTCAACGGTGATCTCAAGAAATGGATTCCCGACATCACGGACAACTTCCACGTCACTCTCGTCGAGGCCCTCCCCAATGTAAGCACTGAACCTATACCAATATCGTCCTAGCTGAGCTCATAATTCTTCTTAGGTTTTGCCTATGTTCTCTAAGCAGCTCATCGAGTACACTGAGAAGACCTTCAAGGAGGAGACTATCACTATTCGCACCAAGACCATGGTGAAGAAGGTTACTGATAAGTATATTGAGGCTGAGTCTACCGGTCCCGACGGCAAGAAGCAGCTGGAGCGCATCCCCTACGGTCTTTTGGTCTGGGCTACTGGTAACGCTGTTCGTCCTGTCGTCAAGGATCTGATGTCGCAAATCCCTGCACAAAAGGATTCGCGGCGCGGTCTTGCAGTCAACGAATATCTCGTGGTTAAGGGTACTGAGAACATCTGGGCTGTCGGTGACTGTGCCGTTGCCAACTACGCTCCTACTGCCCAGGTCGCCGCCCAGGAAGGTGCTTTCCTCGCTCGTCTGTTCAACAACATGGCCAAGACGGAGCAGATCGAGGGCGAGCTGACCAATCTTTCGGACGCTCAGGAGAAGGCTCCTTCCAAGGACGCTCGGGATGAGGTTTTCGCCAACATTAAGGACTTGCAGAAACGCCTCCGTCGCGTCAAGCAGATGGGTCCCTTCGAATACTCTCACCAGGGTTCTCTGGCGTACATTGGCAGTGAAAAGGCTGTCGCCGATATCACCTGGCTTACCGGTAACTTCGCAACTGGTGGTACCCTTACCTACTACTTCTGGAGGAGCGCGTACCTGAGCATGTGCTTCAGCAGTAAGTTTTCGTATACCCCTTATAGTCCATGCTCTGCTAATCTTATGGTATAGCTCGTAACCGTGTCCTTGTCCTCGTCGACTGGGTTAAGGCTAAGGTTTTTGGACGCGATGTGTCGCGTGAGTAAAATCTCGCGAAATAGTTGCGCCTTTATACCTTTATCGTCATCCTTATGCCACAACATCCATGTACCAACAGATCTAGCCGATAAAAGCTTGTATCGCTAGAAGTGAAAGAGCAGCCTTAGACCGATAAGACTTCTTCCTGTTAGATCGGGCTAATACTATGGGTTGCTGGCCGGCTCTGGCTGTGAGACTTTCTTTCACGTTTGTTCCTCTAGGGTAAATGGGGTTGGCATTTAGCACTTATAGATAGATTGGATCGTTGGTTTTGTACAATGTCATTTTTTACTGATGTATTTCCCGAGGCTTGAGGTTTTGGGTGCAGTACAAGGATTGCCTCTAACGGAAGTCTCGTGATTTGGCGCCGTGCCTCGAAAGTCGTTTGCGTCATTCCGGGAGGATTCGGTCCCTACGCCGCACTTGCGTCAAGACTTGTGCGCAAGGGTATATACAGATCAAACGCGTGCGGAGAACACTTACCTTTCATGAACATACTTGCAATTTTCTATTAAGAAGACCTGTGCTGTCTTTTGCAAACCAGTTCTCCCAACAACCATCCAGTTCTAGCCCTCACGTCTCTGACAGTAGCAGGAGCATACTGGAAAGCATCATCATCATCATCATGGGAATTTCGTACAGTAAAGCGCGATACCTCGCGCCGGCGTCCTTTCTCTTTGATTTCGCTGCGCAACAATATGGCATGCTGTCAAGCCCGAATATGAAAGACGTACACGACGACAACTTGTCCTTTTTCAGCCCGCAGCCCTACTTCATTGCCCTATTTTTCTTCCCACAGCAGATTGCGCAGCTGGTCTGGCTCTGGAAGCTATGGAAGAAGGATGGCACTGAAAAGGAAGTGCAAGAGATGGTCAACTACACCCCGGTTTATGCTCTTGGGAATATATGCATCGGAAGTGAGTTTTGACATTTCAGTCTACACTTCCACTGCAATTACTGCTCTTGTTCTTTTCGTTCGTTATTGTACTTACGGGACAATTTCACATCTTCCGGAACGCGGTCTCGTTCTTGCTTTTCTGAGTTTCTCTCATCGAGATCTTCCGCGCGTTCCGGAAGCATAAGTGGATTCGCCAACTGACACCGAAACAAATCAACAGCCTGGATGTTCTTCTGGAACGCCTCGGACCTGCGCACCTCCAACATCTTCGTCATCGTCAACACCCTCGCCCAGCTCGCCTACGTGAGCACGCGCCTGCCCACCCTCCGCACCTCCTCCACCCCGTCCCTCCTCACCCACGTCATCAGCAAGACCTTCGCCGGCATCGGCGTCCTCGACCTCCTGCACAACACCTCCGCCGCATACTACCCGGGCCAGCTGGCGCCGAGCGGCCTCGTCAAGGTGCTGACGGGCGTCGGATTTGGGGTTGCGGGCGCGCTGAGCGACTGGATTTTCGGTGGCTGTCTGGTGTACGACCTTGTGGCGCTGGCGGTCGGGCAGAACGCGTACGCGGCGAAGAGCGGGGCCGGAAACGGATGGGCGCGGCTGTTGGGCGCGTATGCGCTCGGGACGGGTGCGGTGGTTGGGTTGTCGAACTGGCTGCGGTGAGTGTGCTTTCACGTCTGCCTTTGTAGCTTGTAGGTTTTTTGTTCTTGTGCTTGAGATGGGTATGCTGACGGTTCGCTTTTGTTGTTTAGGCCTCGATACTCTGATGGGAAGGAAGAGTATGTTAGGGTCCAGCAGGAAGTTGATGAGCGTGTTTGAAAAATGCATTGCTCGATTCAGTTCTACTCCTCCTGCCAGTAAACAAAGGGATTTGTATTAATAGCGACAGAAAAAATGGAAACATGACCATGACTTTATTGAGTATGCGGATAGACCTAAATCCGAAATGTCAATTTCTCACGCGTTTATTCTTCAACAAATGTGTATGGAGGGATGATGACCCTTGCTCATGGCGTTACAAGTATAAGAGCATTGAAATCACGCTGGGCTGGCAAGTCTTTTCAGACCGGGAGGCCATAATACTTATCCTTGCTCAAAATTATTGACATCGATGCACCAGACACGTTTATCGAGGAGTGCTGTAGTCGACTGTTGGCGGGAAGAGCTTTGAAGATACAGAACTCCATAGGGGCTTGAAGCATTCATCCGAACACGAATGTACGGAATAGCAAGTGATTAAAGCTATCCGGATGAACACCTCGACTCCCCATGTGCCTGATACTGTATCTTATGGGAGCATCGCACATAGAGCTAACCACCGACAGCATTACTCCTTCGTAGGGGATTACTGCGTTGTCCGGTATAAGATATTGGGAGCTGATGGGATCATCGATGGCTGTAACGGTGGTGATCTGCGCGAGTCTTCGCAAAGCAATGTTGTAACGACGATGAATGGCGATGGTATTGCTCGCCTCCACGGCTTCTCCACAGACCCACGGGTCAACCCCACCAACGCCCTGCCCTTCGGCAACTTCAACACCCTTGCGCGAAATTGTGGACCAGCTTCTGAACCTCTCGCTTAATCCAGAAGGCGACAGCGGGTGTTGGGAGATGTGCTGAAGGCTCCATTCCGGATGATACGAAATCATGGCAATGCCTTGCAGCCACGTTGGCAACGGCGGAACACAAACGGCTGGGAAGAATGATCCATTCCTATGAGGCAAGGTCATTCGGCAGACCGCAGGTGCATGTGGATTCTCAAGGGATTCGGAGCGTCAGAATAGACGTGCCAAAACCATCAATCTGTTCTGTCAGAAGCTGCAATCTGTTCTCTGTGCCAGGCGGCGGTTTGGCATCCCTGTGCAGCTTGCTCTGGCCGAATGCGGAAAGCTCGGTCCTGAGCTGAAGACCAGGATGCAATTTTACTTTGGCGCGCTATGCTAGGCAGGTGGTCAGGAAGGCCGCCGGCACGAAGCCTCAAGTGCATACAGAGAACTTGCTGCTGCCACTCGGAGCTGCACAATGATGAGGTTGGATGGTATCTGGCCTGCTGGACAGCGGGGTGTGGATGGTGGAGGGCGAGGATCGGGTTGCCGGATTGGGGCAGATACTGCGGCGTATCGTGCAACGCGGGGTAGCTGGCTGAGACCCTTCAAATCGCAGAGGAAGCAGGGTCGGGCAGCGGGATACTTTGAGCTTGTACCTGAAGCAGCCTTATATGAGGAACGATATCGGAACAGCTCATATGAGACGCCGCGGAAATAGTCGGTTCAGGGTCCGAGGTCATCCTTGATGATGCTTTGGCACCTGCGGCGGGCATGCGACTGCCCACTGATCACCGGTCATGGTTCCGGCCGCAGCAGCAGTCGATGAATCGCAGTTGCAGTGATTCAAAGCAAGCAGGGCCAACCATCAGGCCACAAGCTCGAGCGCCGAGAAGCGCGAGACGCGCAGCAGGGCGTAGAGCAAGAGCGATGAAGTAATAGCGCCGGCGAGGAGGCTGAAGTCGCCGCGGTCGCGTGCAACACGACCGCCGACGATGCGAAATCGCATTGGACGATAAGCGGCCTCATCCTCCCCACGCCTTCTTATCTTTCAGCCACCCTTTCCGGCGCGTAATACGTCGTGGTAGCCGTGGTGCTCCCTAGCTGTGCCTACCCTTCCAATAGCCCGCATGACTCCCCCAAGTGTCATCCGATCCGCGCCGTGTTCCTGATATAGTCACCCGCAAGCCTGCCTACCTTATCGCACCCCATCATTACTGCTTCTTCCCTCTCCCAACCCTTTGCGCACCTCCTCCACGCCTTTGCGCCCACAATGTCAGAATCCTCCCCGCCCTGGTTGGCCACGCGCGCCGTCTTCGAGCCCTCCCTTCCCGCGCACTGCGAGCCCGAGTCCGACTTCCTCTTCCGCTTCTCCTCCACCTTCCATACCTGCGTCCCCACGAACCTTGCCTTCCTGTCCTCTCTCCTCGGTACCCTGAGCATCGTCTCGTGGCTCTTTGCGCAGCTCCCCCAGATATACAAGAACTATACCTTGAAAAGCACATCAGGCCTCAGCATCTTCTTCCTGGCCGAGTGGTTGCTGGGTGACTTGTCGAACCTGTTGGGCTCTCTCTTCACGGACCAGGCCCTCTGGCAGGTCATTATTGCCTGTTATTACTGCTTCGTCGACTGTTGTTTGGTCGGCCAGTGGATTTGGTACGAGCGCCTGCGCCATGGTAGGCTGCTGATTCGCGTGTGGGGGAAGGGTTCGCGCGCCGACTACCATGGCCACGGGCCGGGCGATATGGGTGAATTCATCGACGGTGTCTCTGTGTCGGAGGAAGACGCTGTGGATGCCAAGTACATACCACACTCGAAACCACAGGATGTGTTCCGGAGCCCACAGTACTCATCCTCGCCCTCTAAGGAACGCGACGATATGCAGGACGATGAAGAGGAGGCGGCTGCCACGCCTTCCAACCACAGGGTTCGCCGCCTGGGTCGCTCCAGCTCTCCCTACCCATCCCCGCGCACCGTCCTTTATGTTTCCATGCTCCTCGCTGTGGTTGCGCAAGCATCACCACTGAATGGCCCGAGCCCGGCGTTCCCCATAATCGCGCAGCATAAGGCTTCTGCGTCGGCCGAATCAGGCACGAAGGTGGCCGGCCGTCTTTTGTCCTGGATGAGCACACTCATGTATCTTGGCTCCCGCATGCCGCAGCTGTACAAGAACTATCAGCGCAAGTCGACATCCGGATTGTCACCGACCCTCTTTCTGGCCGCATTCCTGGGCAACTTGTTCTACTCCTCGTCGATCCTCGCGAACCCGTGCGCGTGGGGCACGTACCCGCCTCACGGAGCGGGCGGCTGGGTTGGATCCGGAGGCAGCCAGCGGTCGGAATGGCTGGGCCGAGCGATTCCGTTTTGGCTGGGAGCTGCGGGCGTGCTGCTGATGGACGGCGCGGTCGGCGTGCAGTTCTGGTACTACGGCGAAGGATCGCTGGCTGACAGCACCGTTCTCGTGCCCGAAGACGGCCCGGGAGGCAAGAGATTCCGCTGGCGTCGCGTCTCCGGATGGTTGCGCGGATGGATCCCAACGATTCCTGGAAGTGCAGGTGGTGAGAGTGAGCTTCAGTCGCCAAGAGCGGAGCAAGAGCGTCTGCTCGGGGCGGGAGCGGAGGAAGGTGGTTATGGCGGCGTCTGATCGGTCGCGCTCGCCATCACCCCGGCTCCTGCGCCACATATCTGCCGCCAGCCTTGTGCCCACGTGGGCCTCACCTACGACGTATGATCTTTTGTCTTTTTCCTTATTCTGTCTTTTCTTCTTGCTCTTTTAGATGTCATAGGCATTGCTGGCGTTTGGGACGCATTCACGAGCACCTCTCCGGTGGGTTGGACTATTACGTATCATGAAGGAGCGTGCATCAGGGAGCGAAGAGTAGCACAATGGGCATTTCACGAGACGTCATCTCCAGGAGTTCAGGAGTTCTTTTTCCTTGCCGGTCTCAAGGCATGTTACAGCCCTTTTCGGGGAATTTTATAGGGATCGCTGAGCGTACGTTAGACTGCACGACCTGATCTGGATAGACGATTTGGTCCTCCCTTGCGAATATCATCACCATCAAACTTCTCCACTGCTGTTCTAGTTGCTTCTATGCCTCCTGGGATGCTTAGTCTCCTGAGATGTCTACGGCGCACGAGGGACCAAAGCTGCGTCATCAACGTGGCCGCTCATCATTTCGCAGCTGCGGGGAACTCTTCCCCGCTCTATTATTAGCTCCTCGAAAACGTGTCCTGATGGAGAAAGTCTGGTAGTTTGCCGGACGGACCGCGGCAGTCTGATGAAGCGTATCGTGTGGATGAGCATGACAGCACAGCATTTCAGCCGCGGCACTCCCCAAAGGACACCGAGACATCGCGCATTCATCGCTCCGCAGGCCCATCAGCCACGGCACCAGCAACTCAAAACAGTCACCATACGAGCGCGGGCCAAGAGCCCATCAATTTCGCGCGGCATCCCCACGCGTGCCACACTGGCGCAATCACCGGGACTTGGCGCTGTAGGGCCGACAGGGCCGGGCCGGTGCGGCAGCCTATGGGAAAAGAGCCTCAAGTCGTGCCCATGCTCCTGAGGTGCCGTTTTCCGGCCGCCCAGCTCCAGCTTGCGCGAATTTATTCTGCCTGCGTTGCGTGGGAGAGAGGGGGTGGAAGCTTCCCCCAAAATCCAGCTGCCCTCCTCCACGGGATCCTTGAGAGATTGCAAAAGTTAGTGATCTCACAGGGTCCGAGGGTCCCATCAATGTGCGGGTGGGTTGCAGTTGGCGCGTGCAGGGGCGGTGCTGCGCTCGCTTGCTGGCGGCGAGCTGGGAGGGGCTGTGGCTGAACGGAATGAAGCTCTGCGTGCGGCGTCCGCGGGTCCAGCATGATGCGTTGTTTGGGAGCTTCCATTGCGGTGTGTGTGCGTTACGTGGAGGGCAAGCCTACCTTACTCTATCCATCCTCCCGCCGCTCACTCCCGCCGCTGCGATAGTATAAGAGCTCGCCATCCACCAGCCCACCACTGCTGCCTTCTCCTCTCTGCTCATTCCACCCACCACACCACCCCACCCTAAACCCAATTGTTCTCACGGAACGTCTGCCCAGCATGTCGTTCTTCAAGAAGATGACCAAGGAATTTGAAGGCCTCGGATTCGGCGACAAGGAAAAGGAAAAGCACGGCGAGAATGGTCAGTAAATGCGCTCACCTTATTGCCGCATCCGACAATAGCAAGATCTAACTCTCTCCGCAGCAGAAGCCTCCCGCGGCTACTACGATCAGAGCGGCTACGGCCAGCCCCCGCCCCAACATTACCAATCGCCTCCTCCTCCTCAGCAGGGCTACGGCCAGCCTCAATACGGCCAACCTTACGGACAGCCTCCACCTCAACACTACCAGTCCCCTCCTCCTCAGCAGGGCTACGGCCAACCTGCTTACGGTCAGCCGCCGCAACAGCACTACCAATCGCCGCCTCCTCACGGCTATGGTGCGCCTCCCGCACCCCCGCCTCCCAGCTTTGACCCTCCGCTGCTGCCGGCCGGTTGGTACTCTCACTGGGATTCCAACCGTAATCGCGCGTACTACGCCGAGCCCGCCACCGGCCGCAGCCAGTGGGAGCAGCCTGGCTTCGGCATGGAGGCATCGAGGGGTGCGGGCGGCGAGTTCTACAACGAGTACGGCAACGCCGCTCCCCCGGCTGGCTATGGCGGTGGCTACGGCCAGGAGGGTGCGCACGGCGAGCATCAGAAGGAGTACTACGGTGATGTCGAGAAGAAGGAGAAGAAGAAGGAGGGCCACAGCACCGGTGCCATGGTCGCCGCTGCTGGTGCTGGTGTCGTCGGTGGTGCCGTCCTCGGCGCTGTTGTTGGTAAGTTGCTGCAGACGCTTGCGCTTCCCTGGCTCTTGCAGTATGCTAATCATGTATGGAAACAGCCCACGAGATGACTGAGGACTCGGATGACGAGAACGCGCGCTCCGCTCCCCCGCCTGATTCGTCCTACTATAACCCCGTTCCCCCGCCGACAGATGACCTGCCCGACGAGACACGCTCTGGTAGCTCCGTCTCGAGTAGTGATAAGGAGGACTTGGAGGAGGCTCGCGAAGCTTATGAAGAGGCGTACGAGGAGGCTTACGACTAAGACTCCTGCCGTTACTTATGGCGCTGACCATCGCGTTGGCCCATTGATGGTGGGAGGTAGGGGATTCTGATACTGCACTATTTAGTACAGACATTTGGACGCTGTCCATACTGCGAAATAATATTCGTTGGCAGTATAATACTGCAAAAATCGGAACAACATTGGCCATTATGGCATCATGTGTGAGAGGAGGCGAGATGATGATGTGTTGAAGTTCGAACTGAATGCCACGAGATCAAGTAAAGCAGAAGGATGTTGTGAGAGGGGCTTGGACTAAGGGAGATCCTATACCCAAGAGGGCAAGGTTCGAGAAGTCAAGCAGAAACAGGGAAGGCATGGACTGTACCTGTCCCGTGCCGTCCCTCAAGCCACAAAAATGTCTGCCTTTTCGTCCGCGTGTTTTCATCGGGCTTCGAATCAAATGAATCTGTTTGAATAGGTCCGAAACTACTGCGCGCCACAGCAGGCATGTTCGTAGGGTTGCTTACATCCGGAACACAGCCTAAGTCCGACCGAGACTTTACAGTAGCGGGCGAGGCTCGGACTCTGACCAAAACGGGAAAATCGGGGGCTCCCGCATATTGCGCATAAAAGCTCCATCTGGATGAGAACAACAGGCGAAATGACAGTGTTGATCAGCGGGACAGACAACGTGGCTCCAAACTGGCTGTAAGCGCAGGCGGTTTTTGTGTCGCAGGGGCACGGCGTGGTCGCGGTGTGCCTTGCACTACAGAGGGCTTGGAGGCGACGCGTCTGGTCCGTCGGCTTGGTGGTCGTGGTGCAGGAGCAGGCAGCTAGCGTATAGGCGGGGAGCTGCTATTGGGATCTCCGGAGGCTATCGGCCGCTGGCCGTCGCGATCTGCAGGTGTGCTAGATCTAGATTTTTCGAGAAGGCACGCAGCGGCGCGTCTCGCGGTGGGCGCGCGCAGTCCCGCGGCGCTGGGCGGCGAGGCCCTGGTGCTGGTGCTGCTGCTGGTGCTGCTGCTGGTGCTGCTGCCGAACCCGGTGTCTGTGTACGCGTCGGGACCGAGAGTTTAGAGAGCAGCTCTGCTTCAGGAAAGCGAGCCGGGCTGCGCTCCAAAGCTTGGCCGCGGAGGAGAGCTGCTGCGCGCGTGCTGATCGCCCGCCAACACCAGCGCACGGCCGGCGAGTCAGCTTCTGGCCTTTGTGACACCTCCCACCTTGCCTTGGCCGCCCCTGCAACTGCGAGGGGTGCTGAAGAAACACGCGCCGCTCGTTCGCTGTCGCGTCTCTGCCTCCAGCCTTCTCAGCACTCTGCAGCGCCGCGCCGCAACGCTTGCATCAGCCCGCAGCGCAAGCGACGTCATCCCTGGCACTCGAATCCTCCCCAAAACCCCAGCCGTTCTCCGGGCCTGCCGCGAGCCGACTCCGCCGCCTTGTTTCCGCAAGCCGCCAGAAAGCTGGCTTTTTCCCTCCCGCGCGCACATCCTCTGGCAATGGGGCCGCGATAGCCCGCAATTTGGTCGTGACCCCGGCCCCTTTCGCCCCTCGAATTGATCGTGCGCGAGCCACCTATCCCCATTCGCGACAACACCAAACTGCCCCTCCGCTCCCCCAGAGCGCATGGCGGCTGACAGGGCGACATCATGGCCACCACCCTCTCTTTCCTGTCCGGCCTCCTCGTCCTGCTCTACCTCTCCACCTTCGTCGTCTTTGCCCTCCTGCGCATCGTCACCGGCATCTCCATCCAACGCTTGGGCTGGTACGGCCTGCGCCGCATATCATACTCCCCCAAGGATGGCATTAGACTCGACGTCCGCGGCCTAAGGATATCCCTGCACCGTCCTACCTTCGCCCAGCCCACCTATGTCAGCGTCGTACTCGAGGAGCTCAAGGTCTCGGTCGACCTCAACAAATTAGGAGCAAGCACAGCCAAGAGCCCCTCCACCAAGCCTCAAGCAAATGGGTCGTTGGCACACGAGAAGGGAGGTCGTACGACCTCGGAGGGATCCAAGGGCGAATTCAAAAAGGGACACAAGCGGAGTAGGACATGGCAGAAGTTGACGGAGACCAAGGAACGGATAAAAAGGTTGCATAGGAAATTGGACTGGATCCGCCTCTTCGATGTGGTAGCCACCTCTACCTCCCTGGTCATTCAGGATGTCGGCTCGGTCCAGGTCGCTCAGTTTACCGCTGCCGTCGACACGAGGAGGAAGATGGTCGACCGCAGCCGGCTATTCCAACACAGGAGGGCAAAGTCCGAGCACCAGAGTCCCGCTGAGTGGATCTTCACTGTTAGGAACATTCTCTTCAGCCCGGAAGGCCAGGAGTCTACCGAGATTTTGGACCACCTCACGCTCAATGTGCACGGGCTGCTGTACAAAGAATTGGACGGACTGCGTGATGCTTCCATCGCCCTCAAACTGGGCCGTCTTAACGTGCCATACGACGATATTCACACGTGTTTGGAGCGGGTAAAGGAGAAGAAGAAGGAAGATCCCAATGCCGATAACCTAGGAGCCGATGAAGGCTATACCTTTAATGATGTAATGGAAGAGCTGGAGCGCCCCGGAAGTCGGGAGGAAGAAATCGTCCAGACCGTGTCGGACTCGAAAGAATTTGTCAGTTCCATTTTGCGCGGAATTCAGGAGATCCAGTTTGCCGTCAGCTTCTTCGGCCTTACAAAACGGATCCGGGATGGAAGCACAAAGGAGAGCCCGGTGTTCCTTAACATGTCCATGAAGGAGTTTGGATTTGACCTGCTTCGTCTGGATCCCAGGAGTCCGGCTCACTTGATGTACTTTTCGCCTCACGATATTGCCCATCAAGCGCTCATTGCCGCCATTGCGATCTCAGTGGGGATTGATCATGGGCAGGACCATCCGGAGAGGCTCTTGTACATTCCCATGGCAACAATGACGCTGAAGACTACGCTGCCCTCAAAGACGATCCAAATAGACCGTGAGAGGGATGCAACTGAACGCAACACCAACATCCTGTTTGCGAACTTTGTCGTCACATCTCCGTCGCTGGATCTTGATCCGCGGCATCTTCCACTGATTCTTGCCTTGCTGCAGAGATCAGATCGTAAGAATAAACCAGGCCAGAGTCCCCATACCAAAAGGCATGTTGCCTCTCGTTTGTTACCCAAAGCAAACGTCAAGTTCTCCGTGCATGAACCTGTTATCAGGGTTACCCTGCCTCCCATGGAACCCGACAAAAAGGACAGCGATGAATTTGATCTGCTGATTTCCAACATGTCTTCCTTATCTCTGGATGTAGAGTCTTCTCATTCCGCTGGAGGAGATCTGCACTACTCATTAGCATCATTCTTCCGCATGGCATCTCATGAGCTCTACTATCAAACTGCATCAGGCGAGAAGCACAATCTCCTTGTGACTGAAGCGACCGAGGTCAAAGTTCAGTTGGATGCCTCACCAGAGGTATCAGTTGTCATTGGCCTGAACTTTGAGACCTTCAATATTTTCATGGTCCGTCCTGAGATTAGCGAGGGTGTGCGTCAGATTGTTGCTCAGCTGCGTACGTACGAGGCCTCCAAAGCCGGCAAATCTTCGTCGAAAAACAAACCGAATTTCTTGCGGAGACTGCCAAAATGGCTTGCCCATCTCCAGGTTCAAGGTACCGATTTCAACGTGGAAGTTGCAGGAATTGATCACGATGTTTCGGAGCACTCCCGTGGTTGTGCATTGCATCTGGACTCATGGACCGCGGAGTACAAGGCTGATAAAACCGAGGATACTGGATCCCGCATATCAAGACGTAGAGCAACTAGCAGGACTGTTCCGACAGAGTCGCAGCTCAGGGCAACATCACCGTCGTCGCCTCCGCCTTCGCCAGGCCCGCGGAAGAGGAAGCTCACAGAGACAGATGGCCGACGATTGGCCGTTCATGTGGCAGGACTCGAGGGATTCGTCATTGAGTCTTCTGATTCCCGAGAGGAGGAGTCGTTCCTTAAACTACCGCGCTTCGAAGTCGCGTTCACAACCTCGACTGACATCCAGGGACCCGTTTTCCACATCAACTCCTTTGCACAGAGCCTCTTTGTCCATTATTCCCTTTACAGACACTTTGCAATTGGCGTTGCGACGATGGTCCTGCGAAGAGCCTTTGTCAGACAGTACGCTGATAGAAACTTTGCAACTCCAACTCCTGCAGCTCCAAGGACTCACCAGAGACACCTTACTGTGCCGGACGCGGAAGCCGCCGACACCGTGACGACTACGCCAACTACACCATCGAAGCCTGAGATCATCACCCTCGACTTCAGAGTGGCCTTCGTCCAAGCCAAGGCTACCATGCCGGGCGATCCTCCGCTGATGCTCCAAATCCAAGGTTTTGATGCTGGTCGCCACCGGTGGGCTTCACCATTCGCACGCGCAAAATTGCTCCGTCTGTACACGGAAGCTCCTGGTCTTAAGAAGATTTGGGCTCGTATGGTCAGCATCAAAGGCCTTCGTGTGGATCTCAGGTCTCAACGACGCAAGTACGGAACCACAGTCACGGAAGAGAAATCGATCGACGTTGTCACGGATGCTGTCCGAATCGGTGTGCCGCATCAGCTTGTGGTGCACCACGTCTTTGATAATATCACAAACACGATAAAGACGGTTGAACAATTGCACCATCGCTTCAGAACCCAGTCGAACGAGTATGTCCTCGATAAGCCGCCGGAGGGTCCAAAGAAGGTTCCGAGAATTTCCATCCGCAGCCAAGCGGTCCTCTTCGAGATTGAAGAAGGAGGATTTGAATGGAAGCTTGGTACCATATTCCGCCTCGGTATGCTTGAACAGAGGCAAAGACTCGCCAGAGAGGAGGCCTTCGAGATCAAGGCCAGGAAACTCGCGGAAAGTGATCGCCGGCGGGGCAATACCAGCCACCGCGCAAGATCCGTGCACCCTCGTGGACGCAGTTCGCAAAGAAGAGGTACCGCCGAAGGAGAGAAAAGGAGTATGAGTGCAGACCGTGAACCTCGTATCACCTCTCCTCAAGAGCGCGGTCGCCGCATGCGATACGATGTGGATGGTACTGCGGAGCTGGATGACACTGCAAGAGTTCACATTGAACAGGCACGCGAGAAACTCAACAGACTCCATGCACAAAGCTGGAAGAAGAGGATTGATCAAGGCATGAACTTCACAAACAGCGCCGTAAGGGACATTCGTTCCATGTTCTGGGGTATCGACGACATGCCTGAAGACACTGTTGAGCAGACGGAATCCATCCTGGCCATTCCCCAACGACCTGCGTTGATGGCCTTCCTGGTCAGCGATCTCAACTTCATCATCGACAAGCCCAGCTTCCCTATATCGGAGTACCCCGCTTACTTGAATCGGATTGGCAAAGGTATGCCTGTTGACATGCAATACTCCTTGCTCATTCCGATGAATGTCCAAATCAACTTGGGCGAGGCTCGATTGACTCTGAGAGATTACCCACTCCCCTTCATCCACGTGCCCGCCATCCGCGTTGGCCAATCAGCACGCTTGCCCAGTCTGTCACTGAAGACCGATTTTGTCATCGCGGAAGAGTACCGGGACAAGGAATCCAGCCGACTGGTAGATGTTGAAGTTGTACCTCCAGAGATATCAGAATCGGGCGAGAAGAGCGGTGGCTTTACTGTCAGCGTTCGCCGCACCATCGCTCCGGTGAAGACGTACTCTGATATGCGGGTCGAGGTCAACACAAGCTATCCGACAAGAATCACCTGGGGTACTTCTTACCAACCTGCGATTCAAGACATGATGCAAGTCATCGAAGGCTTCACAAAGGCTGCCATGGATCCTTCTGAGAAGGTCGGTTTCTGGGACAAGATTAGGTTGTCTTTCCATTCCAAGATCAACATCGCATGGAAGGGCGATGGCGACGTCCACCTCATTCTCAAGGGCTCTCGCGATCCTTACAAGGTGACTGGTGATGGTGCTGGTTTCACGATGTGCTGGCGGGACAATGTTCGACTCAATATTGGCCAGGAAGATGATCAGAAGAGGCTCATCACTGTGGACAGCGGCGTCTGCATTCTCGCTGTACCGGACCTGAGCCACTATGCTCGCATGGTGGAGCAGGAGGAATCCGATTCTGAGAGTGTCATTAGTGGTTCCAGCTTCAAGCACGGAGCCTCATTCCGCAAGACGGTGATGAAGCTTTCTGGAAATGTCAGGTGGCTTGTCGGGCTCATGTTCGAACGTGAGGAAGATGGCAAGCGATCCTTCGACTTTGAGCCGCATTACAACGTTATTCTCAAGCATCCCGACTATGCCAAACCTTCGGGTGGCAAAGATTACGACGCCTTCAGAGGTTTCCGCAGTCACCACATCCACATGTCCCTTGGTATCTCTGCACCGCATGACAGGGACTGGTCGGTCGCAAACACCAAGGCTTCTCCTAACTACAACAGCGTCCACCTTACACCACGCTTCTTCAGTCATTTCTACAGCTGGTGGTCACTGTTCTCTGGTGCTATGGCTTTGCCAGTACGCCAAGGACCACTTTGGCCGGGCGTGGAAAAGTCGGGCAAGAAATTCGGTCGCCATCTTGCTACTCTCAAGTTCAGCATCCTGCTATCTCCGCTGTATATGAGCCACATCTACAAGCACAAGGATCCCGATGATTATGGAAAGAGTGTGGTCTCTGCCACCGGATTGAAGGTGCGACTCGACAGTTTCATGCTTGACATCCATCAGCGGAGAGAAGAGTTCAGGACTTCAGCCCAGAGTGCCAACAAGCCGGCCACCACGACGGGCATGCGTATCAATCAGGTTCAACTGGACTTTATCTCAGCTGACATTCGTGCTATTTCGGCAACCATCAACGGCACGGAACAGAGCGATATTGAGGAGGCTACGGAGGATACTCTGGCATCATACCAGAACCAGGACGATCCGCAAGTCGATCTTTCGAAGTTCACCATCCCTGATAATGATCTCACGTGGGTCGATATGGATGATTTCGTCGAGCTGGACTGGATTCTCCCGTCAGAGAGCAACCCCGAGACAAAGATTTTGCCTCTGGCATTTGCCCCTCGTTTCACGTACTTCCGACAAACCGATCATCAAGACAACATATCTGGGGATCCTCATAGGTCCAGCCAATTTGGAAACGAGCCGACACACTACTGCGTCATGTCAAAGCAGAACGACCCTCGACGTGTTCAATGCAATTTGATCTCGGAACGCTTGAAGAAGGTGCTTGAGCAGATCGAGCAAAGCCAACGCGATATCGGCGAGCAACAGCTCAGAATCTTGCGGTCAACCAGTGATGACGACTGGGAGCTTGAGGAAAGGCTATCCGTTTACCAGCATCATCATGAAATGCTCAAGCGGAAGCGCGACATTCTTCAGTCAATGTATTCCAGCCTGGTCCATCGTCTGGAGCGTGACGATCCGTCGGCTGCTCCACGCATCGAAACCGAAGACCAATATCTCGAAGCGCCCGAGATTTACGATGCTACCGACAAGGAAACGCGCGGCCTTGATTCCACGCCGCTCGCCGACTATATCAGCGACTTCAACAACCGTTTCGTTATCCATAATGCTCAAGTCAAGTGGAACAATGCGCTCAGAAACATCATTCTTCGTTACATCCACCAGGTCAGCCAGCGTCGGGGTTTCGTTTACTACATGTCGAGAAGAGCTGTCAAATTCATCCTCGACATTGTAGAAGAACAGAACAAGTCCAAGGAGCCACCGGACACGCCCGAAACGCGACCACGCACGACATCTACGCCGCTATCGCCCCAAGCCGACGATGATACGGATGTTAGGGACCGCATTCAACAGCTTCTGGAAGATGGCAAGAAATTCGTCAATGCAAACGACCCGGAGATGGCCAATGACGAGAGCCGAAAAGCGAACGCAGACAATGCCAATGAGGATATTGCCCAAGAGTTCACGGCACAGAATGCGTACCACGTCCGTCTCATTGCGCCACAAATTCAGTTGCAAAGTGAAAAGAACCCTAAGTCAGCCGTGCTGGTGACTGCAAAGGGCATGCAGCTTAAGGTTATTGAAGTCATGGACAAGGACAGAGTCGAGGACGACGTCAGCGGCCTGGTCCAACGCCGCTTCTCCGCCGCTATGGATAGCTTGCAGATATTCGTCACAAGCACGAAGACGTTCTCTACCGAATACCTGCACATGTACTCTGGGAATCGCTATGGAGCCGCTGCGGGAACCTCTTGGCCACCGTGGGTGCCATTCGAGGTCATGTTCGAATTTGACACCAATCCCTATGGTTTCTCGAGGGTGGTACAGAGGACTTCGGCAAGTCTAAGATACGACAAGTACAACACGCTTCGTCTCAAGTACAATGACGACATCAGCGGCGACGACAATGCCCACGCGCATTGCCCTGACAGTACGGAAAGCCGTATCGATCACCTCTGGGTCGAGTTTCCTCATGTCCGTGCTGTCTGCGACTCGATGCAGTATTACGCCATGTACATCATTGTTTTGGATCTGCTTCTCTACAGCGAACCTCTTGAGAGGCAACGCAGTGAGAAGCTGGAGAAGATCATGCTCGCATCCGACTTCAGTGATCTCAACGGTGCGCCAGAGCTCGTCGTTTCTCTCCAAGAACGGATCCACCAGCTTGAGGAAATCAAGACTCGCTTCCAGATTCACGAACAGTATCTCGACAGAGAGGGCTGGAAGAACCGCATTGAGCTGGAAAGGACAATCGCTGAGAACGAAGAGGAGCTGTTTTTCATGATGAAGGCAATTACCACTTCTCAGCGAAAAAGCGAGGACCGTACCGCGGAGGCGGCGCAAGCCACAGGATTGCTTCGGTACCTCATCACCGCATCCGAGATCGTATGGCATCTGGTCCGTGAAGGAAACGAGTCTCTCGCCGAGTTCCAGCTTGGGAATGCCTCGTTCGACCGTACAGACAATAGCGATGGATCCAACCTCAACTCAATGGAGATTGAGCGCATCCACGGATTGAACTTGCTGCCGGACGCAATTTATCCAGAGATGATCGCGCCGTACTTGGACGAGAAGGGATCCTTCGTTGAGGGCAGAGACACCAAAATGCTCCGTGTCCATTGGTACATGCTCGAAGCCATCGCTGGTATTCCGGTCATGGACCACTTCGAGGTCAACCTTTTCCCGCTCAAGGTCCAGCTTGAACGTGTGATTGGCAAGAAGCTGTTCGAGTACATTTTCCCCGGTGTTGGATCTGACGCTTTCGAAAATGGTGGTTTCTCGCCGTTTATGGTCAAGCATGCTCTTCCCGCGCAAGGCGAAGCGAACGATGGCGCAGATGGCGGCGAAGGGGAGTCACCGGTTGGACAGGCCTCGCCAGAGGTGGTCTCGAGCACTCACTCTCAGCGTGCTTCTATCGACGGGTCAGGACCTGGCGCTTTGGAATTGCGGCTGCAGCCAACCCTTACGCTTCCCGACCAAGCACGACCTAAATCTTCGTCTGGTTTATCAGCTCGGAAGGGCACTGCCGGTGGCCTTGACTTCAGCTCGTTCCGGATGTTTGACTCGTCCAGCCGTACTGGCACGAGCTTGTTCAGGAACTTGCATACTTCTGCTGGTCCGAAGGATACCTCAGATACTTTGACAATCGCCAGCGCGCGGCCCTCGAGTCGTCGCTCTTCTGCCACAAAGCTGAGTGGCATGGGTGACGAGAAGTCCAAGAACCGTTTCGCAATGGCGCGCGCACCGAGCTCCACAAGAAAAGAGAAGTCGCAGGCAGATGACATCAACCAGATGATGAACCGCGCGTCAAACTACATGACGTTCGCCTACATCAAAATTCCCAGCATGGTTCTCTGTCTCAGCTACAAAGGCAAGGGCAACCGCAACGTTGAGGATATCCACGATCTCGTGTTCCGCATGCCAACCATTGAGTACCGTAACAAAACCTGGTCGAACCTGGATCTCGCACTCGCACTTAAGAAGGACGTCATCCGTGCACTCATCTCTCACACGGGTGCCATTCTCAACAACAAGTTCTCGCATCACCGGCCCAAGGACAAGAGCCGCTTCAAGCAGATCACCAATCCGTCCATCCTGCTTAACACCAGCGGTGACGTGTCGACAACGACGAGCGACAAGGATAGCTCTCGCGACCGCAGTCCAGCGGAGACGACATCCACGGCCGATGAACCCCGCCGCAGCTTCACGTCTGGCCGCGATAGCCAACTCAGTCACGCGGACTCGTGGAGTTCCAGTGCTCGCAGCGTCACCGGCACGACTTGGACCGGAGGGTCTGGTGGCAATATGACCGGAGGCAGTGCGATCGTGGAGGAGTCAGTCACCTTTGCGGATGAGATCTCGCAAGTTGATGATAGAGATACCGCAAGTATCAGACACGCGCCGAACTCGCTGCATCGTGCTATTACGGCAATGAGCTACCGTTCGCGCGACAAGGAACCTATGGAAGAGTCGGAAGAGAGCAATCGCATGAAGAGCAGGCTGCTCTTGGGGAAGAAGTTTGTGAAGTCGCTAGGCCAGCATGGGGGAGGAAGTCCTTCGTCTAGCAAATAAGCGCGCCCTGTTTAGTGTTGCTTGTACAGGAGTATTGATGGACCTTGGAGGTTTATTGTCTAATTTCGTCTTTCCCCCCCTCTCTTCTACACCACTGTCGTTTTCTCTTCTTGTTGCACATCTTGCTTGTTTATTTTTTTATCCTAGCATTTCAGCGGCGTTTTTTTCTCAATCCCTTTGGGTGCATAAAAAGAGGGGTTGTTGCAAGGAGGCGGGATTCAATCCTCGTTTATAGACAGGTTACCAGGGGTGCTTAAAGGCGAGGCGAAGGATATCATGGGAGCATGTCATGTATACACACACTTCTTTGGATCCGTGTGGCGCACAGCTGGAAAACGTGTGTGGAATCTTTGGATTCACACGAGAGGCCTGTTCTTTTTTTGCTGTCAGAGAAAGCTGGGAGAGAGGAAGACTAGGGAGTATAGTAAGGAGAAGAAGCTCGCTGTAAGAAATGGAGAGGATTTCATAGTAGCCGTTGTGCTTCGGATGGATGTGATTACGCCCTGACGCTGCTGCAATTTTTCACTGACTCGCTGTCTTTTAGAATGTGCATGGAGAAGGGATGTGAACGGAGCACCCGACGAATTAGGATGCTCCGCAAGCGCCAGCCGAGAATGGCTCACCTTCCTTTTACGGCAACGGAGGGAAAAGACGCCATTACACCCGTCCGCAAGCTATTCTCGCCGAATTGTGTAGAATTTAACAACCTTCTCGAAATTCTCCCGTCGTCTACTGCTGGTAAAACCAATAGGTAGATCGCCATCGGGCAGCCAGTTCCCAACTGAAAGCATCCACCATGATCACCACCTCAGCAAGCCCCACATTTAGCTGGAGAAATACGGTCACGATGTCACACACTCTCTATAAATGGCTTAGAAATGTTTTTTTCATAGTATGCAACACGCACAGCTACATTATCTGAACATAATCCCAATAGTTGGCCGCAAATTATGAGGTCAACTTTCCACTGATTCCATTACTCAGTCTCCATGTCCTGCCACTGAAACCAGTTGCATGATTTACCGCCAGAAATTCCAGAAGACATGTAGATCGGATGCCTATCGAGCCCAGAGATCTGCTCAGATACCTGTGTTCTGAGGGACTGGCGGCAAAAAGAACGCTCACGAGCGGAGACTCCGTGGGTTTAGGCGAAGATCCGCCACATGGCGCCGAGGCGAGGGCATCTCCAAGGAAAGTACCAAGCATTTCGGAAGTGATGGTCGTTATAGCTGTGATGAAACGCCTTTTCCGTCCTCGGCGACATGGGTGTGGGGGGGGGGGGCTGGTAGGAAGGGCGATTTGCTGCGGCGCAGCAACCCATCTTAGGAACGTCTCGCTGTGCCGCAGCGCTTGGATAGCGGCGCTTAATTTTTCATCACCTCACAATCCTCAGTCCCTCGGATACTTAAGCGATGCGGTTTCATGCTGGACCTCGTTTCCAATTCATTGCCTTTTAGTCCTTTTTTGCAATTTCTCTTTAACCTGCCCTGGTTCAGGCATTTCTTGGGCCTCTCTCTCAAGTCATTCGCTAGCGGGACTAGCAGTGGGCTGCTCACCACAACACTCTTTTTTCTAAAGGCCTTAAAGAATATCCCGAGTCTACAGTCTTTTCCAAAATGACTTGTCGCACCCTCGCTTGCAGTATCTTGGCCTTGTATGCAGCCAGCGCCGTCCGCGCACACATCGTTTTGCAAGAACCGACGCCCTACTTTGCCACCAAGCTGGGCGAGTTCAACGGTCCTCTTCCAGATGCGGCATCCTACCCGTGCATGTGGCCGACCTGGAGCGGGGAGCTGAATTCGCAAGGCAATCAACCGGAACGGACTGAGATCAAGGTCGGTGCGGAGAACACGGTCAAGTTTAAGGGGACGGCAGTCCACAACGGCGGCGGATGCCAGTTCAGCATCACCACCGACCAGACCCCCCAGAGGAATTCGACCTTCAAAGTCTTCTACTCCATCGAAGGTGGTTGTCCCGGAATGGACAGCGCGGTCAGGGACTTCCGGTATACTCTGCCAGACTCGATCCCGAGCGGCGACGCCATCTTTGCCTGGTCGTGGTTCCCTGTCTCGAGCGGCGCCAAGGAGATGTACATGAACTGCGCGCCCATCAAGGTCACCGGCGGTGCAAACGACGACACCGAGTTTAGCAAATTGCCCGATCTGTTCATCGCAAACTTGGCCGGCGACGACGAGTTCACGTGCCAGACTCAGGACAGCAGAGTAGTGGAATTCCCCGATCCAGGCGACCTCTTCCTCAACAAGGCGGAACTCAAGAACGGAGACCTTCTGGGAGCCCTGGCAGCCCCTACGGATAAGAATACCGGTGGCTCATGCGGCGAGGCCGGAGCAACGACATTAGCGACGCCGGGCCAAGCTGAAGGCGCGAGTACGGCGGCTCCAGTCTCGGCCGCGTTATCGACTCCTGCTGCCGGCTTCGTAGAGGCTTCTGTGGCTTCTTCCGTCGCAGAAGCACCTGAGGCCACGCCGACGACGTTGCTCACAGCATCCGCCCCTGACGCCACCGCAGCTGGTGTTGCTGCGGCCGAGCCGGCCGTCGCCAGTCCGGAGGTCGCAGCAGCTGATGGCAGCTCGAATAGCACGTGCGGATCGGCAAACAGCGGCGACCTCGTCTGCAACGGCACGTCCCAATTCGGCATTTGCAACTGGGGCAAGGTCGTGTGGCAGCAAGTTGCTGCTGGAACAATGTGCGAGGATGGAGCAATCAAGGCGTCGAAGAAGGCCCGGGCAGCGGTGGAGGTCAGGGAGAGACGCTCGCATATGCATTCGCATAGACGGTTGTCCGGACGGCGCCAGTTTCGCAGCTGATGTCTCTCTAGGCGACTTGTTGTCTGTCGGCCTTGGCGGTCAATCCTTGTGGTGTATCTTCTGTGTTTGAAGCGGTATCTTCCCCTGTTTATCTTTTTCTTCTCTTTTTCTGGAATACAAGCATGTACATGAGAGCAATGAAATGATGATAGATGGTTTCGAGACGCCTACTGTTGCGAAGAAATGAGGGCCACGAAGCTCAGCCGAGAACAGCTACCATGGCGCTGTGTCCACCGTCAAAAGGAGTACCTGGACATAAATGGGCCTGGCGAGGAGCCTTGACTAGTAGAGGAAGATCGACGTCCGGACGACGGGTTCAACTCCTCACTTTCAGTGGCAACAACATGCGAACCCCGCATCTTCCCTTGAATGCTAAAATTAAGCTTACGTGGAAGAGGATCTTGACGCTCCGCAAGCCCGCCCGGTGACATTTGGCTGCTGCGGGTAAGTCAAACACAATGGAAGACAGATTGCAGAAACATGAAGATGGTGATGTTCAAAACGGCGGTCCCATTTAGGCGGTGCATGACGTGAATCCAGGGGATTTTGTTTCAGGGCGAGGCATAGCTAGGCGAGTCCCTGGCCATAGGGCTGACAGTAGCTCTCACTACTGGAAACTGGTTGCGTCGCGCAGCTGCGGTTGGTGCCCCGGTGGAGCAGGAGGCCTCGCGGATGGCGCGCGGATGAGAGAACGGAATGGAAGATGCGAAGCAGCGCATCAGCCGGCGAGATGGCGCGATGACACGGCGCTGACCAAGCCAGTCCCGCGAAACGGCGACCCAACTTCGCACGGGCCGAGGCCGGCGATCCGTCTCAAGTGCCAGGCCATTCGTCTCCGACTCCGACTCATTCTTCTTCCCCATCCGCTTCCCGACTGCAGTTAATATGTACCAATTGGCCCTCTTCTTCCGTTCTCTTTAGACCTCCGCTCAAGATACCCTTCCGTTTGCACCCAATTCATCCCTCACTCTACCGCTTCTTGCCGCCCCGAACACCATGACGGGCAGCTTACCAGCCCACGCTTCGCCCGTCTTCCCTCCGCTCCACACCCCGCAGACGGCAGCCGCGGACCGCCCACAGCCCTCGCGCAACGTCTCCGACTTCCAGCTCGACCCGGCGCAAGCCCAGCTCAACGACGCCCTCACAAACAACCACCACCACGATGACCACCAACACCCCCCACCACCATCCATCATCTCGCCCGCCTTCACGCCTCCGGCCACGCCGGGCGGGCAGACCACCCCCGCAGCGAGCCGAGAGCCGGCCGCGGTGCTGGTAGACCACAGCAAGGGCGCACACGACGGCGCAGACCGGCCGGCGCTGGTGGAGACGCTGCCGGACGTGCAGTGCGTGGTGCGGGCGCGCATCCCGACGACGACGGGGCAGGAGATGTTCCTGCACGTCTACACCAACAACGTCGACAGCAAGGAGCACCTGGCCATCGTCTTCGGCAACAACATCCGCTCGCGCTCGCTCGACGCCCCGCGCCCCGGCGAGACCGAGCGCGACCGCATGATCCGCGGCGCCTACGTCGGCCGCCTGTACCCCGGCCGCACGAGCAGCCGCGTCGAGCAGCTCAAGCACGAAGAAGGCGTTGGCGCCGCCGCTGACGGGTCGGCGGCGGAGAAGTCCCCGCTCGTGCGCATCCATTCCGAGTGCTACACCGGCGAGACGGTGTGGAGCGCGCGGTGCGACTGCGGCGAGCAGCTGGACGAGGCCGCGCGCCTGATGAGCCTGCCCAACTCCGGTGGCGGCGTCATCGTCTACCTGCGCCAGGAGGGCCGCGGTATCGGGCTGGCCGAGAAGCTGAAGGCGTACAATCTGCAGGACCTGGGCAACGACACGTACGAGGCGAACCTCCTGCTAAGGCATCCAGCGGATGCGCGGAGCTATGGTCTGGCGACGGCGATGCTCGTTGATCTTGGACTGGGCGGTGACAGGGGTATTAGGCTGCTCACCAACAACCCGGACAAGGTGGCTGCCGTTGAAGGCCCCAACAGAGAAGTTGTCGTGACGGAGAGAGTGGCGATGGTTCCTTTGGCATGGAAGAAGGGGCAGAAAGGTAGTGAAGAGGTGGAGAAGTATCTTTCCACAAAGGTGAGTAGCATCCTCGCCGCCCTTGTTGATCTCAGATACTAATATGCTGTAGATTGAGAAGTTCAAGCATATGCTCAGCCCTGACCAGACCTAGAGGCTAGCGTGCACTGTAAGAAAGGAAGGTGTAAATGATCTCCATTATGAGCATGTGGTGCCATTGAAAAGCATTTTTGGCTGGCGTTATAGGAGAATTTGGGAAGAAGGCCGGAGGCCTCTTTGTGTAGATTCAATCAGACGAAGAGCGAGCGCGAGCTCTGATTTCCCCCCCCCCCTCCCTTCCCTCCCCGGTCACTCTAAAGTATATTTTTCGCTCCGTAAATAATAGCCGAGGACACAGGGGTATATGACGCAAAAAACTTGAAGATTGAAAATCCACGAGTTGAATTGAGACTTGCCCGGCTGATGGTGCGCCTTTTGTGTGCCAGTCGCACTGACATTACTCCCCCAAAAACAAAAAACTCCTTTCTATAATGCCTCCCCAGAAGACCAGCACGAGCGGTCTGCTCCGACTCGCTATTCCCCTGGAAAAACAAAGGCTAATAAAAGGCTCCTAAGCTCCTGCAGGAAAAAGATCCCGACCAGCAACCGACTCTGAAAGGGAAAGTCACGGAGATAATAGCAAGCTCATATGTCGTCAATGTCGACATCCTTGATGTTCTCGTCGTCGCTGCGGTCCTCGTCGAACTCGAAGCCGATGCCACCCTCGTCGCCGTCGGGGCCGTAGGTATCGGTCTCGTTGATCTTGGCCGTCTCGGGCAGCTCGCCGTAGGCCTTCAGGCTACGTGCCTCGTCGGCGTTGTACTTGAGGATGACGTCGCCCTTCTCGTCCTGGTACTCGCGGAGGGAGAGGAGGATGCTTTGCGTCGAGGGTGTCAGCATGCGCTCGAGGGCAGAAAAAAAGTCGCTACGGAACGATATTTGAGAACCGTGGTAGCATGGACTCACATGTCGCCCTGGTTGATCCACACCTTCTTCCTCATCTTGCCGCGAATATGGGCCAGGCGCTTCTCTCCGTCGAAGCACTGGGCCTCAAGGCGGCCGTTGCCGAGCATCTTGACGACCTGGGCATACTCCTGGCCCTCTTCCTTGAAGATGAGCTCGCGCTTCTCGTTGTCCTGTTCGCGTGGAGTGTGGTTAGCGCTGTGTTCTGTGCGGCAACAGACGCCGAGGGACTCGGGCGCTATGGGGGCAGGAGAGGCGGTGGAGCGGCGCGTTGTGAATAGGCTCGCTCACATTTTCGTTCTTTCCGCGTCTGCGGTTCTTGCCACCCTTTCCCTTGTTCTTGGGCATGGTTTCTGGGCGCTGTGACGGGGCGCTGCGTGGGCGGGAGAGAGGTGAGTGAGTGAGAGTGCGGTGGGGGCTGTTGGGCTGCGCACAAGAACAAAGTGAAAGCGAGAGGGCTGAATGAAGTTTACTTAATAAAAGGCGCTCCCCCGCGGAAGCATGGAGGGGCAGGGACAATCGACTGTCCACTGCGCTTCTACATTGACGTCATTGGTCAGCTTTACAAATTTTTTTGTGTTGCTGTATTTTTGCATGGCTCCTTCTGTATGCATGACCGGCTTTGGCGGTTGTTGCTATACCTCGAAAAAAGCACTGTGCTGGCTCCTCGGCCATCTTTTGCCGTGTTCGCTGCGCGCTGCCGTGCGTGGAGCGGCTTGCGCCGGCGTGAGTGCGCGGAGAGCGAGTTGATCCGACACGCCTCTCCGACCCTCTCACTCCTCAAGTCGCTTTCTCCAGCAGAATCCATCGCACAACTTCCTCATCCCGTATGTCTTGAGCTCGAGAGGATACACCGCCAGCGGTCGCTCACATGGACCTCCAAAGCCGCACCGCACTACGCTTTCATGGATATCCGCCGTTTTCCTTGGAGGCGACCAGCCGCGCTCCTACTGGGTTTAATTCCAATCTCCCAAAAAGGAAAAGCAAAAGCGAATTGAAAGAGGACGGGCTACCTGGTCGAACCCTGCAAAGATTTATTCCTCCTCGGAAACATCTATACTGCTCTCCTGGCCCAGATCTTTGTCTTCGCATCCACATTAAGGAATTCATGCCCATTTCTCACGATAGTGGTCGAAAAGAAAGGTGAATATCAGAGAAAGAGCTAAGTTCGCGCCGCGTAGTTTTAGGGATGTATTGGCGTAAAATAGCGGGTGAAGGACGCATGTCTGTTGGAGCAACACGCCTTGGTAAGCCCTCGCTACTCTTAGGTGGTTGACTCCTCACCGGCAAAATTATGTCGTTATTACTGAATCGAGCGCGCCCAGTGACGGGTCCAACCGATAGCATCAAAGCGCTTCTTTTCTACAAATGACCCATTGCGCTCACTGTGCTCCATTACAAAATCTTAACCGACGAAGATGCCCAACACGAGGAAATTCCGCAAGACTCTCCCATTTCTCTGCCGCATTGACACACACGGAAGATTACAGAGAGCCCGCCCACGAGATGTCTTCAAAAGGATTGCAAAAACATCCTCAAACACACGGAAAGCTTCAAGATTCGCCCGACCTCGGTGTTTGAATGAGAACTGCTATCGCATTTGGGCGAATGCTCTCAGCTATAAGCTCAATGCTCCTTTCCACACCGTCCCGCTCTGTCTCCGCCGCTCTGTAGCCGATAAAGGCAAGCGCCATTGGCAACTCCGATCTGCCGGTCCCACGTTCCAGGCTCCACGCCGGCCGTGGATCTGGAGCTCGCTAAATCGGGAAGACTATGACGTATTGCCTGCCCGCCTCCCAATCGGCTGTCGGATCATCTCACAACATCATGCGAGAACTGTTTCTTCAGTGCCTGAATAATGTTTTCCCTCAGAATTTCTAATCATTTGCAATGGGACTAGCTCCACAGAACTTGCGCGGGTTTGAGCACAACACGAGCAACTGCCGAGGCGCGCGGCAGAGGCACGTCCCGCCCGATTATACCCTCCTGTCGTCATCAATGTACTTTTCGGTGAACAAAAATGGGCACCCATTTCTCTTCCGCCTTCTACAGTGAATTATATTTCTCCCTCAACTCCTTCGCCATCTGACACACACACAACACACATCTCCAACCTCACGAAGCCACTTCAACAAACAACCCCCCATCATGGCACCAACCCGCTACCCCACTGACGATCTCGACGTCTCCCCCCTCGGCCAGCCCCTCGAATTCCCCTTCTCCGGCAAGAGCGCGCAGAACCGCTTCCTCAAGGCCGCCATGACCGAGCGCCTCTCCTCCTGGTCGCCCACCGACCTCCCCTCGCTGGGTGTCCCCTCCGCCGAACTGATCAACGTCTACCGGCGATGGGGTGAAGGCCTGTACGGCGTGATTCTGACGGGCAACATCATGATCGAGTACGACCAGCTGGAAGCCGCCGGCAACCCCATCATTCCGCGCGAGTCCCCCTTCTCCGGCGAGCGCTTCGACGCGTTCAAGGAGCTCGCGGAAGCAGGCAAAAAGCATGGCTCTTTGGTTGTCGGGCAGGTGTCGCATCCCGGCCGCCAGTGCGAGAGCAGGGTCCAGAAGGACCCCGTGTCGGCGTCGGACGTGCAGCTCGAGGGCAACGTCATGGGCATGACGTTCAACAAGCCGCACGCTGCGACCGAGGACGAGATCAAGCGCGTGATTGACGGGTTTGCGCATGCAGCAGAGTATCTGGAGAAGGCTGGGTACGACGGGATTGAGTTGCATGGTGCGCACGGCTATCTGTTGGCGCAGTTCCTGTCCCCGACGACCAACCGGAGGACTGACAAGTATGGTGGCTCACTGGAGAACCGCGCGGTAAGTAAAGATCAAGTGCAGGCCTGCTTTTGTCTGGGACATGACTGACCAGTATTGTAGCGTCTCATCCTCGAGATCGGCCAGGAAGTCCGGAAGCGCACCAGCCCCAGCTTCGTCCTCAGCATCAAACTCAACTCGGTCGAATTCCAGGAGAAGGGTTTCAAGCCCGAGGAAGCTCAGAAACTGTGTGCCCTGCTTGAGCAGAACAAATTCGACTTTGTTGAACTTTCTGGAGGCACTTACGAGCATCTCGCTTTCTCACATCAGAGGTATGTGGCGTCTTAAAACTCATTCCATGCTGTACCAGTAAAATCTGACAATGAGTAGGGAATCCTCGAAGAAGCGCGAAGCTTTCTTCCTCGAGTTCGCAGAAATGATCACGCCGGCTCTGAAGCAGACCAAGACTTACGTGACCGGCGGCTTCAGGACCGGCGGCGCTATGGTTGAGGCCCTCAAGTCTGTTGATGGTGTGGGCCTTGCACGGCCGGCATGCCAGGAGCCGCGTCTCCCGAAAGAAATCCTGGAAGGCAAGGTCAAGTCGGCCATCAAGCAGCGGCCAGATGAAAACAACTTCGGCTTGACGAATGTTGTTGCGGGTTCGCAGATCCGACAGATGGGCAAGGACCACGAGCCGATTGACATGAGTGCGGAAGAGAACGAGCAGGCCTTCATGAAGGACATGGGTGCTTGGGGTGACAAAATGTCCAAGGACTCGAACATGGTGAACTACGGATACGTGGACATTGAGAGCGCCAAGCCTATCCCGTATGGTGGTGCTTATTAGAGGGCAATGTTGAACTAAGACGGAGATCGGGATTAGATAAGACGTATGCTACGCAAATACAACATTAAATTTTATCCGAGGCCTATCCTGGTTTCGCAAGAAGTTCAACACAAGTGCACAAATTTATGACACGTTGATTGCTTTTCTATGGTTGTTGGATATTGGTTAATTAGTGTACCATCTAATTCTGAGCCCTGTTGGGCGTTCAGGGTCTGAAGAAAGGTCAGAATGATGCCTCATGATGTTCTGAATTTTCTCTGCTCCATGTGAGTGCTCCCTTTGTCTGTCATAAGGCAATTTGAGACGAGTCCCATTGTTGAGCCGATGCTTTCTTTGTGCTTTCAATGACCTTTAAGAAGTGCGCCCCACACAGTACCTTCAAAGAAGAATACCTTTGTTCTATTTTGTTGCTTTACTTGGTATCAACATCAGCTGCATTGTCTATTGGATTAACTATAACTTTAGTCTATGCCTAAATCAAAGAGGCAGCAACCAGAGTCAGGAACTCACTAACGCAGAATATCATAGCTATCGCCCCCACATTGATTGTGAAACGAGAGCATAAGACAACCACAAGCAAGTAATCCATTCAACTAAACGCGATGCCGCTATACGAATTCCGTCAGGTAGAGGGCGCTGGAACAGGCACGTTCGCCACGCAAGATATTCCGCGTTATACGCAGATCATGCAAGAAGAGCCTCTCGTCGCCATGGAGACCGAGAGGGCAAGCAATGGCGCACTTGAGATCTGGAAAAAGTTCGATGCGATGTCCGATGAGGACAGAGCGAAGTTCGGAACCTTGGTCTACTCGGACGAGAACCTTGCCACTGCGCGCAAGTCGATAACCGAGACGCTGGGGCCCGATGTCAAACAATGGACTGGCAACTTGGAGCAGATGGCCGTCGTTGCCGCGACTTACTGGACAAATGATTTTGCATGCTCGGCAGGGCCATGGTGTGCGGCCACCTATCATGTCCAATCGAAGCTGAACCACTCGTGTGCCAACAACATGCTCCAAACCACACTGTCTGATGGCTCTCAATGTATGATGGCGGTACGGAACATCAAGGCAGGCGAGGAACTGACATGCCCGTACATGGAGGCGAGGAAGACCTACTCCGAGCGACAAACCCACTTGCGGCTGTATGGGTTTACATGCATGTGCCCGATGTGTGAGATGGAAAGTTGTGTCCGAAATACCCCAGGGCTTAGGATTACGATAGGCGGAAGGGTCTATGGTAAGAGGAATCTCGACCCCATGTTGGTGTTGTTGAAAGAATGGTTTGCCTTTGTTCAAGAACAAAACGGTGTTGAGCAGCGTCGAGGGGCCGCCGAGGCCGCCGGAGTCAACCTTTGGGCTGCAGTATTTGCGTTCGAATTGGGTCTTGGTGTCCTGCAACATATTCTCGATGAGACTCACAAGCAGACGGGACTGCCTGATCATCAGATCAAGCCGACTTACAACAACATACAGTACTTCACAAATGCCTTGGACGATATCAAAGATCAGTATCAGTGAGCTGGGCTCGAACACGGACAGATACAAAGGTAAGTCATAGGTAATGATGAATGAATATCCTACATTCATATCTTCAATGTGTGATGTTCAATGCAGAAATGAAAGAAGAGTTCATGGTGGAGGGATGAAACCCCCCCGAGAATTCCATTAAAGCCAGATACCGGCGCTGAATTGAATTATTTCCTCGCAGCAGATACATTTGCCTCGGCTACCATCATGGGCCCTGGGTGGGTGGATAGGCTGTGTGATATATCGGCATGGCGGAGAGTGGAGTCGGCGTTCGGCTCCACGTGGATAGCAAAGTGTAGAAGGGAAGCAAAGCATGTCAATGGAAAGCTAAGATAGACTATCGGACATTAACGGTCGGCGGCACAAGTAAGGCCAGTCACGGGTCACGCGCGGCACGGCAGGCTTTTGATGAGGCTCATCATAGACAGGATTGATGGGATCGATGTTGGAGTGACGGTGAGTGACGAGAGAGGCGTTGCGGGAAGCGTGGCTGGCGGATGGTCTTGCCTGATTTGGGTGGCCTCGCAGAGCACGACCTGCCCCCATCCACCCCCGCATCCCAATCCCCCGCCGCGTCGCCCCCTGTCTTCCATCGCCTTCCGTTGCCTCCACCGCCCAATACCGACCGGTGCCGCTACCTTGACATCTTCAATGAAATAAAGACTACCGTGCCCCGCGCACTCCGATGTTTGCACCTGGAACACCCCCAGTTGAAACAAGAGCTTTCCTTGATGCACAGCACCGACGTGGCCTCTGAATCGTCAGCCCAGAGGTCGAAGGGGCAGAGTAATGTCAGCGGACTCTAAATCCCGCTAAGCGCAAATAGCAGAAGGCTAGAAAGGAGACAGCTCTTGCGAGAAAGCCACTTCACGTAACCTCGCGCAAGCTTGCCCCACGTCAGCCAAGCTATTGGGAATAAACAGCAGACCTTGCAGCTTATTAAATATGCCCCTTCCCGCCTCCTCCGCCGTTGGGGTTCTGTGACCAGAGTCCGCTTCTCACCATCGCTGCAACATGACAATCGCTTCGTCGGCCTGGGGCTTGGTTGCCCTCGCTGCCTCTACTGCGGGTCTTTACGTCAATGGCTCTGTGACTGCTCCATGCGACTCTCCCATCTATTGCCAGGGTGAGCTCCTCAAAGCCATCCAGCTGGCCGCGCCATTTACCGACTCCAAGACTTTTGTTGATTTGTATGCGCTTTCGAGAGTGACCGTTTCGTAACTCGTTAACTAATTTTCGAGCAGACCCACCATTAAGCCTTTGGACGAGGTTCTGGCCGCCTTCAATAATCTTACCCAGCCAATCAGCAATGATACCGCTCTCCAGACTTTTCTCACCACCTATTTCGGAGAAGCTGGCTCCGAACTCGATGAAGTTCCAGCCGATTCGCTTACCGTCAATGCCACATTCCTTGATAGTATCTCAGACGCCGACATCAAGGCATTCGTTAGCAAAGTCGTCAACATCTGGCCTGACCTCACCCGACGCTACGTGGGTGGCGGCAATTGCACCGGATGCGTTGATTCTTTCGTCCCACTGAACCGTACCTTTGTCGTGGCTGGTGGCCGCTTCAGAGAGGCCTACTATTGGGACTCGTACTGGATCCTCGAGGGGCTGCTACGTACTCAAGGCTCTTTCACCGAGATTGCCGGCAACATCATCGAGAACTTTCTCGACCTTGTCGAGACCATCGGCTTCGTACCCAATGGTGCACGTCTGTACTACCTTAACAGGTCGCAGCCGCCGCTCCTGGCGCTCATGGTCAAGTCGTACGTGGAATACACCGGAAACACGACCATCCTGGAACGCGCGATTCCGCTGCTGGAGAAGGAGTACGAATTCTGGACGACCAATCGGACTGTAGAGGTTCAAAAGTGCAACAAGACGTATACCCTGAACCATTATGCGGCCGAGAATAACCAGCCACGACCCGAGTCTTATCTTGAGGACTACCAGACAGTCAACAACGAGTCGTACTACGCTGAGGACGGGAACATCTACCCCGGGGTCGACCTGAATGACTCGGCGAAGGCGCTGCTTTACTCAAACTTGGCCAGCGGCGCCGAGTCCGGGTGGGACTATTCCTCGCGCTGGCTGCGCAATCCTGAAGATGCGGCCAAGGATATTTACTTCCCACTGCGCAGCCTAAATACTAGAAACGTCGTGCCGGTTGATCTCAACTCAATCCTGTATGGCAATGAGATGGCCATCGCTGAGTTCTACAATTTGACTGGTAACGACACCGCGGCGACGCATTGGACTGAGCGTGCCTCGAACAGGAGCGAGGCAATGTACGATCTGATGTGGAACGAGACACAATCCGTCTACTTTGATTACAACCTGACCTCCGGAGTCCAGAATGTCTACATCATTTCTGACAACGCTTCAACCAGCGCTGAAACGTCCGAATCAGGGGCACCTGAAGGTGAGCAGTTATCCTTCTCACCAGCGCAGTATTACCCCTTTTGGACCGGAGCTGCGCCGTCGGAGCTCAAGGATAATCCTCTTGCCGTGAAGACGGCGTACTCGCACGTCGTCCAATTGCTGGAGCAGAATCCGGGGGGCCTTGCTGCCACCAACCTGGTGACAGGGGAGCAATGGGATCAGCCCAACGTCTGGCCGCCACTCCAATACATCCTGATCAAGGGTCTGCTTAGTGTCCCGCCCACTTTCGGCGAGGATGACGAGGATTACATCTGGACACAGGACAAGGCGCTGGAGATAGCTCAGCGGTACCTGACGTCAAGCTTCTGCACGTGGCGCGCGACTGGCGGCTCAACCCCGAGCTTTCCGAAGATTGCCGACACCGAGGGTGATGGCATCATGTTTGAGAAGTACTCGGACGAAGACATCAATGCGGCTGGTGGAGGCGGCGAGTACGAAGTGGTTGAGGGATTCGGTTGGAGCAATGGAGTGCTGATCTGGGCGGCGGACGTGTTTGGGCAGTCGCTGCAAGTGCCAGACTGCGGTAATATCACTGCAGCCCAGCCGAGCGACGACAGTGCGAGCGTCAAGCGCAGGGCTCGCAGCAGCTCGATGCGGATCAGCAAGAGGGACTTGCAGTGGGTGAAGAGTTTTCGTAAGTCAAGCGAGCATGCGTGATCGTAGGGTAGTAGGCTATAGTTGCAGGTAATAAAGCAATGCTACAATTGCGGTCAAAGCCACAAGTGGTGGACGGCAGTAGCTCGGATGTCTTTGTCTTTATGCAACAGCCGCTTTCCGAGGTCCGGCGTGCTTCTGTTGACGGCGACGCGGCTGTGTTGTCGACGGGCATGAAACGCGAATCGCTGGGGTGCATGTTCCAGCGCTTTCGACGCAGGCCCAAAGCAGGAAATATGGCTGATGACGTGTAGGGACGGCGCCAGGGTGTGGAGGTGGTAATTAAAGAACAGAGTTACCGCAGTGGGAGCAGGCAAGATCCCTCCCAGGGTGCAAGCGTGACGGGCGGTCGGTGCGCTCGGGTGTTCGTGTGCTCGGGCTGGCAGTGGGCGTTCGCGCGGCGGGCGTTTGAACAGTTCGCAGCGCATTCGCAGTGTGTGGCTTGAGGGTTGCGGCGGGCCATCGGCGGTCCCACTCGCTGCTGAGGTTCTGGAGATATCGGGCAGGCTAATGGCGATCGTCAGGGACCTAGTGTAGCCCTGCTGGCGGCCGTTTGGCGTCATTGGGCGGCATCGGGCTGAGATGACGCGGGGGGTCAGGATGCCGGCGGTGAGGATGAAGATTTGGAGAGGCGCAGGGCAGCAGGATGGGCCACTCAGCGGATTGGGCGCCAGGGTCCGACCTGCAAGCAAAAGGCGCCCGCCGCCCTCGAAACACCCAGAGCACCGGGGAAACACCACCACGACTTTCTTTTCCTCGCGCGCGCCCTCCGCTCCTTCTGTGCTGCTGCTGTGCTGCTGCTCGTCATCCGCGGCATGCGCCCTGCCTCTTGCGCGCCTGCCAACCGCCTGCACTAGTGACGCCGCTCCGTCTGCCGCCTGCTCCCGCTGCGCCCAGCCCGATTTAGGGGTCCAGTCTCGCCCGTTCGTTCAAGGCCTCGTGCCCCGTGCCTCTCAGCTGCTGCGCGCCTTGCATACCTCCTACAGGCACCGCCCGCATCGAGCTCGCCTCCAGAGCTAGAGCTTCCCGACGCGAACGCTCCGCCGCCCTCGCGACCGCCCTCCGCCCTGCCCCGGAATCTGCGTCGACCCGAAGCGCAACCTGTCCCAGTCGCGCTTGATATCGTGTCATGCCTCAGCTCTGCCTCGCCCTCCCACTCCGACTGCCTGCACCATGAACCAGACCACGCCCCAGTCCGAGGATCGCCCCCTCGCCGCCCGCAACCAGGCCAAATCCGCTCCTCCTGCGCCCGACTCGGCCATCCAGGCCCTCAAGGACCTCCGTCTGGAGGAGAAGGACCGTCTGGAAGAGCTGCCTCAAATGCGCAAGTCTCGCCCAGAGACGCCGCGTCGCTCTACCGATCCCTCGCCCTCTTCACTGCTGCCAGCCCATACCTCGCCGCAGATGAGGAACCGCTCGCCCTATGCCAGGCCTCACATGCGCTCCACCTCGTTGAGCGCCCCGATCATGACCCGCGCCCACTCTTCACCAACCCCGCTGAGCCCTACCAGTCATCTGGCTATCCCGAGGCCCTCGAGCCCCATGCGCTCTCCCGCCCGCGTGCGCGCCTCCCTCAAGTTCGACGACTCATACCCCCCATCCAACGCCTCGAGCGTCTCGAGCGTCTCGGACATTGGCATCATCTCGGAGGAGCAGGAGTTGAACATTGCACCGCGTCGCTCTTTGGATAGCTCCACCGCGCTCAACATGCATGCTGGCAATTCCTTCGGACGGCAGCGACGGAGGCCCATGTCTCCGCTCCACAGCTCAAATGCGCCCTTCGGCAGCGGCAGCACTCCCTCAACACCCTCGCAGCCCTCGCCCACCCTCCAGGCTGCTAAGTTCAATGAGCCATTCCCCAACAACTACCCAAGTTCTTACTCTTCCTCTTCTATGCCGTCGACACCCACCTCAGCTCGTTCACGGAGCCCAAGTATTTCTAGCCTGGAGACGATTGAGGACTCGCCCGACGCCGAGGAAGCTGCAATTGAGGCAGACAGGATCGCTAAGATGGAGGCTGCTGCCAAGGCGGCGGAGCGTGGTACGGAGGGAATCAGACGAAGCAGTCTCGACGTTCCTCGTGCCAGGCCCATGGGTTTCAGCATGAACAGCCGCGACAAGAGGAAGCGCTGGAGTGTCTGTGGTGCCGAGAAGAGAGGCGACCTCGATCTGGAGACCATCTGGGAAGATTGATGACGAGGAGAGTAGCCGGGAGGGCTCCAGATGAGTGCAGGTCTCACTACGACAACACATGCATCTGCTACACGCAGCACAGCATGCACAAAGGAACACAGGGGAAAAAAAGATGTAAAAAGAACCCAATTGGGTGTCTTTGCAAGCGAATTTGGCATTGTACAACAAGCATTGTCGGAGTTCACGGCGGCACATGATCAGTTTCCTTTTTCATTTCTTTTTCTCGCTCTCCTTTATCCTGTATCACGGCGTTGATGCTTACGGCACTTTTTCAGGCGTTTTTCTGATATCGTCTGGCGGACAACCTCCGAGCGACAAGACAGTACATGAGGGCAAAATGATACCCAGTCATTGTATATCTTTTTATCAGTCTGCTCTCGCGCGCTCAAAGCGACTGGGGCTATGTAGTTTTGCAGATGGACTTAGTCAATGCTAGAAGACGAACGCATGAGATGCTCAACCACCCTTCTCGCTTCCAAAAATATGTGTGGCTGTGACGAGCTAAGACTATGCTGGTGCGCATTGACGATAAGCTTAAACTGAAGGCGTATGATGGGGCGGCTAAAGTCGCGTTGCGATTGGAAGCAGATGAAATACGGCTCGTAACTCGCTACCTGCGCTGAAACCTCCTAGCACAGACAAGTCCTTGCTGATGCTGCATCTTTTGCTGCTTACAGCTACCATTGAGACGCTTCTGACAGGTGCTCTCAGACAGCGGAGGTTAGTGGCCGGGAAGGTCCAGGCGGGAAGGTCCCACCTTCGATGATGTAAGGTAAAACGGTGGGATGGCGGGGCAGCAGCGACCGAGCAGCGACAGGTCTAACACCACCGTCTCCATCCTCCAATTCTTCATCGAAACCCGCCAAACATGCTCAATTTCGCAGTCATCGGAACGGGCTGGATCACCGACTCGTGGATCCAGTCTGCGACCGCCACCGGCGCCTGGAAGCTCGTCGCCGTCTACTCGCGCAAGCAGGAGACGGCGTCCGCCTTCGCGTCCAAGCACGGCGTGACGGCGACGTACACCTCGCTCGACCAGCTGGCCGCCGCGCCCGACGTGCACGCCGTCTACATCGCCTCGCCCAACTCGCTGCACCACGCGCAGGCCAAGGCCGTCCTCGCCGCCTCCAAGCACGTCATCCTCGAGAAGCCGTCCACGTCGACCGTTGCCGAGTTCGAGGAGCTGCACGCGCTGGCCAAGGACAAGGGCGTCTTCCTCATCGAGGCGAACAGGCACATCCAAGAGCGCAACTTCAAGGTGCTGCAGGAGGCGCTGCCCAAGCTGGGCCCCATCTACGGCGCCAGCTTGAACTACGCGTCGTACTCGTCGCGCTACAACGCCGTGCTGGCAGGTGAGACGCCCAACATCTTCAATTTGGCGTTGTCTGGCGGATCGCTGGTTGATCTGGGTGTTTATCCCATTGCTGCCGCGGTGGCCCTATTTGGCAAGCCTAAGGCGCAGTCGTATAGTCCCGTGTTCATCGCGACGGGTGCAGATGGAGGCGGTTTTATCACGCTGCAGTATGAGGGCTTTGCGGTGAGCATCAATCAGAGCAAGATTTACACGTCAGCGGCCCCGAGCGAGGTGTTCGGCGAGAAGGGCACGTTGATTGTCAATGGCGTGACAGACATCGACAGTGTGAAGTTTTTGGATGCGAAAAAGAAAGAGAAGACACAGTTGGCTGGCGAGAAAGCCAAGCTTAATCTACAAGAGGAGGCTGCGGAGTTCGCAAGGATATTCAACGAGAAGGATACTGCGGCGGTCAAGAAGCTGGAGGAATGGAGCAGGATTGTTATTGGTATCACGACGGATCTGCGGAAGCAGAATGGTATCGTCTTTGATGTGGAGAAGAAGTAAGGCAGGATTGCGTGTACACTTGCCGGAGACTGGACGGATAATTGTCTGTCACCATGATATCTGGCCTCCAACTGTCGTCTCCAATATCCTAGGCGGCATGCTTTGAATGAGCACTTGCTGTCAATTTGCATAGTTCTATGGATGGTCGTAGACTAATTAGCTGACAAGGATCTCGGAATCCGACGTCATACGCGATCCCTGCAGCATCTTCCTTGCATACATTACTTTCTGGTATTGCGTGGCCTTGGAGCCCGCGGCTCTGGAACCTTTCTCAGTTCATATATGTATGAATCTTATTTCCTGGCGGCTGACCCTTCAACCGGGAACGACTCAGAATGAAATATATCTGATATATAGTTATTTCTGCCTTGTTTCTTCTCCGACTCCATACACGTCTCGAGATTTTATCTGCATTTCTGCCCAACGAACCTGATTAGTCCTGACATTTCTCCGATGACTCCGAATTTCCCCGAGTGGATTCCCTCACATGCGACGTTGACGACGAGTGTCTAATTAACACATCGTACCTGGTCAAAAGGTATTAGAGCATTCCGAGCAGTGAGAGTTCTGCAGTGGCTTTGAACGAGCTTTCTGAAGGTGAGCAGCCATCCGGAAGCAAGTGTCTTCGATTTTTAGGAACATATGCCATCCGGAAGAGTGCTCCAACTCTGCATAGCAGAAGCCTTGCTTTGAAAATATGTGATATATCGCACTCGGCGCTAGCCGTTGGCTGCAGCACCCCTCTGTATATCGCAGTGGGAATACAGGGTACCCCCGGCCGTGCGCCGGTACCCTTGACTCTCTCTTCCGCAGTTTACACGCGCGTCGTCGCATTCTGAAATTCAACGCGTCTGAACGCCGTCAATCCAGCTTTCATTTGGACCATCATCAACATCAAGCTGCTTTTCGTGAAGCATTGCTCTTTTTCCGTATAATCAAATTAGTGCTGCGTTCGCCCGTTCGGCATGTCTGCAACTGCACAAAAGGGAAACCTACGTGCGATCCCTCAGGAGCTGTGGGATCGCATTATCACCTACGCCGCCGCAGATGGCCGTTATGCCTCGAAAACCTGGTTCGCCTTGCGCCGGGTATCGCAACGCTTCAAGACTGCAGCCGAGAAGGCTTTCTTCGAGGCGTATCTCAAGAAGGTGGAAATCCGTTATAACTTCGGCCATGTGGACCACGATCATTGGGGAACAACGCCAATGGATTTGACCCTCGCGTTCGATCGTTCGGCCTCGCGGGGTGATGATGGCGATCGCGTAATTTTCAGGGATGAAGAGAACGCCATCGACAAGATTGAGGAAGAAAAGAGGGATGAGACCGAGAAGATGATGGCCGCCCAATGGAAGCAACAAACACATTTCTACAAGGGCGACGGCAGAACGCACAGCCGGCACGACCTGCCTCCGCACATAATCGTTTTGAGGCGCAGCCCACGGTGGCAGTGGGTCAACGATACAGACCTGCCCGGAATGGAAATCGACTATGAGGCGTGCGAAGTGTCTTTCCAGTGGCCAGGTATGCTCAGCGCACTGTTTGCCGAGGAAGACAGGGTCAATCGGCTACGTCGTGCCGCTTTCAGGAGATTCGAGCAGCCCAAGCTTGAAGAGATGAGGACGCTGTTTCAGCAGGACACGTCCAACTTGGTTGACATTTTCGATGCGGTCGCCCAGATGATGTCGAATTCGAAGAACATGTGCTACCGCATGGCCCGCCGCGAGCGTATCAGGACCTGGTACAAGAAGAACGGCAATGGCTTTGAGCTAAGCGAGGACTACTTCCAGGAAGATTTCGACGAGGCGGAAAGACTGAGGGAACTCAAGGATGTGAGAGCCACGCTCTCATATGAGGACTGGGATGACGATGAGGATGATGACGCCGCCGCCGCCCATGAGAGACTGGCTTTCACCGGCAATGCGGAGAATGAGAAGTATGACGATGATGAACGAATTGAGTTTGAGGACAATGACTTCGAATTGGACATTGACGATTTGGAAAATGAGCGCAGGATGATCGAGGAGGACGAGGAGCAATGGCGCCAGGAGCAGGCTGATGATGAGATTGAAAGATATCTGCGTTTGGACGACCCACGGTGATCGTTTATGTTCTCCGAGCTATTGTATAGCCCAAGGTGAGGTTGGACAAGTTACATTTCTTGTACACCCCAGTGAACAAAGTCTAGGGCAGCAATGCTAGCCACTAGGAGCTAGAATGAAATATTCGTATTTCATCATACAAACCATGTTGCTGAAATTGCTTACAGATGACACCGCAATTGCAGTATAGATTCCTCCCACTTTTGCGATATTCCTTGTCACGACGATAACACAACAAAGCACGCAATAGCCACCCATGTATAATCATTGGCCCATATTGATTCCAAAGCTCTCCTCTGAATGGGCAACATCTACCTGCTGATTAATAAGCCGGTATGAATTTATATTCCGCTGAAGGGTTTCCGTCTTCCTTCGTTGCGAAGGCGCATACTGTGGACCAACTCTGAATCCTTTGTATCGACTTAGGCTTGAGCACCACAAAAATGGCAAACCACGCTGAACGTATAGAAACGGAAGATCCGCTCACAGTGGCAGAGGTCCGCGAGATTGCAGAGAAGAAGATTGAAAAGTCTGCATGGGACTATTATGCGCCGGGTGCAGATGAGCAGAAAGCGCTGAAGCGCAACAGTGAGGCATTGAATCGGTACGTTGCAGCACCCCTGTGTATTGCGTGAGTGCTGAACGACGGCAAGCCTTCTTGTATTTCCCCGGGTGCTCAGGGATGTGACCGCGGTTGACACCAGCACGACGATATTCGGTCACAAGTACTCCATACCCGTCGGAATAGCACCAACCGCACGGCAGAAACCGGCTGGGGGTAATGGAGAGATCGACACATCCCGCGCAGCTGCGAAACTGAACTTGAACATGACTCTCTCGGCGGGATCATCAACGAGTCTTGAAGAGGTCATTCAGGCAAGAGCCGGGACGGAGAGCTCACCACCACTTTGGGCTCAGGTGTACTTGCAGACGGACGTAAACAAAGGCATAGACTACATCAAGCGCGCTGAAGGTGAGCTTCCTCAATTCAAGAATCCAAGAATGGGAGCTGGCTGATCTTTGGGCAAAGCTGCCGGATGCGAGGCTCTTGTTCTTACTGTTGATACCCCGATCCTTGGGAATCGGCTCACTGAACGCAGAGCCTTCCGCTCTGAAAAGGCCGAGTCGTCAGCAAGTCCTGCGACATACAACCGCCTGCTGCAGGACGCGCGGACCGCTCAGGAAGCCAAAGACATCGTGTCGTCCGCTGGAGGGTCCTTGCTCAGCGCAGCATTGACGTGGACCTCGACGATTCCTTTCCTCCGCTCAATTTCTTCGCTGAAAGTTATCCTGAAAGGGATCATGAGCCCGGACGACGCGCTGCTGGCCGTTCAGCACGGCGCGGACGCGATCGTAGTGTCAAACCACGGAGGCCGGCAGCTGGACAGTGTCCCTTCAACCATTGAGGTTCTACCCGAGATTGTGAAGGTTGTTGCCGGAAGGATCCCAGTCATTCTGGACGGCGGAATCACGCGTGGCAGTGACGTTTTCAAGGCCTTGGCTTTGGGGGCTGACTTGGTCCTTATCGGACGCCCAGTGCTTTGGGGGCTTGCTCTCGACGGGCAACGTGGTGTTGAGAATGTTAGCAATATTTTGGAGAGAGAATTGAGCCGGACGATGGCTTTGTCCGGTGTAACCAGTATCAAGGAGATCGATAAGTCGTTGCTTGGCGTGGCGAGGGAGGGAGGTTTCGGGGTTGCGCGCTTGTAGATAAATGTCGGCGTCGTCCACGCATCTGAACTACGGAAATTGAGAGTCTACTCAGCGCTCAAAGGAGCCGGAAACACTTCACAAGCTGTCGGATCATCATTGTCTCGAAGGAACGATTTGGGACAACGACCGTCCTTCGGCAGAGAAGCTGGCTTCCGACCCATGTCTAAGGAAGATCCGATAGCTTGCGGGGAGATTGGAAAAGATATTTGATAAGGGAGACATTAATTTCTTTTTGGTTTATCTCTCGATAACGTACGTTTGATGTCCATCAGATTGTATTCTGCATGCAAGAGCGGTGATTGTTGCTTGAATGAGTCCTGATCTGTAGGTTGCCTCCGATTAGGACTGTATCTGCCGGGTAGTCTGCCAGACCAAATATTATGATTCATGGCTAGTGCTGTGGGGATATTTAAGTCTGGGAAGTAGAGCAATGGGTGCATGAGATGCCAGTCTTAACATCTGCGGAAGAGCTTCAGTGCTATCAACGGGACCTAAACTTATCACCATGGGAAGATAGACACAAACCTTTGATAATGATACGATTGAAAAACGTGTAATACATTTGCTTGATTCCCTGGCTGCATTGAAGCGAGTGTTCTTCAGTAATGGCGTCATCGCACCCTGCACTTGTGGCATCGGCAATGCTCTTACCTCGCCGAAATCCCCAGTATTGCAGCAGGTGGCTCCACAATGGTAACAGTCAAAAGGCTCTGCAATATTGAGTAGGAATAGTATTGGCTTGGTACCAGGAACGGTAACATCAACGGAATCCTCATCGTGTGGGCGCTTGGCGCATCCCTCTTATAATTGAAATCCGAGCCGTTGCTACATTTCTGCTCACAAAGTAATCTTCTATTTCTTTACTCAAACCGAGCCGCTTCCACAGTATCATTTTGATTTGAGTTGGCGTACAATCCCTCGAGATGAGTCCGAAAGAGGAGTCTCTTGGTGAGCGTGTGACAACCCAACAAGTCCCGCCAGACAGTTCAGGAATTTCGGCAAACGAACCAGAAGCAACCAAGCTAAAAGTACCATGGTGGTCTTACCTTTGGGATTATGAGCCCGGCCGATCCAAGGAAGAACGTGCTTTCGTTCAGAAGCTCGACTGCTTTCTCCTGACTATGCTTTCTTTGGGATGGTTCATCAAGTATCTGGACCAAACGAACATGAGTAATGCATTCGTCAGTGGAATGAAGGAACAGCTAAGTATGAACTCCAACGAAATCAACCTTGTTGATACTGCCTGGACGGTTGGGTATGTGATCGGACAGCTGCCATCTCAAATCGTTGTGTCCAAGGTCCGGCCTTCAATTTGGGTTCCATCGTGCGAACTTGTATGGTCAATCCTGACCTTTTGTCTGGCCGCGGCGAAAACATCAAACCACGTCATTGTAATCCGATTCTTCATCGGTCTGGCTGAATCCATCTTCTATCCCGCCGCGCACACCATTCTTGGCGCTTGGTATAAGCCATCTGAATTGGGGAAACGGGCAGCCATCTTTTACACGGCTTCCGCAGCCGCCAGCATGTTCTCCGGATATCTCCAGGCTGCAGTATACAACGGCCTCAATGGAGTCCGTGGACTGGCTGGTTGGCAGTGGCTTTTTGTAGGTTCTTTGAAAGATGGTGCATTCATGAATAGATGTTGACGAAAATATGCGTAGATCATGGACGGCCTGATTAGTGCGCCAATCGCCATTGCGGGGTTCTTTATCCTTCCAGACCTTCCAGAGATTACCAAGGCTTTCTATCTCACCGAGAAGGTGAGTCGATTAGGACTGCATCTGGCTGAACGTAGCTGACCTCCCTTCAGGACCGAGATCTGGCACGGAAACGGATGCTACAAGTTGGACGAGCGCCTCGTTCAAAGCTTGGACGCACAGTTTTCAAGAGAATTCTCGGTGAGTCAAGCAAATCAACTTTATTGGGATTCAATCTAACGACAACAGGCCGATGGCACGTTTATGTCTTAACGCTCTCTTACAGCGTCTTCATCATGCAAGGACCATCCAGTGCTGTCAACCCAATGTCTCTTTGGCTGAAATCTAAGGGGTTGCCAGTTTCGACAATAGTAAGTATTGGAAGAGAATCCCAGATTCGCACTGCTTGCTGACGCTTTGTTTGTTCAAGAATATCATCCCCACGGCGGCCAACGCCATCCAACTTGTCATGTCAATCGTCCTATCCTTCATATCTGATGGCATAGGCCACCGTGGGCGCATCATCTGCGTCACCATTGTCTTCGGGCTGCTGTCCAATTTACCCCTCGCAATTTGGCAGATTCCGGACGGTCTGAAATGGTTCGCGTTCATCTTTCAGCGTGCCTATACCCCGTTCAGCCCGCTCATAATGACTTGGACTAACGAGATCTGCGGGTCCGATGCCGAGGAGCGCGCTGTTGTCATCGGAGCAATGAATTCAATCGCCTTTGCATTCAATGCATTTGTCCCTCTTTTGACGTTTCCACAGGTCGATGCACCAAGGTTCAAAAAGGGCTACATCTCGGCGTCTTGTATGTTCACGTTTCAATTTTTCATAATTGGGGCGATTGCGCATTTCTACAAACGAGACTCGAGAAAGAAGGAAGTCGCAAGTCAAGATGAGGAAAATACTGAAGCCAGGACTCTTGAGTGACTTTCCAGAGTGAGATGATCAGCTAAATGTGTACGCAAAAATGTTTGGACGTTTGGTCTTGACTTCAATTGGCTTGGGGAGGAGCTTGCTTGCCCAACACGCGGCGGTGCACCCGCCTGGGAAGATGTGACCCCCGATTGCTCTCCTCTACGCCAGACTCAAGGGTGGTAGCAAGGGCTGATTTCGTCTAATATATACTGTAACCCCTTCTGGGTCACCGATGCATGAAATCACTGTTTCAGAATCCCGCACCCAACTGTTCACAGTTCTGAAATATACATGTGGAGTAACTACATAATTCATGATGTCCTCACTGCCGTTCGTAGTTGATCAGCGCGGTGCCAACACTTGCGCGGAGACGTCAATAAATTTCGCAATACTCTCACTGCTGCCAGATGTCGTCGCCGAGTTCAGCACCGTTTTCACAACACCGTCTCGCAGCGTCACCGTCACCCGCGCTGCCATCGTTAGAAATCCATCATCGAAGATGGCAGTGAACCCGATTGCCTCGGCCGTACGTGTGATACCCGATACCGCGGCCCCTGCCGTCCGCGCGATGACTCCAGCCGCTGCACTCTCAGCGATCTCGTAGGTAGCTTGTTTAGCTCCGGCACCGAGGAGGTCGACCAACCAGGTTACGACGATTCGGGCGCCGACGGCGAGTTGGCGTTTGGTGAGGTCTACTTCTTGCCTGTTTGGGCGGGTTGGGGAGATTAGGGGACCAGTGATAGCGTGCGGGAGGGGATGGAGCTTACAGGGCGAGGTCTTCGGTGTTGGCTTCGATGGCGGCTACTTCGCGGGGCTCTAAGTTTCTGGGTGTTCTACTGAGCAAATATTTGTTGAGAGGTGGCATGGTGTCGGACTTACATGGCTGCATCAATGCCGTCAATCATATCACGTTTGTCAACTTCTTGTCCTGCGGGAACTGCGAGGCTGGCCACGCAGATGGCGAGGCTCGCAAGCGCAACGAAATGAGAGATAACAGTGAAACGCATGATGAGTATCCCAAGTATCTTCCAAGATGTAAGACGAAACTTTTGCCTTGATGTGTTCCGTTTTCTCTACGAACGGACTTGATTTATACCCAGAACAGAGTCTATTTTTGTCTTTCTCGTCGAAATTTCGGTGACGACAACCTTGAGCCTGTATATTTTTTAGATATTACTCGTGTTTTGTATCCCCTTTGTCTGCGTAGCTTTGCCACAGCTGTATGGGATGTCCAAGGTCAAGTGAGGGGTTCTGGGGGCTGGCGAAGAATTTGTCACGTGATATACTACTGCTTACTCTTTAGAATCATGATTGCGGCACTGAAAAACATGCATTTTCCTAGAAAGAGTTGTCTCAACCGGATAACCACCTAGAGGACCATGGAGGTTGATATATTGTTGTCTTGGAGTATGCTAGTCATCATCCCTTTCCTGTGTTACGGCGCAGCCTCCACAGGAACATAGAAAGAGAAGATGGGGGAGCCCGTAGAGAGAACCCCACCAAGGGAAGGGGAAAGGCGCCACGTGACCCCGCACGTGAGCCCCCACCAGAACCTACATGTCGCCCTCTAAAGCCCGGGCGATATAGAGCAACTATCGCCCAGTATAGCCCCGGCGATATAGGGCAATATATAGATTGTAGACAATCTCCTACGTGTATATAAACTATACTCCTTAGATAGCTTTGACCTTCGTGGTCAACTTTATAATAGAATTTGGACTCTATTAGTAATAAGGCCTTCGCACGTAGTGCTTAGTCTTCAGTCGTCTACTCGTTTCTCACGTACCTCTTCTTGTACCCACTCAAGGAAAACCCTTCGACAGGTTTCCACCCTCTTTGGTGTTTGGATCCTTAGAGGTAGAGGCCCGCTCGTTACACTTTGACCACCATCCTTGCAAGGAGAGGGACCTTTTCAGAAACGAGTTCATTAGGTTAAGTATCACCCCGCCTAACGCGTTTAGGGAAAGTATACGATGGCACCGGGATCTTAGATAGATGTCGACCTAATGGAGGGTCGCGCTAAGGGTGCTCAAGGGCGTGCTCCGCCCGCGCTGCAAACAGAGCCTACTCGAGAAGAACTCTGGGTACTTATTTAGGAACAAAAAGCCTAGATCGAGCGCCTACTGGCGTACTAGATAAAACGGAGCGCTACTAAGGTTAAAGTAGCGGTACCCGAGAAGTTCGATAGGGATAGAAAGAAGCTCTAATCCTTCCTACTCTAGATATAACGCTACCTCTAGTTTAACTAAGCATAATTCGACAACGACGCCGAGGAAGTACTCTTCGTATTAACCTACCTTAGAGGAACGGCAGAGGCATAGATGGAACCATACCTTCGCGACTACCTAGCTAACGAACACTCTCTCGAGAAGAGACGGACAAAGACTAAGGAAATCTTCGACACCTATACGGGATTTATAGATAACCTTAGGGCTACTTTTAACGATCGGGACGAAGTCCGTAAAGCCTCTAACGATATTATAACCGTTAGATAGATAGGATCTATAGCTATCTATATAACTAAGTTTTAGTAGCTTATAGCCTACCTCGAATAGTTAGACGAGACTTTCCGCGACCTCTTCTATAAGGGCCTAAAGGACAAAGTTAAGAAGAATATAATTACTTACGAATACCTATCTACCTTCTAGAAGATAGTAGACCTTACGTCTTAGATCGACGGTCGTATATACGAATAGAAGATAGGTTCTCGATAATCTAACACCTCGAAGCCACGCCGCGAAAGAATAACCCTCGAAGGCGGAGACGCTATAGCCCTCGACGCGGCTAATAGATAGGATTCTAAGAAGGGTAATAATAGTTATAATAATAAGAAGCCTAAGGGACCTAACCCGAACTAGACGGATAAGTAGAAACAGCGCTATAAGGATCGACTCTATATTATCTACGGTAGTAATAAATACTTCTCTCCTAAGTATCCGTAGAACCCTCGTAGTAAGAAGGATAATAAGTAGACTTCGAGCGCTTAGCGTAAAGCGTCGATTATATTTCGCTAAGACAACTACGATACGCTATACTAGATAGCCTATTACGATAACGACTATTAGACGCATTAACCTAGCAAAGATATCTCTAGATAGTACCCCTACGAACCTCGAAACTTCGGTATAATAACTAGGAACGAAGAAGTTATCGAGATCGACGATATTATCGATAGTTTCCCTCTAAATAACGAACTAGTCAACAGCGAAATAGGAGAACTATACGAGAGTACTAGTAAAACGCAGTCGGATAATGCATCTATACTATCGGATAAGCTAGATATCCTTATCTCGCTAGAAGTCCTCGCTAAAAGATACGGTATTAGCAATTATCTACGGGACGAATAGAGTAATCTTAGCTAAATAATCTAGATTCCGTATTAGAAAAGTATCGCGCTTACGGTTATTTAGGGATAGCGTTAGAACACCCTTTAGGAAACCCGAATCGAATAAGACGGGAAGAAGTACGAACTTCCGGTAACTAAAGAAACGATACTCGTCGAACGCTACTACTAAGAAACCTTAGCACGCGAGCAAGTAGACTACGACTCCCTTCGGGAACTAGCACGGATTCTCTACTAGTACGGCACGGTAACGATCTAGTATTATATACTCTAGTAGATTCCGGATAAGAAGCTTAATCGACTAACCTTTAAATATTAGATTCGAAAGGATAAAGTTTACTAGCGAAGAAAGTAGAACGCCGATAAATAGACTAACTAGAAGTAAGTATACCTCTAAGTTAACGAATAGGAAGACTATATATATAGTAAAGTCTACGGCTACCCTATACTAAAAAACTAGACGGCCCTACGATAATAGGACTAACCTAGGGGCTATAGTCTAGGTCCCTTTATATAGTATTACGTATATTAAAAACGGAAACTCTTACCGGACTAAATCTATAGAAATAGTTTAAGATATAGGGAATACTTAACGAAGTACCTACTAGAATCCTAATCGATATAGGATTAAGCGGAAATTTTATCTATAACGAGCTTATATAGAAGATAAATATCCCGTACCGTAAGAAATAGAAACCATATTTCCTTAGTAGATTCGACGGATCCTAGGTAGCCTACGAAGAAGGCTAGGTAAAGATAGAAACGGAGGAAGTAACCCTCTAGATAGGGAACTATTAAGAACGAATTTCCCTCGACGTCTAACGTATTCCTAGGCACGATATTATTCTAGGTATACCCTAGATCCGGATATAGAAACCTATCTTCGACTTCGGAGAAGAAGACTCTATTATCTTTTAAGAGAAGCTCGAGAATCTTCTATAAAAATAAGGATTATAGAAGGAGAATAGATTATTAGATACCCTTCGAAAGCTTCTATCGATATTAATACGGGAAGTAGCTAGTATAAGGCCTAAATATAGTAACTATATAGGCGACTCCGATAGTAGTATAAGTTAGTACTAGGACTACGACGTAAGTAGCGAAGCCTTCTCGGTAAAATATAACCCTATTATAGAAATAAGCCCTACTAAGCGAAATAATACTTCTAAATTAAGCTACGACTCTAGTAACGATAGCGTAAGACCTAGTAACGGTAGTATCGACGGTAACCTTAAGAAAAGCGTAAGATAGGACTAGGATAGTAGCGTACGAGACGCCGCCTTCTCGGTAAAATATAGCACCTTAAGCGGAGTAAGACTAACCGAGTCTAGTATTCCCGACGAATAAGTATAGTATATATTACGAAGAACTATAAGGAAAAGGTATAAGGCTAAGAGTAAGGCTTCGCGTAAGTAATTAGTAGCCACGGAACCTTAGATCGATATCTAGATAATCTTAGAAGAGGTATTTAAGCGTATAAGACGCTAAGGCCACTAGGTCTACCTTATATATATTAAACCCTTATAGGCGGTATAATAGAGAGTACTAGCTAAGGCCGCACGGGAAAGGCTTAAGAATAAGAATAGTTCTACTTCTATTAGAGAAGACGATTCCGCGAAGATTAGAAGAGGATAATACGGTAGTTTAGAGATATAGAACAATCTATATAGAGAACCTCTAATACCGGAAATAGAAACGGTACCTAGCGAGTACTAGAACTTAAAAGCCGTTTACTAAGAAAGAGAAAAAGGAGATTTACCGAAGTATTAACTATAGAACTACGAGATTCTACTTAAGTCGGGCACGAAGCCAGCTTATAAGCCTATCTACTCCTTATTAGTAAAGAAAATAGAGGCTTTAAGGAAATATATCGAGAAGAACCTCGAGCGTAGATACATTCGGCCTTTAACGTTATTAGCCGGATACCTAATTCTTTTTATCCTAAAGAAGAATAGTAAATTACGCCTCTATGTCGACTACCGACAACTTAACGATATTACGATTAAAAACCGCTATCCGCTCCTACGTATCGATAAGCTCTAGGATAAGTTAGAGAAAGTAAAGTACTTTACGAAGCTAGACCTCCGGGAAGGATATTACCTAGTTAGAATTAAAGAAGAGGAAGAATAGAAGATAGCCTTTAGAACGAGGCTAGAACTCTACGAGTATACGGTTATACCCTTCGGGCTTACTAACGCGCCAGTAATCTTCTAAAATCTCGTTAACGACACGCTACGCGAATACTTAGATATCTTCTACTTAGCTTATCTCGACGATATTCTTATCTTTTTAAAGACTTTCGAGGATTATAAGAAGTATATTAGAAAGGTTCTAGAAGCCCTCTAGGCAAAGAATCTATCTATTATACCCGAAAAATACGAATAGCACGTTTAAAGGACAGAATTCTTAGATTTTATTATTACTCTAGGTTACGTCGGTATAGATAACTTAAAACTAGATTCTATTAGAGAATAGCTAGTACCTAAGACGATTAAGGAAGTTTAGTCCTTCCTTAGGTTCGCGAACTTCTATCGAAAGTTTATTTAGAACTACTTAAAGATCACGGAATCTTTAACGCGACTTACTCGAAAGAAGTATAGCTTTAAATAGAAAGACGATTAGTAGTAAGCCTTCGAATCGCTTAAACGTATATTTTACGAAGTACCGGTTCTAGGAATATATAGATAGATAGATAAATTTATTTCTTCCCGATATAGCTCCCTTACGGGTCCATGCGGGGCTGGCTATCTATAGTTATTTTACACGAGGGGGAAAACCTTTTCGCCTAGCAAAAACCCCTCTTCTCTCTCTAGGCATACTATCCTATACTAGTTCTTATTTTTCCTTCTTACTAGTAGCGGCTGCTATAGCAGCCCTATATTTACCTACTAGACCTATCTCTTTAGTCTTTATTCTCGTAGTTATCCGGGTTCTAGTAGTTCTAGTAGTCCTAGTTATCCTCCTAGTTCCTCTTCCTAGTTATCTTCCTATATTAGTTTCCTTACTAGGCTAAATTGCTTAAGTAGCCCTAGGCGTAAGAACTAGTCTATTACTACTTTAATTCCCTTCTTTATTAAGAGGAGGAAGTAGTAGTCCGTAGTCCCTACCCTTTAGAGTATCTATATCCTACCCTATTAGAAGTAGGGGTAGAAGAGGAGGATATACTTTAGGATTTATCTATGCTAGCCGTATAGACAGGTAGGACTAGGGTACCCTAGCACCTTACGCCTTAAGAGGAAGTCCTCTAGTCTAATATACTCTATACGTAGTAGAGTAGCGAGTATACTCTATAGCTTAGATAGTTCGCTATAGATTTATCTAATTTTTAGGTTCTACTATATACTTTAGGCTACTAGCTTGTCTTATCTTCCCTAGCTAGTAGACTTTATCTATCTCTTCTTCTACTTATTCCTATATACTATACGTAGCTTCGTTCGCTCTAGGAGACTCTAGTAGGTAGAGGGGTAGTAGTTAAGGAGTAAGTTTACCTTTTTTCTAAGTAGGGTTCTTCTAGTAGGGCTAGTAGCGCCTCTAGTACTTAGAGTAGCCCGAGCTATCTATTTAATACTCTAGTAAGTTTCCTCTACTACTATCGCGACTAGGCTATCCCTAGCTCTAATAGCCTAGGCTAGTACTAGTTCGTCTAGGTATAGTAAGAGTAGGGGAATCCCTATCTTATACTCTAAGGTTTATATACTAGTTAACTTATACGCCCCTAAGATAGTGCGTAGGCACTAGTTTTAGATCTTCTTTAGTGGCTGGATAGTTATTTTTCTCTACCCTAGGATTTCCTCTAGGGTATACTATACCCTATAGCCGTAGGTAAGGACTAGCCTTACTATAGCCGTATAGATATAACGGGCTTTAGTAAATAAGGCTCCCTAGGTAGACGCCGCGAGTCTAGAGAGAGATATACACTATTTAATTGCCTTAGCTTCTATTTCCCTAATATAGGGTTCCTATCTAAGCTTATTATCTACGTAGACTCCTAGAATCTTAATTATAGGCTCTAGGCATCTAGCAAATCTAGGGATACGGATCCCTACTACTATATTAAATCTCCTTAGTTTCCTTATAAAATAAATAAGGTAATACTTATCGGGCGAGAAAGCTAACCCGTAGGTAGCTACCTAGTACTCGTAAATTTAATATACTCCCTCTAGTGTCCTATAGTTCTATTCTATAGATCTACTAAAGGTTAGAATATTAGTATTATCGACGAATCTAAGGGGGAAGGTATTGCCCCTACGTAGCTATATAAGTAGATTAGAAGTAAAGAATAGGTAGAGTATCGGCGATAGTAAGGATCCCTAGAGAATCCCGGTTAAGGTCTAGATTAGTAGACTAGTAAAGTCTCCGAAGGATAGCTAAGTAGTACGGTCCTATAGAAAGAATCGGGTAAATCTTTCTACCTATTCTAGGAGTTTTGCTATCCTTATATTATAGAGAAGCCTTCTATAAGATACGTAGTTATATAGATAGATAGATAAATTCATTTCTTCCCGATATAGCTCCCTTACGGGTCCATGCGGGGCTAGCTATCTATAGTTATTTTACACGAGGGGGAAAACCTTTTCGCCTAGCAAAAACCCCTCCTCTCTCTCTGGGCATGCTATCCTATACTAGTTCTTGTTTTTCCTTCTTACCAGTAGCGGCTGCTATGGCAGCCCTACATTCACCTACTAGACCTATCCCTTCAGTCCTTGTCCTCGTAGTTATCCGGATCCTGGTGGTCCTGGTGGTCCTCCTAGTTCCTCTTCCTGGTTATCCTCCTGGATTAGTTCCCTTGCTAGGCTGAATTGCTTAAGCAGCCCTAGGCGTAAGAACCAGTCTGTTGCTGCTTTGATTCCCTTCTTCGTTGAGAGGAGGGAATAGTAGTCCGTAGTCCCTGCCCTTTGGAGCATCTGTGCCCTACCCTATTGGAAGTGGGGGCAGAAGAGGAGGATGTGCTTTGGGGTTTGTCTATGCCAGCCGCATGGACAGGCAGGGCTAGGGTGTCCTGGCACCTTGCGCCTAGAGAGGAAGTCCTCCAGTCCAATATGCTCAGTACGCAGTAGAGTGGCGAGTGTGCTCTGTGGCTTAGACAGTTCGCTGTGAATTTATCGAATCTTTGGGTTCCACTGTGTGCTTTGGGCTACTGGCTTATCTTGCCTTCCTTAGCTGGTAAACTTTGTCCATCTCTTCTTCCACTTGTTCCTATATACTATGCGTAGTCTTGTTCGCTCCGGAAGACTCTGGTAGGTAGGGGGGCAGTAGTTAAGGAGGGCTGTTGCTCTTTCTCTAAGCAGAGTTCTTCTGGCTGGGCCGGCTGTGCCTCTGGTGCCTAGTGTAGCCCGGGCTATCTCTTTAATGCTCTGGCAAGTGTCCTCTACCACCATTGCCACTGGGCCATCCCTAGATCTAATAGTCTGGGCCAGCGCCAGTTCGTCCAGGTAGAGTGAGAGTGGGGAAATCCCCGTCTCGTGCTCTAAAGTTTGTGTGCTGGTTGACTTGTATGCCCCTGAGATGGTGCGTAGGCACTGGTTTTGGATCTTCTGCAGTGGCTGGGTGGCTGTCTTTCTCCACCCTGGGGTTCCCTCTGGGACGTGCCATACCCCACAGCCGTAGGTCATGACTGGTCTCACCACAGCCATATAGATATAGCGGGCTTTAGTAAATGAAGCTCCCCAGGTGGATGCTGCGAGTCTAGAGAGAGATGTGCACTGTTTGATTGCCTTGGCTCCTGTTTCCCTGATGTGGGGTCCCCATCTAAGCTTGTTGTCTACGTGGACTCCTAGAATCTTGATTGTAGGCTCTGGGCATCCAGCAAATCCAGGGATACGGATCTCTGCTGCCATATTGAATCTTCTTGGTTTTCTTGTAAAATGAATGAGGTGATACTTGTCAGGCGAGAAAGCTGACCCGTGGGTAGCTGCCCAGCGCTCGCAAATTTGATGTACGCCCTCTAGTGTCCTACAGTTTTGTTCTGTAGATCTACTAAAGGTTAGAATATTGGTATCATCGACGAATCCAAGGGGGAAGGTATTGCCCCTGCGTAGCTGTGTAAGTAGGTTAGAGGCAAAGAATAGGTAGAGGATCGGAGATAGTGAGGATCCCTGGGGAATCCCGGTTGAGGTCTGGATTGGTGGACTGGTAAAGTCTCCGAAGGATAGCTGAGTGGTACGGTCCTGTAGAAAGGATCGAGTGAATCTTTCTACCCATTCTGGGAGTTTTGCCATCCTCATATTGTAGAGAAGCCTTCTATGAGATACGTGGTCATATGCTCCCGAGATATCCAGGCTGAGGACTGAAGCCACCAGCCCTGGATCTTGTGCCCAGACAGTATAGATCTGTTCTGTGAGCAGGTCGAGAGCTGCTACTGCGGACCTGTTTCTCCTAGCTCCCATCTGTGTATTAGGGAGCAGGCCGTATGCTTCAGTAGCCTGGGAGATTCTATCTGCTATAATCCTCTCAAGTAGCTTCCCTAGCGTATTAAGTAGGGCAATCGGCCTAAATGATTTGGCTTTGGTATAGTTATCCCTCTGTGGTTTCCTTAGGACTACGGTAATGGAGCTTTTGAACTGCCTAGGGTGGTATGCAAGTGCGAGGCATCCCTGGAAGAGCCTAGTGAGTGGTCCGCTTAGTGTCTGAGCGCACTGCTTTAGGAACCTATTGATAATCTTATCTGGGCCTGGTGCCTTATCTGGGGGGAGCTTCTTGATGGTATGGAGGACCTGCTCTTCAGTAAGGTCTTGAGGGATCTCCACTGGCTCTGGGTATATACACCCATCCAGATCTGAGAGGTCGGTGGCCCTGGGAGGGGGGAAGAACTGGTTGGTAAGGATTTCTGCCTTGGCCGGATTGTCGTAGCGCAGTTGTCCATCTGCTCCCTGGAGGGGTGGGAACTGAGGTGGGGCTGGAGGCTCTAGTGCCCTTGTTCTTGCCCACTTTGAGAGCTTCCAGAGTGCAGATGGGTCTGAGGTGATCTCAGCTACTGTTCTGCGCCATACTTTTGTTCTATCCCTTCTGATCTGCCTCTTCTTGCTATTAGCAATAGTTTGGTATACCACCCAGTCCTCCTCCCTCCCTGTGGCTGTCCATTTCCTTCTAGCTGCTCTCGCCTGGTGCACTAGGTCCGAACACTCCTTTGTCCATTGTATGGAGGCCCAGGGCGAGGGTCTCGCCACTGGGATGGTTTCCTGGATTGTTCTTTGGCAGGAAATCATACAATTGTATCTATGTACAAAGTTGCAGTAGGGTTCGACATGCCTATAACCTCCAGTCTCCCAAAGGTCTATCCAGGCCCCTACCCCAGTTTTCAGCCGCTTCTCATTGCGGCCTCCACAGTCAGGGCCGGGCCAAACCCCTCCTGCCTGAGTAATCCCTGTTTGCTCCTTAAGCATGCATCGCCGGCGCTCTGTCCTAAAAGCTCCTAGTTGTTCATTCTCGTTTGCTTCAGCGTTGGTTTGGAGGCGAACAGTCCCGTCTCTATGCATACCGACACGCGCATCCGTTCTCTCGAGCCACGCAGCAGTCTCTCCGGCCAGGACGTGATCCTGCCTGCCATCCAGGTGCACCGAGGGTCAGAGCCCAGCGAAGGGGTGAGGTCCTCGGAGCCAGCAGTGGCTGCTGCGCACTACGCCCCGCGGGCAGCCCAGGTATCGTGCAGGGGCGCTACGTAGTTATATACTTCCGAGATATCTAGGCTAAGAACTAAAGCCACTAGCCCTAGGTCTTATACCTAGATAGTATAGATCTATTCTATAAGTAGGTTAAGAGCTACTACTACGGATCTATTTCTCCTAGCTCCTATCTATATATTAGGGAGTAGGCCGTATACTTTAGTAGTCTAGGAGATTCTATCTACTATAATCCTCTTAAGTAGCTTCCCTAGCGTATTAAGTAAAGTAATCGGCCTAAATGACTTGGCTTTAGTATAGTCGTCCCTCTATAGTTTCCTAAGGACTACGGTAATAGAGCTTTTAAACTGCCTAGGATAGTATCCAAGTGCGAGGCATCCCTAGAAGAGCCTGGTAAGGGGTCCCCTTAGTGTCTCAGCGCATTGCTTTAGGAACCTGTTGGTGATCTTATCTAGGCCTGGTGCCTTATCTGGGGGAAGCTTCTTAATAGTGTAGAGGACCTGCTCTTTAGTAAGGTCTTAGGGAATCTCTACTAGTACTAGGTATATACACCTATCTAGATCTAAGAGGTCGGTAGCCCTGGGAGGTGGGAAGAACTGGTTGGTAAGGATTTCTGCCTTGGACTGGTTGTCGTAATGTAGTTGTTTATCTGCTCCCTAGAGGGGTGGGAACTAAGGTGGGGCTGGAGGTTCCAGTGCCCTTGTTCTTGCCTACTTTAAGAGCTTCTAGAGTGTAGATAGGTCCGAAGTAATCTTAGCTACTGTTCTACGCTATGCTTTTATTCTATCTCTTCTAATCTGCCTCTTCTTACTATTAGTAATAGTTTAGTATACTACCTAGTCCTTCTCCCTCCCTATAGCCGTCTACTTTCTTCTAGCTGCTCTAGCCTAGTATACTAGGTCCGAACACTCCTTTATCTATTATATAGAGGCCTAGGGCGAGGGTCTCGCTACTAGGATAGTCTCCTAGATTATCCTTTAGATAGCCTCCTAGAGTAGTGTAGTAAAGTAATCTAGGTCTACTTTAGTGTTAAGAGGGGCTGCTTTAAGGTGTTCGAGCTTTAATTAGAGTATATTATTAGTTCTCTTCTAGTCTACTTTCTTCTACTAGAGCCTTAGGGGGCGTAGTTCTACGGGGGTAGAAGAAAAATTAAGTATAGTAAGGATAGGTAGGTAGTTAGAGGATAATTCGAGCTTCTAGCTAACTCTATAGCTAAGAATTCTCTCCTCTAGCTACCGTAATATAAAGATAAGGTCTAGAGTACTCTCGCTGCTACTATCTCGTCTAGTAATAGTGCCCCTTAGAAGGGCTAGGTTAAGATTAGCTACGGTAGCTATCTTAATTAGGTTATCCGCTAGAGTATAGTATATTAGGGAGGTTATACCTTCCTAGATAGGATGGTAGAGGTTAAAGTCCCCTAGGAGAATATACTCCCCTAGTTTTCTAAGAACTTCCGGTAGAAGAGATAGGGTTTCTAGCGCTGTACTAGTATAAGAGGCTAGCGGGGGATTATAGTAGTTATAGATATAGATTATATATGTCCTAGTAATAAGGGATAGTGTAATAAGATCTAGTAAATAGACTATTGCTTGCCAGGAGTCGGGGCTAATAGCCTTGCTTATAAAGAAGTAGGTTCTTGCTACTCTCTCCTAGGAAAAAACTATATAGTAGGTAGGGTATCTTACTATTATCTTAACCCTCGGGTTCCTCTAAGGTTCCTAGATAGCTAGGATATAATAGATCTTTAGGTCTACTTCCTTAAAGAGCGGGAGTATTACCCTATCCTTACTCTTATAGACGTTATACTATATAATAGAGAGAGAGCCTATGTCTAATATTGACTTCCTTCTATCTCTAAGTCCGGCTGCGAGGGGGCTAGTGGTATAGGCTATAAGGAGGGAGTTCCCGCGGGCTTCTCTAAGGCGTGTTATAAGCTATTAAGTCCGGTAAACCTTATTTAGTTAGGAGGCGGAGGGCGGCTTAAGTCTCTTGGCCTGCCTGGTCCCCTCTTAACCGGCTCCTCCTCTCTAATCCTCTTTCTTAGTCTAACGGTTAACTAGTTAGTTTAAGGCTGTGTTTTAGTTATTAGGGGTTCTTCTCGGTATCTTTCTAGTACTACTAGGCGGGCCTAGGCGGCCTTAGTATAGTAGGCTCTACGTGCTAGGCAGGAGTTGCTCTAGGCTATATACCTTTAAGAGTAGTTTACGTACTATATACTTTCCTTAGGGTAGTCCCTAGTATTATATACCTTACTATACTATCCGCACTTTTCCTCCTTTTTATAATAGTTAGTAATATATCCGTAGGCCTAGCACTTAAAATACTAGGTTACTATAAAGACTACGTTATAGTACTACGCTATATAGATAGTAAAGTTAATAACTAGCCCCTTATTAATAATCTAGTTAGCGGTTTTAAGATTTATAGTGCTAAGGATAATAGCCGAGTAAGTTTTCCCCTCTAGGAGCTTCCTCTTTAGCTAGGCTAGCTTGCTAATACGTAGTCCTAGGTATAGAGATAGGTTTTACTTCTAGATAGTTTAGATAGCTTAGGGGTCTATAGTATCGATTCCTTCTCGAGGGACGTTATATACTAGTATTAAGTATAGCTACTAGTTAGGCCTAACTTCTTTTCCTAGTCCTATAGTCTATTCCTAGTCCTAGAGAAGGGCTATTCTAGTTACTTTATCCGGTATAAAGATCCTAACGTCTCTACTAGGGAGCTTCTTAGTAGTAAGTACTTTCTTATACGCCTAGCTTTTTCCTACCTAGATCTTTCTAATAATTACCTTATTTAAGAGCTTAGCTATTTCTTATCTATTTACTATCTCTAGGAAGTAGAGGATAAGTTTAGTAGTAGCTAGGGGGGTAGGGGGCTTCGGGGCTGCTTAGGCTATAATTTATATCTAGCTACGAGTATTAGGTATAGATATAGAGGTAGCCTAGATACGGTTAACTATCTTTTAGACCTATTAGACCTCTTTAAGGATATCCTTAAGGCCTAGCTTCTTAGTAGCTGCCTTCTAGTAGATAGTAATATAATCCTAGAAGATTGTCTTAATAATATCGAGAAAATTTTTTACCTAGCTAGAGAGGACTAAAGAGAGGCTAGCGGATGTTTATAGGGCTTAGAGGAGGATATCTGCTGTTTTTAAGGCTCTCTTAACGTATTCTACGCTATACTAGGTACTCTACGGTTTCTTAGGGGTATATTAGGGCTAGGTAGAGGTAGTTACTAGGGGAGGCTGTTCGCCTCTTCCTATATCCTCTATATTAACTACTTCGCGGCTATAGTTATCTTAAGTACTATTTTAGAACTCGCGAAGCCTAGGAGAGTTCCTAGGGCCCTCTCCCGGCGCCGTAGCTTAGAATCGATTTTTTAGTATAGTTATATTTTTTTCTCTCTAGGAATATATAATTCCGATAAACCTATCGAAGTAGAAACTAATATATTAGGATTCGCCCTCGGAGTATATCTTAGCTAGCCTAATAATTAAGGCAGATAGTACCTAATCGCGTTTTACTCTAGGAAGTTCACACCGGCAGAGCTTAATTACGATACTTATAATAAAGAACTCTTAGCTATCGTCTTAGTATTTAAGTAATAGAGATACTATTTTAAAGAAGCTAGCTATTAGATAGTAGTATATTACGATTATTAAAACCTTACGCGCTTTACTACGACTAAGGAGCTAAACCGACGATAGATTCGCTAGTTAGAAGAAATAGCTTCCTACGATTTTAAGATTATATATAGAAAAGATATAGATAACGCCGCCGCTAACGCGCTTAGTAGAAGAATAGACTATATAGAAGGACGAATCGAGCCGTATTCTATAGTATTCGTAGTAGATAGCGATAGATCGCTTACCCTTGCCAGACCGTCTTTCCTAATACTTCGTATTAAGTTAAACCTATAGTATTAGACGATCCGAGAAGTATACGTATAGGACTCCTTCGCGTAGGAACTTTTAGCGCTTAAGGACGACCCGCGTATTACTCGAGATAGGGAAGAAACGCTTCTCTTTAAAGGATTAATCTATATCCCGGTAAGACTGCGAGAAGTACTAGTTAAGAACATGCACGAAGCACCCGCGTATAGATATTAGGGCATCGATAGGATAACCGAAAGAATTACACGAAACTTCTACTTCCCAGGGTTACGGAAGATAGTTTAGCGTATAGTCTCGCAATATAATCTTTATATTAGAAGCAAAGCTGCGACATACGCTCCGTACGGACAACTATAACCCCTAGAAGTTCTAGAACGACTATAGTAATTAGTTACGCTAGACTTTATTACGAAGCTACTATAGTCGAAGAACTCGCTTATCGGAGTTAAGTACGACTCGATCCTAGTCTTTATCGACAGACTTACGAAGTACGCTTACTTCTTACCCTACCTCGAGGCATCGAATATAGAATAGCTAGCTTATACGTTCCTCCGATATATCTTCGCGGATTACGAAATACCGGAAGAACTAGTTTCGGATAGGGATAAGCTAATACGTTCTAAATTCTAGTAAACGCTTATACGTTAACTTGGGGCTAAGAACAAACTCTCTATAACCGTACACCCGCAAACGGATAGTTAGATAGAACGGATAAACCGGACTCTCGAATAATATCTCCGCTATTTCGTTAACTACCTATAGGACGATTAGGCTATATAGCTACCTATAGTATAGTTCGCCTATAATAGCGCTAAATAAGAGTTAACTAACGTATCCCCGTTCTTTGCTAAACTATAGATTCGAACTAGACGCGTATAGAGAAGCTATTCTAAGTCGAAAATTGGCTTAGTAAGGTATTCTTAAAGCCGAGCAGCTAAAAGAACTATATAAAGCTATTAGTCTCGACCTCGAGCATATACGAATTATAATATCTAAGTACTATAATAGACGGCACTAGGCGGCACCGAACCTTAAGAGGGGGGATAAAGTATACCTCCTTACAAAAAACATTAAATCGAAATAACTAAGCGATAAATTAGATTTTAAGAAAACCGGTCTATTCGAAATTTTAGAAAGACTCGGAAACGTTACGTATCGACTCAAATTGCCAACAACGACACGGATAAATTCCACCTTTTACGTAGTATTACTCGAGCTAGTACTAGAAAACGCTATAATCTTAGAAACTCTAGAAGAGATAATCCTAGAAAACCTAGATGCCGAAGAAGACGAATACCCAGTCGAGAAGATCTTAGACTACAAAAGATTCGGACATCAGCTTAAATATCTTATTAAATGGGAAGGATATAGAAACGAGGATAACCAATAGGTACCAAAGGACGACATACACCCAGATCTCGTTATAGAATTCCATCGCCAAAATCCTGATCTCCCACGGAAACGAGGTCGTCCCCGAACGAGAACAACGGGAAACCCTCAAGGAAGGGAGACAAACGAGCAGAATTCATAGGCTTAGGAGAACGCGAAGACTTCGCATTAGCCATAGGTTCGCCGGCAGATTCGGTAGACACAGCCACCTACGGCGCAGCAGGATCCACCGTCTCGTGACGTGGCCGCTTTAACGCGGACGGACCCTTAGAATTTTCAGGGTCAGGAAGGCCCCCAGACGAGCTAGAAGCCTCAGCCCTCTCAAGCTCCTCGAGCGTCTCGAAACCCTCACGAATCATACGAGAACGACGCTCCTTTAAGAAACGCTGCTGTTTACGAAGGCGCTCTAGCTTGGCGGTTGCCAGCTGAAGAGCAGCAAAGGTCGCGCTCTCCTCCGCCTCCAAACGCGCCTGCGCCCGATCAAGCTTATCCACTAGAAAGGGGAATCATCTCAACCCCGTTTAAGAGGATGTCCCGGAGTTGTCGTTTACGAGAAAGGGTAGAACGATGCTGCTTAGCAGGACGAGGAACGTCTTCGCCACCATCAGGACAAGCGCGCTTTAGAGTTATTACGGAAAGACTTACGGAAGGAAGAACCAAGGAGCCCACTAAGGAAGATATACGAAAAACGGAGAAATCTTCGGGCCGAAGATCCTTAAGGGGGGGGATAGTGTTACGGCGCAGCCTCCACAGGAACATAGAAAGAGAAGATGGGGGAGCCCGCAGAGAGAACCCCACTAAGGGAAGGGGAAAGGCGCCACGTGACCCCGCACGTGAGCCCCCACCAGGACCCACATGTCGCCCTCTAAAGCCCGGGCGACATAGAGCAACTATCGCCCAGTATAGCCCCGGCGACATAGGGCAATACATAGATTATAGATAATCTCCTACGTGTATATAAACCACACTCCTTAGATAGCTTTGACCTTCGTGGTCAACTTTATAATAGAATTTGGACTCTATTGGTAACAAGGCCTTCGCACGCAGTGCTCAGTCTTCAGTCGTCTACTCGTTTCTCACGTACCTCTTCTTGTACCCACTCAAGGAAAACCCTTCGACAGGTTTCCACCCTCTTTGGTGTTTGGATCCTTAGAGGTAGAGGCCCGCTCGTTACATCCTGACGGAAGCATACGGAAGCATACCTCATTTCCGACCCTTTTCCTGAGTGGCAGCGGCGATACATTTTACTTGTCTATAGGAACCGCAGTCAAATTGTGCTTGTGTATAAAACCGTTCTTCAAATTCTTCAGATCATCAAGCAAAAGTTCCTCGCGGATGCAAAAAGAAAATTTATCATGCGCTGTTTTCCGATCCTTCTCTTTCTCTCTACCTTAGTGTTTGCAGCTCCCCCGTCTGCTATGGACGTCAAACAACTCCAGCGTCGTGACTTTTGCGGCGAAACTTGCATCCAGGATTCCCCATTTGGCTGCTCTTGTTGCAATCCCGACAAGAAGGTCGTAGTCACAGACGTCTGCTTGGACGGAAATCAAAACATCATTGCCGCCGATTCTGACGGTCAGTGCACCAAATGTCCTGAAGCTGTAAGTGAATGGATCCCAAACACTCCAGCACTGGCTAAAGCGTTGCCTAGGTGAATTACAAAGGAACATGCTACGTACTGCCATCACTTTACCCCTTAACTTATTCAAACTGGGACTAACGTGGAACAGCGTATTTGGGGTTGCGCAAACCTGTAACGAGCGGGCCTCTGCCTCTAAGGATCCAAACACCAAAGAGGGAGAAAACCTGTCGAGGGTTTTCCTTGAGTGGGTACAAGAAGAGGTACGTGAGGAACGAGTAGACGACTGAAGACTGAGCACTGTGTGCGAAGGCCTTGTTACCAATAGAGTCCAAATTCTATTGTGAAGTTCTATTGTTGAAGTTGACCACGAAGGTCAAAGCTATCTAAGGAGTGTGGTTTATATATACGTAGGAGATTGTCTACAATCTATGTGCTCAGTTGATAGAGCGCGATCAGTTGGCCTTGGCAACTGATCGAGGGTTGCTAACTGAGCGTACCAGCTCAGTTGGCTCTATCTGCTCAGTTGGCCTTGGCAACTGAGCGGGTGGGTCCAACTGATCGCGAGGGTCACGTGACCTCGGATCCTTATGACTCCGACTTCTGTCGTTCCCTGCGGGGCTGATCCTCAACTTCCTCAACCTGTGGAGGCTGCGCCGTAACAAAACCGTAATGCTTCGTAGCGGACATCTTAACTCAGATGGCATGATCGAATGAAAATTAGAGAGCTTTGGTAGACAGTTTCTTGCAAATACATCTACTCAATGATGTGACAATATGAAGTTTGCACGAGTGCTCCGCGAACCACTTAGTATACATCTTGGTAGAAAAGGTCGGTCTTTGTGATCCATAAGTAAACTTTTATCTCCTGAAGCTTGTCATATTTAAGTATACTATTCGCTTGTACAGAGAGGTGCTGCTGCCAGCGGTCAGCGCCAAATACGAATCCTAGTCAGGACTGCCATAAGGAGTGGAAGCATTTATCCGGATAGCTTTGTTACTAGAAACGTAGAACATTCACGTCCGGACGGATAATTTGATTCTCCATAGTAGTTCTACTATTTCTGGCTCGTTTATGGGGATTTCGTATTCGGCACTGACCGTCGGCTGCAGCACCCCTCTGTAGGCTCGAGTTTCTCGGTCCTTCTAAATTAAAGTATTCGGCATCCGTTTCGTGCCGCACCTTCCCGACTATTCTTACCGTTGCGTAAGCTTAATCGGGAACGACATTTGGCTGGAACTCTGGTGACTGAATGCTATGCTTAGCATTTTCCTGGTGCATACGGCCTCGCCACCAATATAATTAGAACTGACCTCGGGGACCTCGAGAAATCCAATGGCCTCCGTCCGATTTGCCTCTTTATGTTTCTGGGTATTGTTCGTCTACATTAGAGTTCAATTAAAGGAAAAGCGAAGCCTAAATCGTATGAGGCGAAAGGTAGTCTCAGCCAAGAATGATGCGGCTTAACGGCCTCGTTATCAGCGGCGGTGAAGCTGGGACGGCTGCTCACTCCAAGCATAGAAGGCCAACCTTCTACTCTTATTCCGCTTAGTATGATTGACTTATCACGCATAACCGTAATTGTTTATATTCTTGTTGAGAGTATGCATGCCTGCTCATTCACTTCGCCGCACTCAATGGTGGCACGTCCTTTTGACCGTAAATTTTAACAGTCCTGCCACGCAAATTCAAAAGGCGCGCAATCCACAGTCGGCCGAGATGAAGACGCTGAGGGAGGCATCTTGACTGGAACTCCAGCGCAAACGGATACTGCATATGCGTCCAAAAATGCTTATCGCTCGACGGCTGAGAAACTTGCTGGTAAACACATTAGAAGTACCTGTAGAATGCTACTCCGCTGTTGACAAATCCGCCGAACCTTCTATTATATCAAACATTATCGAGTGCTTTAATACACATTGGATAGCTTTATCCCATTGTCCCAATCGAGCTTCATGAACTTGCAAACTGTTTCTTTGCTTCTTTTGTATGGGTGAGAGGAGGGATGGTATCATTGGCTACGGAGCACCACGGTCCAAGTTATACCACATGAAGACTAGCGTTGCGGCAACCAAACTCAATCAACAGCCCGAGCCCACCCAACGATAGTCCTCATCATACATTACCATGCGCGCCTCCATGGACAAGAAACCAAGGCAACGGTAGTTGCCATATCGCTTTGTGAGTAATATCTTGATGAAATTTCTGCTGCTCTTGCTGACAATCGCAATCCTCGTCCTCAGTGATCCTGTCGGTCTTAGTTCGAACAATGGACTCCCCTCAAATCTCCAAACCAGCCTCAAAGCTGTCCGAGTGGCTCAGCTGCACGTCGTTATTTGGATGTCTTTCCCCGAGATTCATCCAAGCGAACCCAACGCCCTTTCCCGGCCCCTTTCTCTGATCATTATCCTCGGTTTCTCGCCGTTTTCTCACCAATCCTTGGATGAATCCATTCGGTTTTGCAATATCGTAGAATATATACTATCACCGACCATAAGTCTCTTATCCGAGCATAGAAGGTTCACCTTCTATTATCTCCGCTTGGTGTAGTTGGTTTATCTTCATTGTTCGCCGTGATTTTCGGTCGACCTCTTAATCGGACTTTACAATGTTGGAAGTCCGGATTTAGTGAATTAAGACTGCTTTGATGCCCGGCAAAGTCCAAAAAGCTAAAAGCCTGAATCCGGTAAGCAGCCTGGCAGAATGTTTCCCCACGTGACGTTGATAAATGATGCCTTAATCGAGTTGTTCGCCCGGTGGATGCCTGAATTTCACCGGCCGAATTCCCGCCGCCGCGTTGCCGGATTGCCGCCTTCCGCCCTCCGCTCTGCGGCTCGGCGCGCACCAGTTTGCCGCCAGGCAGGATTCTGCCACCCTCAAGGATTCTGCCGGTGTGACCACTTAGCGCCCTAAACCAAAAGGTCGTAATCATACACGCTCCAAGCTGCGCCTGCATAACAATACTGACCGGACTCTGCCGAACACTTTGACCTTTGCCCCACTACAACTGAGTGATCGGCAGAATTGGCTGGAACTGCTGAAATGGCGGGAAACGGCGCTTGGATATTGCTCGCCACGTCGTCCTGTCGTATGCCCATGTATTGTATCCTTATTTAAACGCTTGCAACCACTCTCTACTGGCTCTGTATCACAAGCTTCTTACCCTCAACCCAATGCAAGCTTCTCTCTTCTACTCGAGCTCGAACTTCTCCCGATCCGAGCTCATTCTTCTCTAATCCGCACCCTATTGCGCAATCGCGTGCCTGTCTATCATTATGGCACCTCGCAAAAGGAGAAGACTTGAAGGAGTGGATAACAGCGACATCTTCCGTCCTTCTGATGCTAAACGCTCGAGAACGGACAAGCCCGAGAGACTCCGTGAAGGATACGAGAAGATCCATGCAACCTTAATCGAGCGATGGAAGGAGTAAGTGCCCCATTGTCTATTTATATCATATGTTCTAATGTCCTTAAAGGTTTGAAGCGGAACTTATTCGTACCATGACCGACGGTCAGAAGAACAACTATGTGTCTGACCTTGAAAAGGCTCCAGACATGGATACTCTTGAGCGGTTCTTCCAGTTTTTGGCCAGAAATTATCCTGGACGATCTGATACACGAATGAGTGTTGAGACCTTGAAAAGGGATTGGTTCTTCCTCAGGAAGCTCGTGAGGCTTAGAACTGGGTATAAGTATGAGGAAGACGAAAACAGGAGCTTATTCCAGGTAATACTGAAATAATTATCCCTTAAGCAGCAGAGACGTTAATATTTTTTTTTAGTACATCGAAAGCCTCGTTCGTACAGAGGGAATTAGAGTCGATGCCTCTCCGAAAGGGCTGGCTACCTTTGATGTCGTCTCCGATGTTCTCTATTTTTTATGGGTTTGCGACGAGAATGTTTTCCACCACCCTCGAGTACGCGTTCAGCTGGCTTTCGGTATCCTACTTTCTGCCTTTACTGGTATCCGTCCCGGAGAAATCGTTGAAACAAGCTTCCGCCGAGGATCTAATGATGGCCTCAAGTATAAGGACGTCGAGATTTTGGTAACTCGAAATGATGGTATTTCACTTAGAGTCAAACGGAGGCTTAAGAAGGGTAGACGATATGATCCTACCGGAATGTACGTATTGCGGCACGTAGACCCCAAACGAAACTAACTCTAATATTAGAACCTGGAAAACTTTCAAACAGAAGCCGTCGAAGCGTTCAGTCTGTCTTGTAACATACTTCCTCGCTCTTGCGGTCGCTGACGGCGCCATAAACATGGACATGATCCGGACCGCAACCAAGAAAATTCCCGCCAGTGCGAATGCTGCAACCATTAAATTTGGTTCACGAATAGCGGAAATGCCTCTCATACGCGCACTGGACGACATGAAGCAGGGTATATCATCAGAGAAGATTCTCAGCTACTCCGTTTGGAACAATATGTTAGTAGAACTTGGCAGAAGAGCTGGTTACCAGGAGCCCCTAACCTCTTACTGCTTCAGACGAGGTTTAGGCAATGCTTTAGACAGTAAGGAAGTTGATTCTTCGGCAATGTTGCAAGTTTATACTGACCAAGGTCTTAGAAAAGGTTACTGCGGCCGAGCGTCAGGCCGAAATGGGACACGTCAACGAGCGCTTATTCCAACACTACATTTCGAGAACCAACGGAATCGACTCTCAGGCTATCATGATGGGCGAAGAGCAAGACAATAGCTTAATCGACTTTGTCCGCTCCATGAATTTGCACAGAGACATTCGGGCACCTAATCCAAAATCACTTGCGGCTTCTGGCTCCCGGGCACCACCCAGCGCGTACTCCCGCACCGAGTCCATGAAACGTTACATTGAGCAACAAAAAGAAGCAAAGCAGAAATATCAGGATTTTTTTCAGACGCAGTATCTCGATCCATCTCTCCCCGATTCCGATGAGACGTCCTCAGATGATGAAGAGTTCTCGTACATGGTTGCAAAAGACATACCACGTGTGGTTCCGAAACCGTCCAGACATCTGGAAACACTGTTGAAGTACGACAAGGCCAGAGCTCAGGTAGCGATGAATTTCTACCCGGCGGAGAAGAAAGAAGCAGATGACTTCCTTTCGCTCGTTGAAGCCGTACAACCCTTGGCTGAGATGGCAAATCCACGACCTTGGCATGGCTCTTACCCATTGACATCTGGAAGTGACACGTGCACATGGTGTGCGAATGAGTATACCAGCAAGTATGTCTTTACTCTCTAGAGGTCTACCTTCGTAGCACTGATAAGATTGCAGTGCCGGCCGAACCAAGTTTAATGCTCATCTGCTTTCTTGCCATAAGACGCACTGGATGAAGCAGAAGAAAAAGTATTTCGATTACCCTCTCTGGAAGAAGCCCGAGACACCCAGTATGGCGTGCTTAGATATACAACCTTCGTCTATTTCCGAAACTGTCGTTGCAGTGGTTCACAGGCTCAGGCAGTCTAGGTGCCAATGGAAAGGATGTCAGCATGACTTCGTAGACAAGTCAGTCAACGCAATTGCACAACACATCAGTGGCCACAGCTACAATCGCGGAAAGCGCTGTCGGTGGAGTGGCTGTTATGTCGGTGCTTCCGACCCGAGACAGTTGAGCGCTCACATGCTCAATACCCACGGTATTTTTTCCAACTACACACTTCCAGACCAAGCGTTCTATTGCCACCAGTGCGCAGAATGGTCAGAGTCTTTATACTCATGGGACAAACACTGTGAAGAGCACGTGGAAAAATTGAAGGACCGTTTCTGTGGGAGAATCTGCCGGGAACACGTAGTAATCTGTGCTGCGTTGTGTCCATTCTGTCTGGGGAAATCAGGCACACCATTAGAACGGTACCGTCAGTTCACAGGTAATGACGCCAAACTACACATTCTCAAACATATCTCTGACCTCGGTAACCTTACCTATGAATGCCCATATCCTCTATGTAATGAGACAATTGCTGGACTAGAAGGGGCAAAAAAACACATTACAGATGTGCATGGCATTGGTATGGAGGTACACGAGAGACCTAAGATGGAGTATGTATCCAGAGAAGAAAGAAGGGACAACGATACAGTTAGTAATGCATTGAAGGAGACCGATAGTGATGAGGTGGTCCTGATTTTATGACTACTATATCTAGGACGGAAGTTTTATATGTTACGGTTTGAACCCTGAAGGTGCCTTGGATGATTCCTGCGGCAAGACCCTGGGTCGAGAGGACCCTAAAGCTCAACAAGAAAACCCTACAACTCGGTACCAGTAAAAGAGAACTTAGAAGGATATATAAAGACCTTGTCTTTACTCGAATCTCGCTTTCTTTTCTTTTTAGCTTAGTCTTCTCGTAGATAGCAATGCCACTGCATTTCCGCGAGTGCACCGGATGCAAGCCATCACATTATATTTATATAATTACCTTAAAGTGCTCTATTTTAGCTAGCCTATATTGTTTATATCCTCCTATTATTAACTAATAGTTATAATCTATAGAACTAGAGGCCTTCTAAAAGGAAAGAGTGCACCATTAGCGCCATAGTAGACTTTTATAGACGGCTTAGATGTTACGGGTCGAGTTTACGGCGTAGCACCCAGAGGTGGGGAGGAAGGTCGGAACAGGTGCAGCACTCGCTTAGAAAATATCCGTGCCGAGGATCACGGTCACGTGGCACGCTAAGCCCGTGATCCAGCAGAGGATCACGACTCCAGCCTAGTGATCCAAAAGGGGATCACCGTGGTCCCTAGTGATCCATCTCTATATATATATCACACTCTCTTATAGTAGATAGAACCTTCGTGGTCAATTCCAATCATTGCTTAACACCCATCTTGTTTACCTTCCCTGCCTGGCTACGGCTGCTATCCCTTTGCATAAGTGACATCCCGATAGCGGTAGCAAAACCCTTAGACGCTGCGCACCTCCCCGACACCTAAGTCCCTTAGGTTCCCTTGTTCCCAAGGCCCAGCGTAACATTAGATTAGTTTCGTAACATATTCCTATAAGTTTTAAATATTTTATATATATTGTTTTTTCCCTTACAACTAAAATGAAATAGGTGATGAACTGCTTATCTGCTACATCGCTTCATTCGTTCTCCGCTTGGTGTAGTTGGTTATCACGTTTGACTGTAATATATTGCGCTCGTCATTGAGCATTAGCAGATGTCATCAAAAGGTCCCTAGTTCGATTCTGGGAGCGGAGATTCTTTTTGGCTTTGTTTCGTCTTTTTAGAGTAACTACTATTACGAAGAGAACACAATGTAGATGAACGAAATGCCGGTGAAGATATTCCTTCCAAGTATCTCCTACATTCTAGCAGATACTCGAACGGTGGTGAAAGTCGCTATAGCCTATTTGCGCACAGTAGGCTAACCGTCCACGTAATTTCACGTCAGCTAGGAACGTCTCACACCTTAAATGACAAGACTCTAGTAATTTTCTTGCCTATTTTTGGCGTCTGGGCAACACTACATACAGTACCAGGACTTTCATGCGTGGCTTAGGCCTGCCACCGGAACTTGAAAGAGCTATGGTCTTATCACCTATTACAGCACTCTTCTAGATGAGTATCTATTGTGTAGCAGTGGACAGAGAAGGAATGATACAGAGTAATTCAATTTCTAATTCTTACCAACCGCTAAGTAGAAACCCGAGACCAAAAATGTTCCTCAAGAAGACTCATGAGGCCATTCGCGGCCGAAATACCAGAGTCTGAGGATTGGTCGTTTCTTGGATGACATCCAAATCCTCATCTGAATCCTCATCTGTTTCCCAACTTTCGTCCATGCTTGAACCTTTATCGCTACCATTTGCTTCGCCCTGTCCTGTCGCACCATTACTTATATCTGATGTGGCGTCTGTGGCCGAGGCGACATCTCCGTTCCATGGAAATTGGCCGTGGAACACTGGGGTAAAGTAGCCCAGACCTTGATCATCTTCGAAAAGAGGTTGGAGGATAGAGTTCAAAGCTTTCATGAGCCGTTCGGTCGCTCTCTTGACTGAGTCTGAGCGAAGGTCCACCGTTTCGTAAGTGCACCTATGGCCGGGCTCTTCGACCTTGCGTGGCCTAGTATGGATGTAATCCAACAACTCCATCTGACGCATCGCCTTTTTTTGACTCAAGATTTGCCCACTACTCCGTGCATAGTAGAGCGGGCTGAATAGATCCCAGGATGTCTCGAGGCTTGGATGAACAATGCTTCTGTAGTTGATGGCGAATTCTTGGCGCAGACAATGAGCGGCTACGATATAGCAGATGTCGTGTACGCCAAGTAGGACTCTCTCAATTCTCCTCGCAGCCGAGTAAATTAGGTCCTCAAACTTCTTCATCTCGCTCCTAACGAGAGTCTCGATGTGCTTAGGCAAATCTTCTCGCGGGGTACTTTTGAACCACTGGCCTACGGCATGTGGCATTGCCCGAGCGAAAAGGTCCTCATCTCGGATGATATCTGAAATCTTGAGAATCAGGTATGGGTCGAGTTCGGGGCTTAGGCCGGTTTCGGAGATGAACAATCCTTTGACATCTTGGGTATATTGATAAACATAGATTGCTTCGCTGAGGCTCAAGATGAAGTCCTTTTCATTAGAAGGTAAACCAGTAGGGAGTTCACGGCAGGAAGGGCAGATGAGACTAAGTATAGTCTTTTGGAAATCGTACGCGTCCGTTAATTCCTCCGGGTCGTGGGTATTTCCTCTGTGTAAACCGGAGGCGGCCTATAATCGCGTATCAGTGGTGAAGCGTTTCCTCAAATCAGGATGTTACTTACGAGCTCAGGAGAAATAACCCAGCAACACATTTGGTCTATGTTGATCCCGGGAACAAGAACGAATCGTTCTGGAAATTCGTTTTCTGGAAACATCGCGAAGTAGCCCGACCTAGCTCGCAACTCCTTTTTGCGTAGTCTGATGGTCTCGGAACCCAGAGATACGACCACATCACCTAATTCAAAGTTTATGGGTCTGCCTCTGGAGAAATCTTTTTGGCTCCTCAATCTTGTGGTTGGCGGATGGTACGTGGAGACGGTAGTGTCATCGAGATCGGCCGGACGCTTGGAGGCCATGTTGTCTTTGAAGAGGATAGCCTTTCGATGAGGAGAGGGTCTGCTTGATCGAATACTCAGTAAATTTATATTACAGAAGTAAATGAGACTTTCCCGCAAGCTAGTCGAATCTGATCTCCTGAAGCACCTTCAGCGGTGTGCTAGTTTGTGGGCATCATTGCTGTCCCGAAAGTCCCACAAGCCACGAAAGTCCGAACCTGCAAAGAGCGGTGAAGAGGGTTGATGACCTGTCAAATAATCGCATTTTGACACTGTATGGCGCTCTTATCTATGTTCCGTCCCAAGAAGGAGATCGTAGCATAGCTATTGAGGATTTAACCTAGCTCCGATAGTTCTGCCGAGACCCTCCGCATGAGTCCAGGAGCGGGTCTCTTCCACTCTCTGCAAGAATTCCTTAAACCAGCCCCTTGAATGTGGCAAGGACCTTTGAAATACTTTCTACGTGCTTCCCTTTCGATTTGCCGATGATACTCTTTTCTACTTATGGGTCCATTACCCAGTGTACCGACCCTCCTTTCTTCAAGCTTCTCTTTCCACCTTAAATGATGCTCTATTCCAGTACTGGAGACTAGAATCCATTCATAAAAATGAATACTACGAGCTCTAAGAAGGTCTTTCTTCCCTTTATGCTCATTTTCTTCATCTATCGGCTTAACGATTGCCACTTGAGATTTGCGTCCACAAGTATCAGCATCAGTCTCGAGGACTTTCATCCCGCCCGAAAATGCGGTACTCCACAAGTGACCTTGAGTACTTGATGATCCCTATTAAAGGCTTAGTGAAGTGTTCTTAATTATCCGGCAAAAATATTTTCATACAGTGTCAAATAGAATTGGGATGATCCCGTCTTCGATCGGTGAGCCGTGATTGAGAATATGGCCCACGTTGAACAAGAGAGGAGAACAAAGCGGGCGACAGGAGATTTCATCGTCGAGGACTTCTTTAAGGTAAGAGGTCCCGCGATTTATGTTTGCACTTGGGGTCCGAGCGATCATCTTGTCGTTCGCCTCCAAGTACACGAAGTGCATATATATGCCGCTCAGAAACCTCGCGCTTTTGTTCACGCTTCATAATTTATGAATCTTGTATGATTGCCAAGAACAAACGCACGATTAGGGCATGCTCGATCACGCGCGCCATGCAGCCAAGTACCAAAGCAGCTCCACGGCCGTGCATCATATCATGGCCCACCGTGCGTCACTGGCCATGCGCAAGCCTATTCATGCTAGGTGAATCAAATGATTCGGCGTGGGTTACACGAAGAAGCATCCTTCCGGCTTCTCCGACAGTAGCTCTTATTCCCGTCACCGCAATGACTGAGAGTGGATCTGAGAACATGTCGCGCTATTGGCAGGAAAAATCAATTTAACTACTGGTGAAAATTTTCCTTAACCTCTGAGGTCGACTCGCATCTGCCGTACTGATCTTCGTCGTAGGTCAACTGCCTTACCCGTGCCTATTTATTCCTTGACTATAGCACGTAGTAGCACTTCTCTCTCCGTTCTATTCCAATCCATAGTACCAAAATTTTCTTGTATTGAAATTTCTGATTCGGTCGTGAGGTGAATATGCCCGTGGCATCGTGTAGCAATAATCTTTCTCTTGCCTCTGGAAGCATTTCTGTGATATAATTCTGCAATGCAGCCATTCGCTCGACATTCAGCGAAGAAGGGGCCGTTGTGTTGGCGAAGAAGGTCATCATCCGCTTTTTGCCTGTGGGAGCTAAATAAACCCAATGAGTATGGATCTTAAAACTTTAACTATGATTATGTCAATGCCATCTTAGTCTTGCTATGATTCTGGATAAGTACATAATACCTGCAGTGATAATACTGCTCCATTTATCCTAGCTTTGAATACACATCCTTCGTCCTTAGTCCTCAAAAGCTTGTTAAATTTGGCGTCTGGATAAGGATCCAATTGTGGGCCAAAACAAATCGGAGTGGTTCTCTCGACGATGGTTTGAAGGGGACGGAAAAACCTTCTTGAGTTTTCTGGCAGCTTCCGTGAGTTTGAGGCATTGCCGTGGTAGAATTTTGGAAGGACGTGGCGGGTCGAGAACAGGCAGCAAAGGATCAAGTGGCAGGATACCATATGTAGGATTTTGAGTGGACCGATCAAAAATTGAAGCGCATCGCACGGGAAAATTCCCCACCTTGACAAATACCCTTGGTTGCAGGTAGTGGAGATTGGTCTTTTTGCGGTGACAGCGATTGAGATCACACCCTTGATCTATTATCCGAGCGAAGCGGGTCTCGACTCAATGAAGGAAAGTTCAACCGGTGGCTTTTCTCCGACTAATGCACTTTCCCGCTGGCAATGGCTATAAAATCTTTCGAAAAAGCTCGATGTCCCACAACCCATCGTTCAATCAAGCAGACTGTCCCTACTATAGCTCTGTGTCTCCCACTTGTCGCCATCCAAAATCAACTATGAATATTTCACTCTTGGTCAAAGAGAGAGAATTCGAGTCAGGCACTCATGGGCTAGGTGAGGCCTCCCAAACCTTTCCGTATCCATTATCCGGTTTGTCTCCATCTCAAATGGCATGGTATTAAGCTAATACCTTGATGCAGATGGGAAAATCTCTTCAAAGAACTCAGATCACAGCTACGGAGACGCTGGGAGCCAACTTCACAATGACACCAGTAACGACCTTGAGAGGGAGGGTCTCGAGTTGGGAGAGGAGATCATGCGTGAGTGGATCTTTTGAAAGTCTATTCAACGATATGCTGAGTTGCACGCACCAGAAGCTCAAGTGCCAGAGGAACAATTTCCCTACGAAGAGGACCCGTGGAACAACCCTTATCAGACTAAAGCCGGGCAAAATCAGAAGCAAATTAAGGCTCTACTGGAAGATCCGGGTGTCTTTATAGCCTCTCTCAGCTATGAAGGATTTCCGTTTCATCCAGACTACTATGAAGAGTTGAGGAAAGGCCATCCTTCCTGGATCAAAGACATGGACATGTTTCATGTCACTTACATGGAATTCAACCCGAAGTGGGGTAAGTCGGCCTATCCACCAACAAGGCTATGAACTAAGTTTAGAACAGATTCCCTCGACGCTCTCACGCCTACAGTTGAGTACGGGAGCAAAGCTGGAGACCAAGCCACAAACGAAGCTGATGACCAAACTACCGGCCGTACGGCCTTTGAATGTAAGCATGTACAAGGAGAAGTCTCACCTCATGAAAGTGTGAGGGAGGTAGGTATTCCTATTGAATGTAGGCCTGCTGTCTTCCATGTTGATGGTCTGAGAGAGGAATATTCTCAGGACATGGTCGAAAAGAAGAGACAGGAGGAACCAAAATTCGCCGAGAAGTCCCGCAAAAGGTCAGCAGATGAGGAAATTAGTATCGCAGAGAGGGTGAAGACGTTTCGCCGTAAATAGGAGAATTGACGCCCCTGTTTCTGCAGAGAGGTGGCTATCTAGAAAAGGCACCAGGGCTTAGGTAGTCGATTTACTATGTATGCTATGAACTACAAGATCTCAATGTCCATGCAGCTTGTATATATCTCTTGCTCCCATTGTTGCGGCTGCTCATTGAGTAGCGTCGGCCAGCTCCAAACCCAGTAGAGCGTGTAATTGGTACCGGCTTGCAAATCAGATGGAAGGCGTAATGCTATTCCACACCACAAATCTCTCCCCTCTCTCTCTGTATGCCTTCTTTGTGGCAACGCCTGACGCCTTACAGACTCCTCACTCTCATTAACCTGGTAGCATTCGCCGTCATCAAAAGGCGCCTCCGCCAAGAGGATACCCCTTCCATCTCCACCGGTGCCGTCTTTGTTCCAAACTCCGTGAATGCTCATGATCTTGTCATCTTGTGAGGATCTATTTGTCCCGTACACCCAAACAGTTCCGGCAGTCGGCTTTCGTGGTAAGCTTGCGCCGTCATCCCGGTACCTCAGCGTTACATGGCCATTCTCCTGATATCTAAGTAGGAGTTTGCTCGAAGCTGAAATTTGCAACATAGGGCTATAATCTGTGACATTAGGCTTTCTCTGGGTGGACTTACAGATATTGTCCGTAGCGAGAATCTCCGACCGCCCATTTGGAGGTATGAGGTTCTGCATCGCGAAGTCATTAAACGCTGGGTTTGGTCCAGGTGTGGAAAACGCAAGAACACGGGGGACTACTTTCATGAGCACTGAAAACGACTCAGTCTGGCTGGTATCTCACCGTTTCCTCGTATGTAGCCGGGATCGCCCGTGAGATTACCGTCTTCCGCGAGCTGGTATACATCGTCAACCCAGGAGTGACTAACAGATGCGTGCGCGAGGCAGAGAATGATAGCAAAGATACAGGGCAGCATTTTCGTTTTGCTTGCTGTTGATTCTGATGGTGTCGATTCCCATAGAAGGTGGCGTTATGTTTATATTTATCTTTGCGGGAACAAGTACAGTGGACGACACCGCCGCAAAGCTGCCCTCCAGGAAGTCTATATGTGACTGACTCGTAAGGCATGTTTGACAGTGTCGGAAAAGCGCATGAGAGATGAAGTTCTTTGACGAAGGCATGCAGGGTTGGAAGATGGATGCCAGCTTTGGGCATGCCGGCCGTCATCAATGCAACGGATGGCAGAAAGCTTGACGCTTGCAGGTGTTTCAGTGCTGGATGCCAGGATCCTGGAATTGTCTGCAAGGGCTACGGCGCTAAAGTCATGACGACCCTACCCCCAAAAAGCTATCTTTACAACATGCGCAAATATAAAGTGATTTGATTGTCCGGAAATTTGCCAACTGAAAAAAAGTTGCAATATTTGATTCTGGTTCAGAAAAGGGCGCTGGTTTCATTTAGTGCTACGCAGCCATGGAGCCAATCAAGCGAGAACCCAGCGACCGGAACACTGTCTCGGATCTGCCCGAATCCATTCCTTCATCCGAGATAAGCTTCGGTCCTTTCGTCATGCCAGAGGTCGAATACGACAGAAACAGCGGCTGCGCCGCTGAGTCCGAGGAATCCTGTCCTCAAATGCACTTCTTGCCCCCAGATGAAGGCAAGTGCGCAGCCCAGATGCTCAACATCGAAATTATGGCGCATGCGCACACGGACATGGCTCTTCAAATGGCTACCATTAAGGCTTCCAACCTCGAGAGACACTACACTCACCAGAGCATCGCCCTTGCAGCTTGGCAACACTACTACCAGGTGTCTGTGGCCAAAATGCAAGCGCAAGAAGAAGAAATTGAGCGACTGAAGGAACAGATTGAGGCTCTCAAACAGAAGAACGAAGCTCTTTTTAAAATTCAGCAATGCTCTCGCGGTAGTTTTAGACCTGCATCGAGGTAGGAAGGTGATACGCAGTGAGCGAAACAATGGATGGTTCATTGAAACTTTAGTTAGCTTTAGATGCGTGAAGCGATTGCAATGCTCAGAGTTTTTCTCCGCTGAATCAACCTGATCGGTTTGACTACTAGCTAATTCTACCTATTGCACCCTTTCTTCATCGCTGTCCGTCAAAATTCTGTCAGAAAATGGAGAAGCAAGTCCCTGTGCCCATTCGACAAGCTCGTGATTCCCATCAGCACGAACCAAAGCCAGTCCTCACCACGATGAACCAGGAACCAATAGAGATCCCAATCGCGACCCAGAGGATCCTGTTCAACTCCATAATCAAGTGTCCAAAAACCAAAGCTGTCGAGCACCTCATCATCGTTCCCTTCCAGAAGCAACTTCTCCTGAAAATTTTTAGGGAAATGAGAAAATTCGCCTTCGAAGCGCTCTTTCTTGTCGATCTCTCCTGGAATATTCCACTTGTGCCTTTTACTGTAAAAGACAAGACCGTTGGTAGCCCAAACCTTCAAGCCATAGACGACTCTATTGGTTACAAGCATGTTCTTGTATTCGTGGAAGGCTCTATGAGATGCCGCTGGTGGTGGTATCTTGTAGCACTTTCCATTTGCCCATTTGGAAACCTCTATTCCATTGCCATCATCACGGGCTAGGCTCTGTCGCTTGGTGCTCAAGGAGCCTATGCAAACATGAGTTACGGGGAGACTACAAATATTCGCGAGCACTTACATAAACCTTCTGCTTGAGATAGGCGACCGAAGAATTTTTGCTGGTCGACGCTGAGAGGAGCGATGGAATGGTTGTGGTCATCTGTGCCCCCCCCGAAGAGGTTCTCAAACATTGTATCAAGGTGTGGAGTGCGAGGCATGATGAGCTGTGTCACACAGGATCAGCGAAGAGTGGCGGTGTATCTTGTATTAAACAGGCCGGCCAGACAAGTGTCAGAAAGGCCAGCACCGGGAATGCATCCACATGGAAAGGTTTGCTCTTCACATGCAGCATGCAAGCCGGAGTCATGCTCATGCTCATGATCAATTACCAATCCTTTGGTGGCTTGGCCCACAGCTGTCTGAGCGCGTTTGGCACATTGAATGCTGTGCCGCACCAATCCTGAACCCGGTCTATCCGCACGCTTGATGGGAAAGTGTATGCATGAAACCCTAGGATCGGCAGTGGTTCTTGTAAGAAGACGCTTCAACTCAGCATAGAAGGAATTGCGGTGAGAAGATCGACTTATATTTATGACACGAACATGGTACAGCACAGATTAAGCAAAGATTTGGATTTCTCAAATAACATTTCAATCTACTGACTGGCATCTTCTATCAAAGGAGGAAGAGGACGAAGCATGGTAGACATAAGGGAGCTGAGTACTAATGAGCTGAACGGCAGCAGACTGATTTAAGTTGGAGACTCACACCAGAATGACCTGTGGCTTACACGAGCTTTCTAGGTAAAGGTCACTTTTGCGTTGGTTTGAGGTAGGTTCGAGGCGGCTTCGGTGTTCCAGTCGTGTCGTATCCACCACGTCTATTCATTTCGTTTTGAGTGTGCATAACTAAATAGATCAGACTAATCATCATTTAATTGTGGACACAGAAGCTTACCTGCCAGTAAGATGAGGAAGGAGTGAAGTTTGTTGATCTGAACAATGCTCGAGCACAAAGCGTGGTCATCCCCCTTAAATGCCTCGAGTGGCCCTATGCTGGTCCACTGAAGGAATATATAGCGCCTAGATATCGTGGGGCTACAAGACCCATTCATGCTCGGGGGTTTGAGTCCGAAGCTGCTGGCGTATCAGCCTGCCCAGGCCAATACGAGTTGAATAGGCCCACCTTTGAAGCGAACAGCTTTGCCTACGGAACCAGTCCAGCCTGAAAATCGGTTTTGCTGTTTTCCCAGGTACCATTTTGCTCGAAATTGCATGCTGGTACAGGAACTCTCGCCATATTTTAGCGGAGAAGCATAGCTGGGGACGTCTACTTCCTCCATTTCCTTCTCCCTCTCCCTGCCCGGTGCTACGAATACTGGTGTGATTGAGGTCAACAGGGTCTATGCTCCAGGACCCAGGCCGTGCAAGGTCATTCCCGTGTTGCGTGCTGAGACCTACGTTGAGCGCCCACCGGCCATTTCTCTCCTTTGGACGCTGTGTTTCCGAACATCTCCACCTATCCGCCATTTCCCGCCATTTCAGCAGTACCAGCGCTTCCGGCGGTGACGAAACCATGGTCCCCACAGTGGCAGCGACCCACCAAGTAGTGCAGGGTACCGATACGATCAGAGGGATTTTTATTTTAATTGGGGCTTGAGCAACCTTGCAGTCGCAAATGTCACTCCCTCCGTCCTCGGCGTCTCTTCGGCAAACGATGGCATTGCGAACCCCCACTTAGCACCCCCGCTTCCGCTTCGGCGCTGCAAGGCGCCTGGCCAGCTACTCAATTTGCTTCCTTGCTCTTTGCCTGAACGACCCACATAGCTCGGCTACACTTGACCTCGCTCGCTGTGTCGCCAGCGTGTGCCTGTCCTACTCCACTTTGCTTGTTGAGTAGTCGTTGTCACCCCACACCAGCGAAGCACAGCCGTGTAGCAGAGGCCCTTCAGAGCGAAATGCATACAGACCGGTATTCTGCAACGGAGTCTAGCCCGTATAGAACTACCGCAGGGGTTGCGACAAAATATGCACTTTACTACTTCTTGAAGTTGGCGTAGATCAGCCTCGCCGCCTATCAAACAATCAGGCTCTACCCGTCCATCCACTCTTAACTACCATCCATGTCAACGCTGCGAAGTTAAATGATGAGAGAAGAGGTACAGTAGCTTTGAGGTTGGTCTAATCTACAATATAAATTATTCATGGTAAGTAAAATAGCAAAGCGGTGGATCCGGCGAGCGCTCACCAGGGCCAAAGAACATCCTTATTAATGAGGGCAAAGTGGAAACTCCTCCCGTGGCTTCGCAACGAGCAAAGTACGTTCGGGGATCCCGTTTTTTTCTTCCTTTTGCGATCAGCTGAATGTATGCGCCCGCGAAGAAAAAGTTGCTCTTTAACGCGCAAGGACGGGGCTCAGTCTTGCAGCCGCGCCGGCATTGCCCGCCGGGCGGGAATCCGACCCTGTCCTGGAAGGAGAGGCAGAATCCCGCCAGGCGGCACACCAACCGCCCGCCCGCCAACACTCTTAAGCCTCGGGATACTATAACCCGGCCGCGGATACTGTGAAGGGAAATCCTGGCACGGCCTAGCGAGTTTAATTTTAATGGTTCGGGATCCTCGCCTTTTCGGGCTGCGAAAAGGCGTGAGGTTGTCACCTGTCAGTAGCTTTCTAATCACAATCACACTCTAGACAATGGACTATCTTTGGCTTTGCCGTCTACCGTCATTCAATGCTTAACAACTAAGCCGTCAGTAATATCTTTGCCCAAATGCGAGCGCTCTAGAGTGTTGGTCTTGCGGCCCAAGTGAGCTTGTATCGTAGGCTCGACCGTCGGTCGGCCGTTGGCCTTGCAAGATCCTCCAAGCGCTAGCTCAACACAAAGCCGGACTGTCTGGTTGGATAATCAGTGAAGTCAAGCACTGGCCACTATGGTGGGTTTACGAAAGATCATAATCACCGACCCCTGTCCGAGGTGGGCGGCAATCGTGACAATGGCACTTCGCCGAAATGCGCCCCTTCAGCACCGTACTTAAAATCCTGCTGTCACCAAAAAAAAAGAGGAACATTCTCATACACTCAAGATGACTTCCTCCCGCTCGGATATAATTCTTCGGTCTCCGACTACCCCCAACTCAAGTCTTGTACAGTTCAATTGCTGCTCGGCGGGCTGGTCAACAATCTATTCCGAACAGCTTGACGTGCTCGACTTCACGTATGTCCCGGAAACGGATCAAACGACCATGACAATCTCCATTGGCGGAAGGATATTCGACCTTGCCTGCTCTGCTGCTCTTTTCCCTTCCGCTGTTGCCGCAGTCGAGCTGTGGGCTCCCGGGCCAGAGATAACATCCTTATTCTCTAACCTTGCGGGGTTACTTCGCCGTCTCTGTGGAAAGCAGCTTCTGACTTTCAACCGAGAAAATGTCAGCCTCATGGCCTTCCTCCATATCTGGAACGTAAGGGCTGATCCATACGATGGACACTTTGGTCTCGGCCTTCCTACTCCCGGAAAGCGCATTGACGAACTCTTCGAAGGCATCGAATACCACGACACCGATCTCTCATGGTACGAATGGAACCTTATCACTGTTATGGAGAAGATGTCGGACACACATTTCCTAGTCACTATGAACAATCAGTGTTTTGGTTGTTACATACCGGAGGGGGCTTTCGAATACGAGGGTTATAGCATCTTTCTTCAGGAAGTACGAAGCTGGAAAAGAATCTCGTTCGCCCGCAATGTCCCTCCCTCCATCTCGCGGCTCTCTGGTTTTGTGTATTCACGATACAAGCCAACCAAGCTACAAGGGGTGCTCTACGAGTGGGTAGAGCCCAGTCATGCAATCCCATACTTGAGCAAGGTGCAGGTGGACGAAGTGCCTATTCAGCAGAGGAAGGCTTGGAGTGACCAGATCGAGCATGCTCTGGCGTTCCTACATGAGAGGTCTGCCAGCTTCACAAGGGAAGGATGTAAAGGGAACATCACCGAGCGCATCACGATCACCACCAACATGGAGGCACATTTGAGGCTTATCCATTTTGGTGATGGTGAGCCGCATCGTGGATCTATAAGGTTTGTTCCTCATCGAAGGGCAGATTACCGCGCACTCGCCCAGATTCGCAAATTCCTTAGGGTTGACGCGGACGCCACTTGCATCGTAAACCCTCAAACTGTCGGATTCCTCTGCATCCCGAGCGAGATTAGGAACAGGATCTACGAGCTGCTTCTGGTGTTGCCTGGCTATGTCAGATGGCACTGGGGCTACCGACATCAAATCGATGTGGTTGCAGGCCTGGAAAGTGATAAGATCGCTGGCATCGGGCTCCTTGGCACCAACCGACAAGTGCGTCACGAGTCACTGTCATTCCTCGTCAGTCGAAACAACATAGCCGTTGATGCTGTCTGGCTCAAACCATTTTTGAGAACAAGAATGCCGGTCTGCCGCAGTTTGGAGCCAACAGTGGTGGGCTCGTACCTCCGAAGGGCTACTGTCACCATTACGTTGACTTGTAATGACCGGAGTACAAATGAGCAGCGTAAAGGTATCAAAGAGCTTGTAAAGTATTCTTCTTTATTAAGCCATGTCGATCTCCTGGTTTACAACAAGCACACATGGTATTGGGAGGACGATAATATTTGGGCTGACCTTAAGAAATTACCCGGCGTGCACCTGGAGGAGCATCTAGATACTAATTTCCTCGATCGAGTGCAACTATATCAATCTTTTGTGATCTGATGGATGGAGCATTCGATGTACTGTACATAAGGAGATATCTGACTCTTTATTATTTTATTATTCGTATCAGTATTAGTTGTACAATCTTGGATAAATCTCACTCACCATAAATTCAACGTATGCGCCAAATAATTATAGGAACAAGGCGAACAACGTAAGCACACTCATGACTCTGGAGCCTGTGGGCTTGCCGCACCAAATTTTCGGCTACCTGAGCTACGAATTACCTCAATTTCTAAAGTAAAGCATGGTTCACAGACGAAAACCATCAGTTATCGCTGAACACCAGAACTCGATGCCTCCAAAACGCCGAGCCACGTCCGGAGCCACTCGTTCGAGCAAGCGGATACGTTCCAAAAACAAATCCGCATAAAACAAACCGCGCGATGGCTTTTCCCACATATCTCTTAGGCCTCTGAGCCTAGAAATAAACGAAGAAACTTTGTAGAAATGCTCTGGCTACCACTCCTGACACAGATGCGTTGCAGCAGGCGGTCGCTGCCCACAGCGGCGCGCTTCGATTCAGAGACTCTTGTAACTGAATTGTTCTTCCGAGTTTTTAACAGGCGCCTCCGCATCGCATACTACTTGCGAAGAAACGATCTGTGGCACCGAGCAGTACCGCACGTGCTTGGTCACTACATCGCTCATAAACAAGGCATTGGAGAGCACGACATCAGGCAAATACCACCAAAAGCTCAGGATTTCATTCAATCGGAGGGACGCTATGTTGACCAGAAACTCACATCGGCGATGCGCAAGGTCGAGGAAGTCTTCGCAAGCCAAACCCACCCTTTTATTACTTGGGTGGTGCGACTAATCGAAGGGTATATTTTTCAGCATTTCGAAGGCTACTCTTACTCGGTCGGATGTTCTAAAGTGCCCTGGTAGTGTTGGACAAATTATTTACAGAGCTAGTATGCTGTCTTGAACTTGTAACTGAGGTTATGTATTCTAAGTAGAAACCAATTGGGATGTACGTGGTTGAGAGCGAGACATATAGAGAAGACCAATTTATTTGCAAATATTTTGAGCCTCTTGAACAGTGCTCTTTCTGGCGAGACAACATCAGCCAACATGAGAAACAGTGGTGCCCACAATCCTTGAATCGCCGCGTATCGAGCCACATCAGTAGAACAAGAGAGGCGCAAGCTCCGGAGACGGCCGGTGGTGACCTGGCATTACGTCGGGCCAATACAAGGGCCGACTGTTCAAACCCCGCCGAGGAAATCGGCCACCCAGCCGTTTCACACTTTCGCGCAGCATCGCCTTCCATCCCGCTCCAACGACACGACGGACGGCACGACGTCCATGGCCATGGCCAGTAGCGAGAGCAGGCAGTCACACCTCAGCCAAGATGACCTAAGCCCGCTAGTAACAGGTCTCCTGCAGGAAATATCGCAGGCCCTCGATAATGAGTGGGACAGGGCGACAGAGGCGTTGGAATTCGTCACACGGTATGGGACCATTCGCGAGCCTATGCTCAAGCTGATAGAGCATCGAGAGGTATTCTTCTATCCATCTTGATGGACGCAAAGACTAATGCAGTCCAGGAGCTGAGAGGAAAAGACTTCAGTTTTATTCGATTCAAAGCCAAATACATCTTCAACGCTCGCGAGCCCGTGTTCTTCTTTCCCATCAAGGCAGACTCTGAAACTTCGCCGTCGATATGCGATATACCCCTTGAAGTTGGAAAGCGTATTTCTGTAACACGCGACGAAGAAGTGACGCCTATGGTGGACGTGCTGGTCGTGAAGCAGTAGAGGCATCTACATCATTCTGGTTGAATCAGGGTCAAGGAAAATATTCGAGTTGCCCCACAGCAACCAGTCCCAGTGAAGGACTGAACTGTCCACAGACGGCTGCAGAACTTCATCCAGTCGCTGCTGTCCTTGCAGCATACTGTACTGTGACTGGGCCGCTTCAGAATCAAGCTGGTCATGAATGTAGTGGCTCTGTGCCGCAGCCTCGTGATCCATATCCATGATATGCGGTGCAGCAGCGCTGGAAGTTCCATCTGATACGGATACGATGTTCTGGGAAGCGTTACCTGAACGAGGTGGGAGGTTTTCGTGGGAATCTTCAACAATTGTTTGCTCAGGCTCGCTGAGGTCTGTTTGAGCATCTAGACTCATTGTATTAGCTTCATCCCAAAAGAAGAACCAAATTCATGACCTCCTGATGTAAAGTGCTGCTGTGATGTTCCTGGCCCTGTCCTCTGAGGAGTTGCTGGCCAACACTGCTGCTGGAGACACGGTCGTTTGCTCCTCTTTGCCTGCTCGGATGGCCGCTCATCGGGGTTCCGCTTCCGTTGGTCATCGAAGTTACTCGGCAAAGATAACTTCAAGGCTCTGGTTTCGTTCACTCTCCTGCAGCGTTCTGACTGGTGTGAGGCGGAGGAAGTAGGATGGGCTTATCGGACAGGGCAGCGGTGGGTACACATACCATCATAGATAGCTTGACATCTCTCAAACCAATGCCTACATTCCACAAGCTTCTTGAATAGCGCTGGATCGTATGCACGAAGGAGCTTCACAAAGTTGGGGATATCTCCATAAGCATCAGTGTTCAGACTGTGCGCTTTTGTCCAGAGAAATGTGAACAGTATTGAAATGCCTGGTGTCGCGTTTTTTTCGAAGAGGAGAAGCCTCGAGCCCTGTGTGACATATTTCCTGAACCTCTCACTGTCGTTTCCGAAAGCTTTGGACCAACGAGTTTTGTTGATGGGACGATTGTTTTGGTCGCAGAACTGCCGGGAGCCATACTCAAGAGCCAGGCTTCGAGCAGCTAAGACTTTGCGAAACTTCGCTTCGACCGGCTGTTGACTCCCCACCTGAATATCGGTGACTCTGATATCCTGGTTATCCTCTAGCGGGTTGTCGCCGAGTGCTTCCTCGGGCGGTCTCGCCAGAAGTGCGTCGATGGCCCCTTGTTTGTCGCGCAAAGCTTGGAATAAACTCTTGACATTACCTGAAACCCCTTCCAGATTGTCTTTCTGACAGCCGGTTTGATTAGCTGACTGCAGCTGGCGTCAGTACATGTCAATGAAAGAAGCGAAGTGTTGACACACTGCGCATATTTTGCCCAGCTTTCCGGAAAGGCTTTTGGCATACGTGTGATACGGCTGTAGCTCTTTAGAAGTGGCATTCAGGATCCGCAGAAAACATTGCTCGAGGTCCATCTTGAAAGAAGTGTGGTGGGCTTGGGGGAGGGGAGGAACCTGAAGTGGACCCAGTGGTGGGAGCAATGGGCGGTCCGGGTCGTCGATTATCCTAACGCAAGAGCTGGCATGCAAGTGCTAGCGATTACGAGGACAATACTCCTAATTATGCCATCCCAACCCCTTTTGGTCATTTCTGGACGGCAGTCCAACTCTTCCCTGAAAGGATTCATGGGCGCAGCGGTGTGCGCGCATCAAACCAAACCTGTTTTGGACAAAAATGGACTGCTGTCCAAACATGCCCCAAATGGGAGAAATCTCCGACCTGCTGCGCTTCCTGCATTGATACCTGGCGCATCACACAGAATGTGAGATTTCAGACCCATTTCAAATTATCTGTGGCCGGCCCAGAAGACTCCACTTTGAGGATAGGTAGCACAGGCGATGCCGACACGCCTGCTGACCCGGGGGGAATCCTTGTCTGTAGTTGCTGGTGCCCGTGGAAAGCCAGATACAAAATGAGCTTCGCTCGAACCGTGTCTCGGAACCCCCTATAAATAATTACAACACTCTGCGCCTTACTTCCAGCACGAAATGCTGATGCAGAGTCTTACCGAAGGGAAGACAGTGCAGATGCTGTCTACTATCCATGCAGGTAACGCACAGTTCGTTCGTCAGCCAATGCAAATGAGTCGGAATGCCACCTTGATCCGCCGATTCCTCAATTGTTGCCGGTCATGCGGCGGGTCATTAGATTCTCAGGAAGTAAGAGTTCTCATTTGCAGTCATTATGTCTGTAATTCTTGCAAAGGTATGTTAGCTTGAACCAATCGACGTGTTTTGCTAATTAGAAGATATCCGTGCCTGTCCGAGATGTGGCCCAATTTTCGCCCGGAAGCTGAATCTCGCAGTTCCAATCGGAATAGTCATTCCTCCAATAAAATGGCCAGATGCAGCACATGTGTCAAGAGCACAACCATTTTTGCAGGAGTTGAGCGAATTCGCGGGATCCGTGGCCCTAAAGCATCGCGACGCCATGAAAGCGCTCCCTGTGGAAATCTTTGTTTCTTACGCGCTTAACGGCTCTGTGGAACACATCTTTCCTTTTTTACAATCCTACATGAACCTTGCATGTGCAGTTGAGGCCAGCATGTCGAATGCCGAGACCGCGTTTACTTGGGACCATACATTGAGGGTGAGTTAATATCGGAAGAAGACGTTTAAATTTTCTAACTGTGAAGTAGGAAATGCCTCTCGTCGGCCTCCCCCGGCAGGCGCTACGGAAAGGAATCCAAGCTCAGTCAAGTCAATGGGACGTATTGCAATCGGACGAGAATGAGCTCTATCTACACACGCTTAAGCCAATTCGAGACATGTACAAAGTCTACTCTACAACGGAGTTCTTACGACGCCTCCCAATTCTTTCCAAAAGACTAGCACGCACAGGCGAGGTTGAAGCCGAGTTTCATGTTTTTGACGAGATCGGTGGTCGTTCGCAAGGCAATGGGCCGAAAAAACTGGCCACCTGGATAAAGCGATCATACAAAGCTTTCAGCACAAGCATTGAAGTGGAGAAATCGGCGAATTCTAGAAGAGAGTACTTGAACGTATGGAGTGCTAGACTGGTGCAAGACGTTATTGACGTTTGCTCAGTGTATCCAGAGCTTGTCGAAGCGTTCCAAGTCCTCGTTCTAGTAAGTAGATGCCCAAGCATATTATTCTGCTAGCTAATTCCGTGATAGATGTTGCAAGATGCGAAGGACTTCTTGAGTGCCAGTGCAATTGTAGAAGGTCTAGTCCCTTCAGTCGGCTCCGATGTAGCTGACGCAACACTTCGAAGCCTCAGACTCCGAATGAGATTCAACAGACCATGCATTCCAATGATAGACCAGAATGAGGACTGCTTTAAGTTGTTTGACGGATTTGATTTGCAGCAAGTGGTTGATTTGGAGCTCTGAGGGGGGTTGTTTGGGCTTTTTCGTTGACCATTACCGCTAAAATTTATATTTCATAATCAGAAGTTTCAGTGACCTTACTTTCTAGTTGAGCATCCGCATGTGGAGATTTTTTCTCGCTCTTTCCTTCTACTGAAGTCTAGCCTGCAGGTCGTGCATGCGTCAAAGTTGTGAGCTGATCCCACTATGACATCAGCCACCTAAGCGCCTCCATGCAGCTGACTGCATAGTTTCCCAGGGTGATCCGGAGATGGTGCAGGTAAGAACTGTTTGTACCATGAAGTATGATTGGCTATGATCCATCCACATCCGTCTCGAGGCACAGTCGTCCCCGCGTAGCAAAGAAGGGAATGTGTGCGAGGGCTCCACTCCGGAGATAATGAGCTATTTCTGTCCTATGTGAGAGATGTGATACACGGAGCGGTACACATAATGTGACAGTATAATGCTGGTACCACCCAGACACTCCAAGGGCCTCGCTTCTCAAGATATAAAGCCCAGAAAGAACTTGAATCGTTCCAAATTGTCGGCAAAATCATGGCTGCCTCTTTGCATGTCAGATGGGAAGGACCGAGATTGGGTGTGATGCCAAGCGTGGATGCTTCAAGCTGGACCTTATGGTCAGAGGTGAGTAAGACTGGCCCAAATGCGAGCAGTGAGCTGAAAGAATCAGGATGATTTCCTTGACAAATGCGGTCTCTCCATGGAATACCAGCTGCACAGAGATACCTATAAGGATATGAAGGTGATTGTTCCTTACCTTATTATTCATTTTCCACTGACCAATTCGAACAGAGAGTTGCACGTAGCAGCATCATAAAGATGGGGGTCGGCAAAGGGTTGGCGTTCGTAGACCTCCTCACGCCGGAGAAGAGTTATATTCTGGACCTTGAGCAGCCGAACATCTGGAAATACGCTCCCAAACGAGCCGAAGAAGTCTTTAGTCGGACATGGGCAAGGGGAAGTAAAACGGGCTCGTGGTTCAATTGGGGCTGGAGAGCAGTCACGATGCTGGTGGCGAAGGAAAACAATCTCTTTGAGATCCGTAAGTCTGATATGAAGAGCGACTAAGCGCAAAACTAACAAAAACCTCCAGGGAACCGAGAATATCCGACAGAGTGGGTGAATGAGGTTGCGTTGACCGGAGCTACAGAGAGGGTCTCAGCGAAAGGACATTAAGTGGCTTCTGTATTTATGGCATATTTGTGGCCGAACTGTTGTTACCAGGTGATTTGATCGTGGTCATCGGTCTGAAAATGTGAGAATATGAAACATGTAAATGCCAAAGACCGACTTTGTACGTCAGCAGCAATGACGTCCAGGGAGCCCTGAAAGCATCTGAACGTGTGGCCTATATCGCAACATCCATTTCATGGAATGAATCCACATTCAGCTTATCGTTTAGCAAATAAAATCAATTAAATTTCTTGAACACTTCATCTATGATCTGAGTAGAGGAGCTTTTTCATGCCCTCTAGAAGAATATCCCACTCTCGGGCTTGCCGCGCTTGCGTTTGATTGGTAACGCAGGAAGGCTCCTCCCGAACGACTGGTGGTTTACCCGCCCAAACGGCGCATCGAGCCTCTGGCATGCCATTAGATCATTTAAGCTCTTTGGCAATCCGCTAATGTAGTGAGAAGAAGCCGACCCGCCTAAGGTAATCAACACGTTCGAGTCGAGGCTGGGCACTCGAAAGTCGACTCGCTTACGGTACAACGGAATGCCCTTAGGTACTGTCTCAACGCAGCGTATAGGCCGTCCCTCAACAAGAAAACAGTAGGAGAGTGCAAGCAATTCGCGGTATAAAGCCTCCCTTGCTTCTCGAGATAGATTTATACGGCAGAATATCACGCCTGTGCACTTGTAAGCGTCGCCCTCAAAGATGGGCACATCTTCGAGCTCGAAATAGAACATAGATGCAAGTAAGGCCTCTCTGGCGGATACGATCGCAGAGGATGTCTGAGCATACTGTTCTGCCAAATGACGCACTCGTTTCATGGACGAGACGTCATCAATATCCGGATCAACTCCACTAAGGCTAATGTTAAGACGGTGGTAGCGATGACGTTGACTCTCGGGAACAGCATTAATGAAATCTCGCCATGCTTTTTCGCCATCGGTATTCCTCATAAACGACCGGAACAACCGCCGAAGTGTTCGATCTTGGACCGGAGAGCGAGGTTCGAAGACAGCGCGGGCATCATTGAAACTGGTACCGGTCCCAATGGATAGGGCAAAGTCAGGCTGCTTATCTGGCCAGATGAAACGATGCTCGCTCAGAGCGATGCCAAGTGGATTGTTGTGCTGTAGGCCACCATCCTGGAAAGTGCCAAGATTTTTCAACACCTTCGGCTTGAAGAACCTATCAACCATTAGCTTGGGCAGAAAAGATATTTGATTTTACATACCAGGGTGCTGCAGATGTTGATGAAGCCCTACGTGATCAATCAATTAGCCAGCCTAGAAGATAATCAGGCGACGGGTAAGCTTACGCCTCGGGTATGGATACATCATCCTCTGGTTTTCGGGCGCGTACTATTTGGTAGCCGATGCTAGAAGGTCTACGTCGCCTATTATAATTGGCGAATAAGCAAGTAAAGATATCCTTTGCTGTGGTAGTAGTAACTGCGACCTTTGTTTCTGTTTTAAGGGGATTAAACATTTGCGTCGGTCTTTTGGTGAGGGTTTGAAAGGCAGCCTCGATAGTATCAGATTCGTATTTACCGTCTTTCATATAAGATACGATTGTATGGCGGAGACGGGATATCGAATTCGGTTTTGTTGAATTGCCAAATGTCTGAACTGCCAATTTCTCAAACTTTTCAAGGCATTGATCCGGTGTCCATTGCATTAAGAAAAGGCCAAGGATAATTAGCCCGCCTGCCGGGGTTTTTAGAAATGGAAATTATAAATTCATTTTAATAAAGACTTACCTGCAGACGTACCGCAGACGTAATCGAAGTAATGCCAGAAGGGTAGGTGAAAGTGAGAGAATTGTGCGTGGAGCTCTTTGAGAATGGCAAGTTCCACCACACCTCGAACACCTCCGCCGTCCAGACTTAGTATTCTTATACCGGCGGTAGGTGGTATAAAGCTAAAGACTGCGTCCTCGTCTTCGCTTCCGCAGATAGGGCAGCAGCGCAGTGAGAATGTATTTTTTTCAGAAATGGATGGGGCTCCAAACGTCTGTATGCACGCGTCACAGAGGGCGTGTTTGCACCCGAGAACTTTCTCAGGCGTTCGCATTAAACAGCAAAGACAAGACCTATGACTCCTCAACTCATTCAAAGCGGGGTGGAGGACTTTGAGAGTGTCCCAGTGCAGGCGTGCAGCTGTTGTTCCCTCACCAGAAACAAGATCGCGGAACAAAGATTTGAATTCGCTCTTCACACAATTGGCAAATTTTCCACGCACTTCTGGAATAATGCTGAAGTCCATTATGGCGATATCGCATGATCCGGCGTAGAGTCGGGAGAACACGGATTCTGGACAGAAATCTGGAAAAATATATTAGTAGTGATCGGGCGAAGAAAATTTTTCCTTATAGTGAGAACCTGGAGGGTAGCTGGCTAGGAAAAGGGCAGAAGCAACGAGTGGCACAACAGTATGCCACAGCCAAGCTTCAGAGGGAATTATATCGAGGAGTTCTTTAAGGTGTATTAGAAAGTCGTCCGCATAATACCCCGCTGCGCGAGAGGCTTTGATGTAGTCGAATTGTTTCCGACAATCGCAGAAATTCTCAATCAGCATGCTAAGGAAGCAATGCTCGTGATTGCTTGAGAAGAGTGTGCGCGAAAGACGCCTTTCAGACCGAACAGAAGCCGACACAGAGGCCAGGCGCCTCCGTAGGGCCCGAGAGCGAAGCTCGGGACTGGAATCTTTGTGCAGACCCAACACTCGAACATCCCGAAAGTGGTCGAGAAGGCGAGGCATAAGCTCACGAGGGTCGAGGTTACTTTCCAATAGAGCGGCGTCTAGCTCCTTGTATAATCTGGTCTCCGCTTCCCATGAGTCGAAGACGTACGAAGAGGTATCAACGACTATCAGGGCTCGAGGAAGGGCGTCCGGCCGGAGACGGTTGCCTGGCATATCGAAGATAAGCAGTTGTGCCAGCAACTTGGCGACCCCACGCAAGCCGCCCAGATCAGAAGCGAAATAACAGACAACCGACGAAAGGGGAGCTAAGACGCGATTGTACAGGATGTGGGCAATCTCGGCGTGCCCGTACTGCCCAGCCCAAGAAATGTCGCGATGACGCTTCGGAAGCTTTTTCGCATGGTGCTGCTGAGTCATTGATAGCCGCTCGCGGTGCAGCTCACAGTCGAGGAATATTCGAGGCGTGTCCCACTGGTAGGATCGAGGCTCGGCCCATAAGTGAACTGTGCTGTGGGGGCCAAGCTGGGACACTGCGTGAGTAGCGATCAGCTCGCGTAACAGCTTCGACTTCGCTGATCCGCCAATCATGGCAATAAGCTCCGGCGACTGCGTATCCGAGAGGGAAAGTGACGGAAAAGCGCTGGTCCATTCTTCCACACGCCAGCGGTCGCCTTCGAAGAGCGAGATAGCTATCCAAGGGTGGTCGGCCATAATTGAATTTGATTTTCATCTCGCATTTGGTGATGGCTCGATTGTTTTATAGATTCCGCCCAGTGAGATGCCGCCGAGTGCCCGCCGAGAAGCCAGCTTCCAGCTTCCGGCCCGCTGCCGCCGAGACCCTCAGAGCTGACGGCGTATCGCAGCAAACCGTTATACCGACTGCTAACATGTGCGACCAAGCTGGACACAAAAAATGTATATGCGATGTATAATCTGTGTGAGGGGCTCTCTGGCGCCAACCGCGATACGGAGAGCCATGGACAGGGACACGAAAGTCTCAGATGCATTACGTGATCCGTGGCTGCTACCGGCCTTCCTCGGTGTTGCAAGACTGCCCATCAACAATCTGAACTTTGAACATGAAATCTTCAAGAAGCATCATAGGCCAGTATCCGAAAAAATACTTACCCGTCTGCGTTCTGTCTTCCAACGAGAAGGGTTCCTTCGTTCTAAGAGTAAAAATTGGATTGACGCAGTGGTTGAGCCTCAGAAACTTCTCTCTGCACTCGCTCAATGCGGGAAAACTCGGGATGATATCAGTTCTGAAAAGAAGGACTTGCCTATTCTTGACTTGGGTACTGTCGACTGCCTTCAAGGAGTGCACCGTATTCTTGCTGCCGCGGACGGACTGAATCCGAATGACCAATGGTGGACGGTAAGGCTCTATTCTCGAGGTGAGTTCCTTATCAATTTCGCTAAGATTCGGATCTGACAAGACGCAGACCTGCTTTCTGAAGTCGAGGGCCTTAAGATCATTGAGGGAACGCTCAATGAACAGCCATTTTCAGACGGCGAAATATTCCGCAAGATTCGTATTTACCGGAAACAAGGCAGTCAAGGGACCGAAAGCAAATGGTGGGCCCGTTTGACTCCAACTAAGCAGAAGGACCTTAAACAACTTCTTAAAAACCCACACCTTGCGAAAGCATTTGACGATCTGATTGATTTGCCTGGCCTTTGGCATCCAGTCAAACTTGGCACATTACATCGGCTCTTAACTCTCCGATGCGATGAGGTCAGTAGCACAAGGTCGATCAATACGATTCTATACTTACGTCAACAAGGAGATAATCCGATATTTAAGACATGTCCGCCATACCTGGACAACCGTGCTTGAGAACACCAGGATATCACCCGGCGCGGTAGACCGAGAGACAGTAGAAAGGCTCGAACTTCTCGGACCTAGCGTATCAATAAGTGATCGCAACCTCATAAAGGGCTATGTTGAATCCGGGCAGGTATTCAGTGCAGTCACTTGTGAAGCAGCAAGGGGGAGGATCCTCCAGACTGTAATATCGCTTCCCGGCTTAATCCCCTCGCTGAGAAGCTTTTTTGAAAACCTTAAATATCTTGAACCATGTTGCAATATCCTTAAAAAACTTCTTAATCCTAAGGAGAAGAAGAGCATCTATCAAGCCCTTTCAGGCGCGTATTTTCCCCCAGACAAGCATAGGGTAGAGTACTCCGAGGGGAAGTTGAGAATGACAAGGACTGGTAACGATGACGACAATGGTTTGTGGATCTCATACGTCCAGCTTTGGGCTTTTTGCATGCGCCACTTTCCATCCATGACGCAATTAGTACCACGCAAGGAACCCAGAGAGGACAAACCATCTATCCAGTCAAATTCAGCACTTTGGCACTATTTGGGCGACCTGGCAGTGGAGTTGGGATTCCGAACCGAGCAAGCCATAGAATTCAAGCAGCAGGACCCGTATAGGACTCTCGCTGAACAGTCTCTGAGAAGCCTGCATCCAGACAAAACGCCAGATGCAACGCTGGTAGCACAAATGGCCAAAACACTCAGACGGGCCGATCCAGGAGCTGGAAGAGCAAACATACCACAGCACACTGCAACCTATTATCTGTCCCCGGACAGAAGATGCGGACGTCCTTTCTACCGTGACTATACTCAAGACAAGAACTCGTTGTTCATTCCGTTGATATATGGGACGGAAACCGTAGAGGGATTAGACACGAGCACTTTTTTCGTGAAGAGGGATATATTTTTGAGCTTTTTTGGAAATAAATATAATAAGGTAAATTCACTCGCTTATTTTTCAGTGTCGGTAAGCTCACTATTCAGCCTCAGGAACTCAATGACGATTCAAACAGGCAAGGCGACGCCATCGACGATAACGGCGATGTTGAAATGACGACTGAGAATTTTCACTCTTTGGATCAACCTGATCCGGACTCGGGGCAACAATCTGATCAACTCCAACGGTTGAGAGCTGATCTTGAAAATGAGAAGAAAGAGAAAGCCGGACTTCAAGAGCGAGTCGGGAGTATTACGAACGAGAAAATCCGGATGCAGAATGCACAAGATATCTTAAAAGCTCAAAAAGATGATCTTGAAAGTAGGCTTAAAAGTCTCAACCAGAGGTTACAAGAGAAAGAAGAAGAACTAGAAAGACAAAGGACATATACAGAGAGCAGACAAACAGACGACTTCAACAAAGAAAAGCAGCTGAAAGCCGAGCTCCTTAAGGAACAGGAACAAAGGGCTGAGCTACAAGAGCAGATCGAGAATATGCTTGAGAAACAGAATCAACTAGAGAATGCAAAAGATAATATACGGGCTCAAAAAGAGGAGGTTGAAAGTAGGCTCGAAGACGTCTCTCGACAATTGAAAGAAAGAGGGCTTGAATTAGAAAAGGAAAAGAAAATTGCGGGGAACCGCTTGGGGGAGAACGAAAATCTCAAAAAGGAAAGGGATCGTCTTAGAGAAGAGCTCGAGTGTGACATTGCCGGAATTTGCGAGCGGCATCCTAAAGATATACTACCAGAAGACGACCTAAACAAATCACTTCAACATACGAACGAGGCACTAGGAGATGCGAGGACAACAATTTCAAGGCTTGAAGAAGAGAAAAAAAAACTCGTCGATGAGCGAGACCGACTGAAAACTGAAAAAGAAAAGTTGGAGTCAGAGCTGAGTCGCTTAAAACTCACTATCCAAGGAATGGAGGGGGCGGTTCTTGAGAGTAGAAAAGAAAACGAGGCGCTCGAGCTGGAGCGTGACCGGTTGGCAAAAGAAATAAACACATTGAAAAAGAAACAGGAACAGGATGATGCACAGATCACTCATCTGCGCCAAGAGCTTGACACGGCCATGAGGGAGACCGATGAGCTTAGGATGGACGTGGAGGATTGGAGGGGTGACGGAGCAGAGCTTTCCGTTGTACGGTCGCCGGCGCAAGGAGATCTTATCCGCAACCAAGCCTACAAGAATACCGACCGCAAGCATGGACCAAACGGGGTTGATAAGCTCCTTACAATATCTAATGCTTTTGCATTTGAAAGAGAAACGCTCGGGGGGTTCGTTGTATTCCTCGCTAACAGCACCACCATTGTGAAAGTCCCGCACATCAGCTTAGAGGATGTCATCGAGCAGGTACTGTCTGCAGTCAAAGAAGAGGAACAACGGTGGCAAGAAGAATGGGCTATGGAAATCAAAGAGCGAAATGTCTCCCAAAATAATTGGACGGGAGAATATATTGCGAAAGCAATGGAAGAACACGGCGTCTGTTTCGTGGGGCCAGTAAGCATGATAAATGCCGCAAAAGGGCGTTTCGATCTTAGAGGGGTGGGCATAGACCAAGTTGAAACGGGCCTTCTTGCTGTAGAACTTTACAGCAGCTGGACGAAAGGTTCAGTGAGTGGCAAGAAGCGAAGGCTTGCGAATTCATCCTACAGGGGATTGAGCCCGGACCGAGCGCAAAGGAATGAGGAAATTCAGTGGGATATCGAAGATATTGGAGAAGAAGCAGTTGAAGATCGCCCGCGAAAGCTTCCGCAACATGAATAGAGCAGGACGAGCTCCTCTGGAGATGGATTAGGACAAGCAACGTAAGAAAGGATGAGCATTATGATTTATTCTTTTATCTGCTACGAAGCATTACGAGAAACGTTAATATTTGCGAGTGCTGCTACCACGAACAGGAGCTCTTGGAAGAGGGCGTAGCAACTGATGAGATGGGCGACGGTTGGGACTCGGGCTAACGCCATGGACCGATCTGACCGGCTCTCGGAACTTCTGTGGGCTGCAGTCTAGTGTGGGGCCCGTGAAGCTGAAATCCCGTTGGTGGTGTTCAACATTGTTGCCGTGCGTTGGTCTCTCAGTTTCGTGGATGGTCTGAGTATAACCGCGCGAGGACGGCAGCTGTTGTGGAGTCCGCTCGTCATGAAGACGGTTCTTTCCGTGTTCGGAATTCAGGCTGCTACTTGGCAGATTCACATGTGCGTTGCCTGTCGAACCCGAAAGGATAGCCAACCCAGGTGCTCCGTGAAGCTGATGAGCGCGCTGTAGATTTATGGTGCTCATGTCAGACCGGTTGAGCATTGTTCTAGAGCCGCGAATAGCTCCGTCGTGAACATGGCTTTCGCGCAGCTCGAAGTTGTTCGCCACTCGAGCTGGGCGGTTGGCATCAGTTGCGACATGTCCCGTGTGGTTCGAGGTCGGATTTTGATGGGTACTTGGATGGTACCTTGGCTCCTCGCGAACATGCATCATGTTACCATTCTCAGCCAGATAACTGTATTTTCCCACACGCTCCTCCATCGTATCGACCCCAGACATGGGCGTGTCTCCTGTCTCGCCAGGGATCTGGAACAATCCTGGATTGTCGGACTGTGAAGAAGGTCGAGGTTCTACACGGTATTGGTATGATTGCGGCGGGCATGGGCTCGTTTCGCACGCCGGCTCCTGATGGTATGTCTGGTCTTCATCTACTGTGCGACGTGGAGTTGGTCCATCATGAGACGCGGCGCGTAAGGAAGTCGTCTCCTCGGTGTCTGAAGAGATCAGACCCGCTGTGTCAGCGTCTCTGACGGTCTGGAAGTCGGCAGGAAACATTGTTCTGGCTCTGCGAATCTCCTGCACGGGGTGAGAATTATCGAGTGAGGGGACTTGGAGCGTCTTACGGTAGCTTCATGGGATGGCGGCCAATTGGATGGTCGCTCTGAGTGACGATACACATCGTATATACCATGGCGCTCTATGACGATATATACCCTAGCCTGGAATTTTTTCTGGAACTCGTAGCCTTTTCTGAATAGCGATTGTTTCCGCCGTAGAAAGGCACGCCGTTCGTTGCTGTTACTGTACATGGCGATCGCGAGATAGAGCAACGGAACGCCGAAGATATGCCGGACGGTCTGGAACAAAGGTAATTGCGGGGTAACTGAAAAGGGTCTGACGTGCGAAGGGAACAAACTTGCCTGCCATATTCCAGGAAACATCAAGTTTTTATTCTCAGCTACGCGCTTGCAATGAAGCTTCCAGCCCCCTTCCGGCATGCCACGATCCAGCCTTCACACTCTAACCGCCGCGGATGGTTCCTCCTCCCCACTTTTACCGGGCCCACTGATGAGCCAACTTTAGCTACGGCGTCACGCATAGCTCGCGGGCTTGCTTTCTCGGCTGGAGATTGTTACCTGAGCATAGCGCGCTGTTCCGATTTCCCCGATCCCGAACGTCTGGACATACTACACCGGAACAGAACCGTGTGCGGCGCAGCTTCACGATACACCTCGTAATGACCACGAAGCACGAACGCTTGCTGTGCCGCCAACGAGTCAATGAGTCGCAAAGCATGGCAACGGGCCTAGCGGAGACATGCTATTTCAGCTGTTCGCCCTCTCCTGGATCGAGCCTCGCAAGCCGCCCAACCAGCAAGGACATACATCGCACACCATAATGGCAAGAGGCCCTCTATACAGCGACGAAGAGGATGCCATGATTTTGGAACTAAGCCAATTGCCGTGGGTGTGGAAAGACAAGACTAAAATGTTTAATAGCAGGTTGAAGGAGGGAAGGCCCGCCCGTACCTGTGGCGCTCTGAAGCAAAGATGGAGCCGCCTGCTACGCGGCCCGAAGCAAGCGGAAGAGTCAGACCAGCTCTCACCTTCCCCAGCTTCACCCGACAACCAGGGCTATAATAAAGAAAGAAATGAGACCCAGGTTTGCTCTTCCTCGCGCAATGATGGAGCAGGACTGACTTGATAATAGCATTCATCGAAAGATTCCTATACTTGATTGGTGAGGGGCGATGGCAGAGGAGAGTTTCCTGTGGACTGGACTCAGTGGTGGCTTATGCATCAACAGGAGGCGGATTGAACAAAGTGCGAGGAATGGCAAGGGGAGAAACATGTTTGATGATGATGGCCCCGTTATTATGTTTGACTCTTGTATTGTACAACTGGAGAAGGGATGATGCTTAAAGGCAGACACTAGTTTCTACGGCTTTCCTACTGCTGACTTCGGAACTTTTGCACCTCCACTTTCAGTCTATTATTCTCATCGACCAAATTTTTCCAGCTTTGCGGACACTTTAATGGCCCCAAAAAGTCCTTAAACATTTGTTTGTACCCTTTCGCTTCGCTCCGGACGTGTTTTAACTCGTGAATAACTTCCTGTAAGGAGGCAACTGCACTCTCCTCTGATGCCTGAGCTTGGTCGATTTCTCTCTTAGCTCTGTCCACTGAAGACTTGAGCTGCATAAACCTGCCCTCAAGGCATGCCTTTTCCATCTCCAATTCCCGCACTCTGGTTTCGAGCCCTCGCACGTGTGTTAAGTAACGTCTGGCTTCCGCGTTCTGAGGGGGCTGGCGATAAGGTGCTGGCGGTATCCGCATTGGATGCATTCTGATGCACATTAGCCACACAACAATCCCCATTTCACCATCACGTACCTTTAGAAATTCGCGAAGGTGGACTATTCTTTCCTGCAGTAGTTGTGTAGCAGTGGTAGCTTCAGTCTTCTTACTCGCACTACTCAAAGATTGGCGCCGTCAAATCTTCTACCACGCACAGAGCCCGGCATTTATGCCCGGTCGGCCTCCCCGTGCATCGTAATTGAATCCGAGAGCTCGCCATCATTGCTGCGGCGTTGACCGGAGGCACAGCATTGGACACGGCGGTCGTGATATTGAGCTTCAGTGAGTGAGCATTGGGGATTAGCGGTTAGTGATAAGGGTACGCGGACCACAGTACCCGAGTGGGGGCCGCGCGGCAAACGGGCAAAAGCCGCCGTCAGGCTTCCGGATTACCAACAGTCCGTTTCCAGGCTCGTCGTAAAGCCGGCTTTCGTACTTATTGCGCCGGTCTCGGACTTATATAATATGGCCCCCCCTCGTAACAATTCTCATGAAGGCGCGCTACGATGAAAATTTACATTGCGTACGGCATCGCCTTCTGGTGCTCATTTGGGGCCCTCGCTCTTTTTTAAACCTACTAAATACTACAGCATCATGCTGGCCGATTTCTCGCACCGCTGCTGCGCAAATGGCTTTTATACCCCATTATCTTCCCTAGACGATCTGGAAGTTCCGACTGCACCATGCTGGCTGCGTTTACGCTCACTACGTACGTAGTGGGCCATGCCTATTGCGCATTCATGGGTACGCCATCACGGGAACAGCTAATTAAGCGGCTCGGAAAGCTCTGTCTCATCAACATGACTCCATTATTTTTGGGCGGCCGAACTAGCTATCTTGTCGACAAAGGCCTTGGTGTGGGTTTAAGCAACTATTATTTCATGCACCGCTGGGTTGGTCGAGTATGTTTAATACATGGGTTGTCTCATAGAGTTCTCCGTGCCATCGACAACATGAGTAGGGTGGGCGGAGTTGAGATCGCCGTGAGTAAACATCGTAACCCGGACATGTCCACATTGCTAACAGTAAGTAAGCTTCTTGCTACTTGTAGTGCAGTTGCGTTCCTATCGTTTGTATATATACGGAGAAAAGCGTATGAACTTTTCCTTTTGTTACATATCTGCGCGGCCCCAGCTATTCTAGTGTTGATTTGGATCCACGTCTCCGCTCGCGACCGCCTATTCTACGGCACTGCTGGAACCTGTGTCGGTCTCTGGGCCACCCAGAAGATAATTTGGTTACTATTTCTTTTACGCAGGAACCGAGGGATCACGTCTTCAAGTGCTGTGACCATCAGGCCACATCGGTCGGGAATCATCGAAGTCGCCATCCGCCTTCGGAGGTCTTTCTGCGTCCGTCCAGGCCAGTACATCTATATATCGCTTCCACACACACGCTCTCTTGGACTTGGCTACCTAGAGTCCCACCCTTTCTATATTACATGGCAGCCTGTGCTGGTGCCCTTGACATCACTGAGTTTGGAACCCGAGTCGAGGGCTGAAAAGCGCCGAGATCCTCCAACAGACATTGAAGAGCCGGCCTCACGCTACGTGAATGATACAATCATTCTTCACGTACAAGAGGCACAAGGCTTTACTAGAAGAATTGCTCAATCTAACGTAGACGGCCTTTCTATCATCGTCGACGGTCCATATGGCAGGCAACCTGCCCTAGATCGATTTGACAAAGTCCTGTTTTTGGCTAGCGGCATTGGTATTGCAGCCCAGCTCCTACATGTTCGACATCTTGTAGAAGCGCATAATGCTAAAACTGCCCGAGCAAGAAGAATTACTATCTGTTGGTTCCTCCAAAGGGATGACCAGCATAAGTGGGCTGAGGACTACTTGAACGAGATATTCCAACTGGACATCCGGGATATTGTTGTGATGCATACTTATAAGAGCGATAGTTATATCATATCAAAAAGGGGAGATTGGGGTGATAAGAAGGATCATGTACTCCCGTATGAGGTCTTGGACATAAGCAGTTTCTTTGAACTGGAGTACTCATCAGAGGCTGGGAACATGGCTATATGCTGTAAGTTCATCTAAACAAATCACTTCTGTGCTAACATCCTCTGGCAGTGTGTGGACCACCAAGTTTCGAGACCGCCGCTAGGAAAGCTTTGGTGTTGTCAAGGAGGGATATTTACCTCTTTACGACCTCGTTTCAACCAGATGAAACCATTTCTAGTCGCTTATGTAAGAGTCGTTTTAAATCTTAATCGAGCTCTAGCTTTGTGAGGAAGTGGGTCTGTAGGATAGTTTATCGGACGGTTTTGCTGTCACCCAACATGCTGTGCCGCACCGACTCGGCCAAATAAAAGATAGTGAATGTCAGACTGAAAGCAGCTGCCAATAATTAGGCGGTCTTGTGATTTGAACTGCTATTGGCGCGCTTATCACCTATGGCGTTGGCCAGTGCCTCCATGTTCATCGGAAGGTTGCCCGATTCCCACCGGGCAGTTTTATCCCGGGATGGCAGGGTTCCGAGACATTGAAACTATTTAAGACATGTTCAAACGGCGTAGAATTTCGACAGTACCCGCTCAGCAGAGTTCTTCCCATGTCGAAGTCCAGCGACGACGTCTCCGTCGGTAGAGGAGATTTACCCTCCTCTGCCAGCTCCACGGAAGACGATGAACTATCTCAATCAATGGGAGCAACCCATGAGGTTCGAATCTTCTTTTCCTTTTCTTTTCTTCAAGAACACGTTTCTTACAATGCCCTTAGGGAGGCCAACGCTCTAAGTCAAGCTGCTTTACTTGTCGACGTCGGAGGAAGAAATGTGACGAAAGGAAGCCCTGCTGTAAGACATATGATATCTCACGACGGCCCATTTGCTAAGATTTATACAGGCCAGAACTGTGAAGAACAAGGGCTTCAATGCATGTGGGCAACGAAGATCGCCCGATCCCGATCCTTATCCCACCTTCACGCTGAACAAACAGGAACTTCTGAGGCAGGGAGGTTAGTCGCTGCCAGTCTACGGAATTTGATGACTTCTGACACATTGGGTTACAGCGAACGCAAGCCTCCAAAGACCGAGTACCCTGTGGTTATTTCCATAGAGGTCGACTCTGATAAGGAGGTAGACCAATCCGCCTCAAACACGAACAACATCCGTCAACCAGCCACAGGTGGTGAAGACGGTGCATCCAAGTACGTCTTCCATTGCCTATTCAATTTTCGTCGATCTTAATGCTCTTAGGCGGAGTCCCATGACTGTCGACCATCCAGGATGGCATCGTGATGAGCAGCACAACTCTCGATATCCATACTTGCCCCACGGACCTACTGAATCCCCCAAGAAGGGAGGAATACCGATGGGGGATGCCGATCTGCCGGCGCGCTTTCCAGTCAAGCGCCTGGAAGACGCCCAGACCGATGCGCCAACGCATTCTCAGCGCCACGAGCAAGATCAGTTGCAGAGAAGTACCCGGTCAGGTGTTGCCATCGAGTTTGCTCAAGATACCCGGCATCACGTCCACCATGACGTCCAGAAGACCTTTCGGCATCCTCCCACTCAAAAGCTACCGAGCAGATCTGAGGATAAAGCCCAAAATCAACCTCAGGTCCAGCCCCGTGAAGCTCATAAGGTTGATACGCTTCCAGGCATTCCGCAATTTCCTCCTGGTCAATTTGACCCCCAACAACAGGCCCAAGCCTCAAATGTCCAAAGTGCTTTCCAGGTTTTTCCGATGCGGCCTGGCTCGCAGAAGAAGATGCTACCTCGGCTTCTTCCTCAGCCTTGTCAGAGTGTTGAGCAGACTTCAAGGGGTCCTCTGGCCCTCTTCCCGAGTCAGTACGACACCTCATCGCGATCTCAACCTCGGAACTTCACGTACCCTTATCCTCCGGCCCCTACCTCGCATCCAGCCACGTACCGGATGTCTCCGAGCAAAACAAAGATGCTGAAGGGTCAAACTTATAGTCCCTCTAACTCTGAATTGGTATACGACCGGACGAAGTGCCGCGCCATGCTTTCCCACTTTAACTCCGGCGAGAACGCTTCCGCATCGGCGGAGAAACGAAGGCAGCTGGCGAGGGGCATCCTGGCCAGCGTCGGAGTTGGTGTGGAGATCGAATCTCCCTTCCGCTGTGAGTATGGATACAATATCCGAATTAGATCAGGCACCTTCATTGGCCCGGAATGTATCATCGAAGATCCATGCATTATTTCCATTGGCTCAAACTGCGTTATCGGCCCCCGAGTTACCATCTCTGGCAAGAAGAGCTCGTCTAATATGAATGATCGTAATGGAAGTCGATCTCTCTTCTTTGGCTCCGAAGTATGGATCGGAGATCAGGTATGCATTAAGACTGGGGTGGTTATCCACGCCGGTGTAAGAATCGGCCGAGGTTCCACGATATTGGCTGGCGCAGTTGTTACAGAGGTGAGTGTTTGTTCCAAACCATGCTTAAGCCTGGAAACTAAACTTTCAGTCTATCGAGGAAAATGGAAAGGCCGGTGGCAATCCCGCAACTATCTTTACCTATTGGCCCCCGTACAAACGGGTGAAGATTTGATTTTAGATGGAGTTTCTTAAATTAAAGACAGCTCTCTCGGCCCATTTTCACCTCTGGCGAGATATAAAATGCAACATTTGAATCCATTCATATCTTCGTATTCCGTAATTCCATGTATAAACCTATATATAACTTCCTTTCGCGGGTTATAGACCACTGTGTACCATTGTTGGTGCAGAAAATTCGCCTTCATCCATGCACTCTACCTCCACCTCAACCTTCGCAGTGTCAAAGCTGTATTAACAGACATCTCCAATCCCGCTAGTGACGTTACCAAGCATACAGGATGAGGCTGACGCGCCGAAGCATTCCCTGAAGCTTCTGTCAGCGCGCACAAGCAAAGTCAGTAACTTGTAGGCAGTCACACCATTGAATCATGACAATTCCATTAGGTATGCTCTTTGGGAGTGCAATGCGGACAGCCTGATCCCCGGCACAATCCCTAGGTTAAGCTGTTGTAGCAAATGGGAGGAAGCTACTATTTTGGAAGCTTATGGTCGCCTCACAGCTGACATTTCTTTTATTTGAGAGTCTGGAGAGTCGTTGAGTGATAATCATTCTAATACCGAGGTGCAAAGACAGACTCGAAGATTAGGTCCGCACCGGCTTGCAGAGTGGCCACCGGAGACGTCATGCATGGAAGGGGTTGGTTGAACGGAAGTATTTGCGCAGTGGCCCGATTCAGAACAATAACAGAGACGAGAGTGAAAGCAAACATATTGAGTGAGATGACGGATCAATGCGACCTTCTGTTTCAAGCGTGGCAAAGGCTATATATATCACTTTAGGCGCTGGGCCGATGGTCGAGATCCACTTTCCACCCACCGGCATCCCTTCGTGCGTATTCCCGCAACCCGGAAACGGGTGTGCTGGAAACTAGTAAGCACGCCAGGTCAAGGGCCTGAGTTCCTGATTATTTATGGTCCTTGGCTATCTACACGATCCACCAAACAGGATGACGTTTCCATACTTAATCAAGACACGGGACGCTCTAGTCTTCACCATCCCCTCTCAAGCTGTAGTGAATAAAATTGAGGAAGATGCAGAGGCAACACAGTTACGGGTCCGGGCTGCAGCTCGAGTTCTTGAGAGAAACGTGCGTCGAGTGAACGTACTACTCGATGTAATGCCCTTCGAAATCTTGCCGGTGGCCGACAGGAGCGAGAGGCTCATAAGGTTGTTCCTACCTCCACCACCTCACCTAGAAGCTACACTCGCTAGCTCCACTCCAACTCGATATACTCTGCCTTCATATCCCCATTCCAAACCGACCAGGACGAACTACAAGCCGAAACTTGCGACGATACCAGAGGAAGCTATTCCGTCCGAGCTGCAGTCTTCTTCCAAAAACAATAAGGTGAGTCAGACGTCAAAAACTCTATATCACTTGCTGAGTTATGAATGTAGGTCTATTTCAAGCTCAGGTCTAAATACATTGAACTCCGAGATATATGGTCGCTGTGGCCAAGAATTTGATCCGTATGTATATAGCAATCAATAAGAATCATCTTCTGGTTAATGAGGATGAGACGGTACCCAGCTTGATATCCATCTATGTGACACGAGCGCCGTTACTTCATCTAAAGTTCCGGGGTTTGAGTGCTGCTGACCACTTGCGAATGCATTTATAGGCAGAATAAGAACGTCTCCGAAGAGGATGGCGTCTTCCAAGCCCGAAAAAGCCTCTCCGCTCCCAGTGTAACCACTACTCTCTAAGACATGCCGGTAAACAGCGGCTGTAAATGCTCGAGGCCCAGTAAGACTGATGACATCATCGAAGGATAAGTAAGATAATTGACATTCTTCTGGACATCTTTAACCACATGGCGCATTAAGGGGTGGTGCGGCTTGGACATGATTGTAAACGGAGTCTACGTGACCATGACACAATGCGTGCCAGCGTGCACGGCAAAGCCAGATGAACGAAATCAAAGTGCAGGCGCCGAGAAAGAGCCGTCTGGCCCTTGCCGACGTTGGTATCGAACGCTGAGAAGAACGAAGCAGCATTTCCGTGGTAGCTCAAAAATGTAATGGGGAGGGATGGTTGAAATTGCTCTCTACTCCACATGTTTTGAGGATTATTTGTAGGCGCTGACCATACGCGCTGGTCATGCCCGACGATCTAACCTCCGCCGGGTTCGGAGGAACGCAGTAAAGTAGGTATGGAAAATAATCAACAGACGCCATAGGTAACTTCTAGTCCAAGAAATTACATGTTACAAGACAATACATTTACTATAAGGAATCGATAGAGGAATAGAGTAGAAATTCTCTACAAACGCAGACACTTTTCCTTAATATCCTGTCATTCGTGGGCAGTTAAACGTCGTTGGCGGGGAGGCGGAACGGACGGGGAGACGGAACCACCAATAGGATATTTGTCGGTTCTACTGCCAAGCGCGATAGATCACGCAAAACGTAGCTTACTTAACCCAACCCTCTCCCGCCTAGCTAGCGGCATCGCCAATTAGCTGCTAGGGATTGAGGAGCGGTAAGAAGATATCGCGGGATATTACCGTATTCCTATTTAATTTCGCTGATAAGCTGGTATAACCGATGAAACTCCTATTGGTGGTTCCGCCTCCCCGTCCGTTCCGCCCCCCCGCCAACGACGTTAGTCTGGTGTTCCTGCTCGTTGCCGCTTGGGCCCTGGCGGACCATGTTCCCCAAATCCCGAACGCCTGCAGCGCGAGTCACTCGCGTCGCCAGTCCGCTGAAGCCGAACCAAGACTTAACAGCACACGACTCAGCTGCAGACGCGCCATGCGCCGATGCAGGGGAATCCTTGTATATCACGTCAACGCCGCACACCGCGCCAGGATCCAACCAGCAAAGCTTTCCAACACGCCACTCGGGACACCAGCTCCATTGAGATGCTAGAGCATCCTCGCTCCGAAGCAATGTTGAAAGTTATACTATTCCCTAGCTGTGCGGCCGCTCATTCCTAAGAATTTGGAATTGATGTGCGTCGCGTAATCTTTTCTGGGGTGACGGCGGCTAAGATCATCGGGTGGATTCTCGGAGGTATACACTGACGCACAGATTGAATACCCATTCGTTCGGTAGTTGGATCTACATATGTGGGCCCTAGGCAGACGCCGGGGAAGCCGGGAGCTGAAGCTCTTCGGCCATAGTGACTATATGAATCATGGCCCCAACGGTATCACTGCGCAACGGTTTCCATCCGCTGCGCCGCATCCTCGTACTCGCAGGTACATCCAGGCTCCTCGCAGGTGCCTTGGGGCGATTGCTGGCTGTACCGCTCAACAATCACGCTGTGAACTGACTCGATCCATCGGGTAACCTCCTCCAGCCAAGCCCGGTGGCTGTCCATGTCCTGGCGTATCTCACGCAACTCACTTCTCACCCTGGACAAATCGCTACCAAATTAGCACAAATCTGACAGCTGTCAATGATTTTCCGCTCACTTTTTCAATTCAGCCATCGGGTAAAGCTCGCGTGCTTGGTCGTCCGCGAGGTCTGCATCTGAGATTGAGCGCTTCAGTTTGCCCCTGGCCTCCCCCAGGCATTCGTTGTCAACTCCGGATCCTTCGCCCGCTTCCGAGCGCTTAACACGGTCCACGGGAACTGGATCCTGCCCAGTTCCGGGCCAATCGGTCTCTGCCGTGCGCTTAATGCTTTCATCCGATGCATTTTCCAGGCTGACGTCGGGCCAGCCGACCTCAGACGACAGTGCATTACACAGCCTGGAGAATTCTGTGGGGGAAAAAGGAGAAGCCGTGCTGAATTCATGGCCAAAGAAGGGATTGGAGGGAGACCATGAAACGAAAGTTCCGCCATCCGTACTAATAGTCGGATTCATGTCGGAGGGGTGATTTCCGGTGTTCATGTTGGGGAGATTTTTGCCTCGTTGATAGACACACTTGCGATTTACGGACTGTACACTGTGGTCTCAGTCTACACATATATTTATATGCCCTCTGTCACAACTCTGGCAGGACATGATTAATGCATATCTTGGATAAATCGGTTGGCACGTTCTTGAAAGCCGCCATACAACAAGCCGCGTTCCGGGAGCCAGGAACTGTAATCCTGCAAGCTTCAATCACGCCGGCTGGCAGGGTTACATTCTACAAAGAGAAAACTATATCATTAGCCGATTTTTGGTGATATGGAAGCGCTAGGTCACTACGTCATCATGCAACGGTGTTACTCACGGTGGCAAGGGCGAAGCGGTTGCGGTAAATGTGCCCATTGGACTAATAAAAACAAACTAAAAAAAATAGTCCACCTTCATCACACTGCCTTTCTCCACAGTACAAAGGATTCAAACCCGGCCAGCTCCACAAACGGCAGCAGCGACAAAGAAGGGACGTCCTCTCGGAGGTAAGGGTGCTGCGTGGGTTAGCGTCATCCCACAGGCTGGGTTGACTTCACGTACTGGCTTCTCCACCTTGGCATCCGCACTTTTTCCTTGGTTGAACAAATCATCCAAAAAGTCTATCAGCTGCTTGGCTCCACTCCAGGGCTTAGGCTTGATGAGGCCAAACACTTTATTAGTGGCTCTCTGTTGACGTACGCGTTCCACATCTGTGTGTCTATCGGCATCTCGCGCGTCCATACACTGTAACAGCAATAGACCAAGTTGCTCAAAGTCTGAATTCGGTAGTTTACCTTGAAATTCAGTTGCATTACCAAAATCAGCTGTATAACGTGAGATTCTTGACCAAAGCTCGAAAGATGGACACAATACCTAATTTAAGGAGCATTGACCTCCCGCAAACCCTCGTCGTTTGTAATGATATGTTTCCGTGGGTAATTCCAAGTGCGCTGATGTGGCGAATAGCAGAGAAGACCTGAAGAGTTTAAGTACGATTCAACAGTGCGAAGGGGAATAGCAGTACCGATTGTGCAATAAGACGGATATGCGGTTCTTCAAATCTGACATGAACGCTGAGAACTTCTTCAAGGGTGAACCGGCAATATTCCAGTTCAATATAGACATCGTCATCCTGAAGGAATACTTCGATCATCTTGACGATATTTGGATGTGAGAGCTTTCGCAGCAAGTTGGCTTCTTTAAGACCTCCACCAGCACGGCTTAACTCTTTCACCATAGACATTGATTGGGGTTCGTCCTTGTTCATGCACACGATAAGCTCAGACTTTCCTTGTATAACCGTTCCGAGGCGTTTCAGATGATCCCAGGGGTCACCATCCTGCGTGCGAACGTACACGTCGACAGCCAAAGACTTGCCAACCCCCCGCGGAGACAAAAAGTTATTACTTTCAGAGACTTTGTCGGGCGAAATCCCCCGAGCGACTGCCTTTGTGGGGGGTAGATGAGCAGGCGGCGGAGATGCTGGTGGAGACCTGGTATGAGTGTCGACTGGTTTGGGTTGGACTAGAGGTGGAGGTGGAGTGATTGCAGGTGACCGCTTCTTGGACGAATTCTCGAGAATCGTATCTTCTCTGGCTAGGAACGTTTCACGCCAGTAGATTGAGCTTTCTGAAAGATGAGCGCACTATGAGTTGGCACGAAAGGAGCCTAAGGCCTCGGGTGACGGTTGAAAGCTTCTTCGGTAAGCATCGTGCGCGTTCTCTGTATATTTCCTTGGTTTACTGTAGAATAATAACACTAGAGTGAGAGGGCGGGCTGAAGTCTCAAAGATCTTCAGCACCCAGCATGGCGAAATCCTGCCCGCTAACCCATGACACGCGCGCGCCAACGCACCGTGGGGCGGAACCAATTCATCGGACTGTTTTAGACTCCACTATCCCAATCGCGCGTATTTAAAGCATTGAAGTTTTTTTTTCTTGCTAATTATAGCCTGGATATGTAGGTGGAAAATACTAGCATTGATAAATAAGCCTATTTCTAAGTCAATAAACACCATGCCCTTTTCACAGCCACCCACCTCACCAACGCATTCATGCTTCCGGTCACTATCAATTAGCCACTCTCTCAAGACACAATTACCGCCCACATACTTCAGTCTTTACCCGTCATTGAGATCCAGCATGGCAACCGGAAACAGCCACACCAGCGGATACCCCAATATCGTGTCGCTGCCACAACTCCCTACTAGCGCCATAGACGGCCAAACTCTCTCGCGGCTCCTTCAATTCGAGAGACAAGCTCATCAGCTTACTTTGGAAGCTTTTGAAGATCGTGGCCAGAAAATTCGAGCTCTTGAAGATGAGGTCCAGCGGCAATCGAATGCTTCAACCGGCTGGGCGTGGAGCTACTCTCAGTGTGCGGCCCTCCTCCGTGAAAAGGATCTAGAAATTCAGCAATTAAGGAACAAAGTACAAGAAGTAGAGAGACAGGAAAGAAACCCTTCCGTTATATTGCAATATTCTATTAACTTTACTTGCAGCAACGGTTCCGACTCGATCATGGTGCCCCAAAAGACCGACAAATCAAGGTTCTCAAGAGACGGCTTGCTCGCCTGAGCAGGGATTTGACCAGGGACGTTCGAGGCTTAGAAACTCCTCATCAGCAAGATTTAAAAGAAAGTGGTTCACACGATATAGAATCAGCTTGTCCTGATCATGCCCCTTAAGCATCAATAAGTCAAGGTCATTAGTTGTATCATAGGTCATTAAATCGACACAGCTTAATATAAATTCCCCTAATGAAATTTTTGTTGACGAGATTCGAAAGCTTCAACGAGATCGGCATGGATATGCCTCTTGAGTACCCAGCTGTTATGCTCCGGACCATACCCCTCCCACTTGACCAGATAACTAACAACTCGCCTCTTTCCCCCATACCGCCGACGCGCACGACGCTTAAGTAGGCAGTCAACGTAGTACCGATTGGTCACAGGATCAACCGGGGGCGGCGGTGATTTCAGCGGAAGTATATTTGTTCCGGCTGCGGTGATCTCGTCGTGATCGATGACATCACTAAGATCAATAATGCGCTCCAGGTGGTTATCCCTTCCGCTTCGACGTCGAATACCGTGCAATGCAGTCCCTTCAGAAGAGAATGGAGAAGGAGAGGCTTCCAAGTGTCCTGTTGCCAACATCTGACGAGCGGAGAGGGGCTTGGTGTTGTTTTTGGTTCCAACTGTAAGAGTTGTTTGACGGGATGTTTCACCCACCATTCCAGAGGAATCTGGGGTTTCTAAAGAAAATATCAGTAATGCAAACCTCTAACCAACTACTCAAACACAGTCTCGGCTCTTCTTGTCATACCTTGAATAGGCCGAGTCCGTGGGATTGCCCCATTGGACGTCCCGGATACATCTCTCTATCTGATCATCTGATGTTGCGCCGCGATTTCATAAAAACCGTTGTGCATGATGCCTTCAGGTACGCTCAATCGGCTAACCGTGAAGGGCTCGACCAGAGGCTTTGGCACGGAGATCTCCGGAAGGACACACTGATTATCAAGATCTAGGCCGCTGGTATTCACCTGCGGAGGAAAAGGGTCCGTAAGAGCCATAGTTTGTTGCCTCCTCCAATGCGAATGTGGCAGAAGTGTAGAAGGAGAGGGAAGGGGGCTGCTGGACAAAGCACCATCCTCCAAGTCGAAAAGGTCCGAAACTGCTTCTCGGTCTCTATCATGATGTTGAGAAGGGATAGTTTCAGAGGTCACACGCCCTCGACCACGGAGAATTGCTCCGAGAGAAGGAAGGGAGGAGCCGTCCGTGGACGAGCAAACCTCTGGGTCAAAACGGGTAGAAGGAGTGCTGAGTTTCAAAAAAGCCATTTCTTCGATAAGTCGTGACTTAAATGAGGCGGCGGGTTGATAGAATGTGTCGAGGAAACGGTGAAATGCGAGAGCGCAGCCCATATTTATAATGGCAGCCGTGTGCACAGACTCTCGTGATCCAATTGCGACAGCTTATATCCTGGGCCCACTTCTCGGAATTAGGTCGCCGCGACCTTCCTCTGGATGAATCACCAGAAGTCTACAATGACATAAGTTTACTTTATCCTGTGTCACAAACGTCAAAGGCAGTGCAATGCAAGGTCTCCATTGGAATACCCTACTGGCATTTATGCAAAGAGACAGCATTAACAAGAACACACGATAAGAGAACTTGTAAAAATATACATTTATTCTGGAGTAACTCCTAATCTATATGGCTAAGTAAAAAGAGAAACGAGTGTGGAGCTCAATTTATGAAATTTTATCTGATGCGTCAACATCGCATATCCTCGGCCAATGTTGTTTGCGTTGACTAAATACACCTCCACACCTAGGTCTTAGTCTTATTAAACATTTCAAAAACAGATTGCATCATCCTTTCAAGCTGTACCTTCTGCTGGGGTGAAAAGGCCTCCTTAGTTGTGCTCACAGGATACTTTGTTCCGGAGGTATCAATGGAGCCATTGTCGGGAGGCTCAACCTTGCGAGCCTGTGACAGCTGGGAGAACATATCTGCTACAATCTCGTCATCATCATCGTTAATCAATTTTGTGTGATTTTGACCTCCAGAGAATGATGTAGAGTACGCGGAGTCTTCCAGGTCTGAGCCGTCTCCGAATAACCAGGGCGTTTGGTCCTTGTCGGAAGCACTCAGAGACGCCGCAGTGTCTGGGTGTATTCCCCTGGATCTGGCGTCTGCCAGTACCTGCTTGCGTATTTGTCTGATTGCTTCTCGCTTTCTCAGTGCTCCTTCCGCCATCTTCTTGCCGAAACAAGACTCGAATTCAGACTTAGTCCATATGACAGGTCTGCCGTCTTCCATTCCATAAACGTACGAGGGGGGGGCCCTTCCTTTCTTCATCAGTCCTCCTTCAATCTTCATACTTGGTCCATCTCCTGTTTTGATATAGTCCCTACACGTGAAAAATTTAGATCTTGGGCCCTTTTGCCTTGAGCTGTCCGATTTGAAGCTTTCATTTTTGGACCACTCTTCGGCGAACCCTCTTGGAAAGTCAGATCCGTTGCGCACGACCACGAAAGGCTTTGCTTCCGTCCCGGCGTTAAGGAATACTCGATACGAGCCCCGTCCGGCGTTTCTTACGAACATGACCTTCCCCTGAGGTGTAATACCCTCTGATAGGCGAGGATGGATCATTAACATTCCCTCATCCCAGATTTCATTCTCAGAGATGTTATTAGTTTGCATGGGGAGACCTGATGTGCCTCCCAGCTGTTGCTGGTTGGAAGACATAAATACTTGAGGTGGAGATGGTCCGCCAAAGCCTTGTTGGTTGGAAGGCATGAGACCTTGAGGTGGAGACTGGCTGCCAAAGCCTTTGAAATCTTGTGCAAACTTCTGTATCTTTTGTGCGGCACCTCGATGATCGAACGGCGGCTTATCAGTATCCAAATGGTATTGTAGCAGAATCCGTCTGATTGGATACTGCTGCTGCCGCTTCACCTCGGGAGTGGGCTCCAATGCGGTAAAATTGGGAATTTTGACATCTTTGAGGCAAAAGATCTCCCAGTTCGCCACTGATTTCTGAGCAAATTCAACTAGACCGTTCTCGTCATACTTCCCAGAGGGAGCTTGGCATTCCCTCCAAAGCTCATCAAGTTCTTCCAGAGGTAAATTGTGATCATCCTCTTTGAATCCGTGCTTTTTATTCTCATCTCTGAGTTGCTGGTTCACGTTGTGTAGGTAAGCGAGCATTGGTTCCGCCGCTTTGTAATTACTTGCACCGAGGGCCCGGAAGTACTGCTCCACCGTTTGGTGAGAGTGTTGGATGATATCCTGTTGCCACACGGTTGGCTCCTGGAAGACGGCGATGATATCCGAGAAATCGGCGCTATCTCCATGTTGCTCAAGCACCTTTTTCATAGTGTCGTAGACTTCGGCTGTCAAGAGACGTTTGTAATTGATGCCTCGCTGCCGGAGGTCAATCATGAACATTTTATTACCTTCGAGGTATTTTTTAGCTATGGCGGGCTGTTGTTCGGATGGAGTTTGGACTATGTCTTTGTGAATCTCGCGATAGCTAGTGAACATATCCGTGATATACTTCCATGGAAACAAGAACTGATTGTGGTCCCTGTGAGCCAAATAGTTCGCCATTACCACGTTCTGATCTGTTGTAGTAAATTTATTTTGCACATCCTCGGTCATGCCTTGGCTCCACCATGTTTGCATAGCCTCGTAAGCAGTCTCGTAATGTATTAAGATCTCTCGTGGAGGCTTTTCAACCGCTGGTCTTTCTTGTCGAAGGGCGTTTAATTGACCGGTTGCTTTCAATTGGGCGGCCTGCATTCTCTCTTCCAGAGTAATGGGGTCATTGTCTTCCTTCTGCTCATCTGGGTTTATTTGTGCTGCAGATATTGTACCGTCCTCATTGGTTTGTGCAAACTCGGGCTTATCGACATTTCCGTCCCAGTTCGTGGCCGCGTGGGAAGGTGCTGCAGCTGGAAGTGTCTGCTGACCAGCAGCATGACTGGATCCTAAGACAAAGTTCGGCGGTGCGACAGACGGTGCGGCCATGATAGTTAACGTCTGGTTTCTGGTTTCAAATTGATGTGGAAGGTAGTTTGATGGTAATTGCTTGAGTTCTTGCTTGATAATGATTTTGATTAGATTTGCTTGGTCGATGGGCGTAGCGAAGGAGATTGACGTTTTATACCTGATGGCCAGATGAGATAGAGCCATTTGGAATGCTTTGGTGCCCAATATTCAATTGTCGGATGCTGTCCGGCTGGATCCTGTATGTTATCTCCTGGTTAAGCCCGCTTGTCAGTGGGCGGGAAACCGACCACCGACGTGTGGCCGCCCCACTCGGCGTTTAAATTATAAATAGCGAACGCCCACATCAAAAGATGCCAGACACTATGCTTGCGACTTTAATCACACTCGCTCTGGCAACGCCAGGATCCTGCCTGGGTAAAATTCAGTATCCTCGCGCATGGAACATTTCTTCAGCACATCTCGCCTACACATTTCCAAACTCAACAACGTCCAGTATCATTTCATTCACCCCATGGACTGTTTCTGCAACCAGCGCTACAGATATAAACTTCTGTCACACTTTCGAAACCCTATCGCAAACCACTTCTGACATCGCCAGCCTCCCCGCACTTGCTACCGCCAATTCCTTCAGTAAGGCAGATGGCTACAGCAACACCACCTCTGCATCGAAAGTATCGCATAGTCCTCCATCAGTAGTTGCTGTCACTCCGGTCTTCTCGAATGATGGGGGCCTAATCTACCAACCTGTCTCTCGAAATATCACGCTATTTTGGGTTACTGTAATCATTTCTCATGTACTGCTCCAGTAATGGTATACACAAGAGACGTAGATAGTTTTTATAGATCAAATTAGAGAAGCATTAGTCTTGCTCAACAGAACGGAACCAGTTGATCAATCTGTGCTTATTATGCACGCATGCAGCTATTATACTAGACCAGGATGTCCCCATAGTGCGCTCATATCTTGAACAACATGTTCACTCATGCACCTAATTCTTCGCGCCTACTTGATAATGAAGTGGATACTTTTTCTGGATCATCACCTTGAATTTGGGAGAAGGGATACATCATCGAGCTTCAGAGGGGGTGAGAGTGGATCAGCGGCTTCGTGGAGAGTGACAGCTGGCTATCCGCTGACTTGTCCAAGCAGCAAGTAACACCTCGGCGGCAGTGTGCTGGTACATGTCCCTGCAAGGGCTTTGTGGTAGTCTGGAAAGGTCCAGTCCCACATTCTGTGCAGGGCCATCATGTGGACCTACTCAGAGCATGCCAGCTCATCGACTATCATCTTCAGTTACAGAATGACAGGCTCCACAGTGGCATCTTTAATGAACATTGAAGTCAGCATAGCCATAGGCATCTTCATCTCGCGTTTGCTCCTGCATAGGGATAGCCGTTGCATTACTCCAAGTGCCGAGCTTGTCCACCCGTACGCAACTCAGCTATACGGGTCCTCCGGAAGGATAATCGTGTTGGTTGTCGAGGCTCCAGGGGCTCTCTCTGCCTTACTGGCTGAGGTCATTGACATGCTGGTTAGCGCGCGGCGTACACACCGCAACATGCATGGGAGAGTGACTCGGATCGCGCAAAGACGTGTCATTGCTACATTTTGGAAGGCACAGTCTTCGGGATTTGGAACAGTGGGGTGTGCTGAGCCTCGTTCGAGTCGTGCTGTGCCGGTAGAGTGCATAAAGAGGGGGCGACGCCCAGCTGCCATCGGTCACCAAACGTCCAACTTCCACCATCACTGAAGCGCCATCATTCTACTGTTCTCCCGTCAGTTATCATGACTCTATTTATCAACGGCATCCTTCGGGCTCATAACCTACAACTTACGCCAGAGATTGCTCACCTCATCCACACTGGGCACCTCACCTTAGAGCTCAACCTTGAAGACGCGCTTCACCATCAACTCCAAGACACAACTCTGGAGAACCAAACTGGTGAAGGCCTTGGATACGCGCACGAAATGGCTCAGACCCTCACTCCTGCCTGCTTCACTTGGCGCGAGGAAGAAGGAAATCATGTACGAGAGACGAACACGCTTCCGTGCCCTGGCTCGGCTCAGCCCGAGGTAGAGGAGTCAGACGCTACCCAACCCACCTCCGGCGGGATGCCAACAACTCATCAGTCCAACAGACTACCGCAGAGTCTTGTGTCGGTTGAGGAAGAAGCAGCGTTGGATGAGACCGAGATTCTGGTGCTGGAACAGCTTGCTGTTGCTCATACGTCATGTGATACCCCCATTTCGAGCATTGAGGAATGCCTTTGGGGGGCTTGTTTCGATTTCGATGGGTATGAGCACTCAAGCACTTCCGGGTCGGTGTCGAGCTCATGTGATGAGCCAGTATGTGGTCCCGAATGCCGGAAAAGTGTTTGCTCCCAGGGTACGGATTGCGCTGCTATTCCGTCATCGATAACGGAAGATAAAGAAAAAGACAAATTGGGTAAGTGTTTGTATCCAGGTTTCTGCAGACCAGGTACTGATTGATGTCAGAAATACCCTGCTCTGACGATGAGCTTGTTATTACAAAGGTTCGCTCAGTCGGCAAGGAGACGATTATCATCGCGGATGATGATGATGATGATTATGTAATCATCACAGACAGTTTTACTCTTCAGCAGGACAAGAAGCCGGCAGGGCCAACGGCACGTTTACGACGAGCACGTGCTTCCAGGCGCGGGCCCTACAAACGCCCCGCGACACGCCCTGTGAATAGCTCAAGCAAGAGAAAGCTCGAGAAGTGGAGCGATTTCGTTGCCGAATGGTCCGAAATCGAGGAGGCCCTTCTATTAAGGTCGGATCTGGTTGAGAAAGTCGTCGAATTCAGTGGGTGGGTTGAACTCCTGCAACGTGACGACGCACTTGAGTTATGGGAAGAGCCCCTGCTGGAACGGTGGCACGGCCTAAAGAAAGCTGTTGGAGATAGCGACGATGCAAGCTTGCTCGAATGGGCTGAGGGGATGCTGATGGGTGCATTCAAGCTGTAGATTTTTTAAACAAAGTTTCAGCATATTTTTTGCACGTTCAACGCGGCTCATGCCTCTCTGGAAATGTCTCTTTGCCTTTGCGTTATCCTTCTTCTTTCTGCTGGAGGGGCGCACGTATGCCGTGAGAGGGAGAGAGGGCCATTCTCTGTTGAACGGGGCTGGTAATTTCAACGGTGACATCGCAGCTGGATCCACCCTTGCTGCATCGGCTCCTCTTCCTTTATCCAGGTTAGATAATTCTTCGAGCTTGGGCCCATGAATGCAAGGATACGGCGGCGCAGCATGCGAACGGGGCTGTGCCCGCTTGCAGATGCCGTGTATCTCTTCCTTCGCTGGTTTGACCTTGAACAGGGCTAAGCGCCGGGAGATCAAAGGGCGAGGCAGCAAAGCGTTTGGAGCTTGCACAACCCGTACGAGAGAGGCTGAGGACGTCTGGCCCGTGTGGGAAGCGGACGAGCGTTTACAGGATCGGCCGCACTCCGGGATGGAAGCCCGCCCGCAGGGGATCTGCGCTCTGGGCAGTGTTAGCGTCTGTGGGCCTCGATCCCGCAGGGGCCTCATCTACGCCGCTGTTCAGGCCCGTGGGGGAACGACTCCCGCATTCGCCGAAGTCGATAGTCAGCCCCACCCGCAGGGTCTCCATTCCCGCAGGGGAAATCAACCCCACCCAATTTTCTGGAAATTTGGGATACCGGCAATCCCTGCATGCAAAAAGCCCGCAGGGGCATCGTCGCCCTAGACGCCCAACGATCCTTCGCCGGCCTTCCCGTACGGGATAAATTACCGTACCCGCTCAGGCATGCGCTCGTCCGCTGTCCCGCAAGGGCTACGGTATGCGCAGCCCATCGGTCCCGGCTCAGCTTCCCGTGCGGGCTGATTCCTACGCTTATCTACGACCATCGGCTGTCCCGTAGGGGCGCTGCTGGCTTAAACGAGTACCTGCTATCCTGCAGGGCGTCTCACTCTATCACCCGATAGCACCCGCGGCTTCGAGTAACTTTCTCGAGCTAACAAGCTGCTTTACGCCACCTGTAGCGATCTAGTAACAATAACGGCATTCACGAGCACGTCACCTGCGGCCATTCTCAACCACGACAGACGGTCTGAGATATCTACATGCATCAATTATGTCTACGTGCGGGGTCTCCTCGAATCTACAAAATGGTAAATGCAGTTAAACACATCTATCAGGCAAGCAATTTGCTGCGCTGAAGACTCCCGTACTTGTCCAAGATCCTTCACCTTCTCGAAAAGCTCTTCCGTTTGAGCAATTCGTGCCTCGTGCTTTTCCACGAGCTCCCAATAAGCCTGCCTCTGCTGAACAAATCGCTGTATAAGCTGTCGTAGCTCACATCTCTCCGCCTCGACGGTCTTACAGAACTTCACCATTTCCCTCTCGCGGCTCGCCAGGTGTGCCGAGTAATGTTCAAACCACCTGGACTGGGTAGACTTTTGCCACGTAAGCTCCTCCCGCATCTGCTCTAGCTGACGATACTCTTGCTTGACGTTTGCGTAAAGTCCTTCGAACTCCCTCTTACGCTCTTCCATCTGTTTTTCGTGGTCTTCGATCATCTTTGACTGCTCCTGGTTGCACAGACAATCCCCGGGACGGTGAGGACAACAATGTCCGGATTCCGAGCTATCCGGTGTGCCCGACCCCTGGTAGTAAAGCTTCTGAACGGCCCTGCCATCCAGAACCTCCCATGTTCCGCATCCCATTGATTCCGCAGATGTCTTTGTGTGATCCACGAGCGAGGATGCGTCATGATTGTTATTCGGCAATTGCTCGGATGGTGGGCTTGGAAGACCCTCAGAGGACCTGAGGTTCTGCGCGCGTGTTGTCTGCAGATGTCAGCATTTATTGGGCTTCAATCTCCTCGCAATGGCCTTACCACCATAATTGAGGAGGAATTTAATGTGTATTCTCGTTTGTGAGGCTCGCAGTGGAGAGTAGATGGAACGGAGCACTTCTTGGTCTTCATATATGTGTCCGAGTCAGTCTCCAATGTCACATCGAGCACTCTCGCTAAATCCCTGCCAGCTAAGCGCCCGGGGAACCATCCGAGTCCCGTGGCGACGGGAGGCATGCATATGCACGCGCTCGTGCAAGATCCGCTTCCTGGCTGCCGGTTTGCTGCCCACGGGCTTCATGGAGCAGAAACCTTGCCCCTGATATACCGGGCTAGCTGCCAACGCATTGACGCTGTTAAATCCAAGCTGCGTCATTGCCGGACATCGCCACCGAACATGGAATCCAAGAAACGTGTTGGTTCTTCTCACGATGAACCCTCCTCCCCAAGTACTCTACACCGCCTGGTGTTAGATCTCTAGCTGAACTTTACAGGAGGCATATTGCGCCACATAGACGGCCTCATCACCATGGAGAACCACCGACATGACGCCATTTTGGCTCAGCTGAGCCTATTAAGGGAACAAGCCCTCGAAGGCCCGCCGCCTCGGAAAAAGCGAAGAGTCGCCACCAAGAACGAAACCCATTCGGACGGCTTTGAGTCATCCGAAGAGTTTCGCCACAGCCAACTTGCGATACTAGATGAGCTCAGGATGAGAGTTGGTGTGAGCGAGAAGCTTCCTGGCCTTAAGGCAATAGCTGGCCGCGTAGCCGTTCGGCTTCTGGCTCGGATAATCAATGATATGAAGAGTAAGGGGAAAGCCATCAATCTTGATAACACGGCTGGACGATCCACTGATGTGGTACAAAGTGGCGTCTGGAAGGACATAGTTGCAGCTGTAGGGTTCAATCATATTATGAAGGCGTAGTCTATATAGATTCCTGAATATCTAGCCGGTCTATAGAGCAACGATAGGCCTCACTTATACTATGTCCATCCTGAGTCCCATGAACAGTCCCAACTCCCTCCTCTTCATGAACACTCGCATGGTCTCACTCATCCGATCGAATGTTCGGTCATCCCAGTTCATCGGACGTGGGTACATCATGGTATACTGGTCTGGCTTGACTTGGGAGTAATAGCGTGCCATGTCGTCAATCTCGGCTTCAGACAAGAGCCAAAAGTGCAGTATGGTCCTTGGGGAAAGAGGATGAGGAGGCCCCGATGGTAATGGAAAGATTGGAGAGAGGGATAGCTTCATAAGTTCGATTTTTGCGTAGAACTGTGGGTGCTTTGCGGAACCCATGATGTTTGTTGTCTGTGAGTGGTGGCCGATTTCTGAACATAGGACAATTTTATATAGTTTACATGTGTCCTCCTTCCGGGAAACCGGCAACCTGCCAGCGGCTTTCTGAGAATAGACGCTAAATTTGGCTACATGCAGCGGCTCAGGCAAGACGGGTGGGGTCCCGAATATACCCAGTTCAGTGAACCCAACCAAGAAAAAAAGTTACATTTCATTCTCGTGTGCTCATCATTTTCCCCAGCTAACAATTCACAGCGTAAACTGAATAATCTACGGCCTATAGCATCATCTGAGAGGCTAAAGAGCATGGTTAGCACATTTGACCAAACCATTCATGCATTATTAAGCGTTTTCAACGTACAACTCATTTGGTCAATGACCTTGTGTTCGCCAACTGGTTGTCCAGCAGTGATCGGACCCTAGTAGCATATGCCGCAAGCTCATCCTCCGCACGCAAAGCCACCGGAGGCCGTTGCGGGACCAAAGCCGAGGGATATGGTACATAGCGGCTAGCCTTGGTGATAGATCTGCCACGAGGAGCAAGTGGACGGTATTTTGGACGCAGTCCATATTGGTTGAACCGATCGGATCTTTCGGACGGCGGGCTGTAGGTCTTCCTGCGTTCAATTCCAGGGTTCACTGTTTCCCTGTTCTTGACTACATCCAAGTGTCAGCGAATTAACAACTCATAGGAACCCTCAAGGCATACCTTTACTCTGAGTCAAAATCCCATTAAGAGCATTGTGGCCGTTAGGATCTAAGAATGGGGGCATTTGGTGGTCCCGAATGCCCGAAAAGATGCCTGATGTTTTTTCCTTCGTAGACTTGCACAAATTCGCCATTTCGAGACCTTTCCTTGTTGTTGAATGCTGAGGGCCTGTGTCTCGGGAGACGCATGCTTTCCCTATCTGTTCAGGGGCGCACGGGTCGGTCACTCGAAGGGCATTCCTCTTTGCGCCAGAACTATGAGGTTTCAGAGCAGCAGAAGTGGGATATGTCTCCGTTGTCTCCCCGCAAAGATCTGCGATAGACATGACTTTCTTTGTTGGCCCGTGATGCTGCGACTGGAAAGACTCCGTGGAAGACCTCTGTGCATAATTGCCTTCATTATACATCGGCGGCGAAAACGGCACAATGCTAGAGCTGTCTAGGCGAGAGGCGACCGCTTTCACAAACGCTGTGTCGAGCCACTCACGTTGTTTCTCGGCTTTGCCGTCTTTGCCTACGAACATCTCTTTGTTTTGGGGGTTTCGGTCTCCGGGAAATGGGTAGCAATTTTCCGAGCTCTGAAAACGATCAGTTGAAAAACGACAGGCTTACTAAAGCATCTCAGAGCTTACTTGCTGAAGAAAGAACTTAGCTAGATGAGCATTGCATGAGTCTTGGGAAGTCTGGCGCTTTCGTTAGTTAGTTTTCACGACCATAAGCGCTTGCAACACATACCGAAGATTGGTTAAGCACCAGGGCGTAGGGTTCGCCATGTTCCTGTTCTTCCCAAACAGCAGACGGGGGCATTCTAAAAGCGTGAGAGAGTGGAGTGTTTGTGGTAGAGCTTCACTAGACAACGAGGTAATAGGAACCGGCGCGCTGATTCTGTTGAAGGATGCAAGAAGATGTTGGTCTTATTTATATATGCGGTGACTCTCAAACAGGTGAGATCAGTCATTTTCGGATATATGAGGTTTCCACCGCGACGGGCAATAATCCGAGCACTCCGAGGGTCGATTGGACCGACGTGCAGCTCTGCAACGCGCACGATTCATAAATGTGGCGTGGTAGACCGCCTCAGACAGCGATCTGGACCGTAAATTCGTCACTCAACCCAAATAAAGACACAAAGTCCGGAGTATTTCACTCAATCATATGGAACTGATGGGCACGAAGTCGAAGAGAAAGCACTTACATGCGGCATCGAAGATACAGTCCAAATTAACGCAATTGAGGCTGAAGCTAAACTCTTGAAGCTTGCTTCCTCATCTCTCTCTCTACCCTGGTGTCCATGATTAGAAACTCTCGTGAAAAACCGCTTGCTGGTGCATACGCTTTTCTAACGGAGAATGGATCAGCACCGAAAGGAATGCTCCACGGAAACTCCGTACTGGGGTTGATTAGAAGATGAACAGTACCGCTTCATGCATGACCACGTAGGCCACCAGCCTTCTCATGGATCTCCCTAGGATGATCACTGATATTTCGGTATTGCTTCTGGGCCGGTACTTCTTCACACGTCACTTCAACCATACCCTCAGGCGGCCTTAGCACTCGAAAATTTAAGACGGCAGCTAACCCGAGCAGTTAGATTTATCCGTGCTCTAGACCCCATGGGCCGAAGAGAAACCGCCGAAAAGAAGGGGCTGCCGCGGTGGGGGCACGAACGGGGCACGTTCACCGCACTTTGTAGGCGAATGTCTTACACGGTGGAGCCAGCTAGTAAACAAGGTCAGCATGCAGGGTGAACGTGGAGTCGGTTTGGATATTGGCTATTTTATCCGCTTTCAGTAGCTTCGTGACCGGAGTATCTTCCGTAGGCATCAAGATATAATGAATAAGTAATGGCCAAGAAAGTTCTAGTTGAAGCAAGATACACGGCACCTACGTGTTCAGGATACTCTTAGAAGTCCCCGAAATTTGCCTTCCGGCTATTCGTTCTCTCACTTCGCCAGCCCCACCATGTCTACGGCAGAGCATCCCTCAGGACAATGGTCATGTGTCTCACCATGGGAGAACACACTCATCAGCTGGAAATACGACCAGTATGACGTTGAGGTTGTTTTCAGGCACGGCGTCCAGGAGTTCTGCGTTGAATCATGCGTTTGGTATCACCCTTTCCTCCGACATGCACTGGATACTGAGGACGAAATGATGGTAAAGGCACTAAAGGGTGTCGTTTTTCACCAGATTTTGCGAGATCTGGATCCAGAACTCTCGAGATTGCAAAAACCTGGCCAGATTTCCCAGCGCTTGTCATGGTTCTTCAACCATTTGGTCGATCCGAAAAACATTGCCAATTGGCGCGCGTTCCCTGACGACAACCTCATTAGGGATATACCCTACGACAATCCATCCATGCTACCTTTGTACAACTGGAACCACTTTCGGGTCTTAGAGGCCTTCAGAGATGGTTTAAAGGTGCAAGCTGAGGCTGGAACTATCGCCGAGACACTCACCAGGGGCGAAGTGTACGGGTGTATTCTTTTCAAGGACAAGCAATTGGCAGCGGATGGTGCCTATCATTCGTACTTAGAAGCACTGGTTCGTTTGACGAAAGATGCAGAGAAGGGCAAATTTGATGAGCCTGATTCTGGCTATTATTTCGTTGTCCCACGACTTCGAGCATTCCTTCGCACCGATGATTACAGCACATCAGCTATGGGATTCCTATTCTCCTGGATAAACTCATGGACTAAAGCTCCGTGCTTAAGCCAGCTTTCTCCCAACGATATTCGGAACGGAGAGTCCGCGAACATTTACAGGTCCTGTTACCGCCTTTTTAGGGCTTTTGAACGCTTGGGTTATGCTGTCGTTGCAGAAGGCCGTGCTGAAGATGTCCTCGACATGGTTGGACTTACGCCCACGGGCCAAGCGTTTATCAGACTGCCAGACCTCGGAACGTTTGTGAAGACATTGGAACCCGCAGATAGTGGTCTTCGAGAACCCTCGTTTTCGTTCTTCAGAGGAAGAAACGACGATGCTGTTGCACTTGAGAGGATTTTGTCTTTCCTGGGTTCGGGCGGATCCCACCAAAGTCCTCTCTCGCCCTTCTCCGTGGACAAAGGTCTAAGAAGCTTACGCCCGCAGCCACAAAATCATCTCGAAAAACTGCCACAAGAACTCCTCGATAGAATTCTGGATCTCCTACTGCTGAGACCGAGTGTCTATTGTACTAAACAAGGGTTCTACGCCTCGCCTCCACTTGAAACGGCTCTCTTTGAGACTTCTAAGCGTATTCGACACTCTGCGCTACTCCGCTTCGTTAGGAATTCTTTTGTGGTCCAGCATAGCTGTCTCCAAGAATTCCTTGATCGCTGTGTTGGCATCAATAATCCGGCGGAGCTCACGCGGAGCAATACCGATTACTGGGCTTCAGTTCAGCATATCACTCTTCTTGTGACGATCGATGCGAGTTATGAATGGGATCTTGCAGATGAAGTCGATTCGTGGGAGGAAAGTGGACGTGCTCTATGTGAGCTTTTGAGAAAGAAAAAGGGGGATAAGGCGGACCAACAGACGAAGGTAACACTCGCTTTTCTTGACACCCCCGAGAGTTACCCGGAGGGATACCTGCGTCCATTCTTCCGCACGTGTCGGCATTTCAAACAATTTGCTTCTATTGAGATTCAACTATGTGGTTCCGAGGACTACGAGTATGGAGATGGGCGGCGCCTTGAGAAAGCGTATGAGTTTTTGGAGGAGGAAAGCAGAGAAAGGGCCGAGGGCGCAGATGCGGAAAGCGGCCAAGAGCGAGATGCTTGAAGGATTACAATAGTGTGCAGTAGAGTGTAAATTGATGTCTCAATAGGTGCACAACCCATATTTTGGTTAGTGAGTGTACTTGTGACAATAGCAGGCTTTCCACGTTCTAGAGAGACTTGCCTACTCCAGGCGGTTGGGCAGTGATGGTAGATCCTCTATGCCAACGTCAACACGTCGCCTGTGGAGAGGTTTCAGAATCGTATGACTACTGCGCTGATTGAAAATCGAGGCCTTTGCGGTATTGTGGTGATATGGCAAGTCAGAACGACTTGGCATAGGATGGCGGTCGAACGGTGTCGGTGATCGCTGTGGGCGCGCATGGACCACGTCTAAACCCCACTAGCCCGCCTTCTTCTTCTTACCCTTCTCATTCTTCTCACACGACCCGAGCTCGGCCATCATGATTAACACAAAAGTCACCACAAAATGGAAGGCATCCGATATTCAGGCCCTTCTCAATTACAATAGCACACAGTGGAAGAAATTCAATGTACGGGTTACTATCCTGTTTTTAAGTTTTTTCTATTAACTTTTCTTCAGGGGTTCACCAGCGACGAAGGAGAGAAAGTCCTACGCTTCGACGACAAGTATTGGGCAGGAGAGGTAAAGAAACCGATCTACAACTGGCTGGATGTTCCGTCTCGCATCAATGACAGGCTTCTCGACGTGGTAAACGCCTGCCTCCGGAGTGAAGGGATGGCCGAGATCGACAATGATATTTTGTACTGGCGAATCGTACAAGTTGTTAGGTCTGAATGTACGTCCAAATTCAAGGTCAACCCTGCAATTATGGCTAATATTTCGAAGTGAGGAAAGTCAAAGCGTCACTGTCTAAGGGAGCCCGCGCCGTTCTGGTGCCGCCCACGTCGAGTCCTTCAACTGCTCCCGAGTCGCTGATGCCGCCAACCGCCGGTGAGGCGTCAAATGCCCCCCTGCCCAGTACTAGCAGTGCGAATTTCGATCCTGTACAGGATGCGTCGGAGCAGAATCGGCGTCTTTTGAGCCGAGAAGGGAATGTGGATAGATGATCTAGGTCAGATGACGTGAATAGCCGTGTCTGAACCGATGTCGTGTTACATGAACAGCAGCTAGCCCAGAGGTGTTGCGATAGCTATCGAATCATTACATCCGAATAGAATTTGATGTGATACTTGCCCCATATTTCACCATGGTCTGGAGGCGAAACAGGGTGGGTACTGGACTATTCTGCCTCAGATGACTCATTATCATGGTGACTCTAATTACGATAGACACTGAATACTTGTCCGATGTGCTGGCATCGGTGCCACCCGCGAGAGGTGGGGCTAGAAAAAAAAGGGACGAACTCCTCTCTCGCATATACACTTCGAGCAGCTGGTGATTTGAGCAGGTTCTCCATTATTCTCTATCGGTGAGACGGTCTGGACAGGCCGAATGCAAGAAAGAAATGATTGAGTGGAGGCACTTGAGAATACGAGTATGGCCGATGCATGCGCGCATGATTCTTTAGGATGTACAACCAATAGGCCGTCTGTTGCGAAGCAAATCATCTCAAGCGGTATGTGATTGACACCCTGGTCAATCATAGGCGAATCGCGGGTCAGCTGCACCGGAATGGCTGGAAATACTGGAATGGTGTGAAACGGTGATTTAGTGGAGATGTCCGGGAAGACTGCTCCGAACGCGAGTCGTGCATAGTTAACAGGATGCTGTTGGTGGAGTGTCAGTGTGGGTCTGGATAAACGAAAAACGCGTCGCAGAGAGCGGTGTAACAACAACAATAATAATGGCCCGGTCGACTCTAACCGAGAGAACTGCCGGAAGTGCCGGAACTGCTAGAACTGCTGAAACGGAGGAGAAGGTCGATTCGGCGGAATGTACAGAAATGACGAGAGTGCGGACGCAGGGGCCAACTTGTCATGCGCTGTTACCTGTGCATTATTAGTTATTACCAAAACAGACAGGCCTGGCTTTCCCTCTTGGGCACGGTCCTTAGGATCCCTGGGCGGGAAAGCTGGACTCAGAGGGCACATTAAGCGAGCTAATAATACAGCCTGTGGAGCCCGTCAAAGCGTCTAGCGTAACCGCGGAACCTGTCGTACGATGCCGCTTCCCGCCACCTCAATTTTGATTTTCGGGCGCATTATTCGCGTCTCGGTCGCGTTCAAATACGCATGGCACCGCTCGCTTGCTCACCATATCTCTTGCTTCCTCAGCCTTTCCTTTCCATCCGCCGAGTGTCATTCTTCGTCTGCTTCGCCAACGCACATATCTTCCAATCCTACTTGCAAGCACTGTACGTATTTTGTTTGTTTCTCTTCGATTTCCGCTTTCTAAATTCTTCGGCCTGGATGAGTTAACGCTCAAAATTATCGGGTTCCAGACAAGTCGGCCTTTTCATCCACACCATTTCCCACCTCGTGCGACTCAGTTCTGGAGATCGGCCGACGGCCTGTCGACCTACAACGGTCCGCGGGCCTCGCCAAGTCCCTGACTCGTGGTACAAGGTAGATTCGGTGTGTGTCCTGCAGTGCCCTCACCTATGGTGGGTGGCGTTGTCGACCGGATGATTTGGCGCCAGACGTTGTGTAGTAATCTGAGTCAAGGCTGCTCGCGAGTAAAATGCTTGCTAAAGCCTGGGTGGGCGGGATTCCTACCGCGAATGCGTGTAGGGGCTTTTATTTCTTCTGTCTTTTTCTTTCCTTGAATAGATACACAATATCTACTGTATTGAATTCAATTAATTTTCTGTTTACATGATTAGATGGAGAGCCACTTTTCCAGCCATGAATCTTCCGATCCACTGCCCAAGCAACATCGTGCCTTGACAACACGTCCGGAAATGCAGTTTGTCATGTTCAGCCGGTTCTTCCTGGCGTGGCGCGAAGCCACGACAGGCCACCAGCAGTTCCTGGGTGACCTGTCGGCCGACCGCCATAGCAAGCCAATTTTTTTGACTCTCAGTCTGAGCGGCGAAGGGTGCACTTTATTGGTCTATCTCCACGTTCCAATCAAAGTCAATGCTACGTCCAAGGGATTGAGGAACTTCTACGTGGTCATGTCCGCCGAGTCCTTCCAGACGGAGGTTGGCTCCACGTCTCCGGCTGTATCTCGTTTCGTCTACGACGCCGGAGAACCCGTGGAGTTAGCCAAGGCCGGGGTGCAAACTGGTGCGGATCTTCTTCGGGCCCGTTTTGTGCTGAAGGAACCAAGCCCTGTTGTTATGCCTGTCCCAGAGGTAGTGAAGGACGTCAACGAACGGTCTCGAGGATTGCTACTAAGCCTCAAATCTCTATCCCGAGCTACGAGCTTTGACTTGTACATTCAGGACCGAGACATCATCAGCGAATCGATGAACGTTTTCCTCGAAATGCTCTGCACAGGCACGATGCGAAGCCCCGAAATCGACTGGAAGAGCACATTCAACGGACGCTGCTGGGGAACAAACAGCTGGGAATCGTATGGAGTCGGCGACGAGGAACCCATGCCAAGATCTTGGAACCCGTTGGTTGAGGACTTACCGCCATCCTATGACAGGGTCGTACAGACCTCTACATCTCGAGCCCCTCCGATAATATTCGCAGAGCCTGGTACGCATCCAGATTTCTCAAAAGGTCCGGCGCAACATCCAGGCCCGGATTATTGCCCCGACACCGAGTCCGCGTCTTCGACGATTGACTTGGAGACTGATACCGAACCTGCTGATGTTGGAGCACTCGATGGAGCGCACAGACCCGCTGATGGGAAAGATTTTCATCAAAAGGTTCGCGATGGACAACACATATCTCAGCAAATGACAAAGGAACAGCATCCCACGCAAGAGGAGGAGAAAGAGCGACGTGGAACTAGGGCCGACCTCGAATTGAATGGAAATCACCAGGAGGAAAGCGGGAAGCGTAAGGCTGGAGAAGCCCTTTCCGACGCCGAAACAATTATTATGGAACCCAGGGTTCGCAAGTGGAAGCGTAAGACTGATCGCAAGCGAGTCCCGCACCGTGATGCGGAAACACTAGAACGGAAATTCGACAGCGAAATCGACCACGTTATGGAGCATCTAGATCTTCCCCTTCCGCCTCAATCCGTATTCAAAGGAGGTCCTAACAGGAAATTACTTGATAAGGTTCAGTGGCCTCTGTTTCAAGATGCTGCTCTTTGGCTTAGTGCGGCATGGACCAGGAACCCCTCTGCTCTTAAGGATTACTGGCTGGAGTGCAACTTGCTCTCGCAGGCGATTCGATTGCGAGACCGATTCGAGTTTCGCAATATCAGACTTAAGTGTATGTATATGTTCGCTTACGAGCTGCGGAAGAGTGAGGATAAAGGCCTCTCTGTGTGCGCACTTCGAGACCGACCGCAGTGGATGGCCGAGTTTATCTTCCGCCGGCTGGGCCCAGGCCACGATACCCTCATCATGGATGATCTGTGCGCACTGTATCACTCGTCGTGTCATTGGATTCAAGTTGGAGGCGATGAGGGCCCCCAAAGCCCTGGCAATGAGAGGGAGTACGCTCGTCGTGAGCAGGCATTTCACCTGCAGATGGCGGCATGTATCTTTCTCGCGCTCATCTTGGACAACCGCAGGTGGCCGATGGACGACCAGCAGGCGTGGCAGAAAGCGACGCCCTCGGGCGCTCGAAACCGGGCATCTCAGGGCTAATGGTTTTCACCTCTGTCAACGAAGCAGCCAATCAATGGTGATTTGATGAGATCTTCATTTGTGTATCAATCAATAAGTGCAGAAAACTCCAGTCGTACATTGATAAGCCCTTCCCATATTTCTCTGCCCAATCTCTTTCCACGAGAGCTTCTCTCATATTGCGCTTGGAACGCACCTAGCGTTGAACAATTTCCCGGCATGGGGGAGTGGTGCATTCGTTGAATAGCCTCGTCGCCCCCACGAGGGCTGACCAACTCGTCTAAGCGCCCTCGGGCCGCGGCTTCCGCAACGCTAGCACAAGTAAGGCTAGCGGGAATTACACGTCATATCCATCGCGGCTGCGCGGTCTTCTCCGCCGGTCTACAATTCTCTTCGTTGGTTGTATTAAGTGTGTTGTCTAAGGCGCCCTCTATCACATCTTCTTCCTATACGCATTACAGGGACTCTTAACCTCGTGATATGGCGTCAAGCCTAAGGAGGCCTCTGCTTTCGATTGCACGTCCTTCGTTCCGTCGCAACTTGTATAGTAAACGCGCTGCATTTACCGCCATCAACGCCCAAGGATCGCCGACTACTGAACAGGTGGATGTTTGGTTGGGTGATCCCCATGAAGCATACGCGATTGTGCCGAAGCACGTCGGAGACGCTCTGAAGGCAGCTTGTGCTCACGGCAATCCATCTATCACTACCAATCCAGACACGTATCCACTAATTTTCGATCACCGTACCCGGCATTTCGCCCATAGTAAGAGCTTCGATACCATCCTTAAACCTTTGCTGATGCTCGCTGGAATATAGGCTCGACCCCGTTACCCAGACTTGTCATTCCCCAAGATCTCCCAGCCCAGTCGGGCGCCCCGATCAGTCCAGCAACGCTCTTTATTTTCGGTCCAACAGACACGATTACATTAGATGGAACGCCGGATTGTAAGCGCACTATTGCGAGAATGGCTTCATAGCTAACTTTTCACAGTTGAATTTGCGCGACAATCAGGAGAGAGCTTCCGTAGATTGGCACGGCCGCTTGACCAACTCGCCGACAGATGAAATCGACAACAAAATCCCATCACTCCGAAAGGGTGTCGAAATTAACTGCCATACTAGTGCCATTCCGCCTCATTACGATATGCTGTAACTTCCGGTCCAGGCTCGGCCAGTGGAGCTACAATACTTTGGTAGAAGCTCGCCAATTCGGTGGATGACCATGCTCCAGTGGCGACCTTAACGTGCGCTTGCGCGATGTTGTCGTTATTCGGGTCAGCGCCCATTGGAGTGACTTGGAGCATGAAGCCATTAATTTTGAGGAACATGTCGGCAGCAAGGAGAGCTACCCTCTTATTCCCGTCTTGGTACGCGTGATTCTTGACGATTCTTTCGGAGAGTATGGCAGCCAATACGATGAGATCTTCCTGTCCGTAATTCTTGTTGTTGATTGGTGATGAAACAGCAGAGTCTAGGAGCCCGAGTTGAGTTGGCTCAGTGGCAAATAGCCGAGATATGTAAAGTCGTCTGACTTGCCGAGAGGTGAGGAAATGATATCGTAGGGCCATCTTTGACGCCTTGAAATACTGTTAAGCACATGCAATAAAGCAGGCTCAGCGTTGGCTTTTATTCATCCTCATATCTAGGCTACACGTCCAGTTGAAGGGCGTGATGCTCGGGAGCAGCTGCTTGATACGCTGTCGTGGTGATGCATGAGTTGGCTACACAATGACGGACATATGCGCCAGAAGCAAGTTTGAGGTAATTACATTTCTATTGGCTATATACATATGCGAAAGAACAAATTGAGCTCGCCGTACCACCAATCTATTGCAGATCATAGACTATCAACCCTTGGTTGATCTGCGTGATGATGACAGTGCAGGTTGCTTATGCGTGATGTACGTCGATCTACCGTCCGTCTCAGCCTCCGTTAGCGTATTAGCTCCAACCGTCAAGGGCAGCGTCTTCGTAATGCTTCGCTTACTTAAGAGACCGCTACTCAGCACTCGATGTGAGCTTCATTGCGGCTTAAATCACGCACTGCTGATGTTTGTGTTGAAGTGGTACCCATCTCGGTGTCCTCGTAATTTTCGTCGTCGCTGCTGTCTTCGCTGGCACTATCCAGCTCTGAAACGGACCACTCGGTGAACTGCCCAACATGCGACGTATAAGGGGGAGGATGAGAAGACTGATTGTAGAAGATTGGATAGTAAATCACCTGCGGCTCAGCGAAGCGGCGTTCAGAGACAGGGTCAATATAGGAAGACGGATATCTGGGCGTTGACTGCCGGGAGAATGCCCAGGAGGGAAGCTTTGCCAGCCGCTCGCCGCACTTTCGCAAGAATAATTTGCAACGGGAACAGCTCTCTCGGGCAGCATCAGCAACACTAAAATCATTGAGTGGGATAATAATAAGGCACATGTTTGCAAGATGATAGTGCTTTGCATCCGCTTTCACCAGTCTCCTAGCTAGTCTCCTAGCCCTTATACAGGCAAATAAGGATAAGGCTGGTGTCCAGCAAACATCCCACCGGATTTGCGCACTCATCAAGGATGCGGACATATGTCTGCTGGGTGGTTCACCGACATTTGCCCGCGAAGTGAGGATGGGCGTAGTGCTGCCGGGCGACATCAACCCCCGTACAGACAAAGGCGGGAGATGCGGTTGCGGTCAAGTACATTTCTGCCAGACAGCACGCACGCCGTCTGCTGCATTATGTGGCAGGGACGACGCAATGCTGTCAGGCGGCAAACCGACATTTTGGAAGAACGGAGGCTGGCTTGCGGACTAGACTTTGTCGACGCGGTAGGAAACTGGCCGAGATGTTGCCGCTCACCGCTGATTCCTCCCCCACCCCGCGCGGCGCGAGATGGTAACGGCGTCACAGCGTCACGCATGTCGATTGCTAGCATCTCACCAAAATCCAAGCGCCTTCCAGACATCGTAGTATTATATCGTGGTGCTACTGCCTTTCCGCATGCCGCAAAGATGGAACTCTCTAAATTCTATTGAGATCTGTGTAGCGTCGGGCACCGTTGTGGCAATGAGCAGGACACTAACCTGTCGTTCATGCTCTGCTGTAGGTGGCCTCACACGAGTCGGTGCAATGACGTGGCCGTCCGTGTAGTCATGCAACTCGCTTGCATCACGTTTCTATTGGGCCGTCTCGAGGGCTTATCTGCCGTGATGCCGAGAATACGAGTAGACCCACTGCATTTATGGTGATCTCTACTACTCTAAGAGCACGATGGGGCTACCTACGCTGCTGCCTAGAGACATGTGAGACAGTCTAGACGATCGTGAGCTGTACTGTACAAAGAAAATTACTTACTACGAGGTAATTACAGAGCACTTGAAGGGTCACCGCCTTCAGTCAAGTGGCTCCCGGCGGGAGACCGCCTTCCATCATACCAGCTTCCAGCAGGTGGCCGCCAAGGTACCTCGCCCGCCCCAGGTACAAAATCATCTGGCGGCAAGATGAATGCAGGTGAAATTCTGCTACTGAATTGCATTGATTCTGGCTTTATGCCTGGCGGCTTTCTGGTAACCGTTTTGTAGCCTCTGGCAGGTGGCCGACCACGGCTTTGGAAATTCTGGGCAAAATTCTGCCCGGCGGCAAAGTGAATGTAGCCAGGATCGTGCTGGGCGCAAAGCAGGATTCGGTTGGGCAGAAAACTGGACTTGGCGAAATCGTGCCGGGCGGAGTGGTGGGCGGCAGGTAGGCGGCAAAAAGCCAGCGAAAAGTTGACGACCAAATTTTCGACGGTCGCGACGCAAATTTTACGGAAAGAGGAAACCGGGCAAAAACGGAGGCGAACAACAAAGCGTATGTTGGTTTATCACGTTTGACTGTAATATCTAGTGCTCTCCTTCGCCGGAAGCGCAGGTGTATATGCCATCAAAAGGTCCCTAGTTCGATTCTGGGAGCGGAGACAAAATTATTTTTATCTTTTGGCTGTCAGGAATGCCGTGCCGTAAAGGATTTCCTTTTGATAATGCGTATAGCATTGCAGGATATTGCATTTTGAGCCGCATCGGACGCCAAGATTGAGCGCCGGTTCGACAGAAAAATACTGCCAAAGATGTCAGTGGATATTTGTGTGGTTGTCATTGTTGAAGATTACCAAATTGAGCCACGATTGCGTTTCATTTTAGCCGCCCGAACCAACGACATTTCCCACAAACCTCTCTGAATCGACCAACAAGCCGCCAGTTGTCATCGCAGGTCCTACGGAGTGGCGAATCTACGGTCAGGAAGGCGAAGCATTGCAACAACCTGCGCAACAACCGCTCAGATAAGTAGGCAGGCCACATTAGGCGAAAAGGCCAAGCGGAATAACTTTGCTGGGGGGTAAGTTAGCCTACGTCGAGATGGTTAAGGAGAAGAGGCAAGGCGTTTTCGCACTCAAGTCTGCCAGCCTACACAAATCAAGGTTTCTGTCGGGGCGACCATCTTACAACCAATCATCTTCTTCCGTCTATCGACCATCTCCGTCCAGATGCCAGCCTACTAAATTACCGAGCAAATAGCAAGTCCCGGCCTGACGGCAAGCTCATTACTCCCATGATGCTTCCGGAAGCGAAGATCGTCCTTGCTGCCTTTGTTGGCTGCTGTCATAAACGTACATCATTATCATCGGTGCCCACAAACCCCCCAGGCTTTTGTGATCACAGGTGTCTTGGACGTCTCATTGCTATTTGAAAAGAGCGATATTGCTGCTATTCTTCCAGACCCGGGTAAAGCCTTCGACTTTCTCGGCGAGCAATACAGGGCGAAAACGCATACGGCAGATCCTCAAGCACATGTTCGATTCAAAGTCACAGAACCGACACCATGTCTCAAAATACGCGAGCTTGGAGAAGGCACTTTTGGTTTTATATATATATATATATATATACATTGAGGTAGAGAAAAGTCTTGACTGGCAAATTTTATGCCAGGAAACTCTGGAGATGCACCGGTAAAATGCAGAGACCCATCTGTAAGAGGAAACCCAAATTCTCAAGAAGCTTCTTGGTCATTCCTATGTCATCCCGCCTGTCAATACCTACAGGAGAGAGTGTCTGTTTGGCCTCGTTGGATGACATCATGCGACTTCAGCTCAGGGATCATGCTTGGGCAATACCAATGCTTCGTGAAGCTCCAAGATGCCTTTGTCCGAAGATACGACACAACGACAGAAGCTCTGATGTGTTTTCATTAGGCTATGTCATATTGATCATTTTGGCACTTACGCATAGCAATGGTTCAGACGAGGTGGTCACGGTCCTATCGTTTCGTCCTTATCATCAGAGGGAAGCCGATGTTCAGTCTTGAACCCGGCAGCGACTGGAAGACGCAAAATCCCTTACAGAGAAAACATGGCTCAGGGCGTGCCAAGTCTTGATTCAAGAAGATCCGGCCGCGCGGTCCACTGCTCACGACGCACTCAGATCTGCCCTCACGGACTACATCTTTGAGGACCATTTACAATCCATTATCTGTGACGAGTGCCAACCGACCAAAGATACACCTGAATTTGCCGAAGAGCGTAAGAAAAGGAGAAATCTTGCAATTGAAACCGGAACTCAGGCCTCTACCACGAAACACTGCAAAACACAACAACACACGCGAGCTGAAGAGGATTCTACAGACAAGTTTGCCATGTATAAGACATTTTGCAAGTCCGTTGAAATCGATTTTCAACGAACGCCATCTCACCTGAGTCAAGCCATGGCGCCGCTGTGGGAAGCATTGGGCGGTCCCAAAGACGCGGAGACCTTTCAAATCATTCCGGACTGGGAAATTCATCCTCTGATGATATTTGCATACTTGTATTTGATTGATCTCGCAATACAGACTTCAAGGAGACCACACTTTTCATTAGCTCAAAGGTTCTGCCCACAAACTATAATCCGGACAAGCAAGAAAGTAATTCAACTGACTGTTCGTTGCTAGGCTTGTACTTCTTCCATCAGCTGTTTCGTTTTTTTTTTCGAGAACTCGGGGTTTCGAGGACTTATTAGATGTCTTGCGACTGGTGTGGCCTGGACATATATGTTACATCAGTGGGAAGCCTACTTCAAACAACCCGCTGAGAGTCATGGGCCCAACATCATTGTCGAACAAGTGGGTTGTTTGTATAGGGAGTGAAGTTTATCGTAGATTGGCATGAGGAGGAGGAGGGTAGGTGACCCGGTCCCTCTTATATAGTAGCTATATAACAAATTCTCGGTGTTGACCCTTGGTTCAATCAGACCCTGTTTCTCCCAACAATCATTCACTGTCGTCCTCAAGTACCGGATCTTTGACCAAGAGGTCAAAAAGACATTCATCCAGGTGGAAAATAAGGCATGCCGTAATTCTCTACCATCGAGCCCGGAAACATTCCAGGACGAGAAACGGGGGCAAAAGAACTTCAAGTAAGACGACTTTCAACGCAAATTGAACTGGACTGATAGTTATCAGCTCCCATGAACAGACCCATGTCCCAAATCGACGGGAATTCTGGAATCGAGAACCTCAAGCTTTCTGCGATCGGTACCGTTGACCTAACCCAGATGCTTGGGGAAGTGCTCAACTTTGTCAGGCCGCTGATTGATCATGGTATTAACTCTGGGAGTTTCGATTCAGGAATTGAGATTTGTATCCAGCGGCTGAAGGACATCCAGCAGCTAGCGAGCGATGAACATGACAGTAGATAGTTCCCAGGGACTAGGAAATTCCTTGAGAGGCCTTCCAAGCTTCAGATGGATGATCATTGGCGGCAGCAACAACAAGCTATTCCTGAATTGCGATTGCCTCCGCCGGTCGATCAAATGATGAATGAAACGAAAGATTTTCCACGGTATAGGTTTTAGTATGGCGGTTCCTTGAGGTAGAAACTTTCGGCTATGAGATATACCAACATGGGATACAGATTATGAACAAGTCTCAGAGTAATCAGGGCTCCAATTCCGCGGGGTAATGTACAGAGGTAATAGCAGGCCGAGAGCCATCGAGTCTCCATCTATATCGGACCTCATTCTTGAGCCAACCTCGTGCATTCTCCTTTGCCTGCGGTGTCCTGCGTCCCAGCTCTGCGATAAAAAAAAAGCCAGTTCGTGTCTTTCTTCTCCCATTTCTTTGAGATGCCTCTCAGTTAGCCCTCTTGTAATCCGCGGCCGCCCTTAGTTCGTCCATCTTTGCGACGCGCTTCTTGAACTCCTCGTATTGGCACTTCTCGTAAGTGTGCCTCTCATCCTGTGATAATGGAAGAATCGTCAGCATGATATGCTCGTTGAAACCCCCAGCCCGTTCCCCAATGTCCCATCCTGCCGTTGCCGCTGCTGCTGCCCCCGTTGCTTGCCAACGTCCCTGGCCCATCCTCAAAGCAATGCTTTAAACAGAACGTTGACCACCTCTTGGCGCACCACCCCGTTCCGTCTGTCCCCTTTCATCCCGAACCAATCATGGCCAACCCTCAAATCCGCAGTTCCAAATACCCCGGGACAATCCACCCAACAGCGAACAGCGAACAGCAAACAGCGAACAGCAGCAACTATCCCAGTCCCTCCCTTTCTATCGCCCATCCCACAGAGTCCTTCCTCGAAAATGTTCAACCCGGTTTAACAATGCTTACCTCGCACTTCCAGGGCAAGTAGTATTCCTCGTAGCGGCAACGGTTGAGCGGGATGAGCAGGTGCGCGCAGCTATCGCGGTAAGCCAGGGGAAGCTTGGCGGCCGTCATGTCTTCGGAGGAGGCTTGGCCTGCATAATTCGACCAGCGTATTAGTTCCTTGTATCATTCCCTTCCTTCCATTGAGCGATGTCGGGTGCGTGCGGCGGGGCATTGGTGCGGCAAATAGATGCGCGAGAGGTCCTTAAGGCCATATGGTGGTCCCGGGAGATGCGAGTGAAGATGGTTGTCTCGGTCGGTGGTGGAATCGATCGGGTAATGCGAGCGAACGGGTTTGGACGGGGTACTCACCACTGCCGAGGCCGACGGCGTTCTTGATCGTCTCGGTGACGCCCATTGTGCGTGAGATATATGGCGATAGGAAGAGAGTGGGAAGGGTGCGCTGCGGCGGGGATCGAGGGTTGCTGGGTGGATACGGCGGCGGGTTGCGAGGTTGGAACTGGAGGTGGTGGTGTTGCGGCTCGCTGGAGATGCAGTCGCTCCAGCCAATGAGCTGCAAGGCGGTGAGGCCGGTTGCCAAGACCCGCGTGTTGCCGTCCAGTCGCGTGCAAGTAATTATGCACAAACGACTACCTAACATATAAACATTTGACCTTGAAACAGTTACGCAGTGAGATAGATAGACTTGAAGCATGAGACAAGGAACATATCTTGTTGTCGCAACGGACAAATCATGTTCGAATGTCAACATGTTTCCACGCCAACATTGATTGATGCAGGAGAATCACGATTCATGACTGATTCAGTTTGAATAACTTTTTCTTGCCATTGAAATATCGAAAGGCCGATTGCCAATCCGCGATCATTAACCCGTCATGTATCATGATGACGCTCAAAGCAATAAAACAAGAGCTAAGAAGATCGAAGAAGCCCACGCCCACGAACTCCCCTCCAGCCCATCAAAGCAGCAGTGACATCCGGCAGCAGAAAGAAGAGAAAAAGAAGAGAAAGGTCTGCCGTCACTGGAAGGAAAAGACAATCGCCATCCTTTCCCGCCCAACGCCGTTCGCAACCCTTGCTCCCTGCGCGCCTCATATCGTCCGAAATGGAAACCCAGACAAGAGACCAAATGCCCACCGCCAAGTAGCCCGCTCGCTTTCATCTCATGTAGAAAATCTGGCGTCTCTGCGAAACTAGAACGCTCATCAACAAACACAAACGTCGGGCCTACTCATCTCATCCGAGTAGCCTGCTGTGAACCTCCCATGATTCGTATGAGTGCGCTGTACAAAGTGAAAAACCGCGCGTGGTCGAATAAAGACATCTGACGCCGTAAGACTTCCAGAGCCTTGCGCGCCACCAACGCCGGGATCTCTGATGATATCGGTCAACATCAAGGCTCATGCACAAATCGGACGGATCAACTCATTTGACCCTTGTGCTGCCCAGGCTGCCAACTCTGCCACTAGTCTTCCGCACGCCTGCCTTGCTCTCGGTGCTGCGTCTGGCTGGTGTGCCCCTGGTCTTGCCCACGCTAATTGCACCAGATCCACTTGCAGCCTTGCCAGACGGAGTCTTCGGACGCACAGCCCGGTTCTCGATGTCACTCTCGCCCCCATTCCAGGTTGTAGTAGTCGTCGACATCGTTGTCGTTGTGGTGCAGCTAACAGCTCGCCGCTTGCTGTTGCTACCGTGCGACTTGGGCGACTTGGAACTCGGCGACCTCGAAGCAGCACGCTTCGCCAACAGACGGAGCTGCGCCTCCTCTTCCGACTCAGAGCCTTCTTGCGAGACACGATGCGACTGGGCCATCTCCGCCTCCGAATCGGGGAGAATGTAGGGCTCCTTCTCTTGGACCCGACGAGGAGACTGATGCCTGCTACCGGCACCATACAGCTTGCTTGTCTTCCGCGGCTGGCCGGGAGTGGGTGCTGGAAGGTTCTCGTCGTGGACCCCGGTGCCTGAGACGGATGTTGCGCGCTGATCATTGGATGAAATCTCTCCAAGCGCCGCGCGCTTTTGACTCCCGTTGGGAGGAGTGTAGGTCTGACCATTGCTGGCAAGACGCTGCTTGGCCAGACTCTTGGTAGGAGTAGCCGGCTGAAGAGCAGCCAGCTTCTCCTTCATGCAGTCCTCAAACCACCACTCCCTGAAAGTGCCCTGGTTCAGGTGCAGCCAGTGCTGCTGGGGGCCAACGACCATACCAGGACGCATGAAGCGCATGAAAGCGATGATCTCGTTGGCAGTGAAGCCGTGCCTGTAGATGAGGTAGGCGCCAATGAGGCAACCAGTACGGCCGAGACCAGCCTTGCAGTGCACAGCGATACCCTTCTTCCTCACAGTGATCATCTCATGCGCCAAGTTGACAAAGTTGCGGACAAGGGGGAGAGGCGGACACGTGCCGTCATCGAAGATCATGTCAAGGTGCTGGATACCAAGAGCAGTGAAGTACGTTGGGGAGTAGAGTTCAGAGTTCAGTCGGACGACAAGGCCAATGTTGCGGGTGGAGAAATGCGAGAGCACGTTCTTGAAAGGAGTCGGAATCTTTGCGTGCTGAAGCTCAGCAACTGTCTTGGGAATGGTGGCGTAAATCGGCGATGAAGGGGGGATGACGTGGGTTGGCGCAAACTGAGGTGATGCGAAAGCAAGGAAGTCGGGCGAGATCCAGTTGAAGTCGCCCATATCCACACGCTCGTATTTCTCATACCTACGAAAATGGTTAGATAAATCGAACGAAAACGGTGGTTGGGACTGCATACTCCTCCAGGCTGAAATCCTTCAGGCTGCAGATGCCCTCCTCCTTCGCCTTCCACACACCGTACACAACATCCTGGATGTTCAGAACATAATCGGCCTGGCTGTAGCCAGCATCCCTGAAGGGCATGCACGGGGGATCCATCTGCGCAATGGGTGCAAGGGCAAGGTGGGGCGGCCAGTTCTGGATCAGAACCATGTAGCAGGCGAGAAGACAGGCAGAGTTGGCGCGGCCTATCATTCTGAGGTTAGTAACTGCAATGCAACATAAGAGCGTATGAGCTTACTCCTCGAGTCGGCGCAGCTCCAGAACACAACGGGCCTGTCTTCGTTGTTTGGGTCGCCCAGGACCTCGTGCAGCTGAACGGCGAAACGGTAGAGGTGGCCAATGTGGAATGGGCCGAAGTCGGCGTGGAAGGCATTGTATAGCAAAGTGCGGTCGACAGAGAAATACACAGGGTGCGGGTGGGACTTGGAGGGCGAGGTCGGGCCTGCCTGGGCCTTCGCGGAGCGCTTGCTTGGAGACCTACGTTCCCTGGTGGCCGGGTAGGGGAAGGGAGTCTGCGCGTTGGGAGTCGAGGTATACGATGCAAGATACAGGCGGTCTGGCCACCATTCGAATGCGGTTTAGTCATCTGAGGCTCTTCTTGAAGGGCAATGCTGGATTGTTTACCTTGGATATACTCGATTATCTGACCGTAGTGCTGCGGCGCATGGCGCTCCTCGTCGTGAGAGTGGTGCGACGGCATCGCGACTTAGTGTATGCGATTGCTCGTCCGGGTCCCTGGCCACCTGAGCAGGCAGCGGAAGCTGTGCGCGTGGGGGATGCAGCGGCGCGGGCCGGAATGGTTGTGCGGCGAATGGAAGGGCGGCGACAGGCGTGTCGTGGGCGCGACCGAGATAGAATGGAAACGGGGGGCAGTGGGCGAAGCTGCCTGGGCTGCGGCAGGGTGCGCGCAAAGGAATACTGCTAGCGATGATGGGGATGGGGAGTGTGGTGAAGTCTGAGCTGGATGGGAGCGTATTAAGAGAAGAGCGGCGGCCCTGTGTTGTTGTCGGCGCTGCTAGCGTCGTGTGGACCTTTGTTTTGACCGGGGCCGTTGCCGTGGTGCATGCACGCTCCGCCTTGGCCTGCGTACACCTCCCGCCAACCCACCACGTCCACTGCCCAGTGTCCTGCCACGCCAGCGGGCGCTATTCCCTGTTGCTCATTCCGTTGCTATAGAGCCGCCATCCAGCCTGACGTACGGCCCGCCTCCATCCACCCCTAACTGCTGCCTTCTCTTCAGCCCTCAAGGCGCGTCGCCTCGTGCAAGGGTTTTCGCGCAACTCAAAACTCGTGTCCACACCGCCTCACCGCTGCACCTCCGCACTGAAGGCACCAGCTCCTCGCATCGCGTCAGCAAAGCCAGCATGATCATCGCCAGGGGCAGGGCGGAGGGCTGGTTGAAGCTGCCCGTCTCCGCGCTCCCGCCTTGGGGAGAATTGAACGACGTCACCTTCAACGGTATTTCCGTAGGCCTACTTCCCGGCTTTGAGCAGCGAGGCTCCACCGTAATCGCTGCCCGGGACCTATCCGCTGGGGATGCAGAGCCGCTGATGATCATTCCGCGCGACCTTGTCTTGTCGCAAGAAGCCGTCCGCGTGCACGCCAAGTCGGATCAGCACTTGCGACAAGTCCTCGATGCTCTGGCCGAATTTGGAAGGGTAAGCTATCTAAATGTTTTTGTTTGCTTCTTTACTGCCCTGAGACACTCCCCCTTTTATCGGTCAAGTGATCGACTACACGTAGGCTTTCTCTTGACCTACAGAGATTCGGGATATTCGTCTAGATGCAAGATCACATCAAGAAAGATGTCAAGCGACCGGATGGATCTCCTGTCTCCTGCATGAAGCATTTGGACCACGTAGCAACCACGAAATCCCTCATCCACAGCTCGGAGCAAGCTGGCATCCATGAAATGCCCAATTCTCTATGACGCGGTTATTCAACCTGTTTTCGAGGGCATGTCATCTTCGCTTCGACCCTGGTCGGTGTGGTCATGGCCAGCTGTACGGCTCCACAGTTGAGAGCTATGGAGGGCTGTTGCCAAGGTCGCACCAACCAGGCTGCCAGCAGTCAAAGCAACAATGCATTTGCAATAGCTTCTGGGGCTGCTGTTCTGCCTCAGCCGCATGTTGGCTGGCATGGAATTTACACATTGCATTACTATTGACTCGTATCTGATGGTTTCACAAAGGGTCCATGTGGTGCATTACCACATGCCTTCCGCTCACGTGGATATTTGCCGACCGCCTGCATTGAGGTAGAGCTGCGTGTGGAATTCTCTAGACCCGAGTGGAACATCCTATTCAATCTGTTATCATTCAGACAAGTTATATTCAGCACATTCTTTGTGGTCGGACTTTTGCTTACAAGCTCTCAGACTTCTAGGATTTCAATACTAGTATTCCTCCTCATGCAAGCAACATCAAGTTGCCCCGAATTGAAGACAAATATTGGAGTGCACAATCCATTCAAAGAGTAATGACCTTCTGACCCGGTAAAGATTGTGCGCTAATCCGTTCAGATATGTCAAGTTCTTGCCAGAGGAGCTTTTGCCAACCTTCTGGACGGAGACGGAACGGAAACTCCTCATCGGCACCACGCTGAAGCCGGCCATCGAAGCGAAGATCAAGAGCCTTAATAAAGAGTTTGAGCAGCTACGATCTACAACCAAGCACATCAAATGGTGCGAGGAAGTATGGTGGGATGAAGAAGATGGCCGTTTGTCCTTCGATGACTGGCTCCAAGTCGATTCCATGTACCGCTCTCGAGCCCTTGAATTTCCAGGAATCGGCGATAGTATGGTACCTTGCGTTGATATGGCAAACCATGCCAGCGGTGATGCTACAGCAGCACTGTATGAGATTGACTCAGATGGGAATGCCGCGCTTCTGCTGCGAGAGGGAAAAGAGCTTAAGAAGGGTGATGAGGTAGCTATCACGTCAGTTCCCTGTCCATCTACCTGGTCCAGCAGGGAAACTAATAATAGTACAGATACGGAGATAAGAAGGGAGCATGTGAAATGCTTTTCTCCTACGGCTTCGTCGAAGATGGTATGTCCTCGGCGCGCGAGCTCTTCTTGGACTTGGACATCCCCAATGATGATCCGCTCAAACGTGCCAAGTTACATGTAAATACCTCAGCGCCAGGCTTCCGTGTCTTCGACTCTGAAGGTGCAGATGCTACTGCAGGTTCCACTGGATGGCAAAGCGATTTCGTCTGGCTGATTGTCGTAAACGAAGAAGACGGTTTAGAGTTTGAAGTTGCCCAAACCACGGACGGCGGACGTGAACTCCGCGTTTATTGGAGGGGCTCGGCGCTTGGGGAACCAGATAAGCTAGCAGATCTTCTTAAGACGCACCCGATATGGAATGTGTACAGACTTCGCGCTGTCTCACTAATCCAGGATAGGATTGAGGGGCAATTGCGTATGCTGTATGGGACTGACGATGAGGTGAGAACTGTGCCACGAAGGGAAGGCGCTGGGATTCGGGAGCGCATCTGGTCACTGGCTACCCGATTGAGAGAGCTGGAGAGGGATCTGCTGGAAAGGGCATACGGCAACCTTGAAGAGGAAAAGGAGAAACTGATGGAGACTGAGGCCGTGCAGCAGTACCTAGCCCAACAAGATCCTGAGGAGGACTTCACTTGAGATACGAACCAGTCGAGAATCGATGACTTGAGAATGCGGGGGTTGGGTGTGGAGGGAAGAAGCACTATCACGATACCCGGTAAACTCCAATGCACTAGTTCCCAAGAACGGGTCAGGATCTTCGCAAATGGCTTGGAGTTTAACAGAATTGGTCGCTCCAAAGCGGATTGATGCTGCAATGATGAGACTGGTCACTCTGGCTGATGCCAAGTTGGTCAGTGCGCCTGTTCCCTTAACCCTCGAAGTCTGCTCCTTGTATCTCATTTCACCGTTGGCCTTGCATGCTTTGCCTGTCGAGCTTGGTCATCCAGGCAATAATTGCGGTTCCCGGAGTGAAGACAATTCCCAAGGCGACTTCAATAAAGTCAATGGCGGTGTCGCGGAATAAACGGGTACGCTACTCGTAGTTTCATGCTCCGCGGGTATCCGACATTCTGCAATGCGAGGAGGTATCCTTGAGAAAGCCACGCGAGTCGATCCTAAGAGTTGGATGGACACCTGAGCAAGCTTTCGTTGGAGAGTTTTTGTCACTAGCGATTTGCGGGGTACATTAGCTGCGGAAGGGGAGGGTAGGGGCGGCAACACTCAACGTGGACTTTCAGCCAACCTCTCCCAGGATGACGTTTCTCTGGCACTTGGCCACGCCTCATCGATGTGCGGGCATCGAGTCAGATGGCCGTGTGGCAGCAGCCATCGTCGATAGCTGTGACTTCTAGACCGTAATGCATCTTGCACAGCTACGACAAATACTGCTGGCGCTAGCTGTGCAGCCAGCAAGTCGGCGGTGCGGTCCAGCCGCATACCGTCAGCCAGGGGACCTAAGTTACTAGTACGGTACGTCTAGTGTGCAGTCATCGTGACGCTGTTATGTAAAGTACAGCAGCTGTCCGCCACAATGGAAATCGCGAGTTTGGCGAAAGGCTTGACAAGTGGTCCCGCCTGTCATTTCCATACTGTTGGAGATGTCTCAGAGGCAAATCCGAGTAATTTCATACCGATTAATATCACCACTCAGGAACGCGCGGAGCCGGAGAGTTGTTCATGCTGCAGGTTTGCGTATGCCGTGGCAAGTGACGCAGCGCAAAACTGGAAGCCGGGTCGCGAGCCCGATGGAGAGGGTAGCAGAACGCACTTTTCTCGGAATGGGGCCGGTGACCTATCAGGGCAGGGGTGGATGCAGAGCGTTGGAGGTCGACGGTTGACTTTAGAAGCAAGCGATATGCACACTCTACTGCCGCATTAGGGCAGTGATCTGGGGTATCCTGGAGGCAGGTCCTCGCAGCTCCCATGCCTGTGGAACTTGTGCTGCGCGGTGCCTCGCGCCTGGTTTGAGCAAAGGGCTGAGTGCCGCGGCGGCAGGGGGCATATGACCTCAAAGGGACTCGCGGGCAGCCCCACCACCGCGCCCAGGCGCGCCAACAGCACGGCCGGCGGGTGCGTGTTTCCAATGGCAGGCGTCTCAAGGCGTCCCGGTCGTGGGCGTGGTGTGGGGAATCGAATGCTTGTGAGCTCGACAAACGTCACCTCGGTCAGCGCGGGCAGGGCGTGCGGTGAATAGGGAAGCGTGTATTGCACATCAGGCGTCGATCGTGACGCTCGCAGGAGGATGTGTGCTGAGGTCGGGCCGGCTGTATCGAAGCTTGAACATTGGGTGCTAGCGGATCGAAGCCGGCGCGGACTGGGCTGGCCGTGCGTGCAGGGGCGGCGCGGCTGGCAGGTGTGTGGGTGTGTGGGCGGGCGCTGGGGGATGGCGCGTCGACCCGTTTCATTTTCTTCTCTGGCAGCCACAGGCTGGGCGCCGGACAAGGCCACGAGCGGATGCTCGAGCGGGCCCGCACAGGCTGCAGCTCGCGCACCCCCGCATTTTTCTCTGAGCACCGACATCCCAACTCGACCGCGCCTCCCAACCCCAGACCCGCTAGCGCAATTCGAAAAGAGAGACACGCCCAAGCTCATCTCCCCCGTCGCTCCCGCTCCCTCTCCCACAACTCACCTTTCTCGAACCGTCCACCCCCTCTCAGCACATACTTATTCCATACTACGCCAGCCCAATAGCGGCGCGTCGACTTCACCCCAGCCCATCGATCGACCGAGGACTCGATTCCGCCCGATAACACCGCGCTCCCGGCGACCCTGACCCACTGCGAAAGTCTGTCCTGCCTGCGCTCCAGAACTAAGCACCGAGACAGCCTCATATATCCTAGTCCGGCCCCTCGCGCCGCCCATTGCCCGCCATGCCTGGCATTCTCCCCATGAAGGTCATCAAGGTCGGGTCGAATTCGCAGACGCGCATCGCCCAGGCCTGCGACCGCTGCCGCAGCAAGAAGATCCGCTGCGACGGCATCCGCCCCTCGTGCTCGCAATGCCTCAACGTCGGCTTCGAATGCAAGACCAGCGATAAGCTGAGTCGCCGCGCCTTCCCGCGCGGCTATACCGAGTCACTCGAGGAGCGCGTGCGCCACCTGGAATCCGAGATCCGCGAGCTGAAGGAACTGTTGGATGAGAAGGACGAGAAGATTGACATGCTGTCGCGCATGCACTCCAACTCCCCCGGGTCCATCGCCTCTGTCCGCCGCTCCGCCTCTGCCATGTCACCTAGTCCGGCGTCGCCGAGAGAAGAGGCGCCTGACAAGGATGACTTATTCAAGATTCAGCAATGTCCGCTCCTTCTGGATGACGGCAATTCGGACTCCTACTTCGTGGGAACATCGAGTGGGAGGACATTAATTGGTATGTGTCACTCGCACGACAGGGTCGAGCGCTTCTAACATACGCAGATTCTTTCTACCGCCGTGTCCAGGAGACCGGGCGCTCGCTCCCGTCGATTCGTCCCGAGACTTTCCTCGAGACAGAGACAAAACCGTCGCCACCGAACAGAAACCTGTCCACCGTTTCTTGGAAAGCACCTCCACGCCTCGTGTCGGATCAAATGATCAACATCTTCTTCCAAGAATGGGCTCCTCTTTTCCCGGTGCTACATCGACCAGCTTTCCTTACCTTGTACGAAGAATTTGTCAACAGGTCGGAACCTCTCTCGGATCGGAAGGCGCTCGCGCAACTCAATCTTGTCTTTGGTATCGCAGCTTTGGCGAACGACGTAAGTTTGTCCGCAGTCGATGTTGTCGCAAGTCGCTCACGTGCCCACCTGCAGTCACCCGACAAGTCACTCGTGGAATCATTCGAACTACAGTGGCAAGCTGCTTTGGAGTCATTTGTGGATGATACGTCACTCGCCACTCTCCAGTGTCTCGTTCTGGCTCAGATCTTTTGTCTTCAGAAGGCGGACTTCAATCGTCTGTTGAAGTACAAGGGTATTGCCATCAGCCTTTCTCATCGTTTGGGTCTTCATCAGTCACAAAAGCGGTTTGCACTTGGCGTTCTTACCAGCGAGACAAGAAAGAAGGTCTTCTGGACTCAGTACATCCTTGATTGGTATGTATTGTCCACCACATTCGACTGCATTCACTGACAACAATAGCTTCACTGCCGCTCAGCTTGGACTTCCCAAGCAATTGAGAGAAGAGGATATCCACTGTGAGTTCCCTGTGGATGCGGACGATGAGTACATCACGGAGAAGGGATTCCTACCTTCTCTGCCTGGAGAGTTTACCAAACTCTCCAGCGCTCTGGCTCTCTTCCGCGCAGCTCGTATCCTCGGCAAGGTTCTCTGCGAGAACTTCCCGGCCGCTGCGTCGCACGAAATTTCTCTCCGCAAGATGGCAGCCCAGTCCGATGAGTTGGACGATTGGAACAACAACTTGGCTTCTCACCTGAAGTTGCAATTCGTGCAGGACAAGCCAAGTACTAACATCATTAGCAGCCGCTCTCCCATTTTGGTAGGTTGATTCACAACGTTCGGAGAGCCAAAGCTAATTCTTCGCGCAGTCTATGGCATATCAGTACATCCGGTCCTTGATTTGGCGCCCGGCCGTGTGCGCCAACCTTGGAGGACGCGCATCTGCTGCCACCCTTGCTGTCGCCGGCGCCTCCAAGGCTGCTATTCAGATTATGCAGTTGCTGGAAGAGAGAAATCTCAGCTTTGCTTTGTGTCTGAACAAGCATGACATGCTTGTGACTGCAGGCTTTGGTCTCATGTTCCAGAGTCTGGACCTCGACCAAGACAGCAAGCTCATCAAGGAGAACCAGAAGCTTTTGGCCGCAATCGTTGGCTTCCTCGATCGGTCTCCCTCGCCTGGATCTGTCTCATTCCGTCGTATTGTAAAATCGACAATCAACGCCAACGCTGACCAGCGCTCAACCAAAGCCTCGCCGGTACCTAACGGCATGCAGGCACCCCAGGACGCTTTGCGCTCGACACAGAAGCACCTCAAGGCCATAGCTTCACGTTTCTCTCCCAACAGGCAGCAACAGGAACCGACCCACGACAACCGCCGAGCAACGCTTCCTAACCTCCCAACCGCACACAGCAACCAGAGCGGTGTCAGCATCAACTCGGTCCGCTCTGAACCCCACGCCCGCTCAGAACCCACCATGTCACCCCTGTCCCATCGCGCCTCCCTCGGCGGAACTTCGTCATCCAAAATCAGGCGTCCGAGCGCGGGCGGCTCCACTCTAAACCTGGACTATCTCTCCTTCGGTACCGAATCACAGTCCAACACTTACTCGATGAACGCGCACCTCAAATCGGAGACGCAATCGCCGAGCGACTGGGAACGTCTGCTGAGCGGACTGGACAATGGCCAGACCAACATATATGACAGCATTTATGGTGGCCCACCGGTCGACGCGCTTGGAGACGTCCCTCCCTTGTCGGCGACTTCGGACGCAAACCTGGCGTGGTCGCCGAGCGTATGGACAGTGGGACCGCCTGACCAGCAGCCGCCGCAAAGCGTACTGAGCTTTTCCGACGAGAGTCTCACAAGTGGCAGTAACGATTTTGACTGTGACCTCGGCTCCGCAAGCTCCGACTCGTATAGGGGTCTTGTGATCCCCGACCTAAGTCCGTCGGCGAATGGAATCTCCCTTGATGGCAATTTTGGAATGTGATTGAAAAGGTTGCGGGAGTTCAGGTGCGGGAAATTCTCGGTGTCGGGATGAAAATCAAGCCAGGGAAATGTTGGGCAAGGAATGACAAGGGTCTACGGGGTGTTTTTACTTTGGATGGGATTTGGTTTCCACATGTCGCTTACGCATGCAAGTCTTTTGGGATGCAGGGAGTCTTTCGTGGAAGAGAAAAAAGTCTTGAGAAGGCTGCATCTCTGTCGCTACCTTGCTACTGGCGTTCTTTCTCCGGCGGGCCTTTCTTCACCATTTCATTTTTTGACAAGTTCCTATTCTCTAGATACCTACTGCGTCGTCCGTTTACTGCACTTTTATAATCAGCCAGGCCTACTCTTTCCGTAAATAAAAGGTTCGAAGCAATTCAATGATGCAAATGTTTACACACCTCATTCTCTCGCAGTGACTTGTAGGCAAAATGTTTTGTACACATGACATCACGTTGGAAATCGAGATCTCAGCCCTGGAAGGCAAAGGAGTGATGGTATAAATCGGAAACGGTTGCTTGGCCTATTTGCCTCTACGACTGACTAGCCCATCCAGTACAGAGGGGCGCTACAGCCGACGGTTAAGCACCGAACATAATATTCCTAGCAAAGGGCCCTGACAAAGGTCTAATCAAGAGTCCTATGGGGGGAGTCGAAGTATTCGTCCAGATGGCGTTATCCCTAAAAATGTAATACACTCGCATCCGGACGAATGCTTCTACTCCCTATGAAAGATTTTTCGTTGAAGGCCGCGGCCGCTAATCATCGGCTGTAGCAGCCCCTCTGTACTTCTGGTGGTCAAACAAAACATACGATCTCTTGCTTCGTCACACCCAACAAATGCGGCACCAGCGGAGAAGGGTTTGCCCATGCTTCACTCTTAACCGCTCGCAGAATCGCTTGCCGCGAAATAGACTTTTCTGAGTGGTCGGTACACGCCCTGTCGCGAACACCAGCAGCACCACCCCCACCGGCTCTTCCCGAAAGTCTAAAGAGGGGAGCAGAAGGGAAAATCAGCACGTGGTTGTCGTACCACACAAACTCGGGCCCCAGCCGCCCGTCACCATCATCATCCCGTCCGGTTTTTCCTGATCTCACCTGCCTTGCCTTGCCTTGCCGCGCCCGCATTGCAGGTATAGGCCCTCCCCCCTGTCTCATACGATGGCTTGAGGGGCTGGAGCGATCTTTTCCTCTGCAAGGCGGCATGGCCCCGCGTGGTCGTTGCAAGGAAGCGGAATACCCCGCGATCCCCGGGCTATGGCGTTTTTGCTCGCTCCTCTTGGTCACTCACGCGAATTGGCGCAAGAGCGAAGCACTCGGCGCCGCGGGGTAGTGGGGCACAGCAGAGCTGCCTGTAAGTACGTACATGTGTACGTACCTCTGGCGTGCATCGAGATGGGGGGGGGAATGTGTGGCGCGCGGAGCATTCTGCGTTTAAGAGCATAACTTTTTGGCCTATATGCAGGGCGTTTCCTTCTGGAACGACGAGCCCGCGGGGCCCCGGGTTTTTTTCTTCTTCGACATCTCGAACGCGATCCGGGGTCGGCCGTTTCGAAGCGTGAGGGCAGGGAACAGGGTGGACGTTGTGTATGGCGAGTAAGCTCTTCGTCAGACCCCCGCGGCTCACTCGAGGCGGTCTATCCACATGTTCTCGGATTTTCAGAGATCTCACGCGATCACCTTTCGATGGATTTGCTGACAGGCCACGCGGCAGCAGCCATGCTTTCCTACCCCACGATTGGAACGGTGAGAACGGGACGGGAAGTCGGTGATTTGGCTGTCGATTTGGTTTTTAGTTGATGCGGTTCCGCTGGTTTTCGTTGAGATATGGACTGGTGGTTTTGGACAGGAAGTATCTAGCGCACGGTCGACGATAGCTGATGGTGTAGGGGACGACTCACGGCTGTTCGACCAAGAAGCGCGCCATGGTCACGCCTTCCGGGTACCCGGCGCCAGGCTTGGCTTGGTGCGGCGCCTTGACGCGCTCCCACGAGGGAACGGTAGTCCAATTCGCGGGACGTTATTGAGTCGTAGCTTCCAGCAGCACAGGAGATCTGCTAGCGCTGTTGCGGGTCCTCCACCATTCCTGCGAGCCGTAAGGGATGAGGGGGAGGAGCACTGAGCTAGTAGGGCGCACAGGCGGTGTGTAACAACACGTCCAGCTGTGTATGCAGGTCTAAAGATAGCGGGACGTCGAAGAATGCACCGAACGGCGCCGATTCTATTGTGTGCGGAGCCGCAATTGTGGAGCGTGCGGCCACGCGAGTGGCAGCTGGGAAGCCCTGCGGACGCCAGCGGTTGGTGTCGCGCGCTAACCAAGCGTTCCATTGTTCGTTCACGATGAAACGATCTGTAGGATGCCGCGCGCGCGGACAGACGTGGCTTGGGGGAGGAATGCGGACATGGTGCGGAGATCAAGCATGCGGTTAGTGGACGCTTGTGCGTCGGGGTCGAAGCGTGGAAGTGAGGGTCGTGAAGCTGAGGTTGACTGGCTGACGATGCGCTGGCTGATTGGTGCGCAGCGTGGCCGTTGCGCTGGGCGACTGACGCCGGCTTGGTTGCGCAGGATCGGTCGCACGCCTTTTCGATTTGCTTTGCTCCTGCGCCGCTGTCCCCTTGCGCTGACTCTGCGGCATCGCGGCTGCTGTGGCTGGTTGGAGGAGTGATGTGCAAGCGGCTCCGAGCGCTTCCGATGCGGATGCGGAGCGTGCCATGCCTGCTCCTGCCACAGTCTGCGCTGCTCAAGCTTCGGAAAGAGACGGGCGCGGTCTCTCATCCGCAGCATCCTCATTGGCTTCCTGCGACACCCTTCCTCTACCCCGAATTTCCCCGTGGGGAAGGAGGGCGAGTGGCGGGTCAAGGGGAGCTTTTGCGGAGGAATTGCGGAGGCTCCGGGGACAGTGCTGAAGCAGCTATCGCATGGGAAAAGGCAGTCTTTGTTGCGGTGTACTTACTAGCGACATTGTGTCGTACCAGAATGGAAAGTGTACAGAGGAATGCTGTAGCCGACGGTTAGCGCCGAAAGTAATATTCCTAGCAAAAGGCCAAACAAAAGACTAACAACGAATCCTATGGGGAGTCGAAGTATTCGTCCAGATGGCGTTATCCCTAAAAATGTAATACACTCGCATCCGGACGAATGCTTCTACACTCTATGGAGAATTTTTATTGTTGAAGGCCGTGGCCGCTGACCTTCGGCCGCAGCACCCCCTCTGTACTAGGCCTATAGAGGCCCAAGGGTCTACACGTGGCAGGAGTGACGAAAAGGTTGTGGCGCAATAATGGCTTGCCTTAGTGGGAGAAGGGACTTGGTCAATGCTTCTTCAGGTGAGATCCGTTGTGGCTTCTGGTGAATTAGCCCAGTATTAGACATTATTGTTACTCATTGCTGACTATGCACTGTGTTTGCGTACGAATATTGCTCGAAAGAGTTGGTCGTTTCAACGAAGGAAAGATGGAAACATATTGTGAGCCCCGCCTTGGATTCAACACCGTAAATACCAGTTCCCACATACTCCGTAAGGTGAAGCTTATGGCCGGCAGTGAAGGCCCAGGAAGCTTGACACTTAAGTCCGGAAGAATACTTCAACCCCATAACTTTTGGCGTTCTCTGTTGCAACAAATCGAGAGCCAACCTCGTCGCCGAGTCTGTCTTCCTTATGAGGCCACATGACGTCCTCTCCCATAGTTTCCGGACTTGTTGCATGCACTGCATGACACTTGATACCCCATGTGTCGCCTACCCGGCAAACCAATCAGAGCTGTCCAAGATCTTCGAATGCGAAATCCGGAGACAGGCTACCGGGATCAACTCTGCTGCAGAGCACAGAGCCTGCAAGTGGAGGGCTCTTATCCAGGAAATAAGAGTGTGGAGGCCCGCCAACTTGGAACGGCTGGGTCCTCCGTGCAGCTGCTCGCAGCAGAATATTGCAGATCACCACATTCTCTGCTACGCCATCTGAGGCAATGTCTTTGGCTATCTCCCATGGTGATATGGGAATGTCGAAGTCCCAGTACTGCGCAGCCTCCAGATTGTACAACAGTGGACCCCAATGCTTATCCCACGCGTCTTCAACCTTCCGGGATCTGCCGAACCCAGGGTGCAGAAATGGGCTCGAGAGTTTTATTTCCGGATGGACCGCTCCTTCGCAGAGGCACTTGGTAGAGTCAAAGCAGAACCATTGCATGACGTGAAGCAGCAGGTCGGCAGTGGGGCGACGATTCGGTGAGGGGTCGAGCATGCGAAAAGCGACATCTACCAGCATACGAGTCCAGTCCGCTGTTTCAATTTGCTTCGATTTGCTTGAAGCTGAGTCTGGGCACATGGTAGAGAGCATGGAGATCCACTGAACAAGCTGCTTTTGACAATGGGCGTAAGATGCGGTTGAACTGTTCCCGGGAGCACGGGCCCGCGCCGCCTTGAAGCGTCCCAGGGCACCAAAACGGTCACAAATAGCGGTTGCCATCTCAACGAAGACGCACCCAAGGCCGTAAATATCGTCTGCTCCAATGACAAGCGGACCGGGGCTCTTGGCAGCACCATACATGGAAGCGGGCCGATGGCCTGCCAGTTCCATGGTCCTAGGATTTGTGGCGTTGCGTGCGTCTACACGACGAGCTCTTCCAAAATCAGATAGGATGACTCGATCTTGGTTCACTAGGATGGTCGACGGCTGGATACTCCCGTGTTCCACGTGTTGGCTGTGGAGGTAGGCCAGGGCTTTGGTCAGGCAGGGGGCCCACTCCCTAAAATTCTGGAACGAGGTCTTTCGTACTCTGTTATCTTCCGTCATGTCCACTTCGTGGAGAATATCTGACAGGTGTGTGTCGGCTACGGGAGCCATCAATATGCTGAAATTCCCGACATGCTCGATAGTCTCGAAAACTTGAACGACGTGCTCGTGACGTAGCTCGCGGAGGAGGCATGCTTCTGTCTTCAACAGCTCGATACTTCTTCGACGTTCCTTCTTTACTTTCACTGAACTCCGCTTTTGAAGGTACTCTCTCCAGGGTTGGGTCTTGTGCTTCACGATTTGTAGCCGCCATTCGTCCCTCTGGTCGAGACGGCGGACAACACGATATGGAAACCGCGCCTCCGAGGGATTAGCAGCGCCTCGAAGTGCCTTCGTGGATGACCCTGAAGAGGCAAGGAGAGAAGGAGGAACATTTTTTCCGCCAAGCTCTTCGACTCCTTTAGGATAATACGATCAGTCAGTACATACTTATTTAATAGCGCATATTGATAGCTTACCGGACCGAATCACGGGCTCTTTATCAAACACATCCTTCTCATCTATCCAAATCCAATCCTCCAAAGGTCTATCTGCCATTCCTGCGAGGTTGCTGAGGTGCAAACGTCGGATGCCAACAGAATAATCGATTGATTGGATGAAAGAAGGACTCAATCAGTAGAGATTCGCATTCAGAATGGACACCGTTTGGGGTCTGAAACCATGGGATTGTGCAAGAAAGATAGTCTGAGATGCGCTCATCTCATGTCCGCAGTGTGAGTTCGCATCCCTTACAAATCACAAGCGAATTAGGCAGCAACACGACCCATGGCGTGGCACAGCGGCTTCGGAGGCTGTGCCAATGCTGTGGTCTTTGTAAAATTTTACCTGTGTCTCGAAGGAATCGGCAAGAGGCAACAGCTCTGTCAATCAGCTGAGCCTTTCGTCCACCCAGGAAAGCACGTTAGATATTTTGACGCCTATAGGAGGGTGCCATAGTTGATGGTTAGCGCCGAATGTGATATTTCCGCACAAGATCAAATCAAGAGCGCTGCCCTGGGAAGTGGAAGCATTCGCCCGGACGGCATCGTCCTTAAGAATGCATCACACTGTCGTCAGGATGAATGCTTCGACTCCCCATGAGGTTGAATGAAGGCCATTGCCGCTGACCGTCGGGTGCGACGTCTCTCTGTACTGGTCAGTATCGCACCGGATTATCACACCGGACTATCGCACCGGCAGCTGAAGTCATCATTCAGAAGCAGGTCAGAGTCTTGAGATAGTCGCTTCAGGAAAATTGCCCCGTCAATATTCCCATGGCAGGAGCGCGGTAACATTTTTCGAACGGACCTTGTCAGTCACACAGGAAACGGCAGCGGCAACCACTTTCCCGCCCTAGACCACCTCGTCGGCGCGTCATCCGTCACCTCACGCCGACCGCGCGTGTCTTCAGCTTTTCCCCTCCTCCAAAACCCTCACCTCCACCATGCCGAGCTCCGAGTACACCACCGTCAGCGGCGGCGCGCTCAAGCTCAAAGGCGGCGCGCCCATCGACAAGAAAAAGAAGAAGAAGAAGAAGTCCAAGCCGACCAGCAGCACGACCGAAGCTTCCTCCTCATCCAAACCCGCCGCTGACGATGATGCGACATCGCAAACCGCCCTCCAGCGTGCGCTCGCCGACGAAGACAAAGACGACGATTCGGACCGCGAGACGAGCGTAGACCGAAGGAAGGAGGGCAACGAAGAGGAGCTTGGAAGGGCCGTGTCGGCACATAGGCACAAGACCGAGGCGGAGAGAAAGTACGAGGAGAGAAGGAGAAAGAGGGTGAGTAGGCTCATTGATGCATTTGCGAAGGTCGTTTGCTGATGGGTACGACTTTTGCAGTTGGACGAGCGGTTGAAGCGCGAGGGCGTCAAGACACATAAGGAGAGGGTGGAGGAGCTGAACAAGTACCTCAGCACCCTGAGTGAGCACCACGACATGTGAGTACCTTGTGCGGCTAATTGTGGTAGAGTGGGACACGTGGACTAACAGAAACGCAGGCCAAGAATCGGACCCGGATAACACGAACGCGGCTCACTGTGGGCAAAGTTTTTCGGTTTGGGCTTTTTCCCTGCAGCATGGCGTTTTGGAGTATGGTGGGCAGCAGATCTTTGCTCTCGACAATGCTTCTGGAGAATGTGCGCGTAGACAAACAAGCCGCCGTAGTCTGGGTCAGAGAAGGTTGCAAACGCTTGGGTGTGGCAGCGCAATCAAAGAAGTATGGATAGGAAATTCTTTTCATTCCGTGTGTTCGTCACTATTGAGAGTGAAGCTCATGATATCTAGAGCTCCCAATTTGCAGTTCCTGTCATCGATCCACCGCTCGATAAACCACCCAGCAGTTAACTTACACAAATATGGACCTTCGCTGCCGAGACCGCTGGCCGTTCCTACCTCCACCTACGTCGCGAGCTCGATAATGTTGGCCTCGAAGATAGCGGACTTCTTGCCCGTGTGCTCATTCTTGATCTATAGAGTGCGAAGGTTATTCATCCACTCTGAACAAACTGCCGAAGGTGATAGGCTAGGCGTTGCAACGAACAAAAGGGAGCAAGTCGATACGAACCTCATAGCGCGGGTCCTCCTCCGAAGCCTGGACATTGTGACCGGACATGCGACGGGGCTCGGTCGCGACGCTCATAATGGTGCCGACGGAAGTGGGCGTATTGGACTCGGGACCTGCGAGTGGATAAGTCAGTAAGACAGTGACAACGCGAGAATATCTGAGGAGGGCATGAGGCAACCTACCGCCGATAGCCTTGTAGCGGACCTTCTGGCCGACCTCGTAAGCCGGCATGATTGCTGGTGAAGTGTCTTGTTGTTTGTAGTGTTTGGATGTGGTGTTCGTCGTGGATCGTGTGGATTCAGGATGTTTCGTTGTTGAGAGGTGTAGCAGTAGTGGTCACCGTTGGCTGCTTAAATATACCTCTACCAGTGCCTTCCCAAAACGCAAGCAAATGCGTCATCCCTGCAGACAGACAGCACAGTCTTTCGCCGAAGTGCTACCGTCACTAGGGAAGTTTGATGCTTGTCAGCTGGGCTACCAAGCTGAGCCAGAACCTGCCGTCTGGGTCAGGCCGTCACGGGTTTCTTTCCTCACATGTGTCCGGACCAAACGGGACCATATCGTGTAGACAATTCATGACTAGTACGGTGGAGAGTTGAAGTATTCATCCGCATGACTTCGTCGCCAGACACAGATGATAGTTCAGACTACATTTTCGCGGCAAAAGCGGGGTGAGCCTCGATGTTGTCTACGACGCCAGACTTGTCGGTGGACGCTCCAGTCAGCCAATTCTAACGGTCTGGGAGAAAGTAGTCTCGTTCTTCAATTGCAGTGTTGGTCACGGTCGAGTATATATAGAAGAAGAGTGAAGCCAGAGGGGTTTAGATAGAAATAAGAGGAGTAAAAGTAAGAGTCCATTCACGTCAGAAAATGAAAGGCTCAAATGTATTTGAAATGGTTTTATGCATTCGTCATTCAGTCGTATATACAAGACATTAACGGATCGCAGTATGTACCCTGAGAACTCTCCTACCGGATATATACAGTGGTAGAGAGCTCTCAGCAAGTTAATAAGAACCGAAACCCAAGAAACCGTTATTCACAAAACCAGCGAAGCCCATATTTACTGGAAGGGGTTCTTCCAAAAGCAGATACCCGAAAACACCATTCCCAATCCTCCAGAGTCTTTTCTATAATGAGCGTAATCTTTGCCTTCGTCACTTCGTCTTAGTCTTCGTCGTAGAAGTCGTCTTGTCGTCCTTCCCCTTCTTGTCGTCCGACTTGGTGCTGGTCGTCGCCGGTGAAGTAACAGCTGGAGACGTAGTAGCGGCAGTGGTGGTGGTGATAGTGGTGGCGGCGGTGGTAGTAGAGGAGGAGCTTGAGGTAGTCGAGGAGACCGTACTGGTCTTGAATCCGGTTGGGGCGGTCAACCAGTAGTTCTCGAGAGCCTTCTCAATCTTGTCTACGTCATTGTAGCGGTTGATCTTTGCGAAAGCTTCCAGCTTGTCCTGGATGGCTTTATCAGAGAAGTCCTCGTCCTTGTAGTCCTTTGCACGCCAGCGGGACTCCATCGGGTCAATGAACAGAGTCTCCTTCTGGTCGTATCCGTAGTCTTCCAGGGAGGAGACATTGAAGGCCCCCATCATGTCGTGATCCTCGTGGATCAGGTTATGGCAGTGGAACATGTAGACACCGTCCCAAGGCTGGAAGCGAGCAACAACCCGAACCTTCTCGTTCTCACCAAGCAAAACAACGTCCTTGAGACCCTTCTTCTCATAGTCGAAGACAGGGCGCTTACCGCCTTCGCGCGAAATGACCTGGAAGTCGACAAGGTGGATGTGAACGGGGTGGGACCAACCGCCGGAGCTATTTTCGAGCTCCCAGACCTCAACTGCTCCGCGCTGGGGCTTGGCCAGAATACGGTTCTCGGTCTGGGCGAAGGTCATTCCGTTGATGGTCCACTCGCCGCCCTTGCGCTCAAATTTGAAGCTCCTGTCAACGCCAGCCTTGTTGGGCGGGAAGGGCACGCTCCGAAGAGAGCTGGGCAGGTTGTTATTCTGGTCCGAATCAACTTTGTTGCCCACAACGAAACGCATGACCTTGTCGGTGCTGTTGTAGTCTTCATCGGCCTGGACGTTGCGCTCATTCCTCATGGTGATGTTCTTGCCGGCATACTGAGAGAAGTCGACCACGATCTCCCAACGCTCAGCCATAGAAATGTGGAGCAGATTGGTTTGGACAGGGCTGGAAAGAAGGCCGGCATCGGAAGCAATGACATTGAAATCGATCTTCTTGCCACCATCGGCCTCGAGGGACAACTGAAAGGCACGCGATATGCTAGTATCGAGCAATCTAAAGCGGTATTTCCTGGGCTGCACGTTCATGAACGGCCAGGGGGCTCCATTGACATGTATAACATCACCGTAGAGGCTGACGGTTTCGCCATTGGGACTGAAAAGGTCGCCGTTGGCCTGATACTGCTTTGAGCTCAGGGCAAGAGGGACGTCATATTGACCGGAAGGAAGGCCAAGCGAGTCCTCTTTGGGGTCGTGCAGGAGGTAAAAGCCTGCCTGACCATAGTATGCGTTCTCGGCAGTGTGGAAAACTGCATGGTCGTGGTACCAGAGGGTGCGGGCGGACTGGGCGTTGGGGTAGTAGTAATCCTTGTACTGGCCCGGGCTGGTAGTATCCTCTGCCCAACCATCGAAGGGGGCAAAGGAGTAGGAACCATGAAGATGAACAGAGTTGGGGATGGAAGCCTTGTTGATGAAACGGACAACGGCCTCTTCGCCCTTCTCCATCATGAAGGTGGGACCAGGAGAGATGCCATCGTAGCCAACGAGGTTTGCCTTTCCAAGACCAGGGTAGACCTGTTGTTGAAGAGGCGAGATTGTGATCTCGTAGTAGTTGATAATGCCGCCGGTTTTGGGATTGGTGTAGGACCTAAACAAGTCAGACCTCCGCAGGGACGAAAAGAGAGGTGGATATGTGACTTACGCCTTCGGTTTCTTGACCGGTGGCACAGGGACAGGAAACTCATAGAAGTTCTTGTACACAGGACTGAGCCACTTATCGTCGCCGGCAAGAGTGCTTGCGACCAAGAGGGCGCCGATGCCCAGGTGGACAGAGCCGAAGAACATGTTGCGAAAGCTTGAGGGGGTTTGAGAAGGTTTGAGAGAGCAAGCGGATCCTTCAACGAAGAGGATCAGAAAGGACACGAGACACAAGAAGCTTGGAAGAGATAGCTCCTTGAGGTGGCTTGAGAAGGCTTGAGAGTGTTCTGATGATGGGCTACGGCGAGATCAAGCTCGATACTTATATCGAGAAATGCCCTCCGATAGCTGAACATTACCCGGCGCTCTCCACACGGGAAATCGAGTCCGGAAGCTGTCAATGCATGAAGTCCATGCTGCAGGGCTCTGGTATGGCGGAGATGGAGCATGGAGGAAAGCGCCATCGCCCCCGCCACGAGCCAACACGGGATGCATGGTCGTCCATGTACCGGAGCTAGGCGGTTCGCCATGAGTTGGGCTGCTGGGCTAAGCCCGTGGAGACGGCAGCAGTCTATACAGACGTTGGGCGCCATGGAGTTCAGCTTGAGCGGACGGCACGAGGTGTTTGGACGGGGGAGGCCATGTTTGCGGAAGCTGCCGACAGCTTTGACCGGGGAAGGGCTATTGTTGGCAAGCCAAGCGTTGCGGCTGCCATTCCGGCATGCGGCTCGAATTGCAGCGGCAGCGGCAGTCAAGACGCATGTGCTGGCGGTAGCCTAGATGGTTGCACCCGTCTCGGCTCCCACCGTTCGAGAATCCGCTGGGCGAGATGCGGCGATTTCCACATGGCAGCCGCGTTCAGATGGTCCCGCGGCGTTGGAAAGCTCAGACAGAACGCTTTGAAACATGCACTGCCCTTTCGCTCAACCAATGATAGAGCGTGGATTTTGCAGCGGGGACCGTAAGTATAGTGTACCACCAGCATGCTCTCCTAGGAAGGGTTGCCTACCGTTTCATCGTTCGGACGGTAGACTACCGAACGGCGGCCCAGCAGAATGCACAAGGCTGTGCAAGTTGGATTTGGCGATGTTGTGGACACGGAAAACAATTCTACTGCAGCAGTGCGGTTTGCGGCTACACCCCAGACGGGAAATGCGCTCAGCTGCAGGCCTCCATTAGTAGCGATTCGGCTGCAAGATCTGTATAAGGATTAGCTCGGCCAGTCAGAGCGCAGCGGATAGCGCTGACGACCAGGAAGGACCCCAGATGGGGTAGGAGCGGGCTGCAGCAGCGCCTTGGCACTCAGGGACCTGGAGTGTGCCAAGTCCGCCTTGAGCCAGCCACGACTTACCTCTCTCCGCGCATTCTCGTCAAACACTCCGCCGAAGGAGCTCTCAGCTCCCCAGCCCGCTCACGCCCCATCTCTTGGCATTCGCCCACCAGCCTCGAGACCCGGTCCTGCACCTGTACATGTGACACCGCGGAGCTTGTCTGCATCTTCAGCTCTATCCACCGCGATCCCGGAATCCCAGGCCCCAAGAATACCAAGCTTTGAAACGCTTGTCCGCGGAAGAAAGTACCGTGTATGGAAGACCCATGTTTGGTTCCCTTCCAAACCAAACCGCAGCACCAAACGTCTGCCGGCTGTTGCCACAAGGTCGAATCTGACATGTCACGTGAAAGCGAGATCGCCATGCTCATCTCCTCACTCCGCCCATTCGGTCCGCAATGCATCCTTCGACTACTACGCCTGGAGTACCGAATCCACATTTAAACCGCGCCCGTATAGGTGACTCAGCTGGCCGTCCGCCACGCTGTCCGCCACGCTCAGATGCCAAGGCGGCGCGGCCAACCGCAGCCTGTTGAACCGCGCCAAGCTGACAGCTCTGCACCGTCGACAATCCGCTCGTATCTTGAGCAGGGGGCAGAGAGCAGAACTGGCGGCCGTGGCGTTGCATCATGCGAGAACCAAAGCCGCTCTGCTGACCGATCTCTCTCAGTCGAGTATCCCGGACATTCCGCATCTCGATATCTCCACGCCGCTGTCGCTCTCGGGAAGTCTTAGCATGGCTTATGCCTCCATGCCGTGTCACGACCGCCACGTGTTGGGAAATATTTGCTGAAAATCCTTCGGGCCAAGCTCTTCGTCCACGGCATCAAGCTCGTCGGCTGGCAATCCTCTTGCTTCCCCACATCAAGACCCACAGCCTTATGATGCCGTGATTGCCCAGCAAAACGGCTCAATGATGCGGAACAAGGGTACGAGTGTCTAGACCATTTGGCTGCCTGCCTGATGTCAAGTAGCGGACAAGGATGCCAGTCATCTTGACCGTCGCGTGGCCTCGGGTGGTAAACAAGAGCGCCCCGAGATGAGAAGATTCAAAGTCGTTGTGACCAGCAACAAGCGAGAGCAATCAGTCGGCATCGCCGGAAGGAAAACGCCATCGGCTCTGCGTTTTGCCTGGACTCACTCAGCAGTTCCGAAGGATTGTCCATCTCTCGTAGGCAGAATTACATGCAGGCGGCGCCAACCGCAAGGCAACCTCGGTTATGGCCTCACTACCATTCGAATAGTCGAGATCTGCATGGGCTAGATCTATTTACAGACGGAGAGATCCAGGTTGTCGGAAGGTGATCGCTGTGGCGCTCTCTCCCGCCTCTCCGCGGGGGCCGTCGGTGTGGGTAAACTTTGCCGGTTAGAGTAGGTGCGCACACCATCCGGGCCAACGATCAATCCGAAACAGACCGTATTTTGGTGACTGGTGACCTTGTGCAGCGCAGCTGAGTGTTTTCTCCTTCTCTTTCTACACGAGAGTGCCCTATTCTTGCATCACCACTGCTGACAGGGCAAAGAACGTGATCTGATCAATCGAAATAATGGTCAGCCCGTCCGCCATGGATTCTGGACCTGAGATATCGGCTTAAGCCATTCCTTTCGTACCGCTTTTTTAGTCCCTGTAAGTCCACCTCTCTGCCAAGGGACGCCCATCTGAATATGGCTTGCCGTGTCGGTACACATTCGACGAGCCTACTCGACTTAGTACCACCGAAAGGGTTTGGTCATGAGCCATCGCATGAATCCGGTGAGCAGAAATTGTGGTCGGCGCTCAGCCCAGCTGGAGAGCTACAGAGGGTGATGCAGCCGATGGTGGGACCTGAGTGCGAGAGCCATATAGATAAGCCAGACAAAATTAATATCAGGACTACTATGGAGAGCTGAAGCATTCGTCAGGATGCATGTTTCTGTAGAAAAAGCTATCCGGATGAATGCTCCGAATACCCATGGCCGTCGTGGTTCGATCCTCGCATTCTGCGCTAATCATCGGCTGCAGAATCTTCTGTAGGGCGAGGGGATAATTGCGAAGCTTGATTACCCTCGCTACCAAGACAATCAAACCGTAGCCTTGTCGTGGCCGTTGGGAGAGTTTCTTTCCTGTTCGCTCTCGGTAGGCAACGAAAAAGGAAATGAAAGATTACCCGAATCCTTGGTCCTGCTGGGTGAGTAGAGGACGTCTCTGTCACTACTGATCTTCCATGGATGAAGTCTACTCCTGAGGAACACACATGCAAGAGAAATTGCGATGAGGAACATGTGGACATCCTGGACGTAGTGAAGAAGAGATCAAACGAACGCTTCATGCGGCATCTCCAAAAAGCCAGCCAAAGTCCCAAGCTTTGAATCATGTATTAAATTCTTTACTTACAGACTAAGACACGCCGCCAAGAGCCGTCGCCTTCTGGATCCTAAAACTCGGGGTATTTGTGATACTGATGCTTGTTCCATTTCCATTGCTCTTTGTCAAAGTGGCTCCATTCTTATCAGGTGCTGCCTTCGCTGGTGTCGCTGATCCGGTGTCTTGCTTCCCTCCATTCTCTTCGGCCGCAGCACCGTTAGCAGTGCTATCTTCAGAGGCTCTGCGGGAGTCATTTGGAGTTCCGGGGTACCTGAGCAATGCCCTGAAGCCACCAGCTTTCCTCGTGGGTATGTCACCCTTGCCGGCCGTTGCAACATAGAGCAAGTACTTGAGGTTGGGTAATGTCTGGCGGATGTCCAGAAGTTTGAGGCCGAGAGAATTAGACAGGAGCTCGATGTCTTTGTTGAGTAAAAAGACACCGTATTCGAACCGATACCGAACGGCCCCTTTCATGAACAAAGGATAGGTGCGTGGTCCAGTAGTCATGGAGATGGGGTCCTCAATAACAGAATTCGATCCCTGGGGTTGGATCGGATAGGGCAACGGGAGCGACAGATAAATGGTCAGATGTGCGACAACTTGAGCAACATAACCAAGAGCGGCAGCGGTGACGTCCTCCTTTACATCGTCAAACTCGGAATTGGGTAGCGGAAGCCCGCGAATGGTAAAGTTCAGGGAGCGCCCGGGAATGGGCTCAATTGGGTAAATCTTGAGCAAATCTTCGCAGACACGTCGCCTGTGGCCAAGTATCTCATCTTGAGTTTGCTGGAGGGTAATTTTCCGTTCCTCAAGTTGCTGTTTTCCATGGTCGATATCTTCAAGGGTCCGAGCCTGTAACTCCCGTCCCTTCCTCGTAGCTTCGCGGCGTTTTTTGATGCTGGTTTGCAAGTCGTTGCGCTTCTTCTTCGCCACTTCCACACGCTTTCTTTGGGCGGTCACGATGGCCTCGACTGACCTGAGCCTCTCCTGCGCTTCAGGGACTTGGTCCACTGTAGCGATTGCTTCTTCGTTGCTCTCAATAATGGCATTGATTTCGGTTGTAAGACGATCTCGTGTAGCCAGGGCGTCTTGAATACAATCATCCAATGACGAGAGGCGCATCAATTGGTCATAAGAGGAAGTTGGGAGAGGCTTTGCGGATGTCGATTTTGCCGGAGCAGAAGTGAAATCAAGGCGGTAATCTTGAGAAGCCATATCCATAAAGCTGGTGTAAATGCCGTCTGTAAAGTGAAACAGAATGCAGTTCTGCGGGAAAGGATGGTGGAAACTATCGAGCTAGCCAAATGTCATTTAGCCAAGAACCGAAGTGGAAAGACGCAGACTCACTGATTTGCCAATGAACTGTAGCGAACGAAAGTTGATAGTCACGTCCAGCAGGTGTTGGTGCTCAGCCATGGTCTCGCTTTTCACCCACACCTTGACGGTAAGCTCGTCCAGTCGGGTCACGGCGGGTCCCCAGGGGTGCAAGTCGAAGAAGCGAAAATTGGGATTCATGGCTTTCTCGGCTTCCTCACTCACATATACGGGTTCACCAATACCGTCGACGTGTAGCGAAAAAAAGGTGTGGGCCATGCGACCACCAGTCACATCTTCAAGTTTCTTCTGGCGTTCCAGTGGACTAGCACCAGACCATTCCATTGTGCTTCTGCGACGCATTCTACCAAGCCCAGGTCTCACAGACGGATCCAAAGCATTGGCATCCTTGTTATCCACCTTCGGAGGATCGGCAACGGCGGACTCGCTGATGGGCTTCAGGTCGTTGGATCTCAGATCGTTTGAGGAGCGGGAATGTTCCAGCTTGCGGCTCTCACGCTGGGCAAGAGCCTTTGTCGGGGTCTTCAGTGAGGAGGGGACGGCGTCGTCGTCAATGGTGCCCCGGCGTGGCCTTGCAGGAGACTGAACCAGGGTCAGGTTGCGGATTGTGATGCCTTGAAGATGCCTGATTTTTCGGTTCTAGCCGGCGTCAGTGGATGGGCTGCAGTCATTCTCGACATCCGATGCCACATACGTAAGGGAGCAACCATGGTCTCTCGCGGCGCGGGAGGTCTTGGGGCGGCTGGGGCTCGCCGGGCCCGCGAGAGCTCGCGGACATGGCGAAGGCGGCAGCGAGCGCGTCAGGCAGATGCGGGACTGCGGCGCGCTCAGCAGAACACCGCGTGATGCGTCAGGCTAGTTTCAAACAGCGGGTATGATGGCGGCATGGCCCAGTATGGGAACCATCTCGCCGTTGAGCAATGTCGCGTGTCGGAGACGTGGTGGATTGGGCGCAGGTGTCCCGCATGCCCACGTTGGCCGTCGTCCCAAGCGCGCCCGGGCCAAGCCGCACCTTCGCGACTTCCGCTGCTGAGACTTTTCCCTTCCGCTCTCTCGTTCACGGCACGCCCAACAAGCCCTCGCCTCCGCTGACTAGGCGCCTCTCGCCCATCTCTGTCGCCTTGCCCTCCGTACCCCAGCAGGCGCCGCATTGATCATGGCGGCGACCAAAGCTGCGCGCAAGGCCGCCGAGCACGGCCGACACATTTTCATCTACAACAACATCCGTACGAACCAAACTGTCTACTCCTTGCAGCGGAGCTTAAATGTATGCGTTAATCGCTTGAACGAGGCATCAATGCTATTCCCAGAGGATCGTGATTGCTAAGACGCCTTCTAGAATCATTCTGTGATATCACAACTCCCGTACGCTGGAAAGAAAACGGTCCCCGCAAAACTTCGTAAAGATGTCTGGCGCCCACTCGCAACCGTCACCTTTCCCCTCGCCGCACAGGGCCTCTCCGCTTATCGCAGGCTGCGCGAGTTTCGGAAGCTGCACGAGCTTCACTGGGACAACAACGGGGAATACCCCATGCTTCCGGTCGAGACGCAGAAGAAGATAAAGGAGGGCAAGGCCGCGCCAACCAAGAAAGAGAAAGGAAAGATTATCATGGATCAGAAGGCGAACACAGTGGCGGATCTGGCTGCGGTGCTGAAGATGCAGGATGAAGAAGGCGGGAAGATAGCCGCAGGCCAATTCGAGAGTGGGAGGCGCAAGCATCGCAATGAGGTGAAGCAGCTTGAAGAGGCTGTCGAGGAGCTGCAGAAGGGAGGCGCGGAGAGGATCAAGGCGAAAATTGCGACAACAGAGGCACAGTTACAGGACGGCTCGCTGCCAGACGGTCAGGTCAAGACGCTTCGAAAGCGGGTGCTACAGCTCCACTTCCAGAAGAACAAGCTTCTCGGCGCAGAGGAGGCATTGGAAAGAAAAAGGTCCGAAGAAAAGCTTTGGGAACTGGCAGATAAGGCACGGACGGGAGCGATTGGCAAGCTTCGACAAGAAATCCTGGATGCGCAAGACTCTCTGGAGACCGAGAAAAATCTATCTGAAGGCGGCAGAGCACGCTTGGAACAGCTTGTGGAGGAGCTTTCAAAAGAGCTCGACGAGCTCAGAGAGGCCCGTGATTTTGTGATGACCAGGCAGGCTGGCAGCACGGACGTAGGAAAGATGCAACTACCCAAGTATGGTCGCCTTCGTAAGAGGATTCAAGAGCTCAATGTGCCGAGGCAGCCCTTCTCGGCCGAAGGTGTAAAGATTAGATGGGCGGATCTTCTTGACGCAGAATATGCTGAGAGCTGGCCGACAACGATTCAGCACGAGGAGCTGGGGCTGACAAGACACACGGCGCCGGATCCGGATATGCCCCCTACCGCATGGCCGAAGACTTTCGAACAGGAAGATGTCAACGCGACGGGCGAGGGCGAAGAGGATGTTGCAGAGGAAGCTGAGTCTTCTACAGGAAAGGTTGCGGCTACGGCGTAAAGAATGACGATACAAGGGATCGCATTTCTTGGAACAATTAGGGATTGGTATCGGATTGCGGTGTACGATAATTATCTGTGAATGTAGCATATGCATGGCGATGCTCAGGGCTGTAGGTACGTGTGGATCACATGCTTACGTGCAGGTCGGGTAAATAAGCTTGCAGTGTGGCGTTGGCGATCCGGACTTCTCTGGGGCGGAGGAGTCTGTCAGCAAAGTCATATGGACGGGCGACAACGTGGAAGTAAGACACCAGAAATAGTCCAATTGCTGCTCTCGGTGCTTGCAGCAGACGATTGCCGGGTGACGGAGGGGCGGCGAGCGGTATTGGCGCTGTCAAAGGACCCAGAGAGAGGCGGTGGGCGTGCGCTGGAGCGGTGCGGAAATTGCGGAGGACGAGTCGCGTGCTCATTGGATGCTGACCTGGCCCTCGAGCCCGCCGACCGCTCGCCCAAGCTGATTTTCTGCCGCCGCTGAGCTCCATGTCTTCCACGGCCATCCCTCCCCTCTTCTATCCAGTGCGCCTCCTTCCTACTCCGCCACATCCCGACCACCCACACCATGGCCCGCTCCGACCAGACTGAGCCTTTTCCGCCCATTCAACCTCCGCGCAAGGACAACCCCTCCGGTCTCAGCAGCGGCTCACGCCGCCGACGAAAGAGCAGCAATCTCGGCGACGACCCCAGGGGAGACACGGGCACTGTGAGCCTTGCTACGGCCTTTGACAATCAGTCTCCCACTGAAGAGGTATTCCGCTTCCATCCTACTGTACCTCATCCCGCAATCCCGCGACTGACCGCGCTCCCGACAGCGCTTCCCTAAGCAACAGCGCCCATCCAAGCGCCGGAAAGCGAAGTCCCTCATGCGTCGCTGGTGGAAGCTCTCTATGCGTCACACCTGGCTCAACCCGCTCATCCTCGTCCTGACCATCCTCGCTGCGTACGCTGTCAATCCCAACGAGACGAACCCGTTACACGCCGCCATCTTCCTGTCCTATCCGCTGCCCCGCGATCAGGACGTCGACCCTTCCAGTCCCATCCAATATGGCAAGGGAGGCAAGGATTTTGCCTTTGTCGGCTTCTATATTATCGTCCTGTCGTTCACTCGCGAGTTCATGATGCAGCGCTTCCTCCGCCCCATGGCCATCCGTTGCGGCATCAAGTCACGCGCCAAGCAGGCCCGCTTCATGGAGCAGGTGTACACTGCCATATACTTTGGGGTATTTGGGCCGTTCGGTCTGTATGTCATGTCTCGTACTCCTGTCTGGTACTTCAACACGAAGGGCATGTATGAGGGCTTTCCCCACAAGACCCACGAGGCTGTGTTCAAAGCCTACTACCTGCTGCAGGCTAGCTATTGGGCCCAACAGGCTATTGTTCTTCTCTTGATGCTCGAGAAGCCTCGCAAGGATTTCAAGGAGTTGGTTATGCACCACATCATCACAATTGCTCTGATCTGGTGCAGCTACCGATTTCACTTTACGTACATGGGAGTGGCAGTCTACATTACCCACGATATCAGTGATTTCTTTCTTGCTGTAAGTGTTAAATTTGCCCTTTCTCCGACCGCGCCGGGACGACTGCTCCTAACATTGTAAAGACGTCGAAAACTCTCAACTACCTCGACTCGCCCCTCGTCGGACCTTACTTCGGATTCTTCATTGCTGTCTGGACCTACCTCCGCCACTACATCAACCTCCACATCCTTTGGTCAATCATCAATGGCGAATTTTCATCGATCGGTCCGTTCGACCTCAATTGGGATACGCAACAATACAAGTGCTGGATTTCGCAATACATCACATTTGCCTTGCTCGCCAGTTTGCAGGCTGTGAATCTCTTTTGGCTATTCCTGATCCTGCGCATTGCGTATAGGTTCGTTGCAAGCTGGGGAGAAGTCGTCAAGGACGAGCGTAGCGATTACGAGGAAAGCGAAAACGAGCAAGAGGCGCAAGAGAAGGCTTCGAATGGCAAGGCCGCGGAGTCTGCGCCCCAAGTTCTGCTGAACGGCGAGCCTGTGTCGCCAGTGGAGGATAAGGCGTCCACTACAGCGACCGCCCCCGTGGCGAACGGAAAGCAGAGGAAGGGCAGGTAAATAGCGCGTCGCGAGCTGGACGTACCAGCCCCGTTGCGTAACGGTCGGAGCGAGGACGCAGTGCGTTCTTCGTGAACAAGGCTTTCGGTGGGTTGCTTGCGAGGTGAAGTTACCCACGATCCAATTTTTGTAATATGTCAACTTTTAACGTCCCACGAGCATGACGCCATTGAATCAAGGGAATTAATGCGAGTGTGGGATGATGGTGGGGATTTCTTTTTCATGTACAATACGAGACACATTCGCTTTTGTCCTGCGGTTTTGGACACGGACGGTTCTGTTTACCTGTGGGTGGCGGGAAGTTGGTCTGTTTTGCTCTTTACATGTCCGGCTTGTTTTGGATGTGGGAAGCGGCGCCACGCATGGGCATTTACTATCATACGTTGTAATTAGAGCGCCCTGGCTTTCTTTCGCCTTTGGGCTTATTTCCGCTCCGTTCGAAGAAGGTCGAGGAGATAAGCCGTTGGGGATAGGGTCTTGGGGAAGAGAATGAATGAGAAATGGCCTGATGAAGATGATGTCTGGCTTGGTACAAGGTCTGAAAAATGACCCGCTTTTATGCATTTAGGAGACCTAGATACCCGTAATGATGGGTGGGTTCTTTTACATCTGTTTTTGATTTTTTCGCCTTTCTTGCCGGTGGGGCTTCATAAGCTTCTGTTGTCCTCTATTCCCTCCGTGAACCCAGAAGCTGACGATCTCAGATGTCCGTTCTCCTCTTTTCCTATTATGACCTCACGTGCCTATTTCGTTCCTGTTTTCTTACTGGAACGACATTCGCGATGAATGTCCTGAGTTTCGGCACATTTTGATGACGACCAATACCCAAAGCTGGTGCTATGCATCGAATCATATGGTCACCAGTTTTCTTGATCATTCTAAACCGGAATTTCCATGATTGCTCGTGATTGACGGGAAGACTCAGTTGTAGGGCTCGTTGGTTTGAGCTCTAAAGTGCCGGTCCACGCTCAATTCTTTTCAAGGAAAATAGCTGCAGGGCTGACTTTGATCCTCAAGATATGAACGGGCAACGAAGCAACAGACTTCGAAAGCCCAAGATTAGCGACGGAAATTCTGTAATGACAGCATGGCCAGTCTTGGACGCGCTGTCCAAAATCGAATCTACATCCTTGCTCCGCTCATCTCCCCAAATGACTGTACCCTCGTCCGCAATCTTGCATGAGCGAGATTCCGGCCAACTGCACCACCCGGCTCTTATGCCAACTCTACCCAGGAAGCCGCATTATATACAAAATGAAGACGCAACCACAAACACAGCAAGCACCACAACAAACGTTTCTGTGGAGACCTACCGCATCAACTTGAGTGCTAACCCTAAAAGGCAAAATTGCAGCGACGAGAAAGAGAAGCCAGGCGCACGGCTCCCTCAGAGCCCTCTACAACCAACTTCAACCGCACACGGGCCACTGCCGGCCCGGCCCTCTCTCTCTCTCTCATTTTCCTGCTCTCGTCATCTTCCGCACGCCGTCGTCTCTCTATCGGACCCTGATGAGCCGGAAGTCCGGCCATCCGTACGGAGACAACCGTCGCGCCACGAGGAAAAGCGTAAGGGGAATCGAAGCCAAGAAGCGTGAGGATCAGGGTCCACAAAGCGAAAGCGAAAGCGCGGTAGTTTGCATGCGTGAAGGATAATGCCATCGTTGGGTCAGAAAGAGAAAAAGAAGGTTTCGCTCGGATCTGGTCCTCGCATGCTCCGTGTGTGGCTGTGCGCGCGCAAAAGCGTCCGCGGTCCACGGAAGATTTCTAGGTTTTGCAAAGCCCCTTTCCGTCGCAGCGGGTGTGCGGGATGGGCCGCTGTTGGGGACGAAAGAAGGTTGCGGATCTGCATTTTGCCACACGGTAAGTGAAGAGCTTCCACGAACCCCGATGACTGAACTACCTTCTGCAGCAACAGCAGCAGAACGGCGGGTAGACCGGCTATCCTCAGGGCAATCGGGCGGTGTGGTGATGTGTTGCTGAAGCAACCTTGGCGTTATGGACGAGCTACGCAGAGTCGGCAGTGAGCGTGGCAGCTATGACTGCAGTGCTACCCGTTCCGTCGCAGTCATGTTTATTCGCTTACGGCCGAGTTCCGCTGCTCGAACCACAATTCACGTCCACCACCAAGGGAAGGGTCTGCAGATCCGCATCATCATCCTACCCAATTTGGGTCATCACTGCGAGATGGGTGCCTCGAACGCGCCTAGTTGCGCGGGACGGAAAGGGGACCGGGGAATGTACCGAGACTTGACGCCTACCTTGCCATTCTACCTTTATGCGCCCAGTCGCCGGGCCGCAACGCCATGCTCTTCAACTGCATACTTCCCAGATGCAGCCACCGGGATATTTTGTTCCTTCGGCCAGATGTGGCTGTGCGCCAGTTACCTGTACCATAGCCAGTAATAGGATGCAAGGTAGCAGAATCCGACATGGTGCAGCGGGGCAATGGGCAAAGAGGCGCGGGTGTGGGACGAGAGCAGCAGTAGCGCAAGGCATGCAGCGCCGCACTACCAGCCCCAGTGCCGTTTCGATTATTCTCTCCCGGATTCTCTTTGCGGAGGCGGGCGAAGTTGTTCGTCAGCGGCGTGAATCCAGAACCTGTCAGACCTACGACATCACATACCCCGGCCTAAGAAGATGCGGAGAGAAAGAGGGAGGATGAGGAGAGGCAGTGTGCGTTGCAGAAGTAGCAACAGAATTGCGGTTACGGCCGGCATGCCCAGAAGTTCACTCGAAGGCCTTGGCAATGTTATTTGGGCAGCGAATTGCAATAATTCCTCTACATGACATGTCAGCATCTTGTGATGGCATCGCAGAGACTCAGGCTCCGGTGGGCGTCCGGGAGAGAGCATAAACAAGGCAGGAAACCAAGCAGTCTGTCAGTCAGGGCGCCTGGTCCAGAATCCAAAATACCGGACAGTTGTTATGTCAGTCTTACCGGTTTCTTTTTTTCGGCCCGTTCATTCCCCGCAACAACACGTTGGCACTTTCTTCTCTCGGTCGGAAGGCGAGCCACAATGATGGAGGCGCAGGGCAGTGAACTTGAAACACCAGTGAGCACGGCCACGTGATGAGAGTTTCAAGTCGGATCCGAGCGGGGACTTCCCAGGAATGCCAATCAAATGCATTTGGGAGCACGTAATAACGAGGCTTCATATGACTGGACGGAGATGAGGTGGGTGATCAAACACACCAATGAAGCCGAGCACATTCTTCTGGCTGAACGAAAGGACGGAAGAATGAGAGGAGATTGAGAGAATGTTTGTTGAAGCAGCAGATTATTATTAACGAGTGTACTTAGTTTGATTCTGCATTTCATTCGTCGTCCGTCCCCGCTGTGCATCCACCACCCTTGTTCTTCAACAAGCTAAATGTCTATCTAGCGCTGCGAAGCACGCATACGCACACACGTGGTGCTCCCATCCCACATAGCCCTCTACTCAACAGAACATTCCATGAAAATTGGCCTCCAGAGATATGCTTTTGTGAACAAGATCCGTCATAACATGTCCGAGGATGAATGGAGTCCGCGGTCGAGTGGAGAATAAATGCAGGAGGACGATCGCGTGCCGCTTGGAAAACAATAAGACAGATGCCAGGCAGCTCGAACAGTGTAAAACTGACAAAAACTCTCAATCCGCCCAAAACAAAACCAGGAACGAAGAACTGATCAGTCAACTTTTTGCCCATGCTGCACACGAGCGGAGGGCTCGAAATGCATGCTGACCCTTCCGTTCTCGAACGAAATCAAAACAAGAGGGGGAAAGATCGCTTCCGCCCAAACCGCCCATGTGAAGCAAAGTCTTCCAGAAGTCCTCCCATGCTGTTGAAATTCTTGCTGTTGTCCTTGGTTTGTGCTGTTCTTTCTGTATGCTTAAAACAACGCGTATGTTGTTGACACCCGAATGGGACCAAAGATGCCCGGGGAATATAACAAACGAATCCCGATATGCTCGTCCTTCCCGATGGCGCCCTTATGCTCCAAAACGCAAAGTGAGAAAACACCATGTCCATGAATGAAATCGAAACCCTGTAGGAAGGTATTCCGTTCCGGGGCGTGAAAACCCAAAGAAGTAAAACAGTCGTAACGTGCCATCAACATGAAGGCCGGCTTCAGGGGTCGGCCATAGTTTGCATTAGTCCGTATATGGATGGTTCCAGGTCGAAAAGCCGAGACGGGTGCGAGATAGGCCGTGACGATATACAATTACGAGCGGGGGCTTTGCTTGTTCTTCCAGAACTGCATCATCTTGCTAAGCCGATGTGATTTCTTGTGTTTGCAATCCTTAGGCTTGTCGGCATGTTCAGACTGCGGTCTCTGTTCAATGGAGAGCTTGCTCTTCTCTCCAAAAGAGCTGCCAACGAGCCTCGAAAGGCTGGCAATACTTGCCCGCTTGCGGCGGGTCTCATACGGCATACTCGACATAGACGAGACTGATCCCATGCGGTCACCAGGGCTCCGTGGCATGACGTACGGGAAGTTAGCATGTTGAGCGCTCGTCATCGTAGATCTGCTGCTCGTCAACGAAGGAACATCGTCGACAGAAACGCGGCAGTCCGGGCCTGGCTCGCCAATCTGCATGGACCGGCTGTCAGTGATGGAAGAAGCGGCAGTGCCCATCCTTGGCGTGTCGAAGGAGTTCTGATCGCGACCAAAATCTGGCGAGGAAAAAGAAGATGTGCTGATGGAGTCGGGAGTGAGAGCTGCCTGCGACGGGGCGGGTACCGGCAGGTGCAATGGCTGCTCCGGTTCTTTGGACGCATCTGCCGCAGGAGTGATAGTCGAGTCCGAAGATCGAGTCACAGTTGACGTGCGGGGCTCCTCATGTTCCTCCACAATATCGATCGGGCTTGGTGAGCGCGAAATATTGATAGGCTTGGTGCCGGGCGACACAGGTGCTCCTGTCCTAGTCGCTGTTGGGGACGGTGTCGGAAGCTCCAATGTAGAAGACTTGCTCTTCGCGAATGCATCACTGAAGTTCCAGTTCATCGTTGCACCATGTTGAGGCTGATCCGTCTCAACGACCTGAATCCCGGTACCGGTTTCATCTTCCTCATCACTAGAGGAACATTCGCCGTCGGACGAGCTGCTACCACTGGCCGGCGTTGCCGCGTTTTCCTCTTCCTCCTCCTCCTCCTCCTCCTCCTCCTCCTCAAAGACGTCCGCCATGGTGGGCCCGGTGGTCGCTGGAGTATTCCGGAATTCGAATGGAACAAGCTCTGGCGCACTCTCAGTCCTGCGGTGTCCGCTCATGACGCCCATGCTGCTGTGCATTGGCCTCCTTCTTGCGGTCATGCCGCGTGCCTGAGCACGGGGCGGCACAGGACCAATTGTTGGGGTGTTGAAAGGCCCGAGCGCAGCATCAAGGTCGATGACTGGACTCATGGCATCGTGCTCTTGTCCTTGAAGCTGCCTAGGCTTCCACGAAGCAATGTTGGTGTCCAACTTCGGTCTGGATTGAACTGGGTTCGATGTCGGATTAACGATGGTAACTGTGTCGTCAACATCAAAGTTGGGTTCAATCTCGTCAAGATCAACTTCGATGTCATCGTCGGGAACGCTGGATTGGCTGGGAAGTGTAGGCGTCGATCCTCTGCGGGGGATCTCCTTCAGTTTCGAACTATGACGCTTGGACTTCCGAGAAATGATAGAGGTGGCCCAAGATTTCACCTTCCGCGGCTTCTTGCTGTGGGATTTGCGGGGAGGAGTAGGTGGCGCCTTGGCGCAGAAGTCAGAAGGGCTGGGATCGGCAGGCGAGGACATCGGGGATTCCGAAAGCACGGAAACAGAGGCTTCAGACGTGGTAACACCAGATGCGGCAGAAATGGAAGAATCGCTGTTCCGCTGCTCTGACCAAAAGAAGCTACGCTTCTTGCTGTGGCGAGCAGGGGGGCTGCCGGCTGCTGGAGAAGCCTGAAGTTCCGGGAAAATGGCGGACCTTGGACGTTTAGAAGTAAGTAGTTCACCGAATCCAGATTTTCCGGTGTCCTTCATGTCCAGAATAGCACCCGCAGTACTGGGACGTCCCGTTTTGGCCTCCTTGTCGAAAGTGACGGTGAGATTAGGACGACCCATACGAGCGGCAGATGGGCTTGATGCTCCGCTCACGACAGAAGAAAGGCTGTTTGAGACTGAGTGGCCACGAATAGTCGACATCGTGCTCTCCGTCTCTGAGGAAATTGTTGAAAGAGGCCGGATGTACTCGACAGTTTCAGAGAATCCGACCCGTGCACGAGACGACGGCCGCTGGGGAGATGAATCCGAATCGGCCTGGGACATGCTCAAGTTTTCGGAGGAGCCCGACACACTTATGGCCGGAGGAGGAGTCTGGGTCTTGGGAAAAGGAGAGGGCTTCAACTCCTTGTCCACGGGCGTCGCCGGGGTGTTGTCGATACGAGGAATTTCCGGCACGTTGGAAGTACTCGGAGTGTTAGTAGATGGGGCTTGAAGCATAAAAGAAAGGTCATGCGAAGAGATGGCCCCAGAACGACGGTGCGCATGTCCTCTTCTTCCAGCAGGAGGGCCAGGCTTCAGGGTAGAGTTCGGAGCAGGGAAGCCGCCCTCGATCTTAGTCGGGCTCGAGCTCATGGGAACCATGGTGCCAGCTCTAAAGCTGCCGCCACCAATGAATTCACTCGCACCACGCCTGTGTCCAAGGCTTCTAGATGGTGTCGTGGGAGAGTTGGACGTGGGAGTCAGCGGAGGAGTAGTTGTCGAGGGAGCGGGCGAAAGGGCCTGGGAACCGGGATTGAAGCTGAAGTCAGGCAGAGCGCTTGCGGAACGTCGCTTGCTGATATCCGGATTAGTGCGCCTGGCAGTTGGCAGGACCTGCAGAGAACTCGGACGGCGAACGGAGGCAGACGGAACATCAGAGGGTGGCGAGTCCGGCGACGGCTGAGGAAAGACAAAGTGAGGATTGGGAACAAGTTCGATGTGACCCGCAGAAGCCGGAATACGCCTTTGGTACAGCGGGGCGCCCATGTCGGAGACTGGGGGCTGGGCGACAGGCTGTCGCGGAAGGGCGATTTGAGCCATGGCTTTGTTGCTACTGTTGGGCCGCGCTTGCTGCAACGTGTCGGAAGCGCGACGGACAGAGTTGGCGTCACAATGCGATTGCGTCGGGATGGAGCTAGAAGGGTTTGGACGGGCGGGTGCAGGACGGTCGGTGGTACGGCGGTGCTATGGCGCGTACAGCATTGGACGAGCAGACAAGAGGAGAAAAACAACAGAAGAAACAGCAGGTGGAAAACAATGCGATTAACTGCAGTCGAGTGTCAGCGGGCATGGCGGGCGGAGGTGGTGGGTGTTGCGGGCGTACACAGTATAGGCGAAGGGCAGAAGCAAGCAGATTCTCCGGGTCACCGCCGTGTCTCTCGTGTCGAAGATTGTAAGGGAATGAATGTGGTCGTAAGGAACGGACGCGTCGACGGGTGCGCTATCGCGGCGACCTATCTCAGCATTTGGTCGGAGAAGAGGGTGTTGTTGGCACCTGGGGTGTTGTGGGCGGTGCGGGAGAAGTTGGAGTGGGCGATGATGGGAGCGACAGGCACAAGCGGAGGAGGCCCGGGCAACATCAAATGGGCGAGCGCGCACGGGGCGCGCGCCATGCCGCCTTGGGCCAGGTTATCTTTACAGCCCTCCGCAGCCAGGCGGGCCCGCGACAGAGATCACCGCCAGCACCACCAGCACCAGGCCCCGTGCGCTCCCGGGCAACGACCTCGCCGTCGTCGCCGCCGCGCCGTTCCAGCTGGCGCGCCGTTCTTGCGCGCAATGCTGTCGCGCTGCTGCTGCTGCTGCTGCTGCTGCTGCGCTGAGCCGCGGAGCCCAGCAGCGCGCGCAGCCCAGAGCAGCACCCCTTGCGAGCAGCAGGCCGCACCCCGGCCAGCCGAGCTCGAGCCAGGCAATTCGCTGAACGATCCATCTCGTATCTTGCCAATCAGCGCCGCCCGCCCGCATCGCTTCAGTCGCGCGCAGCTGCGCCACCAGCCGGCACGCTGCCCGCCAGCAGACAGCCGTCACGCCCGCGCGCCCACCTCCCTGCCCGCTGCTGGCTGGACGACCGAGGACGACGACGACCGCGCATCCAGCCCGCGGTAGCGTCGGCCTGGCCGCACGAACGCCTGGGTGTGGCTGAGGCTGGCGAGCGCCGCCCGAGGAGAATTCCTTGCGCATGGCGGCGGCTGCGATAATCGGTCCGGCGTGGAGATCGATATTCCCATTCGCGGGCGCTGCTACTGCGTGCCCGCCCGCCAGAGGCGCGGCGCAAAACAGCGACCGTGGTCCCTCCGCCGACGCCGGCAGAAGCCCGGCTGCCTCCCGGCGACAGCATGACAGAGCGGCATTGTGCCTGTTTCAAGCGCGCTAAGCTCGCTAACCCGACGGGCCCCGGCCAGGAATAGCTGCGCACAGGCCCTCTCCTGCTTCATTTGCGCCAGAGTTGCCCCTGCGCTTGGGCTTGGCGGGCAGGGTGTTTGTTGTTTGACAACGTATCCGAATGACGTTCTCCCAGCCTCCCGCAAATCTCCTTCACCAGCACGCGAAATGAGCTGTGCGGATCAGCTCTCAAATCTGTTGGGCGTGTGGAGATTTTGCGCGCCTCACCATCCCAGCTGCTGCCATCACTGCTGGCCGCGTGCCTGATACACTGAGCATTGCCGGCGCTGGGAGAGCCTGGAGCGAAGAATTCGAGCCCGTATGGCTTGGGCCGCCTGGCGGCACCCTGCCTGGTGGTTGACTTTGAAGGTTTTCCTTTCTTTCTTCGCATTCTGTTAATTTGCATACGAGGTGGCATGCACTTGCCTGACTTCAACACTACGCGCCCGCATCTCCCCACAACGGCCAGCACGAGAAAAGGGATGTCGACGGAAAGGTACGGAGACGTCTCCACAGGCGCGCTTGCCTGCTGCACGTCATCCGGGAGAGTCATCGATTTGAGCGTGCACAAAGGCCTTCATCACCGCAGGGCTCACTTACGTACTGACGCGCAATTTAATAAAATCTCTGCCTGGCGCCCGGCTACGTGCCGAAATATCCTCACTAGCCGCTTCTCCAGGCCTCCAGGACCCTGAAGATCCGAGCGTCGACTCACCATAATTGCGGCCGTCACCAGCGCCTTCACCATGTTCTCTGCTCTCGACACTTATTGTCGTCATATCGCTTGTTGCTCGCTTCGAGGCTCTCTCAATATGGCGCTTCTTGAACTGCAATCTGCATGCGCCGTCCTCTTCACTCTCAGGAAGATCCCTCGAATCTCAAAACAAAATGCGTCGCAGCTGCACGTACGCTGATTACATAGCCGTAGGGCTATACTACCCTACAGTCGGCCCCGGTGCAACGTCTTGTCAATAATCAACCGGAGACTCTTCCCTACCTCTGATACAGGATTGGAGCAAGAAACGAAACGCATCGTCGCCACAACCATCTGTCGCACAGCAGAATTACAACCAAGGCCGCACCTGTTGTCTTGCTTTGCTATTGACCGAAGCGCTGCCGTACCACCCAACGCACCTAGCCCTCTGGTAGAGGCTTGCTTCAGTTCATTGTACAAGGAGAGGAAACCTGATCTATTTCTGAGGCACTGCCCTAGGGCTGGTCGACACACCGCAACGCTGGACTGATGCAGGAAGCAACGACGCGGCTCCGCTTGCCGTCTGCTGTGCTGTGCTGTCCGAGACGTCTTTCCATGCTGCCACTCAGGTTCATGAGCCGACGAGCGCACGCGGGCGCTCGTCCGCGTGGTGGTCTAGAGGAGCCAAGGGGGTGGGGAGGGATACAAGTGAAGCTCTACTGGAGCAACAAAAGTAGGATTGCCAGCAGAGTATATGCACAATGGCAGGCGCTTTGAGAAAGGTACGTGTTCGAGTTTCAAATGACGCAGAGGATTGTCCCGCTGTGCATAATAATTCCCGCAGCGTATTGCAGCATATTTTAGGGAAATGGCAAGAGAGCGCGCTTTGGCAACCTCACCGAGAATGCGAAAAAGCCCTCTCAAAGCTCTCAGACAGGAGGCTCACGATGAAACGCAACGCCCGAGCTTGCCGGACAGCTGCGGGAGATCCATGCGGCACATCTTGCCCACTTTGCGAGTGCCGGCACCTGCTGGATGCCGCGACAAAGCGCTGCCGGTCTGCAGCAGTATGGAGCAACGAGGCAGATCACCGCTATTACCGGTACTTGTCCTACCCCTTGTGGGAAGTGTCAGGGGCGGTGACTTGAGCAACAGTGGCGGACTGTTCACCGCGCGGACCCGTGCCTTGAAGTGCCCACTCCCGACCGTACAAATCCGGATGGGAGCTTGGGGACGCTCTTGTGGGCGGCGCTACGCTACGCGCTCGGTGTCCTCTTGGAGGGGACTTGGGGAGCCTCAGAAAGGACTGCTTTGCGGTATTTCCTCTATTGATACCGACTTCAATGCCCGCAGCTATTACGCATCCTCCGCGCAAACTTGGGGACGAAACAAATAGGAGACGAGCCCGTGCAGGTCAATTGTTTTCTCTGAACGACATTGTTTCATTACTCTTGATCGTATTCAGTCTGTTATCAGTACGAGAGCTCGCGATCCATACAGACACTCGGACACGCCGACCGACCATAGATAGTAACAGCATGATATCACGCACCGCAAGACCAACACCAACGCGCATCGCCGCTCGCACAGCCTTCCCTTTGGTTATCACAACACATATCATTCTGCTCGTACCCCGCACGAGAATTGCCATCGCCGGTGTGCATGCCCAATGATACACATCCCCCATTCGCACAACACGACACACGGACGCGAGATTGGGATCGACTCCCTGTATAAAACATCGCATCAACTGACGTGTATGGATACAGCCGCATTCGTCATCTCGCCCTGGTTACCTATTTCTGTCTATCTATTTTCGTCATGCTCGCCTCCCTTACCATAAAATGATGGCATACTTTCGTGTCGTGCTCCTTGACTCAAGGGGTTAGCAGGGCTCCAGAATTGGGCGACGAAACAGCAGCAGCAACTGCTGCGATGGCAGTAAGTCAATCGAAGGGGCGCGTAGAGCTTCGGCCAAGCAAATTATCGTAGTAATCCAATTGAAGGGGTTCATGTGGTCGTGAGGCAGCAACTTGGCAGAGGAAGCTCGATTCTGGTGATTTGGAAGCATTACTGACAATAGCCACGAGAGAAATTTGATTTTGAATTTCGATATTTCTATCTTGCTCAAGACATTGCTGCATCTGAGTTTAGCTAAGCATTGATTACCTTAAGGCTGGAATAACGTCCTTTCATATAATGGGCTGCGTTATGCACCAGTCATCCAACCTTGGCGACCAGAGCGGGCGACGGGCTGCGCATGAACGACCGTTGTCTTGTCTGCGACACAACAAGGCACAGAGGAATTGGGGGCTCAGGCACATAGTCACTGGCGCGCTCGCAAGGCAGCGCTTGCCGAGCTTGAGTCAATACACCAAGTGCACCATCCCCGATCCCACCTGTCTGCCTCGTGAGGCTCTCGTCAGGCGCGAGCACTGCATTGACCTGGTTCCTGGCTGACGCCCATCTGACGCGCTACGCAGCCAGGCGAGGTGGGGGTAGTTCATCCACCGGGGAAAGATTGAACGAGTGCGGCGTACCGCGATAGTGGCACCTTGCCGCTGACAGGTCGCCTGTTCCCGCTCGCTGCCGCTGCACACCGTCGAGGATGCGTTTCGCATATAGCGGGGGTGAGCATTGGCATCGACGAAGGATGGAGCGCGTGAGCGCTTCGAAGTATTGCCGACGGACGAGACCATTGCATTTCGCTCCGTCGCAGCGGAAAGCGTGCGAAAAAGAGCAGGTGTGGGCGAAAAGGTGTCTTCGGGATCTGGTTTTCGGCAAAATACACAGATGCTTTCTTTCCTCCTTCCGCCGATGGCGCCCACCGGCCGGGCCTTAAGACGCGTGAGCAAATTTCCATGCAACACGTATTGTTTATGGGCTGCGCAAAATGTCAGGTACCAGATCTCGTTGGCGAAGCGGGCTGCAGGGCGACTGCGTTCGTCACATCAAGTGCGTACCGTACGCGGCAGATACCCCGGCACGGCATTTGCCCCCCTTCCCCCTCTCGTGATGTGGGAACCTGCAGGAACCAAGGATTGGATGAAAGAGGTTGGCCATGGAACTATTGATCTCCGTATTCGCGAGTGAGTGGTTGATCCGGGAGATGCGCCGCAGCGGGCGCAACGACCAGGCGACGCCACAGCCTGGAGGCCTGGGCGCACCGAATTCGTGCACCTTGTCTATAGCAATGAGATTCAAATACTTAGCAGCCCAACGCTTACGGAAATGGCTTTCTATTCCCAGTTCTATTCTCTCGGAGAAGTCCTCTTTGGATATGTCTACTAAAAGTCCATCGCCATAACTGGTGTCGGTCCAGTGAGGGATATCCTGATTCGCCTAATGACACCGAAATGCTGTTCCGAAATCATGCGCTGCAAAGCTCAAAACGAAATAAAGGTATAGACATGATGACTTGCCAGAATACGACATTCGATAGAAGTAATAGTTAGCATCGATCAATTAGATCTCTGGCTAACCGGTACTCTTCCTGACCGTGACATGGAGCTACGGCAATGGCTCTCCATCGTATAGGGGAAAGGAGAAGGGAGGCATGGAGCACTCCCAGGCAAGCCCCTGTCCAATGCTCGTATTCTCACTCGTTTTAGGTGTTCATACTTCAAATTCACTGAGCCAGTGCTTGACGACGAGTTTGCCTTCATCGAACGAAGGCTTGTTCAGCTTGCGCACAATGATGGCAGCGTGGCTGTGTAGAACACCGGAAGTTTAGCCTTTGTGGTTCCTCAACGCAAAGCGAGCTGGGACAGAAGAACACTAGGACAAACCTACCTGTGAAAGTCTTTGTGAATGTAAACCGGATACTTTTTGAAACCCACATCGTCCAGAGCCTGAATCATAGCAAACTGTGCCGGAGTCAGTGCGAGCGTTGGGAACTCTAGCTGCCTGTGATCAGGGTTCTGCGGCGGTTCGTCATCAGCCACACCATATTCCTCAAGTACGAGCTTCTCGGACTTGTTGCGTACTGCTTTGGGCGCATTGGGCTTGGGGCCGGCCGGAGTAGCCAGCTCTTCGTTACCCGATGGGAGATACTCCTGGTTGTGATTGATGCCTTCGAAGATCTCCTCTGCTTCACGGCGAACCTCATTCACAAACAACGGAATGCTATAGGCACTGGTATTTATTCCAGACTTGCCTTCAGCATGCAGTCGAATTCGCCTACTGCTCCTGACCGACTGCACAGCCGAGTTGATCGTGAAGAGCACTGTAGCAATTGGAATGAAAAGCATAAGGAAGAGCATCAGAGGCAGTCTGCTCAATGCTGAGTAGCTCCTACCCGCAAACCTTCTATAGAATGTGGGAAGAGTACCCTCCTCGTCGTCTTTTGGCGAAACTGGGTTGCTTGGGTCAATGATGACATCGTCGTAGCCTTTCAAATAGTTGATCTTCACCGCATCCGGGTCTTTGAAAGGATCAACGCGAGAGATTCCGGCCGTGTAGTACACTACAGAACGATCGTTGACGATATTGCAATAAAGTGACCTGTGCTTGAACTTGGCCAGACCCTTAATGAACACACTGTCAGGATCGGCCAAATTGGCGAGCAACGGACGACCGGTGTTGCGGAAGGAGTCGATAGTGAACAGCTGCCTGCCAGATGCGGAGAGCATCCTAGCACCAAGAACGTTCCACAAGTGGTTCCACATGCCAAGAAGAGGCGTGCGCACACCCAGGTGTGGCGAAGCGAAAGTCGTGAAGTTCTGCCTAGGCGTCAGCGCCGAATGACGCGGCTATGGGGCGATCACGTACCACAGGCTCAATCTTCTCAAACCATCCCTTGTGGTACAGTAGCCCGATGGCATATCTCGAGATAAGGCCGCCGAGGGAGTACCCGATAATGCTCAGCTTCCGGATCGTCTGTCCGTTGCGGGCCAGCCGCTCCAGCTCTTCCTCAATCTCCTGAGTGATGCGCTCACCTCCGGTCTCGATACCGTCGTAAGTATTGGTGCCGGCATTGCGGGCAACGACGAGGACATGGAGCTTGTCTTCGGAGAAGGCGTCACGGAGGGAGGAGGACAGATAGGCAAGATGGTTAGGGTTACCCCAGAGTCTGCGGCGTGCGAGTTAGCCCGGCAGTCGTAGAAAGCAGGTCGTGCGGCGAAAGCCAGAGTACAGTTGAACCAGCTGGCATCCCCCTCAGTCGCGCTTGATGTTTTTCTTCTTTTTATCTTACCCATGCACGAGAACGCATAGATGGGTGGCCGAAGGGCTCGTGGGCGAAGACTCGCCCATGCCGCTCTTGTAGGCCCTGACGATGCTAGTGTCGATGCTGGAGAGAGCGAAAGGGAACATTAACGAGCGCAAATCTGCGCTCGCGGGTGTTGGCTTTTATTGTTGTCAACGAAACTTTCTCGATCGATAGCGATTGCTGCAGACAGGAGCGGCATGCAGCAGCCTGATGGGGCTTATCGGGAAAATATTTAGTGTCGTCACAGGCTTTGTCGGACGCGCCTGCCACCAGATGATCTGTGGGCAGCAGCTGCAGCAGGGATCAGCTGCGACGCCCCAGGCCAGCGCGCAGGGATTCTGCTGAGAGCCGCCGACGACATGTTCCAACAGCCTGCGGCTTTGGGCGGCGTCCTCTCACTTTCTGTCGACCACGCGCACCGGACAAAGCTGGACAAGAGCCACCTGCAGCCCAAGTCGGCAGTAAGGCACGCGCACAGCCCTGGACCGCGTACCGTGCCACCGGATCCGTTCACACCGCGACAATCTGCCTTTATCTACCACCATCGTCTTGGGCCCTCTATCTTCCGTGTGCCTTATCAACGGCGCACTTTTACACACCCCTCTCGCTCCCTTGACCCTGCATACTGCGCTGTCAGTTCTGGGCGCTACGATAGCGGGACCAGCCATCCACACGCCCAAGGCGCTCTCACACCCCGTACATTTTCGGATAGGTTGGTGCCTAATCCCCACCCGTACTTTTCGCGCCTTTCTCCACGCCCGTCTCACCTTATCGCAGCTCTTAATTCTTTCAGCCTGTTGTCCCGTGACTGCATTCCGCATCAGATTGGCCGTAGAGTCAGTTTCAGCGCCATCTCCCCGCCAGGAACGGCATCTTCTGGCGAGGTGTCTGTTGGCTCTCGAATTTCACCATGTTCTCCAGCAAAGGCCTCTTCAAGCATATCATCTGCCCCAATGGTGCCGCATGCCGCATGCCAAACTGTATATTTGGCCACGAGTTTCCCGGTACAAATTCTACAGATGAATTTCGGCCCCGTCACCATGCTCCTCAACCCGCTTCGACGCCTACACTGCCCACCGGCCAGGATGGCCATGAACAGAAGCGTCGCAAGCTATGTGATGACTCCAAAGTCGGACAAGTATTGCCAGGCCTGGAGAAAAAGGTCTTCACTGGTGGTCTGATTCCAGACACGTCTGCTGCTACTGGTAAGGATGCACCGACCAAAGCTCAATCATACAACGCCATCGCCAGCCCAGCAACCCATCTGCAGTCAGCGAAGCGACCCGTGTCACCGCCTCCCAAGGCATCATTGCCTGGATCAAAGGCTAAGCCTATTGCTTCCACAAACAAGACCGCCTCGTCAGCAACAAAACCACAGGTAGTCAAGAAGGAGGCGCTGAATCCTCGCCGTGTGCCGATTGAGCCTGAGAAATGGGGTACCCGAACTGCCCTTCTCGAGAAGTTGTATCAGATGATGGTGCCTCTCAACAAACAAACTGGAGAGAGCTCGAATCCTGAGCTCAAGGCGTTGCATCTCGATGAAAATGCACTGGTCAAGGCAGCTCTTGATGAAGAGGAGAAGCTAGCACAGACTCAAGGCAAGGTCTACACAAATATGATCAAGCTCAGGATCATGGCATACAAGAAGATGAAGATCGATGAGTGGAAGCAGCATCGGATTGCGGAGACGACAGGATCCAACGATAGCTCTGAGAAGGGAAACCCCACGGCAATCAGCACAGGTCTAACTCCAGAACAGGAGACAATGTTTCTTCAACGTCTCGTCGCAAACCAGGCAGGCCTGGACCAACATGGGTACGTTACTGCAGTCCCAACAGATGCAGAAATCGAACAGGCAAGGTCGGGTGTCGAAATGGGCGCAGGCTATGAAGTATGTGACCGCTGCAGGACTCGTTTTCAAGTCTTCCCTGAGCGTCGTGTGGAAGACGGCGCCCTCACTACCGGTAACCGCTGCACGTATCATTGGGGTAAGCCTTTCCGCCCGCAATACAAGAAGACAGAGGCCATCACTGGCAGGGCAGAAATGCGCTATACCTGCTGCCAAGAGACGACAGGTACGCCGGGTTGCTCAACCTTGGAGACTCATGTCTTCAAGATTTCTGAAGCGAAGAGACTCGCACTTGTTCTACCTTTCATTGCGACGCCGCCGAACCCAAATGCAATCAAAGGTAAGGCGGTATGCTTCGACTGCGAAATGGGATACACCGTGTACGGGCTGGAGCTCATTCGTCTTACGGCAACATCGTGGCCTGACGGTGAACCGCTGATCGATGTACTTGTTCGGCCTCTAGGAACGATGCTGGACCTGAACACTCGATTCTCTGGCGTCACCCCTGAGCAATTCTTCAACGCTCAGCCGCACGATCCGAATGATCCATTGTCAGCTAACCCGAGGGCTGCAAAAGGAGAAAAGTCACCGCGTCTTCGGATCGTATCGAGTCCTGCGGAAGCCCGTTCGCTGCTGTTGTCGTATCTTGCACCCGAAACCCCTCTTCTTGGGCACGCACTTGAAAATGACCTGAACTCAGTCCGCCTTGTGCACCCAACCCTCGTTGACACAGTTCTTCTCTTCCCCATCCGAGCAGGTCTGCCAGCCCGCCCGGCCTTGAAGGGATTGGTCAAGGGATTGCTCGGAAAAGAGATCCAGACAGCTGGCGCTGCTGGACACGACAGCTTGGAGGATGCACGCTCCACGGGAGAGTTGGTCCGGGTGAAGGTCGATAGGGAATGGCGGAAGTTGAAAAATGCTGGTTGGACTGTAAGAGATGATGGCTTCTACCCTCCGATCCCGAAAGATGGCCAGGAGAGTCAACTAGCCGCGTTGAAACCGATCACTCCGACTCCCATGAGTAAGAAGAACACGAAGAAGAGGGGATTGACAGACAGTTCAGACGGCTAGGCTGAGACAGAGAGAGGGTGGCGTGCTAGCGACGTGGGTCGCTGTTACCCCAAGGCACGTGTTTACTTTCCGGAGCTGGATTCGGGCATTCCGCTATATTCTTGGCGTAGGACTAGAGGTACTGCATTGGGTTATGTCTACTTCCGAGCGAGTGCTTCGATTCCCTAAAGTAAGGACGGGATTGAGTCGGACAATATGGCTCGGGCGATAGAGGGGGGCAAAAGTACAGCGTGGGATACAGGCTGAATACCGACTTCTGCTGTGATCCGGTCAGCAAAGCGGGGAACCAAATGCTTCGGCAAAAGCATGGCGATAGCGCTTGCGATTTTTGATTGTTCTTTCTAGAAAAACCGGGAACGGGCACGATTGTGCCTTTCCCCAGGTTTTTGCGAGCTACTCGACCACTAGGGCCAGGGATGGATTGGGCCTTAATCCTTGTGTAGATCAAGCGTGACGGGAGATGACGTCGCGCGTCGTGCGCAGGAAAATGAAGTGAAGCCCGATTAACGTCACACACAAAGCACACGAGGCAGAAGCTAACCCAAGCGCTTCGTGCCAGCCTTGCGCCGTTGGCAAAACCAAACCGGCAGAAATGCTGGATCGCGGCTGGCACCCGCTCTTAGGTTTCGCCCGATCATTGGTGGCATTGTCGTGTTGCGAGCAGTAATCTTACCAAGGAACCACCCAGGGAAAAGCAAGCCTTTGCGGCCAGACCGAGAAACATTGAGGCCTGAAGGATCCACGCTGCATGCCCCGCCCTCGGTGACGTATGAGGGCCGGCTCGTGGTATTGCGCCTTCGCGTCCCTTAAACACTTGCGTCTGCCAGCATTCATCCACTCCCCCTCCGATTTCTGTTCACACTTTACAATTGCCGCAGAATTTCGCGAATACCCAGAGATACCCCAGCACACGACGATTTCACGATGGAGACTATCAGCAACATTGCGAGCAGCGCCAGCAAGCTCATTTACGGCGACCCCAAAGCAGAGCAATCCGGGCAGGAGCCCGTCTCGGGACAAACAGGACGCGGCACAGCGGATGAGCCATACGACTCGGGCAACCTCGAAGGCAAGTCGGCGATCTTTGTTCTTTTTTGTCTCATCCGTCTCACGTCATCCACCCCTCACGAGCCCTTCTTTCGTCAACAGAATATCCGGGATTGGATGAGCTGTTCCGCAGTCGTCCAGGATGCCACACCATCCATAGCTCTTTGTTTGCAGTCCAAAAAGAGCATTTAAGCATAGATTTCCTCACTATTTCTGCACGTCATGAACCCCGTCGGTCCTTTTCTTATACATTACCTCCGATCTACCAAAAAAGGCATAAGTGTCCGACCTGCATCCTAACATTGGCGCCCAATCTCAGTCAACCCGGAAATGTCTGGAAAGTCTGCCCAGGAAGCGCGTAAGTTCCAACCTTCTATTGACCTTTATAGGGATCGGCCCGCAATTGCACTCGACTTGCTTAATGTGAATATTTTGCTAAGACAGGCAAACAGATGGAGGCACCAGCGATGCTCGCGTCCCGTCGAACCCAGGCGAAGACACAGGTCTGGTAGACCGTACCAAGAATTTTGGCGCAAGCGGCGACGCCCAGTTCCCGAGTGGAGAGAGCAAGCTCACCGGCACCGAGACAACGAACACCAGCACTGGTATAGTTCACCTTCATTTGGCGAAGGACATAAAACCACGAGAACGGCCTACTAATACCACTCCCCTCATGCAGGCGCCAACAACACCTCGAACCCTCTGAGCGGCACTACGTCCACGTCTGCTGCCAGCACCAGCGCTACCTCGAACCCTCTGAGCATCAGCACCCCGTCCGCCACCACCGGCGCCGCAGCCGCCCAAGGCGGCGCCATCCGCCCCGAACACGACACGGCGGGTACCGGCGTGACGTCGCTCCACTCGAACGACCCGCACGGCAGCGACGTGCGCCCCACCGAGGCGGGCACGTCGTCCTCCAAGGCGGGCGGCTTCGGCGCGGCCGAGCCGTCCGTCAGCGCCGACCCGACGTCGGGCCAGAAGCCGTTCCAGAAGCAGCAAGGCGGCGACAAGCCGACGGCGGAGCCGACTTCCGGGGCTGAGGTTGACAAGTTGAAGGAGAAGAAGGATGAGGGCGAGGAGGCGCTCAAGAAGAAGGACCCGAATGATCACTCCGGAGAGCCGTTGAACGTGCACGAGGGCGGCGAGAAGAAACAGGAGCAAGGAAGCGCTGGCGATGAGGAGAATAGCGAGGAGGAGAAGGGGACGGGGGAGAAATACGTCAAGACGAGCGGGTTCAAGGCTGATGGTGGAGACTTTGATGCCTCGCTGCCGGGTGCTGGAAGGGAAGCTGATCGTAAGTTTCTTTGTTTTTTTTTTGCTCGTTGCGCATTGATTGCTGACTTCACGGCGTTCCGCTACAGGACTTCTGGAGCAGAAGGGAATCCACAAATCCGCGGACAGCGATGCTAAGGACGACGTTTCGCCGGCGCGGTCCGGCGGGTCCGGCGAGGGCAAGACCAAGACGAGCATGGGAACGAAGATCAAGGAGAAGCTGCATATCGGAAGCAAGCATAAGAGCAGCAGCGATTGAATTTCTTAATGGAGTCAAAAGCTGAAACGGAGGGTGCAGAGGGGGGCAGATTGGGAGAAATTCTAGGCTCAAAATCTCGTGAATCACTGTATTAACATTCTCTCGGCCTCTTCTTCTTTTCCTTCTTAGCTCTTTCCGGAGATTTTTGCAGCGTAGTCATATATTGATTCTTGATTGATAACATCACGGCATCAGGACAATTAGTCAGTTTCGTGACACGTGATGCAGTGATTCGTCGCCGTTTTCAGAGCCAAAATGTTCCTCCCGTTCATAACAGCAAACTTTTGTCCGTCCGAGGTACATGAAAGTACGGGAAGTATTGAGCACACTCGGAGGATATTGCCTCGGTGCACTTTTGAGGGAAAACAAGCGGATCTGTTGGACGGAAAGGTGCGGAACGAAGGAAATGATAGACAATAGCTGAATGTACCTTTCCTAGTCGCAGCCATATGGCTTTCTTTTTTTTCATAGGATCTACGAGTTCCATCCATAGTGGTGGAGAGTCGGGTTTCCCGAGGCAACCAGGCGAGAGGTGTAACAGCGGTATGCCTTCTTTCGGACGTCGGCAGGCGCCTCGAGCCCGCATTCGGCCACAACCATGTGCCAAGGCGTCGGCTTGTTTCGCAAAAGGGGAAAATAAGTGCGCACAGATATCAAGAAGCTTGGGCGAATGTTCTAGAGGGAGATCTGTGCTGCCGCTCGGAGTGTCAAGTTAAGGGTAGCAAGAAGTTTGTGTCTGCTTGGCGATGCGCAGTTCATGCGTTTTGTACCGACCTATTCCCAGGATGCACATGGGCTGCGCTTAGTGCGCACATATGTATGTACATGAGAGAGGTTGGGTAAATTAAGGGTACGAAGTACGAGTGGTAGAAGCTGACACTAGTACGTACATGGCCGGGGGGTTTGTGCGAGAGGGCGCATAAGTGTACATGTACATGCGTGTAGCAGGTGGACACCACTGTGTGCGGTGGGAACGTGTGCGGAGGCTGGCCAAGGGAAGTTTGAGTGATGAAAAGGGGTCGCGATTAGAGCAATAAGCGCATTTCCCATACGACGACTCTTGATTTTAGGTGTGGGATATTCTCCGAGAAGACCGAGGTGGAAGGGTAGTCTGATTCGTTTCACAGGGCCCTTCAATTTAACGCTGTTTTCCAGTCAGTTTAAGCTACACACGAGGTCTTGGCTGTGGTAGCTTAAGGCATCTGGGCAGGGGATCTTGTGCGTCGAAGGCGTGCCCGGGGGCGGCTGGGCGCGGGTTGTGGCGGCGCCAGATCAGCAATTGGAAATGAACAGGCAGGGTGGAGATGCTGCAGCTGGAGCTTGAAGAGTAAGTGGGAGTGGGGCGTGGCGCGGTGCGGCATATCTTAGAGGAGCTTGAAGCGGTCCTGGCCCCGTGCGCGAGTCTAAAAGGTGATAAGAAATGCAGGCAAACAAGACTAATTTTAGGAGATGGCGTTGATTGACGATTGATGCGGGAGAGACGGGAGGAGGCGGGAGAGGGCAGCAGTGGTACAGAACGCATGAAGTAGCGATGTCATTGGGCTCGCGCATGAGCTGGCGGTCAGTGATTCTGGATTCTGGACGTGTGCTGGACCGGGGGTGGGGTGGGACGGACGCGTGGTCCTGGCAAGCGGCGAGAGGGCTGACGAGGAGGCTGCGGCACTGCGGGAGCACGGCGGCAGTGGGCCATGGCCTGACTCGTGCGCGCGTCGACGATCCGGGGTGCGCTTGGCTCCCGCCGCGTCTGTGCAACGCGCAAGAGGCGAGCGCGAGTACGACAGCACGAGGGGTGAGGAGGGCGAGAGAAACGGCAGGAGCAGCACCCACGGTACCTGCCTGCCAGCGCCGTGACGGAAGCGAGCTTGACACGGCTCCACTCGCGCCGCCAGCCACCGCATCACAACGTCAGCACCAGGCCAAGCAGCCTTCCACTCCTCTCACAAGCAATTCACTCACTACATGCGTTCCTCGCCCTTGTCCGCCCCGGCTGCTCAGTAGCCCAGGGGCCTTCCCGCCACCGAGCTCCGGGCACGACTTTCTTCAACGGCTCCACACTGGCCACCACGCTCGTCCAATGGCTACTCCAAGCTCGTGCAATCCGCGCCGCCGTACTGTCTCCCGCCTGGACGCGCCGTGTGCTCATCTCCGCGGCTGCACCTACTGCACTCACCTCCTGCCCGCATGCTGCACACTGCACGCTACCAATTATGCAGCCGCACACTGCTGTCCGGCATGCTACCTCGAGCTTAGCCGCGCTTCTTGTGTGCTTGGCCCACCAATTTCCCACTAACCCATGCCTGCATTCCGCATCTTACTGATCACCGTCCCACGCTGTGTCCATTGACCATTGTCCCAGCCGCAGGGAGCCTCCTTCCACGCTTTGTAGCTTAGTTGCATCCTGGTTCCCCATCTACTTTCCATCATGTACCAAATCCTATTTAGCTCCATCTCCCCGGCTCTTCCCCACCCTCTCTTTTCTTCTTTCTGCACGCTCGTCCGGAGGAGCACCAACTATCTTTTCTGCTCTTGTCGCTCTTTCGTAGTTCCCATTGGATCCCATAATGTATTCGCTGCTCAGCTTTTTCTTGGCTGCTTCTGCCTTCGCACAGTAAGCTTATGCTGCCCATGTCTCCTTCAATTGCTGCTAATCAATGTCCCCAGGTCAAGTGGGAGTAGTTCCGGCGGCAGTGACAGTGGCAGTGGTCACAGCGCACCAGCCGTTGTCTACTCTCCTGGCCGTCCGCCAGCTGTCCCTCTCGCCGTCCGTTCGCCTTACACGAGCGTTTGGTCTACCACCAGTGAAAATGCTACCTTGAATTCCAACAATGTCATGTTTTGGAATGGCCAGGAGGTCGGCTGGGAAGGAATCATTGTCGTCGATGGCATTTCCTACGAGTGGCTGGGAATCGGCTCAAAAGATTTGCCCGAGCTGGACAACCTGAAATCCGCTACCCCAGTATCCGTCAGCTACGACTCTCAGTATTCCAACTTTACCTTTGATGCTGGCCCTGTTCGTCTCACCGCCAAGTTCTTCTCCCCTGTTGTTCCCCAGGATTTGTGCCGAACAAGTAATCCTCTGAGCTATCTCGAGGTCTCCTACGAATCTCAGGACAACAGGACCCACGACGTCAAACTCTACAACGACGTAGATAGCTCCTGGAACAACTACCAGGGAGATGGCGCCGTTCAATTTAGTTTGAACGTGGATTCCCAGCAGTACAAGCCGAACACAACTGTGACCGAGACGACACTGTTTACCTGGTAAGCTATCTCGGAGTGATCGCAAGGGATGCGCGATTGTTGATACACGATCAGGAACTACTGGCTGGCTCAGGAATTCGATTTTACCGAGAACAACGACTTTCCCCAATGGGGCAATATGACCCTGTCCACCCAGCCGGGTGCCTCTAAGAACTTCACCTTCCAGTCTGGCGATTCGCTCAACATCCGGTACAATTACGTCACCAAGAACTTCCTCACCAATAACGTTGATGAAGATGATCGCCAGATTTTCGCTTATTCTCACGACATGAAGCAGAGTAGAAGCGGCAGCGTGTTGTACACCGTCGGCGTGGTCCAACAACCCGTCATCAACTTGCTTACCAGCGAAGGCCTGCAGTCGCTCGAGCCTTGGTGGAGCAGTGACAGTTGTTACGGATCCAGCACTGCTCATTTGATTGCCACTCACTATGATGATTTCTCCACGGTCCAAGGCATGGCCGTTGAGTGGGAGACTCAACTCCGAGCCGATATCGATGACTATTACGCAGCTGAGGGCGGTAACTCATCTTACACTCCGTCATCGTTGCCTCCGTTCAAAAACTCCTCGGTTTCGACTGGAGATCTGTTCCTTGGCAATTACGATACTGGAATCGACCAATTCGGCGAAAGATGGATCTATAATTCCACCAATGGATACGGCTATCTTGATGCTAACAACCAAAGCGGTGTGGCCATTCCCGATGTCCCCGAGTCCCAGTCTTACTACGCGATCGTAGCGCTCTCTGCGCGTCAAATCATGGCAGCCTACACCCTCACGGTTCCTCCCGACTTCAATTGTGGCAACTCCTCTGAGCTCTACAGCAAGTCAGAGCCGTTCATGTTCCAAAAAGAGATCTCGTCTAACGGTAATATGAATACCGTAGACGTCTTGGTAAGAACATCATAATTCTAACTTGTCGATGAAGTCGAATTGACATTCGGTAGTACCCCGCTATGCCCTTCTTCCTTTACGCCAACCCCAATCTGCTCAGATTCGCCATGAACCCCCTCTACTACAACCAGGAGTCCGGCTTCTACCCTCGCATGTACTCAATGCACGACCTGGGAGCCCACTATCCAAACGCCACCGGTCACGTGGAGGGCACCGATGAGCAGATGCCGGTTGAGGAGTCCGGTAACATGCTGCTGATGACCTACGCGTACTACAAGTTTACAGGAGATTCGAAGTACTTGAAGGACCATTACACGAAGATGTACCAGTGGGCGCAGTTCCTCATTGAATACACTTTGATCCCTTCCACCCAGCTCAGCACGGATGACTTCTTGGGATCCCTTGAGAACCAAACCAACCTCGCCATCAAAGGTATCGTCGGTCTCCAAGCCATGGCTGAAATAGCCGAGGTCGCTGGAAATAGCGCCGACTCTGCCAATTTCAGCGCAATTTCCACTTCCTACTACCAGGCTTGGGAAGAACTCGCCATCGACCCTACGGGAACGCACACGGTCCTCGCGTACCAGTGGCGTAGCTCCTGGGGCCAACTGTACAACTCGTACCCCGACAAGCTGCTGAACCTCGGCGTCATCCGGCAGGAGGTCTACGACATGCAATCCACCTTCTACGCGACCGTCAGTCAAGTCTTCGGCCTCCCGCTCGACAACCGCCACTCGATCACCAAGTCAGACTGGGAGATGTGGACGGCGGCGACATGCGCGCCGCACACGCGCCGCTTCATTGTTAACGCCCTCGCCTACTGGCTCAACAACACGGCCACCGACAAGGCCTTCACCGACCTGTACGAGACCATCGCCACCGGAAACTACCCGGAGAACCCCAAGGTCACCTTCATCGCCCGCCCCGTCGCCGGCGGCCACTTCTCCCTGCTCGCGCTGCAGAAGGCCGGCGAAAACGCTACCACTGGCACCGGCGACGGCGGCACCTTCCCTGTCAACGGCACCCAGCCGCTGCCGCCGGGCGAGACCAGCCTCTTACCCATCTCGCCCACTCCCAACCCGGAGAACGCGCCGACGATCACGGTCGAGTTAGGAACTGCCGTCCCGTCCAGTAGCGGCGTGTTGGTGGCCACTTCGGCGGCGGCATCGTCGTCGTAGTAGTAGTAGTAGTAGTAGTAGTAGTCGGAGGTTTGCATCTTTGGCCATTTGGTTATGGTTTTGTTTGGTGTTTTTATTTGCTGAGATATCATATCTTACGAAAGATTTATCGAAAGAAAATGGCAGTACCATGATTAGCGGAGTCAATTCTGAAGTTTACCAATCAAATGGAGTGCTTCATTTACGGCAACGTGTATTCTTTCCAAGGTCCAATGTGCTTGGCTTCGATGGTGAAGGCGCCAGCAAAGCTTGAATGTCTGGGGGGGTGACCAGGCTGGAGGCAAATGGTGCGTCTGGCCACGGCGGCAGAAAGTCTTAACGAGGGCCGTATACTGACTGAGCAACACCAGCAAATTTGCAACAGAATTCTCCAGGTGCGACCGGCGACGAGGGGGCGGTGTGGCACCGTTTCGGAGGCGGAAATAGATGATCTTTATGGTGTAAGAGTGAGCTACCGCCGGCGCGTTCGTATCGCTCTCAGCAAAACAAGAAGTGCTGCGCTGAGCGGCGCACGCACAGGGGTCGAATGGCACATTCAAACATTAAACAGTATACGCTTCACAGCGTGGGGCTTACGCTGGCGCTGCTGACTGGCGCTGGTGTCGGTGCTGTCCGTCCGTTTCGCACATCAAGGCCGCAAGAATCGCACGTCTTGCTCGCGAGTTCTGGGGAATCTGCAATTCCCCCAAAGTATGAAGCGCTGTTGAATGACTGTTCTGGAACTAATTCGGGAGACATCGTGCCAGCTAAAAGGCCGTGAGCAGCTGAAGAAATGGTCTCCTGCTATCTGACGGAAGAGTTGAATTGGTAGTGGCATCATGGTTGGATGCTACTTCCGACATGGTGTACGGTGTCTCAGAAACGGCATCGCCGTCGTCATCGGTGATGTTCGGAGAGGTGGTGAGGAAAAGGCAGAGCTGAGAGATGAAGGATTATTAGGCTGCCGTGAAGGTGTTAACGAGGTGCTGAGGAAAGGTGGGAGTGATAAGCGCGGGATGACATTGTAGGAAGGAGCGAGATAGGGTGTGGAGCCACCTCGTTGAAGAGCTAAGCCTCAGACACAAGTGATAGAAGGACTAAGGTCTGCTCCACGATTATGGTGTGAGTCTTTTCTTCAGACAATGCAATGCAGTGGAGAGTGAAAAGGACAATGAAGCGGGAAGCTGCTCAGAAGACCCTGTGATCCGAGGCGTCGAGTCAGGCCCGCCGGACGCCTGTTCATTCGATGATATGAACGACATACCAACCTTTGTGAGGAAATTTGCATTTCGCCGGAGCTTCAGCGAGACCAGGTACAAGAATTAAGTGATGCGATACATACCTTCTTTCATAGTCTGTTACTACCCTGCCCGACAGACTCACTCCTGCCCTTGCTCAATCAAATTCGGCACTTCTTGATCGGCACTATTTGAGCACGATCTCATCATCGTCCATAGCGGTGTTACATTTCTTGCAGTAGCTTGGAAATAATATCCTGTTGTGATGAGTACAACTTCGCGCAGAAGGACAAGTGTGAAATATGATGACTCTTCACGCTTTTCCTGAACTCCGGTCTACTCCAGCACAAACTTGCCGGGTAATAGCTTTGCTGATACTTCTGTAGTACGTCGTATCAAGATTATTATGCCATTGTGTTGCGTAGCGTTGCTAAGCTCGGAAGTCTGAGCACCATCAACGGTTGGAGAAAATGAGAACCGCTACATTTCAAGAACAACCACGAGGAAAGCTCCGTGATAGTCGAGAGCAACCGTCTTACCGGATGACGTGGAAGCCAGACCGCTCTCCGGGTATAAGCCTCCAAGGGATTGGGGGTTGGCACCCGAGAGGAGAATTCTCCGAGAGCTTTAATGGAGATGAACCTGTCTTCGGACATTGAGAGAATATGGATGCGAACATCGTTGTTTTGTTATCTAAGGCGTGAGGTAATCGTGGGAGACTCACTGGAAATTCGGTAGGACATGTCCTGACTGCGTATAGACGGAGGCCTTCACCTCATGGCGACCAAGAACCTCAACCCCCACGAAGGATCGAAGTCCGGCGCCGACGCCCCATCCTCCTCACGCAAGCCGGCCGGTCCCATCCATAGCCTCGTGGCGTAGGAAGCTGGCTTCGCAAGCGAGATAGCAGCAGGCAGGCGAGATGAGGGCGCCAAACCCATGCCGACGATCCACCAAAAAGTCACTCGATTCCCCATTCCTTTATCCCCAGTCAGAAAAATGCATCGTCAGCTGACGATTCACGAAGCTCGAATATTGCGCGTACCGTCCAACCACCTCGCTCGGCCGTCCCCAACTTCGGACGTCGCAAAAATTTATTTCTGCCTCTTGCAGTCGCTATTGCCATGCGCGTCTTAGGGATCTTTCTTCCTCCTCCTCCTCCTCCTCCTCCTCCTCCTCCTCCTCCTCCTCCCCCCCTCCTCGTATGCGCAACATTCTTGCGAAGACGAGCACTATGCGCATTAACGCTTCCCTCTTCGTATTTGGAAGTGCGACGTCCGGAAGGGCCCGAATCGGGCAAGGGTGACTCCGCTTCCAGACGCATGCCGTCGCAGTTGCTGGAATTTCCGGAAATTCGTTCCTGTCCAGAGCGACCTGAGGGGACGAAAGATGTCCTGGCATTCAATGTCCACCGCCTTGGGATAGCTTAAGGCTGGCCCGTCGGATCTCGCATTGCTGGCGATTGTGGGGGCGTGTGAGATGCGGCTGCGTTATCGTGGGGCCGACGGGCGTGTTGCTGGTTTTGGCCTTGACATATGGCGCCTGATTGGTGGAATTGATTCACCTGTTTCGGAAGGAGCTGCCTTGCCGCTGCGTGGACCACGGATTCTTGATGCTAGACTGCTCGCTGGATTGCGCGGCTTCTGGGCATCCGGCTGTCGGAGTGAAGGTAGTACCGCTCATATCCCTCTCGGAACACTCGCTCACATCTTGACGAAATCGAAGGTCAACAAAAGGAAGGTGCCGCGGAAGGGCTTGTGCTATCAACTGCATTGCTCGCGGTGAAAAGACGCAAGCCAAATATCCTCACTTTACAATACATCGCAGCAGCATCCGTACAAGACAGAACGTCTCAAAAGCTTACAGGTCAACAATCATCCCCTCAACCCCAAAGTAGTGCTGACAGATCAGCAGAAGAGAAGGTCATAACACATACATGCCCTCTCTTTTGAAATCCTCGCCGAACACCGCCAAATCCTAAGCCATTTAACCCATTCAAACCAAAAAAGCATACACTTACACACAGGTCGAATTGAACATCTCTTTCCCAAGCCCGTACATCCGCACTGGCGATATTATAATCTACCCCAGCTCCCTGGTCCGGCCACGCCATGTTGCTGCTGCTGGGCAGTGCTCCAATTGGCCCTGCTCTTTCCCCATTTACGAGAGTATGCGCTGTCCCAGTCAATGGGTAACAAGTGCGCCACTTGTGACTGATAATGCGGAGGCTTCGGGACGTTCTTCTGCGCCTTCTTCCACGCGCTGCTAACACTTGCCGACGTTGAGCGCTTCGTACTAGACGATGAGGAGCGCGATACGGGCTCTTTAGGCGGACGGATACTCTTGATTATCTCGGCGAGCTCCTTGTCATCCGCCGTGATTTGCGCACGCAGGAGCGGAAGGTTTGTGGTGCGCTGCAAAGCCGCCATGACGGATTCTCGCGGTTGGTATGCTACTGCCTCAGGCTTGGGCTCTGTTTCGGGGTCGGGGACAATGGCTGGGTCGAGGCGGGCTTGATCGCCTTTCTCAAGTAGACTGAGGATGTCGAGACTTTCGCCCGGATCAATGGGTGTGGGGTGTGAAGGGGTTACGCAGTCCATGTACACCTCTTTTCGTAAGATGTGATCAATATCGACGGCGCTGAAGTAAGCGCACGATTGAGGCAAGTCGTCGATACCGACCTGCTGGCTGAACATCGCGCGAGTCCAGATGTTTGCGACCTGCAGCGCAAGCGCTGTGCGGTATTTGTCTTTTTCTTTCACGAGGTAACGGATCTCGTCGTGCACAGTGAGTGCGAGACGTGCCTGAATGTTGAATCGCCGGGTAAGATAATCCATGGAGACGATCAGGAGGTGAAGGTAGTCAACACCAGAAGATTGGATGGCCCAGTTGATGCGAGACGTTATGAAGCTTCCCTTAGTCAAATAACGTTTCGTCAGTGCTTCAGTGATGCCGGCGCCGAGGACCGGAGTACGAGGCTTCTCTTGTTCAGCAAAATCCTCCAGCTTATTGAAGACGAATGATTCCGTTCCTCCTCGCCAAAAGCCTCTGTCTTGAAGGAGTTTCCGTAAGGTTTTTTTGCCCTTGGTCTCTTGATAGAGTTTCGACGCTGTCTCTGTTGTCTGACCTTCTGTCAGGCTCGGGTTGAACTGCCTGAGTAAGGTGGCGGCAAACTTGAGGCCAGCGCCGTAAATTCGGCCGTAATTGAAAACCTTCGCATCGTTCCTTGAAATGCCCAGGATGTTGGCTGTCCGTGAGTGCAGATCAGTCCCAGCAGCCTTGGTCCCCTCAAGAGTCATGAAGCCAATTGCATTGCCGCCGTGCAGTTTGAACTGTGCATCTCCGATGAGACTAGCGATCCACAATTCTTCCGAATCGACATCCGCACCCACAAAGCAGTAACCGGGAGGTGCCTTAACCATCGACTTCAGCTCGGAACCAACTCTGTTCTTCTTGGCATTACTTGCGGTTAACCAAGTATTCTCGACTGCCCGTCGCGTGATGGTACCCATAGGGATAACCTGAGGAAGAATGTACCCGACCTTTGGGTCGGAGGTGCCGCCATTGATTGGTTCATTGTTGACCAGCGCCTCGCCCTCAAATACAGCCATTTGCGATCTAATACGGTCCCTGGCGCTGATCCAGTATGAGCATGAGGCGTTCATTTCTAGCGCCTCTTTTGCGTAGGTATATTGGGAAGTCAACCGGCCATTCTCGAAGAACTGCTGGTAACTCTTCGCAAGAGGATTGGTACACCGGGCAGTCGGCCCGTCTTTATGGGGAATCTTTAGGTAATGGTGGTCACGATCGAGGCGTAAAGTGGAATTCTCGTCCTCTGACATGTCGCAAAGAGCTGCTTTCATTTCGTCCGAAAGTTCGGTGTCCTTCGCAGGGACACGGTACGTCCAGCCAAACTTGTCGGTCCAGAAAAGGGGGTAGCCATCCCAGGACAGTCGTAGGAGTAATGGGGCTATCCTTGTCCTGGTAGTCAAGCTGATGGGTCCGGTGCTCTTGGAAAACAGGTCCTTGTACCATTTCGGCATGCCAGGCTTCTTCTGCCGTGCAGCTGGCCTCGGAGGGTCATTCTTCTTCTTTCCTTTGACCATCTTGATTTCCTGACCCGACCAGTCCAGCTGACTTAGCCAGGGATCGTTCTGATAGTGACCCGGGTCTGCTTTTACTTCCAATGCCTTCTCCGCCAGGTCAACCAATCGCCGCTGGACCTCCTCGGAGAGTCTCTGATAGGTGGCTTCGGCGTTGTGGATGTAATCGTTCCAGGACTCGTTGATGGGAAGAATTTCAGTGCCCATGAAGCGCAACGCCGCAAAGCTGACTGGATGTGGACAGAGTTCGTGAAAGAGGGGGAATACTTTCTGGTACACTCGGTGGGTGATGTGTACGTCAGCAGCGCAGTAATCCAGAAGTTCGCCAAGCCTTTCCCTGACTCCAGCGCGGTCAAGCTCGCCGAAGAATTCTCTCTGAGCTTTGTCGATAGTAATGTTGCAATGAAATTTGGCCACGTCGCGCAGTGAGTTAACGGAGCTTCTCCCAATCCAAAGTTCCTCCTCTTCATCACTGAGCTGTCCCGATTGTAGTAACGAATTGAGATCAACATTTTCGTCGGAGGCAGCAATCTTGTCTCTCAATTCCCGCTCTTTCCTATGTTTCATCCACTTGGGCCGTTGGCGTGAGCACATTCCATTGACGGCGACGTGAAGCGACATTGTGTCCATGAAAAAGTTGTTTGTCTGGCGCAAATTGTACTCCTCGGCTATTCTCGCTCTGTCGTAGCCAATGTTGTGTCCGACGATGATCCTGGGCTTTTTCGGATCTCCGAGAGGAATGAGGTGGCGGTCATTCTCCGATTCTCCCAGCAGCCAAGGAGATATCCAAGAATACCAAGCAGTAGGGCTTGCCGCGCAGGCCATGCAGGCAAACGATGTCTCTTTCCACATGACTTCGACATCGAAAGTCAGCAGCTGCTCGTCCGGCGCATCCACAGCCTCCCATGTCCCGTCCGGATTGTACTTGGTCCACCCGCTCCTCTCGACCCATCGCGGCCTTTCAGGCGGACCCTTCAACACAAAATCGATGGCTAAGTCTAGGTAAGGTTGCGCAGAGTCCATTCCTAGCCTGTGGAAGTGTTCGTCTAAAGTCTTGGAGTCGCCCTGGAGTGGCGGCATGTCGAAGCTGATGGGCGGCGACGAGTCTTGGTTTTTCCCAAACAGGTCATGGCGCTTGAGATGGTCGATTGATAGGTCCACGAGTTCTTGCGGCGGCGGCTTGGCCTCTGAGGGGAAGATCTGGCGATGCGCATGCTCGCTGAGCTGCTGGACTCCCACGTGGTTAACGCGCGCATTGGACGAGACTGTTTCGCAGCGTCAGCGGACAAGCGCACATGGTGTGGCGGAGGATTCGTAGAGTGTGCGCACCAAGTAGACTCCTTGAGCGCTGCCTGCCCTTGGCGGCGGTCTCGGGCTGCTGCGCATAGAAGCGCCGCGAAGCGCATGATGTCGAAGATGGCAAGCAGAGGCGCAGCAGCGACGACTGGAAGGCCGGCTTGCAGGGTGCGACGCGCCAGTGAGTCGCAGAGAGCATCATACGGGGGGCATTTCGCGGTGGGCGACGTGTGGTGAGAGGCAAAAGTCGGCGAGAAAAAAGCAGCGTGGTGCAGTGTCGCGGAATGCGGGTGGTGGAGCTCTCTCGCGCGCGTCATGAGTGGATGCGCTGCAGTCTGGGCGCGCCCAGAGCTGTGCTGTGCGACGGAACGGGCGCCCTGCGCAGGCTCAACTCCATCCATTTAACAATCAATTGCCAGGAGAGGAGTATCGCGAGCGCCAGGGACACGCCTTTGACACCGGCGCTGGCCTTGGGCGTTCCCTTACCATTGTCCTGCCCGCAGCTCTCCTGCGCATTCCATAGCCTTCTGTCGCCGCCATGTCTGCCCGTCCGCTCGCTCACAACTCCTCGCCAGACCACCAGCAGTCTGCAGCACTCCCACCCCCGCAGCCGTCATGGTCCTGGGACGCCATTCCCTCTTCCTCACCCTCGCTGCCCGGCCGCCACGAGGCCATCCAGCAGCTGACCCTGCCGCCGATGCACATGCAACAAGACCCCGACTCCGACCTCGACCCTGCGAATAATGCCCCTCAGCCCGAGCAGTCTGCCAGTCGCTCCAGCTTCCTCGCCCATATTTTGAATTCGGGAGAAGACATGCCAGGTACCCGACGACCCGCCGCCACTTCGAGCAGTCGCCCTCCGAATCCGCCGTACACCCTCTCACGTCCTGCGCACCCGCCACCCACGCACTCTTCAGACAGCAGCACACAGCACGATCCGCGCTTGCACGCAAGCCACGGTTACGTAGACCTCACGCGCGAGCAGTCCCCGCCCATCAGCCAGGAACGCTCTACCCTGCGAACCCTCCACCACAACCTACCCTCCGCAGTCGAAAGTCCTCGCAACACCAACTCTGTGCCAAGCCCTTTCGAACCCGCCTCTCTCTCTTCTTCACCCATGGCTCCCACCCGCCGTCGCAAACGCGAGTCCACCTCGCCGCTGTTCGTACCTCTCAGTCCGTCCCCGAAGCGAGCCAAACGGAACGATGACAGCAGCAGCGGCAGGCGGGGGAGCAGACAAGGTGCCACCGGCGGTCCGAGCAACGCTGCCGCAGAAGTTGAGGAGATCGAGCGGATAGACCTGTTGAACGACGACACCCCGCTGGCCGAAGCTCTGCAAAAACAACGCGCCGAGCAAGTCAAGGCTCAGCAAGAGTCCCAGAACGGTGCCGACGCTCTGCCGCGCCTGACAACCATCACATGCGTCATTTGCATGGACACCTTCAAGGACCTCACTGCCACCGCATGTGGTATGTATCCGCCTTTCCCCAGTTTTCGCTTCCTCCCAGAGCCTTCGGGCATCCCGGAGAACCATATCTATTCGCATTATAGCCCGTCCCACTTTCCTTCCATTTTCGAAGTGAGCCGTTTGCTGATGACGTTATTTTTTGTTCCCTCAGGTCATCTCTTCTGCCACGAATGTCTCATGGAAGCTCTCATCGCCGGCGAAGCCCGCGCTGGCCCAGGCGAACCCAAGCGTTCTCAGTGCCCCGTCTGCCGTAAAGCGCTGTCGCGCAACAAGACCGGTGACATCATCCCGATTCTCATGAAGCAGGCCCTTGCAACTCAGCCGCGGCGCCAGAAAGCCACCACGACCACGGCGCCTGCATGAAGCAGGACACAAGCGGCTGCACTGTCAGCCCCACAAGAGACCTGTCCCCGGACTGCTTGCTGCAAAGCCGAAGCCGCGACCTGTGGAGGAACCGCCACTTTCAACATCATCGGCTAGACGCAGACTTGCCCGAAGCGAGGTGGAAACGGAGTCCCGCTTCAACGGCCGGATATGGGGGAGAGGCGAAGGAATCATCACATACAAGAATAGATATCCAGCGGTACGCGCGGAACGAGGCAGGGGGGTTTTCCGAGCGAGAGAGGCTGGATTTCCCAACGATTTAGAAAACGGGATGCGAGGCTCTTGGCAAGCATCATATTCCCCATAATTTTCTTCTCCTTTTGTTCGACTTCATGTTGTTCTGCATAGCCAAGGGCGTTCAATAGGATTCGGTATGGCGCAGCACCGTGGCGTGAGCGAGCCAGCGGGTTTGTCTTTACGGCGAAAGGGGAAGAGCAATTGGCAAAAACGGAAATGAGCGCAAGTTATTGAAAGGCTATGGGGTTCGCGTATGTGCATGGAAGGTGTGGAGCATCCTCTCACTGCCTCCATTCCTCTGGGCCGGTGTGCATTGGCTTGCGGTCTTTCTTGCTTTGCATGCATACATTCGCCAAATACGCCACATCGATGTGTGGGAAGCTTACGCGCGATGAGCCAAACCACAAAGGGGATACCTTCGTAGTATCATGCACGAAAGATTCTTCCTTCAGTAAGATTCGAGCATTCGTTCTCTAGTGAGATCTTAACAAGCGGCAAATAATGTATATTGCTTTCCTCCGCTAACCGATTATACCCGCCCCATTGCGGGGCCAGTCCTCTCGCGTTCGCAATGCTTCCCGCTTTCCGAGCTTGCATGGCGCACGGCATGGAAGGGGGGTCCACCACCACCATCAGCAAAGCAGGCGGCGGGGCAGCGCGAGTGGCGTTCCCCGCTGTCATTCTGTTAAACTCCCTTGAAAACAGGGGAACGCCACGGGAAAAGCAAAGAGGGAAAGAAAAAAGCAATGATACTCTGCGAAAAGGGACCGGATCGTTGTCTAACTGGAAATTAAGACATCACTAGCAGCTCCAGCAGCCTGCTCGTAACGTATTTTTAGTGTCCTTCAGGATGCTTCACCTCGCTTTTGCCTCCTCGGACAAGTGTTAGCACGTGAGTTTAGTCGGGGCAGATGGGATGGCATGGTTCCGGTGGGATGACGAAGGGAAAGACCAGCTCAAGAAGGTGAGGCGAAAGGAAGGGAAGGCAATGTCTTTCGAGAAGAAAGCCAGCCGGGCTGCCTCATCCCCACAGAAACTCAAAGATCCACTGAAAATTTCGTCTCGTGACAGGCGGTGGTGGCTAGGTTGTGCAGAAACGGCCGGGTCGCACTAAGAAGCGCGAAGGTACGTATCACTGAGTAATGTGCGTATGCTGGCCGGTCGAATTGAGACGGGACGGCTGGCAATAGATGAATTCGCCGCCCAACTGTCGGCCGCGTGAATCAGTGCAGTTCCGTGATCAGCGAGTGCTTCTGTTTGGTCACTCGAATGATATTTATCACGGGTGGGAGGAAGTCCGCTGAGAGACAGAGATGGCAAGATGGCAAGAAAAAGGCTTTTGTTTCCATAGACTATGGTCTCTGGTCAACTGAGAAGGCCGATCACAACCGCATTATCCACATGCTACCATCCACGTCAATCCTTTCTTCATTCGTTTCCCAAACTGTTCACAATTTCCACCTGCCTTACACGCCTCACTTTTCCACCGCTCGACATGTGATGACGAGAAGGAAAAAGATACGAAGACGTAGGCAGTCGCTCCACTCAGTGCAGCGACAAGTTTGAGGAACACTATTCCCCTCTGACGGCCTGTTCTGAATACCCCAAAACCCAGCGAGAGCACAGAGAAACCACAGTGCTCGCAAAAGACAAGAACACTCCGTACCTCAAACCCCCATCCTTCCGTATCCCAAACCCCCATTTGAACCAGTTTCGCCCTGAAACAACGGAGACTTTCAATTGACACCCACTCAAAGAACCTGAGCGGAGAGTTGAACAAATCCAGGGAGAGACTGGCTATGAAACAGACCCAGCTCAATGATGTAAAAGTAAATCAAGATATTAGCTTCCAAGAAACATCAAGAAGCTTGTGAAAGAACCAGCCCAGATATTTCGCGTCACAAGTTACCGTTGCGATTGAAATGGTGCAAACGCGAGACTCGGACTGCAAGAGCAAAAACATAAACAAACGTTTTAGGTGGGGGCAATTCCCCCTTTTCGGATGATCAAACTATCATCCGTGGAGTTTCCTCTCGTTCTCTCCTTTTGGTGTTTTCCTTCGGTGTGTTTTAACCTCGACTTCGTTCGCGTGTCGGAGAATGGAATAGGCCAGGAAGGACTGGGCATCGTAAATGCCAGCAGACTAAGACGGCTGGCTATGAAAAATTTCGCTTGGAGAAGTTGAAACCGCCCAAGGGATTGTGAGATGACGGAAAGAGGATGCAGAAACCGAACAAGGCCACAGCCTTGAACAACAGCCCGTGAGTAATATACGACAGCGAGTTGATAAGAGAATTCCCCAAAAAACAGCAGAGTTTACTTGTCGCCTTCCTTTCCCCTTTCGCGGCGCATGGCATTCATCGTGACCCGTTCATGAGTGTGTTTTATTTACGTGGACGAAGGACCCTACTCCTGGAACCATACATGTACAAGGCGTAAAGGGGTATCCGAAGTGCAAGGTCATTCGACGAAAGTGCGCCTCCCTTGAGATGCCCGGAAACTGCAATGCTCGGCACATATACACGGATGTGCAGCTGCCAAAGGCGGATCGATGTTCGTCGATGCATTAATCGTGAAAACTAAGACAGTACTAAGAACTTTTGAGCGTAATAGCATCACCTCGGAAAGGAATGTTGCAAGCATTCGATAATGACGGTGTCGAGATCAAGAGGTAATGGAGCTCTCAGCTCTGGCGTGTACATGGTTGGCGTGCGCCTCAAGCGCGCGAGCCATGACATGAGTGACTATAGGTTGTTAGTGGACGCTCATGAGGACTCTCGACTTTTGTCAACTTACCAGGCCAGACAGCGGCATGTTCCAACATATATGCCGTCACCAAAAGGAGCTTGCTTCCATGTCCATAGTTATTCAGTGCTGGGAGTCCTATTCCTGCCGGCGAGCCCATGTTTCCAGATTCCAGAGAGATCTTCATCTCGGCGTTGCTTAAGATCTCAGCGATTTTCTGCAGAAGCTTGATGTCCTCGTCTTCTAGGAGCATTATCGCAGGCACTTGAGAGTAATCAATGTCGGTTTTGCCAAGAATTCCCATATACCGACCGACGCGTTCCTGCACAGTGGCTACCCATTCCGCCAGAACCTGGGCGCAATCGAAAGTGCACATTGCGGACTGGATGGGGAGCTCTCTAGAAGTGAAGTCGGCGAAAGTGACACCGAGCTTATCTGACATAGAAAGTGAGTCGGCGGCGTAAAAGGCCGCCTTGCGCAGATGGCGCTCACGTTTCGAAGACTTGGCCGTGGAGAAGCCACCGTTCGACATCATGCCAGACTCGGAGAAATCCGGAGCTGTGGCGTTAATACCACCCGGAGAACTGCTCGCTGCCGCACTCCGACTGGAGTTCACGTCGGACGATGCATCCGAATCCGTCTCAGCATGCTGGATGATCTCATCGCCTCTTGCCAGCTCTTCGGCCATGGCATCAAAATCGCGCGCCCAAAAGCCTTCTTTCGATCGTGCAAGACTGACGAACAGGCGCACATAGGCAAGATCCAGAAGAGGAATGCTGTCGGCAGGGAGAGGGCCATAAGGATTGGGCCTTTCCAGACTGTGATGGGGGTTAGCCCTCCATGCAGCTTGCCAAGCCTTCAGCGCAGGCTCGATCTGGTTGTGCATCTGCTCCGTCTCAGCCGTGGTCCATTGCCGACCGTTATGTCTCTGCCTCGTCTCCCAAATGTAGACGTGGAGGGCATTGATCAACACGTAGCAACCAAAAGTGCTCGGTTTCAGAACACTCTCAGAAAATTCGTCGCGGTAGATTGAGCCTCCTTGCATGCCAGAGCGCTGACGTTCACTTGCGGTGAGCAAATGGGTGAGGGCGTCAGCAAAAGCGATACCTTTCTGCGAGGATATTTGTGGACCTCCCATCGCTACCCATGCTTGTGCATTCTCGGCGGCCCACAGGTCTTCCTCACACGGAAGTTCCAGGTGCAACTCGGAATTCAAAATTCTCGGGGCGTGGTTGTACCCGATGACCGTGAGACTTGAAAGCACGAATACGGCGTACAAGGTTCGCTTGCGTTCCTCCTGTGTCTTCCAGCGGATCCACTGTGAATGCTCGTCGAGGCTCGCCCATTGATTAGAAGCTTGTCCGTCGTCGGCCATGTCGATATCGCTGTCGCCGTTGTTACGCAAAGTAGGCTCGTCCACGGGCTGATCGAGATTGGCGGCCTTTGCCAGACTAACGAGGGCAGCGCAATGGGTGTACGCCACGTCGTTAGCCTGCTTGTCGCCACACTGGTGACCGTAGATGAGATTAAGTAGCATCGACTGCACCAGCCAAAGGGGCGTGGTGTGACCGCTAGCGTCATGCATGGGATTGAAACCATTGACGGCTGCTGCCAAGTCTGCCCTCCGCCGTTCCTCGAGGTAGAACAAAATCATCTTCTTTGCAGCTTCAAAAAGTTCCTTGCCCGCAGCATGCTCGAACTCGTACAGGGCTCCGATGGCGGCCATAGCAAGGATCAAGCATTCTCCACCACCGACGGTACCTCCGTGGCCAAAAGTTGCAGCACGCGGGTTGGTCGAGTAAAGCGGAGAGTCGAAAGAAAGCGTCGGAATGTGTAAGAAAGGCATGTGCGGCTGGAAATACTGAACGTAGGCGTTGACAAATCGTTGGAGATCGCTAGTGCTGGGCAGCGAAGGCAGCTGTGCGGAGGGCATGGTGGGGAGCCCAGGCGACAAAGGCGAGCTGATAGCCGGCTGCGAATACTTCCGTTGGTTGGAACTATAATTCATCGCCTGCGACAAGCTCATGAGGAGAGACTGTCGAGTGGCATCAGTGATTGAATCTGTTGAGACGGAGGTCACCGAGCTCTGGCGAGCGCTGCCGTTGACTGAAGAGGAAGCTATACTTGTGCTATCAGAATTGAAAGTCGCAGGTGGATGGAAGTACTGGTTGGGCATTCCAGGAATGCCTGCAGTCGGACTCATTGAGTTCAACGGCTGAGGCGAGGAAAAATACATGTCCTGCCCGTTGTTCTGATCCTGAATCTGCTTTGGAGAGACGGTGTTGAGCGGATCCATGAGCTCTGGGAAGACAGCATTCATGGCCTCCATTGATATCGAGCTGGTGTCGATCATCGACGTCGCATTTAAAGAACCCTGCCACATAGAGCCTGTGGATTGCGCCTGTTGGTTGGACCCGTCGAGCATGACCTCGCTGAAACCACTTTGGCTCGCAGTACTGATGGCAGAGGGCGAAGACTCATCCACAGCATTTTCGTTTGAGCCAGCATTCAGGTTGAGAGAGCTGTCCAGGCCAGCCATCCAATCAAACTCATCCTCCTCGATACCAGCGCTGGCCGAGAAAGGAGGGAAAGTGCCGAAAGGAGATGCGGGCGTTCCCAGCGAGCCACTGAAGTGTAACTGTGCGGGGTTGATGGTAGATCCAGATGCGAATAGCTTATCCAGATCCATCATGTGATCGAACCCCGGGATGGGAGCGGTCCGCAGGCCGCCACCCAAGCCCATGCCCAGGTGTGTATCAATTTTCGGTAATCCGTGATGATTGCTGTGGTCCATGGTGTTTTGCATCCCACGAAAATCGAAATTGTGAGAACCAGCGAAGCCCGAAAGGCTCGGATGATGGCTGTGGCCGTGACTATGGCCTATGGGGATGCCGGGACTCCTTGCTGACGTGGTGTTGTGTGCAGCGAGCAAATTGTTCAGAGCGCCAGCGTCGATATGACTTATGGTGTTCGCCCTGGGGCGAGCGGTAGGACCTCCAGCACCCACACCGCTATTAGCGGTGCTAGCGATCGAGTTCTTACGCACTCTGTTTGCTGCCCCGTTAGGGGGGATACCTGTTGTACTCTCACGACGACCATTTCTGGGCCTGGAGGATGCAGCTCCAGCCTGATGCAGCTTCTGCTGATGTCGTAGTAGCAGGTCGCGTCTGGCGAAGCATCTGGTACATTGCGGGCATTCAAAGGGCTTCTCTTTTGTGTGCGAGCGCTCGTGACGCTTCAGGTGCTCTAATCTCGCAAACGAACGACCACATGTGCCGCAGACGTGCGGCCTGGGCTTGTCGGTTTTAGGCGGGGGGAAAGTCGCATTAGGAGCGGGCTGCGAGGAGTCGGCTTTGGAATTGGGAGAGGATCCTGTTGGGTGGTGAGAGGTTAGCGGGGCACTCTAGCAGGCTGTCAAACGCCTGGTGTGTCGAGTGGGGAGAGCATGCCTTTGACGTCTGCGGATGCGTCGCCGGCGTTGTTCGCAGCATCTACTGTTGCAGGGGCAGCCATGGTCGAATCGGAAGCAGGCTCGAGTATCTCTGGCATGCCGGAGGGTGCGTCTCTCTACACACCGCCACGTCTGTGTCGGTCGGGGGCAGACGTCGTCCACCAGAAATGTTCAGCAGCTCGCAGGGAGACGTGTCGCAGCCAGCTCGGGGGCGTTGGCAGGCAATGGCAGGCACGACAGAGCTCCGGGTACTGGGCTAGGTACGCGGCTGGTACAAGTAGGTAGCTTGCTGAGCGGGAACTGTGCTCGCGGGACACGCGGGACGGGCAGGGCGCGGGGCAGAACGCGGCGGGCAGCTGGCGGACGTCAGACTGGAGACTGGCATGGCATACGGTCAGCGGGCGCGTCAATGCATCGCGGGTGCAGGAGAGTACCTATTCGTCGCTCGGGCCTTTGGGCGGAGAGCTATGCACAGCTCGCAGCGGCGTGACTCGGAGGGCGGAGTTAAGATTGGCTCGAGGGCGCTTCAACGCCGGGCGGGAATGGAGCGCGCTCGTCGCTGGCGGACATGCACCGTGGGCGACAGGTAATTGAGAGAGAGTATGGGAGAATTGCGCAGTGCTGGGACAATTGTGGCGAGTAAGCAGCAGAGTCGCAGAGTCGCAGGCTGGAGCCCGGCTGGGGAGGTGTGAGGCCGAGCGAAGCGCAGGGCCAGGGTAGGGTACAAGCCGTCCGGGGCCCAGCAAGTCAGCTGCGCAGCCGTCTAGAGACGGCGTTTAGCTTTCGCACTGAAACTAACCGGCCTATCCGATGCGGGCTACTCGAGCAGCCGATCCTGAATTTCGGACTGCTTCCAGAAATTCTCGATGCGTGAGTCGTCGCAATTGCGCTGTTGCAACCCGGATTCGAGATTCGAGCGCGGGCACTGGCGGGCCAGGGCTGGGGCGAGCGCTGCGTTCGGCCTGTGGTTGGCGCGCAGCGGGCTGTTGCGGCGCGAGAACGACTGACTTGTGGCACTGCGACACGGCGTCTGGGGGCGGGCTAGGAGCAGCAAACAATGCTGGCGAGTCCCATCCAGCGAGGGCCTGGGAGCTTGGGGGGGTGCAGGACGGGCGCTGGCTAACGGGTGAATTGGCTGCAGCAGAGGGTCCACCGATCTCAGGGTTCACGGCCGGGCGTGGAGATTGAGGCGGGAGTGCGAAATGCTGCTCCAAAGGGGGAGTGAGCGAGTGAGGTCGCAGGCGCCTTAGTCAAGAGCAGCGACGGTGCGATGGATGCCAGGCGATCTTCTACCATCGCGAGAGCGTGCAAGCGTCGAACCAGGCCTTCGAGGCGCGCGTTGCATGACACAGCCAGAAGCTTTGACGACAAGTAGCATGGGTCGCTCGACTCGACGCCGCGTGCTGCGGCAGGGCCATGCACCATCATCCGGCCTCGGGTTCTTCGAACAGAACGGTAAGTAACTACTGTATTTGCGTACTGAACGGCCGCCTGCTGCAGCCCGCCAGCCCGCCAAACCGCCGCCAGCCCACCACGCCCACGCCCACAGCGGACCTTGTGCCGTCTTTATTCCTTGCGTTATAGCCTCGCCGCCGACAATTGCCCGTCTTGCAGTCCGCAGTCCGCATCCTGCCCGCTGAACATCGAGATTCCCCGGCCCATCACCAGCCCGGGTGCCGTTGGGCGATACCTTTTGTCATCCATTTCCCGCTGCGACGCCCATCTGTATCAAACACCAGCATGGATTCCCCATACAACCGTCCCGCAGGCAACGGCACGGTGGCTTGGGGCACGCATGCTTGCCCAACGTGCGCCGTCTTATTGGCCAACAGCGCGCTGGCCGTCCCTGAGCGCGCGCGCTGCAGGCAGCGTTGCGAACTGCGCCGAGGGCACGCACGCCTGCCTCGCTCCCTTCGGAGATAGATGCTGGCCAGACTTCCGAGAGATCGAGCTACGCCTGCTGAGGCCTGCTGCGCGCGCAGGCATGCACGTCTCCAGCACGGCGGACCCGCATGCGTTGGCTTCCTCGACGCATCCTCGCCCAGCGCCATGGACAGAGGCGCATCGTGGGAGGCCGCTACTGCCGCGGCACGTTCTCCTGGCGCGCGCCCGGGGTCGAGGAGGGAGCCGTGTCAATCAATTTCCCTCTTGCGCGCGTCTTTCAGGGCGGCGATGGGACCCTACGCGGCCGTGACGATGTGCTTGCCACTCATCTGGGCAGAAATCTGGGGTAGAAACGGGTACGTATCGTAATGATACGCGGAACACGAGCCAGACACGGAGGCCATGCCCAATCCTGCCCATGGCTCCGCTGGCGGATGACCCCAGATTTTCTGGCGCCCGAGCCAGTCTGCGCCGCCTGCGCCGCTAGCCCGGCCCCCCTGCTTCCTGCCGCCGGAGGCCATTGGTGCCGCTTGGGATCCCACGCTGCAGCGCAGTAGCCGCTAACGCTCCGTCTGTCGCCGGCGGGCTTGAGCGGCCGAAATTGGCGCAGCGCTGCCTGGGCAGGCGGGACTGAGCTATGGATCTGGTCCGGCATGGCACGTCGCGCGCTGCTCCATCATGGACCTGGACGCTCTGGACGCCACGAGCGCAATTTCGGAGGGGGCTGGCCGCTCCGAGCCTCGTCCCTGGCGACGTTGCAGCGCGTGCACGGCAGCGGCATGAGCAGGAGCACCACGGCCAGCTCCCTCAACCACGCCGCCAAGCCCTGGATAGACACGGCCGCGCGCTAGCACGCCCCGACGGCCGCTGTGGGCCATTACGCAGCGCAACGCCGCACATGACCTGACGAGCGAAGCACTGCCAAGGGCGGTCGGAGAAGGCTACATTGGGCGGCGCGACCCACGCGCTCCAGGCGACGTGGTCAGCAAGATTGCCAGGCACGCCGTCCAGCGACCTGCTCACCACACCATCAAAGCCTCTTTGGGGCCGGTTGGACTTGCGAAAATGACGCAGTTGACGCAGGCCGGGCGCATCGTCAGGGCACCCAGGTCCAGAGCGGGCGGCGGGCGGGTGCGTTGCGAGCCTACTACTAATAGCGGACAAGCTATAGCGGCTAGAGGGCACTGCACTCTCCACGATGCTGCGCAAAACCCGTGATGTGTGACGGTGTCGGCTCGCTGATCACGGTCTGCGCCGCCGCCACCAGCCAGCCAGCCGTTTTGCGTATCTGTCTGTCTGCCTGTCTTCCGGCGGCAGCGATCCCGATCACCGAGCCGTTTGCCGCCATTCTTCATAGCTGAGCCTTGCCGGCGCAGCCTGACGTACTTGTGCTGCCGACGCAGCCAAGGACAAGGGAGGCGGCCATGGTAGCAACGGCATCTCGTCCTGCGTTCTCCGCAGCTGGGGCCGTTGCTCGGCACGCCATGGTGTCAACAGCGGCTTGCTACAGCCACAGGTGCTCCCATTGACGTAAGGGCTGCGCGCGCTGCTGCGTCCGGTCGTCCGCCGCGCTCGAGCAGTGGTGGTGGCTCGAGGATAGTTCATGCGGCAGTGCAGATCAGGGTTTGCCGCCGAGAGAGAGGCGTTGGCAGCCCTCAGCGGCACGGCCATTGAGAGCTCCTTGCAGTCTCTCGTGCAGCGTGGGGACGGTTCCCGGGGATTGATACGTCAATGCTGGAGCAAGGACCGGCGAATGCGCTCAAAGTAGCGGTGCTCGCAAATTGATGGCTCAGCGCATCTCACGCCTGTGCTGCAGGATCAAGCGGACGCTGCATCCATCCAGGACGATCTCCGGCGGCGCAGGTCTGCCAGTCAACAAGGGAGAAGTATCCGACTGCACGTCAATCAGCAGGAAGGAGGATCATCATGTCCGAAGCTAGCAGCGACGACGTTATGGCACCCACCCAGGCGCAGCTCAACCGTTTATCACGGCATCGCCACGCGGGTATCTATTCGCGCAGTGCGGCCGTCTGGCTTCCGACTTCCGGGTGGGCCTTCTCGCCAGGACTGCCTCGGACGACATGCACGAGACATCGTAAGCGGGACGGCTCGAGAGGACTGGCGGAGGCTCCGTCGCTAATTGCCGTCGTCAGATCAAGCGTGCGGCAGGCCACGGTTTCTCCGGACGAACAAGCGTGCAGAAAGATGATGCAGTTCTCGCAATAATAATATGTACAGCCCACTTCGCGCGAAACGCCCCACTTGCCGCCTTTGGAGCGATCTTTATCGGCTCTGCCTTCTTGGTACCGTTAAGCCGACCGCCCCTTGGTCTGGGCGCAGCCCGCGGGCCAGTCGGGGCCGGGGCCCGTCGCGATGCCTGCCTGCGCTGTTCTGCAACAAGCTGCTGAACGCGAGAGTGTCCACTGTGCGAAGTAACGCAACGGCGTGACAACCGCCGTCCAGCGTCCTTCGCCGACCGCGTCCACTTTTGAGGCTGAGTCTGGCGTGCCTTGAAACGCCGCCATTAGCAGATCATGTGTCCGGAGCGCCTCGCCAGCCTCGTCTGCGGTGGCCCTCACTGTAGCTTCATGCCCGCAAGGAACCTCCCTGACTCGAGCCGCAAATGCTCCGCCCGCAACCTGGGCATTGGGATGTGGAGCAAGCTTCACGACCAAACTGGCTTGCGCAGATCAAGGCTAATTGTAATAGAATTTTCCACTCAAGCTCGCCAACACGCCAGAAGACGAGCACGCGACTGGCAAAGTCCTCGACGACCAGGACTGCGTGCCGGAACCTTGGAGCGCTCTGACTTTATTTGCTGCCGGTTTCAGCTGCAAGTCACCCTCAAATGCGTCGGGGTGAGGCGTCCTGTCTCTGTGGCAGCACAAGCCAACAGCGTAGGTGTGAGGGAGACGGCGAGGATGCCATGTATTCTCCAGCGCCTACCTCAACGCCGCCTTTACGGTTTGCGTGAAGAGGAAATACCGAATACGAATGAAACCCCGTCGGGCGGATGCAGCCTCCATCGCTGACATTCAAATCTACCGTACGCCGGTCTGGACCGCATTCCCAAAGGCTATGTACGAAAATTTAATTCACGCTGTCAACCACCTATCATTGGTCTGACATATTCTGCTTCCGCGCATGTATGTATTCCACGCTGCCGTGGCACCTCTTGCTCAACATCCCGCCACATCCTGCATGAACCACTCGTCTCGCCTTACTCGCGTCAACGACGCGCCCTTGGCAACGACCTTCATTAATTGTCCAGAACAACAAAAGTGTTCTCATGACGCAAAAGTCCTTCGGGTCATCCCGACTACTAGCTTTTACCAGGAAACACGGCTCACCTCAGCCCTAGCCAAAGGCCAGAACGAGAAAGCGTCATATTCATGAAACAGCCAATGTCCCCGGCAAAAAATAAAGCACTTATTGGACCCCAATCCATTCCAATACCGCAAAAAGAAACAAAGCACGCAGTTCTTCGGCTTCTCGGTCTACGTTGGTCGTGCTCGCCGTCAAAGAGAGTAGCTATTTCTTCTCCATCTTGCCTCTGCAAGCATCTGGAGCCGGCAACGAGGCAAAAGGATGCGTCAGTTGGTATTACGCTATGCAGCGATCGCCGGCACATCCCGTCATAGTCATTGGGTTCCAACAACAACAACAACAACAACAGAAGAGCTTGGATAACAGTGACGAGAGCAGGTGAGCCGGCAGCAAGAACGCGCAAGCCGGATGGTGAGCATGAGCTGACCGTCATCCAATCGACGTCTTCCGTCATTCTGAAACAAGCAGGCTGCAGCACCACCCCCACAATCCCAGCGGCGGTAGATCCTGTGCTACTTGGACAGAGATGACATCCAGTCGCAGTAGACTACAGGAGGGATGCTGACCTGTGACCAATTGCAAAATGTATCATCGTTGTACTTTCCCCGTCGTGCGACGTCGGCCGACCTGTCAGGCGGGTTAACTGGAAGGTTAGCCTTGTACCGCCGGGATCGACAACACGTGGTGGTTCGCATTAGCAGGCGCTTTTCCTTTCGTTTTCGTTAGGCTGCTTACTCCCGACGTCTATGGCAACTTATCCGGGAGGTGGTTGGACTTGCCGTCCGCTGTACATACTATCTCATTTTTGTGACGATCCTTTGTTCTTTTCCTCCCGTCTAGATTCCTTCTTGAGCATGCGCAAACATTCAGGTATGTAAGATTGTGCTAAAATCTGGCGGTGAAATAGGGCAAGGAGTCAATCAAGAATTGAAGACTAATCAAAGGTAGAAGCTGCACAACTTCAGCACGAGAACAGGCTTGCTTATGTGATCTTAATGTGTAAACTGATTATCAGTAACTCATTTCTGTTTAGAATTAGCCTATGGGAAGCCTCCGCAGGGGCCCTACCAATCTCAATATCGCTTTGACAAACTCCGTTCAAAAAACCCTTGAGGATTCTTCCGGAAACTTCCACTTAACCAGCACGTGTTGTACGCTTGTTAAAATATCTAATGAACCAGTATCACCGTGCACTTTTCACCCTTCTCAAGAGCTGCTGATTGTTGCTCGTTGTCCCTTACTCCTTTACTGCTTACCGTGCGGAAGGTGACTATGCTCGCGACCTCTAATAACAGAACTACCATCTTCCAATCACTCGCTGAGGATTGGACCAAGCATTAGGTGTGAGTTGATTTCGTTGAACTTATACAATGACTGTCTTAGCTCCTTACGGATAACCTCGCATTCTATTGCAGTACGTCAGAGCTCAATCTTGTTCTTGTTGACCAATTAGAAGAGACACTATGGTCTCAAGATCGACTTCCATGGGTCTCCCAGATCTTAGTGGCGCTTGATTCCATCTATTTGGACAATTGCCAGGTTACATGGCCCGTCGAACGAAGGCCCTTGTATCTGGAAGAAGAAACCATGGAGTATGCTCACGTATGTGTAGCTAAGAGCGATTAAGTACCTACCTAGACTTGAATTATACGGGACACTTTTGAACGGTATTCATTCTTATTGGTATAGTGTGGCGAAGACCTGCCCGGTTTATGCAGAAAACATGTTCTGTCCAAGGAGACTGTCAATACCGGTCTCTTACTTCAAAGAAGCTGCCCTAAAATCATTTGAACGCCGTCTTCCTCTGAACACCATCCCATGCGTAAACGTTTTCCTTGCCTATTCCATGCAAGCTTACACCCAACAAAGCGCCTATGCCTGCTGAGACTCCCGCCACTTCTGAACCCTCCTTCTGATATCGGCCTCCGTTTGTTGCATTGGGTTGAGCTTCATGTCCCTGGCCATCTTGCCGTAGTTGTCCCCATACTTGTTGACCAGCCTCTCAATCCACTCGATCTCGCGCTCCGATTGCTTGCGTGGGGCCTTGCGCTTTGCCGCTGAAGCGGCGTGCTGTTCCAATTGCCTGACGATGGGGTTGTCGCTCTTTCCAGCTGTCGAAGGATCCACGGCCGGGGCATCGTGCTCGGTGATGCCCTGCCATTCAGGCTCCTCGTCGTCCAGCTCGTTGAGAGGATCATTCAACGGATTCGGACGCTTGCCATCGTCAACGAGGCGAGCCTCGCCAGTTTCCGGGTCGCGCTCGATGCGCGCTTCTGCAGTCTTGATCGTCGCTCCGATTCTAGGGTTCACGGCGAGTGGTGCGGCGACGTTGTTGGGTGTCTCGACTGACGTAGCGGTTCTCTCGACGCCACCAGTCACGGCGTTCAATTTAGTGGCGAGACCAAGGCGACGGTAGTTCTGAGTAAGGGTCTCATGCTTGTTCCTGGACAAGAGTCAGTAAGACATGCCGCTTTCTGGGCGGAACAGAGAGCGTACCAATTTGCGGCGATGATTGGGTTGTTCAGAACCTTCTTCTTCGACTTGGGCTTCTTGCGGACTTTGCTGATCGACGAGCGGTTCTTTCGCTTCTGTAGTTCGCGACCCATGGCTGCGGTTTTAGAGTGTCGGGGAGGTGGTGTCGGTCGTCAACTTTTCCCCAGGAAGTTTTGCGACTGGTATCGATAAGATCACGTGCAGCACCGTCGGCTTGATTTCAATCTCCGAGATGACGCTCGGCGCCAGGCAGCTCTAGCTGCTGCGATCGCGGAGCGAGCTCTCCCTCCGCACACATCCAGCCGACAAGATGCTATCGCGGAGGTTCTTGGTCGTATTGGTGGCGCTGGCGGTGTTCATGCTCTGCCAGGCCGCTGCCGAAGTCCACGTTGAATCATCCGAACAGAAGATCCCCGCAGCTCAGCTCTCGCCAGCCCAGATCGAGCATAAGCTCCAGGTAAGCTCTCCAGGAACTGCGAGATACACTGTGGATGCCATTGGAGCTTGGCTTGGGCTTTTTGCATGGATCGCGCTGACTTTGATCAAGGAATGTCCCATCGTGGAAGAGCTGAACGCTCACAAGACGGCTACCGCTCCTCCCACCGGAAGCTTGACCTCTCGCATTTTCGCCATTCTCTTCCCAGGTAGCCCGGCCATCAATGCTCTCCTCGCGACCCTCTACATTTCCGGCCCACCGAATTTCCTGCTCGCACTATGCCCTCCAAACATCGATCCGTCATCGCTCAGCGTTATGGTCGCCTTTGCCGTTGGCGGGTTGATGGGCGATACCCTGTTCCATCTACTCCCTGAAATTTTCCTAGGCGAGGATGAACCGGACAGCGTGAAGTTCATCATGGTCGAGCCGAACAAGAACTTGCTTCTGGGCGTGGCTATAATGGTTGGTTTTATGACCTTCGTGGCCATGGACAAGGGCTTGCGCATTGCAACGGGCGGCGAGGATCCTCACGACCACTCGCATCAGCACAGTCACGGTCACGATGCAGGGGAGAAAGCTTCAACGGCTTCTGCAACCGGTATCGACAGCGGCGATGCCTCTTCACTACGCTCCCGAAAGTCGGAGCCAGGCCCAGCCGTCGCAACACCACCCAAGAAGGAAGAGCCCTCGTCCAGTGTCAAGCTTGGAGGCTACCTAAACCTCATTGCTGATTTCAGTCACAATATCACTGACGGAATCGCACTATCTTCTTCTTTCTACGCCTCTCCGACACTGGGAGCCACCACCACTGTTGCTGTGTTCTTCCACGAGATTCCTCACGAAGTCGGCGACTTCGCACTCTTGGTCCAATCCGGCTTCAGCAAGCGCGCGGCCATGGGTGCTCAGTTTGTGACAGCCGTCGGAGCTTTTCTCGGCACTCTCATTGGCATTGCCGTGCAAGAGTTTGGTGGGTCCTCCACTGGTGTGCATGGTGGAGCAGATGGCCCTGGCCTTTTTGGTACAAGCCTTCAATGGGGAGACATGCTCCTACCTTTCACCGCCGGTACTTTCTTGTACGTTGGTACCGTTGCCGTGATTCCAGAGATGCTGGAGACCGGCCCGGATAAGAGTGCAGAATTCAAGAAGATCTTGACTCAGTTCGTTGCTATAGCTGCTGGAGCTGGTATTATGCTTGCGTAAGTTATTTGCTGTCTTTGATATCGAAGCAATACTGATAGCTCTTTACAGAATCTCTTGGTCTTAAACGACCAAAAGCAGACAAGCAACTCACTGGAGGAATATAATACAGAGAAGTATGGCACTTAGGATAAAACACAGACAATTCAAATAGTGATGACGGCAGTACCTACCTGAATCCACTGATGTGCATGATGTCATGGACTAGATATACTACTGATTAGCCATATTTGCAGTCGTCACAGGAGATTATCTGAGATCAGTACATAAGAGAAAAGTGCCAACATAGCATTAGAAACGCTTGAATCGTCCGCAGAGATCGAAGGATATAGCAAGGAGTTTCCACCTTGCATAGAACCTCGTGAACTTTTCAATTCCGTCGTTGCTGTGTCGAGAGAGTAGTTGCAAACGACAAGTCCCCAAAGCCTTGCAATAATGGTGCTTGTTCTTTATTGTCAAAGTAATTTTCGGATGCCAAAGATTAGCTGTGTACGGCGTGCTTGTCTGCGTGACAGTTTCTGAGGCTCATATGGAATTATGGGGGTTTATCTCGATTTGATCGGACCTGCCTCGCCATTTCAAAAGAAGAATCTTCTTCGTCCCGACTGATCATTTAATAAACCGCCAGTGAGGCCAAACGAGGGCTCGTACGATGTTATATGGAGGTCCAAGACAAGCTTGTTGATCCGCCGGGCAAGGTTTGAGGCGTTGGACCTCCGAAGCGATCTACCGAAAGCGGAAATCGACGACGAACCTCTAGAAATATTTACCGGCCCGCGGCACCCGAGGACTGGTGATGGTGAGGAGATGCAACGCCGAATACGAACTTTATCGATCCATTGTAGTCCGGTGGGCGGACAATTACCTGGTTGAAGAGTGTGGATCGATGCAAGAATGGGTCGAAGGCGGAGGATGATTGGACCGAAGCGGGGAAGCACTCCACAATGATCGACAAAACTTAAGCCCCTCCCGCACGCTTCCGAGTTTCCCTTTCAGGCTAAATATGTTTTACAGGCATTAGAGCGTCATTATACATTCAGATCTAGCGAGTTCCTCACCGTGATTTGACCATAAATTGAACAGGAGCAGACCATTGGCGCTGCAGACGAGCTCGCCTGGAAACCTCTATCACCAACCTTCATGATGCGCTCGTTATCAATTCATCTGCTCTACGGGGTGCTTGCGCTGCCATTGGTAGCAGTGTCTGCCCAGAATGTCAGCTCGGGTTACTTCGCGCCCAATTCTACGGGCTTTCGAATGACACATGGATTCGAAACTATCCTGGTCCAACCGTACGGTTACGATGGATTCCGCGTCAGAGCATGGCCCTTTCGACCTCCCAATGGCAACGAGATCAGTTTCCTCTATGACCCTCCTCTTGAAGGACCTGAGAATGGTGAAGCTCGGGGAATGAGCTTTGATTTCGCTACCAATGGCAACCAGAGTGCTATCATTCGCAACGGCAACACTATCGTCAAAACTTATGGTCTCGAAGGTGCCCATTATCGCCTGGCATTCTACCGCATTGAATCTGATGGCTCAGAAACGCTTCTCACAAATGAGTTCAATCCGGTCAAGGCCCTAAATCCGAGATACTACTCCTGGACCAGTACCGGCTATGAGTTCTCCGCTTCATTCTCCTTCACCACAACCCCGGATGAGCAAATATTCGGGACTGGAACTCAGCAGGACTTCCTGCTCAACAAGAAGGGCTCAGTAATTGACATGATCAACTTCAACTCGTACATTCCCACTCCGGTCTTCATGTCCAGCAAGGGCTATGGATTTGTCTGGAACTCTGCCGCGCAGGGTCGTATGGAGTTTGGTCCTCGCCGCAACAAATTCACATCGGACTCGACGACGCTCGTAGACTATGCAATTGTCAGTGCACCGGAAGGCGATTACGACGCCATTCAGCAAAAGCTGACCGCCATGACCGGACGCGCTCCCTCGCCCCCTGACTTCTCTCTTGGCTACCTCCATTCAAAGCTCCGGTACGAAAACCAAACGGAAGTCGTTCTACTTGCACAAGAGTTCCATGACCGCAACATTCCGGTATCCATGATCGTCATCGACTACGAGTCTTGGGCTCAGAACGGCGACTGGGGACTGGACCCTGCTCTGTGGCCTGACGTCGCCTCAATGGCTGCGCAGGTCAAGAACCTGACTGGTGCGGAGATGATGGCGTCTTTGTGGCCGGCAGTAGAAGACGACAGTCTCAACTACGCCGAGATGCAGCAAATGGGTTTGCTCGCGGCAACCATGTCTGGACCTGGCACAACTGATTCCTGGAACGGCAGCTATATCAGGAACTATGACAGCACCAACCCGCGTGCCCGTGAATTCTTGTGGAATACGCTGAAGCGGAATTACTATGATAAGGGAATCAGGAACTTCTGGATCGACCAAGCCGACGGTGGGGCTTTGGGAGAGGCGTGGGAAAACAACGGCCAAACCGCATACGTTCAGTCCATCCCGTATCCTCTCCCGCAGGTATTGTACCACGCCGGAACCCAAGCTTCAGTCGGAAAGCTTTACCCATGGGCCCACCAACAGGCCATCGAGGAGGGAAGCCGCAATGCTACAGGAACCGAGCAAGGCACGCCGTACGTTGTATACTTTCTTTTTCTTTTCTTTTACTCGAACGAATAAGCACCCGTATTGACCCTTCACTGCCATACTAAGCTGCGACTTCGTCTCTCTCAGCCGCTCCGGCTACATCGGCTCCCAGCGCTTCTGCAGCATGATCTGGTCCGGCGACACCGAAGCCACCTGGGAGGTTCTCGGCAACCAGATCCCCAACGCCCTCAGCGCGGCCGCGACGGGCTGGTCGTGGTACACGGTCGACGCGGGCGGCTTCCAGCCGGATCCGTCGGTCGAGTGGTCCAACAACATCGACCGCCCCGAGTACCGCGAGCTCTACGTCCGCTGGTTGCAGTGGACGACTTTCCTGCCGTTCATGCGCAACCATGGCTCTCGCGCGTGCGACACCCAGGACGCCTTCACCTGCAACAACGAGCCGTGGGTTTATGGAGAGCAGAATACCCCGACTATCGTCTCGTATATCAACCTGCGCTACCGCCTCGAGCCGTACGTGAAAGCCCTGTTTGAGCAGTTTTCGAAGACGGGAAGGCAGATTATGCGGCCGTTGTTCATGGACTTCGGCAAGAGTGATGAGAACATCATGGCCTGGACGCGGGAGAACAGGAACGTTACGACGCAGCAGTACATGTTCGGTCCGCGGTTGCTAGTGGCACCGGTTGTGTTGCCGAACGTAACGGAGTGGCCGGTGTATCTGCCCAAGGCGGCGGAGGGAAGCGGGGAGAGGCCGTGGGCGTACTGGTGGACGAATGAGACGTATGCTGGAGGACAGACGGTCAATGTGAGCGCGCCGGTAGAGCATATTCCGTTGTTCTACCTCGGGGAGAGGGAGGATATCTTCTCGGGCAATGTGTTTTGAGGACCGGTGATCAGTAATATGATTTGAAGAGTACTTAAACACATCTCTGAACACCAAAGCACTGTGTCGGTCTAATCATGCATTCTTTGAAAATCGTCGTCCTTGCCATATCGTCTGACTCTAAATTCATTTACCAGAAATCTGCTGGTCACATAATTCTCGTTGAAGCACCAAACGCCAATAGACATTGTTCAACATTACTCTCGTTTATTACAGCTTCGCCTCTCTTGATACCTCTGCTTGCGCCTGCTCTCTCAACCCCTTCCGCAAAATCTTTCCGCTCTGCATGAGAATAGTCAGCCAAAGTGAGCCCACAACAGCACGAGTCCAAAGAACACTTACCGGATTCTTAGGAATCGCCTTGACAAACTTCACGCCCCCAGCCAGCCTTTTTGTCCTACTCACCCTCCCATCCATCCACTTTTGCACGTCGACCTCGCTCAGCCCCTGCCCCTTCTCGCCCTTCACCACATACGCCCTCGGCACCTCCTCGCCCTTGACCGTCACGCCCACAACCGCCGCATCCGCCAGCCCGTGATGCTCCAACAACACCGCCTCCAGCTCGGCCGGGGCCACCTGGTTCCCCTTGACCTTAATCAACTCCTTCTTCCGGTCAACGATCCACAAGAAACCCTGATCGTCGCAGTAAGCGATATCGCCGGTCTTGAGCCAGCCGTCCTTGGTCAGCGTCTCGGCCGTCACGTCCGGGCGGTTCCAGTACCCTTTCATGACGTTGGGCGCGCGGATCCACAGCTCGCCGCGGGTGTTGCGCGGGAGCTCGGCGTCGGAGGTGCCGTCGGCGGGGACGATCTTGGCTTCGGCGTTGGGGGCCAGCTCGCCGACGGAGGAGGTGCTGGTGGTGGCGGTGGGGTGCCAGCCGGTTGCTGTGCAGGTGATTCTGCGGGGGGAGAGAGTCAGCAGGGTGGCGTTACTGGGTAGGGCAATTGATTTTGGGGTGCGGTCTTGTTCACGAGGGAAACTGAAGTGCTTGTACATGCGGACATCAAGGGCAAGGACACTGTTGCCCTTTTCGATGATAACGGGGTGTCAAGCAACGGGGTGGAACTCACTCAGTCATGCCCCATCCCTGCTTAACGTTAACCCTGCCGTCGGGCCACAGCTTCTCCAGCTCCGCGCACATCTCCCTGCTCAACGGAGCAGCACCACATCCGACCCGCTCAATGCTGCTCAGATCGGCCTTGCGAGCTGCGGGATGCTTCGCCAGGGCAACGACGACCGGCGGCACGAGAGCGAGGTCCGTGATGCGGTACTTCTGGATGTATTCGAGCATCTTCAGGAAGTCAAACTTCTGCATCAGGTACACGGGGATGCCGACCAAGGGGGCATGCGCGCAGAAGATGGTCTGACCCATGGCGTGGTACAGCGGAACGAAAGCCAGATACCGTGCGCGCTTGGTGCGCTCCTCGAACTGCGGATCCATGCGGGCCCACGACAGCGTCTGGTGCGTGTTGGCGACGTAGTTGCGGTGGGTGATCTCGACGCCCTTGGGCACGCCCGTCGTGCCCGACGAGTAGTTCAGCACGACGGTCCTCTTGAGCTCTTCCGGCGCAGACAGCCTCTGCCACGCGAATGCCGCGGCTTCCTTGGGCGGGGCCAGCAGCGCGCTCCAGTGCTGCAGGTTGCCGACGCCCTTGCCGACGCCGTCGAAGGTGGCGTAGCCGTCGTCGAAGACGAAGACGCGGTCGTCGGGCATGCCGACGCTCTTGGCCGCCTCGATACCCGTCCGGATGCTGTTCTCGGCGCACAGCAGGAACTTGGCGCCCGAGTCCTTCAGTTGGTAGGCCAGCTCACGTGCCACGTAAGTGGGATTGGCGCCGGTGAAGACGCCGGCGGCCATGACGGTGCCGACCAGCACGGTGGGGAAGAAGATGGTGTTGCCGGAGAAGAGCAGCAGGCGGTCACCGGGCTGGAAGCCCTGGGCGCGCAGGCCGGCGGCGAAGCGTTGCGACCATAATCTGAAATCGGAGAAGCTGAGCGAGTACTTCTCTGGGCTTGCGGCGTCTAGAAAGACGTTGCGGGAGGGCAGGGAGGCGGTGGGAGACTGGAAAATAAAGGTGGCTAGGTCAACGGGTGGGATGTCAACCTGATAACGCGACTTTATGGGCATTTTGGGCGGGTTTTCTTGTCTTGGATGAGCTGAGAGCGGTTGAGAGAGGGTTTGAGGGCTATCTGGGACCCCAATGGCGCGGGCTCAGATCAGTGGGGAAGTTCTGGGAGTGTAGGGAAAGTCGTGGACGAGGAGTCTGGCGGGCGTAAGAGGTCAAGTAGCAGGACGGAGGATGATCCATATTTCACAGGAAAGCCGGGACTGCCTGATGCGCATTGGCAACATTGCGTACGTCTTGGTACGGACAGTCCAAATGGAGAGAAGGGTTGGTTGCCGAGTGCGCCTCTTTGCGGGGATACTGTGGAGTAGCGTCTTTACCGCCGCGCTACCGAGGCTCTTTTGGGGGGGGGGCCCTGCCCAAAGTCCTGGCCGCTCCTCTCGCGTCATTGCGGCGGAGTGGCGGCAGCAACATTCCGTCGGAGGGCAGACACGATCTTTATCCGACAGGCCACGGCAGAGCACGACACGGCACCGCCTCGAGCGACATTGCGTACGGCGGCGGCGGTATGTGTAGCTCGGCCGACCCTGTAGCGCTGGCGGTTGGGCCGTCAGAAAAGTCTGAATAGGATGGAGTTGACTAAACAGGCAACAACAGGGCGGTTGGCGCAAACCCCCAATGGCGCGGCGCAGTGCGGGCGAGGGAAGGCCAACAGCACGGAATCATGGTGCGAGAGAGCGGACATGCCGGGCAAGCATGACGGGAGATTCAATGCGGGAATGCGCATGCACGCAGAGGCGTCGGAGGGGCGATGGATTAAGTACCTAGCACAGCGCAAGCAGGCTGCAGTGCTACAGGCGCCATCTCGAAGCGGAGACGCTGATCCGAGGTCAAGCTTCGCCCGCCGGTTGCTGAGACGGGCTGGACGGTGGTCGTTGTTGAGAATGCAGACAGATGGTAGGTAGTAGGAGTAAGGTTGGCGATAGGCTCGTCTTTGACATCAGCCAGGCCGTGGTTGGTCCCTGTCTCAACACCCCAGCCCGCCGTTTCACCTGGGCTTCACTCCCCCTCGTCCCCAACTGCGCTTTCCGGCCTGCGAAGCGTCTGGCACCGCCTTCACCACCGCCCGGAAACACTCCTGTGTGAGAAGTTCTTCCAAACTTGCCTCCGCCCAGACGGCCTGCGTCGGACCTTCTCGTCCTTCGCGCCGGATCGAAGCTGCGCCTCGTCTGCAACAAACCCGTTTTCCCGTACCACTGTTTACGAGCCGAGGCTCCGCGCCCAAGTGGGTCTGCTGCTCGCTCCGAGACGAACCGAGTATCTGCAGCCTCCCCATCTCCTCGCCTCAGCGGACTGGAGTCCATGCGCATTCGTGCTGTGTTGAAGAGCTATGGCGTTCACTGCGGGCGCCGAGGAGGCCAAGCAAACGAATCCAAACAGGAAACACCATGCCAAGGACGTGTATATGGCGAGCATGGTGTTGAGCGATAAGCGAAATTGCACTCGAGCTGATCACCCGCGCTGCCGCCTGAGGCTCAATACCCGCCTAGCTTCTTCTCCAACCCTTGTGCAGCTCTTCCGCTGTCCCAGTTTACAATCTGACACAGCTGCGCCTCTTCCGCACACCTCATTCATGCGAACTCTCCACCAGTAGCAATCCGACTTCGGCGAACCCTGCCGTGGTTTCTTCATCGCGCCGAGGATGCTCACACCATCCTGCCCCTCTGAATGGCCCGCCCGCTAAACTTCCCACACTGGCCTCCCGCCTGAGACTGGAACACTCTGCTTCGAAACCCATCTGTGGAGATCTCGTCTGAATCTGGACACCATTGCCTCCCGCACCTGCGCTTCACCCATGCACCCACACCAGAGATCAGCGGGAAGAGCACGGCCTCCGCTTGCCATTCCGGGCCCGCTAGTCGCTCTCCATCCTGCCTCTACACCATTTACGGCACCTCGCGATGCTTACCTCTTTGGTCCCCGTCCCCTGGTGCCTCTTTGGTTCGTCGCTTGACGTCTCACCGGCCTCCATTTCTCACACCTTCTCCATCAGCCCCAGGCGCCACTGAAGACATCACCGCCCAGCCTAACCCTCCGTCTGTCCTTCCAGACAGCATGGCTTACCCCATCCATGGACCATCCGCTATAGCTAAGCTTTCGACATAAGCCTCCCAAGACCGGTCCACCGGGTATAAAGGCCTCATATCTTCTCCGCCGAGAGAAGCCATCATCAGCATCAACACTTCCCAGCTTCGCATCAGCTTCACTACTATCATTCTTGCGCAGGTCGCTTGTTCCACTCAACTTAATTCAATCATTAATAATACCTTCTCTCGAAGCCACTTCCAACCTCAAAACACCAAACCCACCCCCTCTACCACAATGCATTACTCGGCTGTTGTCCTTCTCGCTGCCCTGGTGGCTCAGTCCACCGCTCACGGTGTTGTCACTGAGATCCAGGGCGCCAACGGTGTGAACATGCCCGGTCTTTCCGGTAAGCTTCTTCGAAGACAACATTGGAAGCAACACTGACATGCTTCAGTCATCGACGGCACTCCTCGTGACTCTCCCAGCCCGGCATCCGGTGCTGAGGCTGACACCTCCATCATCCGTGATCGCGAGCTCGGCGGCAACAAGGCCAGTGCTCTCGGCCGCACTCAGGGTGGTGGTCCCGTCGATGCTGCCTCTGCTATCGCCAACTTCATGGGCAACGGCAACGCTGCCGCTGGTGGCGCCACTACGGCTAACAAGAAGCGTGGTCTTCTCGACAATCTACTTGGTGGCGGTAATGCTGGCGGTGCTGGCGGTGCGGGTGGTGCCGGCGGTGCTGCTGCTGATGGTGCAAAGACTCAGAAGGGTGCTGCTGAGAGCGGTGTCTCCAAGGCTGCTGGCACCGGAGCCTCCTCTGGCTTGCCGACCTGCAGCGACAACGGCGAGATCACCGTGACCTACCACCAGGTTAACCAGGACGGTGCCGGCCCCCTGACCGCGGACGTCGATCCCACTTCGGGTGGCACCGACCCCAACGCCTTCCAGAAGGCCCAGGTCACCCAGAACGTTCCTGGCGTTGCTCTGGGCCTGTCTGCTACCACCACTACCGACTTCCCCGTCAAGGTCCAGATGCCTCAGGGCATGACCTGCTCCGGCAGCGCTGGCGGTGCCAACAACGTCTGTGTCGCTCGTCTCCGCAACAACACTCCCGCAGGTAAGCATCACTTCCCTTCAGGACATCCACTCATGCACACGGCTAACATGTTTTCCTTCCAGGCCCCTTCGGTGGCTCTGTTGCCTTCACCCAGAGTGCTGCTGCCAAGAAGCGCGCCATCGAGTACAACCTCCGCAAGCGCCACTTCGCCCGCGGTACCCTCGGCAAGCTCTAAATGCAACGACGTATTGGATTCCAATTTCCTTCCAGTGAGGCAGTAATTGCTCTACTCTGACTCCGGGTAGTATTTCCTAGGTAATTGGAATTTGGTAATGCGAGTGGGCGTGCTGGGCGCGCGGCAAGAAAAAAGGGGTGTGGTGTTTGTTTAAGCATTCCTATTTGGATTTGGTCTTATTGTCTATTATCTTTTTTCTTCTTTTTTTTTTTATGATTTAGAAGCTGATGCAAGTAATGTTGTAACGGTCCTGTAAACTTAATCCCCACCTATACATTCTTTAAAATTATGGCGCGCTCGAGATGCTATTGTGAATTGAGTAGGAAGTCAGCTGACCCGTTCAGAACTCCACACGCTTTTCTCCCGCTGTGAGAATGGAATCTCTTTCGAGAAGACCGACGGACGATTAGCATCTTCGGGCTAAAGTATGTGAAATTGGTCCGATACTTGGACCCCTAGATTATTGACCCTGGAAGAACCAGAGCTGGCATGTCAAGGCTAATCTTCAATCCCCAACTGAGCGGTGAGTGGTAGCATTAAAATCAACGTTACAGCTCGACCGGTGTTGCTTTAAAGTTTTGCCTTCCCGCATTGATCGTTGGGCTATGTTCGTTTGGTTTCTCTTCCCTGCGCCTTTTCATTTATCTAACTTCTGTGACGTGCCCACCCACCGATCGCATGAATCTTGCGTTTCCCTCCTTCCCGTCCCGTTCGAGACCAACAGCCCATTTCCCTGCAGACTTCATTTCCCGCCAGACGCTCTGGAATGCTCGAAACAGGAAACCCCGCCAGGCGGCCGCGTCAACGGCGGACGCCATCCCCGTTGTTGCAGAAACACATCGAGGACCCTTTTCTTTTTAACTTCGAACATGCGCGTCACGGTAGGCGAAATCGCGGAGACACTTATATTGACATCTGTAAGGACTGCCATCTCATCTGCATGTTCCACGTTAGAATTCAGACCCTTCGTTGCCAGCAAGGAGAGAGACAAATGCAGACAGGGGTCCTCTACTACGGCAGACCCCGAGGGTGTTCCTTCGCCGTTCGAGTCGAGACAAACCTCCTCGGCTAAATACCTTTATTGACCCAACTTTTCACACCGCCGTCCATACTTTGGTACTCACGGCTCGCGGAACCGCTCGCGTTCTTTATGTACCTAACCAAGCCTACCGCGCCGTCTCTTCCCTTACTCGGGTCCTGGCTGGGAGAAGGGTTCCCCTGCTCGGCTCTCGGCAAGACCGGCGAGCAGCCTTTTTTTTTTTTCGTGGTAGCTTCTGCGCTTCCGTTCGCCCCTTTGCGAGATCATCGGGACGGCGCTTGTGCGTGCGCCAAAGGCCCGATCGATTTGTTGGAAAAGAACGTTTCCCTTGGCGCGGGCGGCCGCGGGGCAGGGACAGGCGGGTGCGGAAAGGCGGAGAAAGGTTGAAGGACGGAGATTGGATTGAGATTTCGATTCGGTGCCGCGCAGGGGTGCCAACGATGGTTCGGGATCGGAGGTTTTCTGTTGGTAGGGTCTTTTGGAAGTGGTGGTGGGATGAAATTTCCTACTGGCTCTTTTCGTCTTTAGCTTTATACGAGACAGCTCGGTTAGGAGGTGAAGAGTTTGGTACTTCTGCAGTGCGGAGCGATGGGTGTTCTGAACTTTAACGTGTTGTGGTAGTTATCGGAAGTTGTGGAGGGCCTCGAAGTGAACGATCCCCCGGATGTGAGTAGGCGAATTGACGATATGGGAGTCTTGAGTGCTTCGACTCCGCATAAGATGACTGGAAGCTGGCTGTGTTGTTGCTCAAGATTGCGAGAGAAGTTTGTTCTTTCAGTGTGGTGACAGTGCCGTTACCAATTGACATCCTGATTGCCGTGTCACTATTTCTCCTGACGAAGTGCAAGCTTCAGAGGCACAGTAGGGCTTTGTATCAGCAGCTGATCATTCACTGTGTTCTCCAGGGCCTCAGAAGCGGAGCGCGAGCCCAAAATTCAACATGCCCGTAGCATTGTACGCCTTAACGCATATGTTGTAGTTATTGTGCTACACGCGTAGCATATAGGCATGGATGATCCGACTGTGGGAGACACTGAGGTCGAGAGGGACAAGGGATGGGTTCCGGGAAGGCGAGCAGCTGTAAGAGCCAGGAAATAGACTTCACAATGATACGCAACATTCAAGGAGGGCGGCCCGTGGCACTGAGACTGAAATGGAAAGACCCGACAGGACTGCATTCCAGTGTTAGCAGCACACACTTGTCTATGTGAAATGGAGGTGTCAGCTAAAGTTCGACCAGTGCAGAGAGTGACGGTACCGCGTCCGGTCAAAATGCTGAGATTTCTCCTGACATGTTTGCTACTGACGATTCGGCGCTCTACAGCGCCCACTGGTGTGGCATGAGAGCGGCGCTGGCCGGAAGGCAATGACAAGCAACGGTGTGGAGTCTAGGAACAAGCAAGAGCGCTGAGCGGCAGCATCCAGCAGACGGTGCAAGCCCATCTGACCCTCAGAACCCGTTCCTTATGGTGTGACGCACTCACAGCCGCATCGACGATGGCACCCTACCATCCATCGCTCGTATCAGCCTCCCGCAGCGCCTCCCAGGAATCACACGATGCCCAGGGCAAACCCGACGCGCCGACCTGACCGGCGGGCGGTGCGGTGCGGCCGTCCAACAACAGAAAGAACGTACGATTTTCCCCTAACCGAACCAACGGACGAAGCGGCCGGTATGAGCGCACCCCTCACCAAAGAAAGCAAAGCTGTTTGAGCGCAGCCCCCAGTCCGGCCGATCCCCGATCTCCCACCCCGTCATTTGGGGTCACCGCACGTGTTTGCCCGCCCGCCTGTCCATGCCACGCGAGTAATTTACTACGGGGCCCGGGGAGGGGAGCAGCGAAATCACAGACGATAAAGACGTCAGATTCTTAAACCCGAACACCGAAAAAAATATATCAAGATCTACGTAATTCGCCGGTCGTCATGTCCTTGCAACGGACGGCGGGCAATGCATGCCCTTCTTGTTTCACTCTTTGCCCTCGGATGTTACAAGGCGAGAAAGCCAACTCTCGACACAGCTTATAACTAATCGATATGTGTGCTTATAAAGAACGCGCAGGCTGGACGCGCGCGCGAGTCATGCTTGGGAAAAACCGTGGGAGGAACAACCGGCCGGCCGGCCGGTCGGTGCCTTGCAGCATGCTGGCCGCCTTAAACCCCATCTCTTTTCTGTTCCTTCCTCTTGCTCAGCCAGCCAGAGACAAATCCGCAACCGGCGCGTGTCGGCACGAAGGTTCCGACCGAAGCAAGCGCGATCCATCGCCCATCAGCCGGTCGCTCCCGCGGCGGGCGAACGCTGAAAATTGTGGGCTCGACGGGGGCGGGCAGCCCTCGCGCTATGCCCCGCCGGGGCTAGCAGGCAGCAGGGAGCGAGCGAGGCTGGGCGCGCGGTGGGAACGGCATCGGACGAATGAGAAAGGGAAGATCTGGCGGGCCAATGAGGCCGCGTCGGATCCCGATCCTGGGAGATGATGATGGGGTAGCAGGGGGGGCGTTTCGGTTTGGTGTGCACTGCTTGCCTTGCCCTTTCCCCAATAGTCTTTTTTCTCTTCTCTTCTCTCGCGCTTTGCGTCATCGCTGGGCTTCCTGGCTGCTAGGCCGCAAAAGGGACGACCAAGGGAAGAATGCGCATCGCCGGCGTGTGCAAGCGCGGAGTAGTGTATGGAGGCTAAGCAAGAACAACGTCGGCGGACGAGGGGCGCGGAAATAAAAAAAAATGCGGCTAAGTAGCCCAATCGGGCGACTTGCGAGCTACCAGGGAAAATAAAAAAATGGGGAAAAGACGACGTCTCACAAAAGAAAAGAAGATGAGCAAAAGAACAGAGCGTGTGGAATGGAAAATGCTAGTGAGCGGCGACGCTCTCTCTCTCTCTCTCTCTCTCTCTCTCTCTCTGTCTCCCGTGACAAGTGTTTCCCTTCTGGGATAATGCTATCGGCTGTCCGCACGACGAGACAGCGTTGCCCCACGGCGACGTGCAGCAAGGCAGCCGGCCGGCCATACTCGGTTAGTATACATAACGCAACAGTGTTACATCCCGGATACCTGGCTCCACTGTCTATGGAGAGAAGGGCGGACCGAGACGGGCACGCGCGGAGAATTTGAAGAGAAAAAGAAAATAGTTGGAGCGTGGCAGTCGGCGTACGTGCGGGCCCGAGCAGCTGTCCCCGACATGCCTTCGCGGTTCGCTTTCCATAGGTGGTCGGTGAGGCGCTTGAAGCATGTAGCCTACACCTACATGTCATGCAGGTAGCCGCCCGCAATTGTGTTTCTTGCCTATACGGGGTACGCTACTGTTATCCAAAAAGGAGGGGAGCAAACAAAACGGGCCGAGGAAAAGCACATCTAGTATGCCCGTTGTTTTGGATGGTCATCGATTAGCTGCATCTCTGACAAGCAGGAAGCCTCTTACATGCTCTTACCCGCTTGTCCAACAACGGCAACATGGTGCGGCGAAACATGCCCCCCTTGCCCGCTTTCACCGAGTCCATTTCCCCGGAGGAAGACAGCAGACGCATAAACAACAAGCTTTTACTCATGATACGCCGTACCCACACCGTTTGCGGCCCCCAGAGTTGACGCAAGTGACGAGTGAGCAGGCAAAAAAAAAAAAGCCCCCAAGCCAGTCCCGCTGCGACGCGCCGGTCCGCCTGGATGACAGGCACCGACAGTCCGGTAACAGGGACTCGGAGGAGCAGGGCTAAAGGGAGGGGGGGGGGGGGGGGGGGGGGGGGGGGGCAGTCAAAGGAACAGACAGGCCTGCGACAATATGGCGGGGGCTCCTGGTAGCAAGTCCAGATTCGGCGACAGGAGCTCCAAAAGAGAGACATTCAACACTTCCGCTGACTCTTGCCCTGGACCACTTGCGAAAGGCCAGAGAGGGAGACGCAGCGGCACCCGGGTGCTTCTTGTCCCGGTCCCAGGGACTGAGAGCGCCGCCGGGAAAGGGAAGACGAAGAGGGAGAGGCAGGAAGAAAAAGCAAAGTGAAGTCGCAACACGCAGGCCTGAGCGCCAGGCGCCTCCAGGCTCTGGCGATCCTCTAGCCCGGATCGGACCCACAAAGTCGAAAGGGTCATGCATGAGAGGAGGGGGGAGCAAAGAGATTTCGAGAGGGCAGAAGTGTAAGAGAAGGATGAGATGCAAGCGGGTCCAGAACCAGCCCAGGTTTGGAAGAACAGCGCGCTTCCCCATAGATCGCTCGATCTTGATCATAGCTGGCAGGGAAAAATCATGCTAGAAATCATGTCATGGGAGGTCAGAGAGGTAAGGGTCCTTTGCTTTTTCCTCCCGCCTTTTCGAGGCATTCAGGCGACAAGCCGCGGAGGGATGAACGACAAGGCGGTGGCAGTGTCGGCTTGCGAGGCTGAAGGGGTCCTAAGTGCCGCAGCGTATCAGAGACGGCCGATCGGCGGGGGGAAGAGCGGAACGGCGGCAGTTGGTAGGGATCGCGAGCGGCAGGTAGCGGGGCGCATGGTCCGCGGCTGTAGTAGGAGGCCCAGGCGGTGGCGGCGGCGGCGGCGCTGCAGCGGACGGGCGGACGGACGGGGCGGGCGAGGCAAGTGATGAGTGCTGCTTTCTGGTTCCTGGCAGCACTGCGCCGGCGTCCTTGTCAAGCATTGGTCTGGATGGCACTTCCGGTCTCTCATGCAGCCACGGAATCAGTTTAAGCCAAGACCCGCCGCGCATCCCGGCGGGTCAGGCCGTTTAGAAGTAAATGATGACGCGGTCCAATGGGGGGAGTCTTCTTCAGTTGTTCCATTTGACATGCTTCATTTTTTTCCCCTGATACAGCGCCTACGGCAAAATAGAGTATGTTAGAAGAATAGAAGAGGCAATGCCTCAGTAGGTTCAATAAAGTCGTACAAGAAAAGTTGAAGACGCTCTCCGTAAAACAAGCCCAATTCCCTAACAGGAACACTCGTGTCCCCCAAACGCCGATGCCGAAACACATAGACTCCTGGGGCTGGGAGTGGCCTAACAGCCGCCCATGCCATGCACGCGTTCGCATAAATGAAAGACAAACTCTAGGGCTGGCAAGACCAAGGGAAAAGACTGCAGCGCATGGAGAGCGCACATGCAGAAAAGCCGTTGCAGCGAGCCAATACCCGCATCCCTGGGTCCAAAGTCGAAGCAGAAGAAACCGAAAACTGGAAAGACAAGCGAGTCCTGCCGTGTCCCGTACCATGAACCTTGCTGAAAAGCAACCTGATGACAATTCCACCTCGTCGGTATGCAAAGGAAAATGCAGGGGAAAAGACCAACAGAAGAGCCGACCGGAATTGAGGACGAGACGATGAGACAGCGTGAGGAAATAAGGCATGCGTGCGGGCGAGAAAGAAAAATAAGGGTCTCTGACAGGGCCAGCCGAGCGGCGCCCGGATTCGCCTTCCGACAGCGACGCAAATCGCAAAAATAGCTGTGAATCTGTCGTTTGCCCGGACCATATGACGCACAGCCCGAAGATCTCCTAGAAGAGACAAAATGCAGGTTATTTCTTCCCTGGACAACCCGGCGCCGCCCCATTCTCCCCGAACGCTGTGAAACGCGCAATCTCCTGAATGAGAATGCCCTTGATCGCCCTGGCGCCGATTCACTTTTGCCGGAAACAAAGAAGTAGGCATACATATCGAAAAGATGCGAGGTTTATGTGAAGTTTTGTGTTGGCCAAAGGACTCCCGGCTGCGTGGGAATAAGCAATGTCGTGCTGTCCGAAAAGCGTTGTGATCTACGAGTCTCACGTCCCGATGCGGTAGCGTCTCCGGGTATGCAGGTTTTCCTTGCTGAATTCACCAAGACCGCTCTCACGCCGGCGGTGATCCTGGGCCGAGCGACTTGGGTCGCAAGTTGGAACTGCCGATGGGCGCTTTGTTCGCGCCCATCTTTCGTGTGAGTTTGGCGTAATCTAGAGCACATCAGCATATGTTCAACTCGCTATAAAGGCAGCGACTGTGAAACTTACGGAGACCGCAGGCGTTGCACAAGGTACGTGCACCGTCTGGACCTCTCCGCCATTCTGGGGTTTCCGCCCGGTTGCAACTGTGACAACGACCCGGGGGCGCCGCTCGCTGCGAGACATGTCAGCTTTTGCCATCACACTCGACCGGTCTCAGGAAAATACGCACCCCTCTCCGCTTCTTCGGGTCAGACCCAGCGAAGCCACCACCACCCTTTGGATCCTCTCCATACGGGTTGTGGGATTCCTCGGGTTCGTAGCCGTTTGTCGTTTTGTACCGCGGGTCTTGTGCTTGCTCGGCCATGTGGGCTTGTTGCGTCGTTAGAACTACCTCGCGAATTCGCGCCAGAGAATCGACAATCCGTTGACCCTGCTTCATCAGATCGTCGACTTCGCCGATAGTGGGCGTAGAGCCGGGCACCGGACCGGTCCGTTGGGCCTGGTGGGCTCGCTGGCCGTAAATTCTCAGGAAATCATTCAAGCGCCCACTTCCTTCCGCAATCTGTTTTCTTTTAGTAATTATCCCAGAAGATTGGTTCGTTGTAATAACTTACCTCATTGAGGGATGCTTCAAAATCAAAATTATCGAGATGACGTTTGACAGACTCGCCGTAAAGCGCGGGCCCCGCATGTCTACCTGCTCTTTTATTCTCTTCTGCACGCCTTACCTCAGCTCCATCCGATCTCCACGTGGGTGGGTAGCCGGCAGGTGCTGAATAGGCTGGAGCTGATTGAGGAGGATATGGAGGGTTGCCTTGACTTGGCGGAGGGGGAGGAGGCGGAGCACCATATGGATATGCGCCAGGCGGATAGGGATTATAACCAAAAGGTTGTTGTTGCGGTTGCACTGGCCCAGCTTGATGAGAATTCTGCTCATAAGCTGGGGACTGTTGTTGTTGCGAGTAGGGATAACCGGCGCTAAACGAGGAAGGTCTGGAGTTGCTAACAGGAGAATGCTCGGTCCGGAGCGGATGCAACGTTGGTAATTTGGGATTGTGAGTTGCCGGTAATGTTGGTCTTGGTGGGTCCTGTGGCGGCTGGGAGTACGGTGGGATCTGAGGTGGCGGCTTCATGTATGGACTGCGTTCTATTTGCTGCGGATAGGATGCCGGCGAGTCCTTATTTGAAAAGTCCTGAGAGTAGTGCCTCCTGGGGAGATCTGGATGCGAGGTTGCAGAAGGCGGAGGAGGCTGGAAATATTGAGAGGCAGGCGGCGGAGGAGCCGTGGAAGACGGATGAGGAGGATACGGCATTGGTTGTTCAGATGCCAGAGCTTCGTGGATTGAGGGTAATGACTGCCTCGCAGGAGGCTTCTGTTCCTTCTCGTCTCCCGATGTGCGGCGGGACTCCGGGGGAGAAATGAGACCTGCTAGGCTTGCTGGCGGTGCGCTGGCAGCAGGCGCGTGATGGCTGCTGTAGGGCGGGGGAGGGTTTGAGTAGGGAAACGACGGGCTAACCATAGCCGCGGCGGAATGTTTTCGCTGGAAATCCGTGTCGTCTCTTCTATTCTTCTCAACCTCTATGGAAGATATTGAGGGCAAAACGGCGCTAGCAGCAGGTCAGCAAGACTGTCGTCCACACAAATGGCGGGGCGTCGCAACAAACACGAACCTCTGCCGACTGCCGGCTTCCATAGCTTCCATACAGGAAGGCGGCGTGATCGTGTTGATACGCTACCAGGCGTCCAGCGGAGACACCGGAGCTCGATCGCGGACTTGGTTGTGTTGCCCGGCGGCTGTACGTTCCCGCGAACGCGCGACAGCCACGGCACGAGAGACGGTTGGCGCTGGCCTTAGCTCGTCCGTCACTCTTGCGCTGGCGGTGATGTAAGAGCTATTGCAGCGTGCAGCGTTGCCGGCTGGCGAACGCCGTCGGAGTCGTCCTTTGCGGGCGGGTGCTGGCGGCGGGGGATGCAGCTGGAACAGGCGAGAAGAGAGCCGGGCGTGAAGAAGACGGCCTGACGTAAGTCGCGACGGTGCAACACTGAGAGGTTTGCTCTCCAATGGCGGCCGGCTAGCGCGAGGCTGCGACGGGCAGGTTTGGCGTAATGTCTGGGTTTGGCAGCGAGGGCGAGGGCGAGCGCGAGCGCGGCGCACACACAGACAGACAGACACACGATATACGTAGGGCGTGTGGGCGTTGTGGTGGTGGAAGGATCCCGTGATCGTGCGGGTGGGAGCGAGGGCAGCAGTTTTAATGGGGTGCTGCTGCAAAGGGCACTATGGGCGGGAGGCGCTGGGATGGGTGACAAGAGGGGAAGACGGGGATATCTAGCTAGTAGATGGCAGCGGCAGACGTAGATGCGATCGGAGATGACCCGCAAAGCAGCAGGGCAGGGACTGGACTTGGACGGGAGTCGTATCGCTGCCCGTGGAGCGTGGACGGCGGCAGGCACCCTGGCCGCGTGCGCTGGAGGCCGTTAGACTGCTGCTAATCGGATCTGTGCTGCGCAGGCCGGCCGGCCCTTGCAAAGCTTATGGGCGCGGGCGGGCAGGCGACCAGGAGGGAGCAAGAATAAAACGCCCAGCCGGTGGTGGCAGTGGATGTGCTCAGATTCGCCCCCGCCAAGCGCCGCGAGCAAGATCAGCGCGCAGAGCAGGATCTGGCTGCCCGAGACACGAGACACGGCCTTCTTCAGCGCGGCAGGGCCAGCGGCGCGTCACGGCGTCACCATCCAGGTCGACATCATCACGATCTGGCTCCCCAGCAGCCGCGGCCGTCGCGCGGCCGGCGCGCAGGGCTGGTTTTCACAACGAGTGCCCCTTTCTCCACGCCCGCCTACCGCACACGCTCGCGCACCAGCGCTCGCGCCAGCGCGCGTTGTCCAGCGACAGCACACGCGCCGTCACCGGCACCGGCACTGCGCACTATCCGCTCCACGCAGCACCGCGACTGCCGCGCACCCCTTCTTCTGCTGGGTCTGCTGAGATGCGAGGCAGGTGAGCGGCGTGCGGGCCCGGCGCCGTGGGACGAATCAATCAGTGGAGGCCGCCCACCTCGGCCGATCGAGATCTGTCGCGGCAGAGCTAAGCCGCTCCCTGCGTGCATGCCAGCAGCACGGCGGCGGCGAAGGCGGAGGCGGCGGTAGGCAGGACAGCAAAGGCAAGTGCCGTGATCGCGCTACTGCTGGGTGTGGCAGCGTCTCCCAGATGCGATGCGATGCGATGCGCTGCCGAGATCTGAGCATGAATCATCCGAGCGCAGCGGGGCGTGACGCTGACGATGCCGATGAGCGCTTGCTCCTGCGCGTGCTCCGGCCGCAACGCAGCGAGCGCACATCAGGCCACACGACAGCTTGGGCCACGCCCGATTGGCCCCTAGCTTCGCGGCTTCAACTTTCAAGCGAGTCCACGTTGCGGGCGTGCTACACAGGCCCACCTGCCCCAACGCTCCGGCCACAAAGCAGCTGCTAGCGTGCTGCGACCCGCTGTCATCGCGCCTGCACAGTCGTGCCTGCCAGCCTGCCCGCCAGCTGAGCGGCCGGAAACGCCATAACGGCGTCACAGATTGACGCGATCCAGGCGTGTCGCTCACCGGATCCACGCTGTCGGCAACGTTCCTGGGCCATCACACCTCCACCCTTCACCCCCATCACCACCACCGCCGCCGCCGCCATCATCGTCCCGAGGCGGCGCGCGCGAGGCGCCTGCTCGGCGGCGGAGGCGAGTGGCTGCCGGACAGTGGCTTGCTCCGTGCCTGCTGCCGGCGCTACGCTGAGAATCGATCCGCGCTATGGTGCATTCTTTTTCGAGATCAGATCCCGGCGTGCTGGCGGATAGATACCCGTTATCGTGTCACGCTTTGCCTATTCAGATGCGAGGCTCACCGTGGCCGCAATATTGGACGCACCGCCGCCCTGCATGCCGTCGGCCGGCCACATATGCACGATCCGACGCGACCAAGATTGGCTCACCCTCCCCCAAGGCGATCTGCGTCAGCTCTCAGTCCTACCAGCTTCCAGAGCTGATCTTCACGCCCGGGTTTCACTCGATCTCCTTTGGGCGGCCTTGCAGCCCAAGCCACTGCTCCATCACGCGCGCCCCAAGCTGAGTATCCTCAAATCTTACTCCTAATACCCACCGCCGCCCCCTCGCCGGCTATTTTGCGCAGCATGTGATGGCCGCGGCCGGCTCGACCCTTCCCGCTCAGACGCCGGCATTAGAAACGTCAAATGTTTTGGAATTCTTCGACCAATGCGAAGTGCAGTGGCGCGACTCAGCGCGCAGACCCTGAATAAATCTCCAGGCTAGCCGCAAGCAGCTACTGCCATCACCTCTTGCATCCGATGCGATCGTTCATCTGGCAATTGTCGCCGAGGGTTGCTTGCTGCCTCCTGTCCGACCATGCTGTGCACCCCCAGCCCCGCAGCAATCGTCTTGACGGCGCAAGCTCGGCTAGAGCCACTTGGCTCCTTCCCAGCGGCACGGCGCGGCCAGTGTGGATGGCAGACGGGCAGCAGGCAACGGGCGGGAGGCGAAAGGGGCCTGGCTGCAGCGCGCTGAATCGAGTGCCTGTCTTGCATGGCTTGGGAGCTGCACCGGCGAAGGCGCCCTAGCCGAGCCTCTGCGGGAAACCCTGCAAATCACCCAGCTTGCCGTTTTGGACGCTGACACTGTCGCCCTGTTGCAGATCCCCGCATTCGGAGGTGGTTCGCCCGTTTAGGTCGGTGCCAGGCACTCAGGCCGCCGCTCTCCGCTCCCCAACCTTCAGTCCAGCGCAACTGCCGCATTCCAAGGGTTCTGCGCTAGCGAGCACCGTTGAGCCTTTTCCGGTCGCCATAAACTCTTGATCGGTGCCGCTAGGGCCGCGGCAGGGCGCTTTTTTCCTCAAAAGAGTTTGGCCAGCTGGGCCGTCCTCCCAGCGTCGCTCATCGCCGAAACACGCCCGACGATCTTCATCCGCCTGCGAGAATGGGCTCACTGTTTTCGCTCAGCGCGAATGCTTGTCCTGGCCCCAGAGAACGTGGCGGTAAGGTGCAGCCGGAGCCAATGGAGGGCTCTCGACGTCATCAGGGACCAGATCTCGAACCTTGAAGCCCCTGACGGCGCCAACATCTGTCGGGTTTGCGGCAGCACCTGCCAGATGTCGCCCCATTATCATTACTCAGTGATCCAGCACATGCCAACCACATCCCGGGTCTGGCTCAATCTATCGAAAGGCTGACGGTCTTAAGGTTGTTCTTGCTTGCGTTCCTCATCTTCGGGTCCATCGCAAATCGACATTGGAACAAGGCTCTTCCCTGCTGCATCGCCGACTCCTCATAAGCTTACTGCTTAGGGCGCGGCCATGACACATGCACGGGCAGCGAACGTCCTGGCCGTGGCCCACACTCTCCTATTGCCTATAGCGTCCGTCTTTTATCGTCCAGGCTCCCGGCCTTGTCTCAAATTCTGAATGGCTCCTCGTGCGTCAAATTCAGCGACGCAATTCCGGCTCTGCCTATCTTCATCGTCCGATATGGAACAGGTGTCGCCGATGTGTGTTTCTCGCTGCCCGTTTCGGCTTTCGTGGAGCCACCGTGTCGAGTGGCCAACTTCACCAGCGTGTCGGCGTTATAGCCACCTGTCAGACGGCCCGCTTTGGCACCGTCCTTGTCGTTGGTTTTCTGCCGGAATAGAGACGATGCGCGCTGTGTTTCTCCCGTCCACGCCAAGTTGTAATGCCCAACGCAAATTGGGAACAGGCAAACCATGTTCAAGGCGTGCGCCTCTGCCGCTCAGGCACATTGAACTCTATCTCAACAATAAAGCCGGCATTAATGCGTGCGCGCCCTCAGGCGGCCTCAATGACGCTGGCCCCCTTCACCAAGACGCCCGTCCGGCGGATCCGGGGGAAACCCCTGACGAATCGCGGAAGCCTTTCCGATCCGCTCGATCCGCCTTGCAAGGTCAAATGGCGCATCTTGTTGGAAGACCATCCATCACCCTTCTGCTGGGCCCGTTCCGAGCCCTGTCTCGCTGCGACTTGCGCTCCAAGCACGTCGCGTCGGCGCGCCCGTCAGATACGGGATCTGGGGCTGGAGCACAACCGACCGAGACGCCTCGACTCGATCCCAGATCCACCGCTCAATCTCTATGCAACGCTCGATTAAAGCGTGGAACCACATACTCAAGCAGATACGCCGACCAACGAACCGCCGGCATAACGCAGGACTACGCGCGGCCGAGTCTGCGGTCCGCGAATTCTGGAGTACGAGTGCTGACAGGCATGCGAGTAAGGCGATGCTGCCGCAGATTGCCGCTTGGAATTCAATCGGTCGATATGCACTAGCGAAGCTTCACGTGGGTTCCATGCGCCACCAACCAGCAGCTGCCCCGTCCAACCAACTACAAACCTATGTCATCTGTTCTCACGAGTCACACTAGATGTATGTTACAACGGCGCTACAGCATGATCCATCTGGGGAAGCTTTGGCTTGCTCTGCGCCGCCATGCGCCCTCTTCATGTCATCCACGCCGCTTTCCGCTGCCAATTATCCGAGTGGCTGTTGCGCAGTAGCCTCAGCTGCGCAAATCGGCAGGTTTTCTTTGGGGACACCATCTCTCGATCGTTCCACGCACGGTCTGCTGCCGCCGCTCCTGGGCTTGCATCTCACGTGGCCGCCGAAGGCAGAAGAACGGCTGGAGACATGCTGTGATCCACCCATGCCTTCCGTGGCTGCAGGTCGAGTATTACAACCCTCGCAGCAACCACCGGTCGATGCCTTGAACGTACGTCCGTATAGCTCAGATTCAATCTCTGCGATTGGAGCATTACGCACGTGTCTTTGATGCATCTGCCCGGCTTTTACATCTTTCCCAGGCTTGTGGTACCATCAACGGCGCTTTACGCGAGATCACCACCCACATGCTTGTAGTTCTGTTTTCTGAACTTTGACCGAGATAACACCCTCCCACAGCATTTCAAGATATTGTTCAGAATCAGCCCACTGGATGCAGGAAATCTCATGACCGAGCCGGCTCGCCGTCACATCCTCGTTCCCTGGCGACAGCAGACAGCAAATTGCCGACCGAGTAAGATACGGCACTCCACCGCCGACAGTTTTCGTGGACGCCGTCAGCGCAGGCCTCGGGCTTAGAAGAGCTCACGCCCATGTTTGCATACGTATAGCAATCCGACCGGAAGCAAAGGACCGTTCCCAGCGGCACGACAGCGAATCAACCGGGCGAATGCCACCTTTGGGGGGCCAATCCTGCCGTAACGGATGCGCAGATGGCACCAGAACTGGAAGCAGATACTGGAATGAGATAGATCTCATCTCTGCATGCTTCCCTGTCTCCGTCACCTGCTTGCCCGCTCCTTCCGTCGCCAACCTGCAAATGTGTGGCGAGGAACGCCTTCCCTGCCACGTGTCGTCCCGAAGTGAGACAATGGCCGGCCAACGGTTGAGGTTCGTGTCCGTCTGGGGATATTTCCAACGGTGCGGCTCGTGGGAAGCGAAAGGAAGGCAGGAGGCTGTATGAGGGCGCAGGTCTTATTGCAGCTGCGGTTGGCGGCACGCAGAGCGCGGCAACAGGCTGTCAAACACGCACTCTCCCGAGTTAGGCGCCAGGCGCATATGTGCTATGTACCTACAACATGTAGGGTATATTGCTGTGCGTCTTGTCCTGCCCACGGCGACGATGCGGTTGGTAGCAGCGAGCCACACGACAAACGCAAGGTAAGAGACGCATGTATGGAAAGCAATGGTTCATTCTCAGCTAATCGTTTTGGTGTAACCGCACTTTCGGCTGGTGCTTATTACAAATATTTCCTTGCACGCCTCGTGGGCGTCATCGGGCTGGCTATCCGGAAGAGCACGGGAGCGCAGGTTCGGATTCCGATATATGGCTTCACCGCCTCCCCCTCTCTTGTTCGGAGCAGAGTTTTAAAGACATCACTTTTCGATTGCTTCCCAATTGGAGTAATTTTGCGCGGCGCCTGTCTATGCTCGCGCTGTACGCTATGACGCAGAGACGAGTGAAATGTGCATGAACGGAAACGTCGTCACATATTCCGAAGGACCGATTAAACGCTCATATCGTAAAGGATTGTTATACAGCCAGGGCCAATGTCTCTGAACTCGGAATGATTCACAATAGGATGAAAACAAGATCATAGTCCGCGTAGCGGTGTGTTAGAGGTTACGCAGAGGCAATCTGTGAGAAGATTGAACAGAGTCATTTGCAGTACAAGATGGGGAGTAACAAGCCACTCCGTTTCTTTCTCCTGACCACCGGATGCCCATTACCTATCCGACCCGAGGAAGTGGCTCGAGAGTCATTGGACCGTTTTCCTAATTGAGCTTTTGACATCGTCGGATTTTTTTCTCCAGGCTCCACATACGAGCCCGCCCCAAATCTCGTTGCCCTACAAGGGAGCAGTGGCCACGCCGTTGTGGCCAACGCAGGGACTTGGGATAGAACAAGTTCACTTACCAGTCGGTCGGGTCGTGTCCCGCTATTCATGAGATCCCGATTCCGCGGCGGAGGGGTGCTGATGAGGGAGATGCGAGATGGCCAGACGGTTTGTGGCCGGTGCTGCGCCGCACCCACGCTGACGTGGTAAGGCTCAGCAACCTTCCCACATCTGCAGACCCACCCGCAGCGAAAATCTCGAGGACGCTCATGACAGAAGGAATGTGTTAGTTGGCGCGGATTGCTCATTTGACAGCCTATGCGTGAGAGAAAAAAGCCGACGCGGTTCCTGCCTCTACCCACAACGAGCACAGCTTCTGACGGCCATTCCTGCGAGATGACGGCGAAGCGCCCTTCTCTCGGCCTTTGGTGGCTCTGACGTCCGTTGGAACCGCGCCGTGATCGTACGTAACTCGCACATGAAAGGCCGCGGGCCGGCGTGCAGTGGGAGGACTAGTCCGGAAGAATCAAGAAAAAGACTTGTTCGGCGAGCAAATCGGTCACACATGCTATAACTTCAGGCCATTATACTCTACGAGCATGGAGAGCTGGTTTCCCTTCGCCCGGATGAGCGTTGCGTGCATGACAGCAGTGGATCCGAGATGCAAAAAGTCGGGGCAGCACGATGGACGCCTTCAACGGCGGCGCGTATTTTGGCGTGCGTTGGTCGGGGGGGCTTCAACGAGGCTTTCAATGCCCGCTCGGGGCGGCGTCGCCGTGGGCAGGCGTGATAAATGGTAAGGTACGAGTTGATCGCTTCTGAACCGAGCAGGAGAGCATCGTGTCACTTTGGCTCTAGGAACTTCTGGCAGGGTAAGCGGAAGCGGTTCTCCACTGCAGATCGAACGGTGCAGGACTCGGCGAGATAGAAGATCATCAGTCGTCGTCCAGGCATGTCGTGCGCTGCTGTCATGATGCGTCAGTCGACAGCGAGGCTGAACTTCCCAGCAGGGTTTGGTTTAGGGGGCGCGGTGGTGAGGTCTGACACGGCCGTCGAGCGAGCAGCAGTGGGGGGTCGAATCGACTCACGACAGCAGTGGCTTGAGTGGCATGAGGACGGCGCTGAGCCTCGCGGGCGGAAGCGGGCTGCTTTTGTATGCTGCGTCCGGCGCGGTGCCACGGCGACGCAAGGCAATGGTGGTGCACGCAGGCGCGCGAGTGGCGACTCTCATCTACATGCGACAGGCATCACCAGACTTGGGCACTGCAGGGCTGCCGTAGCGGAGCGGAGCCGGCGCGTTCGCGGAGCGTTCGAGAAGATTGATTGCAGCGAGAGGCTTGTTGCGGCTCCGGCAGCGCTGGACTGGATTGAGAATGAGCAGTCAGTCAATCGGCGGCGGCGGCCGGCCGGGCCCTGTGAGAGGCGTGGCTCCAGGCAGCCTAATCTGCGCCCCGGCCGCCAGCCGACAGCCTGTGCCTGGCACCAGTCCGCTCCGCCGCGCCCAGGTGCACCGCCATCTCGCAGGCTAACTACCGCTGTGTCGCGCAGCGCAGCGCGGTGCGATGGCTGCTCGCACCGCCCGCTCCAGACTTCGAGAAGCCGTTCCGTCGCGGCGCGGGCTTGAATGGGAGTGGGTGTGGCTGCTGTGCTCGCCAGGCGCTGAGAAAGGCAAAGCCTAATGCGCGTAACCCTTGGCCGGCGCAGGCGCCACCGAGCAGGTGGTCTGATTATCCGACCTCCATCATACGACTTTCCTCTTCTCTCCTCAATCATCGCTCCCAACGGCGCAGGCGACACGCTTTCCCCTGCGCTTCCCACCAGTCCCAGCGCGCATTCTCGATCGAACCCTGGCCCACGCCGGCCCTTTGCGCACCGGCACTCGTTCCGCGACACAGTTTCCCGTGAGTGCAGCCCCCGGTTGTATCGTGAACCCTGGCCTTGCGATGGAGACGTCTGACCGACCGCTGACTCTGCTGCGCGCCAGGCTCCGACCCTCTCCGCATCTCGCTGCCGCCAGCCGTCAGCTCATGTCATGTCGTGACCCTGATCTTTCTATCTTTTGGTAAGACCTCTGTTTGGCAGCTCTCTCTTTCAGCCTCATCTCCACTGGCTCGCACCTGCCCTGCGCCCACCAAACCCTCTTCCCCCCCCCCGCGGCGCGAGCCAGCCACGCTCTGAACTCCCTCAGCATGGCTTCGAACGAGCTGAACGGCGCTCTAGATGACGCGCTGGCGCTCGAAAAGGTCGCCGTATGTCTTTCTGCTGTAGAGCAGCAATTTGCAATGTATCTTGGGTGCTGTAGGCGGGGCTAACCGCCGGATCGGCGTCGCAGGTTGGACCTTACTGCGTGTTCGACGACTTCAGACCTACCACGAGCCCGTCGGACGAGCAATCGCGTCCCACCACCCCGATAGAGTCGCGGGTCAACATGGAAGATCCGATGATGTCTACTGAATTCCCTTTTGGCGCCGGCGCCCGCGCCCCGTGGCTAGGATCTGGTGCCGAGGACCTGTCGCTGGTGGGATCTGGCGATTCGTTCCCGCAGAGCAACTGGGAGGAGTGGATGCGCTGGGACCCCAACGCCCAAACTCAGAACCCTCCCTCGCAGGATATAGACGGCTCAGGTCCCGTCCACTTCCTCAAGCCCGAAGCAAAGTCCCCCCACGACACCCACTCATTGACGCCGAGTGGTCTGCCCCGACCGCAGATGAACAACATCCCCTTTACCTTCGGAGAAGGTGTCGAGAACCCTCCAGCTTTCCACTTCAACCACAACAACTCTCCCTCCATCACCGAGCCGCAGCAGCAGAACACTTCCTATTTCACCTCCGACAATCCTGTATGGAACAACAATCAGGCCCTAGATCAGCCCGACAGCGGTCTGTTCTCGCCACTCTCTATCGACCAACAACAAATGCAGTCCCACTCCGCGCCCCAGCCGCCTCAATCAACACCATCGCTCCATCACAGCCCTAGCTCAGTCAACTCCGGACCGGATCCGAAGACGAGTTCTTCGTCACAGCAGTCGTCACCCGAACCCGTATCAAGTACCTCCAACAAGAAGCGCAAGTCGTCGACTGAGGATGACAGCAGCAACGACCAGAAGTCGAATAAGCAGCCTCCCATCAAGAAGACCGCACATAACATGATTGAAAAGCGATATCGGACGAACCTCAACGACAAGATCGCCGCACTTCGTGACAGCGTCCCCAGCCTTCGAGTCATGTCACGGGCAAATAACGGCAACGGCGAGGAAGAGGATGATCCTGAAGATCTCGAGGGATTGACGCCTGCTCATAAGCTGAACAAAGCGACCGTACTCTCCAAGGCGACCGAATACATCCGTCATCTGGAGAAGCGGAACAAGCGTCTCAATGAGGAGGTCGACGCCCTCAAGGCGCGTCTGGAATCGTACGACAAATTCGCCATGATGACTCCCAATCCCATGGCGAACGCGGTCGGCACTCCAGATGGAATGCGATACCAGGAAGATCCGTTTTCTGCTGCTGCAACTCGTGGGCAACCCGTCTCCCAGGCCCAGGGAATGATACCGGTGCCTGAGAATATTACGAATCTTCAAGCAATGGCGTCGCAGCAACATTATGCAAGCCAACAGAACGGCTACCCCGTCTACACAACTGCACCCGGAAGGCCCGGAATGCAAAGCCAACAGCATATGGTCAATGGCCGAAGAAGCAACGGCATGATGAACAAGCTGATGGTCGGTTCTCTCGCTGGTCTGATGATTGTTGAGGGGTGGAGGGAGCGTGAGGAGAGCGGAGAGAACCCCGAGGGCCGGGGTCTGTTTGCTCTACCCCTCACTTTCCTCGCGCGGTATGGCAGCGCGCTGGTGCCGAAGTTTGCTGCACACGGCCTTTCTGCTCTATACCGTTCTCTGCCACTCCTCAAGCTTTTCCTTGTTCTTGCCGCCATTGTCTACCTGGTTATCCCGGTTCTTGATCCCAAGTCTAAGCCAAAGAAGAAGGCCATTCCTTCGATCAAGTTGCAGCCTGCACCGTCACCTGCCTCGCCAGTTGAGGTTCGTCGCAAGGCTTGGTTGACCGCCATTCAGACTGTTTGGGTTCCTCGACACAACTTCTTCCTCGAAGGTGCAGCTGTGTGTCTCAAGGCCCTCAAACTCAGTTTGAGGAACGTTGTCGGCTGGGACGGATATGCCTATGTCACTGGCACTAGCAAGGAGCACGAAGCTGCTCGCGTCAAAGCTTGGGAAATTGCTCTGGACGCACAGCTTACTGGCGGTGATGCCGAGATCAGCAAAGGCAGGTTGATTCTGACTATCGTGGCCTCCGGAACGCTTCCGAACTCCCCTGCACGCCTGATGCTCAAGGCAATGCACATCCGCATTCTACTTTGGGAGATCGCAAATGCAGGATACGGTTCGTGGTACATGTTTGAGGAGATCAGCGCTAAATTGGCTCGGAAGTTCTGGAACAAGGCACGCAGCCACCAGAACGCGCTCCTCAGCGGAGATTATCAGTCCGGCGAACAGACAGAAAAGCTGCCCGATCACCTGGCTGCATTGCTCGATCTCGAGTGCAATGATGTCATGGTGGATAGAATTGTGCAACGCGCGTACAACCTCGCCTGGAACAAGCCAAGTGCTCAAAACACGGAGGCGGACGAGGCTATGGACAGCGTCGTCGAGGATTTCGCCATCTCTTCCCCATTAGACGCCCTTGCAGCTTGGTTTTCCAGCTACGTATTGAACAGGGCACTGGCTCGCTATCTCGAGTCCAACACCCCGTCAGTCACGGATGAGGTCGAAGATGATTTGAAGCTCGCGACTCGCACAGCGCCGCCCAACTCCGTGTCTCAAGTGAGGGCACTTGTTGCGAAATCTATCCTGCTCGAGAAGGACCGCAATGAAAACATTATTACTGCGTTTGATTCTCTTCCTTCGCAGCCGCACATCCCTGCTCTCAAGAACAAGATTTCTTCTCCCAGAGCCCTGCTCATGAACGTCGTTGGCGAAGCACACATCGCTGCGGATGTTCGCAAATCGCTCACGCTCGTCAAATGCCTTGCTCTGGCAGAGACTTTCGTCGCTACGAATTCGAACGAGGCCCGGATGCGTGCTACTTTCGTTGTCAACAACACTTATCTGCCCGAGACCTCCCTCACTCTCCTCAGCTTCGTTGCCGCTTACAAGGTTCTGAGGATCTTCGCGGATGAGGACAAGCTGCTCGCGGAATCGCGTCAAGGTCTGGAGCGTATCGCAAGTGCGATGCGCGTCTGGATCGGCCGCGAGGCTGGTCGTCGCAGTGGTTTGAGCAGCAAGACTAAGGGTAGGATTGTTGAGGCGTGCCTCAGTGTCAGCAAGATGCTCGTGGGCATGCAAGAGAGCAGCAGCGATGAAGGGGATGCTGGCTACGCTAGCCAGAGCGATGTAGAATCTGAGACGAAGATGGTCTCATGTTGATTTGAACATTCTCAATGTCTCCCTCATGGCGTCATGGTGGTTAGGCGGCTCTGGTCCACTGGAAGAAACAGTAACGAATTATCCGGACCGCGACAGGTTCAGGAGTGGGTAACGTTTTGGCTCTGGCGTTCGGGTTCTTTTTTATGGCGGGGACATTGAACAGACAGAAAAGCGGTCGACTTCGATGTGCGACTACTCTCTACCCGGTTTATCTCCTCGCTCAGCTGGCGACTTCGAGCACGATCCACTACTGGAAATTTTCGAACGATACCCAGCACCTTTGCTGCGTCTATCGCTGTGTACACGATACGGTTTTTTTTTTTTTTGATACAGGTCTGTTTAATGGCTGAGCGCTTCGTCAAGCTGCGTCGCGTTATTGATGCTTTTACGTTTTTATGGAATTCAATCAGCCGTAGATGTTGGCGTAATTAGTTTAACCTAGGTATCATATGTAGCCTTTGCACTTCACAATGCCAGTGAGCTGAGCGGGAACGAGGAACCGAATACTCCTCTCTGTACAAACATCATCCATTCCGAATGCGTTTCTACACGTAGAAAGTCTATTTATACGCACCACGTGCCACAGATCAGGGACTTCTGATGTCGGCCTTTCGTCAGCGACACAGCCAGCCCTACGGCCAAGGGCGTGCCTGTGCCTGTGCCTGTGCCTCGGCATTCGGGAAGATTTCCCCAGATCTGCCCCAAGCTCCCCTCCTCTCCGCGGACCCCACAACGCTTGTCAAAGATGCCTCTTCGCACCTCATCGCAAGCTGTTTCGTACACACAGTTCTCTAATTTCTCCTCGCCATGACCACTCAAACATCATCCAAGCGGCCCAAAGCCCTCCTGTTTGATATCGGCGGCGTCTGCGTGAGTACCTACTTCGGCTCCTACCTCATCGTCCCCGGAGCGCGTTCCGGCCAAGCTTCATCTCTCGCACGCCACCGTCGCCATTCCCCCATCTCTGCTCAGGCGAACCGTGACTGACTCGTGCCGAGGAACGCAAAAAAGGTCGTCTCCCCCTTCCAAGCCATCCTCGACTACGAACGTGCAAACGGCATACCGGTGGGCTGGGTCAACACGGCCATCTCGGCCGGCGTGCCGACGGGCGCGTGGCAGCGCGTCGAGCGCGGCGAGATCCCGCTCGACGACGCCTTCTTCGAGCAGTTCGCCCGCGATCTGGCGAATCCGCGCATATGGCCGGCGTACTGGGCGAAGGATCGGGAGGGGAGGGATGCGGGGGACTCTCCACCGCCGCCCAGGATAGACGCGAAGGCGATGTTTTGGGGGATGATGCGGGTCAGCAGGACGCCGGATCCGTGGATGTGGCCCGCATTGGGGAAATTGAGAGAGGTGGCCAGCGCGGAGGGATGGTTGTTGCTCGGGGCGCTGAGCAATACGGTTGTTTTTCCGGAGGGGGTGAGGGATGAGACCGGGAGGGTTTTTGAGAGTGGATTGAATCTAGGCGATGGGCAGACGGGGGATGTAAAGACTGTATTTGACGTCTTTGTCAGCTCTGCGCATGTGGGGCTGAGGAAGCCGGATCGGAGGATTTATGATCTGGCAGTGAAGCTGCTGGATGAAGAGGCAAGGAAAAAGGGATGGGAAAGTGGAGTGGAGCCAGGCGATGTGCTGTTCTTGGATGATATCGGGCAGAATCTGAGGGCCGCGAGGGAGTTGGGGATGAGGACGCTCAAGGTGGAGTTGGGGAAGAGTTGGAAGGCCGTAAAGGAATTGGAAGAGGTCCTGGGGCTGAACTTGTTGGAAGGGCCGGTTCCGGAGGGCAAGGCGAAGCTGTAGCAGGGCGAATGCATGAGGTATGTCAGACATTTAGAAATGGTCGGTCAGGAGTTGTGCGTTTGCCTACGGATAGGCACAGTGTTTGAAACAAGACATCGGACCCTCTTGACTCCTCCTCCCCGCTTTTCTTTTCTTTCCCCATCACATATCTATGCTGATAAGTGGTCCCAAAGACGTGAGGCTGCATATCAAGTGGCCTGCAGTTCCAGGGTCCGTGGTGGCACAAGCGTTGTCTAGTGAAGTGAAATGTGATTTGTCATTGGCATTTGCTCGATGGGACATGTCCAACCTCAATCCAACGGGATGCTTTCTCGGCATCTATGAAGATGAAACAGTCTTCAGTGTGGGCGGCCGGACTGACTTTGACCTTGGTCCATAGCGGCTGGAGGTGGTTCTTGCGGTCCAGTGGTGCGTTTGCAAATGGGAAGGCGCAGGACTGGAAGACGTTGGGAGCGGAAGGCACCGGCCACCTGCGCCTACGTCCATGCTCATGCCAAAGATAAAAGCGCCTGCTCTCTCGACTTCCTGGACCTATTCTCGTCGACATGCCTTTCGACCTCGCCTACCGCCAACGCCAGGCATACATTTTCAGAACGAACACTCCGCGACCGCAACCGACCACGCCACTGCCCAAGCTACCATGGCGTCTCCCTGGCAGCCAGACCCGCGGCGTCACCCGATCCCTCAAAACCCAGCCACGGCGGCTTCTACAAACAATGGCGGTACTGCTCCAGACCACACCTCACTTGGTCGATTCTTTACGTCCACCACCGCGCCAAACACCGCTAACCAGCCTAAAGGCATGACTATCGCTCCAATTCGGGGCGCAGATAGGTCATGTAACATCTTCCCATCACCCGCAGCCCGTAGTCGTAATGACGCCGGTCCCGCCAACCATGGCTTTCCGAGCATGGACAGCCTGGATTCAGTGCCCGGTGCTTCACCTCGCATCGCCAGCACTACCAGTGCAGCTGATGCAGTTCCAGAGCACCTCGCAAATTGCTCCATATCAATTATGTTCGGTCCTCCTAACGCTCCTGACCAGAACGTCATGGCGGCAGGTGTAGTATCAAAACTCCCGAAGAAGGTCCTGGCTGTTATCACAAGGTCTAATAGCAGGACCGAGTCGAAGATTGCTGAAAATAGCATGCTCATTTGCTTCAGCAACCACTACTGGCACAAAAACCTAGAGAAAGTAAACCAATACCTTACGACTGGCGATTATTCTCCCTGGAAGCCATCTGTCCCGCTGGAAATCGTCAATAAAAAAGGTCTTAAGGTCGCGTGGGAGCCATGGATGGCTGAAGCTGCCGATATTGATGACGCGTCGACGACAGAGGATACCTATGAGCTGTTCAAAGGCGAACTTAGCTTGTATCTATGGGCCTGCTACACCCGCTACGATGAGCTGAAAGCTCACTCCTTCCGGAAACTCCAGTTCGAGTTTCCAATCCTCGGTCGTGAGGCACTACACTTGGTAGAGTTCATCTGTTACACATCCTCGAACAACCTACCGGCGGAGGAGGATATGAAGCAGTTTACCAGTGATGCGGTCGAGAAGAATAAGAAGCAGGTAGCCTTGCAGCCACAATTCACCAAGACGTTCGAGAAGGCTATCGGTAACAACCTCGCTGCAAAAGTGCTTGCAGGAGCTCAACGCGACCGTCTACTCAGTCTGGAAGCGGAATCATTCATGACTGGCCTGAAGAAGGAGACAGGTTTGCTACATATCCCGATACTTGCTCATAATTAAAGCCAATCTGACTTTTGAGAAGACAAATCGCACCAGCAGCCCAGTCTTTTCAGTGATTCCCGGCTAGATTCTCGACAACTGGAACATTATATCAACTCAGGCCTTCTCTACAAAGCCCAGATAGATGGATACGGTACATTGCTACCCGCAGGACTGGACAGCATGGGAAGACCGCAACGCAACGGGAACTTCAGGTTCAGATCGAATGAACTGCTCATAATCGACCCGAGTACCTGTACGTTCAACCCGACACTCAACGTCGTGGTGGAAAACATGCGTGGCCAGCGCGGCGACATGCGCAGGGATTTGTTGAGTCCCTTGAACTTAAGACCTCCAGTAAGCGATCGGCCAGGCAAGTCCTCCATTAACACATGGAAAGTCTGCAGTTGATATTGACTTTGCGTAGGAACCCCGACCAAGCCGAAAGCCATGCTGCAGTCTGACGTCTCAAAGAAGCGTATCAAATCCGAGAACTCAAACGGCTATAGCAGTGAGGAAGAGCGCCGGGCACGCCGTCGGCACAGATTCCGGTCCCCTTCCGACTCGCCGGACGCAAAGGAGCGTAAGAGCGCTAGCAGCCCTCGTAGTCCCCACCGCAAGCCGGGCACCAATGGCGGTGTTTACGGAAGGCGTTGAGTCTCGGGCCCGTTGTTCCGACCTGGCCATGCCCCCGACACACGATTTCATGGGCATTTCTGGTTTTGCGACATCCTTCAACCTTGTGGCAAAAGGATCCATGCGCCATGGCGATAGAGAAAATGCTGGTTCTCAGCACATCATCGTACGAAGCACCACGGAGACACCATTTGCCTCCGTAGCAGAGGTACACTGAGACTTACTTTTAATCTTGGGATACAACTGGGGTGCGGGTGCGGATTCGCATCCTGTAATGTCATTTCGCAATCGGTATCGGGTATATCCAACTCAGACGGTTTGCTGGAGGTTTCAAAAGCTGCCTGATTTTTTGCTTTCTAGGCTATTCCGTTTTATTCTGGCTTCCACCACGTCGGCGGCCAAATTTTCCTGCTCCTACGCATTAAAAACATTTGTCTGTATCTCACTGAGCTATGGACATGGGAATGGTATTGCTCATAAGGATAATGGAGGGTCAGACTAGCTCGATACACCGCCAAAACACCTAGACAAATCACAAATAATGGAATCAAGGGTATCACATACCTAGAATCCTAAGCATGATAAGAACAAGGAAAGAAACCGTCAGCCAGGCAGGCTCATCGCCCGCTTCATGACTCCATGATCATACACACTAACAGATCCTGCATTTCCCCCTTCATACATCCACCACTCCTCCCATGCCAACCCTCATATCGACAATATCGACCCTCCAGCCTTTGAAGTTCTCCAAACCTCTCTTCACCTCCTTGACGCGTTCGATCCTCTTCCTCGCCTCCTCTTCCTGCGCAACGCGGAACGCATCCTCGTCGAACGCAAAATCATCGCCGTCGTCGCTCAGGAGACCCAGGCTCTGCTTGCGCGGAGGAGGCGGGCCGCCGCGCGCCGCGTTCGAGGAGCTGCGGCGCGGCGTGTTGCCGGTGAAGGCGCTGATGCCACTGTTGATGACGTCGGAGAGCGAGGAGCCGCCCTGCTGGCGATGCGACTGGCTGGGCCCGCGCGAGAGGCTGCCGGTGCTGGCGAGGTCGACGTCGTCGAAGCCGTTATTCCCAGCGCCACCGCCCTCCTCCATGCCGGGCTGCATGGCGGCGCGGTGGTCGCGCCAGATGCCGCGGCGCAGGTCCGTGTTCTCCTCCTCGAGCTGGCGGATGCGGGTGCGCAGCTTCTGGCGCTCCTCGTCCTCAAGCTCGTCGAGGCCGTCCTCGGAGTGCTCGTCCTTGGCCTTGAGGCGGGCGTTCTCGTCGGCGAGGGCGGCGACGCGGGCGCGTAGCTCTTTGGCCTCGCGCTCGACCTTGTCGGCCTCGCGCAGCCTGGCCTGGCTGCGCGCATCCGACTCGCGGTGCAGCGTCGTCAGCGTGTCGGCCTTCTTCTCGAGCGTCTCGGCCCGCTTGCCGGCCTCCTCGGACGCGCGTTGCGCTGCGGCCAGCTCTGCTTCGAGCTGTGCGATGCGCGTCTCGGCGCTGCTGCGCGAGTCGCCCTCCTTGGCGGCGCTCTCGCTGGCTTTCTCCAGGTTGGCCTTGAGGTCTGAGAGCTCCTGTGCCGAGGCGGCCGCGGCCTTCTCGGCTTTGGCGAGTTGGTCTTCCAGCGAGGCGATCTTGTCGGCCTGGGAGGCGGCGGCGGTCGAAGCTTGCGTGAGTTGTGCGTGTAGGTTGGAGATTTCGAGCTCCAGCGATTCGATGGTGCTGGATTTTGAGGCGAGCTGCGATGCGAGGTCGTCGTTCGAAGGGGAAGCGTTGGAGACGCGGCGGTTCTTGCTGGATTGGCTTTGGAGCTGGGCGTTCTGCCGCTGAAGGCTGGTGAGTTCGGTCCGCTACACCGGGATCTGTGTCAGTAACATGACAGGGTCCTTCGCTCGCAGGATGACGTACCAAGGTGTCTACCTCCTTGGACTTCGCCTCGACCTGGTCCGCCTTCGACTTCAGTTCGGCAACCTCGTTGTTGGATTCTCGCAACTCTTCGAGCTCCTCCTCCGTCTTCTTCCATCTAGACTCGGCCTCTTGCGACTCCGTCTGCAACCGCTTGTTCTCCTTCTCCAGCTCCTCGATCCGCAACACCTGCTTCCGGTATATGTCCTGCACATCGTCCCCAGGGCTGAGGGGTAGACCGGGAGACTTCAGCGCGGAGGGCGAGCCCATGGCAGCCGCGGATGAGCCCTTCCGGAAAGAGTCTGACCGCATCTTCGACTGCACGGATATGGAAGGCTGACGGCCATGCGCCGTCCTCGTTGCAGACGCGGGTTCCGCAGGCTTCTCCGTTTCCTCCGCTACCTTGACGTCCTCTCCCTCTGCCTTCTCCTCGGCGGCCGGCGACTCGGTGGTGGGGTCCTCGACGGGCTGCTCGTCTTCGGCCTTGGGCTCGTCGGGCGTTTCTTCCGGCTTGTCGGCGGTCGTCGAAGCTTCTGCGTCGGCCGCTTCGGCTTTCTCTTTCTTCTTCCCGCCGCCCTTCTTGCCCTTCTGCTGCTTCTTCAATTGCTCGAACTGTGGTCGCGCGACGTGGCCTGTTAGCGCGGCTGGAGCTTAAAAAAGGACAGCTATGCTGGAATGGGTCGTTTAGGCGGGATTGGGGAATTCGTACGCGCTTCTTCGCGGCGGCGAGCTTCTCGGCCTTTTCTTTGTCTTCGTCCGCCATTCTGTGTGATTGTGGTGGGGCGTTGCGGGAGCTTGGGGAAGTTGATGGTTGGTGGTGTGGAGCTTGAGCTTCAGATGGGCCGGGGTGCGCTCGAGGTCCCCCGCCGGTCTCGTGATCTGACGTACCATTTCCCGATCAAGTAAGTCATCTATACTGTGTACATTTGGCTTTCTGGTGCTTACTTTGGTTTGAAATTATTATAAACGCTGTTCAACAGCTTTTCAATTAGAAATTGTGGTCTCAGATGCAATATGTAAGGTCACGTGGGCGAGAACATAAAAGGTGAGGCCTTCTCGTGGTCGTTAATCGTGACTGAAGCTTTTTCTTTCCACATATGTGTATTGCCAAACTCAAAAAGAAAGTACAAACGTAGTGTCCCCACAGTTGGTCCCCCACTGAGGCATTACTCGGACACAAACGACAGAAACCGTAAACTGAACGTTTCGTGCATCAGGTGCTCCGCACAACGGCAAGAGCAGTAGGAATTTTCACAGACTTTCGTCCGACATCAATTCTCCACCGCCCTCTGCACATCCTTTCCTCTCATAAAAATATCACCCTGCCACTCCATCATGTCCACACTCTCCTGCGTCTTCCCGTCCGGAAAGCCAGTCATCCGACTGAACACCCAAACCTTCCCTTTCCCCGTCTCCTGATCCACTTCTGCGATGATATCCTTGATCTCGGCATGGAAGTCCGGCATTGCCTTCATGGCTGTCGATATCATGCCCAAAAATTCCTCGCGGTTTGCCGTCGGGGGTCTGTCAAGGTGCATAGCAGAGAACGAGGGCGACATGTGCTTTTGGACGAACGGCGAGTCCCACTCGTGTTTGTTGCACAGCGTGGTGAGCATTTCGCGAGCGAGCTCTTTGAGGGCGGCCGGAGAAGTCATGATTCTGATGCAGATGTCTGGTGCGCGCAAGGCTGCAGCCGTGTGCGGAAAATGCCGTCCGGAAGGGTGTACAGTGTTCTCCAGCTCTGGCTTCTGAAGAGCCGATGCCGATTGCTTAAGTATTCCACGCATTCATCGTGTATCGTTTCCTCATCCCTCGTCGATGCTGCCTTCAGAGCAGTCTATCGGACATGTCGAGGGGAGCCGAGTCGGACGGCCGATGTCAGGATGTGTAGTTGTTTTTTGGTGTGCGACCGGAAGCCTGTTCGATTGCCTGATGCGGTTCGGCCTATCAGACGGAAGCATCTTGTGCGGACAAGCTTCGGGAACGATGCGTTCGAGGGTAGACCCAAACAGCGGGAACCTCGAAGTGGCATTGCTCCTTCACCATGATGTCGGAAGGTTGGAAGACAGCTCCGAAAATGGAGGAAGTGAAACTTCACGAGACGGGTTGTCCTCGTACCCCTTGTCTTGCGGAAATGACTCGAGAACATCGCTCCATGTTGAGCGTCCGGGCGTGCCTGCTTGCTCAGGGGATGATGCATTTGACGTCTTCCAGGTTGGCGATGGCTCCAGAAAGCTGCTCCAGGGCACCGGAGTGGATGTACTTGGTTGTTTCGGAGATGACGTGCTAGGGCTCGAGCCTGGAGCAGCCGAAACGAGCAAATTTTGGATCCAAGGGGCACTTGAGATAGAAGTGTCGATGCCGATTTTCGGTCGTTGAGAAATTGGATTAGACTTGCCCTTCGCAGCTGTGGATCCGGCGTTGCGTCCCTCTGTAGGACTCAATAGATAAAACGGCGGGGCAGGTGGCACCACAGAAGGATTTGTGAGGTTTCTGGGGTCGGGTTTGAGAATATCGAGTACAAAGTCGCGTGGGAACTCCACAGGTGCAACTCCATAATGCATCAGCGCTTTCTGGGCGAAGTACATATCGGTGTTGTTTCGAACTTCTCTTTGCTTAGAGAATTGAAGCTCGACAAATTGTCTCAACGCCACTATCTGCGCCGTTGCCAGAAACGCCTCTGCTTCGAACTCGTCGAGAAGGGCATGCGTCTTGAGCTCTAAGTGGAACGTCTTGCCAAGACAGTAGTCGCGAAAGTTCTCTGTGACCGGTAGAAACTTTGATTGTTGCTGCCATTGGGGCGCTTTGGTCATGGCATCTGGGAGCCGCTCCAAGAGTGTCTGAAGAACCCGCACTGCAAAGAGAGGATACGAGTGGACAAAAGAAGAATTAGAAAGCACACGGTCCATCGGGCAGGAGCAATCCGGGCTCCATGTTTCCGGGAAGCTGGGATCAGCTCCAGGCGTTCCGAGCAAGGCCTTGAGAAGGGATATTTCTTCCTCCATGTTATCGTGAGAGGGTCTTTCTACGATGGTGCGGATGAGGATTCCAAGAGACGTGAGCTCCCACCTTTCGGAATAGGCCCGGTCGGCACCGCGGCATAATAGGGTGTCCACGATTTCGGCAGCTGGGACATGTTCCGGTCTTTGTCTGCACCCATTCATGAGTTCGGGAAGCAGACCGGCACCGTTGCCGCCGGGCTGAGGGGTGAGCCGCTGTGCAAGAAACGAATCCATTGACAAGCCTGGCAAATGGAAAAGTAGGACATGGCCAAGGGTAGCTTCTGGGTCATTTTCCTCACCGAGTGCAGGAGCGGTAAATCTCGTGTTCAGACCCAGTCCAGCTTGGATAAAGAAAAACAGACACTCTTTCTCATCCTCTGAGATAAAGTCTCCCCAGTCTTTTCGGCTCTTCCAGGGCTCAAGGAACTGCGCGTAGAACGATGATGCATCGGCGCCAGCTTCAAGTAGCATGCGGACAATACGAGTGGCGGAGACTTGCCTCTGGCTGGCGTAATCCCTGCCCCTTCGTCGAAGGGCAAGCTCAAGAGCTGTGCAGCCACGGTCAGCATAGTCTGGATGCCCAGATATCCCAAGAACTGGAGAATCAACCTCTGCACCATACCCCAGAATCATTGAAACCATATCCGGATCTTTTGCATGATTGCATGCGACATGGAGCGGCTGTCTACCGCTACCATCTCTGTCATAGACAGAGGCTCCTCTCTCAAGAAGCGTCTTTAAACTTTCGGGAGAGTTGTGGTGGATTGCTGCTGCCAAAGGGTGTGTGGTACCCGAAACGCTCTACCGGACTGTTGATAGCGGCGCCGTTGTCGATCAATATATGCACAATATCTGGAGTAGAAATTGCTGCAGCCCACCACAACAGTGTTCTGTCGGACTGAGATGAACTTTTTGGGTCATTGAAAGTGCTCTTCCGTAATGATATTGACCTGTTGACGATCGAGGGATGGTGTATAGTGAGAGAGCGCCTCAAATCAGTGCTCCTCCCATGTATGATGTGGTCAAACAACTCCAACATCACGTCATCTGATATGGATTGATCAAGGTCCATTGGACTTTGTGTTGGTGATTTGAAAAGAGGCTGCGAGCGGACTCCTTGTTCCGGTTCGACCTCGTTCACATCGTAGTGAAGGATATTTGTATGCGTCCGTGTCCGCTTCTCCGCTGCTACATGTTCCGGAGAAATCTGGTAGAGCTGGAGCGGTGGCATTACCCATTCTTCATTGGCTGAGTTCCCTGCAACACCAGTGATACCTGAAGAGGTCGTCACGAAACTGTCGGATTTGGGAAATTTTGCCCTCCAGGATGTGGGAAGAACAGATTCGGCCGTGTGTGGTGTGCAGGCGTTTGGCTGAAGTGGAACATTCGGGCCAAGCAGATGCGGCGGAAGAATAACATCGTCTACAGTAGTTCCGATTGGCGGTGGAGCGCTGGCTTGTCATAGGTAGGGTGCAATGGAAGGATTTGATGTTGTAGGCACTAGAGGGGTGGGGAAATCAATGGAATGATCAGATCCAGCTTGAGATTGCTCGGTTGTGTCCTCGGTGCCGACTGACAGAGGATTGCCGAAGAGGCAAAGCAGCTACCGGAGTTTCTCTTGAAGCCCCATTCCCTGATCTTGGAGCGGTAAGAACGGATACTGCGTCTCAGTCAGCACTGATTCACGTGAGGAATATTCATGTGACTTACGAAGCCTGGAAACACTTCTCCCGTCTCAAGTGAAGGCGGACATCCTCAAGGCGCTGGCCCTCTTTGACGTATAGCCTTTGGATGTCTTGGCGGACATCGTCCCACTGGATGGGTTTGGATCCGGATGTCTTGACCATGGCTGCAATCAACAGAGCGGTTAGCGGGTGATGGAAGCTATCGCGGGAAGGTGTCTATAAGGCATTTGAGTGCAAAAGTGAGGTGACAAGGCCAAGATGTTTGCATTGCTCATCTGGCTAGGCTGATGCGGGATGATCTGCTCGCTGCGCCCCGCCGTTTGGGGGCATGGTGAGGACGTCAGCAATCAGCGCCGATCAAAACGCCTCCGCGTCCTGCAAGGCAGCAGGCAACCATCCTTCAGCTGCCCTCGAGTGCAAAAGCGGTGCGGCCGGTGTGTTTGCTTGCGCGCGTCATTCCGCATACGATGTTTTGCACTGCACTGCACTCACGTCCTTGTGTGCCGTATGGCATGCTCCCTCCCGTTAGCCAAGGGCCGCTGATGAAGGAAGTTGTGTGCCCCCGCGCCTCAGAGCTTTTGCACGCCTGGCCGGTAGATCTGCCACCCTCGAAATTTTGCACACATGCTACGAGTGTGAGCGCCTGTTATACTTACATCTTTTGATGAAACTTGCCCAGTCTTGCAGACCCCTTCTTAGCGCCGCCGTTGCTTTTGCACATAGAATCCAGTCGCCTCCAATATCGTGCAAATCTTCGCACGAGGCCCAAGGCAAAAGAAGAGGGATAAATACTGCTGCTACATTGCCCGAAGATGCTCTACAATGAGTCCAGATCGGATATTCATACCGAGAACCTTGTTCATCCTGCTTGCTTCTTAGTCCGCTGCTAAGTTTACGACTTCATTACACGCAGTGACTTTCCCATGAGTTTTTTTCCCTACGCCTTGGCTTCGGAATTGTTCCAAGCTCCTCTCCTCCACCTCTTACTGATCATTGGGTCTTTTCAGTCATACAGTCCAATTGAACTCTTTCACAATGTCCAACCTATCAAATCACGCTCCGCTCACCACCGCCAACCTCAACGCCTACATCTCATCCTCAGAGACTCCTAGCGATAATGGCGACACTATTCTGAGAGCAGCTCGGGAATTTGGCCTCGACATGCCGGGAGGGTGGCACAATAGTCAAGTCTCCAGTCAATTTCCGATGGACCAGTATCTCAATGGTCGAGACGACCCCTACGCGGTTAGCGTAGTAGAGGGTCGAAAAGGCACACTGGGCAATGAAGGGCACAATAAACTATAATCAGTAACTACTCCAATAGGAACACACTATCTCATCAGAAGCATTCATGGTGGAACAGGACAATGCATTACTACGCTAAGCTACTTCGTGCCTATCTTCATAGAATTTCAGTAAAGACGAGACGCGATCTCCTAGCAAAAGCACACCAGCCGTCAATTTACCAGCACCATGAATTTATGGAAATCGGAAGAAAACCTTGACCTCTTCATGATCACTGAAGCGTCGGTAATATTCAGGAGCATCTTCAATGCTGACCGAAGCTGTAGAAATGTACTCCGATGGATTGGCCTTGCCGCTTTGAATCAAGTTGATAAGTTCCCCAGCAATAGGCAAAGGGTCGACTATGCCGCTCTGGAAGCTCAAACCCTTGGCGAAGAACTCCCAGGCTGGGAAGGTGACGTCCGTATCGATGTTTGAACCAAGCGGCGAGCCTGTGCGGTTTTCTGTAGGGAGGTAGACGCCGACCTGGCCGATGCCTCCACCCTGGGCGGTCACGGCGAGCATGTTGGAAATGACTATTCCCTCATCGGTCTCGCCTTCGCGGTTCACGGCCTCCATGCCGACGCAATCAACAGCCCTTTGGACGCCAGCCGGTTCATATTCCATGATCTGCTGCACCGGATCGGTTTCGTCGAAGTTGATCGGAATGGCGCCCATCCGCTCCGCGATCTCAAGACGCATCGGGACGTGGTCGATGGAGTATACACGCGAAGCACCGAGGAGGATTGCCGAATACACAGCAATCAAGCCGACTGGCCCGGCACCGAACACAGCAACGGTATCGCCAGGCTGCATCCCGGAGCGTTGCACGGCGGTGTAGCCAGTAGGAAAGATGTCGGAGAGCAGTACGTAGTTCTGTTCAATGGTCGCGTTCGTGGTGTTGTGCGTCAGGGGAACCGGAATGAGACTATCGTCGGCGAAAGGGACCCTTGCATATTCAGCTGTAGCAAAGTCAGCGGTGCGTTCCGCAAGACGAAAGATGGTGGTTAAAGTGATTGTTGACACACACCCTGCAAACCACCTAGGCCGCCACCCACGCCAAAAGATTCGAAAGCACGAGGCGCCAAGTCCAGATGTCCGCTGGCAATGTTGTCGGGAATGACAACATAGTCGCCGACAGCCAGCGAGGATACCGCATTTCCAATCTCGGAGATGTATCCCATCGCTTCATGACCCATTTCCCAAGACGGACCAGCCCCCTGATATCCATGGTACATGTGGAGGTCCGATCCACAAAGCGCAGAGGTTGTGATGCGGACAATGGCGTCCGTCTGGTTTTGTATGACGGGGACAGGCAGGTCCGTAACATTGACTTGATATGGAATGCCATAATACATGACTCCGCGCATCGTAGCGTTGAGAGACATGATGGTAGATCGTTCGAGAGTAAGCAGAAGGTTCAAAAATCCGACGAGCCTGTACAGAAAGATTTAGACCAGGGAAGTTTGGACGATTCAACAATCATATTAATATTACTTGCACCCTCTAGAGTCTTCTCCGGTGACTGGTGTACATCAAAGGTGCTTGTAGTCCTAAGTCCGGAGCGTACGTGGCGATGGAGGCTATGCACAGGGAGACATATGCAGGAACGCGGGCCGTTGACTGCCTTGGCAGGAAACATTGTCCACGGTCAGTTGCTTTCAGGGCTATCAGCACGACTGACTAGGAAGGAGGAGATGCAAATGCACTGTGACGCAATAAGGCAAGGATTGTTTACTTCCGGATGTGTGACAGGGGAGAAACAAGTCAAGAAAAAACACGAGATCGGATCTGTCGGTCAGCACACTCTACGGCTACTGTCTCGCCGATCCCCGAGGAAAAACTTCGGGTGCGAGGAAAAGCTTCGGCTTAAGGACTTAGACCCATACTTTGACATAGACACGATTGACAGTGCTGCTTCCTTTTGATAAATATATACGCTGTACAGAAACCGGGCTGACTGCGATCTCGACATGTAGAGATCTCTTCCAACCATACCCGCAAAGCGGATAGTAAGCAGAGACACTCGAAAAAGCTATGTGGAGTCAAGGGGACGCCGTTGGGCCTCTAGGGTCTTTGGCAGGATCCAGTGCTCAACTTTCTACTTTCGGAAGGTGCGCAGCAGACAATTGTTACACATAGGCCTCCAGCTTGGCAATAAATTTAATCAAGGTTGTGTGTCGATGGTTTCTCCTAAACCATGCCCAAGTTCGGAACTCTTGTCCCTCATCTCATCATTTTCATACCAGCAACGGCGTTAGGACTTTACAGTCCGATCAGCTTCCCCGTAAGCAAAATTAAGCCGGGCTACGCCCGAGATAAAGCATAGGTACCAGGAAACAGTCCATAAGGAATGGTTAAGTAATCGACACCAAATTCCAATCAATAAGCAGGCGACAATTTATGATCCTGAACTGTTGGAGGCTCCACCGGACCTACAGGATAAAAAAAACCATGTGCATCATTAGAGTACGCAAGAAGTGAGGATATCACAGCTACCCCGCTATCAAGTGCAGTGTACACCAATTAGAGCCAACAGATAGATTGTGTTACCATTCCAGAAAACAGATGTTGTCTAATGCTTCTTCCAAATAGTTGACGTATGGCTGAAGAAGTGCTTCTTTACAGCAGTTTAATGAATCCTCGCCACAATCCCTGCGAAGTGAACACGCCACTGGGGTCGACGGCCCTCTGGATTTCCCTTAGCCTCTGCGCATTTCCATCGCCGTAACCAGCGAAGATCTCATCGGCCTGGCTTGCCATTGCATAATTCATGTATCGATATGGGTGAGCGACGCCAAGCTCCTCAGCCGCTGATTTGATCCTGTTGAGCGTATTGGTAGTCATGGTAGTGACACTTGCATCGCCTTGGACGCCCGACCAGGCAGTCGAGATAAGGACGACTTGGCCCAAGTTAGTAAGTGCTGAATGCGCTGATCTTGATGGGACTTACTGAATAGCGGTTCGTCTTGGTCGATTCCTAAGGCATTACCGCCTCGCTGTCTCATCTCCCGGATAGCATTTCTTTGAAGAGGATAGCTGATGAAGTTCGGAACTAGGCCCTCAACCGTCTTGATGGCTTCCACCTCTTCCTTAAAGATCCGAATACCCTGAGAGAGCAGGACGCGAGATGGCAGTACGCTGACTGTCCCAAAAAGATGGCTGGCACAAGTTGTCAGCCGTTAATCTGGATACCAACGGGGTCGACAGCTGAACCAAACTCACCGCGTCGTGCCTAAGGGCTGCGGGTTGGCTACCAAGTTTGCCATGGTGTCGATGGTAGCGGACCGGCTCAATGCTGCGATCTCATCGATAGCTTCGAAGACAGGTGGGTTCGCGATCGGCTTTGCATAACGCTGTGTGCCTGATAGCGTGAAGCTATCGCTTGCCTGGAGATACGTGTAGTAGAGATCGAAGCCCATGTCGGCGTCGCTCGAAAGCTCTGGATCGACAAAGAGATCATAAACTTTGTCGAGCACTTCTTCCGTCTGACTGTCGTTGTAGGTTGTCCTGGCGTTCAACACAGGACCCTGAGGGAAGGTGCGGACTGTGAAAGTAACGACAATACCAAAGTTGTTCCCGCCGCCGCGAAGGGCGAAGTAGAGATCAGGGTTGTGTTCTTCTGATGCAGTGGCAATTGTGCCGTTGGCGAGGACAACCTTTGTCTATGCGTGAGTATTCCTTCTCTGCCAGAAGATTACAAGGGGTGGAGAGAGAGCAGCGAAACATCGGTGGTGGTGTGGAAGTAAAGAGGAAAAGCGAAGAAGGTGTGTTTTGGAGGTGGAAACCAAGCTGTGGGATCTATCATCACTCACCTCATACTCGTAGACGTTGTCTAAAGCCCAGCCGTATTTGTTCGAGAACGGCGACGTGCCTCCACCGAGTGTGAACCCACCGATACCCACAGTGTCAACCCTGCCGCCAACGAAAGATAGATTTCTGAGCTCGAGAGCGCTGTAAACCTGAAGTGTGGTTGCACCTCCGCCGACCCGCGCTCTAGTGCCATCGGCGGCAATTTCGACACCGTGGATCCGATCAAGGTCAATCGTAACACCCCCGACCGAGTTGGAGTCATCGATATGCCTGGAGTGGCCACCACCCTTGACAGCAAAGCGGCACGACTTGTCGGTAAGAATGCTTAGGATTCGCGCGACATCACTGGCGCTAGATGGCTCAACACGACATGCTGGACGGACTTCCTGTTGCTTTGCGTCCCAGATAGTGAAGTTATCGCGGTCAGGGTAGTGAAAAGCAGGAGCAAATGTCTCGGAAAGCTGCGTACACTAGTGAAAGTCAGAAAGCATCGAAAAAACTTGAGGCAAGGGAGACTTACAGCCTGATGGCAACCTTCAGAAACCATTTGGTTCAGACTGCCGCCGTCGTCGAGGCTGAAAACGCCTTGCAAAGCAGTAGCGGCAAAAATGGCTCTCAGGGAGAGCGTTGAAAGGGAGGAAAATGCGCTGTACATTTTCAAAAACTGCAATACTTCAGGCTTTGATGTTGTTAAGAAGTGGAATCTCAATTGAGAGAAATCAAATTCGAGCTTTTAAGCACGATACAAATCCCTAGCTAGCTTAGCACCGAGCAGAAGACTTCCAAGAATTGTTCCATTAAAGTGGTTCCACAAAGCGCTTGGCCGCAAGTATGCCAAGCCGGATGTTTGAGTGTTTCAGTTGCTGTGTGTAGATCGTCTTCTGGACGCGCGCTTCATGCCTGTCGACGTAAGTAGAAGCTGCCTAACGGACTTAAGCGGGGATAGTATCTTCAATCCGTGTTTCTCTGAATCGTTAGACCTTTCTGCTGTAATGATGAACTCAGGGGCATGAAGGCTTTCAAAACTCGATACGGTTCCTACTCGGTTAGCGTACTAAAGAGCCGAAGAGGCACATGAGATGTGGAACAGAAGCACGGCAACTGACATCGGCGCCACAGGACCGCTGAAAATGTTTCTCTTGTTCATACACTTTTATCTGATTAAAGGCGCAGGATCTTGCGATTCCTATGGACAGCTACTGCCGTATGTGACTCAAAAGATTGTCTCAAAACTCCTTATCCCATGCTGATCAATGTGCTCGGCACAGATGGTGTCGCCGTCAATATCCATGATATCCGCAATCGTGACATTCGGGACAAGATTCTGACTGAAGAGGACGTGGTTGAGCGCGGTGGCATTGCCAGGATCGCTGTTGTAGTCAGTCAACTCGGGACCAACCGCGGACAAGCCAGCCATATCAAGGACAGATTGATCGGGGGTGTTCTGGCCATCCATGTCGGTAAGGCACGCAGTAAGATTGGCCCCCCTGCCAGCACCACCAGAGACGGTCCAAGTATGCGTGATGGAAGAATAAGAGGAAGTCAACGTTTCTCTCAATGGGGTCGAGCATCTGGTTTAATGGTGGCAAGTCTGTCAGCATGCGTGTTGGGGTACGACATCTCTTGCTCACCCTTCACTGTCTCGCTAAGGGGAAATAGGATACGGGGCTGCTTGGATGGGAGAACTCTCCAATCACTTGACTGCACTGTGGCCTGCACTGTGAGGGTAACCGTTGTAGCAAGACCAAGCATCCGAGTAGTTCTGTTTCGCAAAGCATTCTTCAACGTTCCTCCTGTTGGCCATGGCCCAGGAATCTAAGTCAAATTCGCGATGGAGGCAGTAGTCCTCGTAGTTGCTTTCGGTCCTCATACGCAGCCTCAGATCCTTGAAAGGCCCATCGGAAATGCACCAGGAGTCTATCAGGTCATTTCCGCCAAAGTCTATGTCACGGTCGAAGACTAACGACTGATTCAGGGGGGCGCCCTCGTAATCGGCGAGCAGGCTTTTAAGGACTGAAGGAATGCAAGGCATGGCTGCAGTAGAAGACTGGTGGATTGTGAATGGTAAATCTGATGACTACGTCTTGGCACATTGGATATAAGAACTTGTGAGACAAAGCAGTCTCCTAAGCCACTTCAGCTGACCAATGCTTGCTAATTCAATTCAAGCACGATGGGGCAGCTTCCACCACGCTTCGATCATCCACTTCGTCGTATGCCGAGCTTAGCCAAGCCACCATTTTGCATATATGACATGCGTATGGACCTCAAGTTGGAACAGAATAGGTAACTGATTCGTCAGCTAGGACTTTAAGGCTTCCCATCTTGCGGTGTAACGTTCCTAAATCAGGCACCAACAAGGCGGCCGCGTAAGCTACAATAAACACACTACTGGAGTCCTACTATCAAAGGTCTAAGATGTTTCATGCTTTATCTTAGCAGCTCACTGAGCTACTGTAGTGATGTTGTTGAGGCTACTGATTTGAGGTTGTGTTTGTTCAGCATGGAGCATTTGGTCTTGCTCCGAAGCGAGAAATGGTACGTGTCGGGCCGCGTCATTGCTTTACTACACCCGCAGGTCACCCAATAGTCTGCCTGCAGGTCGCTATTGTATTTTCTGTGTAACGAAAAAATGGGAGCGGCTAGGCCATTCATTCAGCAGTCGGTCGTATATGTCAGACAAACTCTGAGCGAAGATTTCCGAAATGAGAGCTGGCGATATTAGCTATCGCAATCATTTAATGATGATGATTGGAATTCTGTTTAGATAGTATGGCTATATCCCATATTCTATCTGTAAATAGCTGGACTAGCTGATAGATCAATGTTGTTGAATTTGGGAAATTTTTTGTTAGTGGGAGGAGGAGCGCGCATTTGACCAATATGGATCTAGGCTTGAAAGCTTCACCGTTTTTTCCAGTTTGCCGAGGTTCCATCCCCTACAACCCCTGTAGAGCCTCTGGTTTGAGTCGTGCCCTTTGACATATTCTCGATGCGTGCGGGACTCTATCATAGGCATCTTCTCTAAGCTTAGGGTTACCGTACTGGCGTTATTCCCGTGCTGGGTTTGGTGGGACTCTTTCGTACAAGAACATACTCCACTCCAGGATCAGCTAGCCGCGTGTCGGAGTTAGTCCCTTGCAAAAGCTTGTCCCGCGTGGAAATATTTCCACTTCTGGATTCTGCCAATCATAACACTTGAGTTTGAAACACAAGAATTCTAAGGCTTATCACTACCGATGTATGTATTCTCGCGGCGCATTCGCGAGAGGCCTGAGGTCAGTCTAGTCGTGTCGATTCAGGTGAGACTCCTGCAGGGGAGCCCTGTGTCGACTTGTTATAGCTCCAACGCGCGGCTCACTGCATGTGGGATAATTCGCGTTGTGGAACAGTCTCACTATCGAGAAAGCATGACCACATTCGTTTTGCAAGTATGGGCGCCAGGTGATGGCGTGTGGAGAACATGATTACGACTCATCTTTAATTAGGAACATCGATGATGAAGCAGTCCGTAAAGAGGTATCTCGAAGGAGATCTTGCAAGAGGCTTGGATATAAGAAAGGGGTCTGATTTCTAGCTTCGGAATCAGAAAAGTATCAAGCTCACAGGACCAACTCAGAGCTATGAGGACCTTTTTCACCTTCTTCGCGACCCTGAGCCTAGTCTCAGCGGCTTTGAATAATACCTGCAAGACCAGGTCCCAACGCAAAGCATGGTATTTCTTTATGGGACAATTCTCGTCCTCGTTAACTGCTAAATCTGACATCAAGGCACACTCTCACGGATAGCGAAAAATCGGAGTACATTGAGGCTGTGGAATGTCTGCAGTCTGGTGCGCCCCAACTCAACATCGACGGCGCGGAAAGCCGATGGGACGAAATCCAATACGTCCATGTTGTTCAGACATCAGTGATTCATAATGTGGTGAGCAGATTCATCAGGATATGCGGTAGGCTGCTGATTTCGTCCCAATCATGCAGGGTGCCTTTTTGCCGTGGCATCGGATGTATGTCAGGGCCGTCGAGTACCTCTTGCAGAGCGAATGTGGGTACACTGGAGGACAGCCGTACTGGAACGAAACTCGAGACGTCGGCGCCATCGCCAAAAGCACCATTTGGGATGCAGATGCGGGCTTCGGCGGCAACGGCACCGGGATGGATCTCTGCGTCGAAGATGGACCGTTTGCAAACCTTACTTTGCACTTCGTGAAGAACGCTGGCCGGAGCGATTACTGCCTCAGCCGCGATTGGGATGAAGAAACCTTGGACGGTGCTTCTCAAAGCGAAATCGACGTATGCCTCGACTCCGTGGACTTCGAAACGGTGTGGGACTGTCTTGAAGGACAGCCACATGCTGCTGGTCACGGCGGCACTGGAGGAACTGTAAGTGCCCAGAACAGACAATCCGTATGCAGACAGATGATTTACTAATGCTCTTCTACATAGATGTCCGATCTCTCATCTAGCTCCGGAGACGTGAGTTCATCCCCACTCCAACTTCATTCATTTTGCCTAATCAGCTATCAGCCTTTATTCTTCCTACATCATGCGTGGCTGGATAAAATCTGGTGGGAATGGCAGTCGCAAAACTCCTCTCGTCTTACGGAGATTGGGGGTGACAACGTACCTCCCGACTCGTACTACGACTTTACGGGGTTGGACTATCCGAGCGCAGCTATTCTGGACTACGACGGCGACCCAGGAAACACCACTACTCTGAACCACAATTTGTGGATGGCGGGAATTACTGATAATTTCACCATCGGGGACGTCATGGATTTGGACAACAACCTCAATTGTGCTGAATACGTGTAAACATATACTACGTCGTAGCTAGCAAATCCTGCTTGAACGACACCACAGCCACCTTACGGCCTATCTCCCCTTGCAACCATCGTATTCTTGCCGCACTAACTCCCGAAAATTTGTCGCTGAACATGATGACCGAACCACCATTGAGAATCACCCATGTGCAAGCGTATCTGCCCCCATCGCAATCGACCGTTCCCCTGCGTCACCGCCGGAAGCACGTCCCTTGACGCGAAGGCGCCAAGCTCAACGCTTCGGCCAGGAAGGGCGCGCAAACCAGATGAGGTCCGAGAGTGGCAGAGGCAGGACGACACTTCTGAGATCAGGGCAATGGGAAGGAGCGATGATGAAAGTGTATGTTGCGAGAGTGGCGGTGTCCGCCTCATCTCGTTTGTCATAGCCCCAGGCGTGTTTCGTCGTAACCAATTTTGCAGCGATGTCAAAGTCGTCCGATTCGTGACATATCCGGAGAGCACCCTGGGAACTTGGCTTCGACGTGGAGAGCGTATTGCAGCACAACCAGAACACAGTAGAAGTATTCAAGGAGTGATGTGCGAATGGTCGTGGGGATCCCTATTCAGTCCATATATCAGAAGGCCAAGAAAGGTCTCGCGCTCCACGAAGGAGCAGGATATCAGCTTATGATAGGAGATTTGTATCATGAATCATGGAGTATCTTTTGTTAATTTTCACTCGGCCGAAGAGTGCTGCGGATCCGTCGAACTCGTAGTGGCAGCTTCTAGGATATGTAACTTGAATAGACTGCTTCGTTTCTTTGACAAATGTAAGAGCCCAATTTTTCTTTTCCTTGCTTTCTCGTGTCTTTGTCCTTGCATTTCTCTTTTTGAAACTCCCGACTCCGCATCCTTTCTATCACCTACCTTCTCACCCCAAACATCTCCTTTCCAAAAACACCCCTGTCTTCTTTATCCGTGATCTCTTCAACAGCCTTGACGAGGTCATACTGGATATCCTCGCCAACCACACTGTCTTTCTCGTACTTGGGATGCTCGGCAACAAAATGGCGAATCCATTTAGCTGCCGTCCAGAGGGTGCCGTCAGCACGGCGCCTAATCAGGTCCAGGTAGCGCGCAAGATCGCAGCGAGTCTCGACGTCGACGTTCATGCTGTCCAGGTACGACTCCACGATAGGGATCAAACCAGGGAAGCCGTTCGTCGTAGGCTGGCCATTCATAATCTCAGCAACGGTCATGAGACTATACTCGCTCTCAACGGGTCCAAGTGGAGGAGTTGCAGCGCCATTATCCGCAACGGCGGGTGAAGCGGTTCCGCTTCCGCGCTTGCTACCGTTAGGATGGGCAGGACGGGGCGAGAACGGGTCTTTGCGGAAGTAGAACTTGCGGGAGTTGACCGCGTCACGTGCATGTGCGACCTCCATGTTCTCGGTGACGAGGGGGATCGGGATGTAGAAGTTGAGATCGTAGGACAGGATGGCACGGGTGATTAAGACGATGAAAATGCTGAAGGCGGCGTTCTCGAAATCTGTCAACTGAATCTCCATTGGCCGGAACTCAACGCGCCAGCCGATATCACTGCCATGAGGCGGCGGCTTGAACCGCATGTGCTGCCAGTTAGTGGACTGCAAGTTCTCAAAATGGTCAACCTTGTCTAAATCAAGTTCCTGAAGATCCTCGTTGAAGACGACGATAGGGTCCCTGATAAAAAGATGCGCAAAGTGAGTCGCCAACAAGTCATCCATACCGCCGTCCACCAGCCGCTGCTTGAGAGCTGGGTCGATGACAAGATCGGGATCGAGATATTCCTTACGAAGCCTCGAATCCTGGGCGATGTAGGTTGAGTTTGATGCGTATCTCGACTTTGGAATCCGCCAGCGGTCGTTTTTCAGAGGCTTCTCGCCGAGCTCTTCAGCTGTTCGACAGTCCACGGATTTGCTGATTTGGTTCCATCTCACGTCGGTGTCGGCAAGAAAACCTTTGTAGACTGGCGTGGCGGCGGTCAAGGCGAGCAGGATCGGGCCAAGAGGGCTTAGCTGATCATACATCTTCCGGCCTTCTTCGATGTTCTTGGCCTGGAAAGTAATCTGCAGGCAGCAACTTCCCATGCCAAAGGCCATGGCGTCCATGTAAATGTGGTTTTCCTTGGCAGCGCCATTCCGAACATCGTCGTCCTCAGGCCAGTTATGCAGGTCGTAGTTCACCGTGGGATCCTGAAACGGCCATGGTGTGCGCTCGTCTCTGAATACCGGCACATTGATCTCGACCTTCCGTCCTCTCCTAGCTCTTATGTTTGCTGCAAGTGTCGGAAACCTGATATGCGGGTTGGCGATCTCATCCGGGACGTACTGCGACCGAAGTTTCGGACCAGAGGGAGGATAGGATGGAGTGATGAAGTCACCCAACCCGAGGCGAGGGAAGGTGGTCATGGTTATTGGGGCCTCGGCGGGGTCCATGTGTTCCTTCGCGATGACGCGCCTGGAAGGTGCTTAGCCCATTGTCTCGCAGCGGATTCAGATTAATACCGACCTCCGTTTCATGTTTGGCTCGACGTCAAGCAGGTCCTTAAAGCCGATGCCCCAGGGTTTGCCGGGCGTCGTTTCAAGCATAAAACGACCGAACTCTGGGTGGAAAACCGGAGCTGTGTCTCCCTTCCTATGCACCGGCGTCAGCATGTCAATGCCGTGTTGCAGGCGTGGCACTGACTTGACATCCACCTGTTGTATGTCGGGCACACCACCTCCCTCATTCAGCAGCTTCTCGTCGGCAGCCAGAGCAGCCAAGATGTCTGCTTGACGCAGGGACAGTTTGACTTTGTGGTTGGCGTCATCGTAGGCAACGACGAGGTATTCGATCTGCTCCAGCACTCAGCAACTCAAGCCCTTCAACACGGAGGTAGACAGCGTACCTCGTCACCCCACAGCATAGCATCGCGCTCCTTGCCCTTGGCACGGCGCCATATGGCCAGCAGTTGCTGCGTCGGTCGGAGTCAGCGCGTGGTTGGGTAGAAAGGCGGCCCGTATGTCGTTTACCTCTATGCCCCATTCGCGCACCTGGCCGGCAACCTTCTTCGCGTCCGGCCAGTCAAGCGGGGTACCGAGTGCTCTGGCGGGATGCGTGTCAGTATGGCTTGCAGGGAGGGAAGGCAGGCTGGGCTGGCGGTTGGTCTCACAGAAGGCCCATTTTCCTGAACCCCGCGTCTCGTCCGACGTCAACGTCTGGCGGCCGGAGATTGGGCTCAGCGCTCGCGGTGGAGTGCGCAATTCACGAGGCTGCGCGGCGCGGAAGCCAGTGCGCGGCGAGACGGGTGCGATCACGCGGCCTCTGCTTCGGAGCGCGGATGGGGTCTGCTCGCTGCTGCTCAGCGCCGGTGGATGGGTGTTTATTCACGAGGGGTCGCGAGAATTGCGTGCGCCAGGGCCGGCCCGCGAAAGGCGGCGCCTCAGGCCCCGCGGCCGAGGACGACTGACATGCCATGATGCTGCTGATAAATCACGACGTCGCCGACGCGCGCTGGAGAGCGGCGGCGGACGGGAGCTCGACGCACAGCCGGTGACGAGGGCCACGCTCGCACGTGCCGGTCTGGGGGAGCGATCGAAATTGGGCGCGCACAGAGGCGGAAATCTTCATCATCACGAATGTGCCGGACACGAGGCGCAATTACCACCGCATATTAGCAGATCACCGGCCGCTCTGGGAGGACGAGACACCGGTGCAACTGCGTGCGGCAGAGCAGGAGGGCGGGCGGCGGGCACGCAGCACTTGTTGCGCGTTCCTGCGCAGGGCTCTGTTTGATGAGCGCCCCGGGGCTTTCCTGGCACTGCAGCAGGCTTGGGGCTAGCGCTCGAAACCGACGCGGACGAGTAATACTCCCAGGGCTGACGCAGCAGATAAGGCGTTTCAGCAGTGGGAAACGAGCGGTCAAGGCGTGAAACTCGCCGTTGCGGCCACGAGACGGAAATAGATTGCTGCACAAGGCGCCTTTTGGGGCGCTTTGTGCGGCACGCTGCCCGCTGGCCTCTCGACGTTGGCCCAAAGCCGGTGGCGAGCGTGCCCGCGAACTGCGGATCGCCGGCCGTGATTGGCTGGCGCTCGACAACCACGAGACCTTGTCTGCATGCTCTACGCGCCCGGCTCCAGTGCGTTGGCGCGGTCGAACAGACGCCAGCCGCCGAGCCAACACCGCCTTTCGCAGTGCAGCGCCCCGGTGGCCCAGCCGTGCGGCGACTAGACGGCGGTGGTCAAACGCTGCCCGGGAAACACAGCTAGCTCTCTGCCTTGCGCTCTGCCGGAAGCGCGCGGCGGCGCCGGGGTGCTTGGCGCGTCGCGAGCTCGCACCCTGGTGGGCGGAGAGTGCTGCAGCATGCGGGCCAGAGCATGGACGTGCGCAGGGTGCAAGGCGCAAAGGCCAGATGCCGCCGCGCCCCTGAATTGCGCTGGATTCGCCGTCCCCTTTGGGTTTAGCTAGCGCCTCGCTCGCCTTTCTTTCATCCAACAAGAATCGCCAGCTGCCCAGGCTCGCTTTCTCTCTGATTTTCCTCCGCCCGTCTTCTCCCCTCTGTTCGCCGCTTTCTGGCTTTCTCGTCACCTCCCTCTTCTCGTTGTTCCTTCCCGTTCGCCAGCCCGCGTGATAGCGCCGTTGCCGTTGTCGTTGCCTTACATACTTAGCTGGCCCGACCGCCGCCTAATCTCGACCCAGCGCGCCCGCGTCGTCGCTCCCTTGTGCTTTGCAGAGCAACCAGCACCGTCTAGTCCTCCGCCTCAGCCTGCGCACCCGCTGCCAGTCTTGCGTCTTTTAGATTTCGCCTCTCTTCTCCAAGCTTCCTGTATTCACTTGCGTCCGCGTCGCACCCGCCCCATCGCGGCAGCCTGATCCTAGCCGGGAGCCCCGCGCCAACCCCATCCCCAAAGGTCCCTGTTGCGTCACTGTCCGCCGACCGCGACGTCTTCTCTGCTTTTGCACTTCCTACTTTGCGATCCACTGCGATCCTTAATCCTTAATTCGGTCCGCGTTTGATCCTTGGCCTTCTGTCCCAGCGCGCTGCGGCACTTCTTATTTGTACCCTCTTCGACCAGCAGCCCCTTCGTGCGCACTCGTCGACAGGACCCTCCGGCAGCCGTCGGTATCAGCTCGGAAGCCATCTGCAACCGCTCGCTCGCTGTTTGCACCGGCAGCTTGTGACTCGCGGCTTCTCTGGGAGTCCTTTTCCATCGTACAAATCCCCCATCACTCCTAGTAGACCGTTCATCATAATGAGCATGGACGCTGGCGGTCTTGCTCAAATGACCTACAACAACAACTTCTCCTCCAACGGAGGTCTCGGCGTTCCGACGGCCGGCTTCGCGTCTCGCGGCAAGGGCAACCACCTGAAGCGTCTCAGCGCTGCCGCACCTCCAAAGATCGGCTCCATTAGCGAGCACCCCGTTAACGACCAACCCACCCCCCGGACCAGCCGCTCGCACCTCCTTGCTGGCCTGCGCACTGCGCCCAAGACTCCTGGTTCCGTGCCCCAGTCCGCGCCGTTCAACCAAAACCAGTTTGGCGGCATGGGTAACTCCAAGCAAGCCGGCTTCAACGCTGGCTCTGGCTACGGCGGCCCCCAAACTGCCATTGGCTCTGGTTTCTCCGTGGGCCTCCAGAACCAGTACGGTATCTCTGCTGGTCGCCAGATCTACTCGCTTCCCGAGCAGGTGCTGGCTCCTCCGCCCGTCCAGTTCGACCACGATGACTCTGCAGACCTCGATCCCAACCTCGCTGCCCAGCTCATGGCTACTGAGCTCTACCTTCAGCAGCGCCAACAGCAGCTTCAGCAGCAACTGCTCAGCCTCACCGCTCAGCAGTTCGCTGGCATGAACATCAACGGAGGCAACATGCGCCAGCAGCAGTACCCGATGACTCCGATGACGCCACAGTCGGGTTTCTACGGCCAGCAGTTCCAGCAGTCGCAGGACGCCCAGGCCGGACTTCACGTTGTCTACAACCCGATGACCGGCCAGTACCAGTATGTCATGGACCAGAACGCGCAGCAGCCGCAGCTTTCCGACTCGCCGCCTCCGCCTACTCCGAGCTTCACCAACTCGCCGCCCAAGTCCGGCACGCCCACTTTCCGTCAGTCTCCTCCGAACGAGAGGCCCAACCCGTTCGAGCGCAACTCGCGCAGCTCTCGCAGCTCTTCTCCCCCGAAGAAGTCTCAGACCCCGCCGGTTGACGTCACCCCACTGCCGCCGCCATCTGCGAACGCTTTCCGTCGTGGCCACAAGAAGAACGTTTCTTCCCTGACTCTCAACAACCTTGAGTCTGCTGGCGAAGGCCCCAAGTCTGCTTTTGTTCGTTCCGTCGGCTTCCCGCAGACGCCAATGACCGGCACTTTCGGTCCCGGTCAGGCTCGTGCTGGCGAGCACCCCGCGCGTCAGCCTCGCGGACCTCCGCCGCTTGAGGAGCTTCAGGCCGCCCCTACTGCCAAGCACGAGGGTAGCAAGAACTTCGCTACTCGTCAGCGCCGTTCGGCCGTGCGCAACCTTGTTCGCGCCGGCATTGAGCGTCGCGGTGTTCGCAGCGGCAGCGGCGGCAGCGGAACTCCTGTCAGTGAGGCTGACATGAGCTTCCCCGCGTCTTCGGACAACGACTCCGACAGCGTCCGCAGCGGTAGCCTTTCTGGCAAGCCTAGCATTGGTAGCCTCCGTGCTGCGGCTAGCGGCGCCATTGGCTCCGAGAGGAAGGCCTCGAAGGAGCGCCTGCGGGAGAGGACTGGCAGTGATGGCTGGACCGCCAACACGATGAGTAGTGACGAGGAGCTCGTTGAGGTCGTCACGGAGGAGTCCAAGGGAAGGAAGAAGACGCCGATGCTGGTGCTCACCAGCGCCGAAAAGCGCAAGAGCTCCATGTTCTAAAGAGAGTGAGCCGACCGTTAGTGGCGGAAACAATTGAGAAGCACGACACAACTCGGGTAGATCTTGGGTTGTGCAGTGATTCTTGGCGCTGTGTATAAAGATGGCTCTGAGCGGCAAGCTTTTTACGGCCTTTCACGATTACTTTTTCGCCTTTGTTGTTTCGATTATCTTCTTCTTCTTCCGGTGGTACGATTGATCAGGCCTTTCACCCACGGATAAACGTCCATGCACGTGGACTGCTTACATTTTACATTCTTGCTTGCACTTTTTACGTCGTTCAGCCTTTTTCTTTTTCTCTTTCTGCAATGCACAATGTCTGGCTTTCTGGGTTGCAGGGCTGCGAAACGGGGTTCGGAACAAAGCACTTTCTTTCAAGTCACATATCCATGGAGGGCAAGGGGAAGAGAAGTTATTGAACCTCCAAGCACACTGGCTTGGTTGAGCTGGGTTGGTGTGCTGGGGCGCTTCACTCTTTTCTTTTTTTCTGCGTGTGTACGTTTCTTTCATTGATTTCCCGTTTGGAGGGAGGGGGAGGTAAAAGAGGAAAGGTATTTGCTATGTGGAGGGGTTCGAACAAAAAATTGCCGGGTGAAGTCAGCAAGGGTGGCGTCTGGCCCTGGAATACGGGACGACGGTCACCCTTCGCACCCCTCACATAGAGCGCAGGGAGACTGCGGAGTCTCACACACTCCTTTTGCAGTACACTTCAGATTATAGGGAGGCTGTAAAGGGCGGTTCCTAGGATGAATGCAATGTTTGACGTGAATATTGGCTTCCGTGCATGGTGATCAGTGCTCTTCGTATAATTGGACTTCATCTAGATGTCATCAAGCACGGTGAACGCACAGGAGAGAGCACGGATTGGAGAGGTTCGTGCTTAGGGAGCAACGTAAGGGTGTCTTACCCAGAATGGCGGATGGAGGGGCACCTGCACTGCGGGAAAATCACCCCGCCGTCTATTTTTGCTCCAACCAACTTTGGACCTCACATCACTCTCGCACGACCCTGTCACCACGCACCTCTCGGTACTCGCAAAAGGCCGCTGCTCTCATTCCACACGCCTCCGATCGATCGCCGACTCCTGCGTTCGCACTTTCTCTAGCCACCACAATGGCGACCGTGGGCGAGCACGCTCTCCCGCCGCTCTTCGCGCCTCCTCCGACCTCTCCTTCCTCAGCAGCCGACACCACCACCATCACACATGAGCCGCCGCAGATCATCACGCAGGGCGCCGAGGCCCTCGTCTACCGCACGACCTTTCTCTCGCCCTCGGCGCCCGCCCTGCTCAAGTACCGCCCGCCCAAGCCGTACCGCCACCCCACGCTCGACAAGCGCCTGACGAAGCAGCGTGTATTGGCGGAGGCGCGGACGCTGGTGCGGCTGCGCAGGGAGGGTGTCCAGGTGCCGGGCGTGCTGGCGTGCGACTGGGATGGTGAGTGCTCCGCGTCCTTGAAATTCTCCGTCGGGTTGGGAGGGATCGGTGTTGTTGTGCCGGATCAGAGCATTGTGTTGGTGGAGCCGAGGCTGACATTTTGGGGGAATTCGTACAGCGGGCTGGCTGCTCATGGACTTCGTGCCGGGCCACACCATCCGCGCGTGTCTCGACCGGTACCTGCACGCGGCGGCGGCGGCGTCGTCGTCGTCGGCGGCGGACCTGCCGCCGCCCGTCGCCGGGGAGGAGCAGGCGCTGGCGGGTGCCATCGACGAGGACGCGGTGCCCGAGCTGTGGGACCTGATGACGCGGGTCGGACGCGCGGTCGGCGCCATGCACTGCGTCGGCGTCGTGCATGGGGATTTGACGACGAGCAATTTGATGCTGAAGACGTCGGCGGGGCGGGCTTCGCCGTTGGATGCGCATCCGGAGAATGCGCTGGAGGGGACGGTGACGATTATTGATTTTGGGCTTGCGGCCGCGACGGTGCAGGATGAGGATAAGGCGGTGGATTTGTACGTGTTGGAGAGGGCGTTTGGGAGTACGCATCCGGCGGCGGAGCCGCTGTTCAGGGAGGTGTTGAGAGCTTACGGGGAAAGTTATAAGGGCGCGAAGGTGGTCTTGAAGAGGTTGGAGGAGGTGAGGATGAGAGGGAGGAAGAGGAGTATGATTGGATAGAGGCCATGAGAAGAGTTTCTTTGGAAGGGCTTTGGACACGAGATAACGGAATGGGTCATGTCGAGGATTTGACTTCAAATTAAAAAGGTATCAATACCCGGAGACCACTTGTAGGCTATGAGATACGTCATAGAACTCAATAGGAACGCCGTCAACTCAACTCTCCAGTGCTCAGTAAACAGCGAAATACGGTCGCTCGATCAACCCGTACCTCCCCCTCGACGACCGCCTACCCCTCTTCCGCCTCGTCCTGCTCCTATGTCTCGACCTTCTCTCCTCCATCACCCACCCTTCCGTCCCGTCGTACCTGCCTCGCTCCAGCTCCTCTACCTCTCCCAGGATCCTCCCGCCCGCACCTATGTCTCTATCGTTGTGGCGGGATACCCAGAAATGCTCCCTAAACCCGTCCCCGCGGTCATCGCACCCGAAATGTTCGTCCCACGAGGGGAAGCACTGTCGGCATCGCGAGCAATGGTGCGAGTTGCGTGTGAGGTGTTCAGTCAGGAGATACGGGGCAGAGAAGCGGTAGTCGCAGTGGTGGCATTGAGGGAGGCTGCGTGCCGACGTCATCCTTCCTGATGGAAGAAGGATGAACGGGTCGAGGCGGGGCAGATGGTTATTTGGGTTGGTTGGTGGGAGGCCGTCGAAGAAGCGGTGGGCGAGGTTGTTGGACGAGGCGTGCGGGAATATGTTCAGGTGGATGTTCGCGCTCGCGCCGGGGTGGATGTGGATTGGTGGGTAGTCTGGCTCGTTAGTGGAGGGGAGATGGTTCTGTGGGGGAAGAAGGCTGTACCGGAGCCATTGGCCGCGTGCCATTGCTGGGACGACAGGTCGTTTGCGAATGCGCCCAGCGATCCGAAGCCTGATGTAGCAGCTAATTGCCTGTTCCCGCGAGAAGGCGGAACCACCAATTGGTCTTGATGGTCCTGGAAGGCTGCCGCGTCCAAGAGGTCAGGAGGGGAGATGCCGTAGCGGTAAGTGTAGCCCCCGGGTATGGCCATGGCCGCTTTTCTTTGGTAGCTTCACCTTGTTCTGTTTAAAGTGAGGCGGGAGAGACGGGCGGGTGCGCAACGGGGCGGACCGCGGAAAGCTAATAAGGAAAACGAGGTGCTTCAGCCTCGTTGACGATTATCAGCTCTTCAGCCTTGGAGAGCCGTGGTTGCCGCGCCGATTGCGCGGGGTGTCTGCTGGCATCCTCTTCCTCAGCCTTGCAGGAACACACGTCAGCGGGAGCTGTGGGCTGAAAAAGCATAGGTGGCGGCATGTACCACGAGTTCGTGCAGATGGTATGCGGCATTCTTGGTGGTAAGGTTGCCTGGCGGGATCTTACCGGTGTATGCGGCCCGAGACAAGGATGGTATTGGCTGTAGCATTGGAAGCGGTGGAGAGAAGACTACGTGCGGCAAGTGATGAGAATGATCTTAAATTCAGCAGATTGAAGGACACTCGTCTACTCATACAAGAGGCATCACAAAGCTATCCAGCAAAGCATCCAACGATCGAACGTCTGAGGTTTCCACCTGGATATGCGCCAACTACTTGGCAAAACACCATTACCCGTGTTTGGAGCAGCGCGGCGGGAAGAGCTAATGACGCTTCTGCACAAGGTATTGGATTAATTGTAGGTGTAGCATTGCTAAGAGGTCGTATGCATATCGATGTTGACTGTAGATGTGGATGTGATAAGACGAACCGGGTTAAGCCGACGTCGCAGACTGCAAGTCATCGAGCGGATGTTTTCATGACTGGTGCGAAATCGAATCCATCAGTGTACAATAGCTAAATCACTGCCGAGCTGCTTGCATCATCGGCTTGTAGGAACTACGGAGTAGTCTCGCGGGTCAGTCCTGCTTATAAAGGATAAATAGAGGCCCGGTTGTCCGTGTAAGGATAAGAAGCCGAAGTCTAGATTGTTCTTAAGGAGAGTTGGAGTGTATTTTATATGCATTCTCACGTGAGGCTGCAAAGACGCCCGGCCAAAGACAATAAATGGCCGATGTCTGACGTACGAAGACCCGTAGTTAAATGCGACTGATCGGTAGGCTTCAGCATTGGGGTGTGATTACAGCAAGGCTGATCAGAGGAAGAAGTCACAAGCAGGAAGGGATTTCAGCTGACACTGAATGAAAGCCCCGTCAACTAGAAAAGCGGTGAGGCTGGTTTTGGAGAGCGATGGAGCCTCGTAGCCTTTCGATGCGAAGTTTGAAAGCACAGATCGCATCGGCTTCGAGTGTTTTAATAACGTGATGATCGCTGGGCGAGTCGATCATGTGTTCGGAGGCGATCAACGAGACTCACCTCATCAGAGCATGGGCTAGCTCGAGGATCCAATTATAGAGCCGAGCGGTTGAATCGTGCGCAAAAAGATCGACCGGATGATGGTGATGATGGTGATGTTGTTGAGGCGGGAGTCCAGAGCTTGCCGACCCGCTTCTCCGTCACGCTGGCCTGTGCGCCGCGGCTTCTCACTTCAGCCGCCATCCCACCAGCGCCTCCTCATTTCGTTTCCACAGTCCCCCATATCCGTGAATCTTTCACCGTTCTGCTCCGAGCACGTCCGCTGGCGAACCTGGTGGTAGAGACGACGACGACGGCTTGCTTGCCTGATGACAGAAGCCGACCCATGGTTTTGTGGAATCGCCGGTGTGTACTTACTACCAGGGACCACTGCAAGCAGAGCAGTCCAGATCCTACCCGCCCTGCTCAGCCTCCGAAGCATTGCCAAACCGCGCGGGAAAGCGAAAGCGACTGTAAGACTCTACCGAACCAGTGCTAGCCTGGACCTTGGTGCTTACCACCGCCGTAAGCCCGTTCATTACATGGTGGTATTGCCTTCTACGGTTCCAAAGTCGACCTGTGGGGAGTTGACACAAGCCTATCAAGTTTGCAGTAACGAAGCCATCCAGGAATGTCTCCCTTGATCAATCTCTGTACACTGTTCAAAGGCTATCTCCGGAGGCCTCTCCCTACACGTACACAGCCGCAAAAATAAACCATTCCGCCCCCAATGTGCCAAGCCGCAGCCACACCGCGACATATCTGTGCCGCTTCTGATTCGTCCACACCATCGTTGTTTCTCCACTCAAGTGGTCGCTACTTTCGCTAGACGCTCGAAATTGCTTCTCGTCCAGCGAAGCCTTTCTGTTGGTGGTCCGTCCGCTGCCCCATCAATTACTGGATCGAGGGCTTGGTGCCTCGAAGGATGCAAAACCATGCCTTCATACCAGGCCGCCGAGAGGGGTAGATATGCCGCACTCTCCTCTAATTTCCTTGTAGAAAGCCTCTAGGCTTTTACGAATCCTCAGTCGCAGTTGCTCCTGTCCGGCCAGCAGGAGTAGGATATCCACAATGAAGCGTCGACAATGGATGCCCGCGCTCCATGCGCTACTCTTGACAAGGGCGTTTGCTCGTGAGTGGCAGGAAATACCACCGCAAGTTACAGATACCTGACATCCTAAAGAGGATTGCTCTCATTCCACTACCCTAACCGTTGTGAGCCCAACACCGGCGGCGCTTGCTTCTTGTACCACCTTCACCGGAGACATCGCGATCGCAACAGGCTTCAGCGGCGAGATGACCTTTCAAGGCGTAAAGACCATTGTCGGGACTGTTTACGCAACGGATGTCGCAAGTCTCGAAGGCCTTGTGATGGACGACCTCGAATCTCTGGATGGGCTCGATCTTTCATCTACTTCCAACTTCAGTTACATCAGTTGGGGAGGGAGTGCAGACTACGCATCCATAAAGACTTTCAACTGGACGGATGTGGCTGGTACAACGGAACTTGACTTTCAGAATTTTTCCGGCGATTCCGCGGTATCGTTTGACAGCTGCTCGGATCTGGAGATATTCAACATTTCGAGCCCGAAACCAAACTCTGGCCTGACTTCCCTGTCTTTCACCAACAATCCGAAGCTTGGGTCACTCCTAATTCCGAATTGGGCGGTTGACCAGAGCGTACAAATCACCCAGAACGACATGATGGAGGCGGTTGACTTTCCGTATATGACAAGAGTGGGAGAAGACGTCATCATCCGAGGAAATGCCAACATGACGAGTATTGCCCTCCCTTCCATGACCGCAATTGCTGGGGATTTCCGGGTCTCGGCAGGCCATTCGGTCTATCTCGACGTGAGCAACTCAGCTCTTCGATCGATCGGAGGCGATGTGGTTTTCGAAGGAGACGTAAGGTAGGCTCCAAAACAGCTCCCCTCCGTCATAGAACCAATTCTTTCTGACACAGCACCAGCTGGTCCTTCGACACAGACATCTCCATCAACGGCTCCTTCATCCTCAGCTACTCCGACCTCGACGGCGACCAGTACACCTGCAATGACGAGGATCTCGACCCCGGCAAATTCACCATCACCTGCAACGGCCAGATCATCACGCCCTCGTACCAGACCGCAACCAGCTCCGCCACCGCCGGCCGGGGCGCCAACGCGGCCGGGGGCTCCCACACCGCCACCCCTTCCGCCACCGCTTCCTCCTCGTCCGGCCTGGCCACCGGCGCGAAGATCGGCATCGGCGTCGGCATCTCGCTGGGCGTCATCGGCATCGTCTCGACCATCGCCGCCGTCGTCCTGCTGCTGCGCTTGCGCAAGAATCGCGCCGCCGCCGCTGCCGACGCGCAGCACGGTACGGAGCTGGAGGAGGGGAAGCTTCCGCCGCCGTACTCGGGCTTGTGGCAGCCGCGGAGCGAGAAGAAGAACAAAAGCGACGGGTCCAACGGGTCTGCTGAACCCATGTTCCCGGAGCGCCAGGAGCAGGGCGGGACGGCGGAGTTGGAGGGCGATCAGCGTCCGAGTGCGGGCGCGCAGGTGGCGGAGTTGGAGAGCCCGAGGCCGGAGCAGCAGAGGTTTATTGCGCCGGTGGAGATGGAGGCGGATCAGAATTGGAGGAGGTCGGAGTTGATGGAGGATACACCAAGGTGTGGTTGAGACGAGCGCAGCTGTTCTGTGAGAGTGGTGGGGATGGGAACAGTGGAGAGATGAATGTGGTTGTGAAAGCCACCATGATTGTAAAATAGCACGATACCCGAGAACGCTCAAGTGCGAAAATTGCCTTATTTTTATGACGGTTTCGCGGAAACAGAGTAGAATTCAATAGAAGAAGCTACCCCTGCTTGGTTTATGAGACTGCAAGAATCTAGATAGATCGATTATACTTACGTTTAGACGAAAAGGCATGTTGCAACAATGAGAACCAAACAATGGAAAATAGGCTGTCGTCGGAGCTTTTAAAGAATGGCGAGACTGGCTTGATTTGTGGGACCAAATTTAGCGCTCGTTAAGATGAGCTAAACACTGCATGAATCCCGGAGTGTCGCGTATCGCGGAAGCGTATTCTCGTATTCTCTTTCCCGAGGAGGCTGATTGGGTGTTGAGGAACAAGCTACGCCTCCACTTATGACGCCTGCAGGCCCAAACGCAACCTCACGCCAGGCACCTCCACCTTTACGCCTGGAGGTATCAGGATATCATGCCGACAGCAACTCGCAGCAGCCACACCAAGTCTCGCGGCGGCTGTCTTCGCTGCAAAAAACGCCACGTCAAGGTATGATTCGTTAACTCGCACCCCAGGTCTTTCCGGCGTTCCTCTTTTACTTAGTAAAAGGGTTGAAATGCCCTTTCATGCTTTTGCTCTTCACCAATGGCCGGCTTCTGTGAATTCACCAACACTTACCTGTCTTGCATATAGTGTGACGAGCAGCGCCCGTGCGGTAACTGCGTTCGTCGTCGTGCCGAATGCAGCCTCGCCATATCCCCAGCCACATCACTGCTCCTCAGGAGACCCTTGACTCCGCAAGATAGCCCATCATCGGATGCCAGGCGGACTAGCGTTTCCGTTCCGCGTGGGCCGACCCCGGGTGAGGTCGAGCCCCAAGCGCAGCCCTCTGCGCCCCTTTCCCAAGATAAAGCTGCAAATATCCGGAAACTGCTCCAGGATCTTACCAATGAGCTCGAGACACTCACTACCGAGCAGAGTCATCAAGTGCCAACACAGCCTGTGCAACCAACACCAGACCCCGTTGTCGCTCCTGCCCGGCCCACAGATCTGATTTCGCCTGACAACTGGCTGCAAGACCTGCAGCTCTTACAATTCTACTGCTCCTCAGCCTACCGAAATCTCTGCAGCTCCGACGATGACGCCGCGATTTGGGGGGACACGCTGCCGCAGATGGCCTTTTCGAATGTGAGCCTGCTTCCGCTCTCATTGACCTCCATCACTTCCGCTAATCGCCATCGCAGAAAGCTCTGATGCACGGCGTGCTCGCCCTCTCCGCTCTGCTATATGGGCACGACAACCCTGACGAGCGTGAAGCCTACATGATAGCATCTACAAGACATCAGAGCATCGCCATCAGCGCCTTCTCAGAACAGCTGCATAGTATCAGCGAGGAGAACTGCCCTGCAGCCTTCCTCCTCGCAGCGCTCATCTTCGCCATGAAAACCATCTCCGTCTGCGATCAGTGCGAACAAGGCATACCCGTTGCCATGAGTGACATCACACACGCCTTTCTCCTCTCACAAGGTACACATTATACCATATCTTCTAATAATCGAAAGTCCCCTTCTCCGCTAACCTCACCTCTCCCCCAAGGCACCCGCACAATCCTCGCCAGCCGACCCACCTGGAAATGGCCCGAAGAGCGGCCCCTCGACATCTTCTTCCAGCCCACCGACCCGGACGTGGTACCCACCGGCCCAGTCAGTCCAAACCCGCCTGCGCTTCATCCTCCCCCTCTCGCCCTCACTAACACAGGCCGCGCCTTCTCTCTACAGTACATGCAGCGCCTGGCCACCCTCCTCGCACTCGCGCGCCGCATCGCGCACGGGCCGGCGTCGATCGACCAGCGCTCCGCCCTCGTCCTCGCCGTCGAGGCGCTGCGCCACGTGTACACGGCGGTGCGCGCGCCCGGCCGGCACCCCGGGCGCGTGTGGTCGTGGGGCGTGGTCGTGCCCGCGGCGTTCCTGGGCCTGGTGGAGCGCGGCGACGCGGGCGCGCTGGCGGTGCTGGCGCACTTCGTGGCGCTGGTGCACGCGGGCGAGGGGCGCCGGCGGCACGTGCGCGGGTGGGCGATGGGCGTCATGGACGCGGTGGTGAGGGGGCTGGAGGCGGGCAGGGGCGCCGGCGGGGAGTGGAGGGCGGAGTGGGCGGAGTGGGAGCGCGTGGCGATGTGGCCGGTGAGGTGCGTGAGGGAGTGGATTGATGTGAGGTCGGTGGAGGAGGAGGGGTATGCGGAGGGTGGTGGTGGTGGTTGTGGGGCGGCGGCGGCGGCGGAGTAGTTTGGTGGCTTGGTGTGGGAAAAGGGGTCTTTTTTTTTCTCTCTTTCTTTTTGGGAGCGATGGGTGTTGGGTGTTTGGCGTTCGGGGAGTGGACACAATTGAGTCTTCACGCCATCGTCTGGGCGAATCAAATAGACGGGCAACATCTTCATAGCTATTTACATAAAGGGTACATTACATACATACATTACATTTTTAAAATCCTTTCATGTTCATACACGCGGTCCGCCAGCCCTTTACAGGAGGCAGAGCATCACGGCAGCCGAGATCAGGCTGACGACGCCGGCCGTCGGGGAGAGACTCGAAGCCTTGCCGTTGAAGGGCGAGACGGGGATGCTGGGAGTAGCAGCAGGAGTGCCAGCAACGGGCACGGTAGCAACGGGCTCGTAGCTGGTGAAGGTGATGGCGCTGCCGTTGCCGAAGGTGGTGGTCTCGGTCTCGAGCGAGTACGAGGTCGAGTAGGCAACGGGCGAGGAGGGCTTGGGGGTGATGGCGGCACCGGGGGTGGTGGGCAGAGGGGTGACGACGGTCGGGACGGAGACGGCGGGGATGGAGAGCGCCGGGGTGGAGGCGAGGTCGGTGGGGACGGAGAGGACCGGGGTGGAGCGGACGGGGGTGCTCTCGGCGGCGACCGGCGGAGTGGCCGGCTCGTCGCTGGTGCCGCAGTTGACGCCGCCCTTGACGATGGACGAGAAGTCGGAGCAGCTGAGGTCGGCGCCCTTGGAGCCGGCAATGTCCCACGAGCCGCCGACCTCGGTCAGGGCGTCGAAGGTGAACTCCTCGAGCGTCGAGATGTCGAAGGAGAGGTCGCCGGTGACGGTCTCGAGGCTCTCGAAGGTCAGGCTGGAGAAGCCGCAGTCGCTGATCTTGAGGTCGCCGCCGACCGACTTGAGGGAGGAGAGGGAGAGCGAGTCCAGGTCCCAGACGCCGCTGATCTCGAGAGAGCCGCCGATGGTCTCCAGCGTGGAGAAGTCGAAGGTCTCGAGGTAGCTGTCGGTGATGGTGATGGACTCGTCGATGCTGGTCAGGGCGGGGAAGGAGAGACCCGTGGCGTTGGAGATGGTGATCTGCTTGGCCGACTCGAGCTGAGGGAAGCTGATGTCGACGGCATTGGTGTTGCCACCAATCGAGATCTCCTCGGTGACGGTGGTCGAGGAGATGCTGACGGACCAGAGGAAGGCGTTCTCCTCGATGATGATCTTCTCGGGCTCGGCAACGTCGAGCTCAAGGCTGGTCAGGTAGGTGTCGCGGATCTCGACGGAAGAGCACTGCTCAATGCTGCTACCGAAGTCGGCCTCCCACAGCAGGGGAAGAGAGGACAGGCTGAGAGCGTCGACCTTGCTCAGCGAGGGAAGGTCGAAGCCAGTGAGGAGCGAAGCATCGTTCAGCTCGAGGCTGCCAACCGAGGTCAGGCTGTCGGCAGAGAAGTAGGTCAGCGTCTCAGCGCCCTCTTCGATGCTGAGGGAGCCAGTGATCTCCTCAATGCCGTCAAGCGAGATGGAGTCCCAGACATCCTTGGCGATGGCGATGCTGCCCTCGAAGGTCTTGCAGGAAGCCAAGTCAAGCGCCTCCTCAATGCCAACGGTGAGAATGCCACCCTCGGGGGCCGAGCAGTCTGGTTCAGGTCAGCATTGAGTGATCGAAATGTAGTGAAGAGCTAAGTGACTTACCAGCGGCGGCGGCAGCGCCGACAAGGAGGCCGGAAGCGGCAATAGACCTGAGCTTGGTTGAGTAGGCCATTGTGGGATATGTGAAGCAACCAGCTGTACTGCTCGAGTGTGGTTGTTGAGATGAAGAAAGGTCTTGCACGTCTTCTCAAGCACGGCTGAGTTGGATCAGCTGGCTTTTAACTCCCAAGTCGCGGTCAACGACCTGACTCCCGTGTGCCCGCTGGGCTGAATGCCGGCGCCGACTATCGTGTCCGAGCGGTGGGCTCCTGCATCGCCATGATCGCTTGGAGCTCAGCCTTGAGAGCCAGCCTGCAGATCCCCGACACAACACCACCGCATTCCGGGCTCAGCTTCATGCAAAGTATGGGGGATAAGGGCTCGGCGTCCTGCTGATCTACATGATTCCTTAGGCGAAAGGAGCATAGTGCGGCAGCTTGGAGCTCATCCTGTACCTTGGAGAGGCCCGCGGAGGCTCTTCTCCAAGATGCGTCTTTGGCATCGCAACTCGTATACGCCCCACTGAGCGCTCGATGGCGTGAGAGCTTCAGGTACGGCGTCTCCGTCTTCAGTGGGGAACGATGCAGGAGAAGGGTTCGAGAACTGGGCCAGAACGATAAAATCCCCAGATGAACGCCGCGTAGAGCACCTTTCCAGACTCGGTGGCGGCATGCCGGATCACTGGTGGGTTGATGTGTGCCCGTATAGCCAGGCACACACCGCGGAAGAGCGGGACGTCCGAGTCATGGGCTGCGCGGGTTGCTCTGCAAGATCGACACGCTTGGGAACCGACGAGGTCTTTTCTTTCTTAAAGACTACCGCGCTGTAGGACCGCGAATCGGCGACCCTCCACGTCAACTCCAGCTATGTGATGCGTGTTTCTTCTAGAAGATTTGCAAAAATCTATGGACTAAAATCCGCTGCCCCTTTCGTATGTACAGGAGCAATGGTAGTGCTCCACGAATGCTCGACGGAGGCAGCGCTGACATGTAGCGGTCAGTGATGGGCGCTGATTGGCCGGAAAAGTGCGGGTGCTGTGCAAACGTGCCTGAACATCGACGCACAAGCCAATTGTCCGGTGTAGACTAGTTCCAGCTGAATGGGGCAGCCCTCTGTTGAAGGGCCGATTGCCATGAAATGGCGGTATCCCTGCATGAAGAATAGGGCTTACTCTTTCACTTCCATCCATCGATGCGTAGAGTCGAGCCGAAGCAGAAGGCAACTTGCACGAACACATGAGTGAGCTCCTAAGACACTGTGTTGGCTTTCATATGAATATTTGAAGAGACATAGTCATGCTCGGGTGATGAAGCAGAGAATTCAAACTTTGCGGCGTGAACAATGCCTCCAGAAACTGAAGAACCCCACAATGAGGTTTGGTATAAAGCATCTGAAACAGACTAAAAGGCCCGAGAACTTCGGGACACGGCTGCGTCAGTCATCATCGCATCAAAGAAGATGTCTCCAGGAATTGACGATTCTGCCGCCGCATCAAGCTTGTATAAGGGCCTTTTCCCCTTGCTCTTTTCAGGCCGCGATGCTAGGAAATGCTGGCCTTTGTTGTAACTCAGAACCATGTCATTGTTGGAATCAACAGTTGCCTGTCCAACGCATGCCAGCGCTTCTTTTACCGTCAGCTTTTTGATTTGAGGCATTCGAGCAATCGGACATGTTCCGAGCTGCGCTTATGCCGTGGAGATTGATCGATGTATACTGTCGGGAACAGTTCGAGGCTGTCAATCAGGTGACGGTGGCGACGAGCTCACTGAGCTTGTGAATCCCGGTACAATGACACTGCGGGGATTCAGGTCCGCACTGTCCGCTGAGTTTATTTACTTGTGCTGCCTCTCCCCAGCTTCGGACATCTCCCCAATTACTACCGCTACGCCTTCCTCGATCCCAGCGACAAACTTGAAGCCCTTTGATCTATATATCTGCAAAGCCAGGGAACAGCACGGCCAGTTTCCTCCTGCGCATGCGTCGGGGTGACGCCGCTTCTCCGCAAGATGAAATGGGAGGGCGGTTTCCCCATGCTTGATAATTGAGTCATACACAGCAGCCCCACTATCTTTAGAGACCCTCCCTGGCCAGATCCTTGAGCAGTGAACTGGAAAGATGCCCATGTGAGCGTGAGGTGTAGTACCACGCAGAGCTCCCGTAGCAACTAAGCGGATTTAGCTTCGACATCGTAAACAAGCATCGGAGTGCGTCTCGATTTCTGGAGCTTTTCCTCGATGGAATCAGGTTCAAACAGAATGATGGGGTCATATCTGGGAATGGATATCTTGTGCTAAGGCTACCGCCGACTGAGCCGCCTGTAGCAAAATTGGATGTCAACCCGACCATAATGGCTCTTTCTCACTCCAAAATTGACCTGGATTAGACATTGGAAGCATCTGACCGGCGGATTGCATCGTATCCTGATGACCTGGTTCCAAGATAGTTGAGCATGTGCGGAAAATAACCTACGAATGCTCGTCTCTCTTTTGGTGATTCTAAGCTTTCCGCCGGCCTCATATCTTTGCATACGTCTTCCGGGTCATCCCATGTTGGCAATTGACCTTTTTTTTTTAATAAAATAACTACCAGAAGCGGAGTCTTGGCCGGTTTTCTTCGTTCGCTCCCCGGAATGGATTAGGACCATTCTTGGTTTTGTACCGACAAAGTGCCACTGCACTTCTTCCTCACAGCCATCACCGCTCCCAGGCCTTGTCATTGGAACAAGAGCAGTGTAGCTGCCCTTGAAGATAGTTCCGTCTCCATAATGAATAGGATGATGGACCATTGCTTGCCTGGCCATGATCTCAAATGGAATCTTCAACCCTCAACCACACTCCTTTTTTAATACAAGAAAGCCTTGGGCAAGGACATAACCTTCAAGAAGCATGTTGTACGAACAGGAGCATTTGAACAAGCCAAATGGAAGCGGATACATAGGCTCAGGGCGTACCTCGAAGTTGAAACTTGCGTTTTGCTCACACATCACCCTGGGTCCATGTATGTTACCTTGTGCCGGAGGTCTGCAGACAGCTGTGAGCCATGAGAAAACTGCCAAGCCTCAATCAAACCAGCTCTATACGCCGTGATGGTGACTCGGCACGAAGTCTGCTCCTAAGACTCAGATAAAGCTTCTACTTTTTCGGCAAGCATTGAAATGCCGGTGGACTCCTGACTGTCATAGTTGAATTCAACTTTCAGTGATCAATGTCATGCTAAAAGAAACCGAATTGTGGGATATTGGACTTAGATGTCTCTGATAGCCCAGAGATAAACTCCGAAGCTGTGAAAGCTCGAAACAATGAGTTCATGTTTTCCCACGCAAAGTCTACATACTCGGCGCAGGAGCAAGCATATGCTTTATCTGGTTCCCCGGTGATCACCATGACTGTTTCGAGCTCATCTGATCTATTCAGACCATTTGAAACGAACTCAAACAGTTCCCATTGGACATTGATGTCAATGGTGTAACGACCATCGGAAAAGGCCAGACAGATAACATTTCCCAACTTTGGCCCATCGATGATTCGCCTGGAGGGAACACCGAATATAAGATCCTTAATGGTGGCTAGTGATGAAATCTCTTGCTTCGGTTCCAACTCCCTCTTGAGACGATCGTCATCTGATAAGTCTTCGGTGTCTATGGTATCTCGCAAATCCTCGTCAAATTGATCCGGTGCGAACTTTTGCCGAAAAGCTTCCGCAATTAGTCCCGCTTTGAGGTGTATAAGGTCTGCACTAAGGTGCTCGTTGTTGGTTGCTGCCTTTTTCTTTAAGTGAATAGAATAGGCGCGGACAAAACGGTGGAAGTTTCTTTCAAAACAGTCCGGTCCAACACTACGCTTTGAGATTGCTTCTTGAACTACTGAAGCGAGTAGTCGATCCTGTGATAACAAGATGATCAAATTTTCGATTGCTGACTGGGCCTCTTTTTGAGAATGACCGAAAGCTTCAGACATGAGCGTGCTATTCTTTTGAAGTGACCTCATAGTACGTTGAGAGAAAATCGATGGGAACTGATCAGTGATGCTTGATGCTCCTGAATGTGTAGAATCTGCTCTGTCTGGTTTTTATGTCTTAGTCCGTACCACTGAGGATCCTCTGCTTTTGACCTGGTACTTTGAACCCGAGATTTTCCGCAAAATTCTGAGACAAAAAGTTTCCATTGAAACCGGTATTCAAGAACGCCCTTGGGAAGCTCAAACCTTGTCGTTGCTCTGACCATTGCTTCTCGATTTTTCTAGTCCGAACGAAGTCCTTGGAAAGCCTGGAGATGCCTTGCCGGGGATTGCATGAAGGCGATATGTCATTGGAACCGCTAGTTGACTGATCTTTACAGACTGATGCCATAGATAGTAGAGAGGTGTCCCCAAATATCTCTAGCAAATCTTGAGTAGCCATCTTCGGATGGAGTTATTCATTATCCGTCGAGAGTTTGTAATTGTGAGGACTGCCGTTGATGACCTCTATCACGTTGTACTTCTCGATCTCTGAAAAGTCGGGGCTTTGCTTGCCTCTCTTTCCCTTGAAGCGAACTCTGTTACTGACTTGGAAAGTGGAGGGAGAGAGGCTCTCGCTCTGTGTTTGTTAGCGTATTTACTTACCTGATCCCTGCTGACATGCCTGACTACCAACTTGAGCCATTTTCGTGGCCGTAACAAGGTAACGGTTGTGTTCTCGCAATTTTTCGTATGTGAGGTATGGAGGTGTCACTGGCGAGTGGTCAGTGTGATGGATTTTTTGGAACGCAAACGAAATTTATTCTTTGAGCTGATGAGGCAGAATCCGAGTTCAGCAGGACACATTACCCCTCTTTCCGAACGCGGATTCCTTTCTACCAACAATAAGCGAGTGTGCATATGCTAGCCGCATAGGTGGCTGCGGCTGCGGGGAACAAACAAGGGTGTGATTACGAACTAACAGCATCTCCGCTGTCGTTAAGAATCTCCAATTCCTACCTATGGATGTCTTAGCCTTACAATTTTTGTCTATTAACTGACCAAATGGAAAACATGCTGCGAGAGAACAACAGTGACACCGGTGGGGAAAACCCCTTGCCGTTTAATCGGCAGACTAATGGAATACTGCGTTGTAATTCTTTTTTGATTGATGCCAAATGTACCGGGGAAAAAGAAATGACGGGTTACTTTATACCAGAAGGCTAAAAATGATAGGCCATCCCTTCGCATCTCCGATAGAACTTAAAATTCGGTGTCAGTCATGAATTTCAGCCGCCGCAAAATAGCCCTTATTCTCCACTACGCCTCTATCCTTCACCACGGCCGTATACTTCACCACCCACTGAGGCGTGACGTCACCTTTCAATCCGTCGGTTGATCCATCAGAACCAGCGAGAACACCGGCGCCCTTCTCACCAGGGCCCAGAAGCTCTCTAACAGTACCGGATGGGAGAATATTTGTGCAATCGTTGTGCGTCAGTAGCTCGATCCCTTCTTGCTTGGCATAAAGAATCAATGGCTTAGGTACGACGCAGCAATCTCGCACATTGATCTGATCCACACTTGGCCTGATTCTCGCCTTACTCAAGAACCGCGATAACCTTTGCGACCCAAACTCCGAGAGCCCCAGCTTCGCAATCAGCCCTTCGTCATGCAGTTTTTCCACGGCTCGCCAAGTCTCAATCATGCTGTCGATGTCTTCCGCACCCATCCCGCTCTCCGACCCTGATCCGCCTGCCGGTATGCTATCACTCTCATCGGCATCCGAATCCTCGTCATCGGCGTCGAACGCGATGCCAGGGAAGGAAACTATCAGAAGGTCGATTGACGGGACGTGGAGCTCCTTCAGCACAAAATCTATGGCATCTCTTGTTTGTGTGACGCGCTGGGCGATGGGAACGTTGGGCAGATAGAACAGTTTGACCGTAATATCGTAGGCGTCGCGCTCTTCAGACAAGCCCGAGTCGGAGAACTCGATGGCGGGAATGTAAAGATCGGCGCCTTGCTGGGACGTCCAGTCGCGGAAGGAAGTTTGGGCTGACTTGGAGGAGACGTCGCCGTTTGTGGAGGGGGCTGCTGATTGCTGGTGGGCGGCAAAGTGGGCGCGGAGGGAGGAGGTAAGTTCGGTATTGGATTTCTCGATTAGGTTGCGACGGATGGCGGAGGGGCCGCCGCCCATGATATTTCTGGCACGGATGATGTCAGACTACTGAACAAAAGCGACAGAGACGGAGTGTATGGACTTACGACGTAGAGAGAATTAGCCTTGTCATAGTGGGGTGAGTGATGTTGTTGGTGGCTTTTGACTGAGAGCGGCGCTTCAAAGCACGACGGGGATGTAGAACTATATTCAACAATGACTGAAGATCGCGACTCTGGCGCGAGGTGATCTCCATGCCGCGCTGGCAGAAGAATATGGCGCAATGTCTGCGCAACGGCGGTGGAAGTCGGACGACAGCGATAGATAGTGTAAGCAACTATTGGGCCGGCGGAGAGCGGGGCGCATGGGCCTCGCGGCGGGGCTCTTCCGCGCAGCTCTTGGCTCAGAGTCGAATCCCAAATTACACGCGCCTTCAATCCCCCTCCATCCACCCTCCGAGCTCTCCCACCTCACGCGACACCGCCATGGCGATCAAGTGAGTGCAGCAATGCGCTTCTTACAGTGCATGCGATGCTGACGGCACCAGGTACCTTATTCTGCTCTCGCGCCAGGGCAAGGTGGTGCGTTCCTCCTCAGGCAACCTTTGTCCAAAGCTTCGGGCTCCCACTGACGGCATGCGCAGCGCCTTGCGAAATGGTTCACCACTCTATCTCCCAAGGACAAGGCCAAGATCGTCAAGGACGTCTCTCAGCTAGTCCTCGCCCGACGCACGCGCATGTGCAACTTCCTCGAGTACAAGGGTATGCCACCTGGCCCCCGTCGCCCACCCAGCTACGCCCCTGGAAGCAGACCAACTGAATTGCTACGCGCAGATACCAAGATCGTCTACCGCCGCTACGCCTCCCTTTTCTTCATCGCCGGCTGCGACTCCGAAGATAATGAACTCATCACCCTCGAAATCGTGCATCGATACGTCGAGCAGATGGACAAGTACTACGGCAACGTGTGCGAGCTGGACATCATCTTCAACTTCCAGAAGGCCTACTTCATCCTCGACGAGCTTCTCTTGGCTGGCGAGATGCAAGAGAGCAGCAAGAAGAACGTTTTGCGTTGCATCAGCCAGCAGGACAGCTTGGAAGACATGGAAGTAAGTTCAAATCTGCCATTCCACACCAATGGCCCACGGGAGTGTCTGCGGCTCCGGCTGTGGTCAGCAATACATGCGCTTTCCCAATGCACCGATTCAAGACAGCGTTGAGCGTTAACGCATCCTGCAGGTCGAGGACGATGGCGTCACCAAGATTGGATAAGCATTTGATAGCTTGTTGCTGCTACCCTGCTTATATACCTGAGTGTGACGGTCGTACCTTGTCTCTCTGTGTTCTTCCCAAGCACTCCAGATGCGTCGAAATCTTTTGCTGATGGAATTGACCAGGATGCCGACGCCATAGAGGACAAGATCCGTGCGACCGGAATGATTTAGAAGCTGTACCACTCGGTGCTGTTGCGTATGTTCAGTTGACGGAGCACGAGCCAAGGCATGCATTGGCGGGAGTTAAGGTGTTTTATCGGTTCGTGTGGGTACTAGGGCTCGAGGGGAGAGCTCTGCCTGTGTATGATACCTCCAACGCCCTTTGCCGCAGGCAAGGATGGACTGGCGCTTGGATTTAGTACCTAATGAAGCTACGAATAACTGCATCAACGACCTCGAGACTTTCTCGTGCAGCTTGCTGCGCTCATCGGTCCGCTGAACAGCGACAAACTAACAGAAACCACCGGTTATGACAGCTGAGGTTTCCTCTATGCTCCAACCTGCAATTCACCAATAGAGAATCCCATGGCGATACACGAGGCTGGATGCAGGACTCCGGATCGACGCTGTGTCTTCAGGAATGCAGCGTCGCATCTTCTCACGACCACTCACGAGCACGACTAGCATGATGGCGCTGTAATTCAGTAAACATATCAGGGCCGTTCAAGCTGACACGTTTGTCAAGCAGCATTTCTCACATGGAGCAGCAACGGCCCCTGAGTGGTGGATGGATGACGCAGGGAGCATCACGTGCATCGTGGACTAGGCCGGCATCACGGAAGCCAGCCGTGCCAGCCCAGCGCGCTCTCCACTCTCGGTCCAGGCCCCCTACATCATCGCCGGTCCACCGCTCCACCTCACACCCCCGATAAGGTCACGAACATACCATGCCTACTATCTCCGTCAACCCCAGTATCACGACCATCGCATCCTCCTGCTAGACGCTCCGCCGTCTGGCTCGCACAGCGCACGAAGCTCGGTCTTTGCAGCCAGCCTAGAGTGATCTTCGCGTGTTGTCTTGCTACAGCAGGCCCTAGACAACACCGCACCTCCGCATCCCCCGAACAAAGCTGCGCCGCAGCGTCCGTCCGCGACCCCCCGTCTCCTATCCATTCCACACTCCCTGGGAACACTACGACCTCGTCCACCTCTCCAGACCAGGAAACTCAATTCCGCGCAACTCTCACGATGAAGGTGCGTCCTACTCTCCTGAGTCTTGTGCGCGCGCATCCACTCGGACAGCTTCCGGGAGGCCCGGTGATGTCTTTGAGGGCTTTGCGCATCCGCGGACCACGATAAACGACATTTAGCTAACCCGCGTCGTGCTCTAGTACCTATCACTACGCGATTTCGAAGACGTGACGAGCGCGCTCAACTTCGACACGCCCGACTGCCACGTCATCGGCGGCTGCGACTTGTACACGACCAAAGCCGCCGGCGGCGACAAGAAGCTCTACAAGAACATCGAGAACTCGTTGGAATCACAACATGAATCGGTGCTGCGGCTGTCAGCATCGCTGTCCCCGCCGCAAGCGGAGTCGCTCGCCGAATCCTTGAACTTGTCGCGATCGAGCCCGTTCGGACCACTCAGCCAGATCTCTAGCCGGCGCACCTTCGCCTACTTGATAGCGACGCTCAACGCTAGCCACCCGGACTACGATTTCTCGCACATCCTCCGCCCGACCGACTTCCGGAAAGAGCGCAGCTTGCGGGCAGTAATGAACACAATAGACACGACGCTGTACAACCTGCGCCCGCGGCCTTCGGGCGCCATGCTCGCAGTACCTCCGTCGAGTTGGTCGAGCGGCAGTGGCGGCGCCGCGTCCGGGACACGCACGCCTGGCGGCCACCAAATATGGGGTCCGCGAATGTGGCGCCTGATCGATAACGAGATGAATCTGCGCGACTGCGCCATTTACTGCTACCAGCCCGAGGAGGATCCCTTCGACGGCGAGGAAGGGAGCATTTGGAGTATGAACTACTTCTTCTTCAACAAGAACCGCAAGCGCGTGTGCTACATCTACCTGCGCGGCCTGAGCATCATGTCGCACAGCCCGGCGGTGCGGGCGGCGGCCGCCGCATCGCACATGGGTGCCGGCAGCAAGCGCGGAGCAAGTCACAGCACGTTGTCTATGGGCCTGGACAGCGCGGATAAGCGCGCAAAGTACTGGCTTGGCGATCGCGCTGAAGGCCATAGTTTCTCGTCGGGCTGGCCGGACGATGACGATGATGTCATGGTCATCCCGCATCCGGGCGACGATGAGGTCGATGCGGATGAGGAGCTTATGGACTACGTGGAGGAGGAAGATGAGGAGTTCGAGGACGACGAGATCGAGCGGCAACGGGAGAAGAGCGCTGTGCGCGACATGAGTGAGCATATTGCCGACATCATGGAGGTCTAAAGGGGGGTTCATGAAGGGCCAAGAGAGCGCGGATCTTACGTGTTCTGCCGACGCTTCCGAATGGGGAGATGTCCTTTTGACCGCCTCTGGTATACGAATGAGCTCCGATGAATGGCCGACGACGGCGACGATTGAGAACCGTGTTCAACATTGCACGGCCGGCAACAGACCCATCACTACGAACTGGAGACGATGATCATGGAATGCGTCTTAAAGCTCAACGCAAACCCCCCTCCCGCTTATAGCTAATGTCTTTTTTCCGTGTTCTGTTCCAAAGTTTATTGCACTCATCATCGGGTAAGACGCAGGCGCTCCGGCCGGTGGGAGAGGCTGCGAACGCTGTGTGTTTCGAAGATACCCACATGTTTCCTTATTTTTCGTTTACTACTGTTTTATTCAATGGTTCTTTTCTTGCTCTGGTGTGTTCAATCCTCTTTTCCGTAACAAATTCTTGTCCGCATGGGCACATACGAAATCTTATTGTCAGGCAAAACAAAACGGCGTTTTCTGGTGCGTGGGAGGCATCAGATGATTTCACACGCCATTCAGCAATCAAATTTCTGCGTAGCATCGTCTTTTTGTCGTTCTGGGTCTGGTACGGGAGGGAAAGGGGTGTTGGGTAGTGTTTTGAATCTGCATACGCCGAGCTGTGGGTAGTGTGGCGGCTACTCACATGGTTCAGCGCGGCGTTTCTTGTTTTGTGGACTGGGTCGGATTGCTCTTCTGCCATTGTTTTTGCTGCAGTTTATGAAATTGAAGAAAGATCACTCTTCACTTGTAGGTGCACTTCGCTTATGATGTGTGTGCGTTATTGGAGCAAGCTGAAGTGCGGCTCGGATAAAGGTATTCGTATTTCGGATTCTCATTCAGTGGTCTCCAAGTGACGAACTGTATATGGTCAGGAATGGTTCACCTGACTCAAGTTTATGTTCTCGTTTCTTATACACCTCCTGCTTGCCTAACCATCATTTTACGCTACAGCTGCGTCTCTTGGCAAGCTTTCGATGAACCACATGCCATCTACTGTCGCGGTGCGCGTCGAGTTTTCTTTCAATTCTACGCGGACACAGGTATATACATCAACCTGGTGTAATGAGGTGAGGCCCCCATGAGGTAAGCAGCTCTGTAGCATCGCAAGAAGATGGTGATGCTCAAAACTGCGGGCTAAACCTCTATGACAAACCTTGTGGCTCTGTGATGGATTCTCCAGGAGCGGAGACAGTGTCTCTGAAGATCATTCTAGCTGCTAGAGGACCAGTCTATACGGCTGGCTCGATTTCTGAGCAAGACGAAGCTCGAGAACTTTATATGGAGGGGAGTGGCGAAAAGGCGCTTAGATTTCCAAGCCACTCACTCGATGAATCTGCAGTTGTGGCGTTAGGGTTGATGGCCTGGCCTCGGGATCGAAACTAGTAGGGTATGTGTTTAAACTAAACAGTGAGGAGAAAAGTGACTCTCTTTAGAAACCTCCTAATAGTATGTTAAGTATGCTCGTACTCACCGTAGCAAGCGTCGTTGCTGCTTAAAAAGAGCCACTACTCCTCTAAAAATGCCGTATATTTCTATTAAAGTTCTCGGAAGTACTAATAAATTCGCAGGGCTAAAGAACCGTGGAGACTTCCGCTATAGCTAAGAATGAAGTTTCGGGTACGTATTTTGAAGCCCTGACAAGCAATAAGCATATTTTTCAATAGTGCCGGCGAGCCCTAGACAATCATTAACACCTACTGCCGATCATCACCAACCCCGACTCCCTCACGGGGCAAGGAAAGAAAGGGCGTGTTAATAGCTAACCCCAGTGGTGCGAGAAGAGTCTTCACGAACTGGTACATCGGAACATTCCCTGTGCTTGCTCAAATACAGACACACGAACAAGAGTTCGCTGTTGATGATCAAAGAAGCCTTCAACCTTCTAACGACTATATCCTTATAAGCACAGCCATAAGAGAAAACATGCCTACAAGGAAGCTGGAGCCAATGAAGCACCGACACTCGCACCAGGGGGCAAACCTGTCGATCACCGATATATCGAATCTAGGCACTGGGCATTATCATCCGCATGACCCCCTCCCCCACTCTTCTGGCCGAACTTCCGCCGGAATTTGGAATTTGTGGGATAAAGAAGGCACAATGCAAAGAATTCGTACACGATACCAGAATGCTTTCTTTCAAGTGTAGAATTGGTGACCATTGCCCTTTCGACTACCCAAGCGATTACCTAAAAATCTGAATTCCGTTTTTTGTTTTGACGGAAAAGGTTACTCTCATGACAACAAGAATGGGGATAAAAAGGAAAGGTCTTAAGCAAAAAAAAAAAAGCCAAAGGCTTACAAGACAAGTCCTCGCCAGACAAGACTACGCTTCCATACGCGAGAAATTAAATCCAAAGAACGCCCTATTCAACAAGGAAAAGGTCGCCCGTCTATTTGAGTCTATGAGTTCAAGCGCACGTAGTTGCCTATATGAATTTTTATTGATCAGCACAGAACCGCTCTAGCCGATATTTCATACGAAGAAACAAATATACTAAACTCACCTGGAAACTGGCCTTGCCGTCCGCTGACCTTACCGATCCACCATTCATTCTCGTTCTGTGTTCTGCTCACGATCTCGATGGTGTCGCCGGTCGTGAAGCTCAGGTCCCCCTCTGCTTGCGCCTCGTAATCGTACAGAGCGGTGCATGTTTCTACTGCGGGAGTGTTGCTAAAGCGTGCGGGCTTGGGTTTTGGCGGAGGAGGAGCGGCACCCTTTGCCTTGGCCGCGGCGCCCCAATTGCTGCCGGTGCTGGCGGAGCGCTTGATGTCTGTGCCGCCAGCACTGAGGCTATTGGCGACGGTCGGCGAGGCTAGCGCGCTGGTGTAAGGCGGCGGTGGCTGTGTATCTGCGGAGTCCATGGTGAGGCGGCGGCTGGGCGAGGATGTGTTGCCTTCGATGGCGAGCTGCTTCTGCTGGCCATATTTGAGTGCTGGCGGACGTCTGACGCCGCCGGTGGTCTTGAATTTGGTGATCGCAAGACCTTCGGTCAGTTCCTTGATGTCGCCCCGCTTCTCTTCGTAACCAGCCTCGATGTCCAGCTGGAGGTTGAAATAGCCGATGTCCATGTTCTGCATCTTTTCGTGTAGGGTGTAGAAGACGTTGAGTTGCATGTAATAGAATGACTGGAAGAGCGGCTTGATGAACTCGCGCTCCAGGGCGAAGAGCTTGGGAAGCTCATCCTTAAGCAGGTCGTTGAAGTAGTTGTACTCCTGAGTGGCCATCTCCACATCGTTCTCCGCCCTGTATAGTGCCTTCTCGTCCTTGAGCGTCCTGTCCTTTTTTTCCTGAAGCTTCTTGAGTGTGGCCCGGTGTCGGTCGTAGTCCAGCTGCTTATGATCTCTCTTGACAGCAACCTTGCGGATAACCTTGACAATCTCCAATAGCTCATCCGCCGGCTTGATAACACGCGATTCGATCATCTCCAGCTCCGGGGCGAGCTGCTCCTGTAGTTCTTTCACGATGGCCTCATATTCCTCGCACGCGCGGATACCTTCAGGATTTCCTTCCTGTATGAACGAGTCGGGGTCCGAGACGCGACCGGAGATTGGCTTGTAGATTTCCTGGATAGCCTTGGAGAATTCGATCTGGTGATTCAGCATGCCTACGATCGTGGTCAGTGAAGCGCTCATCCGAGATGGCGGTGGAATGTATACCATTGATGGCATCAAAATACCTAGATAAGTCAGTATGGCTCAGCGCAAACGACAGGGGCGGAGTTACTTCTTAGACTCATCATGGAGCTTCTTGGTCTCATTCTCCAACTCTTGGAACCGGCGTTCAGCATCGACGTATACCGCGTCTTTTGAGATTTCGCCCTGCGCGACGGAGCCCCTCGTCAGCTATGGTCAGGCCGGGATTGCGCGCGGCTAGTTGCGGCAGGGTCGAGAAGTGGTAGGGCGGCTTGGAGACTTACGAGATTGAATTTTGCCTTGACTTGTTGCGGGGCCTAGAGGAGGAGAGCATGTCAGGCACCGACGTTCATTCGCAGGGCTCTAGCTGAGATGTGCTTACGCGTGTGATGCCCTTGGTAAAACCCTTCCAACTCATGGGTGCGGCAGAGATCGAGGCTCGGGGCGGTAAAAGAAGAGCGCAGGCGCAGGTGTTTTGCGAAAGGCAGAAGCGATTCAGGGCGCGGTGGAGAGTGGTGTTGGTGGATACAGAGGACGGCGCCGGCAGGGTATTAGAGCGAGCCAAAGACGGCGATGACGACGGTGTGGCTCGGGCGCCAAGTGCGGGCGGGCTGTGCCTTTGGTTGCGCAGCGGTATGATGTATCGCTCCCAGTGCAAATCCTCCGGGGCGAGCTCAGCTGGGCTGGCAAACTGGCCACTCACAGGCAGCAGGGTCGGACAATAGTGAGGAGTGCCTGAGGGTGCAACGTCCAGGAGGGCCCAACCGGGCCATCGAAGGCGCACGAAATCCGCGCAGGGCCGGCCATCTTCGGATTCATACGAAGCCGCAGCCCGCGAAGCGACCTCGAGGACCCATCAGCGCGCGCTCAATCCGACCAATCTGCACCGCATTCGGATAGCCCGGCACAGCGCCACACACGTGACAACCCGCGCGCCGTGCTCCGCGACTTATGTTATCAGATTCTCGCTTCTGTTTGCTTGACACAGTCAACCCCATCAATCTCTTTCCCACCCCGCCGAAATGTCGACTCTTGCACCCCGCGCTGCAAGGCAGGCCCTCTCTCTCGGCGCCCGGCGCGCACAGCGCAATGCCCTGGTGCGCTCGCCGCTGTCCGCCGCCGTCTTGGCTGCCCGCCGCAGCTATGTCTCCGAGACCAAGCCGCAGAACGCAACCGTCAACGTTGATGCCGCCATCAAGGCCGAGCAGAAGAACTTCGTGCGCGAGAGCGGCCTGCAGCCGAAGGATGCCATCATGCCGACGACCGGCATGAGCGCCGATGCAATGATGAGTCCGCAAGCCGGAATCCTCAAGCAGGCCACCGTCATGGATGCCGGCACTCGCCCCATCTACCTCGACATGCAGGCCACCACCCCAATGGACCCTCGCGTCCTTGATGCCATGCTCCCCTTCTACACCGGCCTGTACGGCAACCCCCACTCCCGGACACATGCCTACGGATGGGAAACGGAGAAGGCGGTTGAGCAGGCGAGAGCCCATCTCGCTAACCTCATCGGTGCCGATCCCAAGGAGATCATCTTCACAAGCGGGGCCACCGAGAGCAACAACATGAGCATCAAGGGTGTTGCGCGCTTCCTCAAGAAGTCGGGGAAGAAGAAGCACATCATCACTTGCCAGACTGAGCACAAGTGCGTGCTTGACAGTTGTCGCCACCTGCAGGAGGAAGGCTTTGACGTCACTTATCTTCCAGTCCAACCCAACGGGCTGGTTGATATGGAGCAGCTAGAGAAAGCAATCAGGCCTGATACTATGCTGGTCAGCATAATGACCGTGAACAACGAGATTGGTGTCGTCCAGCCGATTGAGGAGATCGGAAAACTGTGTCGATCGAAGAAGATTTTCTTCCACACTGACGCCGCCCAGGCCGTCGGCAAGATTCCTCTTGACGTCAACAAGACCAACATCGATCTTATGTCCATCTCTGGTCACAAGATTTATGGTCCCAAGGGCATCGGTGCTTGCTACGTCCGAAGACGGCCTAGGGTCAGGCTCGACCCCATCATCAGCGGTGGTGGCCAGGAGCGCGGTTTGAGGAGTGGCACGCTCGCTCCTCCGCTCGCCATTGGCATTGGTGAGGCCGCGCGACTTTGCAAGGAAGAGATGGAGGTAAGCACAGCCATTTCCGTTACAACTTCTTTTCCCTTGTATGATTATTTGCTCTTACACATGCATGGCTTTCTGAAGCTTCTCGGGGGTGTCTACGGTGCTTGCACCGTACCTCGAGTGCTGTGTTGATATACAGCAGGGGTTATGACTTATTGGAAACCCATACACTTCTATTTCATCTCACTCTTCATTGAGATCAATTGCTAACTCGCAACAGTACGACAGCAAGCGCATCTCTGCGCTTTCCCGGAAGTTGAGGGACGGTCTCCTGTCTTTGGAGCACACTACTCTCAACGGTGACCCCACTCGCCATTACCCCGGTTGCGTCAACATCTCCTTTGCCTACGTCGAGGGTGAGTCCCTCCTGATGGCGCTCAAGGATATCGCCCTTTCGTCTGGTAGTGCCTGTACTTCGGCCTCTCTTGAACCCAGCTACGTTCTCAGGGCCCTTGGCAGCAGTGATGAGAGCGCCCACAGCAGTATTCGTTTCGGCATTGGCCGTTTCACCACAGAGGGTGAAATCGACTACGTCCTCAAGGCGGTGAGCGACCGTGTTAGCTTCCTCCGGGAGCTTAGCCCGCTCTGGGAGCTTGTCCAGGAAGGAATTGACCTCGACACGATTGAGTGGAGCCAGCACTAATTTTGTTAATACACGATTGAAGGATAATGTAGCGATTCTAAATGCGGCGTTCTGGTAGGATACATGGGCGGACGGACTGTCATTAACGGACGGGCAGTTTTGTATTATAGGCAGCAGGGATGGGAGTGATTGATATCCAAGGGAATACAGTGGATTTTCCTGCGCGTACAGCTTGGTCATTGTGTGATTCTCGATGCTCAGTGATCATGACGATGGGTTGGACATGTGCATTGACGAGATTCGGAATGATGTTGATGCTTGGCGGGGGCAATTCCGCACCGACGTGGGGTTTCATGTGGGCATCCATGCGCCTGACGTCCGGATCTCAGCACCACCACCCACCAACATGCCGCCGGTCAACGACCGCATCTTGAACTGGCTGTACAGCGTCCTAACAAATGTAATATCCTACCCCAGGCCCTCCCACAGCTTCTCTCTTAACCTCCGCTTCCGAACAGGAATACGTCGATGTAAGCCGCACGTATAACGACGCCGCCGAAGCTCTCGGACAGTTCCCATCGCTGTCGCCCAGGACAGAAGTCTACAGTACGCGTCCTCCCGCTCCCGCTCACGAATATCGCCTGCGCATCAAGACCCGCAACCTCCTCTCCCAGTCATATATCTCCGCCGATAGCTGACTTTCACCTGTCGCATTGTTGAAGCCTACGAGAATGGCATCCCCGCTCTACTCCTACTCCTCAGTGGCACCCTGCCCGTACATTTTCGCGGCTCGTTATACAGGTTTCCGATAGCAGTATGGGTGCCGCACGAATACCCGCGCGAACCTCCGATGGTCTATGTCACGCCGACACAGGATATGCTGGTGAGGCCAGGACAACACGTTAGCGGTGATGGAAGAGTATATCATCCGTATTTGAGCGGGTGGGCAAGCTATTGGGATGTGAGTACAGTCGCACTGGGCTTTGGAATGTGGTTTGCGGCTCGATTGTGAGGTGGAGCGTGTTTCTGAAGCTCGGGGGAGCTCCATGCTACATTTTGAAGAGCCTGGCATCAAGACCCTGTTGGAGCGCATACTGACATAGCCCACAGAAATCATCCATAAAGGACTTCCTTACCGTCCTACGCGGTGTGTTCGCCAAAGAACCGCCGGTGGTGGCGAGGCAAGATCGATTCGGCTCTCCTCAACCAACAGCAAGCCCAGCACCACCGCCAGTTCCTCCGACACCAGAGGAGTGGAGGCGACAAATGCAGCCGCAGCCTACGGCATCCCCAGCACCTATCAATGATCAAGCTCCCGCTCCACCTCCAAAACCTCCCAAAGATTCAGGTGTTGTGAATGGTAGTTCGCATCCGAACGGATATGGGCAACAGCAACAGCCAGCTGGGCCCCCTCTCCCGCATTTACCGCCTGGTGTGGGCCAGGCTGGCGGACAGCCAGATTATAGCAGACCTCCACAACAGAGTGTGCCGCTGAGGCAGTTCAGCTTAACCGACCGACCGCTACCTCCAACACCCCAGGACCCTTCCACTCAACCACCACGTCCTTTCCAGCAGCAACAATTCGAGCGTCGCAGCCCTGTCAGCCCGATAACTCCCGGGGGGCAACCCGGCGCACCACCATCCAGATACGCGCAACCGCCGCCACTTCCTCCACAACCAAGTAGTCACCAAGCGCCACCTCCAGGACCGCCCAACTATGCGAATCCCCCGCCGAACCAATACCCGCCGTCGACCTATCCACCGCCAGGCTTGCAGCAACAGCAACATCCCCAGTACATGCCCACACCCCCAGCCGCCCCTCAATACGCCCACCCACCACCCCCTCAGCAACCAGCACCAAAACAGCCCGTCCCCGACCTCCTCACCTCCGAACTCGACGTCCAACTCCCCTCCCAAACCGCCGACATCCCCCTCCCCGTCCCGCCCGTCCCGCCCAACCCGCAAAAGGACGCCCTCCTCTCCGCGCTCTCGACCTCGCTCGTCGGCCTCACCACCCAGACCGTCCAATCCAACACCACCGCCCTCCCCGCCCTGCGCGCCCAGACGACCGCCCTGCGCCTCGCGCACTCGCGCCTGCAGGCGGAGCTCGAGCAGCTGCAGCACCTCGACGCGGCGCTCGCCGGCAACGAGCGCGTGCTCGGCGAGGCCATGCGCGAGGCCGACCGCGCCATGGAGGACGCGCGCACGCGCGTCGTGCCTGATGTCGACGAGACGCTCGTCGCGCCCACCGTCGTCGGCGGCCAGCTGTGGGGCTTGGTTGCTGAGGAGAGGGGGTTGGAAGAGGCCATTTTCCTGCTCGGGAGGGGCCTCGATAGGGGCAGGGTGGGCGCTGAGGTGTTCGTGAAGCAGACGAGGGGGCTGGCGAGAGAGCAGTTCTTGAAGAAGGCGCTGATTAAGAAGATTGCGAAGGGGATGGGGTTGGATGTTGATGTGGACGGGTATGGATTGAGGGGATATTAGAGGGGTTCTGTTTTTTTATTCAAACTAGTAGATTCTTGTCTCACGAGGGGAAAAAGTTATCCCGTTGATGGTTGATAGTTCATGGGTACAGAAAGAACGAGTTGAATGCATGAGACCTGAACTCAGGGTCTCCAATTTTCCTTTCCAAATCGTATTCATACTGCTTCATTGAGTCCTGAAAAGAAAAGAAAAAAATTGCTAACTACGTCAAGAAAGTGAGGAAAAAAAGCTCAAGGTATCATGACACACCTCGACCCCGGATCTATCATCCTATCGGGGGGTTTCCATACCTACCCAACAAGGTGATATCTGCCTAATTTGAACGCCGAGCTCCCATGCAATGTCATCACGTACAGACATTATCTTCTTCAAACCGTTGCCGACACCGATCCATCATCCCCTCTACAACTCCTAACCCTTCCTTGTAGTCACTCGGAAGCTTCCATCTTCCCCGCACCTTACGCCGCACCGCCCTCACCACCCGCATTCCCCTCCTTACTCAAGTAATCCGCCTGCTCCGCATCCTCGTACTCAGCAATCAAATCCTGCACCACCGCCTTCGCCTCGTCGAACTCGTTCAAGCCATCCGCAAACGGGGCCTCGCGTTTGTACTGTTCGAGGAAGGCGTTGCGCTTGCGCAGGCGGTCGTACTGGAAGACGATGCGCTTGAACAGCGTCGCGACGCCCGTGTGGTTGGCCAGCATCAGGCCGCTGACGCGGTGGCTCGACTGGACGTAGGGCGACTTGCGCGTCAGCGCGACCTGGATGGAGGCCGGGCCCCAAGGAATAAACGTGGCGAGGCGGCGCTCGCGGATGCGCAGGAGCGACTTGTGGACGTCGGTCGGGTCGGCTTCGCCTTGGATGATGTTGAGGATGGAGATGTAGCAGGAGGTTTTGGAGGGGTTGGTCGAGACCATGCGGTTCTTGGGCTGGAGGAGGCGGCGCATGACTTCGAGGACGGTGGTTTTGCGGACGGTTTTGGCGGACTCGACTTGGTCGCCGGTGAAGGGCGTGTAGGAGGTCATGAGGAAGTGGCAGCGCGGGGTGGGGATGAGCGAGGCGACGATGCCGACGAGGTCGTTGTGCATGTAGCCGGGGTAGCGGAGGGTGGTGGTGCTGGCGGACATGACGGTCGAGACGAGTTGGTTCGTTTGCTGGAAGGAGGGCTCTTGGACGTGGAGGGTGTTGGCGGCGATGCGCGAGAGGGCGCCATTGTCGAGGACGACTACCGAGTCGGCGTTTTGGGCCAACCTGCGCATGGATAGCAAGCTATTGTACGGCTGAACAACGACATCACCGGCGTTCTGAGTGTCGGGGAAGACGGAGTAGGTCTGGATCAGCTTCTTGGGGAAGCGGTCGTTCAGGCGCTCGAGCAGAAAGGATCCCAAGCCTGAACCAGTACCACCAGCGATCGAGTGAAGGAGCATGAAACCCTCGAGAGAGTCGCTGCCGTCGGCTTCGCGGTCAATCATGTCCATGACTTCCTCGTGCACCGACTCGCCCATGGCGTAACCAGCCGCCCAATTGTTACCAGCACCGGTGCCATCCTTATGTACGTAAAAGTTCTCGGGGTTGTAGATGTTCTTGTAGGGGCGGCTGAGGATACCGTTGATCACCTGTATTATGTGTGGATGAGCGAGTGTTGGACTGGGGTGTGCTTTGTTGTTCTACATACGCGAGGCTCAAGGTCAAGGAGGATGGCACGGGGAATGTAGCGCGTATCGTCGGACTGGAAGGCCTATCAGCATTGCAGTCGATTGTCGCAGGAACAGATCTGGTGGGGAAGCGTGCCTGGTAGAAGAAAACATCCTTCCTGTCGCCGCCTTCTGTTGCGAAGTCCTCGAGGTTGCCGTCCTGATTGATGCCATGCTCCTGGCACAGCTGTTGCCAGAACTGGCTGCCAACTACTCCAATGTAAGCACTCAAACATGCGCAATTATGTGGTGGTTTGGAGCTGTCGCAAGATTGGCGTAGGGCGACGGAGAGCTGCGGGGAGATAGGCGGGGGAGAGAGTGGACGAACCGCTGTTGCCGCACTGGCCGGCTTGGAGGGTTATGATTTCTCTGAGGAGGCATTAGCGCGTCTTTTTGGAGTCAGTGGGGGCCGTGGAGCAGCAGTACCTAGGCATTGCGCAGAGTGGTGGAGTTGTTTGAAGGCGGAGGTCGCGAGAGACGCGTTGCAGCCACAAAGTCGCGCGTTGGCGCCGCCCGAGCTCCTCCACCCAACCCCACGTCACTCCCGCCCTGTCACGCTTCCTCCATTTGTCCCCGCGCCCTGATCATCAATCATCTTTCCGCTTCGTATCTGATCGGTGGGGAGTCATCCACTTCCTCTATAGGTATGGGCGTACTGATCACAGCAGGGGCTTTCATGGCAAGCACTCTTTCCCTGTCATTCTACTTGTGGAGCATATGGATCAGGCACGTTCGCTAACGTGCCTCAGATGCAATCGCCACGTCGCGATGCCGTCTTGAAACGCCTCGTATAGCATTTGTCCGTATTGCTAAAGCTGACATTGTTTTTGCAAAGCGCTCTACGCAGGCCTAAGAATAGTTTGTGGCGTTCAAGCTTGCCGCTTTTGAAAACGAATTGTCCGCGCGAAGGAGTCAGTATGGCTTGGCCGAGGCATTACCTTGGCTCCATTCAATCTCATAAAATCCGTCGACATGCCATTCAAACAACGACTCTTAATCCCTTCTCTCATTCCATCCTCGTTCTGTCTCCTTCATTTTCAACACCATGAAGTGGATCGGTGAAGCTACTGGGCAATATTGGGACTACCTTCCCGAAAATGCGTGTGCCAAATCAGTCCAAGTCAGGACATATGATGATGTTGTGGGTCCACTTGGCATTCTCTACTTCACCGGCGTCATAGCCTACGTTCACCTACTCTGGATTCGCGGAGAGTCCATCTTGGACTGGAGACCCTTTTTCTTTCCCTTCTCTCCCCTCACCATCGTCTTTCAGCACGGTTTTGCTCTCACTGCTATCCTGTTCCGTTTCATCAAATCAAAGGTCACACGAGAAGAAGAAGAAGAACACTCCGACACCCGCATACCACTACGCTACCTTTTCGGGCGCGTGCCTCCAGCCCCGGCACCCATCAATGAAATTTCTCCTGTAGAAATGAAAGACGGCAGCAAGACTGAGCCGCTCAACGTCCACAACGAAGAGTTCGCCAACATCCTTGGTCCTGCAAAATCTCTTGTTCCCATTGTCCAATTTGCCGGCCTCATCTTCTACTTGGTCTACTGCACCATCAGCATTAAGTTCTTCTTCCGTCGCTATACCCATTCTCGTCACTCCCTTGTCAACGCCGACTACACTGTCCTCCAGCTGTCCCTCGCTGGGGTTCTACTTGTCCTGCTCACGCTCCCTCACACTCCTCTGACACCTCTCTCCCTCTTCACTTCCCCCGTCCCTACGCCCTCCAGCTCCTACCGCCGCGCCAACCCCCGGCTACACCAAGCCATCATTTTCTTCCGCGACAGCGCATCACCTTCCTTCTACCCGTCCCGCTACTCCACCGCTCTGTTCACGCACCTCCAGCAACTCCGCCAGATCTTCTACCTCGAGGCTCTATCGGCTCTGCTTATCCTCACCGACTTCGGCAGCACTCCATCCATCCCGCTCTCGGCGATAATAAGGCATCACGACTCCTTCGGCATGGTGCCCCTCCCGGAGCTGCGGAAAGACTACTACTGGCGCGAGATAGGGGGACGAGTGGTATTCGCGCTGGTGATGCTACGGGCGCTGCGCAATAACGTAGCGGAGCGGAGGCGTTGGGAGAATGAGGTGCTGGAAGCGCAGAAGGCCTTGCTAGAGCAGACGCCGGCCAGCACATCCAGCACTCGGAATGAGAAGGAGGATGGGGACAGCGAAGGTGGTCTCCCCACATCATTATCGCCGTCGAGCCCAGCAGGTGCGGAGAATCGGAATCTCTGGACCAAGGCACACAAGGCAGCAATTGCGTTCTTGAATGACCCTCTCGCTTATACGCCGAGTGTCTCGACGCTGCTTCCGGTCGTTGTCGTTCTCACCTGCGCGCTGGGCACCTGGGATCGGTTGTGGCCCGAACTGTCGGAGTGGGAGATATGGCCGGCGGATGTGCCGTGTCCGAATCAGTGGTGGGATCCGTTGGCTGGTGAGGGGGAACGTGTGTGGAGGTTGTGGGTTCCTAGGATGGAATATTAGTTGTGAGTGTTTGAAATGGAGGTAAACAAGTATGGATGATGGAAGGAATTTGATCTCATGTATGTCTTCTTCATCCCTTGTTAATGATGAAATGCAGACGCCTTCACGTAATAGTTGTCAGCCTGTCCACATCTCTAAAATACATCCATGAGCACAAATGGGGGCTGAAACAGCCGTGAGGACGCAAGCATCATCAATAATCGTGGTAGGGAAACACAAAGGCTTGAAAGCGAAGAAGACGTTATATTCAAAGCTAAAGATCGCTCTGCAATCAAGACCCAATTAAGACAGAAACCCTATAGGGAAACAACCCTCCACAAGCACATCGGTGATCAATAGCCCGGAACACTTTGGCTATTGAGTCTCGGGAATGCTGTGTCAGAACTCGTAATAAGCGGTACTAATCAAACTTCCGTGTTGATTCTATCGTACACGGGAAAGATCGCTGACTGAAAGCATTTGATCTCAAACTGACTCAAGAAGTAACTCCACCTGATGCAAGACCAAGGCCCACCATACCACAAGTGCATCATCACCCGCGTTGTGTAGGTGACATGGTCATCAGTTCCTGGCTTATATCACCCACCGAATCTGCTACAAACCGTTTGGTGCGTCCATCTTCAGTCTGCTTTTGAACTTCAGAAGATAGTACTCAGATCACGTGGCTTTCATAGAAATAGATCACGCTCATGCCCCGTCAGATCTTATCAATAACTGAGAGAACGGCCTATGCAGGCCGTAATTTGGACTTTTAATGTCCTGAAGAGCACGGGCCGAACATGCGTGTATCACAAGACTGTCGGAGGATTGGCCCACAATGCTTCTCAGGTTTGCCTTATACCAATCGGGTGGCGCAAGTGATTACGGCTGCAGGAAGCTGTACGATATTGTTTCAGATAGTTTTGCAAAATTAAAAGCTAACGCGTAGGGAGTGAAAGCATTCGTCCGGAGGCAAGTGTCTCGTAGAACTAATTGAACTTACATCTGGATGACTGCTTCCACTCCCCACAGAAGAAGCATGTTGCAAAACTGACATGTGTTGTGTGGCCTCTATCCCTACAGACATCATCTTCTTCCAAACCTTTGGCACGCTACCCCTTTCCCCGCCATGAGCATTTCTCCCAAGCCGAGCTGAATTGTGGAATGCGTGAAGTGGTTGGTATAAGCTCGTGCCAATATGCCATGTCTCAATATTCAGTCGTGTCACAAAGCCCGTACAAAAATTTTTCTTTCCAGCCCGGCAACAGCCGATGTCTCTGTTTTGTGTCTCTCGCTCCGGCCACTCCGCCTACCGCCACCCCGCCACCAATCCAGCCTCTACCACGTGAGTCTAAGTAAGCATTCCGGTAATGTGGATGGGGCGTTTCTCGTGAGTCCACCATGCAGCCACCCGGCGCCGCCAGGGTCCCGACCCGACCCAGGCGCCAGTGTGCTGGCGCTCATTGCGGCGGCTTATCCAGACCCTCATCCTCGCCCACCAAATCAGCCCAGCGGAGCTCGTAGCTGAAGACCGTCCGTCTGAGCAGTTCATCCTGTCAACACCGTCAGCAAACCACGCTCACCCTTCCCCACCGCAACGGATGCAGACTCACCCCCGGATCCTCCTCAAACATGACCTTCTCCATCACCGTCTTGCCCAGCTCCCTGACCCTAAACCCCTCCGCCCTCGCGCGGTCAAAAAACGCCAAATCCTTCTCCAACAGCCACGGCCGATACGGCGAAAAGAACACATACGCCACCGCCTCCGCGCTCCTCTTCAACGTCCTCTTCACGCTCTCCACCAGCTTCCCATGCTCGCTGTGATTGAACAGCAAGTCCGCCAGGATCAGCACATCGAACCCTTCCTTGCCCGCCGCCAACGGCCCAACGTCCGCGCCCCACAGGTACCCTTGCACCTCGACCACGCCTGCCGGAATGGCGGACGATGCGTTCGCGGCGTTCCAGCGCAGGTTGTCGACGAGGTCGGCGTCCGGGTAGTCGGTACAGACGACGCGTTCGGCGCCCAACAAAGCGCAGACGAGCGAGGGCAGGCCCGCCCCAGCGCCGAGCTCGAGCACGGTGGCGCCGGCGAGGGGGTGCTTGTGCGTCTGCGGGTTCGGCGGGAGCGTCTCGAAGAAGGTGCTGATGGTGCGGCCGGCGTTCCAGACGTGGTGGCCCTGTTGGGGTTTGGATTGTTGGTTGGGGGGGAGATTTTCTTTTGGAGGGGTGGCTGGGATGGTGGGTGGAGCACGGGGGGAAAGGGGCGGAAAAAGACGAAGAAGATAGGAGAACGAAATGTCTCTTAGGCAGAGGAAATCATGAAGGCTCTCAAGGTGCAGCCCGTTGCCCTCTGTTTGTTTGGCCTTTTCTTTTTGGCGCGCGAAACCGAGACAAATTCACAGGGCGAGAAAAAAAAGTGACGACAAAGAGGAAACGAGTAGACTCGCGAGACACGGTACCGAAAAAGAACAAATCGAAGAGCACGCGCTACTTACCCACAGCGGATTGAAGCCCACCAACCTCACTCGTATTTCTTCACCCGACAGCATCTTGTGCGTGGCGTAGGTTGGCGGCTTCTCCGGCTCGTAGAAGCCCTCGGGCTCCTGGAAGAGGTCCAATCCTCCCTCATCGTCTGATGCCATACTTCTCTTAGATCAGCGAGCTCAGAGAAGGTTGGTGTTGGTCTTCTTTTGCGCAGAATCCAGGATCAGGTTCAGTCTCTGGCAGTGATGAGTCCCTCGTCGTCGGCAAAAGGCCGGAGAAATTTCTTTTTCAGTCCAGGTGGTTGAGCACGTGGGTGAGATCAAGAAAAATGAGAAACAGGAAATTGCATGGATACATTGGTGGCGATGGCACACAAGAAGATTGAACCAACCCTGGTATGTCAATGCGAATTTCGGGTTGCAAAGCAGCCGCAGTTGTGGGAAGAGTGGTGGGCGCCCAACCCGCCGAATCCTTATAGCTGCAAGGGTCCCTGTGGCGTCATCGGGACGAGACGACGGAACATCAATGTCTTTGTCTCCAATATACACGCGACAGCAAAATTGCCCTGTTGCGTTAGATCGAACCCACATCTCAAGCTCACGCTCAAGTTACCACTTTTGTAGCGCCTGGTCACAACTCTGCTCCAACGTCACCGCAATGGGTAAGTAAGTAAAGTCATTTGCTCGGCATGACAACACCACCGCCCCCAACCTGTCTGCACAGGTACAGGAAATAAGACGTCGGTGAGCTTGTTTTGTCTCTCCTCCCAACAGCACGGAAGTTAAAAGGGACTAATTACACGAAAATACAAAAGCAAAACCTGGGCTTTAACTTTGCGTTCTTCTGCGAGCATGGTTGTTCCTCCTCATCAGCCCTTCGTTTCATGCTCGCAGCCGAGAAGAAGGAAAATTTTCCGAAAAGACCTGACAGCAACAACCAAAAAGATCTTCGTAGTCAGAGACGTAAGTGAAGAGAAAGGGTTCCGTTCTCGCCACATCGACAACAGAGCCTTTTGCCAACACCAAGAAGATTTCTTCGTGAAGGACCATTCAGACTCGCTCATGTGGGAGGGAAGAAAAAACACTAAGTAGAAGATTTCGCTGCGCAACGCTTTCCATATGTACTGTACAAAACTTGGTCCAATATATAAAAAGTAAGCCACAAGAATATTAAACTAGGCCTTGCGCCGGGGTATAATGCGTGAAAGCCGTGCGCAATTGGGTATTCCCGGGCGAACCGTTTATGCGTTGGAGAAGATGTAGGTTGCCGTGCCCGAAGAGACAGAAACCTGCAAAAAGTTAGAATCTCATGCCATCAACCGAACAGAAGTCTGGAGTAACTTACAGTGCAACCGTCATCGTTACAGCTGTCGTAGCTCGAGCCGGAACAGAAGCCCTTGCCGACAATGTACTTGCAAGTGCCGGACATGTTGTCACCCTTGAGCTCAATGTTGAAGTCAAGCTTCTCATACGTGGTGGGCTTGTTCTGGAAAATCGAGAGCCAAGCAGCGCCGTTGGAGTAGCCGACACCGAGGTTGATAGGAGCCCAGTTACCAATGGGCTTGTTGCCGTTGGACCAGGTGCAGCCCTCCTCAACACCGACGCCAAGAGGGTTGACGTAGTACTGAGCAGAGGTGGCCTTGCCCTGCCACTGGTAGTAGAGCTTCTGGTCAGGGCAGGCAAGAGGGTAGTCTCCGTCGGGCTGGACATCAATCGGAATAACCATGGCCTCGGTACCTGTAAAAAAAAATAAGCTTGAATACGTTTGTTGTGCAACCTGATTCGACTTACCAGGGTAGTCAGTACGGCAAACGGCAGCGGTATCGTCAAGCTCGCTCTTGATCTCAACGGTAACCTTATCCGAACCCTTGATGCAGAGCGTGTCGAAGTTGGAGTTGGTGAGCTTAAGCTTGCCATCCTGGCAGAGAAGACCGCCAACGGACTGACCAGTGGCACCCTGGGCGATGGGCCACTGAGCCTTCTGGTAACCAGCAGGACAAGCGTAGGAGCAGTAAGCGCCCTCGGTACAGCAGTCCTCGCCGAAGCACATGTCGGCAATAGTGGTCATAATGTCGTCAAGGCCGGATGCAGAGACGATGTTGGCGGTCTGAATACCAATCCAACCGCCGAGACCCATCCAGGAAACCGGAATGGCACCGTACTCCTCGGGGAAAGTGGAGCAGGGGATATCATCGGGGAAGGGGGTGTCGAGACCAGTGCCCCCGAGAGAAGAGGAGGAGGAGGAGGAGGAGGAGCTCTTGGTCGGCTTGCTCTTCTCAGCAGAGGTGCTCGAAGGAGTCGGGGTCGGGGTCGGGGTGGGCGTGGAAGAAGAGGGCGGCGGCGTATAGACAGACGAGCTGAAAGTCGGGGGCGCCGAAGAGCTGGTGGGAGGAGCATAGGACTCGGCGGCAACGGAAAGCTCGCCATCGGCCCAGATAAGACGGCCGTTGGCAATGCCCTCGTCGCACTCCTCCTGGGAAATAATGGAGCCATTCAGTTCACAGACGGTGACGATCTCGGTCTGGATGTCGAAGCCCTGCCTCTTCTCCACCACACGCTTGGGGTGGAAGTGGCCGTGGCGGTGGTTGCCAGATCCGACAGCCAAGGCCGAGGCCGAGGCCAACAGGGGCAGGGTAGCAAGAGCGATGTTGCGCATGTTGAGCTTTGGTGAGTTGCGGAATACTAAGGCAGTAATGACGGGTTTAAATGACTGCGCGAGTTCAAGTCGCAGTTCCTACCACGCGCAAAGTTAGACGTGGTTGGTGAATACGAGCGGAGAGTCGGGCTCACAGTTGAGAATGCTTGCGCGACGGTGCTGGTAGGCGGTTGTCTTTGGTGAGCAGGGCGTGGCGCAGCGGTGATTCAGATGAATCTTTTGCTGTGGAACGGCGAAAAGGAGAGTGGGTGACTGAGGTGAAGTGAAAATTAGATTATGTCCGGCGCGCGCGCATTTCGACGAGAAGTCTGGTGCAGAAGGCTGGGTGGGTGGTGGTGAGGGCTCACTTGAAGGTGTTGTGTATGGATGGTAAACGAATGTGAGTTGAGCGCGGAGCCCAGGTCGGAATTAGTGGCGGACGTAGAGAGCGTGGGTGAAAGAGGTGCGAAGTTGCGCGAGCTCTTTACAGCATCACAGGTCGCCGGGAGGGGGGAGAGGGCCAGCAAAAAGGCTTCGAGGGCGCGGCGTGATGGAGTTTTGGGGGAAGGGCCCGGGGAACGTCTGAGCTGCGGGCCGGGATGTTAGCTGTGGCATTCCCCAAAACAGAACGCCTTCGTGCCTGGCAGGAGAGCGCCCAGACTTTAATTGGCTCGGGTTCTTGGGTCCAAGGCCAATATTAATCTCGCGCGTCCTCTCCGCATCTGCGCCGCATCGCCCCAAAAAAGAGCCGCCCTGCCCGCGCCATCGCACGCCCGCGACAGCGCAACACACGGGTCAGGCAGAGCGCTCATCAGCAGGTCTCGACGCACCTGGCGGCGGATCGCAGGTGCTCAGCGCGCGAATCCGATGGGGGGCGCGCGCTCAGGAGTCAGTCCCAAGATCGCCCAGACACACAGCCTTCGGGCCAAGGTCCGCCGGTCGCGCGAGCTGTGGAAATTGCTGTGCTTGGCGATAGGGGAGTCGCTCGTGTCAATCCACCGGCAAGAAATGGTCAAGAGAAACGTCTGCCAGCGCTTTGCCTGCCGGACTCGTCGGGGGGCCCGGCCTTATGAGCGCTGGTATAGCAGGCTCGCCGCGCTCCGGGCCGCCGTGGCTGCTGGCCTCACACAGCAACACACAGCGGCTCTGCAGCGCGGGCGGGCAGCACTCGCTCATTTTGCTTGCAGCTCGCGCAGGCTGATCTGTGCGACCTGCTACGTCGGTTCGGGCAGGTGACGATGGGGCCAGCCAGAGCGCAGTCGGAGGCGGTGGGGAGGTGATGGGAAAGCGGCGCCTCGTTCCCTGCGGCGATCCCCAATCCGCACGCCCCAATCTGGGGGTCCGAGGAGGCCCCTAGATGCCCTGACCCTAGGCGCGTTGACTTTTCGGGCGAGTCGCAGGTCAGCATCTTATTTCGGGAGGCTTGCTCGGGTACCTGACGCTAACCCAGCACAATCGATACCAAGCAGGCAAGCGTCATGCAAGGCATTCCGCCGGCGACACCCAGCCCAATTGCGTAACCGCGCAATCCTCAATTGCTGGGGCGATGAGAGTCAACTCATTTTTACGCCGGAATGCCCAGAGAGATGAAGTCATCCGCCGCGTGGCCACAGGCTCGATGCAAGAATGCCGCTGGGCCAGAACCTTCCCTGAGCCTGGGCTCTTGCTCGAATTTTGACTTCTCTGCCCCGCAGTAGACCGTCCGTCTGTGGCCGCTCATTGTTACACGACCGCTCGCCAACCGCGCAGGCACGGATCCGGCTCTCCCTACAGCCCGTTCGTCCTGCTGTCACCCCGTCAGCCCAGGGTGACTCCCAAATAATGCGAGCGTTGATTCTGATCCTGCCGCTGACAGACGCCACCACCCAAACCCACCTCCGGATCTGCGCGCCACCTTCACCACCTTAAACCTCGGCCGTCGATTTTCGTCTGCATTGGACCCTCCGCACACTGCCGGATTGGCTTGCCTCCGTGTCGCCACCGCTCCACGCGCGGGTGATGCGCTGGCCCGTCTTCACGCCAATCTCCCGCCACGCGCTATGGTGAGACGCATATAAGCGCCTCGTACCGCTCCACTCAGCCTTCGGACACCAGCAGGTAGGGCAAGCCGGCCTGCTGCAGGTACACGTCGCGCAACGTGATGCCATTGTCAGGGGTGCATGCAAGATACGAGCCCCTTCGGTCGTCCTGCAGCCCAAAGAAGCTTCTTTCTGCAGCTTCTCCACTGACGCTACACCGACCGTTTCCTGCTGAGCAACATCGCGAAGATACGACGCACGACAATCAGCACCTTCCAGCCACTGTCTTCGACTCTCTGCCAGTAGTTTGCCCTCATGACAATGCCACCGTTCCATCGCGTCCGCCGAAAATGTATGGTTCGTGCTAGTCTTTGAGACGCGTCTCAACTGTCTCTCCGGAATGACCTCCGCCCTGTGCATGTCTTGGAGCCGCTCCACGAAACGTCTTTCTGCCCTTCCGTAGGGCGAAGCACGAGGAGTGATGCAAGCCACGTATCCTTACTCCACACCGGCCATCTGGTATCATAGGGTGCTCAAACAGACCTCTCCACCTCGGATGATCTGATCCAACAGGACCACACGAACCCACCACAACCTTTCCCAGCGCACGTCTTTCGATATCCTCCATTGACCTCCACGTAGTTGAAAACTGCCGGGTCCCATTTGTGCTGTCCAATCAGCCATGCAAGGGCGGGTCTCAAGAAATTTGACGGCAGGCCAAACCGCAGCCACCACGTCCCCGCAAGTCAAACTCATCTGCTTGGTGAGGGCAAACCGGCGGAACAGCACATGCACGCCTTGTGTTGGCTCTTCTCGTCCCCCGTCGAAAACCCCGCACACTCAATGTTGCAACGGACAGGGCCTCCGCAGCGAATTCGACTGGCAACTGTTGTTCGATAACGGGAAAGCAAGAGCAGCGCGACGACAGGGATGAAGCGAAATTGGTACAACTGCGGGATCTTTCCTCCATGTGACCCCAGACTTCAGCAAAGAAACTGTACGGCGAATCCTTTCTAGCAATGACGTGCACATTGCTGCAAAGTTGCCCAACATCTCTGGCCCCGCTCAAGCAGCGTGTGCAGAGAATCAGACCACGGCGCAAGAAACGAGCCCAAGCATACGTAGTATGCAATCTCACAAACCCCATCGAAGTAACCTCGAGGGCCTTGGTATTGCCGTCCAGAGATATGCGCACGTGCTCGGAACTCGTTACCCTGTACATGAGTATCAGGATTGCGGGCAAGGTGCACGCGCCTTCATGAGATCTTCCAAAGGATCATTTGCCACGGCAGACGGCGTCTAAAATAGCGGATCGCTCGATGCTCGGATGATGATAAGAGAGGAACCGATCCATCTCTCAAACAGGGACTCCAGCGCATTGAAGGATGAACCAAGAGATCTCCTGACTCGGCAAGTTTTAATACCAGGAAACGCCCCTATTTCCTCCAAGCTCTTCATCGCTTCTTGGCGTTTCCTAAATTCAGACCAGAAGGCCTTGTCTAGCCGCCCGCTTTGGGCGGCTCATTACCGATGCTGTCTCCATAGGAAGATGATGTGCCGGCATCCGGTCCGAAAGCCTTGTCTCAGCCGACGAGTGGTTGGTTGTGCGCGCAAAGCACCGAGCTCGTAGTAGACCGGATTTATTGGTTCATGAATGCGCTTGTCGATAGCAATAAGCGGTCGACCAAGCGGCGTGAGGTTCCGGTTCTTGGGTCCGCGATGAAATGCCGTTGGATGGGAAGGAAAAGTGTCAGGGGCTCGACGACTTGGTTCAGGATTAGTTCGCTTTGGCGCTCGCCGCCTGGCGAGTGGGGAATTCCGTTCGAGTCTTGGCACACGCAACGCCGTTTTCCGGAGAATAGTAGTAAGAAGCATTATCAATAACGGGCCGGAGAACGCTATCGATATATCTCCGCCTTCGAAAACCTGGAAAGAGACATTATGATAGCAAGCTTGGTGGTGAGTGTGAGCTTCGGCAATCAACGTTGGGGTCCGATCAGATGAGCAGCTCATTACTGCGTTTATCGCTGACGCTTACATACTGCCCCGTTTTCCCGCCTTATGCGTAGCGGGGTTTACTTTTGCACCCCGGCATGCCGTCATCGTTGCTGATTCTTTCTTTTGTACGTGGGAGCATCGTGAGCACCTCTCCAACGGCCTTGGGGCACTAGACCTCCGTACTCGGCACTGCTCAAGAACCTCGCTCTGTGACACTTGCTGATCGCATCAGCTTACTTTTTACAAAGCAATTGTCTCTCCCGCTCCTCTTCTTCTGGTCCCGCGTTTCGCTGTTACAGCCGCTACTCCTCAAAGCCATCTTACCACCATCATACTTTTGTCGTGGTTCTCTTTCCACATATCTGTCAATACATCAAGGAAAATACGACAGCAGAAAGAAGAAAAAAAGCTTTAAACGTCTAATGCACCCATAATGTCTCTCTCAACTTTCTTCTTCCAAATCTTCCTAACAATCTCATTTCTCAACCAATCCACCCATCAAACCTCTGCCCAATCCCTCGGCTTTGACACGCGCGAAGCAACCGTCTCCTCCGTTCATCACGCCCTCTTCACTGGTCTTTCTACCTGTCGCTCTGTCGTTTCCGCATTTCTCACTCGCATCGAGGCACACAATTCCCAAATCAATGCCATCATCTCTCTCAACCCATCCGCTCTTTCGTCTGCAGACGCTCTGGATGAAAGCCTCGCATCCGGCAACGCCACCGGCCCGCTCTTCTGCGTTCCCATCCTCCTCAAGGACAACTATGACGCCGCGGACCTGCCGACTACCGCGGGCATTGTGGCGCTCTCCGGCCTTGTCCCCGCGAAGGACGCTCCCACAGTCGCGGCGCTGAAGGCAGCAGGCGCAATCATTCTTGGAAAGGCCAACCTGCATGAGCTAGCGCTCGAGGGCCTTTCTGTCTCCTCGTGGGGCGGCCAGACGCTAAATCCATACGACACCACACGCACCCCAGGGGGGTCATCCGGTGGATCAGGAGCCGCTATAGCTGGATCCTTTGCAGTAATAGCGAGTGGAACGGACACGGTAAATTCACTAAGGAGCCCAGCTTCTGCAAATAGTCTGTTTTCAATCAGGCCTACAAGGGGGCTGGTGAGCAGGGGAGGGGTGGTGCCGATTAGCTACACGCAGGACACGTGTGGCGTCATTGCACGGAGCGTCGAGGACGTGGCTGCCGGTTTAACGGCTATGGCGAGCGTGGGATATGACGGCAGTGACAATGCCACAGCACTTATCCCTAAGACGTCCGTTGGGGTGGACTATCTCGAGGAGCTGGCGAGCGCCTCGAGGAGCCTGGATGGCGTGCGTCTGGGGCTCCTGGAGCCCTTTCTAAACCGCACAAGCAGTCCAGAGAACGATCCCGTCAATGAGGCCATGGACAGCGCCGTTGAAAAGCTCGAAGCCGCGGGCGCCACCATCGTCCGCATCAACGACACCTCCCTCTACAACGCCACGGCCATCGCGGCCAAGCTCGACACCCAACGCTTCGAGTACCGCGAGTTCATGGACGCGTACTTGCAGAACCCGTCCCACACCTCCACCGGCAACACTTCCTTTCCCCGCACCCTCGCGGAGCTCTACCAGACCAACAACACCTCCGGCTCCGGCACCGGCAACGGCTCCTTCCTCGTCATTCCCGCTCAGTACGAGTACGTCACCACGGCCCTCGTCTCCAGCACCTCCAACGCCACCTACGCCACCGTCCAGTCCGGCGTCCGCAACCTCACCCTCGCACTAGCAGCCACCCTCTCCGAGAACAAGCTCTCAGCCATCATCTACCCGGAGCAGCGCAACCTCGTCGTCAAAGTCGGCTCTGCCTCCCAGAGCGGCCGCAACGGTATCCTCGCCGCGCTAACGGGCAGTCCGGTGGTTACGGTGCCCGTGGGGTTTAGTAGCGAGAGCGAGGAGGCGCCGGTGGGCGTGCCGATTGGGATGGAGATTTTGGGGGCGCCGTGGGAGGAGAGGAGGCTGTTGGCAATTGGGAAGTGCGTGGGTGTGGCGTTGGGGCCGCAGGGGCGGAGGAAGGCGCCGAAGATGGCGGAGGCGTATTTGGAAGTGAAGGAGTATGAGGGTGTGCCGGTTGTGAAGCCGGATACTAGTAACATCCCGGCGGCGTATCCATTGGGTGTTTTGTAGGTCGCGGATTTGGTGTCAAGGATGGGTTGGAATGTGCTGTGCTTGGTTTGTCGGGGATGCGAGCTGGATTTTTATGGATGGACGTGGCTGTAATGATGAAATGATAATGAACTCCTGCTCGGAAAATTTAACCCTACGACTTATTCTCGTGGGAAGTTGAAGCATTCGTGCGGATGGTTTTCACACTCCAAACGAATCACACTTACGTCCGGATGAATGCTTCCATTCCCCATGAAGTTTCATTCATTGAAGGCTATTACAGCTAACCGCTGGCTGACATGACTATGGGGTGTGAAGGAGAGCTCGAAGGTGATGTGTTGAAGGCAAGAGACGGGGGTTGGACGTTGGTATATGAACGAAGCGTAATGACGAGACGATAATGGCACTTTCCTCGGATTTTCGAATCCTATTCCGCGGCTATTTTTGCTGCTGCTGTTACCGCTGATGCTCACAGGGACTCTACATGAGTTCCTTCATGTATGTACGGCGATGATTGATTGTATACTAAACAATGGATGGGACATTATGGTGTCGAAATCCTGGCGTAGAAACGGATACAACCGCTACAAGCTTGACTCAATGACAATCTTACGGGGACGACAAACCCCTCGTCAATGACAGTCCATTCAAATCACCATTCTGTACGTTATCGGATACATCGACCGCAATACCGCCCTCAATTTCTTCGTTGTCTTCTACCTTCATGCCTCTTCCATCAACATACATCTTCTATCAATTCCATGCCTCAAGATGTGGAGAGTCTTGCAGGGGCTTGGATCTGGGCGAGGGCTCATTCTTTGAAATATCTTCGACAGTAAAAGTCGAAGCTCCTGTGTTTGCTGATAAAGGGCTTCTTCATCTTGCGGCCGCAATACTTCCTGTATGCCAAAATTCAAGTGCAAACATTCTCCTTGATGGCCTTCACCATACATATGGCCGGTAGCCGGAGAACAACCTCGGCCGATGAATTGCCAAAGATGATCATCATTGACAGACAAAGTGTTGATCCATTATTAACATCAACTGAGGTGTGATTACTAAAAGATACCAGAAGCGATGACATCCGAAGGTCAGATTCTCTTCTCCTGATCCGTGGCCTAAGTGGTCAATTTCTCGTCCAGTAGTCTTTCTGGTAATCCAATTGCGCGGAACTCTTCCGGAGGTGGAGACGTGATTACAAACCAGCTCCTCTTGCTAAAGGCCGGAGATGGGACACTTGCCGAGAATCAGCTTCATCAAGGTTGTAATCCACTTTATTGAAACGCAACTCGACACGAGCAGAGTCAGCCAGATAAATTGCTCTGGGCGGATGATGTCATCTCGGAGAGGGAACGGAGATGACCGGCGTACTGTTTGCCGTGTGCTACTGCGCCATGGCCTGTGTAGGCTGGCTATTCTCTATCCGTAAGTAAAGTGGGTATCCGATGTCGGAAAGTTGGAAGCCACATGAGAAAGTTTCTGACTGCAAAAGGAAATCCATCCTGTATGGAATTCGTGGGAGTCAATGCCGTCTCTTGAAACTCGAGGTTGGTATCTGAGTATGTGAGCGGTTAACGAAAACCAAACCTGCGACATCTGTATCATCTGGGTGCGCATTACTTGCGGTGAACCGAATTGGCTCCACCATCATTGATTGAGCCTGGAAGACAATGGAGAGGCACTAGTGCTGCTGGCATGATGAGGCAGCCAAACCACTCACTCTTCGAATGTATCAAAGAAAAGCAACATTGCGGAGATGTCACATCAGTCAGTTCACTTACCGTCTGGCTGTCAATGCAAAGTATCACCAAATCAGAAGCAGCCAAATACATCCTGCGTAGAAGCCCCTGGGCGTTTTCTTCTTCTCCTCTGAGACAGCGGATATTCGCGTCTTGTCCGACATTTCAAGTTATGTCAAAGTCGCGTGGGCGGCAGTTCTCGGCACCTGAGACTGTAACACAGTCACAAACCGAACAATGGAGTGTTCTCCACGAGCGCATGCGGCAACGATTGGCCAGTCTGGGGGATCAGCTCCACGGATTCTGTAGGCGGGTCTAGCCGAGAGGAGTGGTGAGCGCAGATCTGTCTGGAGGCGCAAAGCGGCCTTCGCGACAACGTGGATCCCCAAACGCTCGGACGATCGCATGCGAATACGACATGTAAAGAAAGGAGTTCGGAGAGAGCCCATTGCGCCCGGTCAATCCGGTCAATCATCGTATCTTGTGTGTGCGCCGAGGCGTGGCGATGCGGCTGTACGCTGCGTCGTCCTCACCTGGGTTCCGCGGGCGAATATTCGCGCTGGACCCTTGGTCGTTGCTGCTGACGCAGTGGCGGTGCTGACGGTCACCCTGCACGAATGGGCGCGCAGGCATTACAGTGCCTTACCCAATATTGCCCCTGAGGGGAGCCAATCCAGATGAGCCTAAAAATGGTCGGCATATCCAAAAGCAATGCGCCAAGACCTGAACGTCGAGGTCCCAAACGGCAGACGTATCGTCGCCGAGCCGTTCGAGTTTCCAGTCGACCCAGAGGGAAGGCGCTTACTGTCGTCACTCTCTGGAAGATGCGGAAACCAAGAACTCGGTTTGCGCGGCCCGGTGCGGCGTCTCAGGAATCTAGATGCAGATGCCAGTCGATCGTCTGGGCGATTCCGCGGTTGTGCGCACAACTGCCCGAACGGAGGCGCGCTGGTGAAGCTGGCGCGGGGCGTTCTCAGGCGTGCCCAATCTATTCGATATTCTAAATTGAGTCGTTGACGCACGCCTGGTGGTGCTCGGATCGGAGATTGTGCGGCTCGAAAGCTGGGTGTTGTGGCTCAGAGTGCGGAGGTTGCTGCTGTGTGCAGTCTCTCGGGAGGATGCGGCGCCGGAGCGCGTGGGTCGGGAGTGGCACGGGCAGCGGCAAGAGGGATCCGCGGAGCCTGCTTGGCTGCAGGAGGGCGGTGTTGAGCTGGCTGCGTCTGGTGGTGTGTGTTTGCGCGTGGTGGTGTTCGAGGCGCTTTGGCAGTGTTCGGCGCGGCTTGGGCGGGGATCAGCAAGGCGAGACCCCTGGCGCTGCCCCTCTTGGCCCTCGTCCAGCCACTCCGCGACGCCCGCGCCGCTGAAACTGGGCTGAAGTGACGCTGCGAGCAGGACACGAAGCTTGGTCTGCGCGCAAGACAGAGGCGCCTGCTGCCAAATCATACCAGACGGCTGCCATGGGTACAATACGGCCGTTGAACGGCGCTCGAGCGCTCAGGCGCCGTGTCTTTTCGCTCGTCCCAAGCCCCTCTTGAGTCGCCTCTCGGAGACGCTCTCTTCCGCGCCATCTGCGCATCTCTACTGCTTTTTGCCCAAACTAGTCCTGCCAACAAGCTTCTAAGCCTCTCTCGACACGAGGTCTATCGCGATAACCAGCGTGACCCTGCTAAGAGCTGCCCATCCGTCCAGCTAAAGATTGACAGCTTGCAATCACTCGACGGCGGACTCTTCCCGCGCCCACAACCCACTAACCCACCGAACACTACCCAAGTCATGGCCGCCACAACGGAAAAGGCTCTTGAGCAGCAACATCCTGCGACTGCGGACATGAAGCCCGAGACACCTGCCTCAGCACCAGCACCAGACACTACTACGAACGAGAAGGATGGCGCAGCAACCGCAACCGTCGCTCAAGATCAAGACGCCGCAGCAGCAGCATGCGACTTTGACCCCTCTGCCGACTTCAAGGGCGATCTGCAGGTCTCGCAAGACCTGCCCACAGAGAAGGACATCAAGAAGTGCGAGGACATGCTAGTGCTAGGCGCAGACGGCGAGTCGCGGCCCTTCAAGAGCCTGTATTCAGGCGAGGGCGTCGCGTCCAGGCAACTGATCATCTTTGTGCGACACTTCTTCTGCGGAGTACGATTCAGGCCTCTCTCCTGCACCGCGCAGCACGACGACTAACATTGCAGCAGAACTGCCAGGAATTCTTGCGCACCCTCTCCGCCAGCGTCACCCCTGACGCACTGCTCGCGCTGCCCACGCCAACCTTCATCACCATCGTCGGCTGCGGCCGCCCCGAGTTGATTCCCATGTATGCGCAGACGACCAACTGCCCCTTCCCCATCTTCGCCGACCCGACCACCAAGCTGTATGCGCAGTTGGGCATGTCGCGCACGTTGTCGATGGGACCGAAGCGCCCGGAATATATCAGGGCGGGAATGGTGTCGACCACGGTGCAGAGCATGGTCCAGTGCATCAAAAGCGGCAAAGGTATAGTGCAGGGCGGCGATCTCAGACAGGTGGGCGGCGAGATGTTGTTCGAGGACGAGCAGGTGACTTGGGTGCACCGCATGAAGAACACGCGCGACCACGCCGAGATCGACCAGCTTAGGCGGGTGCTGGGGTTGACCGGGAAGGACGAGGGCAGAAGACAGAGAAACGATGGCTTCAAGGCGATGGCGAGAAGCATGAGCTGGAGTCGCAGGCAGGAGCGCAGCAAGGAGCGCAGGCACGATCGGAGCAGATCCCGAGAAGACCGGGTGGTGGAGGAGGAGGAGGATGAGAGGGCAGCGGAGGTCAAGGAGAAGGAGCAGAAGGAGAGGAGGAAGAGCAAGAGAATGTCACTGTTTGCAAGACCGGAGCATCACAGCCAAGGCGAGAAGGCGTCATGAGGACTGAAGGAAAATGTCGGGTTGGAGGATGCATGAGTCTTGCCGGTATACCATTTGCAGCGGCGTTTAGGGAGCTAAGGGAACAAAGTCCGGGTTAGAGCGCAGCGGCGAATTCTCGGAATAGAAGAAGACTTGCTCGATATAGATTCGACCTGGCATGCGGGCGCCGGCTGGCGGAAAGAGACGTGAAAGACTCCCTCAAAGTTTATCGGGCGCGGTTCCGATACGAGCCTGACTCGGTCACGGGTGTTACCAAGCGACGCGCCGTGGGGAAGCAGAGCCTCAAAGCTGCAATTTGATGACGCAGATTGCTGGCAGATAGTAACTTCACGAGAACGAAGAAAGTAATAGAGTCCTTCGCAGAGCGCCCCACTGGTCGTTGGCGGACCGAATGCGGAAAAAAGTCCCGATAGAGTCGGCCGCCGGGCTTACCTGCCACGGGCGCGCTGCGAGAGAGCGACCCCGCTACCCCGCCGCGCGCAGGCTCGTCATCGCCTGCACATTCGTCAGAAAGCGCGTCCAGAACCTTGCCGCAAAGCGCAAGGATCCCACGCGCACTGATGAGGGGAAGCTTTGCCAGCTATTGGCATCGGGGACAGTAGGGACAAGACTTCCGCACGCCAATTGCTGCTGGACCATTGGGCGCGCGTGGCGGTCCCCATGCCCAGCGTTGTAGCGTGCCAGCCATGAGGTTATTGCTGCCGGTTGCCCTCCCCCACATGGCCATGGCTCCTGCTCCCGGCGAAGGCACATAAAACGGATCCGCCGCCTCCCGTCACCGTCGTCTTGAACCAATTCCTTTCTCTCCCTTCGCAGCCTGCCCTCTACCGCTCCCAAGATACCCCGCAGTCCGCGATAGCCCGCCTCCAACAGCCGACCCCAAAGCCGGAACCACTGCCGCCACTCACCATGTCTGCCGATACCGTTGGAAAGGTCAGCTGCTGATTCCTGAGCCCTGACGTATATGACTGCCAGCTAACAACTGCCGTGAAGACCATCACCTGCAAGGTCTGCCACCTAACAGACGCGTCCGCGATGCTTGCGCACCCCAATTAACACATCTCTGCAGGCCGCCGTTGCCTGGGAAGCCGGCAAGGACCTCTCCATTGAGGACGTTGAGGTCGCCCCGCCTAAGGCCCACGAAGTCCGCATCCAGGTCTACTACACCGGTGTCTGCCACACAGGTGAGCGCCGCACACAATCTCCCAGTCGTTGTAAAACAGAATTGCTGAGATTGCCTGCTCGCAGATGCCTACACTTTGTCCGGCAAGGATCCCGAGGGTGCTTTTCCCATTGTTCTGGGACACGAGGGCGCCGGTATCGTCGAGTCGATTGGTGAGGGCGTTACCTCCGTAAAGCCCGGTGATCACGTCGTTGCGCTTTAGTAAGTCGGCAAATTCCCTCAGAAGCTCGGGTACCGAAGCTATAGAGCTCTCCACTTTCCGTGCCTTTCCTCGGACAATTCGGCGTATTGGAAGCTTGGAAGCTTGCGGTGTCCCTTTCTGGAACATCAATGCTAACCGGCCATGCTACAGCACTCCCGAATGCCGTGAATGCAAGTTCTGTGTCAGCGGCAAGACCAACCTGTGCGGAAAGATCCGTGCTACCCAGGGTCGCGGTGTCATGCCCGACGGCACCTCGCGCTTCAAGGCTAAGGGCAAGGACCTTCTCCACTTCATGGGTACTTCGACCTTCTCGCAGTACACCGTTGTTGCCGATATCTCCGTCGTTCCCATCTACCAGAATGCTCCCATGGACCGCACTTGCCTGCTGGGCTGCGGTATCACCACCGGTTACGGTGCTGCCGTCATCACCGCCGGAAAGGGTGGTGTTGAGAAGGGCTCTAACGTGGCTGTCTTCGGTGCCGGTTGCGTCGGTCTGTCGGTCATCCAGGGTGCCGTCAAGCAGGGTGCAGGCAAGATCATCGTCGTCGATGTTAACGACAGCAAGGAGGAGTGGTCGAAGAAGTTCGGTGCTACCGACTTCGTCAACCCTCTGAAGCTGCCCGAGGGCAAGAGCATCCAGGAGAAGCTGATTGAGATGACGGACGGTGGCTGCGATTACACCTTCGACTGCACTGGTAACGTCCACGTCATGAGGAGCGCTCTCGAGGCCTGCCACAAGGGTTGGGGTGAGAGCATCATCATTGGTGTCGCTGCTGCCGGCCAGGAGATCTCGACAAGGCGTAAGTCCATCTGAACCATCTAGACTGATACAGACATTGACTATTTGTAAACAGCATTCCAGCTCGTCACCGGCCGTGTATGGAAGGGTTGCGCTTTCGGCGGTGTCAAGGGCCGCACTCAGCTTCCCGACCTCGTCCAGGACTACCTCGATGGCAAGCTCAAGGTCGACGAGTTCATCACTCACCGCCAGCCTCTGACGGGCATCAACCAGGCCTTCGGCGATATGAAGGCAGGCGACTGCATTCGCTGCGTCGTCAACATGCGCGAGTAAAAATACTTTCGTGTTGGCCAGGGTTGGTTGTTCGATCAAAAGGTGGTTTGCGGTTAGAGGAGTTTCATTCGATGTGCTCATGATCTAGGGTCTACGTTTGGGGGCTTGGGCGGTTACGGAGTGAGATTGTGCAAAAAAGTGACAGGTTGGCGTCTGCTGCCATGCAGTCAGTAAATAGCCTTGAATACGAATTCGAACGGAATTTTCTATGAACAACTCGCCGTCACTACTATGGATGAAAAAGGTATGGGGGTTTGAAGCATTAGTCTGGATGGAAGTGTCGAAGGGTTTCTTTGACATTCGCGCCCGGATGAACGCTTCGACTCCCCATGAAGACGACTAAGACAGACATCTTTCGTATCGGTGCGTGTGGACTGCCACCCCTTCATTCTCTTTCAGTACCCCTAACCTATATGTAATTACAGTGTCAGGAAATTCCTCCAAGTTGGCCATCCAGCTTGATGTATGTAAGAGCAGGGAAATCAACAAGAGGCTGAAGAAAGCACTGATTTTCCAAATTCAGATCAATCTTCCATCGAGTCCCGTGACGTGTGCCTTCTTGGTCTAATTCACAGTATCTCGCGTTTGTATGTTCTGATTCTGGAAGGTACGCATGCCCTCCACCTACAGAAACCGATATCACACTTCCGCTCCTCCCCTTTCACTCGTCTTTTACGCCAACGAAAACCTCCTCACCAACCATGACGACACCACCGCTCTACACCAGATCAAAAAGGCATTTCCAAATGGCCACCATCTCCCCCTTCCTCCACACCACGCCGCTCCCCGGCCGCGGCCTCGGCACCCTGGCCACGGCGCCCATGCCCAGAGGCACCCGCCTCATCGCCGACCCGCCCGTCCTGGCCGCCACCGCCCGCGAGATGCTCAACGAGGACGTCCTGCGCGCCCGCATCGTCGCCGCCTACGCCGCCCTCGACGACGCCCAGCGGGACCGCGTGCGCGGGCTCGCTGCCGACCCTGCCGCGCTGGCGCGGTGGAGGAGGGTCTTCGAAGGGGAAGAGGCCGTTGCGAGGGGATGGGGCGCTGAGGGGACCGGGCACGTGGGCGGTCTGGGGGTTGAGGAGAAGGCGCACGTCATGGGCGCGTGGAATACGAACTGCTTCGGGGTTGGGCTGGGGGAGAGTAGGGAGGGCTGGGTTGCGGTCGTGGCGCCAAGTGCGGCGCGGTTGAATCACTCGTGTCGCCCGAATGCAGTGTTTGCGTGGAATGATACGGTGGGCGCGATTACGGTGCAGGCGATTAGGGACATTGGGATGGGCGAGGAGGTTACGATTGCGTATGTCGATGTGGTGCGGAAGGGGGAGAGGAGGAGGAGGGCGTTGAGTGAGGGGTATGGGTTTGATTGTGGGTGTGAGGCGTGTGTGGGTGGGGGGGAAGAGGGGGAGAAGATGAGGGGAAGGATTGAGAAGTTGAGGGCCTGGTTGGAGAAGAGGGCCGAGAGGAGTATGGTAGAAGAGGATGAAAAGGTCAGGGCCAGGGAGCTGGTGGACAAGGGTGTGAAGCTGCATGAACGGGCCGGCCTGATGGGCGTTCACCTGGCGGACTTGTAAGTGTTTCCACGTTCTTTCCGCAGACCCTGGATTGCCTCCCTTATATTAATAATTTGTCGACAGCTACCAAGCCGCCAACACTGTAACTGGAGACCGCCAATATCTGGAGCAGGAGTTGTGTGTTCGTTCATACTGCTTGGGAGACGACCACACACAAGTCCAGCGCCTCAAGCAGAGACTTGCGGACCTCTGAAGAATTTATTCTCCTTGGCCCTTGACTCGTCAGCGCCGCAGTACGACTCACGCCGCCGTCTCAATTGGAGCTTTTAATCTCTTCCGCATGAACACAGCCATGCGCTCACACAAAAGACTCTTCTCCTGCCCCGGAATTTTTCAGTAGCACGTCTCTTACCCTACTGGCATCTCCAATGAATGAATCCTCCCGAAATACGCCACTGCAACACATCTCAGTTGCACCAAAATTACGAATGAAAAGCAGTTCTCTTCACAGAATCGATTTCCACATGCTAAAATTTCGAGCACTACGTCAACGAACCAATGCCATAATCTACTTCTGTATATGATGCTAACCTCAACATTGAGCAGCTTCTTCAGACAGCCAGACAGCCAGACAGCCAGGCGCCGATATCAAACCCCGTTCTCTCCTTTCCTTTTACCATCTTGGAACACGGACCCGGTAGTGTCTGACACGATAACTTTACTAAGAGTCATCCAATGCTTCAACTAACAACCCATGGTCCCTCTTTATGATGTCCGCAGCCTAGAAACTCCGAGTCAGCAGAAAGTTTCAAACACCTCTGTTCTCCTTCCGTCCCACATGTGCGCCCAAACCAAGCAAGAGTACCGAAACCTACCTTTTCCGCAACGGCATAAACCGTCGAACTCGTATGTGTCCCCGGAATCACCGGCATCATACTCGCATCCACAACCCTCAGCTTCCCAACCCCATACACCTTCAATGCCGCATCAACCACGCCTCCCCACTCCTCCGGCATCATCGCACACGTACCCACCACGTGCTGGTACCCGGGCCTCGCGTTCGCTCTGATTGCGGCCTCCAAATCGTCATCGGCGACGTCTTTCCCTGGAACGGCCTCGGCTGGACCCAACTCGGCCATGGCATCCGTCCGCATGAGGCTCCTCGTCCAGCGTACCGCCGCAGCTAGGATGGCGACGTCGCTCGGGGCGCGCACGGCGCGGTAGTCGACGCGAGGGGGAACTGATGCGTCCCTCGAGACGATGCCGACGATCCCGCGGGATAGCGATTTGAGCAGCACGACGGGCGCAGTGCGGGCAGCGCCGAAGGCGATTTCTTGGGCGGGGATGTGCGGGGACGAGAGGTGCGGGAGGATGTGGGAGAGCTGGTGGGAGTAGCCAGCGAGGATCTCGGATGGGGTGGACGGCAGGTAAATGGTGGATGCGTTTGTCGAGCTGGCCAGGGCGAGGATGGAGGTGTGGTTTGGGGAGGTGGAGGAGAGGGGGAGGAAGGCGGCGGTGTTGCCGCCGCGGTCGACTATGGTGAGGGGGCCGGTGCGGGTGGTGCGGTAGAGGGAGAGGGATTCGGCGAAGAGGGTGGTGTTGGTGTCGAGAGCGTCGGCGGAGGGGGAGGGGAGGCTGGAGACTATCGTTCATCAGTCGCTTCGCGCTCGAGAGGAAATCATTCGTCAAGCTCCTGCTGATACTGGTTGGGTTGCAGGAAAATATTTTTCTTTGCCGTGCTAGAGGACTTATAGTTCCATTGCGTGTAGATAGCTGGATGATCTTGAAGATTATAACCGACACCAGGCAGGTCCTTGACTGTCTGAATATCTAGACTGTCCAGTAACGCTTTTGGCCCTATCCCAGACAGCTGGAGGACCTGGGGCGTATGGACCGTGCCGGCTGCGAGGATAACTTCTTTGGTTGCCAAGGCTGTACGGATCTCACCTGTCTCGCGGGAGACGTATTCGACGCCTGTGAGAGTTTTGTTATCCGAAACCAGCAGCTTACTCACGGAGTGCAGGGGAAGTAAGTGGTAATTGGGTCGGGAAGAGATGACGCGGTCATAATGCGCGCTGCGTGCGTACGACCGCGTCTGATTTGCGGGATCCTTTGAGCTCGGGACCCATGTGATGCCGGTTTTGTCGCCGCTAGTTGGATCAGAGGGCATTGGTAGGCCGAGGGATAGTGCCCCGCGGATGAAGTTTTCTGGTAGGTGGATTAGCGGTACTGGTGGGAAAATCTCGAGGATCTCAGATGTCAATGCAGACTCGGCCCCGGGAAAGGAGGAGCTCACTGATGGCCAGGAATTGATATGGAGGGTAGCTTGACTGCACGGGGCCGTTAAATCCGTGAAATTCGGAGTTCCAGGAGATGTACCATTCGTCTGCATAGTCTTCGGGCGTGGGGGTGAAGGTTTCGCTCTTGCTTTTACGTTAGAAAGTCTGGCCAAGTAGGATGGTTGTTCTCTCTTACTTTTTTGAAGTAGGGGAAGAGACCTTTCCATCCCCAGCCTGGATTCCCGAGCTGCTCCCAGACGTCGTAGTCGGCAGCGGTCCCGCGATCGAAGAACATGCCGTTAATAGCGGTGCCTCCGCCGACTACGGCCGCGGCGGGGACCTGGAACGTCCGGTTGTTCAGGCCCTCCTGTGGGGTGCTGGTCAGGTTGTACCAGTAGGGAGTATTGTCTAAATCCAGTAGTCCCGGTACTAGTATTTGATCTTCGTGTTTACCCAGAGGGCCATATTCAATTACGAGAACCGAGACTTTATCCGTCGGTGCCCGCTTAGATGGATGACTGAGACTGAGGGTATCATCGAAACTGCTCACCAGCTGCTTCAGTCAAGCGATCGGCGACCGTGAGACCGCTTGTACCGCCGCCTACAATGACGAAGTCGTATGAGCCTCGGAGAGATGCATCTCGTCCGATAATCCGAGCAAGGCGGCCTGAGTTTGCGTGTGCAGTAGTCAAGAAGACAAGTGTAGGGGCAACTCCACAGAGGAACATGGTTGGATTGAAGTGATAGTTGAGATGAACAGTGGAATATTGGACGTTAAGGAAACAATACACATTGCAGTTGCAATATTTTCACGACATCTTGTGGCACGTCCGCGGGTTCTCTCCTTCTGGAATAAGCTCTAGTGACTTCCTTTTCCGGTCCGCATGCGAATGAGAAAGCAGGTCTTATTGAACGGAAGTAGGACAAGCTGCATGCGCTCATTGGCGCTCAAATGCCGAGCATGCATTGTTTGATGTGGCACAAGGCGGGCGGGGCATTAGGCTTTTGCGTCCGAGGACTCCGATTTCGCCCGTCCCTAACAGGATTCCTAAGGCGCGGAGGAGGAGCGCTCTCGTGAAGTCTGATGCAGGGGGAAGTGATGGAAGGATGTTTGTTGTTGAGGGCACGTAAACGTGCACAGTGATGCTGTCTCGCTTCGGAAGATTACTGTGACAGCTTGCAGCACAATGCGAATATTGCCTTTTGGCACCAATTTAGGAACGAACCGGTACTTCTTGAGTACCAGTTCCCGTCAACTTGACGGAAGACGGGCCCGAATCAGTGGCATTCACGTGACTTACACGTGAGATGCCGTCCCAACCGAGCCAAGCCTTACGCCCCTTGGTTCTTTCTGCTCCGCCATCCAAGACTCACTATGGTACACTCGTTGAACAGTGGCACAAAGCCTCCACCGCACCGAAATCTAATGAGACAACACTGAGCGCTGATGTGTGTGGCAAAACTGCTTACACTGTGTCACTCCAGATGCCGGACTACCGGATTGTGGCAGCTGCATGCGGATGCTGCAGACCGGGTTGCAGCTTCCTCGATCAATTGCCAAGCTTGACAGGAGGACTTGGCACATGTCAGGCTGCTACTCTGTGGGTATTGCTCTTAAGACAGCCTCGACCACCTGCCACCCACGTTTTCCTCCTGTCCTCCTCCCCCTCCCTAATCATTTGGATAGTCATCTATTCTTTCCCATACATTCTCTACTTCCTCCATCGATGACCAAGAAGGACGATATCGCCCTCGCCGGGCATGTGTCGGGTCAGGCGAATAAGCCAATGAGCCGCCCTGCTCACGCTCTGCCCCACCAGATTGTCACCAGCGAAGTGGGCGCCAACCCGAAGGATGGTCTTACCACCTCCGAAGCCCAGAAGCGCGTTGAAGAATTCGGGTGCAACGAGCTTGGTGACGCGGAAGGCGTTGCCCCAGGCAAGATTCTCCTCCGCCAGATTGCCAACGCAATGACTCTAGTTATGCGCACCACTTCCGTTGTGTTCAAGAAGAAGAAAAGACTGATCCAACTCCCAGGTGCTCATCCTGGCAATGGCTGTCAGCTTTGCCATTCAATCCTGGATTGAGGGCGGCGTCGTCGCCGCCGTCATCATCCTCAACATTGTCGTGGGCTTCTTTCAAGAGTTCCAGGCAGAGAAGACCATGGACTCGCTCAGGTCTCTCAGCTCGCCCACTGCGAGCACTGTTCGTGATGGGAAGAACCTCACTGTGCCGACCGCCGAGATCGTCCCCGGCGATATGGTCGAGATGAAGACTGGTGACACCGTTCCTGCCGACGTACGGTAAGTTTGTTTCATCAATGTCACCCGCAGATACGCAAGACGCTGACACATTCATAGCCTTATTGAAGCCATCAACTTCGAAACGGACGAGGCTCTTCTTACCGGAGAGTCTTTGCCAGTTCGTAAGGATGCTGATGCGACCTTCGCTGATGACATCGGCCCTGGTGACCGGCTCAATGTTGCATTCAGCTCGTCCACGGTAACCAAGGGTAGAGCTCGAGGGATCGTCTTCGCCACCGGCATGTACACTGAAATTGGATCGATTGCTGCCCAACTCCGAGCAAATGGCTCCAAGCGACGTCCAGTCAAGCGTAATTCTCGAGGCAAAGCGGGGCCTCACCGTTATGCTCAAGCTTATGCTATGACTGGATTCGATGCTCTGGGTAGATTCCTCGGTGTCAATGTTGGTACCCCGCTGCAGAAGAAGCTGTCGTGGCTGGCCATCCTCCTTTTCGGGATCGCTGTCGTTTGTGCCATCATCGTCCTTGCGGCCAACGACTTCAGAAACGAGAAGGAAGTCATCATTTACGCTGTTGCCACCGGTCTCAGTATGATACCTGCTTCGCTTATTGTTGTCCTGACTATCACTATGGCAGCTGGCACCAAGAGAATGGTGGAGCGGAACGTCATCGTACGAAATCTCAAGTCGCTTGAAGCTCTTGGAGCTGTCACAGATATCTGCTCAGATAAGACTGGAACGCTCACTCAGGGAAAGATGGTTGCGAAGAAGGCTTGGATTCCTTCCAAGGGTACATACTCAGTTGGAGAGTCCAGCGAGCCTTACAACCCCACTGAAGGCATGCTTTTCTTCCAGTCCGAGCAGCCCCGGAATATCAACTTTGCTGATGATGAGAGCATTGAGAAGTCCGCTCCCAGCACGAAGCTCTTGCAGGATAACCAGCCTCTGCAGGATTATCTCAGGGTCGCGTCTCTGGCCAATCTCGCCACCGTCCATGAGAGTAAGCCCGGAGAATGGAACGCTCGGGGAGATCCAACTGAAATTGCCATTCAAGTCTTTGCTTCTCGGTTTCATTGGAACCGCGATGTCTTCGTCGCTGGCGACGCCCCCGAATGGAAGCAGGTTGCTGAGTTTCCTTTTGACTCTACCATCAAAAAGATGTCAGTGATTTTTGAAGAGACCAAGGTTGGCAAGAAGCATGTTTTCACAAAGGGTGCCGTCGAGCGAATCATCGAAAGCTGCACCACTATTCACCTCGACGAGCTTGAAGCTGTCCCCGTCACGACCGAAATCCGGGAGAACATCCTCGCAAACATGGAAGCTCTTGCCTCCCTTGGTCTCCGTGTTCTGGCGTTGGCGTCTCGAGACTTCACTGCGGAAATCACGCAGGGCAAAGAACTGGACCGCAAAGACATCGAGAACGATTTGGTTTTCCGTGGGCTGGTCGGCATCTATGACCCGCCTCGTCCGGAGTCTGCGCCTTCGGTGAGACAGTGCCAGGACGCTGGAATCGTCGTCCACATGTTGACTGGTGATCATCCCGGGACTGCCAGTGCGATTGCTGCCGAGGTGGGCATCCTGCCGTCTAATATGAATGCATTCAGCAAGGAAATGACAGACGCAATGGTCATGACAGCTGCCCAGTTTGACAAGCTAAGCGATAAGGAGATTGACGAGCTTCCGGTCCTCCCCTTGGTTATTGCTCGCTGCTCCCCCACCACCAAAGTCCGAATGATTGAGGCTCTTCATCGTCGTGGGAAATTCGCTGCCATGACTGGCGATGGCGTTAACGACTCCCCTAGTCTGAAGAGAGCCGACGTTGGTATCGCCATGGGCCAAGCCGGATCGGATGTCGCAAAGGACGCTTCGGATATCGTTCTCACCGATGACAACTTCGCTTCTATCCTGAACGCCATTGAAGAAGGTCGTCGTATGTTTGATAACATTCAGAAGTTTATCCTGCATCTCTTGGCCGAGAATATCGCTCAAGCCACGGTCCTTCTCGTCGGTCTCGTGTTCAAAGACGAACAAGGCCTTTCTATCTTTCCCCTTGCTCCTGTCGAAATCATGTGGGTCATCATGATAACTTCTGGCATGCCTGACATGGGACTCGGGTTTGAAATCGCCGCCCCGGACATTATGGAACGGCCTCCTCAAAATCTCAAGCGAGGCGTCTTCACGATCGAAGTCATGATTGACATGGTCGTTTACGGCCTCTGGATCTCAGCCCTCTGTCTTGGCTCCTTCGTCTTGGTCCTCTATGGCTTTGGCGACGGCAGCCTCGGCGAGAACTGTAACGATTCCTACCGCAACGCCGCCGGCGAGGCAGTCTGCGACACGGTTTTCCGCGCCCGCGCAACCACGTTCGCGTGCTTGACCTGGTTTGCCCTCTTTCTCGCGTGGGAGATGGTCAACACGCGCCGCAGCTTCTTCCGCATGCAGCCAAAGAGCAAGAAGTACTTCACCCAGTGGGCGCACGACGTCTGGCGCAACAAGTTTCTCTTCTGGGCCATCATCGCCGGCTTTGTCACCATCTTCCCGACGCTCTACATCCCCGTCATCAACCACGACGTCTTCCGCCACCAAGGCATCTCTTGGGAGTGGGGCGTGGTCTTCGTCGCCGCAGCGCTCTTTTTCGCAGGCGTCGAAGCTTGGAAGTGGGCCAAGCGCATCTTCTTCCGCCGTCGCGCCGCGAAGGCTGTGAAGGAAGGTGTACCACTGTCGCAGGCCAGCACGCAGGTCACCGACCCGGAAATGAAGATCTTTGGATCATATGGGTACGGGCTCGGCAAGGCCGTTTCGGGAGATACCACTGGCACGATATCTCAATAACGACAGCTAGCCGCTGCGAGAGCGGCGGCCTCGCGCTCTTCCCGGGCGTGAGACACTTGGGGGGCTTCCATGTCGTCGGTGCGGGGCGCTGGAGCGAGATGTGGTGGGGGCCGTGGCGGCGTAAGATGGCTCGATTGATTGTCCGTCGTCGATGCGCTCTGCCCGCCCAACTTCTTATTCCCTACGTCTGAGTCTCTACCTTTAGACTGGTCTTCTCTGATTTTCTGGGTATAGATGAGTTTCAAAGAGGATGAAAGAACGAAAAAGAAAAGGTAAAAAGGAGCGTTCAACTCAGCTCGGCCAGATTGTTCTCTGGTTAAAGGTTTGCTGACTCTTTCCATCAACTGGTTTGGCCGTCCGCTCTTTCTATTCTGCTGTCCGTTATTTGTATACCTTGGCGTTGTTCCTTTGCTTTCTGAAGTCATTACCGTCTAGGTGCGTGCGTAGGTACAAATTGCATAGGAGGGACGCGTGTCTAGATAGTTCTCAAATAAAAGTCTGCTTTTGCTTCTTCAACAAATAAGTTCTGAGAAAGCCTGTGATTGTGATCAAGTGGTTTGAACGTGGATGCTGCAAAACAGCGCCTTAGGTTAACTGCGGGTTGCAATGATTGTTCTTCGCTGAAGCCCCTCTGCAACACTTCATGAATGGGCGGTCGCTTAGATAGCACAATGCTTCTGGTATATTGCATCAAATCACTTGGTGGTCCTGCTTCGGTATTTTTGTCTTTTCTCCTCGTGCCTGCAGCCTGGATTCCGGATCACGCCATCAAAACGTTCAGCTAACGCGAAACCTGAAAAGTACAGTCACCGCCACGTGGTAAAAGAGCCCAGCAATACAATACAATGCAGATGCGAGGCTTCCTTTCCACGGCGGGTGGAAATACCTGCACGGTAGGCTCAAGAGAAGCGCATATGCGCCGTCCCCACCTCTGCTTTCCGGGCCGGAACATAAGTAGGGCATTATTAGTCCGACGGAACCAGCACACACAGTACTCTTCCAAGGTGCCACGCCCCTACAATAACTTGAAACAGACTTGTGTATTGGGATCTAATGTGTTGAGCGATACGCTGTTTTAAGGTAAAAATTCTGCGGGCCCAAAATCCTGCACGGGCGGTATGTGGACAGCACATGAACGATTCTTGCTCGCGTACATAGCGTGATTTCCACGTCGGGAGCATATTCATGTGCCGAATCTAGTATCCGGGAAGGCTGTAGGTTTAAAACCCCCCCAGGAAGGCTTCACAGAGACCTCGTTTCTTTTCGATTGCAGATCACATTCTTCTTGGGATTGGGATCATTGTGTTGGGGAACGATGGACAGCTTTTATGGTCGTCCCCTCCTGGAACTGATGGGCTTTTTGCTCTTGGATGGAAACCTTGTCCTCTCTGGCGCCTTCCTCAACCGGAGTGGATGTCGGGAATGGACGCAAAGTAAACCAGCAGTCGGAGAAAGTAATTTCATTCAATGACATCAGCAACTGATGCCACTCAGCAGGGCGGAATAACGCTGGGCCGCATCACTCTCGAAGCAAACAGTACTGAGCCCAATCTATAAGTGCGTGAGGCACATGAGCTACGCACCGAAGTCATGAGTTCCCTTGAGTATGTCGCTCAGATCAGAGTGGTCTCTACAGAAGACAAGGCCGATACCAGTGTGAAGACCCAGCAGCGCAAACGTGGAAAACGTCATGTGGTAATAGAACGTTTCTGACCTGTGACCAGCACTGATATCATCTTTCGTCGCTGTATCCTCCAACCCGACATTGGGAAACCCTTGCTCAACATCAATCACCTTGCTTGCGGGAAATAAAACAAAGACGAGAGCAGAAAATCTCTCTTGGTTGAATATATTCTGATATCAAAAACAAGCAAGAAGACTGACTCAATCCGAAGCCAGAACGACGCTGCTCGCAAAAAGCCCGAGTATCTTGATGTTGTAACGACCGACTAACACCTCCCAATGGACTATCGAAAAGAAATAAGACAAACTCTCTCAACTCCATCTTTTCCCCCTTTATGGAAAAGACCCCCTCATTTATCCGAGGTGTAGGGTAATACAGACAGAAAAGAAAGGACAATAAGCAAAGGCAAAAACGTTTGCTCGCTCGCTTTTCACCGCTCCAGAATAATACAAAAAAAGGGCGACAAATGACATAAGGAAATGGAAGGGAATAAAAAGATTGTCCTCATCACTCTGTTCCCATAGCAATCCATCCATCCTGCCCAACCACCCCTACCATCAGTCATATTGCCCTCGTCCGTCAATCCCCATCCCCCTCAATCCTCAACAGCACTCTCCCTCACCGGCTCTCGGCGCCTCCCACGCTTCTCCAACCTCCCGGCATTGACCTGCGCCGCAATCTGCGTCTCCCTCCACTGCTCGAACTCCTCCGGCCGCTCCTTCTCCAGCTCGCGCAACTCCTCCGCGTTCGCACCAATCTTCCGCACCGTCTCCTCCCAGCCGTCCTTGACCACCATATCCCTGAGCTCGCCTCCCGACAGCCTGAACAGCTGCTCGCGCAGCATCTGCAGGTGCGTAGGCTCGTTGTCAGCCTCGCGGCCGGTGGTGCCGTGCAAGTGGTCCTCGGTCTGCGGGCGCAGGATCTCGCGGCGCACCGACTGGCCGAGGCGGTGGACGTGGCCCTCCTCGAGCGTCTGGGCGCGGCTGGCGAGCGAGACGTCCGAGTTGTGGCGGCTGCGGAGACCGTGCGGCAGGTCCTGGTAGTCGTCGTCGGAGCCGCTGTCGGCTGCGATGGCGGCGTCCCTCGCGTTGGCGGCGGAGGTGAGTGCCCCCGCAACGCTCGACGAAGTGCCCGTCTCCTCGGCCGGGGCGCCGCTGTTGGTCGTCTCGGCGAGCGAGTTGCGGCCGGACGACAGCGAGCCGATCGAGTTGGCCAGCGCGGCCGAAATCTCCGAGGCCGTGGGCGGCCGCTGGTGATGACGGTGGAGGCGGCACTCCGGGTACTCGTCCTCGAAGCGCTGGATGATGCCCTGCAGCGTCTGGTCGAGAAACAGAAGACGCTTGTACGCCATCTCGTCGCCAGCGCGCGCCTCCCGGGCGAGCGCCGGTTGGAGTCGTGCTCTGATCTTGCGTGCGCTCTGCAACAAATCCTTCGACATGCTCTTGGCCTTTGCCGAACGCTGCTCGCGGTTGCCGAGGCGGCTCGAGCTGCGAGGAGTGGCAGCGCCGCTGCCGGGACGGCTGGCGGGCATGCTCTTCCGTCTGAGATTGTCCGATGCCTTCTCCAGGAGGCAGTAGTTGAGCGCCTTGACCAGGCCGGTGCCACCGACGATGTAGTCCTCGTCTGGCGCCGCAGACTCGTCGTCCGTGCTATCCGAGTCCTCGCCGTGGCCAACAAGATGCAGCAATACTTCAGGGATCTCCACATTCTCAGCACCGCTGGGTGCGCTTGCGGAAGCTCCCAGTCCAAGGTCAGCAGTGGCGTGTACTGTGGCACGTTCCATATTGCGTAGACAGTAAGCAACCACTTGCTTCGCGAGTGCCTTGACGACTTCGCTGGAATCCTGGCTCGGGACATCGATGTCGACACATATTATCGAATCCGAGACTCTGACCGCGACCATCAATGAAGCATAAAGTGCGCAGGCTTCTTCTTGCGACGCCTCGTCCGATGCCGACGCCAAAGCCGAGAGCTCTGGATTTTCCAAGATGGTGAGATGGGCTAGCTGAGGGCATTCTGGAAGCACTTCTGCTAGACCAATAGCCTGAGCCGGTGTCAACGACACGTCCTCCAGGTGCATACGCTTGAGGAAACGAAGCTGAGGGATGTATTTCCGCAGAATCGCCAGCGCGCTCGGTTCCGTTGCGAATAGATCACGGTTATGTGAGAGGTCAATGAATCGAAAGTTCTGCAAATGAACCAAATTCGGCATGAGCAATTTCAGCGAATCCGGATTCAGATTGCAGGCCGCAAGACTCAATGCCCACAGTGGACATCTATCATGCAAGCCCTCGCAGAGTTGCTCCATCCGGTGTCGCAGGTCGTTTCCGCCAAGATCCAAACCGTGGCATACCCCAGAGCGGATGTACCGCACGACATGATCCATACCCTCCGCGTCGATGGAATTGTGCGAGAGACCCAGCCGTTGAATGCCGCTGACGATGACGCCATCTATGATCTTGCGAATGTTCTGTGAATTCAACCCGCAATCAGTCATGAGCAATTCCTCCAGACGTGCGCCGCCAAGCCGTTCCGACATGGACTTGTTCAAAATGTCCGCGATATCATCGATGGGAACCTTGATCTGCTTCTTCTGTTCGGAGGGGTGTGTCTTTGGTGGTACTCGCGGTTGCGGGAAAGGGATGCCGGAGACATCCAGTGCCTTGAGGGATCGGCACATGTAGATGAATAAGCCGATGTGCTTCCATCCTTCTCTTGTGATCCTCCGATTATCCTTAAGGCTCAGCTTCTCCACAACGCCGCTTCGCTCCTGGAAACTTTGAGTGGAATCCGTTTTCGTTGAAACGAAAGAGCGCCTGCTGTAGTCTGGCGGTCTTGCTGCCAGAAGACCGGCAAGGATGACGCGCAAGCCCTCATCCGTAAGTTCCGAGTCCTCTAAGAGTAGCTTCTTTACCGGTACGACTGCAAGCCAGTCCCCCAGCGTATTCATATCCGCCAAAGTTAGTCTCGAACCCGTGAGATTCAGACAGGTAACAACACCTGGCGTCTCTATCGGGCCCCTGGCGGCCTCTTGTAGCTGTTCGGTGATCCTCTTCAAGATCGGCGTTTCTCTCAATTGGCAGCATCTCCGATATATTCTCAACGGATCTGTGGTCGGGCGGTCCTGAGGCTTCGTTGGCTTCGTTTCCATTGACTGTGGCGTTGAGCTCCCGCCGTCGTCATCACGCGTGAGCTCCATTGGTACGGAGCCGTTCTCTTCCGCCTTCCGCCGCTTCTTCTCCTTCCGTTCTTTCCGCTCCGCCTCTGACCTCTTTTTCTTCTCCTTCTTCTTGCTGGACTCCGCCTTTTTCTCCTCGCTGGCGGCGTCCTCTCGCACCGTGCCTTCTGGGTTGGGTGCATCATCGGTCCCCACCTCCTCGTTGCTGACCTGCACGACGCCGTCCTTCTCCTTCTGGCAGGCCACGGCGTCCGGGTGCTTCAGCGCCTCTCCTTCACCCCTCTCCTTCAGCTTCTTGTCCTTTGATCTCTTCTTCCTCTCCGGCGAATCGTTGTCTTCCCTGTAGCGCGGGGTCCCCGCAATCTCCACATCGACGCAAAAAGCAACCCTCCGCAGCTTTGCACCGTCCAGCTCGGGCACCAAGCAGCGCTCCCGGTTGGGGTCAATGTTCATCACGCGCCGCGGGCACATGCCGCCGTTCCCCGTGACCTTGCTCGGCGGCGCCGCTTGCGAGCCCGACGATAGCCGCCTCAGCGCGTTCGACAGGAATGACGTCCTCGACGTCTCCGGCGGCTGAGGCACGTACGGCTCCATGCTCTCTCCATGTTGGTGCTGCTGGTTGTTGTTTGTGGGCGGCGTAGGGGTGCCAAGGCCCGGCGAGTACGGGTTGATCAGCGGGAGGCCACCGTGTGTGCCACCATTGGCCTGCGGTTTGCCGTTCTGCCCGTTGTTGCTCGCGGTGTTGGCGGCCTGGTTCGCGGCCTGCTGCGACGAGGAAAACTTGGAGGCTATGCTCGACACCCACGATCCCCTCCTCGACGGCGATCGCGAATCGGGCGGGGTAGTGCCGGACTTATCAGAGCTGCTCCGGCCCAGCAACGACGGGCGTTTTTGTATCGGTCTCGGTTGAGAAGTGGCGTGGTTTGCATCTGGCGAGGTGGGGGATAGTGGAATCTCCTCTTCTTTCACGTCTTGGGTGCCATTGGTAGATTGTTGAGGCTTGGGGGGCTCGTTCTGCGAGGTGGCGACCGGCGGGGAAGCGTGCGATGGAGCGGGAGCGGCGGCGGCGGCTGCTGTTGCATGGGCGTGCTGAGAGGCGTGAGAGAGCGGAGGCGGAGGATCGCGCGCGGTGCCTGGCCCGGCGGGCGCATGTGCGCGTTGTTGGTTGTCTGTGATGGTGCACACATCGTCAGCACACAGCTCTCGTGCTCGCTCGTCGCCCTTTCGCACGGCGGCGCTGTTGCGATGGCCGTGCCCGCTGGGGAGCCCGCGCACACATGGCGCGCACCAGAGCTCGCACAAACGTACCTTTGTTCGAATGGTGCAACCAACTAACATCCACACCGTGTATGCCCTCCATCTCCTCTGCTGCTCGTCCGGATGTCGTGGCAAAGTGGGAGTCGGTGTGCTTCACAGGCTCAGCGCCATGCGCGCCGAAGCGGCGGCCTTATCTGATTCGCCGGTGACGATGCGCGAGTCTCAGGCGCACAGCAGAGCAGCGGACGGGCGTGACGACAGAGGCGAATATCACAGCGCGGGCGTGGGCAGGGTCTCAGCGCAGTCGAGGAGGGATATCGTGCTATAAGGCGAGGCGCGGCATCGCGTTCCAAGCGGGAATTGAGGGCAGCGGGGATGGAAAGGCGGTGTTGTTCGCGCGAAGAATGCACGGCAGAAAGGTTGTAGTAGGTAGTAATCTACGGCGGAGGCGAGGCTTGAGCGGCAGGCAAGGCCAGGCCAGGCTTACGGAGCGCCGCAAGTGGATTTGCAAGAGTCTTCGGTGCCGAAGGGAGACAGGGCCGGGAGCACAGCGCGATGATGCAACAGTGTGCCTCGCTGGCCAGGCTGCATGTCGCACGCCGCCCGCCGTGCGCAGTCCAACCACGCGTGGAGATCCGCAGGGTCTGCGCTCACACGGCCCTCAGCTGACAATCTCGGCCGCCCTGTTTCTCCTAGAATAACTGGCATCTGTCAGGAAATGCACTCGCTTCCGCCCCTCGCGCCCTGCCGGAGCCTCCATATCCGACAAAATAGCGATGAGCAAGGCTTTAACGTGATTGCATGGCCGGCCTCCTTATGCAGCGCCCGCGTGACTTCATCCGTTATCCTTAAGGTGGCGCCCGCCCGCCCGCCCGCCGCCCAGCCTGGCCGTCGCCGCTCGCTTCTTGCCCCTCATCACTTTTACGCCACCTGTGTTGAGCACGCAAGTCGAGTCAAAATGCATTTAGAAGACGGGTATCTGATCTGTGTGTGGATGCATGATGTCTTGAATTCATGAAACTGCCATCCACGCTCCCCTTGGGGACTGCATGCTGCACCGAGCGTAGTACCGACAAATCCCTATCCAGCTATACGCCAAACCCACGAACCCATAGCTTTTTGTGTCTCCGCTTACGAGTCCGCCTTGAGCTGAGCAATCTTGGCCTTGACGCGCTCCTCCTTCTCCGCCTTGGTGAGCTTCTTCTGCCTGTACTTGAGCGACTCCTTCTTGTACTCGTCCTTGGACTTCTTGGCCTTGGCATCGGGGTCGGCCTTGAAGGGGTCCTCGCGGATCTGCGAGTGGGCCTCCTCGTAGAGCTCCTCAATGCCATCGGCCTCGAGGTCGTCGTCGATGTAGCCCTGGAACTGAGACTTGTAGCGCTCCTCATCGTCATCGGCGAGGGTCTCCATGTACTCAGCGACGTGACCGGCGAAGATGTACTTGCGGAGAGTCTCGGCATCGAGCTCCTTGGACTCAATGTCGTAACCGGGGAAGCGGTTCTCAGAGTGAGGGACGTAGAGACCACCGTCAGAAGCACCCTTCATGGCAGCGAAGACACGGTTTCCAGTGGAGGTGCGGACGAGACCGACGTCAAGGAAGACCTTGAAGGGGCGGCGCTCTTCACCGTCATCGCCCTCAGCGGCCTCGGTGAGCTGGTACTCTCCATCGGGCTCCTCAACACCCTTGAAGGTCTCGTCAAGGCCGAGCTTCTTGAGAGCACGGCGGGCGATGAGAAGGCCGGTGGCGTAGGCAGCGGCCCAGTTGGTCAGACCGTGGGTGATGCCATAGCGCTTGAGCTCGTGGGCGTAGGCAGCGACGAGAACCTTATCGCCAGTGAGCTCCGAGGAGATGATCTGGCAGATGATGTCGCGGTTCGTGAAGCGGACGACCAGGCGGTACTTGGGAGTGTTGTACTTGTTCTTGGCCTGGGCGATGAGGCGCTTGCGAGCGTAGTAGTCGGTCTTACCGGACCTTCTACGCTTGTACTTCACCTGGTAGCGGCTGGGAAAATGTCAGAATAACGTACTGTGGACGCAGTGCGAAAATTCGGTAACTTACGAGAAGTACGCGTTGTTCTTGACGAGCTTGGTGAAAGGCATCTTGACAATCGCTCACACTGCGAAAAAGAAAATCCCCGAGTCAGCAATTGACGCTTCAGAAACCCTCCGAAGCAACTTGCGAGACTCCATTTCGACAGCCTGATCCAGCTTGGGCGTTGGTGTATCGCGGCGACGGCCGCCGGAAACGCCTCAGCCGTTGCTGAGGCTCGCTCGTTGCATCGCAGGACAGTGCAAAGGATAGACTTACGAGGATGGGCCCGTGGAGTTGTCGAAGTCGTCGGTGGTCGCTCGTGGAGGAGAAAGTGGTGCCGCTTTCAATTTCTGTGCGAAATTTAAGCGAGCCCGCAGAAGCTTCCCTCAACACCAAAAACCATGGTGGGCGACAGCCCGCCGCCGACCGACCCAAGGCAACCCCTGCAGCCGATGATTCTCCGCACCTTCTCTGAACATTCATCAATCACTTCGGGATATTTGCGTCCTTGCTGTCCGTTTGCCTCCTGCTGACCGCTTCACAACATACAATAGCACATCCAGTGTCTTCTAGGACCTCACGTAGCGATCAAGTTCATTTGTGATGCCAACTTCATTCTCTCAGGCAGCTATTGCTACTTGGTCTTCCATTCAGATCATGCTTTTGGTGCACCATAGCAAGCGATCTTCTGTGGCAATATCCTGCGACACATGCATTCCTTCATGATCCTCACTACGAGGGTTGAATTCCCGCTATCCTAGTCTTTCGAACAGTACCATGCGCCGGAGTGTAGCTTTGTAGATATGTCCTGGGGTGGTGCATTTCAGAACCGTAAAAAGCCTGCCCGACTCTCATTCCGCCAGTTCATGACCTGATTCAGAAAATGTGGCCACTGGTGTCTGGTCAAACACCCTCAAGCGGCATTGGGGTCGCTGCCCCCCCCAGTGTGGATAAATCAACTTTTTTGAACTGTGTCATCTCAAGATGAGATCGCCCACTTCATCCGCCAGGCTTTGTGTCCAACGTGACATCTATCGAGTTCATCTGGGCCCGCTCCAATTGAGGCGAGAATGCGGCCCCGTTCTGAAAGTCGCCGTTAGCCTGTGGCAGCGGTACGCCATCATGGCCGCCGTGGGTCAAACAACCGACGCATTGGCACCCATCGCCACAACGACAGGCGCCGCTCGCGTCATCGCATCCAGGCAATTCAACTTGTTGCCAGAAGAACGACGATGGTGACAATGTTGGTGTCTCGGCTGTAGTAGCCGTCGGCGCTGGGTCTGGAGTCGCAAAATGCGTATTGCGCACAGTGGGCTCGTACGCAGAGGGCTGTTGGTAATGCAACTGACCGTCTTGAAAGTTCGTTTTTTCGCGCTGTGCTACGCCTTGATCATTTTGAGGCCCTTGAAAACTGAATTGTGACAGTTCGGTTGTAGGAGTAGCATGGACAGATCCGACCGATGATCCGTTTTGAGACTGCCACAATGAACCCCCACTCACGTCCTGCGAATACGGTGTTCCCGGATGCCTGAACGTCGAATGTGGCTGATAAGGCTGTCCTAATTTAGGTCCTTGCCACGTGTGATTTCCGGAGCCTGAAGATTCCGCAATCTGGTACGATGGCTGATACTGGATCTGGTCATTGCTATATGAGGGAGAGGATGGATCGGCGTAAAATGGATCCTGGATCATGAAGTTTGTTACGTCCTGCAGGTAGCGGACAGTGGTTTCATTTCGTGGGTGCACAGCACATCCAAGGCAAGCGCAAGCATCGCCACAAGTACAGTTGTGCTGGAACTCTGGAACGCCGTTGCCATAGCCATTCGAGAGCTGAGGCCCAAGTGCAAAGGGATAGTACGGCGCGTATTGGTCCGAAGATCCACTGTTGGTCGCGTAGTTCATAGCCGTTGGTCTTGCATTGGGGTACGAATTGCTTTGAACCGGATTGACCAAGTGCTGCTGTGCTCCATAGTAAGGATACGGTTGGCTGTGCCCAAATGGCGGTTGCCCTGGTTGGATTCGTGAGCCCACACTATCGGTTGGTTGACTCTGGCGCTGTGGAAGAAGGTCCTTGGGTGTCGATAGAGAAAGCCTTTGATTTCCTTGGTCATACGGTGCCTCATTTGCGGCTTTACGTCCGCCGCAGCAACTACCCTTGGTTTCCAGGGTCTCTTCCACAATTGTCCTCGGCGCCGACGTACCGTCGACTGTCATATGCTTCCAGCCTTGAACCTGCGCAGAAGAAGAATGACCCATGGTCTGTTTGCGGGTCTCAAGCTGTATGTTCAGCGGCTTATCTTCAGGTTCAGAACTACGCTTGGAACCACAGCAAGCCAATTCGGACGGAGGTGGACCGTCATCGTGACTGTCGGGAGAATTGCCTCCAGTGGTCGGAGCTGGTGACGTGTTACTGCTACCTGTCGTGACTGGTTGTTGGGTTGATCCGCAGCAGGACTTCGCCTGTGTATTCTTGACCTTGTGCTCTGCCTCTTCGGAGGCTTTGATAGCCTTTTCGAGAGTAGCAGGGTTACGATTGTTGCTGACTGACTTTCGCTTGGTTTTCTGCACACGATTTGAAGGACCGGGAAAAGGACCGGTGGTTGATGACACCACCTCGGCAACGGGAGCCGGCTCTTCACCGTTGCTTGGGCAGGCGCATTCAGAGGCTGAGGGTCGCAGTTAGATGGAATATGGGCAACGGACAGCTGTACATACATCTAGGGATGGTGTAGTTAATGACAAGTCTTTCGCAACTGCAGTTGCCGCCGAGATGCGGACAGCTACTTAAAGGCCGACCTGGCTTGCGAACTTCGAGCAGTAAGCGGTCCTTGTGGTTACACGATGTGGAGCGGTGACCGCGGATACAAGGTCCACTGTAGCGGACGATCGGGGTTAGCCAGGGTGGACTGGACGAAGGTGGTTCATAGAACGGGTCGGGCCTTGAGGTGATATGACAATGGTGCGGAACGTACCAGGCGACCTTCTTCTGCTCGCCGTTGATCGTTACCCACGGCATGGCTTCAAGATGGTTGTCGTACGGGCTGGGAAGGGCTCATCGGCGCGCACGGCGAGGAAAAGCCTATCTGGAGTGAGCTGGCGGACCCCTGCATCATGTGGTCCAGAGGCAAATGGGATGGAAACGCAAGGGCTATGGAAGAGGGGCTTCGTGAGGTGTGCACTGTGCCAAGGGAACAGACTAAGAAGCTTGTGCATACCTGGCTCGCACGGGCATCAAAAGGAGAAGGCCGATTGTGCGCCGGCGGATGGTCTGCGACAAGGAGGCCGAAGCAGTTGGGACCTTACCAATCTCGTGAAGAGTGACTGGGTGCACAAAGGACGAACAAGTTGGCGGCGAGCGGGCGTGAGCAGATTTTCCCGGGGGAGCGATCCAGTGAGCTGGAACAAGAAAGTCAGCGGGCGGCGCTTGGTGAGATAAACTACCGTGGAGCGGGTGTCTCGCCGACGCGTGCGCGGGTAGGCTGCGGTTGCGTACCTTGATAACCGTGGTGCAGAGCCGCGGGAGGTCGGCGTAAATGGGGACTGCGGCACCGCGACAACGGAAAGCGAGATGGCAGCGGCGACGGCAGCTCTAACCCGCACAGGCGGCCTGGTGATAGCACAGGCGTTTGCAAGGCGCTGCGTGGGGTTGCGAAGAGTCGGCGCGCCCAGGGAGCCGTCGCATGCAGTTGAGCAGGTTTCCTGGCCGAAACGGGTAAAGAGCGGCAAGGTTTCGCCTTCTGAGCATCGGGCCTGGCTTATTTTTGGGGCGGTAGCCGAGCGTACTGAGGGCCTCAGGTCAGCGCGCTGGCGGATGCCCGACACGCAGCGGAAACGCGGCGATGCAGTGCTGAGGAGAGCAGCAGACGTGCTGTCTGAGAGAGCCGCCTTGGGCCCGACTCGAAGGAGTCAAAGGTCCCTGCAGGTGCCTAGCCGAAGCAGATCTCGCCCTGCTGCCGCCTCTACCGGTGCGCCGACACCCATGTCCAGCCACCACTTCACCTGCCGCTCCCCAAACCGGGAGCGTCGCGCCTCTGCACCTAGGCACGGCGCCGCCCGCAACACCATGACCCGCCCCGGACAATTGCCATGACACCATCTCCGCACTGCGCCGTCTAGTCCATTCTGCCGGTGCTCTGTCGCAGGCTGGCGCACGCGAGATGACGCTCGTGCGGCTGATGCACTTTCGGCATCTCAGCCTTGCCCCAGTTCATGTACGTTCCTGTGCTTGGCGAAATCTAGTTCGCGAGGAGTTGCTGCATTCGGAGGATCGACAGCAGATGGTCTCCTAGAAGGGCGCTAGATGCATTCCACCTATCACGTAGACACCATTTCTGAAAAAGAGATCTCAAAAAAAAACATCTTTGATTTCTCCCCATGTGTACTCATCACCGCCCTCAAAAATAAAATCAGCAGAGACCCTAACGCCGCCCAATGATCAAGAATGGAACATTCTATTACTCGTTATAGTGGTATACCTGAGGCAGTGGTTAGCATGCTCTTGGATTTCTTGGGGAAAGCGTGGAGACTCACAAGATAGTTGGGCAAGCCGTAGCTCTTCCATCCTAATCTAGACGCCATCTTCGCGAAGCCCTCAGTTTCGATCAGATGATAGAAGGCAAACGGCGGGAACATTGCGCCATCTCTGTGGACATCAGCCTTGACCAGCAAAGCTGTTCCGCCGACGCCATCAAGCTCAATCTCCTTTTCCATGTTCGCATCACCGCCATCCTTCATGTAGGCCATGAGTGAACGATAGGTGGCCATCTCTGCATAGCCTTCCAACAGAATGTCGTCTTTGCCCATACCCTTGGCCAAGTCTTGGGCCGTTGGGCTGTCAATCCAGGAGTTGTAGTCGTAAGGCCGAATGTCCATCTTCTTCGAGTCGTCATTGTAGTAGCGCTGGTAGCAATTGGGCACGATTATTGGCTTATTGTGCGAAGCAAGGTCCTGAATAAGCGTCGGCGGTGTCTCGACGATGTCCGAATCCAGCCATAGCACCCATGACGTTGTCGGTCCAAGCGTAGTGAAAAGCAGAGAATTGCGCGCCTTCGACATTGCCGCCCTCCTTGCCTTCTGATTCTCCAATTTGTGTCTCTCGGACTCTTCCTGCGACTGCAGCGGGACTTCCGTGTCCTGGCGCAGAATGGTGATGCTCTTGAATCGCTTCTTTTGAGGACCTTTTTGAGTTTTGGCGATCTGCTCCTGGAGCGCGGCGGTGGCAGCGTTTCCTTCACGAGTCTTGGGCAGAATGAAGCCAAGGGAGATGAGCTCATGGGGGTAGTTAAGCTTCAGGAGATTGTCCCAGTACTCCTGGTAGAAGCGCGCCATTGGGGTCAGGACAAGAACAGATTCCCGATTTTCAATCGGATCAGCGGTTGTAGTGAGATTGTTCATATGGTAGTGAACAACCGGCGGAGCGGCCTGTTCTCCATCACCCTTCGCTTTCCTGAACGGCATCGACGGGGGAGACAGCGCATTGGCAGCGGAAGCACGCAGCTGGTGCGGGCTTATCGAGCTATCGGCATCGGAGGAGAATATGAAGAACAAGAATCCAAAACAGAGGAGCGCAGCAAGAGCGATGGTAATGGGGTTGGTTCTCCGCAAGGAGCGCGCGGAACGCATCTTGATCAAGGGTCTCGGCGGAGGTGGGTCTACGGCGTTAGGAAGAGTCTAGTAAAAGTCAATCAAATTGCCTGCGGGAAACAGAGCGATTGCAGAAGACTCGAATGACTGCAGGGACAAGTACGTACGGAAGCTGCAACTGTGTCACTTCAAGACAGCCCAGACCAGCCGCGGCGCGGAGGTAAGACCGGAGGCGGCGAGGGCGGCGGAGCACGCACGAGAGAGCGACGAGATTTGGATCAAAAAGCGGAAGGCATGCCAGTCGGACGCCGCAAATGCTGGCCCTAGGAGGTGGGATGGGCGGAGGTCGCGCTGGCTGGATATACAGTCGACGTATTCACGCCCTCGGAAGTGAGATTGGCCTTAGATTGGGGCTCCGCCGGTTCTTCTTCGGGGGAGATGCACCTAAGCTTTCAAGCAACCTTATGGTCTACGTCTTTTCTCAACTGCATTCCAACCCCTGCCATGCACCCCAACTCCTAGCCGTCCATGTTCAATCCCACGCGAACATGTCTTGCGCTTCCCCTCGGCGTGTTTTCGGCTCGCGCGCGCCTCTCGGTCTGCGCCAGAGCCCAATCTATCCTACGCACGTCGTGGAATGAGAGCTCAGTGCGGCGGTTTTCCGCCGACCAATTTGCCCCAAAGGATAGCCACGACGAAGATTGTGCGCCCCGCTCTGGGCCGGGCGGGGCGGCCTACTTGCAGGTGCAGAAGGAGCTATATCATGTCGGCACGGTCACGATCAAGAAGCCTGGTGACACGGTTCGTTCGATTCTCGCCCACACATGCAGCATCTAGGGCGTATCGCTGACTGCTCTGTTAGGACATCGGTAGCCTCATTGATCGAATCGAGCCTGTGCCCTACCTGATGCCTCGTTTCAAAAGCCCCACAGCTATGCTACTGGTAACACCGTCGTTTGCCTCGGCGCTACGCTCTCCGTCAAAGGGTAGCGCTCCAGAAGCAATCGGACAAGCCGTGTCTCGCTTGCTCAAGGACTCGCTTGAGCGCGCCAGTGCTCTGCGAAATATTCGCGTCGTTGCTGCTGTGGTGGACAGACTACCAGCACCAGGTGATAATCCCGATACGAGCAAAGGCTGTGAGGGCCTGGCATACGCAGTGTGGTTCAGCGACAATGTTGCTCGTTCGAATTGGACGAGCCAACGCAGCTTAGAGCAGGACGACACAGTTGGAAGACTTACCTTCGATCTCTGGGACCGATTCAGACTCACCGACCCTCAGGGAAATCCGAGGAGAGACTACATGGATAGAATCCACAGGCTTCATCTTCCTCTAGCAAATACGCTCTTCCAGACTGGTCGACCCTCCATTATGTGGAATATCCTATACAAGGTCTCCGAGATTGACGCGCTTACGGATGGTGCCCCACTCGAGGAGCCTCGATTCCTGTACGCCAACAAGATCAATGATGTCAAATATCAACGCGTGACTTGGCCCATGTCCGGTCGGTACTTGGCACACGAGAAAAAGTGCTTCCCGGTTCCCAACAAGACATTGCATCAGCTTCATGTCCCTTTGGTGCCTTTGACCGCCCCTCGCCAAGTCCATGCTTCCATGGGGAACATTGTTCGACAAATCTCTGGTCCCGATGAACAGCCTGCGCCTGCATCTCAAGAATTAGAGAAAGCCGTATCGTCTTATTTCACCGCTACCGATCAAGCACCTCATGCTATGCCAGTCTGGGCTATGGTCTTCAACGAGAAAAGTGTCAAGTACTTCGCCTCAAGTGTTCTAGGGGCCTTAGGCAAGTGGCAACCTGACAAATTCAGCAAAAACTACGATTATGCTGGCATACTCTCCGAACACATCGAGGATGCTTGGAACGCCGATCCCAAGATCTTCCAGCACGCCATATGGAAAAGCCTTCTCATGGGGAATGCCAAGATCCATCGTGTCCTCAGCGGCGGCGGCGGCTGGGGCAAAAAAGCGGGACTCATTTCCTTGGACCCTCGCAAATCCTTCTACAATTCTTCGCAGATTATTTCATCCACCACGAGTGCTAACGATGGCGATTATGAAGCGAACAGTCTAGCCCAGACCATAGGATCTAATGCGCACATTCAATTCTTTGCATCTCCGGTATCATCACTTGAAGTTCCGGAATATGAGCCTGGAACCAGCGTCTTTGGGACAATACCGAGCAGTATAGATGACATCCCGCAAGCGTCTGAAGGCTCAGCAGAGATTGAGGTCTGGCCTGGATGGTTTGGAGCTTTATCCGAGCAAGGAATAAGCATGAAAAACATTCTTCATTCACACGAGAAACCAGGCGCAAAGGAGCATTATGGTGGAACCATAGTCGATATCCCGTTCTCGCTTTTCGTCACGAGCAGTCGATTGCCGACCTCATACATTACCGCATCCGTCACAGAGGATGCAAAGAACCCCGAGTCAAAGGTTAGTTCCGAGAATGCCGGAGAGACGGGAGTGTAGTATCATTCAGCTTCCAACACCGGACATGGCCGTCGCTCTGCAAGCAGATGCGCTGACTACATATAGCTTTCTGCGTATAGTCCAAATGTAATGAAATCTTTCGGAACTGTACACTCAGAGCCGCATGCCCGCAGTTTACCGCACACTGACGCGAGATCCCTGTTCAGTCCATCCTCGCGCCGGCACTTTTCCACCAGTCCAATGCAGCAGTACAAGTCGAAGTTCGTGGAGGCCTTCCGTAGTTTCCGCGAGCGTCCGATGATCCCCATCAGCCGGAGACTCAGAGATGTCCCAGAAACCATTATCGTTCGCTTCCCGGAAGCAGCGGACTTCCTCATGGCCCTGCCCGACTACAAACACTGGTGGGGCTTCAATTACAGGCTCGCCGGGATCTGCCAGGCGGAATGCGACGCGAGGCCAGGCACTAAAAGGAAGAAATCCCCGGTACAGCAGGCGCGTCAGCTTTGGGAGCGACGCAAGCAGGACTGCAAGGAACGGATGGACGGCCTGCGCGAAGCCAATATAGAGCTTCTGGAACTACACGTCAAAGTGTCCCATCACCTAGTGGAGTACTGGACATGGTATACAAAACATGTACTAGAATTCACACAGAAAGGCGGAGACGAAGGCAGAGAAATGCGTAAGAACTGGAGCGCATTAACGTTTCTGCCTTCGGATCCGCGTTGGAAGTGGTTGACGAGCGCAGTAAAGGAGCAAGCCCACGTAGTGCCATTGCCGTTCAGAGCGCCGGAGGTGGTCGAGGTCTTAGGTGAGTTAGTGAATAAGTCGATGGTCAAGTGCAAGAGGTGGGAAGATGTCGTTTTTAGCAGCGTAATCAAGTACAGGAAAAACAGACGTAGGTTGAAGGCGGCGGCGCGATCTGACTACGACATTCTCAATCCGGCGAAGGCAACAAATTGGAAGCAGAGAGCGGCGGGAAAAGGCGAGACAAAGGAATACAAGACATCCGTGCAGCCTTCCTTCAATAAGGAAGAGTTGGACGGTGTTCCTCAATTCGTGACTTCAATTGCAGCCGAAAGATCCGAGCAGCGTCTAGGCCCGGGATTTGAAGTTCAAGCCTTGAAGAGACAGAAGCTTGCTGAAAGAGAAGAAAGGCTCGACGAGCAACCAAGAGCTGCTGTCCGGAGAAAGACATCGGATCTGAGTTCGAAGAAGTTTGCCTCAACGGCGGAAGAGCTTGAATGTTTCGCCGGCTCGGTTTCTGGGCCTGCTATCACAAAAGAGGCTGCTAGAGCAACCCAGACACCCGCCCAGGACTCGCCAAGGTCTGGGAAACTGGTCATATCCTACTCGAATCGACCGATACCAGCATCCGTATCTTCGTACCGCAATTCAGGAAACAAACGCCGGCCGCTCTCTACGTCGGCCACCTCGCCCGCAGCCGACCCGTCCACTGGCGAAGACGCCAAAAACCACCTCGCTCGCGTAAGTAACAACAACCACCACGCGACGAAGAAGCCGCCAACGCTCACCGAAGCATCCCTCGACGCCAGCCTTTCCGAAGCCGACGACCCGCAGAACCCGTACCACCTGACGCTCGCGCCGCGGGCGCGCGAGGAGTTCTCCCGCAAGCGCGGCCTGCGCTTCCTGCAGCTGCGCCTCGTCGCGCGCTCGCTCCGCCGCCTCGCCCGCGCCGAGCTGGCCTATCTGGACGCCGCGGTCACGCTGTCGGAGCTCGTCTGCGTGCGCCTCACGCAGCGCTGCGTCGCGCTCGACCGCCGCCTGTGGCCGCTCCAGCCGGGGCTGCCGGACACGCCGGCCGGCCGGGACGCGGATGCGCGGCGGAACGAGTGGCTGCGGCCGCGCATCGATCCGGAGACGGGCGAGCGCGGCGGGGAGGACAGTCATCATGAGAGGCTGGGTGAGGGCGTGTCGTGGCTGGGGGTGAGGCGTGCGGTCGGGCTGAGGGTGACCGGGGCGGTGGATGTGGTGGCGAGGGAGGATAACCGGGGTGCGTTGGCGGGCGCAGGACCTGTGGCGGATGAGCTGAGGTGGTTGGAGTCGGAGATTAGGAGGATGAGGTGGAGGGTGAAGAGGCTGGAGACGAAGGCCGAGTTGGGCGAGGAGGAGTGGTATAGTCGCCGGATCGAGCATCTGGTTAAAGGTGAGCGGCATGTGGATAGGGGGATGGAGGCGTTCAGGGCATATAGGGAGCACTTGCTGTGGCAGGTGAGGGAGAGATTGGAGACGGAGGAGAAGACGTGGACGAAGAGGGCGTTAAAGAAAAAGGTGGCGGAGATGAGGGCCGCGGAGATGTGGTATTTAGAAAAGATGACCGCGGCTTCGGGAAGGACATTGGGGCGGCTTGAGGCCGAGATCACGGTGTTGGTGAACGAAATCGAGGCAAGAAACAGGAAGGAACTGAAGAACAAGAAGGGCGGTTTCCAGGTCAGCGAGAAGGTGCGGTTGGTCGCGCTCAAGACTACTATGGAAGATGTGATGGAGAAGAGGGCGGCGGAGGCATGGGAGTTGGCGAGAGATTTGGAGGAGTTGTTGAGGTAGCTCTCTAGTGAGCGAGGTGCGAACGAGAAGATATTGTACAAAAGTGACAGAACAGTACGTGAAAGGGACTGTATTATACCACGGCGCATAAACAGCGCGTTGCAGACTTGCCCGATGTGGAACACAATCACAGCTTATTCGATAGCATGTTGCATTGAGAATCGACATCGTCTTTTCGTGACAATGGACACGGTGGCTCAGCGCCTAGCAGGTGCAGCGCTAAGTGTGGAGCTTTGGTATATAGTTTAAGTTGACAGCAGTGCTTCCATAGCCCCCGGAGGCTAATATTCGGGGGCGTGGTCTATTGGAGTAGGTACTGGAGATTTAAACCATGAAGAACGGCTAACACACTTGATCTGAGAGCAGGGTCCATCCCAAAAAACCGCTTCCCTATGGACGGGAAGGACAGGTTTCTGTAGTGTTCAGCTCCCCTATGGACGGGGAGCGTCTACAGTTTTGCTCTTTTGCTCTTTTGTTCCTTTTGCCAGTGTAAGGACGGTGCAGATGAGGTCAAGATGGCATACATAGGCGGCGCTGTTGATGGGGTTCGAACGTTCGAACAGCTGGGCATTCCTTTTTGGGAACTGTACCTCACTGTCTTGAGCGGCCTACCACATGCGCCGGGGCTCTTACGACGTGAGCAGTAGACGATGGTCTCAATAGCCCCTGCGTCCATGCCTCGTCAGAGCCATTGAGCCCTTCACTTGGCTCTGGATATTAGGTGTCTGATCCTGTTCTCTTGTCGCCGTAGCCCTTCACTTTGCATCCGCACAAGTCTTTTCCCCTCGATTACCAATTTTCCAGTCACCCCAGGTTTGGGATTTCCTCAGCATTCTACGCTCCTCATCCTACAGTCCCCTTGACCGGCATCAAGCCCTGCGCTCCCTCCACACTCTCCTTGCCCTCCTTCATGACCGTGTCCACGTCCAGCTCTTCCATAACGCCCAACACCACGCCCAAACTCTCGAAGAAACCGTTTACGGCGACGCGCAGCATGCGGTTTGTCGTAGCAGTGTAGTTCACATCAAGGACGTTCGGGGTCTCGGGTGAGATAGAGAGGGTGCGCTTGACAAGCGAGGATAGCTCTTCGTCGACGACGAGAGCGCGCAGGGCGGTGTCGGCGTGCTTGGGCGTGGGGAAGGGAATGTTGAGGGTCCTGCACGGGATGTCATCAGTATGCATTGCTCGTCAGTGGTGCAAGGCGAAGGATTCACAGGGGTAGAATGGCAGGTGGACAGGCACATACAGGGCGCATGGAAAAGCGGTGGGATGGGTGGGAGCGGGCATGACTGGAAGCGTGGTTCGTCCTTTCGCGAGGGTTCTATTAAGGCGCGCACGGGAGGGAATAGACTCGCGACCTGCAGCCGGCGGATGACACGGGGATACGGGGGGCTGGGTATCTCAGACGGCGCGTGTTGCGGCTCCCAGGCTTGTTATGTGGTCTGGGCTGTCGTTGAATTTTGGCGGAGAGAGAGGCGCGACGTTCCCCGCGGTCCGTCCGAATCGGGGATGGCTCGGCTTCCCCGCGCTGGCGCGATGCACGACGTCATTGGAGCGTCGATGACCAGCCGTCGATCTGCTGCCGGAGGGAGTGAGCATGTGCCAGCCAAGGGCCAGGGCTGCGAGCCAGATGATGAGGTGAAGGCGTCTTCTACGTACACATGTCGTGAAGAAGCTCCACTTATTACTCCAGCCTGCCCCAAACAGAGTCCAGGTGTTTTCAATCCACCCTCTCTGTCCTTCCTCTCTCGTGCAACCTCTTCCATCAAATTTGACATTTCTTTGTCGTCTACGTCACGGTCTCTGCCTTCACAGCCACTTCGTCCTCACAATCACAATGTCGAATCCGTCGCCCTCAGAGTTCCTGACTTTCTACCGTCGGGCCACCACACACCCAGCCCTGCGCCGCGGCCTCACTGCTGCATCCGCACGCCAGACCACCATCCGCCCTCTCACTGCTTCCGCTCTGCGTTACGGCTACGGCAAACCCGACAAGAGAAACCCCGACGAGAGCCACACCACCAACAAGACGGACAGGAACGACGTGCAGAATGAAAACTCGTTCAAGGGCAAGGAGTAAGCCCATCCAATTCTTTCCGAATCGGCCACCATCATCTGTGCCTGACAATCCTCTCCTTTACTCCACTCAGCCTTGCGCCATGCCCCACCATCCACCAATTGACCCACACAACACTGGGCACGCCTGAAAGACCATCTGCTAACAAAATTCCCCTTCGACAGAGCTCATGCTACTGGGACCGGCGGCACCGCCACCAGCCGCAAGGACGAGCGCGGTAGCACCGCTAAGGCAAAGAAAGACCACCCGGAGGCCCCGGACGTCGTGATCGGCATGCAGGACGAACGTGGCTCGAAGGGCCTCTAAGTCATTCGTTGCAGCCATGTAATACTTGTACTTCTATTGAGTTCAATTCTTTCGCTTGCATTGGGAGGATCCTGAGTATGTAACAGCAAGTGTGGTTGATTGTTTGCAGCCCAATTGATGTGGCGGTTGCGTTCGCTTTGTAATAAGGCGATTCTGGGGGTCTGTCACTATTGCATTGGGTGGGACGGGCGTTCTGGGGTGGACGTATCTTGAGATTGAGACGCCATATTTAGGCAGTTGTATTACAATATGCATTATTTGAAAGTCAACTACGCCTCAGCCCTTGCCGTTCTCTCCCACGCAGTATTTCTGGGTGCTGCCCGCTCGGGCACACCGCAAGCTGTAGTCACCCAAAGTATTTTGGCTAATTGGCCTTTTGTGCGCGGCTTAGACAAACTTCCCAAGTCGTGGCGGTACATTGAGGGAGACTTGTATCCTACAACCAGTGAAAATCAGCAAAAATGGTCTCTACTTAGTCATACTTGATAGCGCATCATTGCATCTTCGAATGCAGTTGAAAGGCACTACCATGTTTTGCTGGAAAGCTTGTGGGCATATTCAAATCTAGAAGAGTATCTAAGAGAAGCGCAAAGTCGAAGTAGCTATGAATCCGGCTGCGCAGACATTGTTGTTTCTGTGTGTTGGAGCCTACCACGACTCTGAGCTGGGCTCCATGACGTGAACCATAGATTACTGGGGCCTCTCTCAGGCAAGAAGTATTGACTGCGCTTAAAAAACATGACCGCACCAAAAAATCGACCTCAAGCTACGGCGCCAGAAGAGGGTCCTAGGGACCCTCTTAGACCTTATAAGGCCTATAGCAGTGCCCCTAATAGCTGCAGCAGCGATGTGGTGGAAGGAGAGGGCCAGGAAGGGGGAGGAAGCCTCCCCCAGACCACCCTCAACAACCATCCCCAACAACCCCCTAAGACCACTAGAGGACCTCAAACTAGTGTAGAATACATCAACAGAGCCATCAAAACACTAGACAACCTCAACCAAGCCTTACAGACACCAGGTGGTGACCTTTCAGCTCTCTCTCCCTAGCTGGAAAATTTTTTTACGACCGCCAAGATAATCTTCCAGGATTACGCCACCACTATCCAAAGGGCCCACGCCAAGGAACCGGACCTAAAGGACATCCTAGATAAGATCAGACAGGTGAAGAAGGCAGTACACCAGCCATTACAGCCTGCTATGCCTAAATAGTCACAGATTATAGCCCAGTCCCCCCCAAAAGCCTCCACACCCCCCATCACCACTGAAATCACCCTACACCTCTCTAAACTAGCCACCAGGGAGGCAGTTGCCCTACTCTCAAACCAGGCCATTATCCAGAAGATTTAGGCAGGCAAGAGCTTTGCCTGTAAGAAGGTCCTTGCTGTAAGGAAACTCCCTAGTGGGGATATTAGGATCTTTGTGCCTGATGCACAAACTAGGACAGACCTACTCAGAGACCAAGAATGGACAGCTGGGCTGGGCCAGGAGATCCGACCAAACCAGCAGCTATACTCAGTCCTGGTACACAATGTCCCTCTTAAGGGAATTGACCCTGCTGAACCATAGGCTGCCAGCACCCTACAGGAGCAGAACAGGTCGCTACATCCAAGCCTACAGATTACTAAGCTGGCCTAGCTAAAAAAGAAGCTCCCTAAAGGAAAGACACACTTAGTAGTAATCCTTAGTACCACTAACCTAGAGGCAGCCAACTAGCTAATTAAAAGGGGAGTGCTTTGCAACTTCTCCCTCCATACTATAGAGTTCTATAGTCCTGCATTTATAGTTACCCAGTGCTATAACTACCAGGCCTATGGACATATAGTAACGTACTATAGGAAGGAACCTAGGTGTGGCCAGTGTGCTAGCAGCTATAATACTAGGGACTATACTAAGGAGGAAACCCAGTGTGCTAACTGTAACCAAAAGCATACGGTATAGAGCAACTCCTGCCCTACCCGTAAGGTAAACTAGACTAGGGCCACCCAGGCCCGGCTAGTAAACCCGGGAGGACATAGAGAGAGGCCCCAGGCCTCTCAACAGCAGGCACAGGAAGGCTGGACCCTTATAAAGTCTAGGAAGAGACTAAGGTAAGAGGAACCTAAGAGAGGCCTAGGCAGGCTAAGGGACCTTAGCAGACTACCTCCACCTAGCTAGTTAACCTTTACTAGCACTGGACTACGTAGCTCCTAGTATACTAATAGAGAAAACCCTAGAGAAAATGGGGAAACTATCCCTGCTACTTAAGATAGTATACCTAACCCTATACAGCCCGACATAGTAATAAATAAGACCTAATAATAGAGATAACTATACTCTCTATCCTATAGTATAATATAAATAAGAGTAAGGATAAAGTTATGCTTCCCCTCTTTAAGGAGCTAGACCTAAGAACCTACTATATCCTAGCCCTTTAGGAACCCTAGAGGAATCTAAAGATTAAAACTATAGTAAGGCACCTAGCCTACTATATAGTCTTCCCCTAGGAGGGTAAGGCAAGAACCTACTTCCTTATAAGCAAGGCTCTAGCCCTAGAATCATGGTAGGAAACTATATACTCCCTAGACCTTATTACCCTTACTATTACTACTTGTTACGGTTTGAACCCTGAGGGTGCCTTGGATGGATCCTGCGGCGAGACCTTGGGTTGAGAGGACCCTGAAGCTCAATGAAGCTCAACAAGAAAACCCTGCAACTCGCTACCAGTAAAAGGGACTCTGGAGAGATATATAAGCAGCGCTATCTTACTTAAACCTTTCTTTCTTTTCTCTTTAGCTTAGTCTTCTCGTAGATAGAATGCTACTGTATTTCCGCGAGTGCACCGGATATAAGCTATCACACTACTAAGTCACGCAGCATCCATATATATAACTACTATAATCCAGTACTACTATCCCATACTAGTACCTCCCTAGAAATACTCTCCCTCCTTCTAGGAGCCCTTAGTAGGCAAGGAGAACACGTTCTCCTCGGGGACTTTAACCTATATTACCCCCTCTAGGGAGGCATTACCTCCCCTATATACTATAGCCTTACCGATAGTCTAATTAAGATAGCTATAATAGCCAACCTTAATCTTGTACTACCTAGGGGAACTATTACTAGAAGGACTAATAATAGTAAAAGCACCCTAGACCTTATCTTTACCTCTTACTAGCTAGAGAAGAGAATCTTATACTATAGAATCCTCCTAGAGCTAGAATCCTCCTCTAACTACCTACCTATCCTTACTATATTCGACACTTCCCCTACTCTAGTAACCTAACCCTCCCCTAGACCTTAGTAGAAGAAAGTAGACTAGGAAAAGATTAATAGGATACTCTAGCCTAGGATCTAAGGCCTAGAGGGCCTCTTACTAATAATAGAAGAGGATCTAAACTACTTTACTAAGTAGCTTTAGAAGACTATCTAAGATACTATCTAAGATACTATCCCTAATATAAGGCCCTCGCCCTAGGCATCTATATAGTAGATAAATAAAAGCTCTATACTAGTTTAATAAGCTAGGACTACTAAGAGAAAGTAAACTACTATAGGAAGAGAGGAGGACTAGATTATCTACTAGGCTATAGATAGATAGATAAATTTATTTCTTCCCGATATAGCTTCCTTACGGGTCTATACGGAGCTAGCTATCTATAGTTATTTTACACGAGGGGGAAAACCTTTTCGCCTAGCAAAAACCCCTCCTCTCTCTCTAGGCATGCTATCCTATACTAGTTCTTATTTTTTCTTCTTACTAGTAGCGGCTACTATAGTAGCTCTATATTTACCTACTAGACCTATCTCTTTAGTCCTTATCCTCGTAGTTATCCGGGTTCTAGTAATCCTAGTAGTCCTAGTTATCCTTCTAGTTCCTCTTCCTAGTTATCTTTCTATATTAGTTCTCTTACTAGGCTAAATTACTTAAGTAGCCCTAGGCGTAAGAACTAGTCTATTACTACTTTAATCTTCTTCTTTATTAAGAGAAGGGAGTAGTAGTCCGTAGTCCCTACCCTTTAGAGTATCTATATTCTATTCTATTAGAAGTAGGGGTAGAAGAGGAGGATATACTTTAGGGTTTATCTATACTAGCCGTATAGATAGGTAGGACTAGGGTATCCTAGTACCTTGCGCCTTAAGAGAAAGTTCTCTAGTCTAATATACTCTATACGTAGTAGGGTAGCGAGTGTACTCTATAGCTTAGATAGTTCGCTATAGATTTATCTAATTTTTAGGTTCTACTATATACTTTAGGCTACTAGCTTATCTTATCTTTCCTAGCTAGTAGACTTTATCTATCTCTTCTTCTACTTATTCCTATATACTATACGTAGCTTCGTTCGCTCCGGGAGACTCTAGTAGGTAGAGGGGTAGTAGTTAAGAAGTAAGTTTGCCTTTTTTCTAAGTAGGGTTCTTCTAGTAGGGCTAGCGGCGCCTCTAGTACTTAGAGTAGCCCGAGCTATCTATTTAATACTCTAGTAAGTTTCCTCTACTACTACCGCGACTAGGCTATTCCTAGCTCTAATAGCCTAGGCTAGTACTAGTTCGTCTAGGTATAGTAAGAGTAGGGGAATCCCTATCTTATACTCTAAGGTTTATATACTAGTTAACTTATACGCCCCTAAGATAGTGCGTAGGTACTAGTTTTAGATCTTCTTTAGTGGCTAGATAGCTGTTTTCCTCTACCCTAGGATTCTCTCTAGAGTATACTATACTCTATAGCCGTAGGTAAGGACTAGCCTTACTACGGCCGTATAGATATAGCGGGCTTTAGTAAATAAGGCTTCCTAGGTAGACGCTGCGAGTCTAGAGAGAGATATATACTATTTAATTACCTTAGCTCCTATTTCTCTAATATAGGGTCTCTATCTAAGCTTATTATCTACGTAGACTCCTAGAATCTTAATTATCGGCTCTAGGTATCTAGTAAATCTAGGGATACGGATCCCTACTACTATATTAAATCTCCTTAGTTTTCTTATAAAATAAGTAAGGTAATACTTATTAGGCGAGAAAGCTAATCCGTAGGTAGCTGCCTAGTACTCGTAAATTTAATATACTCCCTCTAGTATCCTATAGTTCTATTCTATAGATCTACTAAAGGTTAGGATATTAGTATTATCGACGAATCTAAGGGGGAAGATATTGCCTCTACGTAGCTATATAAATAGGTTAGAAGTAAAGAATAGGTAGAGTATCGGCGATAGTAAGGATCCCTAGGGAATCCCGGTTAAGGTCTAGATTAGTAGACTAGTAAAGTCTCCGAAGGATAGCTAAGTAGTACGGTCCTATAGAAAGGATCGGGTGAATCTTTCTACCTATTCTAGGAGTTTTACTATTCTTATATTATAGAGAAGCCTTCTATAAGATACGTAGTTATATACTCCTAAGATATCTAGGCTAAGGACTAAAGCTACTAGTCCTAGATCTTATACCTAGATAGTATAGATCTATTCTATAAGTAGGTTAAGAGCTACTACTACGGATCTATTTCTCCTAGCTCTTATCTATATATTAGAGAGTAGGCCGTATACTTTAGTAGCCTAAGAGATTCTATCTACTATAATCCTCTTAAGTAGCTTCCCTAGCGTATTAAGTAAAGTAATCGGCCTAAATAACTTAGCTTTAGTATAGTCGTCCCTCTATAGTTTCCTAAGGACTACGGTAATAGAGCTTTTAAACTACCTAGGGTAGTATCTAAGTACGAGGTATCTCTAGAAGAGCTTAGTAAGGGGTCCCCTTAGTATCTTAGCGTATTACTTTAGGAACCTATTAGTAATCTTATCTAGGCCTAGTATCTTATCTAGGGGAAGCTTCTTAATAGTATAGAGGATCTACTCTTTAGTAAGGTCTTAGGGAATCTCTACTAGCACTAGGTATATATACCTATCTAGATCTAAGAGGTCGGTAGCCCTAGAAGGTAGAAAGAACTAGTTAGTAAGGATTTCTACCTTAGACTAGTTGTCGTAATATAGTTATTTATCTACTTCCTAGAGGGGTGGGAACTAAGATAGAGCTAGAGGTTCTAGTGTCCTTATTCTTACCTACTTTAAGAGCTTCTAGAGTATAGATAGGTCCGAAGTAATCTTAGCTACTATTCTGCGCCATACTTTTATTCTATCTCTTCTAATCTACCTCTTCTTGCTATTAGTAATAGTTTAGTATACTATCTAGTCCTTCTTCCTCCCTATAGCCGTCTACTTCCTTCTAGCTGCTCTAGCCTAGTATACTAGGTCCGAATACTTCTTTATCTATTATATAGAGGCCTAGGACGAGGGTCTCGCTACTAGAATAGTCTCCTAAATTATCCTTTAGATAGCCTCCTAGAGTAGTATAGTAAAGTAATCTAGGTCTACTTTAGTATTAAGAGGGGCTGCTTTAAGGTGTTCGAGCTTTAATTAGAGTATATTATTAGTTCTCTTCTAGTCTACTTTCTTCTACTAGGGCCTTAGAGGGCGTAGTTCTACGGGGGTAGGAGAAAAATTAAGTATAGTAAGGATAGGTAGGTGGTTAGAGGATAATTCGAGCTTCTAGCTAACTCTATAGCTAAGAATTCTCTCCTCTAGCTACCGTAATATAAAGATAAGGTCTAGAGTACTCTCGCTGCTACTATCTCGTTTAGTAATAGTGCCTCTTAGAAGGGCTAGGTTAAGATTAGCTGCGGTAGCTATCTTAATTAGGTTATCCGCTAGGGTATAGTATATTAGGGAGGTTATACCTCCCTAGATAGGATAGTAGTATAATAGCTTGTATCCGGTGCACTCGCGGAAATGCAGTAGCATTACTATCTACGAGAAGACTAAGCTAAAGAGAAAAGGAAGAAAGGTTTAAGCAAGATAGCGCTGCTTATATATCTCTCTAGAGTCCCTTTTATTAGTAGCGAGTTGCAGGGTTTTCTTGTTAAGCTTCGTTAAGCTTTAGGGTCCTCTTAACCCAAGGTCTCGCCGCAGGATCCATCCAAGGCACCCTTAGGGTTTAAACCGTAATATCACCCCCCTCCCGGCTTTGAAGGTAGGTCTCTAGGGCTTTAGTATCTTCTAAAGCGCTTGCTGGTTCCCAAGTTGGCCGCGCGTATCCTCTCTACTTAACTTGATAGAGTTTCTACCGTTTCCGCTGGCCTAGCCGTCTTCCTAGTTTTTTACCTAAGATAGCTTTAACCCTCCATTCTTCTTCTCCATTAACGAGTATAGCTAGTGGTTAATAATCGTCCTATTCTTGGCTTGGTAAAGGATCTATTCTAGCTAGGCGTAAGAGATCGACGTTGAAGACGTTATGTATCCCAGTTGGTACGTCTAGTTTATAGCTATGAGGGCCAATGACCTCGATAACTGTGAACTTTGCTGCTCGATTATTAAGCTTCCGGCTTGGGCGGTCCGTTCGTATATTCTTAAGATTTAGCCAGACTTTATCCCCTACTTTATACGCTGGTGATAGGTCCCTATATCGATTTGCTTGGGTCTCCTAATCCTGTTATGCGTTCGCTATTAATGCTTCTGCCCATTCGGTTATCTCTTTAATCTTTGCCACGATTACTTCTTCTTTTTGTATTGGTAATATAGGGTTCGGGACTAGTTAAGGATCCTCGAATAACTGTAGTAGCTCGAGGTGGTATCCATGAGAGAGGAAGAAGGGGCTAACACCTATCGATAAGGATTCTTGGCCATTTATAGCAAGCTCTGTTGCTAGCAACCAGTCAACCTAGTTATCTTGCGCGTAGTTAACCATCCGGCAGAGCTTCCTTTCTATCTCGGTGTTCGCACGCTCCGTTGATCCATCTGTTTCTGGATGGTAGGCTGTTGAGATTCGTCTTTCGATCCTAAGTAATTGGCAAACTCTCTTCCATAGCTGGCTAACAAATTAGCTTCCCCGGTTAGAGACAATAGCGGTTAGGACTCCATGGTGGCGGTAGAAGCAGCGAATAAATATCCTAGCAACTGTTTCTGCTTTAATATCCTTATAGGCCTCAAGGATGACTCCTTTACCTAATCGATTAGTAATAACTATAAGCATCCGATATCCTTGGCTCTCGGGTAGCGGTCCAATAAAGTCGACTGAGATCTCTCTCTACTGACGGTTTAGTACTAGTAACGGCCGTAGTAGTCCTTGTTTACGGTCTCTCTAGACTCTAGTCCTTCCGCAGACGTCACAGTTACGTACGAATCTACGTATATTAGATACGAAGTTCGGCCAGAAGAACTGTCTTGCGACAAGGGCTATTGTTCCAGTGCGTCCAGGATGAACTACTATTGTTGAATCGTGGAGTGTCTGGATCAGCTTAGTTCTTAAAGGCTCGTGGTTTGGTACCTAACGTCTGCTGCGGAACAGCAACTCTCCTTAATTATTTAAGGAGCAATTAGCAATTGAGAGCTTAACTGGTTCTTCTAAATCGTTTGGTAGCGTTCTTCTACCCTCTCTTACTGCTGTTATAAGACGTCCATGGTCCGGATCCGCTGCTTTTGCCTCTTGCCAGAGCTGCCGTAAATGGTCTTCGATTAACGTTGCTCCTTGTTCGTATACTAGTTCGTCTATAGATCTGTCTAATGGTTCGTCTACTAGTTCATCTGCTGGTTCATCTGCTTGTTCGTCTGCTCCTTGTTCGGTTATAGCTTGTCGTCTTGTTTGCACTGGTGTTGCCAAAACTCTCCAACAGTTAGCTTGAACCTTATCTGGGCTTAAGAGTCGTGCGACACGATATTGAAGCCTCTCATTATCTTAAGATACTGGTAAGTCTTAGTCTCTTCGTGTAAGTGCGTCAGGCTGAGCCCCAAGCTTGCCTGGACGGTAAGCAATGGTAAAGTTGAATCGGCTCAGAATCAGCTGCCATCTCATTTGCCTCTCAGAGAGCCGTCGGACTATTATAAAGTATTCGAGATTCTTATGGTCCGTAATAATCTTGAATTCTTTTACGCTTCGTAGCTCTGCATCCTACTGCTAAAGACACTTAATAATCGCAAGGAGCTCCTTATCGTAGATCTCGTAGTTGCACTCTGCTGGCGAGTTCTTCTTTGAGAAGTAGGCAACTGGCCGGAGCACTCCATTGTTATCGTATTGGGATAAAATTCCTCCTGTACAGTATCCTGAGGAGTCAGTCTCGAGGATTGTCTTTCGGTCCGGGTCAAATTAGGCAAGGATTAGTGCCGTGATAAAGGCCTTCTTTAGCTTTCGAAACGCTCTTTCTACTCCTTCTGTCTAATAGAACGGAACGTCTTTCTTTGTAAGTGCATGTAACGGAGCCGTAGTCTTCGAGTATTCATTAATAAAGCGCCGGTAGAAGTTCGCAAAGCTAAGGAATCCAAGCACTCCTTTAACTGTAGTTGGTGTTTCCTATTCCTAAATAGCTTTTACCTTAGCTGGGTCCATGCGGATACCTTTCCCAGCTTCGATAATAAATCCAAGATACTTTGTTAACTGAACCTCGAATTCGCACTTATCGATATTAAGCTATAGTCCCGCTGCTTGTAGCTTTTCGAGAACCTTAGTTACGTGCTCTCGGTGTTAGGTACGGGATCCCTCGGTAAAAATAAGCACATTATCGACATAAGCCGATACGAAGTCGTCCAGGAAGTCCTATAGGGTCTAGTTAATATATCGTTAAAAGGTGCTTGGTGCATTAGCTAGTCCAAAGAGAGTAATAAGCCACTTAAATAGTCTAAAGCGGGTTCGAAAGGCTGTAAGCCATTTATCTCCTAGTTTAACCCGAATCTTATTAAATACTGCGATTACATCGAGTTTCGTAAACTATCTTGCCTTACTAATCTAGTTAAGGGTCTCCTAGATAAGAGGTAGTAGATATCGATTCTTCCGTGTAAGTTAATTAAGGGCTCGGTAGTTATAATAGAATCGTAAGCCTCTACCTGGTTTCTTTATAAAGAGGACTAGCGCTGCGGCTAGAGAATTGCTCACACGGATAAAGCCTTTATCGAGTAGCTCTATAAGCGTTTTCCGGAGTACTAGTAGTTCGTCTCTGGATATATTGTATAAGGGTCCCCATAGGGCCACTGGTATCCTCCCATTCTTATCTTTCTTAAGCTTAATCTAATAATCGATTCCAGGTCGGTGTGGAGGTAACTTGTCGGCCTTACTTCTATCGAAGGTGTCGAGAAACCGTTTATCTAACCAGGCTAGTAGTTTCGTTCTTAGGTCCGTATGCTTCTTCTTAGCAAGTGCTTTATTAATATTAGCTAGACTTGCTAAGAAAACCTAGTAACCGAGTCGTTTCTTCCTCGTAAGAAGGCGGAACCTAGCGGCTCCGACCCTTCTATAGTCGAGTTCTTTTCTCTCTCTCTAGCTTTATACTACTAGGCCAGAGTTCTTAAATCTAAGAATTTGTTTTTCTGTATCTAGTTCTGCTCTCTCTTTTACTAACCATAGTAAGCTAAGAATAACTTTATAGCCTTTAATCCTTGGAGCTATATAGAAGTAAGCTCTTTTCGTTTAGTGTCCGCCGATATCGATCTCGGCAATTGCTACTTCGGTAATCCAGGAGTTGGTAATAGCATCAACTAACTAGATTTGTCTTGGTCGGATAGGGATACGCTAGAGTTTATATCTTCGAGCGAATCGAGTATCGATAAAGCTATAGGATAAGCACCTAGAATTAATAAGGGTTTAAGTAGAGATCTCCTTATTAATAAGTACTGAAACTAAGAAAGGTGGTTTTTCTATATACTTATTCTCGAATTACTTCCAATCTACTTAAAGCTTACTTTACTCCTTTCGCTCCTAACGGCGAATTTTATTAGGAGCTACTCTTTTTCCGAATTCTCATTAACCTCTAATACTTTAGTGTCCTCCTCTAATTACGGAGGAACTTCCTACTCCGACTATCTAATACCAGCAGCTTAAGCTGGGCGACGGGCAGGCGCATAAGGGCATGCATGCTTCCAGTGTCCTAAAGCACCACAACGCGTGCAAAGCCTATTCTAACGACGTCGGTTAATCTTATCTTAAGTTACCTATTTAGCTCTCCGGGTTAGTACGGCTTTGGCTAGGCCTGTTAGTTCCTAGTTTATTTAATCGTTTTAAAGAGGCTTTAGATACGTAGTAGGTCTAGTAGTCGTCATTAATCGAGTAGATCTCTTATCGGTTTGAGGACTTAGGCTTCTCCTTCCTTAATACCCACTTCGTATAACTAACTTCTTAGCCTTATTAATAGCCTCTATATCGTCACTAGTTCTAGCCAGCAAGTTGGCAAATTCGTGGAACGTAAGATCTTCTAAGCTCTTGCCAACTAGTCGGTCTTTTAGTTCCCAGCTAATTAAGTCCCAAAGAGAGTCTTTCTTTTGCTTATCGTCCCATATAGTACTTTTGCTAGATTTAAGCATTAGGTAGCGGAACTTTATAAAGTGTTCTCTAAAGGGGCCACCTTTTTAATGTAGGGCTCGGAGCTCGCGACGTGCTTTTTCCTCGCGATATAGGTCGCCAAATACGGCCCTTAGCTGTTCGAATAGGTCCTAGGTTATAGCCGTCTAGCTTAAGGATCTCCATTATAGTTATAAGTAGGTAAGCGCGGTTCCTCGTAGCTAGTTAAATAGCAACGCTACTTGTATCGTTTCTAGGTAGCTTGCGTAATCGATTCGAAGTTTCTAATTTACTTAATCAATCCAGGCTTCTAGCTCCTTTCGTTCTCCTTTAAATTCTACTAGTTCGGGTAGAATTTTTCTTAGCCTTTAACTTGCCGTAAGCGCTTAAGTAACCGCTTTAGCAATTACGGTTAGTGGGGTTTATACTTAAGCCGTCGGGGTGGACGTAGCTATTCCTACGCTAGGCTGCCTTGTTATTAGTATAGTAGCCTAGCTATCTATTCGTGCCTGTAGCTAAGTAACTATTATAAATAGTTGGTTCGCCTATTACGGTAGGTCCTCTTATTCGCGCTACGGGGCCTCTTACGGTTCATCTATTAGTTAGTCGTCCATTCTAGGACGCGTCTTTGGGTGTCTTCTTAAGCGTCTCCTTAGGTGTCTTCTTAGGTGCCCTCTCTAAGATCTCCCTTTTAGATCTTCTTTTAGAGACTTCTTCGTGCCTTCTTAAACGCTACGCTATCGTTTTATTAAAGGGCTTCCTTCGGGAACCTTCTCAAGTACCTACACGGACACCTTCTTAAACGATTTCCCAGGTATAGTTAACTAGCAACGAGCCTAGCTACTATCCTATTCCTTAGGTAACTTAGGTAACTTAGATAAAGAGAAGCCGTGCTTACGTAAGAGCTTTGGCGCACGGAGGAAAGAGGAATAAGGATGCAGTGCTTACGTGGGAGCTATAGCGTATAGAGGAAAGGGGATAAGCTTAGTCTAATATAATGGCTTATATCCGGTGCACTCGCGGAAATATAGTAGCATTACTATCTACGAGAAGACTAAGCTAAAGAGAAAAGGAAGAAAGGTTTAAGCAAGATAGCGCTGCTTATATATCTCTCTAGAGTCCCTTTTACTAGTAGCGAGTTGCAGGGTTTTCTTATTGAGCTTCGTTAAGCTTCAGGGTCCTCTCAACCCAAGGTCTCGCCGCAGGATCCATCCAAGGCACCCTTAGGGTTCAAACCGTAACAAGTAGAGGTTAAAGTCCCCTAGGAGAATATACTCCCCTAGTTTTCTAAGAACTTCCGGTAGAAGAGATAGGATTTCTAGCGCTATACTAGTATAAGAGGCTGGCGGGGGATTATAGTAGTTATAGATATAGATTATATATATCCTAGTAATAAGGGATAGTGTAATAAGATCTAGTAAATAGACTGTTGCTTGCTAGGAGTCGGGGCTAATAGCCTTGCTTATAAAGAAGTAGGTTCTTACTACTTCCTCCTAGGGAAAAACTATATAGTAGGTAGGGTATCTTGCTATTATCTTAACCCTCGGGTTTCTCTAAGGTTCCTAGATAGCTAGGATATAGTAGATCTTTAGGTCCACTTCCTTAAAGAGCGGGAGTATTACTCTATCCTTACTCTTATAGACGTTATACTATATAATAGAGAGAGAGCCTATATCTAATATTAACTTTCTTCTATCTCTAGGTCCGGCTGCGAGGGGGCTAGTAGTATAGGCTATAAGGAGGGAGTTCCCGCGGGCTCCTCTAAGGCGTGTTATAAGCTATTAAGTCCGGTAAACCTTATTTAGTTAGAAGGCGGGGGGCGGCTTAAGTCTCTTAGCCTGCCTAGTCCCCTCTTAACCGGCTCCTCCTCCCTAATTCTCTTCCTTAGTCTAACGGTTAACTAGTTAGTTTAAGGCTGTGTTTTAGTTATTAGGAGTCCTTCCCGGTGCCTTTCTAGTACTACTAGGCGGGCCTAGGCGGCCTTAGTATAGTAGGCTCTACGTGCTGGGCAGGAGTTACTCTAGGCTATATACCTTTAAGAGTAGTTTACGCACTATATACTTTCCTTAGAGTAGTCCCTAGTATTATATACCTTGCTATACTATCCGTACTTTTCCTTCTTTTTATAATAGTTAGTAATATAACCGTAGGCCTGGCACTTAAAACACTAGGTTACTATAAAGGCTACGTTATAGTACTGCGCTATATAGATAGCAAAGTTAATAATAAGCCCCTTATTAATAATCTAGTTAGCGGTTTCGGAGTTTATAGTACTAAGGATAATAGCCGAGTAAGTTTTCCCCTCTAGGAGCTTCCTCTTTAGCCAGGCCAGCTTGCTAATACGTAGTCCTAGGTATAGAGATAGGTTCTACTCCTAGATAGTTTAGATAGCTTAGGGGTCTATAGTGTCGATTCCTTCTCGAGGGACGTTGTATACTAGCACTAAGTATAGCTGCTAGTTAGGCCTAACTTCTTTTTCTAGTCCTATAGTCTATTCCTAGTCCTAGAGAAGGGCTATTCTAGTTGCTTTATCCGGTATAAAGATCCTAACGTCTCTACTAGGGAGCTTCTTAGTAGTAAGTACTTTCTTACACGCCCAGCTTTTTCCTGCCTAGATCTTTCTAATAATTGCCTTATTTAAGAGCTTAGCTATTTCTTATCTATTTACTATCTCTAGGAAGTAGAGGGTAAGTTTAGTAGTGGCTGGGGGGGTAGGGGGCTTCGGGGCTACTTGGGCTATAATTTATGCCTAGCTGCGAGTGTTAGGTGTGGGTGTAGAGGTAGCCTAGATACGGTTAACTATCTTTTAGACCTATTAGACCTCTTTGAGGATGTCCTTAAGGCCTAGCTCCTTGGTAGTTGCCTCCTAGTAGATAGTAATATAATCCTAGAAGATTGTCTTGGCAATGTCGAGAAAATTTTTTACCTGGCTGGAGAGGACTAAAGGGAGGCTAGCGGATGTTTGTAGGGCTTGGAGGAGGGTATCTGCTGTTTTTGAGGCTCTCTTAACGTATTCTACGCTATACTGGGTGCTCTACGGTTTCTTAGGGGTGTATTAGGGCTAGGTAGAGGTAGTTACTAGGGGAGGCTATTCGCCTCTTCCTATGTCCTCTATATTAACTACTTCGCGGCTATAGTTGTCTTAAGTACTATTTTGGGACTCGCGAAGCCTAGGAGAGTCCCTAGGGCCCTCTCCCGGCGCCGTAGCTTGGGGTCGATTTTTTGGTGTGGTTATGTTTGTTTTAGATATTCTACTAGGCTATAGCTAATAGTAAAAAGAGGTAAATTAGAAAGAATAGAATAAAGGTATAGCGTATAATAGTAGCTAAAATTATCTTAGACCTAAGTATAGTCTAGAAGCTTTCTAAGTAGGCAAGAATAAGGGCGCTAGAGCTACTAGCCCTACCCTAGTTTCCCCCCCTAAGGGGCCTAGATAGGTAGCTATACTATAATACCCTCTCTAAGATAGAAATTATTAGGAACTAGTTCTTTCCTACTCTAAAGGATGCTAACCTTTTAGACCTAGCTAGGTTTATATACCTAGTACTAGTAGAAATACTATAGGACCTTACTAAGGAGTAGGTCCTCTATACTATTAAAAAGCTTTTCCCGGATAAAGCCCCTAGGCTAGATAAGATTATTAATAGGATCCTAAAGTAGTGCGCTTAGGTACTAAGTAAACCTATTATAAGGCTATTCTAATAGTGCCTAGTACTTTTCTACCACCCTAGATAGTTTAAGTATTCTATTACGATAGTACTTAGGAAGCTATAAAGGGATAACTATACTAAGGCTAAGTTCTTTAGATTAATTATACTAATTAACACGCTAGGTAAACTACTTAAAAAGATTATAGCGGATAGAATCTCCTAGGCCACTAAGACCTATAGCCTACTCCTAGACTTCTAGATAGAAGCTAGAAGGAATAGATCAGCAGCTACGGCTCTGGAACTCCTTACTAAATAGATATACACCGTCTAGGCATAGGATCTAGGCCTTATAGCCTCGGTACTAAGCTTAGACATCTTAGAAGCCTATAACTATATATCCTATAAGAGGCTCCTCTATAATATAAAAGTAGTAAGGCTACCAAGCTAGGTGGAAAGATTTACTCACTCCTTCCTATAGGGCAGGTCTATATAGCTCTCCTTTAGTGGTTACACTAGCCAATAGATTCTAACCCCCACTAGGATCCCTTAGGGATCCTCACTCTCACTAATCCTCTACCTCTACTTTGCCTCTAACCTTCTTATAGAGCTTAAAAGGGGAAGTACCTTCCCCCTAGGCTTTGTAGATAATACTAATATCCTTACCTTTAGTAGGTTAACAGAATAAAACTATAGAGTACTAGAGGAGGCTAATAATACTTATGAGCAGTGGGCAGCCACCCATGGCTCTACATTTTCCCCAGACAAGTACTACCTTATCTACTTTACCAGAAGGCTACGAAGATTTAACATGGAGGCTAGGATTCAAATCCCTGGCTTTAGAGGCAACCCTAAGCTATAGGTTAAGATCCTTAGTATCTATGTAGATAGCAAGCTTAGGTGGGGACCCTATATTAGGGAGACTAATGCTAAGGCAACAAAGCAATGCACCTCTCTCTCTAGACTTGCAGCATCTACCTAGGGAGCCTCCTTTATAAAGGCACGCTATATCTATACTATAGTAGTAAGACCAGTTCTTACCTATGGCTGTGGGGTGTGGCATACCCTAGAAGGGACCCTAGGAGGGAGAAAGATAGCAGCTAAACCTCTGGAAAAGATTCAAAGCCAGTGCCTACGTGTCATCTCTGGAGTATACAAGTCAATACCTATCCAAACACTAGAACACGAGGCTGGGATCCCCCCCCTATTACTCTATATGGATAAGCTCACACTAGCACAGACAATTAGGAGCAAAAAGGGACTAGTAGCTATAGTAGTTGAGAATACATGTAGGGACATTAAGATGATTGCTAGGGCTACACTAAATGCTAAGGGAGCTTCTGGCCTAGCTAGGAGGATACTACTAAGGAGGAGACTGGACTCCCTTCTCAACAGCTGCCCCCCTACAAGTCAAAAGTTCCCAGAGCGAACTAGGCTTCGTTTGGTAATCAGAGAGCTGTGGAAGAAGAAGTGGATAGAGAAAATAAGATAGGAAAGGAGAGACAAGCCAGTAGCCCAAGGCACATCCTGGAACCCAAAAATCAGGCAGCTCCACAGTGAACTTACCAAACCACAAAGCACCCTCCTTACCCTACTACGAATAGAACACATTAGCCTTAAAGACTTTCTCTCTAGGCGTAAGGTACCAGGCTACCCTAGCCTAGCCTGCCCATGTGGTTGGCACAGGCAAACACCAAAGCACATTCTCCTATTCTGTCCCCAATTCCAAGAAGGCAGAGCACAGATGCTCCAACTAGCAGAAAATACAGACTACTATACCCTCCTATCAACAAGGAAAGGGGTCCAAGCAGCAACAAAGTGGTTTCTACGTCTAGGGCTGCTAAATCAATTCAGTTTGGCAAGAGAGATGGACGAGGAGGCCCAGGAGGTCCACTAGGAGAACCACTAGGAGGACCAGGATTGTAGCCAGGAGGACCAGGACCTTGGCCAAGAAGACCAGCACCAGGGCACAGGAGAAAGAGAGAGCTAAAAGGCTAACACCTAGCTAATATAGGGCTGTTATAGCAGCTTCTACCGGTAAGCAGGGAAAACGGAATAAGTAGGGGCAACTAACCTAAGAAGAAAGGAGGGGTTTTCTACCTAGAAGACCGGGTTTTTCCCCTCGTGTAAAATATCGCAGATAGCCTACCCCGCATGGACCCAAAAGGGAGCTATATCGGGAAGAAAATGAATTTATCTATCTATCTATTGACTGCGCTTCCGTTATGCTTCTCCTCTAAGTGGTCTGCTGCAACGGTGCTGACGAAATGTCAGTTCTATTTCAGTGATGTTTAAAGAGGCTTGGGGAAGGTCTAGAAAGCAATTTATTTATTTTCATGTTGAGAAGACAAAGGGGAAGAGCACGTACAATTCTTGAGACAGTCCGTAGTCCACAATGTCTGTTGGCAAGAATTGCTGTTGTTGCTCTGGTTGCCGAATCTTATGATCACTTCGAGCTCCCCATTCAAGACGTTATCACATAAGCCAAAGGATTCCGACTCGAGTTTCAAGGTAGAATTTGTGATTGTAATGACACATCCAAAATCATCGTAATAAGAAGATATTGTTTCTTTTTCAAATTCGGCCAGATGCCGAAGGGGTATAATGCGGGACATCTCACTCGATCAATATCTCCTCTTCCTCATCACTACTAGCATCATTTTCCTCCGAGTCACTTCCCCGGAGTGGTGTAAAGTAGTCCAACGTAGGTTGGTCCGGATGTGCTTGGTTCCAGTCCCGGGGATAGATGAGTGGAGGCTGACCGCCATTGATGCAGTAATCCATAATCGATCTCTCGTACGCGCCGCCTTCCCAAAACTCGAACAGACCGGCACCACCGTTCTCTTCACATGTGGAATCCCAAAGTGACTCTACGTAAATATACTCGAGTTTGAGTATGTGTGGGATCTTCTCGATGATGGATGCCCATGAGCCTTGTGCTTTTGCCAAAGCCATGTCCACCAGGGACAAGTGGCGAAGAGTAGATGCATGGCGCTTGAAGAGATCAGTCAAGAGATGTTCCCGCGTGGTGAAGCTGGCGTGTAGAGTGTGCAGAGCCGGCCAATGGATGTCTCCCAGTATCTGCAATGGATCGTCCCAGCGATCATCTTCCCGGTCTTTTGTTTCCTCACTGTATCCAAAATGGAGATTCTCCAAGCTCTTTGCCTCATGCAAAAATGCCTTCATACCACCCCCGATCAAATCTCGCCGATCCCAATTCTGATCGAATGATATAAGCAGCTCAAGATGAGTGAGATTCCGAAAAGCTCGTCTCATATCATACACGCGGCTGTGGACCTCCAGGCTGCCGAGTTCCTCCGGCCATACGCTCGGGTGCACCAGTGGCAGTTTTGTCGACTGGCTCCAGAAGACGTGATTGCTGGTTGAAAATTTCAGAGACCGCACCGGTCTGCCAGTCCGTTCACACAAGGCTTTCAGCAGATGGGATATCTGCTGGGCACCATCCAAACTTACACCCAAAGAAGCCTCCTCATTGGAATCAATGAACTTCCAGTCATCCGGACCTTGCAGGATGCACGGCAGTAATCTTCCCCAAACAGGACCATGGTTTTTCGGCATCCCCATCTCCTGCGTCAACACGTCCGCCGCCTCCAAATTCGGCAAATTGCAGATTGCACGCCTGAGGATGGCACTACGTTCCTCGCCCCACTCCTGCTGCTCCTCCCAAATGCTCTGGTAATCCCTGAAATACACATCCAAGTCCAGCTCGGGATCCACCTTTGGAAGCTTCGTCCAGATAGCCAGCGCCGCGCTCTTCGCCTCGCGGTATCGCATGTCGCCGGACGGCAGCACCGGCAAGCCCCTCTGGAAGCAATACATCTGATAAAACAAGCTGAACGGCGGCCGCATATCAATGCGCTCGGCATACTCGTCCCTGTTCTCGAAATAGGGCAGCAGCTCTCCGTGGTAGGTCAGGCGCTTGACCATCTTGTGCAAGTCCGCGTGGGCGGCGATGCTGCACAGCTTGCGCAGGCTGTCGGTGAACATGCCGATGTGCACGTGTTCGAAGATGTGCGGGGCGGTCAAGCGGGCCAGCGTCCTGCACGCACAGCGCAGGTGCTTCAGCGACGTGAAGTCGCACTCGTCGATGACGAGGTCGAGCAGCTCCTCCGGCAACTGGTCCATGGCAAGGGGCAGAGGCGGGATTCCTTGGCGCGGGGTGGGAGCATCGAAAGCAATTGGCGAGGAGGGGTCGGGATGAGGCCTGAGTGGCAGCAGAGGGCGACATTTGACCGTGGATTGCCTCTTCGGGACTGGCGGTTGTGTTACGTAATCCGAAATGAACAGTCACGTGTAGCTGGCGAGTACGAAGAGTTGCTGGCGCTCAGGGACAGGAACCAGCGCAGCACAGCCTGTTTCATCAGCGCAAGCTCCACTGCGCGGCCAACAATGCAGGGCCCGGGCGGCAGCGTCCGTCGAAACGCCTCCGTCCCATCCGCGGCGGGCGGCAGCGGGAGCGGGCGCTCCGATGGCCAGTTTGCTGTTGAGGTGGCACAAATTCCCCACAGCGGCGGCTGTGAGCTGGTTCGGAGAGCGCGGCGGTGCTGCCCTGCGCCTGGGCGCCGGTTGGCGCTGGCCAGTGACAGTCTAGATCGCGCTTGTCGAACGTGCGAACCCTTGCGCAGCTGGGCCGATCGCCGACGCAACCAGCTTGCTGCTGTCGGAGCTTTCCAAGGCACTCAAGCCCTGACTTAAGTACCTGACGATCCTCCCTGCCTAGTCCTGCCTCCCCAAAGCCATTGTCCCCGAGGCCTGCATTCTCTGGCCTCCTCTCTGTCACTAGACCACTTCCAAGATGGCGTCCGGATGTTCCTACATGGGCACTCGCCGTGAGTCTTGCTCTGTGCTCCCCGCGCTCTCACATCCCCGCTGATCCCGTCCCCGCAGCTTTCCACCACGAAAATCACGAGCGCGCCAAAGACATCGAGGACGAGTATGACCGCCTGCGCGACCTCGCCCGCAACGAGCGCCAGAAGCGCCAGGACTGCTTCGACCGCGCGCACGAGGCCTACGAGTCCGGCGACGGCGCGAAAGCCCACGAACTCTCCGAGGCGGGCAAGAAGCACGCCGCGAAGATGGACGAGTACAACAAGCAGGCCTCCGAATTCATCTTCCGCGAGAACAACGCCGAGGACCGCGTGGCCGGCGACGAGCTGGACCTGCACGGCCAGTTCGTCGAGGAGGCCGAGGACATCCTCGAGGAGCGCATCCGTTACGCCCAGAAGCACGGCCAGACGCACCTGCACGTCATCGTCGGCAAAGGCAACCACTCGACCGGCCACGTCCAGAAGCTCAAGCCGCGCTGCGAGCAGGTTTGCCGCGATCTGGGCTTGCAGTTCCGCACCGAAGACAACGCCGGCCGCATCTATGTCGACTTGACCGGCGGCGAGGCCCATCTGCCCGAGCACCTGGGCGGCGGCGGCCAGCGCCCCCAGAGCAGCTTCCCTATCGCTACTCACAACCGCCCCGCCTGGCAGCAACCCCAGCAGCAGCACCCGCAGTCCGTCCACCACGAGAAGCCCCACCACGAGAACGGCCACGCCGCCCACGGCTCCTACGCCAACGTCGCCGCTGGCGAATCCGAGCCCCAGCACCACGCCCAGCCCGGCTACCCTGGCGCCCAGCAGCAACAGCCGCAACAACAACAGCAGCAGCAGCAGCAGCAGCAAGGTAACTATCAACAACACCACGGACAACACCAATTCCAGCAGGAACAACAGCAACAGGACGTCGATGTTGATAAACTCATCAGAAAAGGGAAAAAAATTGCGCGGGCTCTCAAAAGCTGTTGCGTGGTTATGTAAGAAGGGGTGGAAGCCCCTCCGCCGGGCCATACCCAAGAAACTTCGCGCAGGCCACAGCAAGCAGAAGAAGAGCTACGCCGAAGCCGCCGAGTCGTCGTCTTAAAGTGCTTTTTGCTGCGTTCCGCGTTTGCATTTGCGTTACCGTCGTTTTGCCGTCCGTTTACCGTCGTTCTCGTCCTCGCTATCGTCGTCGTTTTCGTGTTTTAACCGCTGTAAATACCGTATCTTGTGATACCCGTTGTTTGAGTTTTTGGTAAGTCTGCTTTGGTTTGTATCTCTGTCTTTGCGTTCTGCTTGTACTGATCTTGTTCCTTTTTCCCGTCTTGAAGATGGGCGAGAGTCGATGTTCAGACGGAAACAAAAAGGTAAACGTATGTGGAGGATGCGTAACGGCTTCACCGACGATATACGAATGAGGTTCGTGTATATGGAGGCAATGTTGACTGGTTCACTCTTGATATAGAGGACCATATCTCGAACCTGAGAGCTATTTGGAAGGGGCAGGTGTATATATGTACTGGATGGGATTGGGACGGTTTAGAAGGATTTGGATTTGGGAAATCCCTCGCGGGTATTCGAGACGCGAATGTGAAATATTCTGCGTACCACAATGAATCAGTTGATTCAAACCGCACACAGCAAGTGGGTGCCATCCTTGAAGTTTGCTGCTTGTTACATTTCTGATGTGCCCATGCTCCCGTGCTATTCGCTCGCTCGCTGAAAGACTGCCGCAGCATAATGTCGACTAAGCCTAAGGCGTTCCTCGTTGGAGATTAACATGATGAATCCATGGATCCATGGGTTCCTGTCGCTGTCCCATTGATCATACGGAGCGCTTTCCCACAAATTATGTGACGCTCCACTGCCAGTTTTCTTTTCCTTGAAAAGAAACCTCGGTCTTCCATGCAAGCTCATAAAAACATCGTATCCTCCGTAACCCGCTCGGCATACCGGGTGAGACAAATTCACCCGACTCGAAAAGGAGAAGCCCAGACGAAGGGCCAGGGGTAATACCCGAAAACGTTACCGCCATTTGAAAGAAAAAACAAAACGGAATCCCGATTCCTCGGTAACGCCGTACCACATGCCTCCCATCCGCGAGGATTTTGGTGGCTCATTCGGGTATTTGCTGACAGAATACCCACGCTGCGAATCAGAAGAAGTGCTGAGCAATGCTGCTAGGCTCCTTCGTGAAGAAGAAGATCAGTAGTGACTGCAAGAAGGTAATAGGAGAATCGACTCTTTCCCCTCACTCCGGACTCGCCTCCAACACCTCGCGCTCGCGGGCTTCTTCTAGCTCGCTCAGAATCTCCGGAAGCATACCCTCGACGTCTTCTTCCCTGACGCCGAGCGCTCCCGTGATGAGCCGCTTGTACTCGGTCGACCGCTCACCCATACCTGCGACGCTCAGATTCTGCACGACCTCATTCACAAGGCCGCGCCGCACCCTCTGCGCGTTCTCGAGACTGAGCGCCAACCGTAGCCTCTCTCGAACGGCGGCCTCGCTCTTCTCGTTCCCATCCGGCTGCCCGTCGGCAGTTTTTCCTGCCTCTATGCGTCTCTGGAGCTCGGACTTCTGCTCCAGCTCCATCAGCGCCTCTGCTTCTCGCGCGAGTGCCTCCAGCTCCTCGTTCTGTTGTCGCGCATCCTCTTCCCACGCCGGATCGTCCAACGTGTCCCCTATCACGCTGTCTATCTCTGCGACGCCCATTTCCCTGAGCTGCCTCTTCAAAGCGTCGACTTCGGCTTGGCGTTTCCGCATTACTCGTTCCGCGTCGGTCGCTTCTGCGTCTTTTTCTACAAGTTCCTCTTCGTATGCCGACGCCAGCGACTCGAACTTCTCGTGTAATGTCGGAGCGATCTTCGTCATCAAGGTCTGGGCGGTCTGACTACGGAACTGATGTGTCGGTGATGCGACTTGCTGCAAGGCACTGCCATTCCGCAGGCCGGGGAAAGTTGTGCTGCCATTCAGTCCGAGTCGTCCATCTGGAGCGAATGGTGACGACGACACTCCACGATGTCGTCCATCACGGCGGCGAGCGTTCAATTCGCGGATCAAGTCGTCGGCAGTCTCGCCCTGGTGGTTGGGAATGTCAACAGCAACATTACGCCCAAGTAGAGCCCGGACACATTTCCTTGCGCCGTTCCTCGCAGCGATCATGATGGCCGTGTCGCCATTCTTGTCCTGAGCGTTGAGAAGACGCGTGACTTCCTCGGGTATCCAAGTTTCGGCGAGCTTGTTGATGATGCAGTCCAAATAGTAGCGGGCGCAGGCATACTTGTTTTTGCTGCTTGTTGTCGCCGCAATATGATGGAAGACCGTGCTGCCAAACCAGTCAGTGCGCACAACCGTGGGCTGAAGGATCTTGATCATCTGGGGCATTGTGTTCTTGTCGAAGTTGTTGGTGAACATGACGGCACGCATGAGGGGCGTCTCGAGGTTGTTTGATAACGACTCGATGCGCGCGCCGCGGCGGAGCAGGTCTTTCACGACTTCCACATCGCCCATGGCAGCCGCCCAGTGCATGGCTGAGTGCCCCTTTTCGTCTATCATGCGGTCCAGGTTGACGCCTGGCGGCGGTTCTGGTGCAGCAGGAAAGCGGTCCTCTGATTCCAGCAGCATGAAGTAGTCTAACAAAGCATCCGCCCAGATCTGGTGTGCGCGATCATGTGCAGACAGCTGGTCCGCATCACGCTTCCGCTTTCGTCCTCCTTGTGAGTAGTGAGAACCATGCATCAGGTCGTGCTCTTCCAACTCGGACTCGGCAATTGTGACGTTGTCAGGAGTTTCCTCATCGGCATACTGGGCACTCTCTACCTCGTACCGGTCTTCGCTCACTTGACTGGCGGTCGCATATGGGACTGAGACTTCGTTAAGAGAGGACCTCTTGCGAACGACACGTGTTGCAGCACCCTTACCTGGCGCCCGTCGACCCGCGCTTTGGCGCGCAGCCTTAGGTCTTGACGAGGCAGCAGTAGCATGCTTTGGCGCAGGTGGGGGGCTCCTATCGCCGGGAACGAAGTCAAAGATGGGCAGGAGCTTGTCGAGAACGCCGTTGCGCTCGGCGAGCATGCGACCATCGTTGAGTGGAATCCATGTTCCTGCAGCAGTTGTGTTAGGCGATGCTACCCGTGGCTCACCGCATCACTGACCCTGATATTTGCCATATCCACCCTGCACCTTTTCGTGCACACCCTTCTGGACCTCGCGCTCGAGGATGCGCGTGCGGGCGGGCTTGTCGAAGTCGGCGACCTTCAGGATGTGGGTTGCGTTGATCCAGTCGTCGGCGCGACGGCGCATGACATGGTTGCCCTCAACATTGAACTCATAGACGGGGACCTGTCGGCAGCGATGATGTCAGCAAAGGCGGTATGGACGCAGGCGGGGGAGCGCGCAGGCGGCGCGACGGGCGGCGGCAGCTCACGTTGCTGTAGGTGGCCGAGTAGATCCTGCCGCTGGCGTCGGGCGGCATGATGAGATCTGAGGCCGACGGCGCGGTGGTGCGGGATTGGCGATGCGGGCGTGTCGCAGTCGCGCGGTCTGCTGGCGACGTGTTGCGGAACGCGTAAGGACGTGCCGCTGGGTCGGCGGATGAATCTGGATCACGTGAGAAGGTGCCTGCTAGCTCATTCGTCTTTGTGTGATCCCTGCGACTGCATGCCAATCATCCTGCTGGCGCCTGCGCGGTGAGTTCTGCGAGCTGCCACGCCGCTTGTGGCCCACCATGCCACAGCCGGCGCTCGGAGACCGAGCGCTTGAAGCGACGAGCGAGGCCGCGATCCCTTCCGCGGAATTGAAAGATGACGCGTCCCATAACGCCTGCGTGCGCGGCAGATGGGCTGTTGGTCACACAGACCAATGAAGTCCGACTGCGCCATGCCGAAACGACCTGATTCTCAGCCTGGTTACGATGCTGATAAGATTATCAAATAGTACTGATGCCTTGCGTCTCCTGTTTCTTTCCTTAACCTTCCTTTCAGCCTCCCAAACCCTTCCGCTGGTGTTGGCGAAGCCTCTGTCTCGCCATGCGTCTCTCCAGCCTCTCCCTCGTCTCCGGCCTGGCTGCCAGCGCAACTTTCGAAACCGCTCTCGCAAAGGCCGACTTCGGCGAGAAGCCCCCGATACCTTTGCGGAATGCTAACCATATCTTCAACGCTGTCCATTCGTCGATGCGTCAATGGGGCTCTTCGCTGAATCATAACGGCATGTCTTTCTTCCTGGCGTCCGTCGCCGAAGGAACCCAGCTCTACCATGGCAGGTCTAGCAACGAGTCCGTCAAGGGCATGGAGTGGCTTGCATTTGAGCCTGAACATGCTCTTGTTTTTGCTAGACCTCATCATGGTCCACCTCCAGGGAAGGGTAAAGGCCCTGGACGTGGCGGCCCGGGCCGCGGTCCTCCTGGACAGGGCCCACCCCCGGGACCTCCTGCAGCAAGCTCGAACTCAAAAAGCAAAACCCATCACAGATGGTGGAAGCCGCCGCCGCCGCCGCCCCCACCGCCTCATGGTGACAAGTACCATCCAGACTGGGAGCGTCCGGGCTGGGAGAAGCATCACGGAGCTGACCGTCAAGAGCCGATGAACAAGAGAGATCCTAAGGCCAAGGACAACCAGGACAATAAGGGCGGCTACCTGCACACTTACCGCACAAAGCACACCTTATCGTTGTTGTACATTGATGGTATGTCCGCCGGCAAGACGCAAAAGGGAACTCTCGATTCCACCGATACCGTTCTACTCCAGGTCGATGCAGACGAACACAATGCCTTTATGTGGGACTTTGAGCGTGGGCAGGCGCTCTGCAATCTGACCCGCGACGAGTGGGGTAACCGTGTTGACGGGTTCTTGCGCATGGAGATGGGCTTCGAGATCATCCTCTGCGATTTTGAGAAGCACCTGGATGTCGACCGCATCACTCAGACCAAGGGACGAGGCTCAGAAGGCCGTGGACCGCCCGGCGGACTTGGCGATCTGACTTACTACCGCGCTATTGCTAGCCGGTTCGACGGCCTTGATGGCAATCGTGTCACTGTCGATTATGACGATTTCATCACCGCTTTCACTTACGATGTTGACCTCTTCAACGGGAAACCTCTACCGCGGCTTGCTGACCTCTCGAACGAGACCCTGTCCATAATGCACAACGACGTAACGGACTTGGTCATGTCTCGCCCCTCCCCAGCATACGACAAGATTCCCACTACCACGGACTGGCAATCGGTTGCGGACTTGGTCATCAAACGGTACTCTGATCGACTTGAATGGTTCACTTCAATCTCTGATCTCGACACGCTCCGGGCAGAATCCGAAGCACTCATCACACCTTACGTCGACTACGGCGACCGCAATAGCTCGCCTGAGATCGAACGCTGTGCTACACAGTATTTGGCGGCTTCCACCCTAGAATCCCTTCCCACCGCTCCTATTGCTGCCAAAGCCATCTACCATGTCTCACACTCTATCTGCAGCACGTTGGTGCACATCGTCAACGCCACAGACATTGACAGCGCCGGATCTGCCCTCAATGATCTGGTTTCGTATCTGCAGTGGTCAACTTGGAAGCGCTGCCGTGGCTGCAGTCCTGAAGAGGTGTGTTACATTCCGATCTGGCCCGCCGGTCGCAAGCAGGATTATGAGAATCCGCAATGCCAGAGCAGCCTCCCGAGCAATGGCGACGATTCCTACTGGGGCGGCTGGGGACGTGGTCCTCGTGGTGGGAAGAAGGGTGAGGCAGAGGCAGAGGACGACAAGTATCCACACCACTACGGAGCTCACCCTCCTCCCCCTCCCCATGGAGCCTGTCCTCCTCCCTCTTATGGAGCATATCCTCCCCCTCCTCATGGGGCATATCCTCCTCCCCCTCATGGAGCGTATCCGCCTGCGCCTCACCACGCATCATTCCCCCCCTCCTCCTAACGGGCCTCCTCCTGCCTACGGACCTCCTCCCGGAGATTTTCCCCCTCCACCACATGGAGATTTTCCACCACCGCCGCCGCCGCCTCCTCCTCCTCCTCCTCACCCGGACCATTACGGTCCGAGGTGGTAATAGTAATGGAAGAGAAGAGAGTACAGTGTAATTACATTCTTGTCGCAGCGAGATAGAGGAATTTTTTATTCAGGAGATGGAGCTTAGAATTGCATACCCCCATAGCGTTAGGATTAGTTGGAGTTGAACGAATATAGACAGTCTTGGTGTCGCGAATGCCTACCCGACGACTCCCTGGTCATCTCGCTACACCGCACGCGGCAATGGTTGCCCGATCAGCTAGGCCCCACCCAGCAGCAGCCGAATTGCGGAGCGGACACAGTCGGCGTGGCGGCTTGCCAAGTGTTCTCGCCGAGTCCGGCGATCGCTCAGCCGGACACGCGAAGGTTGAGCAGATTTCGGCCTCACCACCTGTTCGCCGCATCATGCCTCCTGCGCAGCGGGCGGGAGAATCACCCGAACGGGGCGAGCAGATTTCAGAATAAGGATGATGATGAGCAATTTATACGTCAACTGCGGGATCTGCCAGCGGCGCAGCGGGCGGCGTCGCGCTGGGCGCCGTTGTTGCGACGCCCGTCCGGCCGTTTCTTAAACTTGCTCAAACCCACGCGTCTCCATCGGGGATGTGCGCCAAGGGTGGCCCGCCGTCCAACCACCAGGCCCGGTTTAAGTACCATCCACCGCAACCTCTGCTGTACACATTTTGCTCGTGCTTGCCGCTCTCCTCCAGCCTCTCCTTACCTCTGGATCCCTCGTCGGCGCTTGAACTTGATACCCGGATACCCCGCGCCGCCGATCGAAAATGGACATGAGCTCTATGTCGGGCATGTCGATGTCGGCAACATCGTCAATGGCCATGGCCATGTCATCGACGGGTACTGCTGCAGCTGCTTCCGCGACAAGCAGCTCCATGTCCGGGATGGATATGTCTTCGATGGACATGGGCACTGGAGACTGCAAAGTTTCGGTAAGGCGCCCCTTTTGCCGTTGATATCCCTGCCACAAGTGCACTTATGGACTATATCCTAACATTGCATAGATGCTGTGGAACTGGTACACAATCGATGCCTGTATGTGAACACCTTTCTCTCAGAGCTGTTGGGACACCGCTGGACCCTGGCGACCCAACCCAGTGGACATCAGACCATGGAACAAAACCAGAGATGCCGAAATGCATGTTCACAATATCTAACTCAATCGGCATAGGCTTCCTCGCACAGTCATGGCACATTACATCCCGCGGCATGTTTGCCGGTTCCTGTATCGGCGTGATTCTGATGGTCATGCTGCTCGAATTCCTCCGCCGCACCGCAAAAGAATATGACCGCCTACTCCTGAGGCAACACCAACGCGCCATATTTGCGGAGACCTTTTCGTCCGGTAGCTCTACGCCGCAAAGAGCTCCTGCGCCTCCCGCAGCGGCTCAGACCAACTGCTGCGATGGCGCAGATTCCATCGAAAGCGAGAACAACGACCCTAAGTCTGCTCCCGCAGTGATGACCGCTGCCAGAAGCGCCGCTTTCCCCGCAAGGAGAGCCACAAGGTTCAGGCCGAATGTCATGCAGCAGACGATTAGAGCATTGCTTCACATGCTGCAGTTCGCTCTTGCGTACTTCGTCATGCTGCTGGCCATGTACTACAACGGGTACTTGATCATCTGCATCTTCATTGGCGCTTTCCTCGGCGCCTTCATCTTTTCGTGGGAGAGCGTAGAAGTGGCGGTAGGAGGCAGTGGAATGTAAGCCCATCATACTGTCATCCTGCTCTATACTGTGGATTCTAACTTTAAACGACAGTGAAGTACAGGAAGACCCTACTGTGTGCTGCGGTTAAGAGAGGGCTGTGTGAGGGTTGGAGGTTGTGGATGAAAGGATACCATATTTAAAATTAATGACAGACCATATAATGATCCATGCCCGCTTTCTTCGAGCGGACCTCATGTAATGATGTGATGATGGAACTACAGTCAGTAATCCTGTATGGAAACGTGTTGTACTAATGGCGTTGGATTGGTGGAGATGAGCCCGGCCGTAAGAACATGTCTCTGTGAGAACTTCTACCTTCGAACAGGGCGAATACAGCCAGACATTCCAGAAGGCCTTGGCGTCTCATGGATAGTGCTATGAAATGGTCATTCCCGAATTGGAGACGGGACAATGCATGACCCTAGAGGCGGAAACCACCGGAGATTGCCCGGATCTCCAGGACGCGTGAACAAAAGTCCCGACACTGGAGCTTATGCGGTGACTCAAGCTTCCGCAGCATCCACACCAAACCAGCCCCGCCTGCAGAGCTCAGTGCCTGCTGCCGCCACCTCCGCGACCGCTCTCCACGAAGACCGCCAGCGCTTTCGTGCATCCGGCCGCAACAATGGCCACAGACCTCATCGACCACTCCCCGCACCACCCCGCCGCAGCACCGCCGCTGGACACGGCCAAGAACCTAATCCTCATAGACAACTATGATTCCTTCACGTGGAACGTCTACCAATACCTTGTCCTCGAGGGCGCCAATGTGACAGTCTTCCGCAACGACGAGATCACCCTCAACGAGCTTATCGCGAAGAATCCCACCCAACTCGTCGTCAGTCCCGGGCCTGGCCACCCCGAGACCGACTCCGGCATAAGCAGGGACGCCATCAAGCACTTCGCTGGCAAGGTTCCTATCCTGGGAGTGTGTATGGGAGAGTGCGTTTACCCCCGCGCGCGAAAAAGCCCTCCGCTAATTGAACGTTCAGGCAATGCATCTACTCTGTCTTCGGCGGGCGCGTTGACGTGACCGGTGAGATTCTGCACGGCAAAACGTCCCCACTGCGCCACGACGGCAAGGGCGTGTACGCAAATGTTCCCCAGGACGTGCCCGTGACGAGATACCACTCCCTGGCCGGCACCCATCCCACGCTCCCCGAATGTCTCGAGGTCTCTTCCTGGATCGCCACTGGCCCGGATGGCGGCAAGGGTATAATCATGGGCGTGAGGCACAAGGAGTATGTCATTGAGGGTGTCCAGTACCACCCGGAGAGTATCTTGACCGAGGAGGGCCGGACGATGATCAAGAACTTCTTGAAGATGCAGGGTGGCACCTGGGCCGAAAATGAGCAGCTGTCCAAGGCCAAGTCTACTGCTACCATTGGCACCAATGGAGCCATTGTTGTGGATAAGAAGACCTCCATTCTTGAGAAGATATTTGACCACCGCCGCGCAGCAGTTGCGGCGCAGAAGCAGATTCCGTCTCAGCGGCCGGTGGACCTCCAGGCGGCATACGACATGGATATTGCCCCGCCTCTCATCTCTTTCCCCGACCGTCTCAAGCAGTCACCGTATCGTTTGTCACTGATGGCGGAAATCAAGCGGGCGTCGCCTTCGAAGGGTATCATCTCTTTGTCGACCTGCGCGCCCCAGCAAGCCCGCACTTACGCGCTGGCTGGCGCCAGCGTCATCTCTGTCCTCACTGAGCCCGAGTGGTTCAAGGGAAGCATTGATGATCTCAAGCTCGTTCGTCAGGCTCTAGAAGGTATGCCGAATCGTCCAGCTATCTTGCGTAAGGAGTTCGTCTTCGACGAGTACCAGATCCTAGAAGCGAGATTGGCTGGTGCGGACACTGTTTTGCTCATCGTCAAGATGCTGGACGAAGCTACACTCAAGAGGCTATATCTCTACTCTCAGTCTCTCGGCATGGAACCTCTGGTCGAGGTCAACACCGCCGAGGAGATGCACATCGCCGTCAACCTCGGCTCGAAAGTCATCGGCGTGAACAACCGCAACCTTACTAACTTCGAGGTCGATCTGGAGACTACCAGCAGGTTAATGGACATCGTCCCCAAGGAGACCGTCGTCTGCGCTCTCAGCGGCATCTCCGGCCCGAAAGACGTGGAGCCTTACGAGAAGAACGGCGTCGGCGCCGTCCTGGTCGGCGAGGCCCTGATGAGAGCCTCCAACACCGCACAGTTCATCGCCCAGCTCCTTGGCGGTTCGAGCGAGACCGTCAAGACGACCCCGCGGGCAGCGCCGCTCGTCAAGATCTGCGGCACGCGCTCCGCAGAAGCGGCAAAGACCGCCGTCGAAGCCGGCGCCGACTTGATCGGCATCATCCTCGTCCAAGGCCGCACACGCTGCGTGTCGAACGAGACCGCGTTGGAGATATCCAACGCCATCCGCAGCACCCCGAAACCCTCCTCCAAAAACAGCACACGACTGACTTCCACCTCCATTCCCAACGCCGCATCCGACGCCTTCGCCCACGCCGCGTCCACGCACCTCGCCCGCCCCGACCGCGCCCTCCTCGTCGGCGTCTTCCGCAACCAGCCCCTCGACTACGTCCTCGAGCAGCAGCGCACCCTCAACCTCGACGTCGTCCAGCTGCACGGCGACGAGCCCGTCGAGTGGGCATCCCTCATCCCCGTCCCCGTCATCCGCGCTTTCAAACCGGGTCAGCCGGGGCTCGCGCGCAGAGGGTACCACGCACTCCCCCTGCTCGATTCGGGGGCCGGCGGGTCAGGGCAGCAGCTCGATTTGAAGGAGGTTAAGGAGACGTTGGAGAGGGATGGGGACTTGCGCGTGTTGTTGGCAGGGGGTTTGGGGCCGGAGAATGTTGCGGATGCGGTGAGGGGGTTGGGAGAGGTGGGGGTGAGGGTGGTGGGCGTGGATGTGAGTAGTGGGGTCGAGGTGGATGGGAAGCAGGATCTGGGGAAGATTAGGGCGTTTGTGGAGGCGGCGAAGGGGGTGGTGCAGGCTTGAGGTCGTTACTGCTAGACTTGATTTTGCTTGATTGGGCGGAATATATGGAACATGGATGATCAAAAATGAGATGTGATTTCTGATGGACAAACCTACACTTTTTTGAAATAATTATCCCGCGCCTTCGCATCCTCGAAATCCTCACGTGCTTATCCTCCATGCCCAAGTGGAAATTTGGGGGAAATTCAACTTCGCTGAAGGAAAATCAACGCAGTGCCGGATATCGACATTAAAAAGAATCCATTACATGCGCTTGAACGAGAGGAAATACCGTAAACATACACTCGAACAGTGAAAGGACGTATACAGAATGAAAACCCCATAATGAAACGCCTCCAAAGACACCTGGCCGTGTTGACAAAAGCAACAATTGATGGTTTTCTTTTGTTATCATATCCGTCCATACCCAGCATCCTCATCCCTTTCCTCCTTCTTCCTTGTCATCCAGGAGAATGATAAGCCGCATGACATCCTTTCAGCGTTCCTAGGGTTTGAAATACCCTTTCTTTGATAGGAGAGCCGTGAGGGTTCATAAATCCGTGATACCGCTGCTTCATACCGGTCGTTTAGTCAAGAAATAAGTCCTTCGAGAGCCATTCGACCTCCTCTCACTTCGGCTCGTATCGACTCCGTACGTCGTCACAGACTACCAAAGCAAGACGTCTTCCGCCATGGTCAGCAGCAAAACGCACACCCCATTTCCAGCGCCCCTTCCCTTCCCGACTCCTCCATCACTTCCTCTCAAACGCCTTGGGCGCCACGACAAGTACCACGACCAGGCTACTCACAATGAGCGCGCCAGCGACGGCGGAGACCAGCACGATGGAGCCACGGCTGGCGGGGAACTTGCCGCGGATGACGTAGTGCTGGGATTCGAAGTAGCGGTGGAAGCCAATGAAGAGGATGACGATGGAAATGGCGATAAAGGTGGCCCCCAGCGGCTTGCCGACGTGGCGCAGCTTCTCGTGCTGGCTGTCGTCGTGGTCTCCGGGTGAGATCGAGGTGTTGAGGCGGAAGAGCTGCGTCACGGCGATGCCAATACTGGCGAAGGAGAGGGAGGTGCGAAGCCAGGCGAGGAAGGTGCGTTCTAAGAGTATGGTTAGCAGGGATTGTGTTTGAGTTCAATGAAAATGGTCGTCGGATGGAAATTGTCGAGGCTCATTCTGCTTTCCCAGCAGAACCAGATATAGTGCTAGTAGTCAGGTAAGAGAGAGAAGAGAACGAGAGGCAAGGACCTACCCAGCGCCAGATGATCCCTTGCAACACTGCCCTTATTATCCAACTCTACGCTCCCATACTTCTCCGCGAACCTTTTCCACCACCCCTCACCATCTCTCTCATCCAAATCCGCATCTCCATTCGCTGCCACCACAGCGCCATCCGCTCCGTTAGCACCACCATCTGCCCTCCTCCTGCTCCTCACACTTGAAGCGTAACTGCTCAAGCTCGCCGAACGCACCCTGTTCGCCGTCCCGCCGTTTGTGTGGTACGCGCGCTGGCCTACACCATTTCTATCCGCGCCCAGTATCCCCGTCGTCTCGTCCGCGCTGCTGTCGGCGCCGGAGCGAACTGCCTCTCGCTCGGCCAGCCGGGCGGCTGACCACCGACGCTCCATCTCCGCGACGCCGGGAACGTCGTCGTTCCGGCCGCCGCTGGGGCTGGGTGAGTACGACACGGTGTCGTTGAAGCTGACGCTGAGGTTGCTCGAGCGGCGGGACGGCGACTGGTCGGGCGGTGTGGTGCCGAATGCTGGATTCGAGGATTGGTGGTTGTTATTGTCGTCTACCCCTTGCTGTAGTCGCTGGCGCTGAGGTATGTTCTTCGCAGTGGAAGCCGAAGAAGAAGACGACGACGAAGAGGACGAGGAAGCAGGGCGACGGTGCGACTCGGGACCAGCGGCGGCGGAGGACGAGGAAATGATAGTGCCCTCATCCTTGGGTGCGTCTTTCCAGAATGGCGCCATCTTTAGGCATAGGACAAGGTCTTGGCCTCACTACTTTCCGTCCGCGCCGTAGCTTCGTTTACTTGCCGTTCTTGGACGGAATTTGAAGGCCGGTCCGGGAACTCGCCTTTGGAAGGGGGGCAGTCTCCCGTCGAAATCTCTTAGATCGGCTCGAGTATGGAGCTAGTGAGGGTCAATGGTCCAGGGTCTGTCCCTCAACCGACTCAGGATGCTGTCACAAGGAAGACGCCAGAGCTTACCCCAGCTCGGAACTCGTGACTGGGAAAGAAGCTCGGGCCCTGAGCGACGCGGGCGGATCAGTGGAGTCTGCTCGCTGCATTGAGACGTCGTTTGGGATTGATAAGGACGATAGGGCTGTGGAGGATGACGGAAATGCGTACCTGAAGTCTTGTTGGCCGCGCGGGCTGCTTTTCTGTTGACGGGATTCGAGGGCTTGGTGACGTGCTACTCGCTTCGCGTGCCGAGCTGAGGAATGCGGGCAGCCCTGGTCGATCTTGCAGCCTCTTGTTGCCTGATGTTGCCTGATCGACCCGAGTCTTATCAAACTTTCACAATTTCTAGATACGGCCATGCTCCTGCATCGCACAAAGAAAAAAGCCCGCGGAGATTTTCATTGTTAAGTCGTCGGGCTATCTTCTCATCCATTCATGCATAACGCCGTGCCCAATTTGTTGTATCTTTTTCCCCGCTCTGTCAGAAAACACGCATTTGGCTCCCGAATTACTGTTGGCATGACCCCTCTTTCATCATGCAGCTTTCATGTCTTGTCATCCCCACAATCCCTTAGTCATCCGCGCATCGTTCTCATGTGAAAAATTGGTATCTTTGAGCTCGTCGAAATAGACATTCCTCCTCCGGTTAAGCAGTCATCTCCGCAGTCGTCTTGCCAGCGCGAGAGCTCTTGATGACCTTCTTGATGATCTCCTCGACCGAATCCCAGTCCTTGGTATCCAACGGCATAAGCTCCGTATTGTAGTACTTTGCAATGTCCGAGAGGTTCGACCAACTCTTCTTGTCGTGAATGAAGCTGATGGCAACACCGACGCGGCCAAAACGTCCAGTACGGCCGATACGGTGCAGGTAAGTCTCTGGATCAGGGGCACCGTTGGCCATCTCGGGAATGTCCTGGATAATGTCAGTCGAAGTCATCGCGCAAGGCAGTCTGGACACGTACATAGTTGATGACCATGGTCACTGATTGCACATCAATACCACGAGCAAGCACGTTTGTCGTGATGAGAACCTTGGCTTCTCCCTTCCTGAACCTGTCGATGATCACATCACGCTCTGGGCCTTCCAGGGCACCAGAGAGCTGAGCAACCTTGTGGCCTTCAGCAGCCATACGCTGCTCAAGCGCAGCAGCAGTGTCACGGCGCTAGTAATACGTAAGCATTGGTCCATTCACCGTATGACCTGGATAAATATTTACCTTGACGAAGATGATAGACGAGGCGATGGTCATGAGGCCATAGAACTGTAGCAGAACACGAAACTTGTCTTCCTCGCCTTCTGCATCGAGATAGAATTGCTTGATGCCCTCGACGGTAAGCTCTTCGTGTTTGAGAGTGAGCTGGTTGGCGTTCGGTGCGAATGACTTTGCGTAGCGGACAACTTCGTCGGGAAAGGTCGCGGAGAAAAGGACGACCTGGGTATCCTTAGGCAAGAGCCTGTGATGAAGTTAGACCCGTAAGAATACCTGAAAGTGGAATTGCGCACATCTTCACTCTCTTGCACTGGTCACCAAGACCCTGTTGATCCAGCATATTGTCGGCCTCGTCCAGAACAAGCACCTTGATACCACGGGCGTCCAAAAGTTTCCTCCTGATCATGTCCATGACCGTACCGGGCGTGCCAACAATGACTTGGCCCTCGAACTTCTGGTTGCGCCGACTCGGGTCGGGAATAGCAGCTGTAACCACAAGACCAGCCATATATTTGCCCATCTCCTGAACCACACCCATGATCTGACGGGCCAATTCGCGACTAGGCGCCAGGACGAGCGCTTGAGGAGCGGTGGTGGAGAGGTCGACGCGACTCAGCATGTTCAGGGTAAAGGCTGCGGTCTTTCCAGTACCGGACTGAGACTGGCCGATGAGGTTGGCAGGAGGGCTCATCAGAAGGAGAGGGAGGGCCTTCTCCTGGATCTTGGACGGCTTCTGGAAGCGCATGCCATAAAGGCCCTTGAGAATCTCCGGCTGGCTAATCGCAACGTTGATCAATTAGTTTCGTTCACCATACAACGCACTCAGAGAGAGACAACACGTACAGATTCAAGTCCTCGAAGGTCTTTGCGGAAAAGAGAGGGTTGTTAGGGTCGGCTTGCAGGTCTGCAAGCTTGACCTCGACATCGTACTCCGGTTCTTGAAGGCCACCGCCGCCGCCAGTCGCAGGCGTTGCTCCGTCGGTCTGGGCTTCAGCAACATCCGCGACCTCAGCGGCAGGCTCGTCCTTGGAGATACGGCTCTCGAGCGAGGGTGCGGCGTCGTCAGACATGGTGGGCGCTGGTGGTGCGTTTTTTGGCGGGGTGTTGTCAGGTTGGGGTTGGACGTATCGCGGACAAAGGATCGGGCGCGGGTACAGTGCAGGAAAGAGTGTGACTGCAGAATTGGAGGCAAGCAAATTTATGCGTCACCTGGGGAAAGAAATGTTTGGCGTGGTGACGCAGGCGTGTGGGCGGCGGGTGAAGCTAGACAGAGGTGACGCGGGGCATCAAACGCCTGTGATGTTCCTGGGCCGCAGCGGCGGCTTTCGCACTCGCAGGCAGGCGGCGGCAGCTTCCAGGCGGCTAAAACCGTTTGTCCGCCGCAGGCCTCAGCACAGCCCGCAGCCCGCAGCCCTCAGCCCTTGGATGCGCGCCGAAATCCCGGGAACTGCCTGAACGTCGTCAGTCACCCCGCCAATCCACGCAGGGGCCCTCAATCTCCATTGCGGCCCAGCATTAACCGCTGCACCTCCACGCCCACCCTCTCATGCACCTTTGCGCGGACTCTCGTGCGTGCCGGCTCGAGCAAACATGGCGGACATAGACATTAACCCAAACTTCGGCGCTGAGCTCAAGGTACTTCCCGATCTTCACGCGCATGGCTCGCGCGCATGGGCTGACGTAGGCTTGGACAGGATGGCTTCAAGCCGGTTAACGCTTGGGTGCGTACGCCGCCATTTCCCCCGCGCGGAACCACTGGATACTATGGAGACGCCTTAGGAGACTGCAGCCGCAGAGGAAGGGAGTGCTAACTGACATTCCTCCAGGTCGCGAACGGTATTGGGTGGCTGGACGAGATACAGCAGTTCTACCGGGAGCGCGCTGCAATAGAGAGGGAATACGCGGGCAAGCTGAGCGCACTGGCTAAGAAGTACTTCGAGAAGAAGGCCAAAAAGTCCAGCACCCTGAGTGTGGGCGAGAACCCTACGGTGACTCCGGGCTCGCTTGAATGGTATGTCGCGCCTTGAGTTCCCAATGCGCAGGGACACGGTGGAGGACTGACGCTTCATCACAGCGCTTCCATGACCACATGGCAGGTCCAGCTTACCACTCTCGAGAGCCGTGCGAGCGAACACGAGCAATTCTCCCAGCAGCTCGTCACCAACCTTGCTGAACCCCTTAAGCAGCTCGCCGCCCGCTACGAAGAGCTCCGCAAATATCATGGCGACTACGCTGCCAAGCTCGAGAAGGAGCGGGAGTCTACATACAGTGATCTCAGGAAGATGAAGGGCAAATATGACAATTCCTGTCAGGAGGTCGAGAACCGTAGGAAGAAGTCAGATGGTGCTTTCGACCATGGAAAAGCCAAGGCACGTGCTGCCTTCGAGCAACAGCAGGCCGACATGAGGAACGTAAAGGTTCGTAAATAAAACCACGTCCCACCCCGAATTTCACTGACGGTAGTGCAGAGCACCTATATTATCAGCATCAATGTAACGAATAAGCAAAAGGAAAGATACTACCACGAATATGTTCCCGAACTTCTTGATGTAATGCTCTATTCCTCTTCTTTCTTTCCTGTAGTCAAGGCTAACTTTTCGTAGAGTCTGCAAGACCTTTCAGAGAGTAGGGTTGGCAAACTGAATCAGATCTGGTCTCTGGCTGCCCAAATTGAGACTGGAACTCTGGCACGGAGCACGGAATTCCTCAACCACCTGGCCTCTGAGATCCCAAGGAATAACCCCAAGCTCGATTCTATGATGTTTGTTAGACACAATGTTCAAGACTGGCATGACCCGCCGGATTTCGTCTTTGAGCCCAGCCCAGTCTGGCACGATGACGATACCATTCCTTCGGACGAGACGACCAAGATCTTCTTAACGAATATTTTAACAAAGAGCAAGGGATCGTTGGGGGAGCTGAAACACCAAGTTGATGCAAAGGCAAGAGCAGTTGAAAATGCCAGGAGAGAACGGGACCTCATTAGAGGGGGTAAGAAGGGGGACGAAGTGGAATGTGTGCGTGCTATCTTCACCTTGCAAGAGCAGAAACACGAGGTCGAGCGTCAGAAGACCACAGCCGAGGTGGAAGTCTCGACAATCACAACTGCCGTTGGCGACGTCAGTATCGGGGCACGGAATCACAATTTCAAGGCACAGACCTTCAAAATTCCCACGAACTGCGATCTTTGCGGAGACCGCATATGGGGTCTTTCGGCGAAGGGATTCGATTGCCAGGATTGTGGCTACACTTGTCACAGCAAATGCGAGATGAAAGTTCCCGCAGACTGCCCTGGCGAGATGAGCAAGGAGGAGAAAAAGAGACTCAAGGCTCGGAGACAAGAAGACGCAAAGGCGTCAACCGCAAGCTTGGGTACCACGGAGTCGCAGTCAGACTTGCCTCAACTCAGCAGAAGCGACACGGTCAACTCGATGAATACATTGAGCTCTGGCTATTCCGCAACTGCGCACAGATCCATCTCAGGTACAGCCGAGCCTGCAGAAGAGAAGAAGCTCGAGAAGAAGAGCTCGATCGCTGCCATACGGAAGAATCGTATTATGGCACCTCCTCCAGCGCAGTATATCAAGCCTTCTGAGTCTGATGGGCCATCGAACGGTGATAGCCACAAGAGCAACGAGCCGAAGGGTAAGATGATGTATGCGTATAGCGCCACCGGCGAAGGTGAGATCTCAGTGGACGATGGCAAGGAAGTTGCAATCTTGGAGCCTGATGGTAAGACACCCTTGCATTCAATCATCTCAATCAGCCTGCTGACTATTCGCAAAGATGGATCTGGCTGGATGAAGGTTCGTACTGGGCACGAAGAGGGACTGGTGCCTGCTAGCTATGTCGAAGCTCTTCCGGCATCCCCTGGACGACCAAGCTCGACATACTCCAACTCCACGGCATCAATTGCAGACAGCATCGCCGCCGTGGCAGCAAAGAAGAAGGGCCCCGCCGTGGCGCCGAAGAGAGGTGCGAAGAAGCTCAAGTACGCGGAGGCGCTGTATGATTACGAAGCACGCAGCGATGCCGAGCACACGATTGTAGAGGGGGAGCGGTTCGTCCTGATCAACAAGGACGCTGGCGATGGTTGGGCAGATGTTGAGAAGGGAGGCATTACGAAGAGCGTACCTGCCAATTATATCCAGGAGGTCTGAGAATGCTCACTGCGTGAGTGAAACGACCAGACATGGCAGGTGGATGTTGGAAAGTTGACATTGGCATGGCGTTTTGGTGCACACAAATTGCGAGAGAGCATCATTCTTCGAGTATTCATACGTTTCTTTCTGCAAGCATCCTCATATATATTTGAATAGACTTTATGCATCGCAAGACAAACGAAATGGGCCTTGTTGTTCCTATTCGTAGTACTGCCATAGTCCTATCACTTATGCGCAGTTGAGATGTTCGGCCGGGCGTTCATATTATCAATTCCTCGAATAGTCTCACTTACTTAGACGAGTGTCTCAATTCCACATGCATAATTGCAGATATAATTATGACAGTTTTTAGAGAAGACCTTCTACCCTTCCAACGCTGCTCTATGATTAGTTCAAATATTGAAAGTCTTGCTGCCCAAGTGAAGTTGAGCACAGATGCGGAGGTGATGGCGGTGGGCAACAACGGTGATGCACCGCCTTACCCCGGGTTAAGGAAAGGCCGAAGTCAGCCCAGCCACGACTCCCGACAACGTCAACCCCCCCGGGCCCCGCCAGGCACTCATCCCGCCATCTGCCATCCCCGAACCCACCACCATTCGCTGCTATTTCCAAGTTTGCACCTCCCCTGGTCTCCAGTCACTCTCTAATACAAAATGGCGGAGGTTCCGATCGGTACGCAAGCTCCCCCGAGCTCCTGACGCTCCCCCGCTGACCGAAGCCCAACTACAGTGCTGGATGGTGGAACCGGTTTCCTGAAGGCTGGCTTCGCCGGACAGGTCCGTTTGCTTGCCCCGACACCTCCGCATACTGTCCGTCCCGCAGACTGACCATTGTGCTTGCGCCGCAGAACTTCCCCGACCACCAATACCCCTCGATAGTCGGCCGCCCCATCCTCCGCTCCGAAGAACGCGATGGCCTCGACATGCAGCTGAAGGACATCATGTGCGGTGACGAGGCCGCCGCCGCCCGGTCAATGCTCCAGATCACATACCCCGTACGCCTGCCTGCCCCCGCGAGCTTTCGAATGAGCTCCCCTGAGCGCCCGCTGCTCGCCAGCATGCCCCGATCGACAACATAGCTGACTTGGGCAATCGCCTGCAAATAGATGGAGAATGGTATTGTGAAGCGATGGGACGACATGCAGCACCTGTGGGACTACACCTTCTTCGAGAAGATGAAGATCGACCCGACCGGCCGCAAGATCCTGCTCACCGAGCCGCCCATGAACCCCCTTAAGAACCGTGAGCAGATGGCCGAGGTCATGTTCGAGCGCTACAACTTCGGCGGCGTCTATGTCGCCATCCAGGCCGTGCTGGCGCTGTACGCCCAGGGGTTGTCTTCGGGCGTGGTCGTGGATTCGGGTGACGGTGTTACGCATATTGTGCCCGTCTATGAGAGCACCGTGCTGAATCACCTCACCCGGAGGTTGGATGTCGCCGGTAGGGATGTGACGAGGAACCTGATCGCGCTGCTCCTGCGGAGAGGCTACGCGCTCAACCGTACCGCCGATTTCGAGACCGTCCGCCAGATCAAGGAGAAGCTGTGCTACGTCTCGTACGATTTGGAGCTGGATCAGCGCCTTAGCGAGGACACCACCGTGCTGGTCGAGTCGTATACCCTCCCCGACGGTAGAGTCATTAGGGTCGGTAGCGAGCGCTTCGAAGCTCCTGAGTGTCTGTTCCAGCCGCACCTGGTCGACGTGGAGCAGCCCGGTATGGCCGAGTTCCTTTTCAACACCATCCAGGCTGCAGATGTCGATGTCAGGTCCGATCTTTACAAGGCTATCGTGCTCAGTGGTGGAAGTAGCATGTATCCGGGTCTGCCGAGTCGATTGGAGAAGGAGCTGAAGCAGCTTTGGTTAACGAAGGTCTTGCAAGGAAACCCAGAGAGACTGAACGTAAGGCTTTCACTACTAAACCTCGGGAGTAAGATCATTGCTGATGTATTATGAACAGAAATTCAAGGTCCGCATTGAGGATCCGCCGAGGAGAAGGCACATGGTCTTCATTGGCGGTGCTGTCCTCGCCAACATTGTAAGTTCATTGCACCCTTTATATTTTCTTAGCTCTCGATCATACTAATTTCTATCTCCAGATGTCGGACAAGGAGAGCATGTGGGTTAGCAAGGCGGAATGGGAAGAGTCCGGCGCGCGTGCTTTGGAGAAGCTTGGTGGTAGATGATGATATCTATACAGTTTGCTGCAACGACCGAGCAGGTTGCAATCAAAGACTCAACTTCAAATCAGTCAAAGCGGTAGATGTTAAAGCGAAAAGTCACCTGGGGAGGCCGGCACTTACACCACCATTAGTTTCTGAAATGAGATATCAATCCAACATCCAAATGACAGCACACAGGAAAATCCGCGCCGGATGTTTACTCAGATTTTGTCTAAGAATATTGATGACATGTAATGTCAGCTTCGGAGGGCATTTTCCAGTCTTGCGCATCTCACTGCCCGTTAGAGTTCAAGGATCAGCTACTAGCAATACCCTTGGAGATCACAAGACCTCATGGTGTCGTGGTGATGAAGAAAAAGGCCGCCACCCCGATATGCAGACCCTCTCATTGCCCGTCGGCTCTTGCAGATCCCCGTTTGAAACACCGGCCGCGGCCGCACTTCCACAGCTCGATCTATAGCTATCATAGCCAGAAGATCCCCGCATCTTTCCTCGTGGGGCGTCCTGGCGCGTGGCCCTCTTCCTGCAGAAAGGGGACACGCGGCGCAGGGAAAAAGACCACCCGGGCTGCGGTGGTGACGAAAGGGCACGTTAGGCCGAGATGCCTTGCATGAAGGATTTGGGGGGGCTCGTCGACATGAGTCGGGTTTCTGTCCACCATCTGCTTTTTTTTTGAATCTCGGGAGAACAACGATTGCCCCCGTCCACATGTGAGAGCAGCGATCTACCCTTACCCGTCTTGAGACATCCGTGGAGTAGCGTGCCCTTGCTGCTGCTGGTCATGTCCTATATTCGGAACTCCGTTTCTCAATCAAGTTGTGACTTGATCAAAACAAAAAGCTGAATCGTAGGGCAGAAAAAAACGAAACGAACGCTCAAACAACCGTTCAAGGGCTCGTCGGAGTAGTTTAAAACGGCCGACCTCAGCCCAGAACCAGGTACATGAAAAGAATAGAAAGCGAAGATGCTCAAGATTGATTATCTACCGGCCCATCTGTGACGGCATTTGTTGCAGGTCACCTCGAAAACCTCATTTCCAGAACATTAATCCAAAATTGCTAGCTGATAAGGGCAACATTCAGACTTTCTACCCCGCATTTCGCGCGTCTGGACCCTGAATCTTCCCTTTCTTGTAACGACTTTTCTCTTCGATCCCGTTTTGTCCTTTCCCGATTTGCGCAGATTGTGGAACGGAGAAGGAGGGACAAGTGGTGGCGATCAGGGTACGTACATTGAACCACATTGGACCGCGGGACTCCATTCCTTTGCCTCGCGAGTTTTTGACTACAGATTGCTGTAAGGCCAACACGGCTCATGTACAGTGAGAGTTCCTTGCAGCATGCGCCGTGCGGTCGAGAGCGTGCCTGTCTCGCCATATCTCACTCTCTTGTTGCGTCAAACCCACCAGCTGACCTGTTCGCTGGCCATTCTTATCGTCGATGATTTTCCTATCGACGATGTGGTCTTTGTAACTCGATATGTATAATGATGTCGAGATTGCCAACACGTCGCGGGTCCACGTGCGTTGTCTTCCGTTGCCATTAGCGGACAATGCGCGTTGCCTGTTCGCCCGTTGCCACAATGTCGGTCTGGTGGTGGGGAAAAAGCGTGCTACTCAATCGACGACTTGCTTAAGCGCCCGCCCGTTGTTCAACCTGGTCCACATGGCAAAAAGAAGAAACCCACGGAAAACTCACTGGAGATTTGCGTTGGCATCTACTTGGCACGTTCCTCCCGTCCCGCCTGCATGGTCGCGGTGAACACGCGACTGAAACCCGGAGGCCAAATGTGGTCGTGAACCGAAACATTTGCATCTTGCGACTGTTCACACCGCTACCTTGACTATCTCTTTCGCTTGACTACCGGTGAAGAGAATTTTCTTTGTGTCCTCGTGTTGGATTGGCAGGAGAAGCATGGGAGTGATACCTTTTCCGAGTCTATACGTATTGTTCGTAAAGAAGGGGTGGTGGTGGTGGTTGTTGTGATGGATTGGAGGGGCACGTGAGGGGTAGCTGACCTCGCAACACAACTCAATTCTACCTCGAAAACCAAGGAAAAAGTCCGGCACGCATAAAATTCGTCATTGTGCGTTTATCTGCTGTAGGCATTCAGGGTCTGAAGGATTGATTGAGGGTCTTCGAAGGGTCTATCGACCTGCATTGTCTCAGCTTTTCCGCCTTCTGCCACGTACCGGTACTCTGGATGACCAGTAACAGGTACAGCCTTTGGGGCCCCTTTCCGCCTTGACGAAACTTTGTTTCCTGCAGAAGTACAGGCAAAGTAGGGGAATGGAAAACGGGAGAAGCTTTGATGAAGGGTCGTCCCAAGCTCACCCATGTCCCCTGTCGCAAGCGAAAGACAGGGTCTACCTTGACCGCTGCCGTTAAAGCGGCGAGCAAAAGTGGTGCTGCCATGGTGGAATCGTGGGTTTCTCGATGAGGAAGAAGCTCGGGAATGGCGAGTCTCCTCCTCAATTCTTCCAGCCTGATCAGGCAGCCGTGGTTTGCGGTCTGGTTCTCTCCATCACCTCTTTACCCCACATAATCGATCAAATGCAGACTGGATGCCGCTGCAAGGCGGGATGCCGTTTTGGAAGACCAGTTCTAGACTTTGGCGGACGGGGAGAGCTGCGGCAGCGGAGCGGGAGCCATGCCTTGTACACATACTGCATGTTACAAGGTGCCTCTCCGCATCCGCACCGAGAAGGGCAATCCCGTAGTGCCGACCATGGTGTCTAGAACTCTCGATGGGTCTTTCGTGGTCCCTCTACGGAGCCATTGTCAGACAGCTGCAGTGATGGTGCAAGAGTGTTTCTGTAAGGCCTCTCATCGTTTCTGTTTGACTTCGTCAGGCCAAAACGCCGACCTACTGCCACAGCTGCAAGACAGATATCCACAACTGCCGGCGACGAGTCCGCCTGCCTTCATCGCCGTCACTGCTCTTTCTTTCGCCGCCCTCGCCGCTGGGCAGCAATTTCCTCTACCGCCTGTGCCGCAAGGCGAACTTGACGACCAAAATATCGTACATCGCACGATTTTGCGGCATGCAAGAAAAAGAAAATAAACACGGCCCATTTCGCTATTCGTTGTCAATTGCTGCGGAGCCACAGCCATTGGCGCCAGCATCGTCACCTCTCATCATCGCTGCCTTACTTACTGCCCGAGCCTAGCGCAATGGCGCTTAACGGGCAACAACAACAACAAAATCCGTGGGGGGCACCACAATCGTGAGCGTTCGCCGGCTCTCTCGGCGAGACTACGCCCTAGCGCTGGTGCGGTCCGGCAAGTGGGCATGTGGACTCCTTCGTTTTGGGTGCGTCGGATATCGCAAAGGAACAAGGAAAAAACGTGCGCCGGGACCACAAATAATCGAAGTATCAGCAAAGTGGGGGCTGCTACGGCTGGCGAAAAAGGATTTGGAGGCGCGCACAGCATCGTTATCACCCATTCAGTCGAAGCGGAAGGGCGACGGGGCAATGGGCTTGAGTGGAGAGCGTTGTTGCGCCAGGCCGCGGCGCCGCTGCACGGGCTCCCTCCGCCGGCCGCTTGTGCTCGCCGGGCGGTGCGCCGCTTCCTGCCAGATCGTCGGCTCGTCACTCTTGGTTTTCTTTGCTGCTCGCCTGTCGTCCGTAGCCTTGCCGCCGCGCGCCAGCCTGGCGGGAGTTGCTGCCCAGTGCGCTCATGCATTGCCCGTAGCCCCCCTCCTCGGCGCCACTGACGTAGCGGCCTTCTCTGCGCTGTCTGATCGACCGGGGCGAAGGGGATTGTTTCTTCTGCGGCGAACGAACACATTCTGCTATCACAAGATTTTTTGCCCGGTGTTGGCCACTATCTCGCGGCTGAGGCAATGGGTGCCGGATCGGGCGACGATCGATGCGGTATGGGCTGATGAAGGCTGCCGCGTGGCTTTGGTGAAGGAGGGGAGGGCCAGAGACGGAGCGTAGCGGATGATGGAGGGTCGGCAAGGCGAACCGAATACAAGGAGGCATTGACTTGTTGGAGGGCGCAGGTCGATGAGAGGGTGCGACGCAAGATTGGCGAATGGGCGCGGCTGCGCGCTGCGCCGCCAGATCTGCTGCAGCCGCTGGAGGGGTGCTCCTTGTGCGGAGATGGCGCTGTCGCTGCTGCGCTGGTGTTGCGGCGAGCCACTTGACTCAACGCGCTTCCTCGGGTCCGCGCTGCTCCCGCCTGCTGTGGCCGAGCATTGTGGGCTCTGACGATCTCGAAGGTGCCAGCGACCGTGGTGATGCATGCCAGCTCAGCTCCACGCAAGCTGGCCTATCTGATACATCCAGTGACGGCGACGGTGGGCACGGCAACGGGGATACCGCGAGGGATCTTCCCAGCCGATCAACCATTCCTTTCCAGAAATTCGAAGCACGTTGATGGGCGCTCCCATGTGCTTTCCGCGCCGCCTCGTGCCGTGTGACGAAGGCAAAGTCCCGAGACGCTCGCATTGCAAACTGACTAGCTCCTCTTTCTCATTCTTTCGTATCAGCAAAAATAGAAAGCGCTACTGCCCGAGAAATCTCTAGGCATGCTCCACTCCCGTTCGTCAAGCGAGAAGGCGCCGCCGCAGTCACGGGAAACGTCGTGACCTCATTCTACGTCTCGTACGCTGTGGTACCTCACAACTGGCGAGACTTTGCATCCTCTGTTGCGAGCCGACGGAGCTGAGTCATCCGTCTTACAAACGTGCAAACACACCTCCGATGCCTCAGCTCTCCAAGAGGATGGATAGCCCACTCACTTCGCAGGCCCATATCTCTTTAATGTCCCCCATCACTGCCCGTAGCGGCAGTGCTTGCATTGACGCCAGGATTGGTGGGCAACACGCTACTACGAGGACACCGCCTTCTTGAAGCAACTGCATCAGCACCACCCAAGAATGCCGATCAATGCCCTGCGGTCAGCCCAGTGACAGCAGACGGCGCCAACACGGCTCCTCCGCCACACGGCGAAAACCACCAGCCTAGTCGGCACGCCGGCAAGCAACACCTGCTCACGTAGGGCATGAGGGCAGGAGGAACCGGCATCGTCAAGTCCGGGCATGAAGTCATCTGCTAGTGCTTGACAACCAGGCTGGTAGTCCACTAACAGCACGCGTGCCAGCCAAGCCTCATCGCGGAGCAACTCCGTTCGCACCATAAGCCTTTCTTTTTCTTTTTTTTTTGCTTCTTACCGACTCCCGCAAACCTTGCGGGAGTCGATCCCACTGATTTATCACCGTATCTTATCGTCCGGAGGTCTGACCGCCAAAAACTCTCCAAAGTGTTTTGCCAACGAGCCCTTGTAGGAAAAAGAAAGAAAGAAAAAAGCATGCTGCCGTGACGCAAACGAGCAAGGAGTTACTTCCGGCATGAGCCGGTGCCTTCCCGACGGAAACCACACACAACATCATGACAGCAATATTATTTCTCTTTCTCTTCTTATTATTTGAATTTATCCGGCCGCTTTAACTTTTGCGTTCGGCATCTGCGTCGTTTTGGGCCAAGGTAACAATGGGAATTGCGCTAACTGCGCCTGCCAGAAAGGATGATCGCGAAAGAAAGCGACGATGATGTAGTGTAGCCAGGTCATGCCGTCATAGCGCTTTTTTGCCGTTTGATGCCCACGCCTTGTCCTTTGTGCCGGGTAAGGTTGACGGATGGCACCGTACTACGTACAGCGGAGGAATGCTCGAAAGCAGGAGGAGACTAGACGTGACGGCTCTTGCAGCAACGTCTTCACGTGAACGAAGTAAAATTACGAAGCTTTGGGCGAGTGAAAGAGCAGAACGGTCGTGCTTGGCCCCGGCGTGCTTTCTCTTATTTACCCAATATTAAAGACCTTTTTACGAACCTCCCGCGAACCAACCCCCCCGGCGAAATACGCTGCAGTAAGTACGTGCAAGAGGACGGCGACGCCGGTGAATGCTTCATGATAATACGCCGGACTAATTGAATATGCGAGTTTGCGGCGCGCCTCGCTCCTTTTTCCTCGGAGATTTGACGAGAGCGGAAAGGAAAGGAAGAAAGGAAGAAAGGGAAAGCCTCCTACGCAGGAAGGATTCGAGGTTTCTGACAGGCTACTAGCACGTTCGTCTACAACAGATCCTAGGGAAACAGTATGGCCTCACGCAGTAACGATAGCTGCGAATGACTCTGTGATGTCAGACCATCGGCAGAAGTCATGTAACAACCACACTCTCTCGCTCACATCCTCGACCTTCCCCCACTCCGAGGCTCTGCGCGGGAAAGGACCAGTCATGCAACCGGGTCGCCGGTCAGCGTGGTCGCCGCGCCGCATGAAACGCCCTTTTCCGCGAAAGGAAAGCAGCGAAGGGGCGCACAAGCTACGGAGAATCCTGAACAGGAAAGATTTTTCCCTTACTCTTAAACCCGCTAGACAGGAACGACCGGTGGCGGGTCATCGGACATACTGTTGTAGTCTGAAAGAGCGAATGATGAACGGAGCGTCTGGCGGATGGAGCGGCCGGGCAAATCATCATCTTCCTTTCACCACCGCAGCGGCGATGATCACTTGCCGGTTCATCTTCGTCATGCGCGCGGCGCGCCTCGTCATCTCTCCTTCGTCTCTGCCATTGCCGCGTGCTGCTCCTGTTGCATTCGGGGCGAGGGCAATCATCCATCGAAATCATTTGCTCCTCGTTTTACCCACTTTTTTTTTTCAAATCCTTGGAGATGGTGGAGGTAATAAAACGCAAGTGCGTACGTAGCATGTGGTGTACATAGTATGTGTGTATATACAAGTGAGACTGCGTGAGTGACTATGGGCAGTGGGAGGGTGTGGAAAAGGGTCCACACCTAAGAGTTAACGGGTTTCAAGCGAGTGGCTGTGACTCTTGTCTATGCGACCATCGCTACGCCTACCCGGCTCTACTACTAACTCGCTCGAGAGATTGAGCGGTGCTTTTTGCGGGTGACTCGCAGGTGACTCGCGCAACGCATGGCGCGCGGCGCGCCTAGCGCGACCAAAGAGATGGGTGAGTGGCTTTTCCTTGATTATCGAGGTGGTTGGTGGGTTTGGCCTGCGGGTGCGCGGCCTCATTGCGGAGGAAGTGGGGGGGGGGGAAAGAGAGGACGGGCACGAGCGCCGCACGAGTGAGAGCGACAGCGAGATCTGCGGTTTGTCGCCGGAGCAAAGAGAAAGACGGAGGGAGTTAGTGTGCTAGTGGGGTCGTTCGGGAGTGAGAGTGGTGTGTCGGTGGGTGACCTTGAGTGGGTGTGGGAGGGTACCTCGGCGAAGGATGAGCGGCTGATGCCGTGCGATGCGAGACGCAGGGACTGGGGTTATGGGTGGTTGGGGACTGGATGGGCGTGCTGCGGAACAGGTCCGTGGAGAAGGGGAGCGAGGAGAGAGGCAGGCGGCGGTGGAGGCGGTGGTGATGATGGAGGTCTCGCGCCCCATCTGTTTGGATGAGGATTTCTCTTTGACGCGCATCTCATGTGAGGCGCAGATGCGATATACGTCTCTAGGGCGCCTGCTTGCGTAAGGCATCTGGATCTTTTGCCTCCCGTGCTCCCGCTGCTTTGCAAAGTGCTTGCTTGGCCTTGGCGGAGAGCATTGTCGCATCTTGCCTTGCGATGACTGTGCATGTGGTTTGATGACGACGGCAGTGTATCCACGGCGTCCAGGGTGTTGGGCGGGGTTTTACCATCGTCAAGGCCTCTCGCGGTACCAGGACCAAAAAGTGCGCGGCACGCGGCAAAATCGACAGCAGCGCCCATGTCCGTCGACACACACACACATACACACACACACACACTTTTTGGCAGCAGAGACACTCCCAAACATGGGCCCTTTGCCCTGCACAGCATGCCGAAAAAGAAAGGTGATCGGTGCATGTCGAGGTCACAGAGTAGCATCACTCCTCCCATCGTATTCTGCGCCGCAACCCTTGTCATGATGGGCGTTGAAGAAGTCAAATGGCATCCACTCGGTCAACAACTGAGACGTCTTCGGGCACCAAACCAGAAATGGTATTGAAATCGAGCGATCAAGCTGCCTGCCTGGTCTGCCTTGGTTTCTCGCGCATTAGCTCGCCCTTGCTATGGGCTTGCCCAGCGCAACAACCGTCCGTGCTTGAACGGCCTCACTTCCTTCCAAGGTTCAACTATCTAACACATGTAGTCCCATTCGCCCACGTGGGCGGTTCGACGCCGATATCCCTGTCCTCATGAAGAAATCAAATCTCAGATAGCCGGCCAGCGCAGCGCGAAGAGATGCCCTACGTGCTTTCCCAATGCTAGTAACGATGAACAAGAAACACCAATCCCATATCCCTTCCTAGACGCCAGAAGCGCGGGGAAACCCCATGTTCACATGTATGAAATGAGATTCAGGCAAGCTCAAGCGAATGTGGTGTTTGAAAAAAAGGGCCCACTTCCCAGCACTTGGTTATGTGGGGACGAAATGTAACAACGCAAAGCGAACGGAAGAAAATCCCAACCCCCAATTGCACCCAGTTCCCCCAAACCCCCTTTCCGCCCCATGCCATCGTGATCCCGAGCTCTTGGTACCGAAAATGCGCGTGTTGTTTCTGTTGCAAATGACGAAGTGGCGAAGATCATGACGACGATGATGCCTGATCACACGAGAGCGCTGTCGGGCCGCTGCCGTGATTGCCACCGTGACAACGAGCCGGTGGAGAACATCACGCCTCACCACGAAAACGAATGGATGGTGTTGTCCTTCCGTGGGTCTCCTTCCTGATTCCAGGATTTGAATGCCGAGGATGACAACACCCGTCTGCCAGCCTGACTGAGAGAAACCTGGAAACGAAGACGCCGAGTTATGAGTGATGCAATTTTTGACGTCCCATGGAACACGCGTCCCGCGGTGTTGATGGTGAGAATGCTCAATTTATCTCCCTTGCTCCATTGGTATCGCTCTTGACGCCGAAAAAAATGCTTGATGAGATGACGCCCGCAAAATTGCCGAGATAAACGAAAAACCGAGATGTGGGAATCAAGTCGTAAGATGGGTATGTCGTTGATGAAGGCCGTGTCGGAGATGGCGTTGAACGGCCACTCCGAGTGGAATTTGTGGTACGGATGCCTAGCAGCTACCAACAGACGTTGGCCGCCCTGGGGACATCTGGCCCACACGCTTAGCCTCCTCCTGAAGGAGCTTCTCAACAAGGTCGTTCCGCGAGTCTGAAAGACAACCCGAACCCCGGGCTCCTGCCGTGAGGTAGTCACCCTGCTGTCCCTCAAGCTCGAGAGGAGTGACGGGTCCCGGACTGCCCAGAGGGTTCAGTCGCGGGCTGGCAGGCTTGGTCCCAGTGGCCATGTTGCGAGTAGCGGTTGCGAGCAGCTCCCTCTGGTAGATGTAGAGCTGGCGCTGTGCCTCGGAGTACTGCTTCTGCTGGGTGCGTGGCGAGGGCGGAGGCTGAGGGCTATTGGGGTTGGTGTTCGGGGTGTTCGCAGCGCTGGAGTTCGACGAGGGGAAGTTGGCCGGGTGGAAGCGTGGCAAGGAGGGAAGCTTCAGGTTGCTCGAGCCGGTGCTCTGCTGTCTACCGGGCCTCAGGCGTGGTGCCTGGGAGGGAATTGCTAGAGTGTCGGTGCCAGCCCTGGCAGACATGGTGGTGGCAGTGGGAGACATCATGGTAGTGCGTGACCGTGTGGACATAATAGTCGTGAGTTGTAAGAAGGTTTGTTTGCTGTTCCCGAAGGGTGATAGGAGTGATTTCGCGGAGTGGTAAAGGGCGCGGTGGAGGGTGTTTATAAGTGTTGGGTGAGGGAGGACTTGTTTCGAGAATTTATGTCAGAGTTCGGAATGAGGTGGACTGGAGGGCTAGTGGTGGGACAGGGAGGCGTCAGAAGGCCAGGAGCGGGGGGAGGGTGTTATAGATGCTTTGGTGCTGGGGTGCTTGCGGGCGCCGATAAAGCAGCAAGGCGTGCAGGGATAGTGGTGGGGATGCAATTCGAAAAAGGGCAGGGCAGCGGCTGATCAGATCAACGGCTAGGAAGCGGCGCCAGGACAGGGTTTGGCAGTGTGGTCCCTGGCGCCGGGCGCAGCGGGCAGCGGCTCAGCGAAGCGTCGCACCGAACGCGGCGGCGGTAGTGGGGCATCACACAAAGCGAAGGGTCCTGCTCCAGCTTATTCCTGGGGCCCGCCTGCTGCAGTGGTGAGCAAGTGGTGTGTGTGCGGAATGCGGTCGGTTTCAAGTGGGCAGAAGCCGCGAGGGCACAGAGAAAGGGGACACTGGGGATTGAGCGTGAGGAGGGTCTGCTCGCGCCGCACCGCCGTGACCATACCAGCCCTTGTTGCCTCGCTCCTGCCTGCCTGCTTGCCGGCCTGCTTGCCTGTCCATGCCGCCGCACAGAAATCATGAGCCCATGACCCGATTTTCCCGTGACGACTGTGTAACAAAGGCACCGCTCCCCTTGGCGTCGCCGACGAACGCCCTTCAGTACCGCTCCTCCATGCCCGCACCGTCTTTCTTGCCCCTGCACGTGAGCGCTTGCGAACGACGGCGTGCTGCTGCCATTGCCTCCGGCTGTTCCGTGATGCTTCTGGTGCTTCTGCCGCATCTGGCGCGGCTTCTGGTCGGCACCCGAGAGACGCTCCTCCATCTCACGGCATCGCACGATCGAGCACGCTGTCGCTGCACGCCAAAGCCGCGCTCTCCGCCCGGCAGCCGTGCTTGGTGCTGATGCAGCCGCCCGTGGGCGAGGGGGTAGCCTGAGTGCAACCAGGTGCGTGACGCACTTGATCCGCCCAATCGCTGCTCTCCGCCACGACCGTTGAAGTTTCTGGGCCCGTCCACCAAAGGACAAATGTCCGCAGCTAGGGAGGCACCTGCAGCACGCCAGAATGCCGTAGAGACGGATGCTGGGGCGTGACTGGACTGCCGTTCACCGCACCCTGCCTATCCGGCCAGGACCCGGTCTCCATGTCTCCATGCCACCGACCTGAGCATTCCACCGAACCGAGAAATGCTCTCTCGCTTGCTTGCGGTGGAGAAGCCAAAGAGAACCGGCGCTGCCCTTGCAGCACCGCTCAGCCGTGGACACGAGATAAGCCAAAAATAACACGCCCGTCAGCATAACGCGTTCGGAAAGGCAATGTTCTGTTTCCTCTGGCAGAGGCCTGAGGGCTGTGCTACTTGGCGGCGCTGATAGATCTGCCATTCCCAAGAGCGGTTTAGCCGTCGTGGTTCGCCAGCAACACGCGTCACACCGAAATCCTACCAGAGCGCACACTCTGGTCTGATCAGTACAGCAAGCTGAAATGTTGAGCCAGCCAGCCTCGCGCCCGACTCTCATCAAAAACCGCGTGGCCCGTTCTTCAAAAGCATGTGCAAGGGCGCGGACCTCTCTCCTTCCGCCGTCATGCATATCTCATTGGCGTGCCATGTCCAATGGCTTCCAATCAATTCATCCGTCTACTGTCCACTGCGTGCGTTTTCCGCCTCTCATCGCGGCCGTAAGAGGGAAAAAAAAAATTCAGGAGCCTTCCTGCAGCACACCACAGCACGGCCGGCAAGGCGGCCACCGCACAATGCAGCAAACGCACAGCGCAGAAAATGCACGCAATCAGCGTTTCTTTTGGGTCGATCAGCCGCGGTGAAAAGAAGAAAAAGAGAGAGAGAGAGAGAGAGAGAGAGATAGGGCCTGCGCGGATTATCGGGACGGCTCTTTCCAGAGAACGCATGTTCCCACCTCTCATGCCCGTCCACGCAACCACTCTCCTCCCTTCACTCTCTCCAGTGACAGTAACTGGTCTGGTGGTTGCTGATAGGAGCGAAAACGTAGCTGACTGGTTGCTGCCCAAGCACTGTCCGCCGCCCCCTCCTCCAGCCTCTCATCCGAATGTGACAGAAAGAAAATTAAACCCTCCTGAAAGCCGAATGGTCCACGAGTCGCTACCGCGTATGCCCGTTCCTTTTTTTGACCAACCGGAGCGTTCTGTTGCCGACCAAAACCCCCGGCTGCACGAAGGAACCGCATGGAAAACCCCTCATGTTGCGCAATATCGTGCAGACAGAGGGTCCATTGTGGCACCATGCGCGTTCGCGAGGTCCATTCTCCTGCAAGAGACGACCACTTTGTTTTCCCTGCCGCTACAGATGCGGAGATCAGCGACATGATCTACGATCTGTAGAAGTGGAGTGCCCCCCGTGCAGCACATGAGTGGTCTGTGGGGTTAGAGAATAAGTGCAACTCTGCCTCGAACACCACCAGCCAAGCGCATGCAAAGTCTTGTGCCGGATCGGCACGGCATGACAAGAGACAGCATTGCGACATTCTCCTTCCGTTCGCGCATAGCCGCGGCCCAGACTCGGCGAATGCAGGCAATAAGAGGAAAAGGAAAAGCGAGAAGAGGAGATCGAAGATTTGCGGGGATGCACAAGAGATTGATGATGCTGCATGAAATATCGATTGCGGTAAAGAGCGGATTTCCAATATATCCGGAGTCTGCCGGGACAGAGTGCCCTGCACCTATCCAAATGGGAAAATAAAGAAGGAGGTCCAACTTCGATCCCCCGAACCGCTCTGGCAGGGTGCGCGGAGTGGGACATCTTTGAATTCTGTGCAACCCGAACTAAAGTGCTTCTTCGCCTTTGTTTGCTCAGTTGCCTAAATTCGATACTTCGCCCAAGTTACACAAGTTCATGCAGTGACTAGCCAGATGCTGCTCTGATCCTGTCCGTCGATCGACGATACATCCAATCCAAATCCTCCATCAACGCCAGAGGGACAAGACAATCCCAAATTACCAGGAACACCACCAGAACCCTTTTTTAGTCATCACCCACTACGCCGAGAACGCATACTTCAATTGAATCACATCAACATCATCTCCAATTGCCCTGGCTCAGTTTGAGCAGACCTTCCACGCAGCCTAGTTCTTCGCCACTTGAGACGCTCGTCCTCTGGCTGTGGCCACCTGCGCCCCCCATGAACGCGCGGATTTCGTCGTCATCTTCCGGGTCACTAGTGAGGTTGCCTTGCAACCTCGTATGTGACGTGGACTTCCATCCCTTTTCACGATCCATCATAGCCCCAAGGCTGGTGTTTGTGCTGAGAATATTGGTGTTCTCGCCCAAGACTTTGCGACGTGATTGCGCCGGCTGATGTATGGAGGCCGGCTGCTTGGTACGACGCAAGCTAGCGCCAGGAACACCCGGCTCCCAGTTCTCTTTGTCAGACTCGGTCTGCGGGATTTCAAAGCCATCGTCATCAGTTCCCTTAGCTCTGACTGATTGACTCTTCTTCAATGGAGATCTGTTGGCAGGAACAGGTTTCCCCCCCTGAAGGCGTCCTTGAGACGAAGATGAGCGTGATAGCGGAGGTCTGTGAGTGCTCTTCCCATCGAGCTTGATACGCTTTGCTGAGCTTTGAGGCAGAAGCTGGGCATTACGCTTGTTGGTGTTCAACTTCAAAGCTCCTCTGCTCGTAGAGCGAATGAGTCCAATGGCATCCGCTGCAGATCCGCTGCCCTCTTGGTTTGCCTTCTCAGTCAGCGAGTTCCTTGCGTCGCTGTCGCACCAGAATTCCCAAGCTCTCGAATCGCGCGAACGTCCCGAGAAAGATCGCTGGATGCCCTGGGGCGATTGAGCCTCTTTCAGCCGATCGTTCAATGCAGCCGCACTATAGCTGCGTCGGAGACCCTCAGACCTCTCAGTCACTGGAGCGGGAGTTGGCTGAGACCTAGGGGGCGATGGAGAGTCTTCACTAGTGATGACTCTCGCTTTTCCATCTTCAGTCATCGAGAGTCGTACAAACGAGCTGGACTTCTTCAGAGTACGGGCGGGCGCTTGCTCTTGTGACGATGGCGCAGAGCCAAAATACTCTACGGCTGACTCTTCGTATCGAGCAAAGGACTGACTACGACGATTCGCAAGGTAGCCGATGCCCTGTCGCTGGCTTTCCTGCGAAGACGGCATAGGCTGTGAGCTCCCGAGTTCGATAGCTGCATCCACATTAGGCTGGGCTTGGTTTTCCTGGATCTCTGCAGTTGCAATGGCGTTTTGAGACTCAGTGTCTGTGTTCTCCGAAGACAGAGACACCTTATCCTCAGTTGCAGTCTCGCCGCCAGCAGTTGGAGACTTGTCGCCGGAAGCGCTCTGGCTACTTGATGAGCTGTCCTCCGCTGCCGTTGCTTCCCTATCATGTTGTTCTTGTTCGCGTTCCTCGGTCTCGTCCGAGTTGGGGGCGGAAGAGGAGAATTCCGGGTTTTGGTCATGGGAGCTAGATTGTAGATGCGACTGTATTTCGTGCGGATCGAGCGGCTTAGATTTCCGACGCGTGTTTTGGCGGCGGTTTTGGAACCAGATCTACTTGTGCGTTAAGTTAGAGTGGCGTTGTAGATGGATGGCCCATGCGGGGATCCCTACCTGAACCTCCTTCTCGCCAAGAGCAACGCGCTTCACGATCTCGAGACGCGCTGTCTTGTCTGGTTTGTTGTTTCGCTGGTACTCGGCCTCCAAAATCTTCTGGTCTTCGGGACTATAGCGCGTCGTGGGGCGTCAGCGTGATCTGTATAGGGTAGGAAGCCGTTCGAGTTGGCGTCCTGGCGCGGCCACTTGACGCGTCTCGCACTGGCAATACGCCAAGCAACACCGCAAAAGGAATATCGTACCTTGTTCGTCTTCTCTTCTGGCGAGCAAGAGGCTTGTTGTCGACATCCGGCGGGAGATTGCGCTTGACGGTCTCTGGAGAGTGGTTCAGGAAAGCAAGGCTGCCGGAAGGAGAACCTGACAGCGCGACCGCGTGTGCAGGTGGGGTGGTAGAGCCGGAATCGCTCATGGCGACGGGCAAGAGTCCGCAAGGTCGAATAGAAAGGCAAAGAGTTGGCGCGGGGGCAGAGGATGAGGAGGGTGTTGGTGTGACAGCCCGTATGGCGAGGCGTCGCGCGTCGTGGAGGAGCGCGTCGAGAACCGATCGGATCGCCGGGGCCATGACGAACTCACGAACCCTAACACAACCACGCACTCGGCAATTGCACCAAAATCCAACACTTTGCGAGCCAGACACAGCAGTCTCAAGCCCGGTATTCGTTCTGCATTACTCTCAATTGCATTCTGCCATCCCGCTGCCGGTTTTCCAGCGCTACCGATACGCGTTTGCACGTGAGTCGCCACGCGCGGGGTGAGCCCTCTGCAGACCATCGCGCGTCCCCGCCTTTACGGACGTGTTGGTGCTACACCGTCTGGTGCTCTCGCGGCAGAGGCGCGACTCGTGCGCGTTTTGTACCTCAGCCCTACATGTTGAGCCGGCCCAGTCCGCGGACCGCTCTTTACACTCTTTTTCGGGACATGTTACCACAACGGATATGGATCGAGTGGGACGGCATGAGGCAACGGTCCAGGCAGCAAGCGCCTTGGCCATCGAGACGTGATGCGTAAGACCGGGGGAATATCCCCCCCGTGCCCTCTCCGAACGAGCCTCACCGGACACTTGCGGTGGCATGTGGCCTCTCTGTCTCCTAGTTCTCACAAATCTTGTTCATTAATCCATTGGCTTATCTGCGCGTCTTCTGTCGACCTCTACTGTACCTGAATCAGTCTTTTGCCTCTCATCTCACAGCAGCTTAGGCAGACGTCTTGGGTGTGCGAAGTCACTCCGCCCTTCCGTCCTGGACATGCTGACCTCGCATTCCGATTCGGCCCTTTCTTACCGGACTCTTAGATTCAATTTGTGCTACAGCCTCCTACAGCCGGTGATCTTCTCTGGATATACCCCTGCTTATTCGTAAGAAAACTCCGTCTCCGGAATATTGGCCACTTTGACTTCTTGAGCCTCCCCGCTGTAAGCAGCGTGCGTGTATCGTCATTGGACCCTTCTTTGCTCGGTGATTTTACGCTTTTCTTTTTCCTTCGCTTCTCTTGACACACTTCTCAAACGGTAGGGCTGTGGCAGGCTGCAGCGGCGAGAGGAGACACCGAGATTCTCTGGGTCTACTGCCGATCAAGAGGCTACTGCTGCCACAATCACCGCTAGTGGCGTCGTGGGCCACGACTGCGGTCCAGTCTTCCTAGCCCCGTTCACCCGGTCATCAGGTCATGCCGTGGTCACGGACTTTTGCTCTTAAGGGCATCTTGCAGCTTCATTGGTTGCCTGTAGTTCAGCCTCCAAGAGAGTATGAGTGTGTAGTAGGGATTCACCTCCAAATTTCCTCCCCTTGTCCTAATCAGCAACCAATTAGGAGTAATATGCTACATTCTAGTCCACCCTCCACCGTCGTACGGACATTTCGACCCCACGCGGCCTGAACAGCGTTGATACCGCAACGGCCGGATATTTTTACCACCATAGATTTTAAGGCTGAAGCATACGTACGCCTCCTCCGCGGTCCGCCTGGGGCCATTTTCTGAACTCAGTTGGTGGTACTACTTCGTTGGTAGTAGGAGTTTTGGTTGCGGCAACTGTCCCTGACTCAGGCAGAAGCCACAGAGTTCCATGGATTCTTGACAACCGAGAAGCCACATGAACTATTCCTGGCGGGACCACCGCGGCCGCGGGATTTCCAGAACCCAGATTGCCGGAATTCGCCTCCTGAACCCTTGTGAACGTGGCCGTGGGATATTACAAGCTGCAGCACAAAATGTCTCGGTCAATTCTGAGCCAACCACCACGGAGATCCAGCTCGAGCTGCTGAAACGCACCTTGTGCCTACGTTCGTTACCACTCAGTAGTGGGACCACAAACCCAGGCAACAGCAGCTCCATGTTTCCTCTAGAGCTCCATCGACGCCTGTAAGTGGATCCTCGAAAGTGCCACCCTAGGCGGAGGCTCTCTTGTTCTGTCCTTTCGGGAGTGTCTGTTTCATTCCCCGAAGGCTTCTGCTGAGCAGGGTATCAAATACAACACTGGCCTCGCCAGCCCCTTGTTGACTGACATATACAGCTCAACACCCGCTCCCCAATCACTGACTATCGGCCGATCTCGGCCGTGAGAACACGGTGAGATAATACCTTCAATGGGTTGTCACATGCAGCTACCTTGCGATCGTTGAGGCAGTGGCATACCCCGTGAGTCAAGCATTTTGGGCGGCCTCAAGGTCCTCTTTCCTGGATTGGAGTGGTAATCGTGGGTGGCAGCCAAGCATCTACAGCAGATCTTTCTTTGCGTGTGATGGGAAGAGAGGCTCAGCTATTTAATCCGAAAACCACCACTCTGGAACTGCAACGTTCTCTCCACACCCATCAGTCAATCAATCTTACGCATCATGCGCATCGCAGTCGCAGGAACCAGCGGCCTGGCGCAGCTCATCGCACACTACGTTCGAGAAGAGACAAGCCACCAGCTTGTTCTACTCTCAAGGAGGGTAAGTGTCCCCTTTGTCCCGCTGTTCGTGTTGCTTTCACATCACCGCAATCCACGCTGGCTCGTGCGAAGACATGGAAAGTGATTCACATGGCACAAGTGCTCCTGAAGTAAGGGACGGCTCTGAAAGCCAGATGTTTGGTCCAAGTTCAAGTCCTTGTCTGGATTAAACTTGTGTCTGGCGGTCGAAACCTACCCCTCCCGCTCTTGATCTCAACGTGGCACGAGGCTGGACGTTATCGTCCATCTTCTGCCACATTTGCGGGACTCCTTCAGGGATCACCTTGGTCTTGTGCATACCGCCGGGGTTCTTATTCGGCCTCTTCCCGCACGCCGTCAGCGCTGCTTCAGAAGCATCCCCCCTCCAAGACTCGTCCTCTCGTAATCGTTTCATTACCGAGCTTTATAGTTCTGCGGGCACAGAAGGCTGACCTGCTCCAGGCGCAACCAAATCTCGAAACGCGGGGCAACCAGATCCAGGTTGTTGATTACGACGACCTCAACTCACTTGAGCATGCTCTCGCAGGAATCGACATCATCATCTCAACCGTCAGTGGAGCCCCACAGCTAGCTCTAATCAAGGCCGCAGTCAATGCTGGAGTGCGTCGTTTCGCACCCGCCGAATTCGAGGGCCGCCCCTCCCTGCGACAGGATAATGATCCTTTAGACCGTGGCAGGGCCTCCGCCTTGGCCTACTTGGAACATTACCGGCAATACTTTGAAGCGACGACCGTTTTTGTCTGCGGTGTCCTCTATGAGCGCTTCCAGCCAGGCGGCTTGGCTGCCGGCCGCATCGGCGCCTCGACTGGCTTGTCGCAAGAGGGCAACTTCATTCTGGACCTTCGGTACATGACCGCTCAAGTGCCTGCGTACGACTCGACGAACCAGCCGTCCTACCTCTGCATGACGGCGGCTCAGGATGCTGCACGGCTGGTCGTAGCCGCTCTTGACATGCCCACTTGGCCGCGGGAGTTCCGGATGTACGGAGAAAGACTCAAGGCTTATGATCTAGTTTCTATCGCTCGAAGTGTTCGAGGTGAGACTTATACCGTGGTGTGAATACCTTCGGAACCACCGGGAACTGACGCTGCCATAACAGACCGGGAATTCTACACAGAGCCGACGGTCGAGAGCTCTCAGACGCTGAGGTACCAAGCAGCAATTGCGACAACCTCAGCCGACCAAATCAGGCTGTACGACCTTGCTGCAACCGCCGATGGTCAATACGACTTCAGCGATCCAAACCTAAACAGTTACTTCCCTCACATTCGCATGACCCGTTTTCGGGACTGGCTTGCAGCAGCTTGGGCCGGTGTCCCTTGATGCTGGGAACACCACAAGGGACGTCAAAGGCTAAATGACAATTTATTGATTGGAGGGGCTGTTGCCTGTTCCACAGTAGTCATTTGAATTTTGGTGAAAGGATGTAGGCGCATCCATCGGGGTGAGCGGCTGCTTGTTGCGCATAAGTGGATCAGGCAGCATTTTCGGTACGTACTTTATGGTACTTTGACGCAAATCGACATGGAGTAAGAGGTCAGGTTTGTGGCATAGGCTTCTTGCCAAATCTCAGCTTGGTTCCAGATTTTATTTCATTCTTAGCATGTTTTTAACAACTAGATTGCTATCAGTGCGGTATAACAGATTGGTCCCAGAACCCAAACATGTTGCGGAATGTCTCCAATCGTGAAACGTCTTGAAGGGATGCCTTGGTCTACAGTGAGCTGGAAACGCGACCTGCCTGATTGTGAATAGAACAAATACATTTGCCACCTCCTTTGCTCATATCCCAAGGCAGCAAGATGCAGTGATGTTCAGGGACGGACAGGCAAATGGCCGATCGCAGGGAGTTACACAAGGGTCAAGGCTACGAGAGAGGCTTTCGGTGCGTTCACCAGTATGGCCAGATTAGTCTTATGCCGCGGGATTCAAGCAAGCTTGTGTCACGGTCAGCTGTGCCTGAGGCTGGTTCGCTCAGATAGCTCCGGCTGAAGCCACGATACGAGGCACCCCTTCAGTGACGCAGTGAGGCGGATGGATGCCGTAATGTTCGCGAGTCCCCTCTGGGCAACCATGGAGCAAATTCCATCCTTGTGGAGGCGATTTGCGTCATAATCAAGAAGGTCTGGGCTGGGAGCAGATAGCACGGAGCCGCAGTCAAGACGGAAATTGCGCAACAGCAGCAGGGCGACGGCGCCCGGCCAGGAAGCCGATGATCCAAAGGGCGATGGGCTTTCCTGAATCTTCGATCTCTGGCACCTTGGTTGTCTGTCCTGTTGCACATCAGCGCGGAGGTGGGGCGGCGGGCGGACGGCCGTTGGAGCGATTGCGCGTGTCTGATGTCATATGCCGCCCCACCACGTTTTTGGAAACTGCCCCTCTGATGACGCTCCCAACGGCGGCATGCTACAAAAAATATAAAAAATATCGACTGCTCTCTCACCAATTCCTTCTTGATCCATTACTCTTCACACAACTCACTTTTGATACCCCAAGTTTGCAACTTTGATCAAACCAACAATCAACTTTCTACAAACTCACGACCTCAACTTCCAAAACACCGCCAACATGACCATCGCCAACAACGTGTAAGTTATAATCCACCACCTGTATTTCGACCTCTGGAATGCGCAAGCTACACAACCGAGCATTAATGCTAACATCACATAGCCCCGTCACTGGTGTCGACAGCGCCAACCCCAAGACCGTTGAGGAGCGCAAGGCCGAGCTGCCTCTTCCCGACCAGCCTCCCACGTCGTCTGACTGGCAATCGGCGGACGCTCGCAACGTCAACGTCAGCTCCGGCGGAGTTTCCGGCGACATCTCGCACGGCAACGGCTCTGAGGCTCTCCGTGAGCCCGCCACCAACGACCAGAGCATCAACGTCGGCAGGACGGCCAAGGACGGCCTCAGCGGCCTCCCCAACGACGCTGTTACCGGCGACAAGAGGGGCCACAGCAACACTGCAGAGACCAGGAAGTAAAGCAGTGCGGAGATAACCAAGTGAAAAATTTCTTTGATAGCCATTGACTGGTTCTTCTGCACCTTTTGCAGCTATTACAGCTTGGAGTCTTTTCAAGGCGAAAATGGGTGCATACTGCGTATTATAGATATCATGGCATAAAATCAATTGCACGATTGACGACAAATTTTACTTCCGTCAAACCGTTCAAGAATATGATCTGTAGTGGATACAGCATGATATAGTGAATAAATCTCGAGAGTTTAGCGGAGGATATGTTTAGGTCAATAAGCTTTCACATTTGTGACAGCTTGAAGATTAGGCACAAACGATGTGGCCGCCACTCGTCTGTCTTCGGATGAGTTCGTCAGGGTTCAAAGTATGGAAGGAAATCGAATTCTGTAAATTACCATTCTGAAATCCTGTCCAAGCAGTGAAATGCGTGATTTCGGTGGTAAGCGGCCGATCGGTAGGCTATGCGGGGTGGAGCGCGTTCGTCGATAGTGCACCATCCTGCCGCAATCGCGCGCGGGAGGTAGGCCTCCACCAATCGATGCGATCGATGCACATTGTTACGTCATTGTAGAAGGGGTTTCCACTTGCCTCTCGAGCGACATATATTTCTCCCCTCCAAGCTCTTGCCCCTCTTCTTCATCACAGCAACTCTGCACACCAACTGCTTCGACCACAACACCGTCCAATTTCTGGACCTTCGCTTTACTCACACATTCTTGCGATCTTCGAATTATTACTTACCACAAAAGCACCATGTCTTCTTCCGCTGGTCAGAAGGTACGTTAGCAGCATTCAGATTACTTTCTCCAGGCTCGGAGCGTGTGCCAATTTCTCTGCATTCGCAGCATTGAAATCTTCTCCAGAGCTTCCCGTCATACGCAACCGTGTTTCTGAAGCGATAAGATCGTCAAGCAGGCAGGAGCTGACCTAGCAATTAGGTCACCGACCCCACCGCTCAGATCGCCGAGGGCACTGGCGTCGTCGCCAATGATTCCCTTGCTGGCGAGTCCATTAAGAACGAAGGCTCTTTTGGAGCTGGCAACCCCAAGGCTGGCGTGATGGCGCAGTCTAGCACTGGCCTGACGACCAACACCACCGACACTTCAGCCGCCCGCACTCTCAATTCTGCGCCGGACGCTGAGTCGCGCAATACTCAGCAGGAGTGGAGCGAGCAGTCTCAACTGAACGCTGGAATCGGCCTCGGAAAGGATGCTGGGAAGGGACCTACCTACAACACTCTGGACGCCAGCGAAGCCTCCAACGTCGATGTGGCCCCCACGGCCTTCAGCGCTGGTAGGCTGCACGAGAAGGACCAGAAGCCAAAGGGAAAGGACCTTACCGAAGGTGACATTCCTGACAACGCACCCAACGCCAGCTTCAACGGCGAGATCGGTACGATGAAGGATCCCGGTCGTGTTGCAGAGCAGGGCTTCCAGAGGCATGCGCAGCAGAGTGGTGTCGATGCGACGGCACCTAAGGACAAAACTGTCACGGGCGACCACCCGTACTCTGCTTTGAGCGACACATCGGCTTAGAGATGGAGTAGGAGACGGTACGGAGTAATGATTATGACATGACCTGTATTATAACAGTGAGCCAGATGCTTTAGCAATTGCCAGGGTTTCCGAGTCTAAAAATAGAATTTATCGTCTGAACTTCGTGAGCGTGTTTTGGATCAATGCTTTGTGAAGACGCGGGCATCAATCTTGAGGATGTTTCAACTTTGTCGAGGTCGTCAGAAGCTTTGTCGCGGGCGGGGCGGAGGTGCGAGCGCTTGCGGAAGTAACGATGCGGCGACTCGCGGCACAGGCCAATGCGGACCCTCGCTCCGGCGAAGCTGAGGTGGCCTCTTTCGACCGAGCATTGCGCGCGCATCCTCGACTGCTCCCCAATTGCTATTCTCTCGCCCTCTCCACTTTCTTTCCGCCGCTCCATGTAGCAGTCGCTGAACTGAAGCTGCTAGCATGAACGGCTTCGCGGATCACGGCCTCTCCGAGGACGCCTTCGCTCCCAAGGGAGCCCTCGAGGCATTTGATGCTTTCCGTACGTCCAACCCTCGATTCCCCCAAGCCTCGCCACCTCGTCCCGCGCATGCACGGCGCCCCGCGCCTCTTGCGCTGCCTGTGCCTGTATTGGTGCAAAGAATTGGACTGCTATAATTCCACGTTCACGCGACTAACCCAGCCTTGCAGCCAAAACGAAGAAGACGTACCTCCAGCAGACTGCCCAGGGCGCAAACTGGACACTCCTCCTGATAGTAACATGCGTATGGCTCGCGATCACGGAGACTCAGCGGTGGTGGATAGGCGACACGTCGCACTCGTTCAGCGTCGAGAAGGGAGTCGGACACGAAATGCAGATCAACCTGGACGTTGTGGTGGCCATGCGCTGTAGGGACTTGCACGTCAATATCCAGGACGCCTCGGGCGACCGCATCCTCGCTGGCGTTGCGCTGTCCAAGGACGACACGCGCTGGCAACAGTGGACCGAGAAGAACAAGAAGGTTCACAAGCTGGAGCGCAGCCAGGGACAGAAGCGATACGAGGAGGAAGACGTGCACGACTATCTGGGCGCGAGCAAGTCGAGGAAGTTCCCCAAGACTCCGCGGTATAGGGGCGTGCCGGACGCGTGCCGTGTCTACGGCAGCCTTGACGCGAACAGAGTCCAGGGAGACTTCCACATCACGGCGAGGGGTCACGGATACATGGAGTTTGGCGAACATTTGGATCACAACCGTAAGCGGCCAACACGCCTGAATTCGACGATGTCTGTTACTGACAAATGTGCGCGCAGAGTTCAACTTCTCGCACCAGATCAACGAGCTCTCTTTCGGCCCCTACTATCCCTCGCTCACCAACCCGCTCGACTACACGCGCGCCGTGACGCCAACGCCTGATGATCACTTCTACAAGTTCCAGTACTATCTGTCGGTCGTTCCGACTGTGTACACGGACAACAGCCATACCATTATCACCAACCAATATGCTGTGACTGAGCAGTCTCACAGCGTGCCTGAAACTTCGGTACCCGGCGTCTTCGTCAAGTTCGACATTGAGCCGATCAAGCTCACCATTTCCGAATACAACGGCGGATTTTTGGCTCTACTGATACGCCTGGTCAACGTGGTCAGCGGTGTTATGGTGGCAGGAGGTTGGTGCTTCAGAGTCGGCGAGGCGCTCATGGACTTCTATGGCAAGAGGAAGAGCCGCGGCGACGGGCTTGGTGTGCTGCATGGAAGGACACCGAGCATGGATGAGAAGCGCAGCATTTAGGGCGATACTATTTCTGGTGTTTTTGGAGACTAGGCGGCGTTCTGGGACGGCTTGTGTACAGGGTCCATGTAGGCGATATCCGGTGCAGGGTATATACGGCACTGCCAGTCCATGTGGAGTGCGAGAATTGTTTGAGATACTGGTTGCTTCTCTCGTATTGGCGCACCTGAACAGAGCGAGACATTGGACTCAGGACTTGCCTGAATAGGCGGCGCGTGAGGCCAGGCGACGAACCAATCAGCAGTGGGGAGTTATCGAGGCGGATGACGACGGCGAAAAGCGGGCTGTTTCCGTCAGCTCTCACATCTTTACTTCATCCATTCCACTGCCGTCTTCAGCAACATCCCTGACGCACGCTCAAGGGTATCTGTTGTCGGTCCGCACACAGGTAAGCCGTCCGCGTTGCCATTACTTTTCTTTTTTGTCGCACCGATATCTCTGCGTCTTGCTTGTCAAACCAGCGGCTGCCATCGGCCCTGCGCATCACTCCGCCCCGCCACCCGGTTAGGCTCATGCTGTCCCTTTGATATCGTCCTGCATATTTTTCCTTTTCGTGACTCAACCAGCCGCATCGACGAAAGCGGCCGGGAGGCACAGTGATCAGGCGGACCAACAAGCTGCCACGCCCGGTCCATCGATAATTCGCATTATTCATCCTTCCATCCTTTAACCAAGCGAGCAAGAGGCGGGATCGGCGTGCCCAGAAGCACAGATGTAGGCGCGTGCCTCGTCCGTACCAAGTGGCGCGCCGCTGCTGGGACCTGCTGCACGTCAACGAGATGGTTACAGCGCCTTGGCCCTTCACTTCTACCTTTCAGGTTTGGGGAGAGGGGAGTAGACCGGGGACTGGGCCGTTCGAGCCATGTGCGCAGGAGGGATCCCGTTCCTAGCGCTGGTCGGCAGGACTGGTACCCGCGCTCCCGCTACCCTGCAGCTTATCACGAGGCGCCACAGCCTCACGTTGCGGGACGCCAGTGTGATGGTGGGGGATAGCTACGCGCTTTGTGTACAAGCCTTCGCTGTCATATTTATACATGTCCCTGACAGGTCTTCTTTTGCTTTTTTTCTTCTTTTCTTTTTCTTTCTTCGCTGGTATTACGGCGCTTTATATTCCTGCCATTCCAGTTGGTCAAAACCCTCGCCACTACCAGCCCACACCCCTTTCTTGACCTCGCCGCGCTCTGCTTACTCTTTTCATCAACGGCTTTATTCAAACTTACATCATCTTCTTTCACAAACACAAAAAAACCTTCTTCCCGCATTTCTAAACATTCCTACACAACACAAAGCAATTCACCACTTTCGAATCTTTTTGACATCTGAGGAACATGGAGCGCAGGGCTTACCGATCCACATCTTCAAAGGGCTTCAACCTCGACGGCAGCCCCGACCGCGCGCAGCTAGACCTCCGCTGCAGTCCGCATCGCCCGGAGTTTTTCTTGTCTTCTTCTCCTACCGCCGCCGACGACTTCGACAGCGGCTACAACTCACCGACCCTGTCTGCTACTGAAAGGGAGATGTCGTTGCCGCTAATCCGTCGCGCCCTGCCCAAAGGCGGCAGGAAACCGCACGTCTGCGTCGTTGGCGCGGGCGTGAGCGGGTTGAGGTGTGCGGATGTGCTGTTGCAGGCGGGGTTGAAGGTGACGGTGCTGGAGGCGAGGAGTAGGGTTGGTGGAAGAGTGAGTATTTTTGATTTGTGACTGCGTGGTGTGAGTGAATCGATGGCTCTGACGTGCTCCTTTTAGCTTTGTCAAGCCACTACACAAACTGGACACACAGTTGACCTGTAGGTTATTCCCCATTGAGACTTCTTATTCTTTTGTGGATTCGCTTCTTGCCGGGGCGGTATCGGGAGGGAGCGTAGAGTCACAGTGTGCGTGCTGTCCGGATGGCATATGGGGGACCTACTTTCACGTAGGTATGAATATCTCGAGGTTGAGCCTGGCTGTTTCCAGCTCCCGGCAACCTTGGAGGTCTTCCTATCTATGTAAGGTGTGCGTTTTTCCTTCAGAAAAATCACTGCTTAGCGGAGGTTGTGGAGACTACCACGGCCCGCTTCCCAAGATGTGAAATTCGGCAGTACAGCACTACTGTTGACATGCTGTCTTTTTCTGCTACAAATGTGTCTTCTTTTCGAGTTGAAGCAGGAGCTAATCGACTTGCGGTAATGTGCAGCGGTCCGAACTGGATACATGGAACTGACGACAACCCGATGTTGGATCTGGCGAAAGAGACGGGAACCATCACGCACAACTGGGACGGACGGCAGTGCATTTACAATCAAAACGGCACGGCCCTCTCCGAGAAAGAGGCAACGGACGCGTCCGAGACGATATGGAGCATCATCGGGGACGGCATGGAATTCAGCAAGCAGAACAGCGCATCAATACCGGCAAGCGAAAGCCTCCTCGACTACATCAAGGAGAAGACGGCAACGCTGTATGGCGACGGTGAGGAGAACCCTCATTCGAAACACCTCGACGAGGCGGCGAGGGAGAAGAAGCGGAACTTGCTTCTGAAGATCGCGGAGATGTGGGGTGCCTTCGTCGGCAGCCCGCTCGAGCGGCAGAGTCTGCGCTTCTTCTGGCTCGAGGAGTGCATCGACGGGGAGAACCTGTTCGTGGCTGAGACGTACCGTAAGATTTTGGACAGAATAGCGCGGCCCGCACTCAAGGGCGCGGATATTCAGTTCGGCCGCCGCGTCAAGATGATTGAGACCGTGGCCGACGAGGAGGGCAACGATGACGGAGCAGTGAAGGCGCATCTGGCGGACGGTAGTTCCGCAACCTTCGATGAGGTCGTCATGACGACGCCACTGGGATGGCTGAAGCGCAACAAGGACACCGCTTTCGCGCCGGCGTTGCCGGAACGTGTGTCAAAAGCCATCGACAGTCTTGGATACGGCTGCCTCGACAAGTTCTACATCTCCTTCCCGACGGCCTTTTGGAATAAATCAACCTCATCAAACAACAACATTAACACCAGCCCCAAAACCTCAGCGCGCGACTCCGTCCCCAACACGTCCGCCACGACCGCGCCGGTCCACCAGTTCAAGAGCGAGGCCACCGAGGCCGCGAAAGACCGTCACCCAGGCTTCACGCAATGGACCGCCCCGCTCTACGCGCGCGACACCAACCCGGCCGCCTGGAACCAGGAGTGCGTCAACATGGCCGCCCTGCCCGGCGGCACCGCCCACCCCACCCTGCTCTTCTACACCTTCGGCCCCACCTCCCAGCACCTCGCCGACATCTTGGCCAAGGAGAATCCGCACAGTCCGTCCCCCGCCGCGACGGAGCAGCTTCTCCGCTTCTTCGCGCCGTACTATACGCGTTTGCCGAATTATGACGAGCGGGACGAGGCCTGCAAGCCGATGGCTGTGCTGGCGACTGCATGGACGAATGACGAGTTGGCGGGCTATGGCAGTTATTGTAATTTTCAGGTCGGGTTGGAGGAGGGTGATGCGGATGTTGAGATGCTGCGGAGGGGCGTGCCGGAGAGGAGGGTGTGGTTTGCGGGGGAGCATACGGCGAGTTTCTTGGCGCTCGGGACGGTGACTGGGGCATATTGGAGCGGTGAAGGTGTGGGGAGGGGGATAAGTTGGGCTTATGGTGGTGGGGAGAAGGTGGATGGGAAGGGTGATGGGGTGTAGGTGGAGAAGTGAGTTACAGTTGAAGTAGATGGTCAGTGTGAGATTTATTGTTCTTTGGACTTGATCGTTGCTTCAGCCGCATAAGTTGTCAAGGCGAGAACTCAGTATAGCCATGTAATTACTACATAGGGAGTTGAAGTAGCCATCTGGATGTGAATGTCATATCCTATCTGAACATCTGTGTCAAAACGAATACTTCAAGTACTCGTACGCATTGTTGCTATATCCGAGAGCCCAATTTTCAATCCTCTCATATACTGGGGGTATACTTCCTAAGAGTGCTCATCCAAAGCAAATGTCCAATGAAAAGTGTCCAAGGAGATTCAAGAAGAGGCATCAAAAGAACGCAACCATCTATCTGACCACAAGAACGAACCCACCATCTTCCGGTTCGTCCCCTGGAATGATGGGGAACTTGAACCCGAGTTGCGGAAACTCACCCTTGGCCTTGTCAGTCGGCGGGGAGTATTTGAACTCCTTGACCAAGCAGCTGTCCAGCTCCTCCTGCGTCAACCCTCCGTCGGGAAGAGGCGGACTCGAATTCTTCCTCTTGCGGCTACGCTTCTTCTCCTTATCACCGAAGACTGGGCTGGGACTCCTGCTGCTCTCCCGCCGCCGCTCGCCGTACTTCGCGAACAGCAGGTTATCGCGCTGCTGCTGCTCCCACTGGCGGATGCTGCTGGAAACGTAGTCCGCGGGAACCAGCCGATGCTCCCAGCTCAGCCGCGTGTACTTCTTGAACGCTTTGCGGAACGCGAGGAACGCCGTCTTGTAGTTGGCGAAGCTCGCCAGCTGGACCGATTCTTTAGACTTGACGCCGAGGGTGCGCATGTGGGTGCAGTAGTAGTGCGGGCGGGAGTCGGTCTCGTAGATGGAGAGGAAGATGCGCTCGTTGGTGTTGGTGATGAGGTTGACGCGCGTGAGCAGGATGTTGCGGTACACGAAGCCAGTGCTGTCGACGTAGGGGTGGTAGAAGTCCGAGTTCAGGTCTTGCTTCGCGTCCTCCTTGCCGATCTGGAAGTGGAGAACGACGTCTCTCGCAATGTTTTCGCTGCCTTGGCGCTTGCGGATTTTGGCATAGTTGGTCATCTCGCGTAGGCGGGGGCTAGAGTGTTGATTTCTATCGTCGCTAAGGTCTCTGAGGTTATTGTAAAGGCGAGGAGAAGGATCAGGACTACGTGAAGATGGAGCAGTCTCCGCTATGGTGTCGTCCGATGCAGGACTCGCACTGATGCGAGACGGAGCGCTCTGCGGGCCGGGAGTAGAGCTGTATCCACTGGATGAAGAAATCGTCCTCACCATGGCACTGGCTGACGAGTGGTTTGGGGAAGCGCCCTCACCCACGTTGCAGACGGATATATGATTTGACGCATGGTGTCTTTGGGCAAAGTTGGTGCCGGAAGGTGCCAGGTTCACTTTTGACTGGGTGTTCTGGAAGCCCGTCTGAGGTTTTTGCCTACTATAGGGAGAGGCTGTACGTTCAAAGTTGTTGGTTGCTGAAGGGGCCGGAGTGGTGACCTGACTTGTGTTGTTGGCAGGTGAGACATATGGGTTGTGACCTAAGTAGTCGCTGGGATTTCCGGCTGATAAGTACCGTGGAGTGTAGGGCGTTGGAGCACTGATGTAGCTGTGGCCCGAGGGAGTTCCCGGGGCATAATATGTTGAGCCTGGATCATGTTGGATGGGCGCCTGGGACATGTTCGCCATGGGTACGCGTGCCGGTGTTTGGGGCGCAAGACTGTGATTTTGGATTTGCGTTGGACGAGATTCCTCAACGAGTAACAGTTGATTGGAGTTGTCGGATAACCGTTGACGTTTCTGTGCAGGCTCTGGTGACGTGCTCTCCGCCGATGCACGGTACGTGCTGTGAGGCTGTTGCACGTAGTTGAAGTTTGCTCCGTACGCGTTGGTGAGGTGCGCGCCGTACTGGCCAGGAGAATGCTGCATATAGTCGAAATGTGTTCCATGTGGGTGGAACGGACTATGAGGTTGCTGTATGGAGTTGCTGTATGTTCCAGGCATGTGGGCGACAGGCGCGCGGTAGGCGCTGTAAGGTTGCTGAGTGAAGTTGGCGGGCGCCTCTGGGTACTGTGGCAGCGAGCGAGAAAAGTCATATGAGCGGAAGTCGGCCATGGCGTCGGTGTTGGTGGAGTCGGGCGCACAAAGCGCAGGATGTGGATTCTGCGACATTGTGATCGGGGTGCTGCAGGAAAGAGGAAAGGATGATGGAGTAATGAAAGATCCAAGTAAGAGGGAATGAGTAGTTTGAGGGCAAAGACGCATGGTCTTGTTATAAATGAGGAAGGTGCTGGGCGAAAGTGAAGTGAGGCGGGATGGTCGCCAGCTGCTTTCCAGACAGAAGTCATGACAGTCACACCAACAGATGGACCTATTGCGGACAGAACTGACAGCGTGGCTATCCCACTACCTACAAGGCAGTTGAGTGGCCGCGGGTACGCAAATGTCACGAAGTGATCAATCAATATAGCCACGATGTCCGCAAGATCAATTGGAAAAAACACTTCAGATAAGCCAAACGAGTAGCTCTACTAGATTTAGCGACTTAATTCTGCTGATGACAGCCCGATGCTTGTCGAGCTTTTTTGAGGCACTACAGCATGACTTGGACATGTCTACGAAATGCTGCGGCTCTCGACGATAAAATGCGGGTTGCGGAACGGGAGGGTACCAGCAGCCACAGGCAGAGAGTGATAGCAGCAGTGAGCGGCAGATGTGGTGATGCGCGTCGGTTTGGTAATGGTGATGGCGATGGTGATGGTGGTGAAGGCGGTGGACGGGTCTTGGCGCGGGCGAAAAGTGATGGCCGGGGTGCTCCGCGCAGCGCGTCAAGGCGCATTGTTTTCCAGGTCGAGCTCCGGAGCTGTCGCAACTCGCTCACCACCCAACATCCCCTCCATGGACATTTAGACGCGCGCATTCCTGGCGCGCACTCGGGCGGAAATGGCTGCAACTTCTGGCGACTCCGTCCTCTTTCCGTCGCTGGACAAATGCCTGACAGGCGAGCAACAGCTGCTGTGCGTACCACCCGACAAACACCACCGCCAACAAATCCGCTGACCTTTCTACAGCTCCTGGAAGGACGCTTTCGTCGCCCTCCGCGACTCCAAGGCCGGTCGCCATGACGGAGCTCTACGTGACTTCCTCTCCCATGACGCCAATGTCGCCCTCCTCACCAAACCCTTCCAGCCTTTCCAATCCTCAAACGCCCAGTCCAAGTCGGCCTTCGAGACCAAGACAGCCGCCATCCACGTCACACCCTCCGACAGCGGCCAGTACAACATCGACGAGATCAAGGAAGACTCCAAATGGCTATCGGCTGAGGCGACCATTGACGAGCTTTCCGCTCTGCGGATAGTCCTGCTGGAATGGCAGAACCGCCCTGCCACCCAGCTGCTCACTGGCTTTACCGAGGAGGAGACCCTCAGTGTTCAGGATGCTGCCGGTGGGGCAAACCTTGGCTCCTCTACCTTCCTCCCGAAATCCACCATTCTTGCTGCGACGGCGAGCGGCATGGGACAGAACTTCGCCGCCTTCCATTCGCAGGAGAAGAGACAACTGCGCATACTGGAAGCATACCTTTCGGAGCGGATACACATCCTGAAGGTTAGCGATCTATTGGTACGGGTTGCTGCGGCAGCTGGGCAGGGCAATGGCACGCCTACCGTTGCCCAACCTTGGGTTGAGGAACTTGGGAAGAAGGTTTTCTCGTCACAAAAGCCCGGCTTCCTGAAAGATGGTGCCAAGGCCCTGCAGTCGAGATTCCAGAGCATTGCCGCTGGGAGCGGTTGGTATAAGGACGTCCCAGGAGGGAACGACGAGGCAGAAGAGATGTGGGGGCAGGCGCAACTTGCTGAAGCTGTCAACATCCTTCAGCTTCTCTTCACCCATGTAGACAGCGCCTCCGACCTCTTACCGTCGGACGTTGTCGTGGATTGGTTTGAGGTTATGGCCGGCTGTGGGTTTTGCAAGGACATTCAGCTGGTAAGTTCATTCTAGATGGCTGCGTAACCCTGCGGAGAGAAGACTAACATCCTGCAGCCATACCAAAGCCAGCAGCTTCTAGTACCAATGCTCCAGCTATTGATCGCCGTGATTTCCTTGGCATTTATCAATCTTCGCGGACTTCTGGCATTCATTGAAGCCGAAGGTGTCAACATCACACCCACGGATGGAGCAGATGGTGGCGCGTACTTGAAAAACAAATTCTGTGTTGAGAGAGTCACAGCGATCTTTTCGGAAATCTGTCGATTCGGTCCAACACCTGCAAGCCCAGCGGTCTTTGCCTGGGCAGCCTTAGCGCTCACAGTTAAAACAAACAGCGAGACCCTCAGCCACGAGCGGGAATCGCAAATCACTCAAGGGACCCCCGATGTCCCCTCAACGGTAGTGGAAAAACTCCATGATTACATCAAAGGTGTCAGCACCGACGAAGATGAAGAAGAAGAAGAAGAAGAAGAAGAAGAAGAAGATGTCCCTACACTCCTTACTAAAGCATCCGTGGTTGGAGCTCGGATATATGAACTCGTGCCAGAAATTGCCCTCAATGTGACAGATACTTTCAGCGACGGAGATAGGGAAGACAGTCCTGCTGCAAGATCTGGTCATCATCTGGAGGCTCGAATGCGGCTCCAACTTCTCTGGCTCATTCGCGAGGGCTCTTTCACGGTGGAGTACAGTCCGGAGCTCATCATGAGCTTCCTCACTGTACTCAGCGGCAGTCAAACTTACTGGACTCTTGCGGAGCAATCACCAAAGCGAAAACTGGATCCGGCATTGCAGGCGTTCATCGCCGAAGGTGGGATGGGCATCTTGGATCAAGCCAAGTTCCGATACCCTTACGAAACCGTTCCGCTGCTCCAGTTTGCGAAAGCCCTCTGTTTCGGTGTTGAGACAGACGAGGAGGGGGAGCTTGTCACCGCCAAATGGCTGCAGGATAAGGGGCAATTCACTCATGTTATTCCACAAGGCTTTGAGGGATATGTACCTACTCGCGAAGACGAGGTGCCTTCTGTGCAATTGAGAGAGGACATGAACCTTTTCTGGGACAGGAAGCTTTCCAAGCGTCCTATTGCGGACGAAGAAACTGAAGGAAACGAGATCGTCCCTATTGACGAGATGCCTGCCGATGAAGTTCATTTCATCCCCGTGGGCACTGAAGGCATAGCGCTCAATCCAGACACAAAACCGCTTGTGATTGCGTGGAATCACAAACATTCGACTCTACGTTACCTGGCCGCTTATCTATCGACATTCTTGGTGGGCAATGAGAAGGTCGACACCGCAACTCTTCAGCCAATCGGCATCGAAACAGCAAGCGAATACATCGGATTGCTTGCAATGCTTGTCACAGCCGCTGCAAAAGCAGCTGATGCTCGGGAGGCAGATCCGCGGAAAGACGCCCAATGGATTCTTGAGGATGCCAGTGACGGTCTTGGCCGCAACCAGGACATCATCAGTTTGGTGTTTGACATTTTCGAGCAGGAACTTGAAAGATTACGCGAGAGGCCCAACAATGACGGTTCCTTGGAACTCCTAGTCAACTGCCTCTACTTCATCCATGCCCTTGTCCGAGTCTTTCCAAACCGAGTGTGGCCCTTCTTCACAAGAAGCAAGCTCCTGGATCTTGAAGGAACTGGTGGCAGCCTTGTGGAAATTGTCTCAGGTACTGAGATGGTCATGGGGCGCTATGATTTCCTCTTGGCTTGCGCCCATCTTTTCAAGGCCTTGGCGGACGACTCTATCAAGCACGTTGTATCCCGGAAACAGAGCCAGAAGGCTCTTGTAAGGTTTTCCTCACTTCCCACTGCTGGTAGTGGATCACCCGACAAGATAACCAGCAAAGTGCTTTTGAGCTTTACCAAGACCTTCACCGGAGTCTTCGAAAGTTCTCCCAGCTGGCGATTTGGAGCAATTGGCCAGAAGCTTGAGCTCAACCGAGTGACAATGGACATTTTCTCTACTATCTTGCGCACCGTTCACGGTTATGACGACGAAGAACCCAGCCCCGCCAGCAAGCTCAGCTCCGTGCTCGCACCTTCAGCAGACTACCTACTGGAGGCTTTCTGCTCCGATTCTACTAATGACATTTCCATCCACGCTATCCTCAACATCTTCTTCACCGGAACAAAAACTCTTCCCATCTCTACTGCTGTTCGTTTTGAAACCCTGTGGAGGACGCAAACCGGCGCTGCCATTTCCTTCGCGACGGCTATCCTCCAAGCCGGAGTGCTGCTTGAGCGCCCAACTTCATACCTGGAGCACCAGCTTTTCAAGGCGGCACCTCTTCTTGCTCGACTGTCAATTGCACACGAGGACTTCAAGTCCTCTGTTATGGCTCTTCTCGAAGTCCTCGTCAAGAGTGCGGCGCGTGGCGAAAAAGAGCCGCCTTCTCTACTTGGGCATCTGGGGCCTGAGACTGCCAAGGCGTTCCTCAGTGTCATTTCGACCATGAATGGACCCCTGAAGGATACCAAAGTTGAAGTCAGCATTTGGCGATTCCTCTCTGCCGTAGTGAGCGGTAAGCAGCAATGGCTGTCAATATATCTACTCACCGGTAACACGCCGCGTGATTCTCTCAAGAGCAACGAGAACAAGGCGACCGGTAAGCCTCGAGGCAAACCCGTTTTGATTTCTGCATTGGATCAGCTCTGCGAGATCAAATCCTTGGACCCTCGGAGAGCTGTGGCGATGCTTGAGTTCATTTCCTTGGCCCAAAACCATTGGCCTTGGGCGGTCACCAAGATGCATTCCCACAAAGACTTCCTCGTCAGCATCATGGATTTCATTCGGACCTTACAACCCATAGCAGCCAGCGCGTCGTTAGAGACCGTGGAAACTCAGTCCATCAAAATTCAGATGGCATCCGTGGTCTCTGACATTGGCGCCATGTGTCTCCACTACGCCCGGCAACTGGGTGACATGCGCCCTGCACAGCATGTCATTGCCAAGCTGGACTATCTGAAGGAGCACGGCGTGGACCAGCCGGCGTACAATCAATCATTACATACGAACCTCAAGAAGAATGTTGAGAGCAAATTCCCCGGTGTCAAGCTCTCCAACTTCAAGAGAACGATCTTGACACGGTCAGAATTCGGCCTGAACTATTTTTACGACCTGCATTACGCATCTGAAGTCCTCGGATTTGATCAGACTTGGGTTGGATTGAGGAAGGACAATGGTTTTGTGGACGAGTTTCAAAGGGCCAACGCTAATCTATCTCTCGTCGAAGCTCAGATCATGTTGCTCAAGAGTTGGAAGCTGCTAGCCACTGAACTAAGCTCGATTGCTAACAAGGACCACCGTCTTGAAGAGATTTTGTCACACGTTGTCAGGCAGTGTCTCAAGGCAAATCAGACATCGAGCGGTTCCCAAGCACTGTTCGAACGACTGGTGCACGTTCGCGCAGACTTTGCATTTGTTTTGATGCAAAAACTCACAGTGGCAGACTGCCAGAGCGAGCACATGAAGGCTCTGTTCAAGATCTGCTGGGATACTGTTCGGCTGTCGGGGGTCGACTTTGAAATCGCCTTCATGGGTGACAATGCAGACTACTACCGAACCCTCCTCAGGATACTATTCCTGACATTGCAGCCTCACATCAAGGCCGAAAAAGCGAAGGAGGAGCCCGGCATCCAAAAGAACGTCCCACAGATCGCGTCCGAGCTTATGGAGATCCTTGAGAAGGTCGTAGCAATCGGACTTCATTCTCTGGCAAACCAGGTGCACGAGGATCAGGGAAGCTGCTCTCCTGCAGACTTTGTCCTTCTCAGCGCGCTGCTGTCTGCCATTCTGCGCATTCCCGGCATGCACATCCTGGCAAATGACATCACTATGCTATTCTCGAGTGCGAATACCGTCCGCCATGCCAGTGCCCTGTTCACGTGGGCAGATCAGCTTACGATTGACGGCGACCCCATCTACGGCGAACTCAGTATCCTATTCCTCCTCGAGCTCTCCAGCATCCTCCCAATGGCCGAACTGCTCGCCGTCGAAGGCGTTCTCGGCCGCCTCAGCACCGCAAACCTAGTCAACTACTACCGCAAGAATCGCGGCATGGGGCCCTTCGACAACCCGCCGCGCCTCTTCTCCATCTGGACGCGCGGGATCCTGCCGCTATGCCTCAACCTGCTCGACGCCGTCGGCGCCCCCGTCGCGGGCGAGGTGTCGGCCTTCCTCAACCAGTTCCCCGAGCAGCTGGCGCGCGCGTCGGCGGCGCTCAACCCGCGCAGCGCGCCCTCGGCAAAGGATCCCAACGCCGGCGCTGTCTCGCTCGGTGCGGCGTCCGAGGCGCACAGCCTCGCTCTCGTCGACGTCGTGCTCGGCCGCTTCCGCTCCGACACGGCTGCCGCTGCGGGCGTCAACCCTGCGGATATTCTCCCCCTTAACTGGGACAGGGCGGGCGTCAAGGAAGATGTTGAGGGCTGGTTGCAGGGTAGGAGAAGCCTGAGGGAGAGGCTAGTGCCGACGAACGAGCGCGAGTTGGAGCTGGTCAGGCAGAAGCCGGTTAACGCGGCGAGCGGCGCGGATCACAGGCTCGAGGAGAGGGTGGTGGTGGAGTTGATGGGGGCCCTGGAGTGCTTGGGCGATGGGGCTGTTGGGAGTGGTTTGAGCGCGGGAGCGGGAGGGGGTTCATGAGATGGCTAGGGGATTTCTCACTGGGAGTTGTGACGGGTTTTTGGAATGGGTGAAATAAGTTTTCTTTTTTCTGAGATGAGCGTTGCATGATTGGCATCAGTTTGGTAGGAGAGAAGTACAAATGGGATATGCTAGATTTGCTTCCCGGAAAATGGATTGGAATTCTCTTGGTCGAGATTACACAACTGCTGAGACATCAGCCAACGTGAGGGATTCATTGCAGCTATTCCGGGATGAGACAGCTCAGGCAAAGTCTCATCTCCCATAACAACGAGTCACCTTTTCGGGACACTTTCTTTACAATGGAGGGTGATGAGCATTCGAATTGACCCGAGATATGAGACCTCTGAAAAGACAGCGATCATGGAACGGGAGGGATGGACAGGGTTTGGTCGGGTCATTATTGGATTCGGAGGTCTTGAGATGGTACGGTGCTGCGGCTGACCATGCAGATATTTTTAGAGCGCTTGAGGGGAAATCATGGCAATCAGTAGTTTGAGCTGTAAACGACAGTCGATGCATGCTGCTGGGTAATGTTTACACGGTGCAGGTTTCAATATTCTCCTCACACTGAGAAAATATATCGTCACTTAGCACCGCCAAGTGACAACGAACGACAAACGTTTAAATGGAAATACTTAAGACATCTGCAAACCCATAAGCTCGTCTTGCGGAATCCACAAGCTTTCTGCCAAAAAAAAAAATTGGCATGGATAATGTTTTCCCCAAAGACACTACAAACAGCCCACAACCGATTCCTGAATCCGACCATGTGTCCCGACAACTTGCAGAGCAGGACGGCGACATGGGCTAGGCAACCAGCCAAGGCCAGCAACCCGGAGGTATCGATAAAGACGAATCTCCGAGGGCACTCCGGCACAGCCCAGCGGGCAGTACGGAGTGCTCTCCATCGCAACGATCAGCGGTCCAGCTGTATGGTGAGGTGTTACCACAGCATCGCTGTGCTGCGTGATCAGCTCAACGGCCTCACCAACCGTGCCCTCGATCTGGAAAGGGACAATAGGTATTTGCGACACAGGGTGGATAAGTACAAGAGGGATGAGCGGGAGCGGAGGCGGAGGGAGAGTGCAGGACGTACGTTTAAGCTGCTGTTGAGGCGGAAAGATGCGAGAGGCGGTGGAGGAGGGATATGAGCTTTTGGTACGGGACTGGTTAAACTTGTGGTTGCAGGTGTTTTGGCATGAATTCTGGAAAGCTTTGGTGGCTAGAGAAACTCTCGTAGTACATAGGCTCAGAGATCTGATATGGGCTGTGTCAGACAGTTACGGTCAATTAAGCTGGATCCTAGTCCATCGCCAGACGCACATGAAGCAGAACCGTAATTGCCCATTCCAAACTGCCCCAATCAAACACATTTATTATCCACAAAAACGACATGTTACTGCCTTCATGCAATTAGCCAGATTCGGGTATCATCTCCATATCCCCCGTCTATAAGAAATCTCGCGGATACCATCCACCAACCCATGAAATGAATTCGTAATCGTGAACATGAACAATGCATACAGTTTCGTTCTCCTCCCCCCCCTCCCCCCCCCCCCCCCCCAAACAAAAACCATCACCGGCCCGACTCTCCACCGCACAAAAAAAATCCATCAAAGCGGCACAACCCCCACCAACCCCGCAATCGCCGCCACGAGCGCCACCGCACTCACACCGACCCTACTCCCCTCTCCCTCTTCTCCCCCCTCCGCACCCGCACTCGCCGACGGCGTGCTCGCTGCCCGCAGCGTCGTCCCTGATATGGCGAGGGAGGCGGACGGGTTGAAGAATGTGGCGGCCGAGACGGTGCTGCCGGAGACGACGGTCGGCGACGGCGTTTCGGTGGTCAGAGGGTTGACGTTGGTACGAATGGTGGGCGTGGGCCAGGTTTGCGTCGTTGCGGGGGCGAAGTCAGCGGCGGTTGTGGAGGCGACGGCGGGGCTGTGGTGGGTTGGGTTAGCTTGGGAGTCTTCTTTTGTTCGGGGATGTGGTGAGGGTTTGTGGTTGGGATGTGGGAAGAGACGTTGATTGGGATTGAAGAGACGTCATATACAGCAAGGAGGGTGGTTGAATTTAGGTTTTTTTAGATAATTGAGTGTAGAGGTGATGTTGGGAAGGGGTTGCAAATGCTTGTGTGAGTGGTGCGACACGCCATGAGCGTGGTAGGAGATGTTGTTGGCTTTTTAGAGCAATCCCAAGGAATGACAAGGGCAAACAAGACAAGAAGGAAAACCTACTTAGGAAAAGCCGAGGCGACGGCTGCGAGTAGAGCGTACGCAATCATGTATGTCCGCCACGGGCGGGTGATCGACGCAACCATGTCCTTCTTTGCCGGGATGGGAGCGAAGTTTGGTGATGATGATTCTGACGATGGCGGAGGCATCCAGCAGAGATAAGGCACTTTGGTTGATCGTTTCTTTTGCCTTTTCGAGCGAAGTATGGGAGCGACAGATGACTCGTGTTTGTGTGCGCGCGCACGGAAGATTAGAGATGAATTAATAATGGGGAAGCACGAGAGAAAAGCGAGGCAAGCAACTGGCCAGACCGGTCCCCGAGCAAGACAGGCGAAGGGCCAAAGCCGGAAGTATATGACGAAGGAGTATTAGGCAGGCCTTGCGACGACTTATTACGAGAAATCCTTCCTTGGCTCGAACGGCAGAGGCGCGAAAGGGGAATCAATAATATTGGTTGACCAAGGCAGACAACAGGCAGCGCAAGGCAACCAGGATGGATTCGATCAGGAGACGGCGAACGGCAGGGAGGGGAGCTGGTTAAACTTAAAAATAAGGGTAGATGGTCGCAGCGGAGCTGAGCCAGGGAAGCAAACCAAGCGGGCGGGCCAGCAAGGGTTTCCTTCTAACAAGCAAGGCCGTGTTGGATTGGCAGCGTCGTCAGTGCTCGTCGACGACGTACGTCGCATTGCTCCGCCACGAGAGGAGCCAAAGTAGGATAAAGGAAAAGTCCCCCACTTCGCGCAGCGCAGCGTTCTCGGCATGCGCAGCATTCGCAGAAGCGACTGGCTGGACATGTTCTTTTGCTCAGCACTTGACTTGTTCAGGCCACCCCCTGGGCTGCGGCCACCCGACGAGTGGGTAGGATATGATGCAAGCCCAGGCAGGTGATGAAGCACTTGGGGTTCTTCGGGCGAGGCAGAAGTTCGGTGCGGTCCGGGGAGATGGCCGGGCAATGGCGATCTGCGGCAGATGATTACGGTTTGCGCGTTGCAAGAGGTCGAATTGGTTGGGACCCCTGCTGAAACGTCGCAGCATTGGCAGAGGAGTTGGTTGTCGTGGGCACTTATAACAAGCATATCTCCAGCAGCCTGCGTCTTTGATTCGACCTCCGACGGGCGCGCGTCATCGGCATTCTGCCTTGTCATGTTTTGTCAGCATCGGCCAAGGGCCGCGGAGAGACGATGAGACTCGTCGCGACCAACTGTGATGTTTACGCCTGAGGCAGACACCCGTATTCCGGACAAAATCCCCGTCACTGCCACGCAGTCATCCCGAACACGTGCCGCTGCTGGTGAAAAAGCACGTTGCGAGCCTGAGGCATGCTGCGAGAATAGAGTCCACAAGGCTGAGCGACCCCACGAAAATGGAGATCTGACGATCCAAAGCTTGCGACCTGTTGGTGGACATGCGGCGAGGTGCGGGGCGAGTCGACGAAGGCCAGCTGATCCAAAAATAGCATCGAGCGAGCGACCCCACGAACCACCGAGCTGCCACATGCGGATCGCTCCCGAAATAGAGAAGGCCTTCAGCCCGAGTGACTTAGCGACGGGTGAGAAGGAGCCGCTGTGCATGGCGTCGCCTCTCTTCGCTTCTTTCCAGAGTGAGCGGAAGCGGAAGCCATCCATTGATGGCCATGGCAGGACCGATGGCTCGTGCGGAAGCGAGCCATTCTTTGCAGCGGGAGAGCGTGTGTTCTGGCTGCTTCCAGTTGCCTTAAACGGCCATCTCGGAGGCTCCGCTGGGGGACTGACTGTACATGCTGTGCGGTGAAGAGCGCGGCCAGGTGCATGATGCGTCGGTTCTGTTCATGTCGTGCCACTGTCACGTTGTCAGCCGCCGCGGAAAACGCGACGCGCACTCGGATGTACCGCTACGGACGTACCGTATGTGTCTGTAGCATGCCGTCTGCACTGCGACCGTGCCTTTCTTAGTATGAGCTCTGCTCCGAAAGAGTGTAAACATGACGGTGTGAACTGACAGAGAAACAGTGTTGCGGCTCGCAAAAGCATGACGCAGAATGACGTGCCGAAGGAAGGTACAGCATCGAAGCTTTTTCATTGGTAGCACAAATGTACATGCGATCGCCTGCTCGCCCAATCATTGCAGTTTTTCAAGCCCATAGTCCGCCAGCGAATAACGAGCGAAAGTGGAAACAGACCCAAAAGTCAACACCATGCTCCAAGTATATGCGAGAAGGTCCAACGGAACTGTACGAGTCTGTACGAAAGCATCAACATAGGCGTGAGCCTCCATCTCTTATCCAAAACACCAAAACAAGTCAACCCGTGGCCAATCTACAACTCCTCCGAAAACACAAACCCCAGCTCCTCCTCCCACGTCGACCCCTGCGGATGCTGGTGCTTCAAGCCATCCTTGACTCCGGACCCAACCACCGGCAGCCGCTCCGACGGTGTCGGCTTGTCACCGTAGCATGAGTACATGCGGTCCTCAGGGCCCGTCCAGCCGACGCACTTCCAGCAGTTGAACAGGCTATTGGGGTCCCACTTGTTCTTGATCTCGAGCAAACGAGGGTAGTTCTCGCCGAAGAAAGTGTCTTCCCACTGCTCCTCGCCGTAATCGGCTTCGTTCAGGTAGCAGCCGCCACCGGGTGTGAGCTCCTTGACGAAGGCAATGGCATTGCGGCTGGCCTTCCACAGCTTGTCAACCTTGTCCTTGGGCGTGCCCTCGAAGTAGCCTCCCACATAGTCCAGCGTCCACAGTGCCTCGCGCCATGCGGGGTGAGCAGATGTCTCATGCGCTTCGTCTGGCGTGTTCGCCGGGGTGGTCGCGTAGACTTGCATCATGAAGCCGGGAACGGCCGAGCCAGCGGCAAGACCGCGTAGCATGGCGTCTGCCAAAGCAGTCTGGTTGTCGATTCCTTGGAACAGCGAGCGGGGAATGAGACGACCTGACTCAACGACCGCCATGCCGCCGGGGGCATTGCGGTTGATGATGCCGCGGTAGTCCGAGTCGGTAGCCCACAGCTTGTACGTCTGGAAGTTCTCGTAGGCATGCTTGGTGATGCTGAGTCCCGGAAGGGAGGTCAGGAAGTTGGCCCACTCAGAAGTGAGATCGATCATGGTGGACAGGGGCTGGTTGGATGGCATAACAAGGTGCGTCTCGATCGTGTTGTGGGTGAAAAAGTTGTAGCCAGACATGTTTGCGGCCGACCATTTCGGCTGGTGCTCAACGAAGGCATTCAGGATGGCACGGTAGACCCAGCTTTGCGTCATATCCTTCGGAGCATTCGTCACGTTGGCCAGGAAGCTGTACGTGTTGAAGGTAACGGACGGGTGGACCTTGAACTTGTAGTTGATCATGACAGCGTACGTGCCACCACCGCCACCACGCATGGCCCAGAAGAGATCCGGATCCTGGCAGGCATTGACGGTGCGCAACACACCGTCCGCAGTAACCACGTCAAACTCAACGGCTTGATCGACCATCAGGCCGTGGGTGGGGCCAAGAGGACCGTGACCAGCACCCTGGCCAAAGCCACCAGCAGGCCCGACGCTCTCAATTGCACCCAGTGTAATGTCCATGCCCTTAGCTTTGAAGTAGTCTCGTGCTTCGCCGGCACTCACACCAGCGCCAATGACGCCAATATTCTCGTAGGCCTTGGAGCAGCCCTCAGGAGTGAACTTCTCGTGGAATTCATAGTTCTGGATGTTCCGTGTCCACAGGGCGAGGGAGTTGGCAGTGACACTTCGTCCAAGGTAATCATGGCCGGAGTTCTTGATTGATAGACGAATTCTGGTCTTGTTAACGAACTTGATTGTCTGTATAACCTCATCGGCACCAGTGGCGTTGACATAGTAGGCCGATAAGGAGCCCAGGGAGCACTGTCCCTTGTCGGCAGTCTTCAGCAGGCACTTTTCCGGTCCACACTCTTGCCATTGGAGGTTCTGAGTTGCGCCATATACTGAGGCTCTTGCAATGTCGTTCCTGTTGTTGTTCTCGACCATGGCGCACAGCGAGGGGCTGTAGTTGCCAGAGCTGTCATAACATGGACTTGCCCACGGCTCAGTAATTTGTAGACGTCCGTCGAGAGAGGAATTGAAAGATGCCCATTGTGATGTCGATGGCCAACAAAGTTCTCCGGGAAGGCAGTCGAAAGGGGCGGCAGATACCGTGGCTGCCACCAGAAGGAGGCAGCTTATCGGGAGTTTTGATAAAGGATTCATGGTGTTTTGCATGGTGAGGGGATGTGGCAGAAGGAAATGCGGACCCGAGGTTGGTATATAAAATGCGTGGGAGGTCAAGGGGGCCAAAAGGCCACCAAAGGAATCGGAACTGAAAGGGCAATAGCACGATAGACGGGCTTCGGACGAGCCGCAGCACTCAGCACATGGCACATGCGCATCGTGAGTCGTGAGGGCGCCCCTCCACAAAGCAACGGTAGCACACGATTGGACGAGAGCCTGAGGCGTCGCCGCGCGCGGCGCAAGCAGTAAGTGCAGCTAATTTTTCACAGAGCAGTCAGCCCGATTGGGGCCAATTTTGGACGCACCTGACGTGAGACCAGCCAACGGCAGAACCGGGAGAATGAGATCATGGTGAGTTCCCGCGTGCGGCGCCATGTGCCGGCGGGCTGACAGTGCTGCGGCGCAGGCCTGGGGCTGCAGCGTGCAGCGGTACGGACGGGTTCCCGGCGCAGTCAGACGGCGGAATGGTGGTGTGCGGAGGAGTCGAGGGACAGGCGGGCTGCAGGTCCCGCTCGCAAAAAGCAACGCGCAGTGTGACGGGCTGGCTTTGGGGCCGCGCGCGGGCCCATTGGGGCATGGCGCAAACGCGGCTGCAGAACATTGTTCGGGCAGCGCGACGCCAGTGGTCCGTCCGCAGCGAGGAAACGGAAAGAGGTGCCATGTCGCGACTCCGCTCCCAAGCCCACGCCCAAGCCCGCCGCCGAGCTGAACACGTCCAAGTCCGCCGGCTTTGCTCCGAGTGGGCAGTCGCGCCGGCGCCCTCCGACCTGGCTGTCCCCAGGCTCCAACCTCCACAGCCACCAACTGCCGCCCTGACGTCCTTTATCACCCCTCGCTGCCTGTCTGCTCGCCGCCTGCCCCGCACCCGTCCACCCCGACGACGACCGCCGATGATGGCGGCCTCTCGATGACGATAGACCCCACGGCTGATCAAGTCGATAACGCCTGCCGCGGCGAGTCCTGAACAGTCCGGCCGCGCCTTCCCTGCCGCGCCGTTGGGGGCGGCGGGGTCGACGCCATTGCCCGGACATTTCTGCACGCCCCCGCCGAACGCTGGACGCAGGGCGAAGACACGGACGCTGTGTGCGCTTCACAGCCACGCAGATAGACTGACAACGTCATTGGAGTAGGGTACCGCCCCACCATCTGGACCCTCAGATCGTCACAACATCGCGGCGCCGTCCTGAGGCCACACCTCTAACTGCACCCCTGTGCTCCCGACCTCTCCGCCCTGAATGTTCGCGCAATACAGCCAGTCCTCTGCATCACCTCTCCTGGCTCTCAGCCTCACTATCATGCTCAATGGCTTGCTGAAAATTGAGTCATGACGAAGTCGGAGCGAATCGCTCGATTGATTCCTAGGATACGTACCTCCCTTCCTTAAACGGAAGTTGTTCCGGACCTCAGCCCTCCGCGACACCGCTGAATCAAAGCTCTGCGGATATCTGAACGCGAGTCACTCAGGGCACAGCAATGATTCACTTCGCTCAAGAAATCCCCTTCCGTCGGCCAACTTCCTCCTGCATTGACATGTCTTCCGCGCGCAGGAAGCTGGCCTTCGGCCTTCTTTGATCTCCTTGTTTCAATTTGGTATCCCGTGACTGAACTTACAAGGATGATTTGACCTTTGTAGCTTGCCTCACGAATGTTACGGCACTCGCAGGTCTTCGGCTATTACCGCACCAGCACAATATCGGCTTTAAATGCTTTGGATACAATTTTTATGTCAGACTATTTCCTTACTGCCTCAGATATCACTCATTTCTAGAATCTTCTCACGGAAACATGGAAGGCATCAATCATGCCCAATATCCTCGGATCAACACTTCCTCGGATATCTACACTCCCTCGGTTATTTAGTTATCACTTATGTATATAAGCAAGCCTACCAACCTCCCTCTCAGGAGACAGGCAGAATCTACTCTCTTTTCTGACCTCACAACTCTTCACTCTAAAATCCAACACTTTATCACCGTAATTTGCCTACTGTCGTCGTCCGGCTTGGTCTCCATATCGAACCGTTTCGTTGGCTTCGTTGCTTTGTTTCACAGCTTGGACCCCGTACCTAGTGTCCTCCACTGACTCCACGCGGGGATGGTGACGTTAGTACCAGTGTCTGGGCTCTGGGCTGCTGTGGCTTGATTTCATGTCCGGGGAACCGGTGGGACTCACCGCATGAGGTGCTGTTGAAGATTTGCAAACGTCTCTGGGAAGATCGGATGCATTTCCGCTTTAACCCGCATGAGGAACCCCCAGGTCTTCGTCCTGATCTGCGGCTCATACAGGGCACACTGAGCAGTTTCAAGAGAAGGCTTAGCAAAAACACAGACTGGAATTAGACCTCTGGGATTCCACTGATGTCTCAAATGCAGGCCTACACGCGTCATCCTCTTCAATAATGCAGGAAGTATGCATCCTGCAAGTGATTACCATCCTTCCGCCTTCAAAGCATTGCGGTGCAGCGGATGCCTCGCCGTTCCCAAAAGTCGGCGGCCGTGACTGGCTAGGATGAACATCACGGAATCCTTCCGGGACTCTCCATTCCCATGTTCGGCCGTCCACAAGCGAAGGTCCAACACGCGGCAGGAGCGTGATCCTTGTAGTCACCTAAAGGACGGCCCAGGCGCAACTGGGCATGATGTTCCGGTGATCTTCAATTTCGGCCCCCAAAGTCACGCACCAGGCGTGATGCGCATATGTAAGTACGATCACGAACCGTTGCGCCTAATGTTCCTCTGTGCCACCCGTCAGCCTTGTTCTCACACATAGGAAAATACCCCCACGCGCCGTCGGCAGCTAGATTCCGTGGTGGCGCGTTTTTCTCCCTTCCTTTTCGGCTTAAGCCTCGCGCTGATTTCCTTGTGTCACCTCACGCGATGTCTAGTCCTACTTGGGGGCTCTTTGGGGGGGCTGAGCTTATTCGGGCGGAGGGGATATGTGTTACAGGGCGTAGGAGACAGTTTCTATTGGTTGGACATTCGAGATTCTGCGCCGTGGCTCGGTGACCGAGTTGACGGGCGCAAGGATAGGCGAGTAAAGTGTAGAGAGGCGGTTGGGTGGAGTCCTTTTTTGAAAATGGTGGTCAGCTATTCGCCTTCCAGACTACACACTCTGCTTCCGCGGGATCCCGGGAAGTATGAGGTGAATGCTGAAACGGAGGTGTGGACGGCTGAATGTAGGTGATGTCAGTGTCGGTGGCTGACCTGTACGCTGCTTAGGAGCGGGCAGGGGGCCTTCAAGTTTCCGATTACATCCTTCGCATCTTCTCCCGCTTTCATAGATTTTCTGGTTTCCCTAAGGGCCAAATCGCCATATCAGAATTGTTGAAACCCTACATGACTTCACAACAGTTCCTGCTCAGTTGTTTTTGAATGCCATGGTCGCGTCGATTATCGTGAGTAGTGCGCTTGTTGCAATCCGACCTGCAGGATTCCGGTGATGCTGGGAGGCGGTGTTCAACCACACATTCTTCAAGAAGCGGCTTCACGGTATTGAAATCAGTAACTGGTTTCCACAACTCATAATTACCTGCAAATAAGAGAAACAGAACAAGGTGAGAATGGGGTTAGGAGTGCTTTCCCCGGGCTCGCGTATGATTTCCGCCCGTTTGATGGTCTGTTGTGTCGGATATTCGAGACTTCCTGACATCTCAAAATCGTTCAGAGAAACAAACGCCGTCCCTAACCTTCATCAAATATTAGGCTATGTCTCGTTAAATAAAGGTTACTAAGTCAAAGTGGATGACTTGTTGAGGGAGACAACAGTTGCTTGGCATGGAGCAAACCTTTTCCAGAAACTCAGCAGAGGTCTTTTCAGGTATCTGACGTAGTCTATTGATGCGTCCAGAGAAGGAGTGAGTAAACTGACAGTCTAAACTGACACGGACGAATTGTGGGTGGATCACGTGCCTAATAACCAGTGTGCGAAGTGAACTCAGTCAAGTGTCACTCTCACGTCGGAACAACTACAATCACCACCAGGAGAGACGATTGCAGGAAGATTTGCGTCACCGAGGGAACGGTGCCTGGGTATTTAAGGCTCGCCTCCAAGGTACGAACTTCTCCTCCGCCGCCTCCACATCGTCATACCGTCACACCAACCCCAACCGCCATGGAACGACGCATCTTCAGCTACAATGATGGCGCACCCGTCCCTCCCCAGCGCTCCGTCACCGAGGCCCGCATGGAGGGGGTGCCCGAAAACTGGCAGCCCCATGGCAGCCCATCTGTGCAAGCTCCACTGTCCGACGTGATCGGCCGCATCGCGCACCTCGAGGCCATGGTGCGCAACGCCAATTACCACCAGGCCGGCCCGCCGCCGCCAGATGACTTCAACAAAGACGCGGAGGAGATCCAAGAGCTGAAAAAGACGAAGAAGAATCTCGAGCAAACCGTCTCGCTCTTCACGGGCAAGACCAGCGCCCAAAAAGCCGAAATCGACAGCCTCACCACCCACGTCGAGACGCTGCAGCGAGAGCACACCGACCTCGAGACCAAGCACGCCCAGCTCCAGCAGCGCCACGAGAAGCTCAAGACGGCCCACGACGCGCTGAAGAAGGAGGCCAACACCCTCCGCGCCGACCGCGATGCCGCGCAGGAATACCTCGAGCAAGAGCGCCAGGCAAACGAAGAGCACCGCAGGCTCGAGGCCGAAGCCCACAACAGCACGCTGAACATCCTCGGGCGCGCCAACCGCAAGTACGAGAAGCTGCGCAACGTGCACCTGCAGGTCCTGGACGAGCTGGACGGCCTGCGCAACGAGAAGAACAGCTCGGGCCGCCGCGTCTGCTGCTTCCGCTGCCACCAGCTGGGTATCGAGTGCGGCGGCCAGCGACCGGGGTGCACGCAGTGCGAGGAGGGGGCCGGGGCGGTGGCGTGCACGTATGTGGTGTGCCGCTATTTCCGGCACACCAAGACGTGCGGGATGCGGAGGTGCAGTATGATTCATGATGAGGTCGGATTCAGGATCAGGGATGGTGTGCTGTCTGGCGGGCTTGTGGAGAGGGAGGAGGATACGCGGGTGTGAGGGGCGTGTGGAAATACGGTGGGAGTACGTGCGGTGGCTTTCGGTGGTCTGGCTGGAATGACCTGTAGCACATGGAACGACAGACGTCTCCATGGTGTACCTTTTGCTTTCTACTTTCATTGTCTTTGTGTTTGAGGGCCATTGCCCTCCTGAATCAGACCGCATCTCCAACTCGACCATTATCAAGCCTCAAAAAACTCTCCTTCCTCTCTGAATGTAGTCTGCTTACAGGAAAAATTTACATATAGAATAGCTCATTGGGCTAGAGGAGAGTATAGAGTCGAGGAAAAATCACCACGGTCTGACAGATTCACGTTGCTTGCAAGATCGGCCTAGAATCTTGACTACAACAATATGAAGTTCAAGCAAGCATACCTGAGGGCAGCTCCAGACCTGAGGATATGGGAGACATTGCGATTTGCATCCAGAAGAAACAGCCCCATATTCAGTCTCTTACGCCGTCTAGCGTAGTGAGTATGTGCTCCTGACACATTCACATAGTGGCAATAGGCTGTCAAGTAGTCCAAACCGATATATCGGCAGGAGAAATGGATGAACCACGTGGAGGCGTGACTAAAAGATCCCGGCGCTAAAAAGAACCAGGCAGAATGGCATTCAAGAGTTCCTACTTCAAATCAAACTCTCCTTCTCGTCCGCCAACTCCACATCCGCACGCAAGTCTACCACCATGAACCAAGACACTGTCAACAGCGGCGGCACACCGGATCATCCCCAGCATCCCGATCCTCAAGCTACCATGCCGACTGAGCATCACCCTCCTCAGCGGGCGGACTTTGACTCCCCGACCTATGGAGGCGTGCCTGATCAGGTCACCCCCTGGGAGATGATCTCGGCCATGGCCAACACGACTATGAGCCTGAGCCGCATGATCACGAGCCGCGACAACAACAATCAACCTGCCAACCCGCCACAGCACGGCCCCGACACCACTGAGCTGCAGCATATCATCCAAGCCCGCGACGAACACATAAGCGAGCTCGAAGATACCGGGAATTTCATGAGAGACGAGATTCGCAAGCTGATAGATTCCAAAGCAGAGCTACAAAAGCGTGCTGAGGGACTTGCTGGTTTTCAACAAGCTATTGCCCAATTGGAAGAAAAGTTAGAGACCGCAATCACCGAGCTTGACGGTATCCGCAACTCCGTGAGAGACAAGATGGACATGCTGAAAAAGTTCGGTGAGGAGCTTGCTGCCCTTGAACAAAACAATTGCTCTGTTGAAGGAAAAGTCAAAAGCTCAAGACACCGAGCCCGAAAAGGCCGAGAGAAGCAACTAAATGAACTCTAACGGGCTTCATAACGCACACGAAAGACACGGGGAATTGAAAGAAGACAACGGTGCACTTGAGGAGGATAGAGATCTGCTCTTTACTGTTGAGACATCTGGGTCAGCAACAGACATGAGAGGGACGGGCTGTCGGAGGTCTTGCACCAGGGTCTATTCCGAGGTCGGCGAAATGGTTAATATGACTGCGGCGAAGATAAGGGGATCAGTGGGGTGCGTGTAGATACTTTTGAAACGACCTTAACGGGGGACGTTATCAATGGAACATTGCATAACTTATATGTCGCAGCTCTATTCTAATAGTTCATAGGGACACGACGCTCCCAACGGACCATGGCAGGTTGCATGGGACGGGAGAACATGGACTGTAACCCGACGTCAGCCACGAATGCGATGATGCGAAGGGGGCGATGTGGGGAAGGGGATGGTCTACTCACAGCGTAATCCGTAGCCGGGACTCCATCCCGATCTTCGGGATTGCAGAACTTGAAATTCCTCACGAGTGTCGCGACAATGACACCGAGGTTCAAATATGCGAATTTTTCTCCGATACAGCGATGGCGGCCAGCCCCGAATGGCAGGTAAGGACTCTTGGTACCCTTGGAAACGGCGCCGTAACCGTAATCGATCATGTCCTCATTTTCCTCGTCATCTTGTCTGTCATCCCAGCGATGGGGATTCCATCTCGTGGCATCTTGGAAGTACTGTTCACTCATAGCTGTCATAACCGGAGATGCAAGAAGAACGTGATCATCCGGAACAATAAACTGGGTTCCGGGGACTTGGAGAGGATTCTTGACCTTGCGCATAATGGAGTGAATGGACGAATGGACACGGAGTGTCTCTTTGATGACGTGCTGGTGAAGCGGAAGCTTATCCAGGTCCTTGTGTTGAAGCGGTGGGAGACCCCTGCCGAGAGCCCGAATTTGTTCCTCGAAGAGCTCTTCAACAATTTTCGAGTCAGAGGCGAGGCGGAGCATGATCCATGAGCTGGCGGAAGAGGACGAGTGTTGACCGGCCATCAAGAGGGTAATCATCATGTGGGCGATCTCCTTGTCGGGTACTGGGGTACCGTTCTTGTAGGTAGATCGCATCAGGTTGGTGATCATGTCGTACGTCTCCTTCTGGTTGTCGCGGCGCTCCTTGATGATTTCGGTGTAGACTTCGCGCATCTTCTCACGTGCAGCATCCCGTTTCCTGTTGCTTGGAATTGGCAGCCAGGGCATCATTGCGTTGAGAGGTGAGAACCCCAGGTCGAGGTCATGGTAAAGTTCCGCGAATTCAGCCGTCAGCTTCTTGCGCACTTCTTCACCCTGCAAGGCACGGCTGGCAGTGAAGATGGTGATCTCGGCCATGGCGGCGGGGATATCAATGGCGCCCTTGGCGCCCTTGAAACGGCCAGAGGTCTTGATGTAGTGAAGAACCTCTTCTTCGATGAGCGGCACGTATGACTCGAGAGCCTCCTGTGTAAGACCGAACTTCACGAACTGCAATTGAAGAGGCCATCAGCACGAATCGACTTCGTAGACACAACGAATGGAACAATGACCTACCTTCTTTTGCTCCATGAGCTTTGAGTTTGGGCAATCGTAGACAACATCAGAACCAAAGACCGGGGTGGTGATTGGGCCATAGACCTCCTCTGCGTTGACATCCTTAAGTTTGCCATTGAGAATGAACTCATTGCCGTCGATGCCGAGGTAGACGGTGGTCTTTTGGCCAAGCAGGATGAAGGTGAAAATTTGGCCGTACTGGCGAGTTGTCAGCTATTGTCCTACTTTGAACATTTGGTGAGGCTCTCGCACCTTCTCCTTGCAGCCAAGGAAGAATCTCAACGGGTCCATGCCGTAGGTGACAGTGCTGCCAATAAATGGGAGCCAATGAAAGACCACGGGCGGTTCATTTCTCTTGTAGAACAGCAGTTGATTGATGACATTGAGCGTGACGGCGACGATAAGCCCGGCCAGCGCCCAGCCTACGAACTGGAGAAGCGCCATCGTACTCATGGCGTTGACGTGGGGTTGCAAGTGATGTTGGAACAGGGAGGCAAGTCAATTTATGAAGGGATGGGGGGAAAGGCTGGCCAAGTCATTTCGGGTATCGTACGAGTGAGAGGGATTCGGGAGTGGGTAGTGCCGGTGGCCGTGTTCTTTCCTTGATGCGATGTGCGGCTGCTCGTGCGGGAGGATTCGCTGAGCCGCAGGGCATCGTGACCAATGAGAAGGGGCTGCCCTACCCAAGCAACAATATTCCTCAAGAGAAATATGCGACCTCCAGATTGGATTCTCCACATCTTCCAGAGTGGAATTGCGAGGTTGCAGTGTGCGCTGGGTCGAGTTCTGATAACAATACGCTCTGTTGCCATTGAAACCAAGGAAGATGAAAGCTGCCCCTCCAATGGAAGCTCCGTCGTGGCTGACAAGGTGCGAAATACCGCATCGGGAATGGCCGTGTTGTCTGTCTCGTACCTGCCGAGTGGTGATTGGCTCAGATTACGAGATCCACCAGGCAGACGCACTGTTCCTCTGGATGCCACGCAACGTCGATGGCTGTGGCAGTTCACGCAATCGGCTCATTTGTGGCTCGGTTGAGGACACTGCAGATGGATTGTCGCGCAAGGGAAGGAAGAAACAGGCTGCAAGAGTCAAGGTTGTGAGGGGAGAAGCAGCGAGCGCCGGCGGGTCCACGGAACCGCGCGATCCGAGGCCGATCTCCCTCCCTTCCTGCCCACCTTCAATCCTCTGCTCAGCACAACCTCCAAACCGCGCACAGCTGCGTGTCCGTGGCTACACTCCCCGACCAGTTTCGAGTTGCGCCGAACCCCACTGAGCAAGGCTTAGCTTCAACGCTCTCTACGTTGCGAGCGTGCTACGATGCTAATGGACAAACTGTGTCTCCCAGGTTGATCGACATTTTGATCCACGACTTGTCGAACAAATGGACGAGATGTACAAGGACGTCAGCTGGCTGGAGCATCCGCGTGTCTTGGAGTGGCAGCGGCGGTGGAACGGGGCCGGGCCGTACGAGCTGGCGGCGCCGATGCTGGTGGTGCAGGGGGAGGCGGACCCGTTGACGTATGCGAATAATACGGAGTGGGATTTTGACAGGACGTGCGAGGCGTTCCCGAGGAGTAGGGCCACGTATCAGAGTTATGCGGGGTTGAATCATGATGTGTCGTTTCAGGCGGGCCAACCGAATTACTTCCAGTGGATTAGGGAGAGATTTGAGGGCGTTGAGGTGGAAGAGGGGTGTAAGAAGGAGACGGCGAGGCCGGTGACGGACAGGTACGGCTCGAACCAGATCTTCTGGTCGGGTAACTCTTGAGCTGTACGAATAGTCAGTCGGCGCTGCTGTAAACTGTGCTGAGGGCTGCAAGAAATGGTCTGTTATAGATGTCAAGCGTCAGTCAATCTGATATGGATATCTATGCAGAAGGAAGAAAAACATCCTCAGTGGTACTTCAATACCCCCGGATGCGCCGCGTTCCAAACACACTTCACCCCGAATACTTTCCCCCATCCTTTTCATCCAAACCGTTAATTCCACTCCTCCAATATTCCTACAACATCATCTCGCCTCTCCAGGCAACCCCATCGGCACGCCTTGGTGGCTTCTTCGCATTGCGCTACCAGCCGCGGCACTGTCATCTCTCTCGTCCGTGTACTCAATGACCATCGTCTTCTTGACAATAATCGCCGTCTCGCTTCCTCCATCACTCCACGCTTCCGTTCTTCTCCCGTCCTCCTCCCCCAAACTCCGTTTACTCCGCCCAGCCTCCTCATCCCCATCCTCGCTCTCATCCTCCACCTCCAACGCATAATCCTGCGTCCGCTTCCCCCGGGTCCTGATGGCCCCGATCGTCCGCAGCTGCGTCGACTCCTCATCTCTGCCGAGACAGTGTGACGAGGTTGCCGACTCACCAATCAGGCGCGGCGCGACGTGGCGCAAGAACTTCTTTGCGACGGGCAGACACCCACAAACGGTAACGAGATTCGCTTCGGCAACGATCCAGACGCTGGCGATGCTGTAGTTCCACGGGCGATCGCGGTCCGGGTATGCGAGCAGCGGGAAGAGGACGATGAGGCGGATGATGCTGGTGATGCATGTCCTGTTCACTGTGAGTACGGATCTTACAGGGAAGGAGGGGGTGGGGAACGCACAACATGCCCACCGCGAACATGCAGAACAGGCCGACCTTCTGCATCGTTGGCATCTGGAGCGACATCAGGACAGGCATCGGCACGACCAGCGTGGCCACCTCGCCGGCGATGTTGACGAGCGCCGTGGCCATGAAGATCCCCGTCCGGTTGATACAATGGCCGTGGGTGATATTGTAGTCCCAGGACTTGGCAACCGGGGTGCAGGGGAAGACCATGAGGGCGATGATGCCGATTGTGTAGATAGTGAAGAGGGCCATGAGGAGGTAGGTCGAGAGACGGAACCAGCGGATCGGGGCGAGGCGGAGGTAGAAGAGGAGGATGGAGAATTTGGCAAAGAATTGACAGAGGGCGAAGAGCGCCGGACCGACGATCACCAGCTGTGGGGGGTCATGTTAGAATTAGTTGCTCGTGAAAATTTCTAGGTTTCCGAGAGAGCGTACGACGTTGTAGAGACTGAACCGGTGAACATCCATCTCCCAAGCGTGGAGGCCCTGGACTTTCCGAGCCCACATAACTGGAGTATGCTTTAGCTGAGAATTGCTGGAGTCTTTATGGAGGACTCTTACACACGAATATTATTTGGCATGCCCAACCGCATAGCTAAATTATGTCAACTCGCGGGGGGGTTTTTTTTGCGGGAGGGAAAACGGGTCTTGACTCACCCACCCAAGGATAAGCAGGACTGAGTTGGACGTCAGCAGTGGACAAGCCGAAAAAGGTGCATCTAACGTACCATCCTCCCAGTTCAACGGCGGGGTAATTCTTGTTTTCACATACACGCGCATGGCGAGGAAGCCCAAGGCGAATATGATGCCAAACGCATGGACCCAGTAGCCATCAACGTCTCCTTTGCGCTCCGGATGATCGAAATCAACCACATATCCGCTTGGCGCCGCAAGCGGAGCTACTATGGTTTCTGTAGCAGTGGGAACGAGCGACCCTGACACAGTTGCGACCAAGGTCGAGGTGTAGGTGGCTGCCATCTCGCAGCGAGATTGTTAGAGGACACGCCGGCGATAGCGAAAACGCTCGCCGGAGACGTCAAGAGAGGGAAAAGTGTGACAGCAGGAGGGAAGAATTCTTAGGCCCATTCTGTTCCCCGTTGCCTTAAGGGAAGTACATTCGAGACATTGAAGCTCGGGTCAGGCCAACAGCAAGGTTTGCCGTGAAGGGCGGGAAGCAGGGAGAGCGGCAGACCCTGTGCTTTTGAGAGATCTGGCGGGGAATTTCAAGATCAGTATCGCCGTCTTTTTCTCCTTCGGTCAGCTAAAAGTCAGGTAGGACACTGGGCGTGCTCTGTGCTTCAGTTGCAATTGCGTGTATACGATGATGGGGCTGCGTGTCGGCAGTGCAGTGATAAGCCGACCTCGCAAGCCGCGCGAGATGAGATAAACTTTGCACGGCTGAACCATAAATAACTCACACTGAAGCGAGGTGGTGTAGCGTGTTGGTCTTCGGGAACATGCCTATCAACAGCACTTCGAGTCGAAAATTCCGTCAGGCCAAACGACATGCGGCGAGACACTACTGTCCCCTTTGTTTGTGCCGAGTCGGCCCTACAGGGTGCCTGAGTCGTGATGGGGGCTGACAAGGCGAGAAGTGAAGGAGAGGAGCTACCACGAGGCGGGGATCTCCACGATCCTAGGGATCTGCTGCAATCCTTCGGAAGATACCATTATCCTTCGGAAAAATCCAGGTTCTCGTTGACAAAGACAATTGGGTCGGTATGAGCCCAACGCAAATGAGCAGAGGGATCACAACAGGTGTTTTAGGTCGACCGCAACGCGTCGGGCGCCCGGGAATGGCACTGGAGCCGGCAAAAGACACGCGTTAGAGTGTGCGGAATCAGCTGAGGAGAGATCGAAGGGACAGGGCTATCAAGCCGCGATGGAAGATCGCACAAGGCGTGCGAGTCGGGACACGAGCCCCCAAGCCAGGATCCTTCAGCCCGACCGTTGGGCCGTGATAACCGCTGAAACGTTGCGGGAGCGGCGAAGCAGCATGCGGAATGATAACGGTGCTTGAGCTCAAGAGGAATGGCACAATTGGATTGCAAAATTTGATAATCCATGAATGCGGCTGCTGATGTTCCGTGGCGCAAATGAGGAAATGGCGGCCGAGCCTTCGAATTTTAATTTAACGCCGTCCATGCATGTAATCTGATTGCGGACGAAGAAAGAGAGAGAGCAGTACCTGGAGTATGTTTCAACCGCCGTGGAGTGTAGATACAAAGAGGATGTTGTCGCCCTTCTGCACCTCGTACTGATCCTCGCCCTCCAGCTCCCAGTCTGCCTCATTGATGAGCACCAGGATCCCAGGCCGCCTTTCAAAGGTCAGCACGTATTTCGATGCTTACTCACGTCAGGCTTACACGGTGTCGTCCAAGACAAAAAGTTCCTTCCTATGGTCTTTCATGGTGTTCTTGCAGAGGTACCTGACCAGAAAGGCTATGTTCGCGGGCTCGCCGTTGTCGTCCTTGGCCGGCAGGGCAATGGCGTGCTTGCGTTGATTGGAGAAGAGCATCTCCAAGCCTCCGCTGTGTGTTTGTCAGATGGAGTAGCTGAAGACAGGTATGTGTGGCCGTACGTGAACTCAACCGTGATGGGCACGCTCTCAGTACTCGTTGCCGCCATGGTTGTGAAGGGGGACCCTGTTTTGTGGTTGCAACGGTGAGATTTGGTGGCAGGTGGCAATCAGCGCAACCAGGTGAGTGAGCACAGCTACAGAACTACGGGAGATATGCGCCTCGGCTGTGGTTGACCGGGGATGGCAGGTGCGGTGATGAGGTCGTGGCTTTGAATTAGGCATCTTCGCGGGGAAAATTTACGCGAGCGGCTAGCGCGACGACACTGCGCAAAGAATTCTGTGGTGTTGATTCTTCACCACCTGCTGCCCCAGTCAATCCGCTCACATGATTGCGCCAGTCTCCCACTAAAGCTTGGAGCAAGGACTACAGAGACTCGACTCGCCCTCGCCTTCGTCGGCAAAGTAGGCGACATGGTGCAGGTGGCTGCTAACTTCATCGCCGCGGGCGGCAACAGGCAACCAAGCGCTGCCGATTGGGACCAGGCCGGCTCTGGCTTGTTGGCCTATGGCGCCGGTAACAACATCATATTATGGGATCCACTGGTAAGGCGCATCTCATAAGCCATGTCAAGGCCGCATCTTTCATCACTGCTGTCCTTTCTTCCTGTTTCCTCTCTTCCTTTGCTCCATTTCCTGGCCGCTGTGTTTTCGTACAGTCGTCGCATTCATTATCCACCTTTGAGTACTTAAACCCATGCAACGGATCGAAGCTCAGGGCGCTCGTTATTTCTTTTGCTGTCTTTCGCTTGTCTGTCTTCTACATCGCCACCGTCTCTGACTGCTTCCATAAGGATTCGTCATGCCGCGGGAGTTACGCCGCTCTCACCGGCCATACCAAAACTGTCAATGTCGTCAAATTATTTCCCAGTTCAGATTCTAAAAGGGTAGTCATCATTAGCGGCGCTGCCGACAACACTATTAGGATATGGGCCACCGACACCTCTTCTCCCACAGGCTTCCAGCAAAAGGAGGTGTTGACTGCTCACACTGCATCCATCAACACCATCGCTGTTCTGCCAGACTCTGATATTTTTATTTCCGGTGCCGCCGATGCAACTATCAGAAGCTGGAAACTTGTGGCTAGAGATGATGGCTCAATAAGCGCAGAGCTGCTGCAGACAATCGATCTGAAGCAAAACCCAAAGACCGCCTACTTTCCCCTGTCTGTTGCTCTTGCCCATCTCTCGCCTTCAACGCTTATCTTAGCCTCTGCTGGAACCAAGAACCACATCCAGATCCATGTCCAGCAGAACGCCCAAGACACCGCCTTCTCCCTCGCTGCTACCCTCAAAGGCCACGAAGATTGGGTCCGTTCATTAACATTTGCTCTCGAGCCCTCCACCTCGGACCTGCTCCTCGCCTCCGCCAGCCAAGACAAATACACCCGTCTCTGGCGCATCCATGCAGGCGAGACACTCCCCGCCAGCACTACCGCCATGGCCGAGACCAACCCTGCGCTTGCAGGCAGCGTTCTTGGTCGAAGCTTGCATAACAAAGCCCACCGAATCTCCGACGCGCATAGTGCGCCATATTCAATTACTTTCGAAGCTTTGCTGGTGGGTCATGAGGACTGGATTTACTCAGCGCAGTGGCGAGACCAAGAATCGGAGGACGGCCGCAAACTCCAACTGCTGACAACATCCGCCGACAACTCGATCGCGATATGGGAAGCCGACCCAACCTCCGGCGTCTGGATCAGTGTGACACGGTTGGGCGAGATCAGCGCAACAAAAGGTGCCACCACAGCCACGGGTAGCGTGGGTGGATTCTGGATAGGACTGTGGTCGCCAGATGGCCGCTCTGTCGTCTCTCTCAGCCGCACTGGAGGCTGGAGACTATGGACGAAAGGATACTCACATTTCTCTGAAGCCAACGAGGAGCACGACGAGGACCGCTGGACTCAACGCGTCGCCGTGACTGGCCACATCCGCGCCGTCCGTGACGTAAAATGGGCACGCGATGGTTCCTACCTGCTCACCACCAGCGCCGACCAGACGACTCGCCAATTCGCGCAATGGAAGCGTGACTCCCACCTCTCCTGGCACGAGTTCTCCCGGCCACAAATCCATGGCTACGACCTCAACTGCCTTGCGCCCCTGACACCGCTCCGCTTCATCTCTGGCGCCGACGAGAAGCTCCTCCGCGTCTTCGACCAACCCGCCGCCGTCGCCGACCTCCTCTCCCAACACTGCGGCATCACCACCCCCAGCAACAGCAACGGCGACACCAAGGCCCCCGCCGTCGTCAAGCTCCCCGACGCCGCCAACATCCCCGTCCTCGGCCTCTCCAACAAAGCCGTCGAGACGACCGAAACTCCAGCCGACACCAACGAATCCCCCGCGAACGACCCCACGACCGGCGAAACCACCGCCAAACGCGCCCTCGCCCTCGCCCACCCGCCCACCGAAGACCACCTCTCGCGCCACCTCCTCTGGCCCGAGTCCGAGAAGCTCTACGGCCACGGCTACGAGATCAGCGCCGCGGCCGCGGCCACGCACGCGGGCGACGTCGTCGCCACCGCCTGCCGCGCCACCTCGATCGACCACGCCGTCATCCGCCTGTACGAGACGCGCGAATGGCGCCAGATCTCCTTCGCCGCGAGCGGCGACCGCGGCCCGGACATGCGCCTGCACAGCCTGACGGTGACCGGGCTCGCCTTCAGCGGCGCCCCGGCCGACGAGTTCCTGCTGAGCGTCGGCCGCGACCGCGTCTTCGGGCTGTGGAGGCGCGCCGCGGGCGACGCGGCCGTCGTCCGCTACGCCCTCGTCCACGCCCAGGAGAAGGCGCACTCGCGCATGCTGCTCGGCGCCGCGTGGGCCCCGTCGCTCCCGAACACCGCGGCGGACCGCGTCTTCGCGACCGCCGGGCGCGACTCGAAGGTCAAGGTGTGGCGCGTCTCGACCGCTGAGGCGGAGGAGGGGGTTAAGGTGGCGCTGTTGGCGACGCTGCCCGCGCCGGCGCCCGTCACGGCGATTGCGTTCCAGCCGGATGTGGTGGCCGGTGGGAAGGCGGTGTTGGCGTTTGGGACGGAGAAGGGGGACGTGCTGGTTGGTGTCTTTGCGGCAGATTGGAGTGATGTTGGGAACGAAGGCGGCGAGGATGCGGAAATGATGCAGGCACTGGCGAGGGAAGTAGTGCCGAGTGATGTAGTGAATGCGCTGGATTGGAGGCCGTTGCGGAAGGGCAGTGAGGAGGGAGAAGGGGACGACGAGTTAGAGTTGGCCGTGGGGAGTGAGGATGGGAGTGTGAGGGTGTATGGTGTGAGAATTTGAGGTTGTAAAAGGTTTTAATTTAGTGAGACGGTCTGGTCGAAATGATTGGCATTAGCTTCGAAATTGAGGAGTGTGGACGCAAGTATCGCAGGCCTCTCAAGCGTTAATTAGCTTTGAAAATTGTTTGAACATCGGATAGTACCCGCAAATCACATGGGACATGAGGCACCGGCATGATAGAATAAAAAACATTATCTGCTGTGAAGCGTGCATTATTAGTTAGTATGTACTACGGAAGAAGTCGTTAATAGGCAGAAGTATAGAAGCCCGACGTAAAACAACCCCCCCCCCCCCCCCCCCCCCCCTCTTCTACCCGCCTTCGTGAAGACGGATGGATGATAAAATGAAGAAATGGCTAAAGCAAGACTCTTCAGACCCAGCCACCCGAACCACGCTCTGGAACTCAAAGCCTGGAGGAATACCCAGTTTCCTCCACCGGTATCTGTCCGATACCTACCCACTCTCCGATGTCGTCGATGCCTTTTTCGTTGTTCGTAAAAGAGAGATGAGATGATGATTACACCCTCCGCCCGTTCCGGTCCCTCTCATTGGACCAACTTCCGGTTACCTTTCCCTTGATCCCCGCCTCGTCTTTCTTGGTCGTTCGGCCAAGGTCGTAAAAAAAAAATGCGTGCCTGAGCCGTGCTCGTTTGATACCTGATCCGGGATCCGCTCTTGCATCCAGCCCCAAGAATCCTGGCATGGAATCTCCCACAGATCCATGCGCACCGAATCTACCGTGCCAACCAATGCTCGCGGAGCATTTTACTGCTGACCACCACCGCCACCACCATTGTTGTCTTTCTTCAGACCGAAGTAGAGACCCAGTACAAGAGCAATGATACAAATGATGAGGATAAAGACAAACAGAGTCCAGCGACGCAGGCGGTTGCGGCGACGGATATGCTCGATACCCTTGTCCAGCTCGATATGGGCCTGCTTGCCTTGGTCGATGACAACTTCTGTCTGTTGTTCGGCTTGCTGAACTTGCGGCTCCTGGTAGACGACTTGCTCGTCCAGCTGCTGGAAGAGCTCGGAAAGCTCGATCATGGTCTTCTCGATGCGCTGGATGTCGTTGTGGCGGGCGCGCACGGCTCCCAGAACACTGTTGGCATGTGCGGAACGGTTCTCCTTGAGCTGTTATATGATGATTAGCAATTGCGCCTGAAGTTCGGGTGTTCTTCCGCGGTTACTCACAGCAGTCTGGAAGATGCCCTCTTGTCCCCATTCCTCATCGGCAATACGGTTGACATCCTCAGGCGTGGCCTCCGGGTTGACAATGAGGTACTGGCGCTTGATCTGATCCCTGTACCGCTCGCGGTAGACCTTCTCGGTCTGCTGGTAGTTCTGGAGCTCGCGCTGGAAGCTGTTCTTCAAGTTGCGGACCTGGCTGTCCTTGGTGACATTGCCGCCGGAGCGCACCGCGTCGGTCTCGAGGAACTTGATCTCGTCCTTGATCGCCGTGTTCAGGATGGATGTCTGGGTGGCCAGGTGCTCGAGCTGCTGGTGGGCGCCCGACTCGGCGGCATCGGACAGCAGGCGCTGGTGAACGGTCGAGATCTCTCCGATTTGCGCCGTCAGCTGGCGGATGCGCTGTTTGCAGCCGTCAACGCGTGACAGGAACTCGTCGTTGCCCATCACGCGCGGGCCGTGCTGCTGGGGCGGCGCGCTCATGTTCCCCATCTCGGCGTAGTTGGAGTCTTGCGAGTAGTTGGAAGCTTCATTGTGTTGGAGCGGCGGGGCCTGTAGGAACACGAAGGTTAGTCTCTTGGATTTCGTGCTCCGTTGCCATTGCGCTACAGATAGAAACGGCCGTGTAGCGCTCGCTGGCGGATGGGTGATGCGAAACGTACCTGGCCGCCGTACGGGTTGGAAGCACCATAGCCGGCACCGGTGGTGGGCTGCTGGGCGCCGTAGCCGTCGCTACCGTAGGGATTGCCGCCGTACTGCTGGTATCCGCCGTAAGACATGGTGGTGGAATGGTGGGGAGATGGTGGATAGTCGGTCTTCGGCCGGGGATGCGGGCAGATTAAGCTCGCGGAAGAGTGCGGATGACGTTATGCAAGAGGGCTGACTGATTGCTCCGGCTGTTCAATGCGTGGTAAGGGGCGTTGGCGCTTGCGGCAGCGGTCGGGCCGTCAATTGCGGGCGCTGCGGGTGACGGTGCGCTGAGTTTCAAGACGCCGGGAGCGTTGTGCGAAGGGTGGGCGCTCACGGTCGGGCGCAGAAGATGGAGAGATGGGTGAAGAAACGGAGGAGAAACGGCAGCAAGTAGGCAGCGGATGTGGAGGTTAATTTCTCACGCGCTCCGAGGCGCAGCGCTTTGGCACTGCAGCAGCCCACTGACCAACCACCGCCCCCCTCAGCGCTCTGCCCAGGCAACAAGGCTCGATGGTCCCGTGGCAATGGACGGCCGCCTCTTCACAGCCACTCCCAAACAGACGCTGTCCATCCGCTCACTGCCGCAATCGCGCCCGGCCGCAACAGCATCACGATACTTTGCCGCGCGGGACCAGGCGCAGCACCGCAGGCAGCCGCCGGTTTCTGGGCTCTGCAACGGCCTCGGTCGTCGGACCATGAGGTCACCGCCAGGCACCGGTGGGCCGCCTTAAGCTTAATTCACTTGTTTCGCCTGGCCAGGGTCTTCTCCCACGAGATTCGCAGCCAAAGAATTTTCTCCCAACCAATGTCTTCAATGGCTGGAAACACCGCTCCACTCGCGCGGCTATTTCGAACAGTGGTTCTCGTCAGAGTCAGTCAGTCCCTCAGGGCCAAAAGGTCGGTGAAGGTTACGGGGTAAAATCTCCCCAGACTTTCTCAGAATCACGCGGTTAGCGGTGAGCCCACGACGGTGCGAGCAATGCCTAGCCAAATGTTACACCGAGAGTCTCGCCCAGGCACAAGGCTGGAAAATGACATGTCTCGAACTCAGATACACCATTGGTGACGAGTCACTCATGGAGATTGTCCTGATCGGTTTTTCCCTGCAGCCCTGATCTGTGGAGCGAGCTGCGCCAGGGAGGCATCGGATTGATGAAACACTTGGCCATCTGAAACGCTGACGCTCCGGCCCGTCTCATCCCAAGCAGGTTTTCCGTCCTAGACGCCTCCCCACAAGCACAGAGGGCTGATGCAGCCGATAGCTAGCGCCAAATGCGAAGATCAGATCAGAAGCACCCCTGCTACGTCGAAGCATTCATCCGAATAGCCTTTTTACCAGAAATATGCGACTCTTGCGTCCGGCGACTGCTTCAACTCCCCATGGCAGAACCGCCCGCTGCAGTACCCCTCTGTACTCACGTCTTGGCCGTCAGCAGTGGACGCCATTCCTCCGAGGCAGCAGAGACAGTCCCCTGATAATGCCTCGGAGGACTAGGCTCTGTTGAGTTAATCCTAGCTCAACGGCATCAAGTGACGATGCCTGCATTTCTGAGAACTATCGATATTTGCAGTAAGCCAAAACTAACGCGTATACCAACCCATGTACTAAATAAGCCCGAGCCAAACCAAGACCAGAAGCTAGTTCCGAACATAATAATAATATTACTTTTTACTTCGTCGTCCCCAAAGTCTCACTGTTGTCAACATGCTTTGCATGCTCTCTTCCCCACACACGCACAATTCCTATCCCAGCAGTCGTCCCTCTTCCAAAGCATCTGGTTCGCCTTGTCATACCCAGCTATGCAGACTCCAGACATCGTGTCCTCCACCTTCAAGCCTCCCAACGCAACCCCGCTATCCTTCCTCTCGGCCCTCGCCGTATACGCCAACGCCTCGGCCTCGATCCCTTGATCGAAACTCACCAGCACGATCGGCCCGCTCCTCTCGCCAGACCCGTACTTCGGCCGCCGCAGAAACACGACGCTCCTCTCGTCAGACATGGCCACTATCTCTGTTGGCGGCGGCGGCGGCGGCGGCGGCGGCGGCGTATATGTCGCCGTCGTCGCCGTCGTCGCGCTCGAGCAAGAGGATAGCGTGGAGGAGAACGACATCTGTGAGAAAGCCGACGAAGGCGACGTCACGGTCGAGTCCAACCCGCAAGACGAGGCGCCGACGGCCGCGGGGACAAAAGGCATAACAGGAGTGGGCGGCTCCAGCGCCGCGTTGAGGATCGCGTGCAGCTTCTGCGTGCAAGTATGCTCACCACCTTCCATACCGCACTTGGTCTCGCCCGGCGGCGGCCACAGCTTGATGTGTGGGTAGACAAACCTGTCCTCGTATGACAGGAGGGGCATCGTTGGCGTTATCTTCCGTGCGGGCTCTGCTACTGCTCTGCCCTTTCCTTTGCCTTCGCTTTCCCCACTGACTCTGCAGGTGTCTAGCGGCCAGTATGGCGACCGCTTACGAGCTCCTATGCGTAGTCTTAGGCAGGGTGGCCCACCGACGGCGGTGGAGGCCGGGCAACAGGCGTCGTCTTCAACTAGGTCGAGGAACGCGGAGCACGAAAGGTTGTATGCGCGGAGCTTGGTCCTGGCGAGGATAAACGCTTGAGAAGGGGCCGGGAGGCCATCGTCGTGGCGGCGCTCCGGATGGTAGGACCGCTCGAGTCGCTCTTCGACGGGCGCATAGTGAGGATTGTTGCCCGAGCCCAGAGTCGAGACGAGGAGGTCATCGGCAGGAAGGAGGGGCGTCGTTTGAGCATGACGCGCGGAGGATGTCGCTCCTTCGTCCAGCTCGTCGGTGTCCTCTTCAGGAAGGCCGTCGTCGGCGGATCCGACTGCTGAGGCTGAGGCTGACGGAGTCGCCACCGCCCCGTTGGCGGTCTGTTGCCGCCTGCCTGGGGGCTTGGACGGGAAGGTGACTTCGCGCGTGTAGAAGGTGCGCTCCTGCTTGCTGCCACCGTTGCGCCATTCGCGGCGTGCTTCGACGATTTGCAGGTCGTTCGTTCTTTCGTCCACTTGCAGGCTCAGGTCCGTCCACGAGTCGTTGATTGGTCCTTCGGCGTGCTGACGGCGATACACCCTGGTGTTGACCTCAAGCGCCTCCTTCACCGGTCTGTGCAACGGGAACCGGATGCAATGGTAGAAGGATGTCCAATCCACTTCCTCCACGACGAAGGAGGTCTGGTTTGACACCGCATAAAAGTGGTCCCCGTGGATCTCGAATGCTACCGTCGATCCGAGGTCTGAGCCAACGAACTCGTCCAGCTGGAGTGGGGGGATGTTGGTGGGAAAGGGATGGTCTTCCTTCAGCGAATGACTGTGTATCTTCCACTCGTGATGGCCGTGTGCCCCCAGTCCTGTGTGAGTGCCGTAGAAGAAGTAAGTGGCCGTGTTTCGAACGAACAGCTTGCTAGCGCTGCCCAGTGGCTTTATGACGTTGACTCCAGTACCGGTGACTGGGCTAAACTTATCTAGCTCGACGTAAATGAGCCAATGCTCGTCGTCCCGCCACTGCGAGCACAATTCGCACTCGCTATAATCGAAATGCAGTGACACTATGTGATCACTGTAGTGTAGCAAGCTTATCTCTGGCTTGATATCCTTGGACCCAAACTGATGGTTAGAGAGCCATTCTGCCATTGGCTCGGTCTCGATTGTAGAATTTAAAGACTTGTCAAGGACGGAACACACGCGGATGATGCCTTGTGACATATAGCAAAGGACGTTTTGCCGATAAAGAAAGGAAGAGCCATAATCGATGACGCAAGCCGAGCTAGGAGTGGCTGTAGCAAAGGCCCCTCTTCTCGAATAGATGCGCTCCAAGGCCTGCCGATATGGTATTTTTTCATCGGCGGCCAATCGGGCTTCTGTTGTAAATGGCGCGTGACTCTGTTCTTCTAATTAGATCCAAGCTGACTGAGGGGTCGCATGTCCTAAGAGGGGAATGTTGTCCGAGAGCCTCCACATACCTCGACCGTTTTCCTGCAAAGGGTCCTCTCATTCCGTAACTGATAAAGCTGTCTGCAAGCGAGACTAAGATGAACGACATCTGAAAAGGATAATCGACCTGCGATATTGAAAAGGACGTCGTATGGGAGCGAATCCAACTTTAGCGTCATGAAGAAAGGCTTTTGCTAACCCAGCTGTTCCGGAATGAAGTACAAGGAGATGGACTGCTTTTAATATAGGAAACGATAAATCAGATGACCGCCCAGCCTCTATGAAGGAAAGGTTAATTAATCGACGGAAAGCAAGTTCAGCTCGTTTCGATAGCGTAAGTACCAGAGAATACTGAAATGAGTGACGAGAGAGTCTGAAATCTTTTCCGGGTGTTTTTGGTGGTCACGAAGACGTTCTCAGGGACCATTATGTGTGGATGCTGCAGTAGAAACTGTTAGAAAGGCTGTGGTTAAGTAAGGAGGATGAGGCTCTAGGAATAGTAAGCTTCCTGCCGAAACTTTGCCTTGCTTGGGAGAAAGAAATCGGTGGCACGAGTCGCTAAACTCCAGCCTTGCATTGTTTCAGAGAGGGGCTGGCGTTAGTATTACACGATAACTCATAAGACGGCCGGATGCAGATGCTTTGGTGATCAACATGAGATAGATGGCCTAGATGCTTTAGGCGCCCCACACGGAGCCTCATTGTGATGCCCTTCCTCGGGCATTGATGCGCGGGGTGCAGGAAGAGAACTCAGCCACCGCAGAAAAGAAAAACCCGCAATTATCCAGAAGGCTGTCAGGGTGGTCCTATCGCGAAAGGGGGCACTATTTGAAAGACTAGGAATGAAGAACCCGGTTGTGGGGATGGATTGGATGTCCACATGATCTGGTGGCGGGCTGGAGGAACGGAGGGATGCGGCAGCAGAGCCTCATTCCAGCCCTGATTGGGTAGCCTCGTTTGCTCTTGCCTATCATCTCGGCCCTTTCGCTCAGCCTCGCGATGAGGCCCCACTATGATACAGCGCGGTTTCACGCTCAAGACGCCCCGTTTCCTCTAGTCATGATATCTGTGAACGTAGCCTTACGGATGGAGGGTGGCACGGCAGACGTGGTTCGCGTGGGTTGCGGCTCTGTCAAGGGATGTGTCGCATCTGACGCCGCTGATGCATTGATTGCTCCTATCGGTTCAGCATCCCACCATTCTCTGTCAGCCGTAGAACGCAAATAGTACAACTGCGTAATGCAGTCGCCCGATTTAACACTGTAATACGGGGCACAGAATAACCATGTCTTTCAATTGCGTGACACGGAACAGGAGGCTCGCAGGAACACGTAGGCGAGACACTTGTGAGCCGATAATTTGCAAGGCTGGAAGAGGGGTTTCTTTTAATGCAACGACGCCCGGTTAATGAGGCTGAAAGCGGTGATCAGTGCTGAGCATGCAGCCTCTGACGCTTCGACCTTCTTTCACGATAATCAGTCCCCATTCAAAAATACCTGCTCAAGAACGTCCAGAGGGGCCAAACGGGAGGCCTTCCAAGTGGCCTCCATGTAACCGGGTACATAGCGTCCTATATCTTCGGGCAACAACCGCATCAGTTAATCATTTGCAACCATGCAGACAAGCCAAAGAGGCGGGTGAGAGCGCCCCACAGCGGGGTAGTCTTTGTCTGACCACACATGAAAAGTGCCACAACCAGTGATGCCGAAGCGAGGCTGTGGACTTGTACCCTCTGATTGTGGCATGTCGTACTCCATTCTTCAAGCTCTAGTTTCTCTAGCTTGGAACGTCTGGTTCCACCACTCTTTCTCTTGGATTTGAGTCCCAACCCACATATGGCCATCCATTTGGCAGTGTCGAAAAGGGGGGCAGAATATAACGCCCATCGCACATGCCTATCTCCTGGCATTTCAGATCGCATAAACCGAACACGTTGCAGTAGCATTCTGCTGCCGACGGACAATGAATGGGTGGTTTTCCGAATAAGACTGTACGGATGCGTTAGTGATACCATGGAAGCCACAATTGAACGCATCATCGCCCGGATACTGCTACAACAATTGATGCCCAGAGCGCCGGACTCGGAAGTACACGCACACAGGAGGGCGAGACAGCATGCACTGCATATGCGAATACGCCCGGACAAGCAGCAAAGTAGCGAAATCAATAGGCCAGCAGCTGTAGCAGCGGAGCACTGCGACGTTGACGCAGCATGTCGTTGAATCAAGTTGGGCAAATTGATGCCCGGTGCTGGTCGGGCAGATTGATGTTGGGACAGAGTTGGGCAAAAAAAAAAAAGAGGTAGTGGTGGTGAGGCATTGGATACTTACTATGCCACGAATATTCCATCACGCGTCCACTGATGGCGTCTGTCAAGGGCGTCTTTGCCAGCCAATTTCTCAGCCGCATATATTCTTCCTTTGGGATCTCGTGCACCTTGTCCCTCGTGAGCGCAAATTGTGCGCAGCAGCTGACGCCCACCTCTTCCGGCACCTCACGATCGTCACCAAAAATCTCCTTGAAAGCGTGGAAGTATGAATTTCCCGCGTGACCTTGCTGTTGCTTCTCGCGCGGATCATTATCGTATGGCTTGATCTCGTTCGGACATCCCAGCTGCCAGGCGCAACGAAGGTTGACGTAACCTTCCTTCTCGAGGTAGGGCACCTGGAAGTTCCGTAGCACCATCAAGCCGTCATAGTCAGGATCGTCGTTGTGCCATTGGTATCGTGTCGGATGCAGAAATAGCATGTAGTCGGGTAGGTCATCATAATGGTCTATAATGAAGCTGTGGAAGCACGAGACACGGTCAGCGGGACATGTCGTGGAGGGCTGCGGGCTGGACCAACAGCTAATTCAGCACACATACGTGAGGTACACCATCGACTCCCGCCCTTTATTTGACGGCACCGTCAGCTCCGCCTTCGGATCATCCACGATGTATTGGTATTTTGTCCAGTCCGAAAAGTGGTCGTACAGCCAGTCGACATCGTCCTTCTTCTGGCTCGCGACGACGAAGGCCTTCTCGCCCTCGCGGGTCGCGGGCGTTTGAGCATAGGTGCCGAGGTCCTCCTCATACGTCAGGTCTTCCGTAGCGTCATTGAAGACGGTGCCTCGCTGACGATTGACCAGGTAGCCGACGATCAGGACGAGGATCAGAAGGTAGAGGGCGAGGCGGATGTTTGAGCGGCGGCGGGGGCGCATTTTATTGGTGTCGCGTTTTCATGGCCGGACGGTCGGAAGAATAATGTTTTGGTGTTTAGGGGACCATTTGATGAGGTGTCCGCGAGCAATCCGGGAGGCCGCGTGGCTGCGTGGTGCGGCCAGTTGTGCTTCATCCCTGATGCTCATCAAGGCGTTCACAAGAGTGCGAAACGCGCTTGCCACGACCCTTTCCCGCGGTTTTCTGACCGGCGCCAGCCGCGATCAGGGCGCAACGCATTTCTGCCTACGCCGACCCCGACACACGCGCATGCCGATGACAATATCCAGCTGCGACGACCGTCATCTCCAATCTGCCGCACAAGCTTCGCGAAGCTCCTGAGCTAAGCATATGCAAGGCACGACGGGTGGCGAGAAATGCCGTCCCACGCGGCTCTGGAATCCGATACTCGACCTTTCCCGTGAAGTGGGGTCGATGCGACTTCAAAAAACCCTGGCCGGCAATAGTGGAGAGACACGTAAGTTTTAGCATTCAAGCGAAAGCTCGCTGTTGATGTCAAAAGCTAGCTAGCTGCGTGGCTCAGTACATAAGAGATAACTCGAGTGGTATCCAACTAAACAATTCCGTTTCATGTAAATTCCTTCACGCCAACGCCGACTCCCAAGCTGCGCGAGGACCCGAGGCTGCCATGTGATGATGATGGTGATGATGATGATGCGTACAGTCGTCCGTCCCTCTATGGCGGGCAATTATCCTCCTCTTGAAGGCGGGTGTATAAAAAAGCAGTTTGAAGAAAGCAAATGTACGGCCGTCTATCCATAGGGTAATGGATCTAACGTGTGAAACAAGACAAGACCACCGGGGCATCATGAATCGCTCGTAGCGTTTTAAGCTTCCCAAAAGGACCAAGCCCGCGGTCGATCGAAGTGCATAGTCGTAGCATCTCACACCACGATCATGACATCTCCATGCCTTCCATGTCCCGCATCAGCACCGCCATTTGTGCGCGTTTTGCTGCCTCCGCGACCAGGTTGTATTCGTTGAGGTACGACATGGTCTCCTGCGCCGTGCGGCCAGCGTTATCACGGTTCGGCCGGTATTCCCAGCTGGTCGATCTGCTGGCCTGCGGCTGGGGGCGCTGGGGTTGTGCGGTCTGGGCTGCCGCCATGTTCTCGGGGTGTAACGAGCCGAAGAAGTGGCCCTGCTGGACAGGCGACGAGGGCGGCATGGGGACGCCAGTTTGCGACTGGGATTGCTGCACGGCGCCGGGAATTGCAAAGGCAGACGGAGTAGCGAGAGTTGAGAGGCTACTTGAGCTTTGCGAGGCCGAGCTGACTTGCGAGCCGCCGGCAACAGGGAAGGACGGTCGCTGCTGTCTTGAGCCGGTGGCGTCCATGGTGTTGAAGGTCTGATGGGGAGGGCGACAGGAGGACGGAAGAGGCGTGGGTGTTCGAAAGAGAATTCGGTGTCTCTACTTTTTCTTTATAGGGTTATGCAGACCCCGGAGGAGGCGGTCGGAGGGATGGCAGGCTACTGAATTGGGAACGGAAGCGGACCCGCAAGCGAGATATGCGAGAGTCGGTAGGCGGCGTGGTGGATGGAGCGGGCTAGGATCGGATGGCGTGTCGAGAAGCTGGAGAGTCGCTCAGCGCCGAGGCTTCTATGGTAACGCGGACAGGCTGGTCTCTAGGCGCGCATCGGACGATCGAACAGCGTGCAGACAGAGGGTGTGCAGGCGCTTTATGAGAGGCCGCTGCGGCGCTTGGGCAAGGCGATCTTGCCATGCCCGGTCGCACCACAATTGTCTGCACTCGCCGAGGCACACCCTACCCTGTCCCGGCCGACCCCCACATGGAGCACTCGTGCGCGCCGGCATCTGCCCTGGCGTCGAAGGCTTTCTCTCGGCAAAAAAGCCCTTTGCCGCCGACGTCCGCCGCCGCCGCAAGCACCAGAGCACCCCAGAGTCCCAAGGACGCTGCCGCCCAGCGATGCCGGTGAGTGCTGCCCGCTGCCCGCTAGATTGCGTGCATCGCTGAATCTGCCTAAACACCCCAGCTCGTCCTGATTTCCGGATACCCCTCGTCTGGGAAAACCCACCGCGCCCTGCAGCTGCTCGACTTTTTCCGCGAGAAGATTGCGAAGCTGGCCCCGACAGATGCACGCATTGCGCGCCTGAAGGTCCACCACATCAATGACCAGACACTCGGTCTCGCGCGCGATGTCTACCACACGGCCCGCGCAGAGAAGGACGCGCGCGCCACTGAGGCATCTGCCGTGAAGCGTGTCTTGGGCCGCGACGATATCGTCATTGCAGACGGCATGAACTACATCAAGGGCTTCCGCTACCAGCTATACTGCGAGGCCAAGGCCATGCAGACCCCCAACTGTGTTGTAACTCTCCCCACTCCCCCTCTCTCTGACCCTGCTGATAGTCCCAGAGGTGCATGTAGGAACGCCTGTCGACAGGTGCCGCGAGATCAACCAACGTCTTCTCGCCGACCCGAATACTGACGGAGGCTACGTCGAGGAGGACTTTGAGAACCTGGTATTCAGATACGAGGAGCCCAATGGCATGACGCGCTGGGACAGCCCTCTCTTCACCGTCGTGTACGATGACGAGACACCCCCATTAGAGCAGATCTGGGACGCCATGGTGGGCAATGACGGCAAGGCCAAAGTCGTGAGGCCAAACGCTGCAACGGTCTTGGTAGGCCTTTCAGTGACATCATTATTATTCGTGTCATACTAACATGTCGCCATCCAGAAACCAGCCACCGAACAAAACTACCTATACGAGTTGGACAAGATCACCTCTGACATCGTATCACACATTGTGTCCTGGCAAAAGGACCACCCCGGGGAAGAGGGTGGCGAGATCACCATATCGGATGCTGAAAATGTTGTGCAGCTCCCAGCATCTTCCGTATCGCTTCCGCAACTGCAGCGCGTCCGGAGGCAGTTCATCACCTTGAACCGGCAGCACACCCTGTCGAAGTCCCGCATTGGGGATTTATTCGTCGATTATCTCAACGACACATTCCAAACGTCATGAAGCTCGGCGGCACGATCCCTCATGGCTATGTCTTGCATCGGACGTCATATGGCGGGGTTCTCACCGCGGACCGACCTCTAGCACGCGACGCTCTTCTAGAATATCGTGACATGAATAATGGAGCTATCTAGGGCGTCCACCACTGACGCAAACCAGGGAATTCCAAGCGCAAGCTTCGGATACGGCACCGGCCCCATATCGGCGAACCGGCGTTTGAAGTCAACTTTGAATAAGCATCCGCTTCTCCAGCTTTCTCCAAGCCTATCTCCGCAATTGCGACGGCCAAGCGGATCGGCGCAAAGGTAGTGGGGGGTGGACACGTATGCAAGCAGACCGTCTCTTGTCTCTTGTCTCTTGTTAGGCCACCTATTTTACGAGACAGATAGAAACCAAAAGGATTCTGGGGGATCAGATGAGACATTGTCATTTAGGCCGCGCCTATCGGGATGCTTTATCGGGGCATTCCAGCCCTTGACTCGCATCATCTGCCCTGCATGACGACAGGTCGCATATATGCTGACAGAAAAAATAAAACGCCACCTTCTGCATCCGGCGTGTTCTCGTGACTTGATTCACGTTGCCGCCATTCCCCATCCGTTAACTTCGCGAATTGAAATCCGCACATTGGATGACATCAAGCTTTTGGACGCAGCAAGAAATGTTTCGAACAGAGATCCACCCCATCTGAACCGGGAAACGAGCAGCGGAGCATCTTGTGCCGAGATGTCCCGAAGCAAGCCTCCCGCTGCCCTTGTGCCTCGGCGATCCACTCGGATGTGGGGTCTCCACAGATCGGCAGTGTGGGAGAGCTCTCCGCCCACCAGGCTTTTGCGCCTGCAGTCCCTTGTGGAGCATGTCCCCACTATGAACGCCGCTCGAGAAGCGAGCTGAGTAGCCGCATCGTCTGGTCGACACGCAATCCACCAACGAGCGCCCCAGCAGCGCCTGAGGGGCTTGACTTCTTCCGGAAGCACTGGCATGTGCAAGCAGCCGGGAGAAAGAAGAGCTAAAACGTCCCGCAAGCGCAACGCCGCAAACCCCGAGCTCAGGCTATCACAATGTCCGAGCTAGGCAACTATCGCAGCCTCATCATCACATCCCATCCTGGGCCCTCGAACATCTACATCCTCACCCTCTCCTCGCCCCCGGAAAACCGCATCACCGCGGCCTTCGCCCAGGAGCTCATCCGCGCCCTCCGCGCCATCGAGTCCGCCATCCCACCGGGCGCCCCGGGCGCCATCATTACCCGCGGCGCCGACGCCAAATTCTGGTCCACCGGTCTCGACCTGCGCGAAGTGGACCGCATCCCGTCCGCCAACAACGACGGCTTCTATCCGCTGCTGGCGGCCTTGCTGGATCTGCGCGTCCCGACCATAGCGCTGCTGACGGGCCACACGTTCGGCGGCGCCTGCCCGCTCGCCCTCGCCCATGACTATCGCATCATGAACGCGGACCGCGGCTTTTGGTGCATGCCCCCGGTCGATTTGGGTCTGCATTTTGATGGGATTGGCGCGCTGTTGAGGTTTAAGCTGGCGCCGAGGACGGCGAGGAAGATGTTGCTGGAGGGGCACAGGTGGACAGGGAAGGAAGCGTGCGAGGAGGGTATCGTGGATGCTGTGGCAAAGCCGGGGGTGATGTTGGAAGAGGCGGTACGCTTGGCGGAGAGGGTGGCGCCGAAGGCGGCGAAGGGCGTGTACGCGCTGTTGAGGGCGGAGCTGTATGGGGAGGCTGCGGAAGCGTTTAGGAAGATTAGTTGGGTGCATGGGAGAGAGACGAGAGGGTACTTGCCTGGGGCGGAGAAGGCAGCCAGGGCGAAGATTTGATGGAGGTGCGGAATGGGAGAGCGGCGTTATGGTAAGTTGACCTTTCTTAAGTTTGCGAAATTCGCCACGGCAAACTGCGCATTTTTTTATCGAGGAGGTATGCTACCATTTTTTTCACTGGGAACAGCAATTCAACACTAATCACTAATTGTGAGAAATCCAGGTTTGTTCGTATGGTATCATCAACTTACTGATGAAAATGTACCGTTTCTGAAGATGAGTGAAGCAGGGCCATATCTATCCTGAGCAAATTCTTGAACCCCCCTTGACATTTTTGCCCTCCATATTTTGAGTTGTGATGGAAATGTCACGGGGACATGCGCTTAGTCTGACTGAGCGGCCTTGGAGAACGGAATACCAGTTCGTGCGTGATCCTTGGGAAGATCGTCTCACCTTCCAGAGCCCTGTACCGCTACGCACGTTATGCCGTAATTGGTGGAGGATAGGGTGGAGACATTCTTCGCAACAAGGGTCTGGAGGTAGATTCGGCGAGAAGCATATGCGGCTTACATGTGCAGAAACAGTGCGCGGCCGTAGAACTCCGTGAGCCTCGACAAACTGCACCATCCTACCACATCCCTCCCTTGTCAAAAGAGCGCAATCCAAGAATGCCTCAACGCCGGTACAACGTTCATCAAGTGAGCTATCCAATAAGACTATACCGTGATCGACTGCACAAGCCTCTACCTTCTGGCCGATTTATCCGACTTGTCAAGCTTTTGCCCGCACTGAACGCGAAAGACCCGATTCGATTCTTCGTCAAAAACCACTCACTTGACGATGCACCACCATACGAAGCACTCTCGTAAACTTGGGATCTTGACTCATCTGCCACTCCGTTAGATCACGAAACAGGGCAGCCTAGAATTCTCAGAAACCTTAAGAGTGCGCTGCGACGTCTTCGACAGCAACATCATCCACGACAACTTTGGATAGATGCCATTTGTATCGACCAGAGCTCTGACTTGGAAAAAAAATCACCAAATACCTTTCATGAGGGAGATATTCCGGAAAGCCGAACAGGTCCTCGTTTGGCTGGGCGAGGAGGCTGATGATAGTGACGAGGCAATGAGAGTCCTATCGATGCTTACAGAGAAACACGACATCAAAGACGCAATTGGTGAGTAAAGGGCCACAACTCTGCCTTGCGACACTCTCTAATCACGCATTAGGTTTCAAAAGCTATGCAGACCTAGATGCGGGCTATGTTTGTGATGCTTTGGCGTTTCTCATGAACCGTCCTTGGTTTTCACGCGTATGGGTCCTCCAAGAGGTCACCGTAGCCAGACATGCGACAGTCTTGTGCGGAAGCTCTCAAGCTCCTTGGAGAGCATTTTCGCGAATGGACCATGAGTCAATCAATATTCTTCGCTTCTGTCTCGGTGACGATTTTCAGAAACTCTGGGTGGTCGAACAGTGCCGCACGCCCGACACCTTGCCAAACCTTCTACACCGCACATTGGGAAGCGTCTCATCAGAGCCGAGAAATAAGATTTATGCCCTCTTTGGGCTCCTCAAAGCCGAAAGCGATCCTAGCAAGTCGCCTCCATTTGAGATTGACTACACAGTGTCTCTCGCGAGCCTCTATCGGGACGTGACGAAATGGTGCATTTCACAACAGGGGCAAAGCCTTAATTTTTACTTGGAACTAGCTAGCACAGCTCATAGGACTCCTGGTCTTCCCTCCTGGGCTGTTGATTGGAGCATCCCCAGAAAAGAACGGCATTTGTGGTCATCTCGTATCCGGGCGGTCGACCTGGGCTCTGCACAGACAAACGAGATCACTCATATTCGTTCTTTGGATCAAGTAGGTGATCCTAACCATCTGTTCGTGAATGGAGCCTGGGTTGATCTCATTGCCCACACCGGTGACCCATCCCTCCTGGATTCAGAATTGAGCATGCTCGGTGCGCTCGATATACTTTTCTCAATAATTCGCAGTTGGCAGGATATGGTTGTCGAAGAAAATATCATGAAAAAGATTGTTCGAGGCGACCATGAGGACATACCTGACGTCTTCTTTCGAACTTTGCTGGCGTATATGGCTTGGAACTCCTACCCCGTACAACGGGAGTACGGTCGGCAACATTACCTGGAGATGTGCGGTTATATTGAGCTTAGGAAGCTTCAAGCATTGGTTCCGGAGCAAGAGTTTCCTACCGCTCGGTACATGCCCGAAAAATGGGACGACGTCCTTCGCCGAGCTTGTTCCAAGAGGAGGATGTGCGAGACAGCTTCCGGTCGACTTGCCATGTGTCCAGCTGGGACAGAGTCTGGTGACATTGCTGTGCAGCTGGGGCAAACGGAATATATTTACGTCTTAAGGCCCCGAGATAGCAATTTCTCACTCATAGGAATGGCCTATATCTATGGTAGGTATTAAAAACATGACCACGCCAAAAAATCGACCCCAAGCTACGGCGCCGGGAGAAGGGCCCCAGGGACTCTCCTAGGCCCAGCGAGACTCAAAACACCACTCAGAGTAGCTGTAGCCGCGTCGTGGTTGATGTAGAGGCCGCAGGAAGGGGCGAACAGCCCCCTCCAATAACCACCTCTACCCAACCACAACGCACCCCCAATAAACCGCAGGGCACCCAGTACAGCGTAGAATACGTTAAAAGAGCCTCAAAGACAGCAGATACCCTCCTCTAAGCCCTATAAGCATCCGCTAGCCTCCCTTCAGTCCTCTCTAGCCAGGTGAAAAATTTTCTCGATATTACCAAGATAATCTTCCAGGATTATATCTCTATATACTAGGAGGTAAACACCAAGGAACCCGGCCTTAAGGATATCCTTAAGGAAGTGCAGCAAGTCCAGAAGATAGTTAGCCGACTCCAGACTACCCCTACGCCCGTAGTACCTAGCTAGGCCAACATTGCAGCCCGAGCAGTCCTAAAGCCTCCTTGTTACGGTTTGAACCCTGAGGGTGCCTTGGATGGATCCTGCGGCGAGACCTTAGGTTGAGAGGACCCTGAAGCTCAACAAGAAAACTCTGCAACTCGCTACCAGCAAAAGGAACCCTAGAGAGATATATAAGCAGCGCTATCTTGCTTAAAACCTTGCTTCCTTTTCTCTTTAGCTTAGTCTTCTCGTAGATAGTAATGCTACTGCATTTCCGCGAGTGCACCGGATGCAAGCTATTACATTAGACTAAGCTCCTCTTTCAAACCACTAAAGCTCGATAGCATAGTGGGGGTTAACTGTAGATAGCCGCCTTAGGGCCTCGCTCAGTCAGTAAAGAGTACGACAATAACCGAACGATGCGATAATACGATACGCAACGACTACGACGGTTCCCCTTCCTCTATACGCTATAGCTCCCACGTAAGCACTACGTTCTCATTCTCCTTTCCTCTATACGCTATAGCTCCTACGTGAGCACTACGTCCTTATCCCCTTCCTCTAAGTTTAGGATAGTAGCTAGGCTCGTTGCTAGTTGACTATACCTGGGAAATCGTTCAAGAAGGTGTCCGTGTAGGTACTTGAGAAGGTTCCCGAAGGAAGTCCTTTAATAAAACGACGGTGTGGCGTTTAAGAAGGCACGAAGAAGTCCCTAAAAGAAGATCTAAAAGAAGATCTTAGAGAGGACACCTAAGAAGACACCTAAGAAGACACCTAAGAAGACACCCAAGAAGACACCCAAGAAGATACTTAAGAAGACGCCCAAGAAGACACCTAAAAAGACGTCCTAGAATGGACGACCAACTAATAGATGAACCGCAAGAGGCCCCACAGCGCGAACAAGAGGACCCACCGCAATAGGCGAACCAACTATTTATAATGGTTACTTAGCTATAGACACGAATAGATAGCCAGGCTACTACACTAACAACAAGGCAGCCTAGCGTAGAAATAGCTACGTCCACTCCGACGGCTTAAGTATAAACCCTACCGACCGTAATTGCTAAAGCGGTTACTTAAGCGCTTACGGTAAGTTAAAGGCTAAGAAAAATTCTACCCGAACTAGTAGAATTTAAAGAAGAGCGAAAGAAGCTAGAAGCCTAGATTAATTAAGTAAATTAGAAACTTCGAATCGATTACGTAAGCTACCTAGAAACGATATAAGTAGCGTTACTATTTAATTAGCTACGAGAAACCGCGCTTACCTACTTATAACTATAGTAGAGATTCTTAAGCTAGACGGCTATAACCTAGAACCTATTCGAATAGCTAAGGGCCGTATTTAGCGACCTATATCGCGAGGAAAAAGTACGTCGCGAGCTCCGAGCCCTATATTAAAAAGGTAGCCCCTTTAGAGAATACTTCGTAAAGTTCCGTGTTATAAACGTAGCTTACTTAGACCCCTTACCTCTTATTTACCTTCGTTAATTTAAAATTTAGATCTAGACTTACCTACTTATAAATTAGGAAGCTAGTATTTTAGTTCGTTCTTTATATATATAAAGCTCGTTCCTCTATTTTATAGTTAGCTCTTTAGTCTAGTAATAAGTATTCCTCGCGTATAACTTAGTACGCCTTAAATTAGATCTTACTCGCCTCTCTTATTCCTCGTCCCTCACCCCTTATCTCTTATACCTCGTACTCTCGCCCTTTAAACTATACCCTTATACTTTAGTATTACTTTACCTCTACTATCTTTACCGGCTTCGTTACCTCGTCTCTCCGCCTCCTAAGGTCCGTTTATTATAATTAGCTAGGAACTAAAAGACCGACTAGTTAGTAAGAGCTTAGAAGATCTTACGTTCTACGAATTTACTAACTTACTAGCTAGAACTAGTAACGATATAGAGGCTATTAATAAGGCTAAGAAGTTAGTTATACGAAGTAGGTATTAAGAAAGGAGAAGCCTAAGTATTATAAACGTAGCTTACTTAGATCTCTTATCTCTCGTTTACCTTCGTTAATTTAAAATCTAGATCTAGACTTATCTACTTATAAATTAGAAAGCTAGTATTTTAGTTCGTTCTTTATATATATAAAGCTCGCCTCTCTACTTTATAGTTAGTTCTTTAGTCTAGTAATAAGTATTTCTCGCGTATAACTTAGTACGCCTTAAATTAGATCTTACTTACCTTCCTCGTTCCTCGTTCCTCGCCCCTCGTCTCTTATACCTCGTATTCTCGCCCTTTAAACTATACTCTTATACTTCGGTATTACTTTACCCCTACTATCTTTACCGGCTTCGTTACCTCGTCTCTCCGCCCTCCTAAGATCCGTTTATTATATTTTACTAGACTTCTCTCTAGTAGGCCTAAAGCTCTTACCGAAGTCCTAGACTATAATTCCTAAAATAGTTAATAGAACTATACCTTCTAATCCTTAGGATACGCTCTTCTAAGTTCTTAATTAAGTCTCTACTTCTATTAATACTCGTCCTATCTTCCCTAAAGATATTCTAGTTTCTTTACGCGTTATTCTTAGCTAGATATACGCTAGAGAAAGATAATCTTATCTAAGATCCGATATCGATTTACTAGTTATCTCTAAGAATACTACGAATGCCTAAGTTACTTATATCTTTTACTACTATAGTTTTAGCTAAGATAAAGCCTTCGCCCGACTCTAACTACTAGCCCCGAACCTCTCTACTAATACGCCGGCTACTACGTCTATAGTATCTTCTTTAGAAACTCCTCGTCCCCGTATTTCTAAAGTATTAGATCTAGAACTCTTTAAGGAGAACGTACTCGATTCTAGAACTTCGCTACGTAACTTTAACTTAAATTTACCTTAAACCTATCTACTTTTATAACGGATATAGCTAAGATTACCTACGCTAAATTATATCTTCGCGATACGGCTTATACTTAGTTTACTTCTTACGTCTCTACTTCGAACGGTTCCGTAGACTTCGATAATTATAAGGCCTTCTATTAAGCTCTTAAAGCCGTATTTAATAATTCTAATACTTACGTAACGGCTAAACGATCCCTTCTCGTACTTAAATAAGATAAGTCCTACTCGGCTTACTACTTACGGTTTCTCTCGCTTATTACGATCCTCGGTTAGAAAAAAAACGTAGTTAAGATCTACTACTTCCGCCTTAGCCTTAAAGAGAATCTTAAAAACCTTCTTATTAGACGTTCTATACTAATAGAATTTAGAAAATTCGCTAAAACCTATATTGCGTTAGATAACTAACTCTATACTTAAATAATTAAGAAAAAGATATCCGTAACTCGTATTTCTACCTTAACTTCTCTCGTTATACTAGCTATCTCTTAATTCTCGTCTTCCGCGCTAATCTCGATCCCCTAAAGTAAATCTATAGAACTAGATATCTCTACTTAAAAAGCGTACCGAAGAGCTAATAATCTCTACGCTTACTATAGTAATCTAAACTACTAAATACGTAAGTATTCTAAGGTAAAAGATCTAAAGAGTTTAAAGGGTCTAAATCTTAATTCGACTATAACTATATTCTCTCCGCCTACCTCGCTACTAGTAATAAGTTTACTTATCTTCTCTAAAATCTCGACTTCTATAACTTCTTCTACGGCTTTAATTCTCTACGTATTAAAAAACGTAGAAGGCTAGATAGTACCCGGTACCTATCTAGCCTCCCGCTACTTTCTACTTTAAATTAATTCTCTATTCTTACTTCTTTATCTTCGAACCTCGGAATACTCTTATTTTTACCCCCCGAACCTCGTATCTCGATACTACGCGCTATTAATCTCGGAAAACGCCTACTTCTTATTCTTAAGTTAGTAGTTAATAATATAATCGAAACCTCGTCTATACTAGACTCTAGTACTTCGTTCTAATTTATAGATAATACTTTTATTAAGGAATACTCGCTTTCTACTCGTTAAAAAATATAATCTAAATCCCTCGAGCTAGCTAATAGATCTATAGCTAGATAGATTATCTATAAAGCCGATCTTTAACTCGATATTAATTAATACTAAGAACTTTTTATCTTTTAGGTAACTAAGCTTAGTTAATATTCTCTTATTCTTAAAAAGTCTTAGCTAGAAAAGTACGATCTATAGATTCTCTAGTTAAGAAATACTATTATCTTCGCTTCTTCTTTCTACTAAGTAAATTACTTATCTACTCGATAATCTACGATTATATCTTCTAATCTACCTTCGATCTTTTACGCTACGATATTCTACGCCGCTCTTACTCGTTATATCTAACGAGATAAGACTAGGATCTATATTATATTAATTAAGGAAATCTAAGAATACCTTAAAAGTCTTAAAAAAACGAAATAATAAACCCTAGAATAAGAACTTAAAACCCTCCGCTTACGAATCCCGACTCGATTTTACTATCTTCTTTCTTTTTTTACTAAGAAAGAGGCCGATAAGCTTCCTCTATATCGATATATTAATTATAAGATTTCGCTAGAAGAGGGTAAGAAACTCCTATTCGGTTCTCTCTACTTAATATCCGATTTAGAGCTTAAGGCTCTACGCGAATATTTTAATAAGAACCTTAAAAAAGATTTTATTCGGCCCTTATTCTTATCCTCTACGTCTTCTATTCTCTTTATTAAGAAACTAGGTAGCGGCCTTCGTTTTTATATAGATTATCGCGAACTAAACGGTATTACGAAAAAGAACCGTTATCTACTCTTCTTAATTAACGAGACTCTTCGTTAACTTTAAGGCTCTCGTATTTTTACTCGACTCGACCTTCGCGGTACTTATAACCTTATCCGGATTAAGAAAGACTTCGAATATTTAACCGCCTTTAGGACTCGCTATAGTCTATACGAGTATCTTATTATACTCTTTAGCCTTATAAATATACTTACTATCTACTAATAATTCGTTAATAATACGCTATATAAATATCTTAACCGCTAGTACGTCGTCTACTTAGATAATATTCTTATCTACTTAGAAATAGAAGAGAAGTACTACGAATACGTCTAATTAGTTCTTAAAAAACTTCGTAAAGTAGGCCTATATATAAAAGGCGAAAAATACGACTTCTATACGACTTTAATAAAAATATAACTATACTAAAAAATCGATTCTAAGCTACGGCGCCGGGAGAGGGCTCTAAGAACTCTTCTAGACTTCGCGAGTTCTAAAATAGTACTTAAGATAACTATAGTCGCGAAGTAGTTAATATAGATAGATAGATAGATAGATAAATTTAATTAAGCTAATTTAGCTCTTCGAAGGGTCTATATAGCTATAGCTATCTATAAGGATATATATAGAAGGGGAAACCGTAGCTACTTTCTTAGGATAGCCCGGGTAAAAACCTTTTCTATCTATAATAGTAGTATCCGTAGATACTCTATTTAGTATAGTTTTTTTCTATATACCGGTAGCGGTATTTAAAGTAGGAAGAGTAGCTAAGAGAGAGGAACTATAGAGAGAGGTAACTATAAATCTTAAGACTAAGCCGTAAGAAGTCTCGGCTTACCTATTTATAAGCGCTAGTAAAGCGCTCTTAAAATTTATTTTTAGAAGCGCCTAGCTAGCTCTTCTCCCTCTTATTACCGCTAGAGAGAACGCGGGTACGTATACTTTTAACGTAGAACGTATATACTACGAGTAGGTAAGCGGTCTAAGATTCGAACTTAGAACCTATACTACCCTAGAAAGGCTAGGTTACCGTAGAAGTATACCCTACTAATATACTACTCCGCTAAGTAGTTAATATAGAGAATATAGAAAGAGGCGAATAGCCTTCCCTAGTAACTACCTCTACCTAGCTCTAATATACTTCTAAGAAACCGTAGAGTACTTAGTATAGCGTAAAATACGTTAAGAGAGCCTTAAAAATAGTAGATATCCTTCTCTAAGCTCTATAAATATCCGCTAGCCTCTCTTTAGTCCTCTTTAGCTAGATAAAAAATTTTCTTAATATTACTAAGATAATTTTCTAGAATTATATTACTATCTACTAGAAGGTAACTACTAAGAAGCTAGGCCTTAAGAATATTCTTAAAGAGGTCTAATAGATCTAAAAGATAGTTAACTATATCTAGACTATCTCTATATCTATATCTAATATTTATAGCTAGATATAAATTATAGCCTAAGTAGCTCCGAAGCCCCCTACCCTCCTAGCTACTATTAAATTTATCCTCTACTTTCTAAAGATAGTAAATAGATAAGAAATAGCTAAGCTCTTAAATAAGATAATTATTAGAAAGATCTAGATAGAAAAAAGCTAGGCGTATAAGAAAGTACTTACTACTAAGAAGCTCCCTAGTAGAGACGTTAAAATCTTTATATCGGATAAAGTAACTAGAATAGCTCTTCTCTAGAACTAGAAATAGACTATAGAACTAGAAAAAGAAGTTAGGCCTAACTAGTAGCTATACTTAGTACTAGTATATAACGTCTCTCGAGAAGAAATCGATACTATAAACTTCTAAGCTATCTAAACTATCTAGAAGTAGAACCTATCTCTATACCTAGAACTACGTATATTAGGCTCTTTAAGCGCTACTATTCTAAGTAACTAGATAGATACTTAATAGTAACTAGAGGCTCTAGCTATACTAAGGATAACTTAGTTAGATACTAGAGTACGGGCCTAGCGCTAAGCGACTAGGTATATTTACTCTTCGCCCTCTCTTTCTAGACTCTCTTTTCTTTCTTCTTATATATAGATTTTTAGTTAAAAGTAATACTATTATTTCGGCTTTACTATCTTATATAATTTATATACTACTAATAAGGAACCTAAACTTAATAACCCGATATCCGTACTATTAACTAGAATCTAAACTCGATAATCTATAATTAAAACCTAATAATACTAATAATCTATAACTAGAACTTAATAATACCGATACTCTACGATAAGTAACCTAGAAATATTAAAGAAACCTATACTATTAGAGAAATAATAGTATAATTATAAAAAATCTATCTTCTTAAATAAGATACGAAGATCCTCGTTAATCCCGTACTAATCTCTTTAGAGTTTTACCTATAACGTAGATTAAACTACTCTAAAACTAAAATAATTAGTAAAGATTATAGCGTAATAAAGCCTATTCTCTATAAGCTATACCCGTAGCCGTACTAGTAGTATCGCTAGTACTACTTCTATTTATCTAAGCGATAATAAAGAAAAATTATTTAGTAATATAGTTAGAGAACCTAGCTAGAACCTTAACGAGTTTATAAGTAGCGCTATTCTATTTTAGGACTTTTCTAATATCTTAGACTAGTAAAGTTAAGCTACTAGTTTTATCTTACGTCGTATATAAGATAGTAAAGCCGAAATAATAGTATTACTTTTAACTAAAAATCTATATATAAGGAGAGAAAGAAATATAACTATACTAAAAAATCGATCTTAAGCTACGGCGCCGGAAGAGGGTCCTAGAAACTCTTCTAGGCTTCGCGAGTTCTAAAATAGTACTTAAGATAACTATAGCCGCGAAGTAGTTAATATAGAGGATATAGGAAGAGGCGAATAGCCTCCCCTAGTAACTATCTCTATCTAGCCCTAATATACCCCTAAGAAATCGTAGAGTACTTAGTATAGCGTAGAATACGTTAAGAGAGCCTTAAAAATAGTAGATATCCTTCTCTAAGCCCTATAAATATCCGCTAGCCTTCCTTTAGTTCTCTCTAGCTAGATAAAAAATTTTCTCGATATTACTAAGATAATCTTCTAGGATTATATTACTATCTATTAGAAGGTAACTACTAAAGAGCTAGGCCTTAAGAATATCTTTAAAGAGATTTAATAGATTTAAAAGATAGTTAACCGTATCTAGGCTACCTCTATATTTATACCTAATACTCGTAGCTAGATATAAATTATAGCCTAAGTAGCTCCGAAGCCCCCTACTCTTCTAGCTACTACTAAACTTATTCTCTACTTTTTAAAGATAGTAAATAGATAAAAAATAGCTAAGCTCTTAAATAAGGTAATTATTAGAAAGATCTAGATAGGAAAAAGCTAGGCGTATAAGAAAGTACTTACTACTAAGAAGCTCCCTAGTAGAGACGTTAGAATCTTTATACCGGATAAAGTAACTAGAATAGCCCTTTTTTAGAACTAGAAATAGACTATAGAACTAGAAAAAGAAGTTAGGCCTAACTAGTAGCTATACTTAGTACTAGTATATAACGTCTCTCGAGAAGGAATCGATACTATAGACCTCTAAGCTATCTAAACTATTTAGAAGTAGAACTTATCTCTATATCTAGAACTACGTATTAGTAAGCTAGCTTAGCTAAAGAGGAAGCTCTTAGAGGAGAAAACTTACTCGGCTATTATTCTTAGTACTATAAACTCTAAAACCGCTAACTAGATTATTAATAAGGGGCTTATTATTAACTTTACTATCTATATAGCGTAGTACTATAACGTAGCCTTTATAGTAACCTAGTATTTTAAGTACTAGGCCTACGGTTATATTACTAACTATTATAAAAAGAAGAAAAAATACGAATAGTATAGTAAGATATATAATACTAGGAACTACTCTAAGGAAAGTATATAGTACGTAAACTACTCTTAAAGGTATATAGCCTAGAGTAACTCCTATCTAGTACGTAGAGCCTACTATACTAAGGCCGCCTAGACCCGCCTAGTAGTACTAAAAAGGCACTAGAAAGAACCCCTAATAACTAAAATATAGCCTTAAACTAACTAGTTAACCGTTAGACTAAGAAAGAGGATTAGAGAGAAGAAGCCGGTTAAGATAGGACTAGATAGACTAAGAGACTTAAGCCGCCTCCCGCCTTCTAACTAAATAAGGTTTACCGGACTTAATAGCTTATAATACGCCTTAGAAGAGCCCGCGGGAACTTCCTCTTTATAGCCTATACTACTAGCCCCCTCGTAGCCGGACCTAAAGATAGAAGGAAGTTAATATTAGATATAGGCTCTCTCTTTATTATATAGTATAACGTCTATAAGAGTAAGAATAGGGTAATACTCTCGCTCTTTAAGAAAGTAGACCTAAAGATCTACTATATCCTAGCTATCTAGAAACCTTAGAGGAACCTAAGAGTTAAGATAATAGTAAGATACTCTACCTACTATATAGTTTTTCCCTAGAAGAGAGTAGTAAGAACCTACTTCTTTATAAGTAAGGCTATTAGCCCCGACTTCTAGTAAGTAATAGTCTATTTACTAGATCTTATTATACTATTTCTTATTACTAGAATATATATAATCTATATCTATAACTACTATAATCCCCCGCTAGCCTCTTATACTAGTATAGCGCTAGAAATTCTATCTCTTCTACCGGAAGTATTACGGTTTAAACCCTAAGGGTGCCTTAGATAGATCCTACGGCGAGACCTTAGGTTAAGAGGACCCTAAAGCTTAACGAAGCTTAATAAGAAAACCCTATAACTCGCTACTAGTAAAAGGGACTCTAGAGAGATATATAAGTAGCGCTATCTTGCTTAAACCTTTCTTCCTTTTCTCTTTAGCTTAGTCTTCTCGTAGATAGTAATACTACTATATTTCCGCGAGTATACCGGATATAAGTTATTATATTAGACTAAGCTTCTCTTTCGAACTACTAAAGCTCGATAGTATAGTAGGGGTTAACTATAGATAGCCGCCTTAGGGCCTCGCTTAGTTAGTAAAGAGTACGATAATAACCGAACGATGCGATAATACGATACGATACGCAACGACTACGACGGTTCCCCTTTCCTCTATACGCTATAGCTCCCACGTAAGTACTATATTCTTATTCCCCTTTCCTCCGTGCGCTAAAGCTCTTACGTAAGCACGGCTTCTCTTTATCTAAGTTACCTAAGTTACCTAAGGAATAGGATAGTAGCTAGGCTCGTTATTAGTTAACTATACCTAGGAAATCGTTTAAGAAGGTATCCGTATAGGCACTTAAGAAGGTTCCCGAAGGAAGCCCTTTAATAAAACGATAGCGTAGCGTTTAAGAAGGTACGAAGAAGTCCCTAAAAGAAGATCTAAAAGAGAGATCTTAGAGAGGGCACCTAAGAAGACACCTAAGGAGACGCTTAAGAAGATACCTAAAGACGCGTCCTAGAATAGACGACTAACTAATAGATAAACCGTAAGAGGCCCCGTAGCGCGAATAAGAGGACCTACCGTAATAGGCGAACTAACTATTTATAATAGTTACTTAGCTACAGGCACGAATAGATAGCTAGGCTACTATACTAATAATAAGGTAGCCTAGCGTAGGAATAGCTACGTCTACCCCGACGGCTTAAGTATAAACCCTACTAACCGTAATTGCTAAAGCGGTTACTTAAGCGCTTACGGTAAGTTAAAGGCCAAGAAAAATTCTACCCGAGCTAGTAGAATTTAAAGGAGAACGAAAGGAGCTAGAAGCCTAGATTAATCAAGCAAATTAGAAACTTCGAATCGATTACGTAAGCTACCTAAAAACGATATAAGTAGCGTTACTATTTAACTAGCTACGAGGAACCGCGCTTACCTACTTATAACTATAGTAGAGATCCTTAAGCTAGACGGCTATAACCTAGGACCTATTCGAATAGCTAAGAGCCGTATTTGGCGACCTATATCGCGAGGAAAAAGCACGTCGCGAGCTCCGAGCCCTATATTAAAAAGGTGGCCCCTTTAGAGAACACTTTATAAAGTTCCGCCACCTAATGCTTAAATCTAGTAAAAGTACTATATAGGACGATAAGCAAAAGAAAGACTCTCTTTAGGACTTAATTAGCTAGGAACTAAAAGACCGACTAGTTAGCAAGAGCTTAGAAGATCTTACGTTCTACGAATTTACTAACTTGCTGGCTAGAACTAGTAACGATATAGAGGCTATTAATAAGGCTAAGAAGTTAGTTATACGAAGTAGGTATTAAGGAAGGAGAAGCCCAAGTCCTTAAACCGATAAGAGATCTACTCGATTAATAACGACTACTAGACCTACTACGTATCTAAAGCCTCTTTAAAACGACTAAATAGACTAGAAACTAATAGGCCTAGCTAAAGCCGTACTAACCCGGAGAGCTAAATAGGTAACTTAAGATAAGATTAATCGACGTCGTTAGAATAGGCTTTGCACGCGTTATAGTACTTTAGGATACTAGAAGTATGCATGCCCTTATACGCCTGCCCGTCGCCTAGCTTAAGCTGCTAGTATTAGATAGTCGGAGTAGGAAGTTCCTCCGTAATTAGAGGAGGATACTAAAGTATTAGAGGTTAATAAGAATTCGGAAAAAGAGTAGCTTCTAATAAAATTCGCCGTTAGAAGCGAAAGGAGTAAAGTAAGCTTTAAGTAGATTGGAAGCAATTCGAGAATAAGTATATAGAAAAACCACCTTTCTTAGTTTTAGTACTTATTAATAAGGAGATCTCTACTTAAACCCTTATTAATTCTAGGTACTTATCCTATAGCTTTATCGATACTCGATTCGCTCGAAGATATAAACTCTAGCGTATCCCTATCCGACCAAGATAAATCTAGTTAGTTAATACTATTACCGACTCCTGGATTACCGAAGTAGCAATTACCGAGATCGATATCGGCGGATACTAAACGAAAAGAGCTTACTTCTATATAGCTCTAAGGATTAAAGGCTATAAAGTTATTCTTAGCTTACTATAGTTAGTAAAAGAGAGAGTAGAACTAGATGTAGAAAAATAAATCCTTAGATTTAAGGACTCTAGCCTAGTAGTACAAAGCTAGAGAGAGAGAAAAGAACTCGACTATAGAAGGGTCGGAGCCGCTAGGTTCCGCCTTCTTACGAGAAAGAAACGACTCGGTTACTAGGTTTTCTTAGCAAGTCTAGCTAATATTAATAAAGCACTTGCTAAGAAGAAGTATACGGACCTAAGGACGAAACTACCAGCCTAGTTAGATAAACGGTTTCTCGATACCTTCGATAGAAGTAAGGCCGATAAGTTACCTCTATACTAACCTAGAATCGATTATTAGATTAAGCTTAAGAAAGATAAGAATGGGAGGATACCAGTGGCCCTATAGGGACCCTTATATAATATATCCAGAGACGAACTACTAGTACTCCGGAAAACGCTTATAGAGCTACTCGATAAAGGCTTTATCCGTGTAAGTAATTCTCTAGCCGCAGCGCTAGTCCTCTTTATAAAGAAACTAGGTAGAGGCTTACGATTCTATTATAACTACCGAGCCCTTAATTAACTTACACGGAAGAATCGATATCTACTACCTCTTATCTAGGAGACCCTTAACCGGATTAGTAAGGTAAGATGGTTTACGAAACTCGATATAATCGCAGTATTTAATAAGATTCGGGTTAAACTAGGAGATAAATGGCTTATAGCCTTTTAAACCCGCTTTAGACTATTTAAGTGGCTTGTTACTCCCTTTAGACTAGCTAATACACCAAGCACCTTTTAACGATATATTAACTAGACCCTACAGGACTTCCTGGACGACTTCGTATCGGCTTATATCGATAATGTACTTATTTTTACCGAGGGATCCCGTATCTAATACCGAGAGCACGTAACTAAGGTTCTCGAAAAGCTATAAGCAGCGGGACTATAGCTTAATATCGATAAGTGCGAATTCGAGGTTTAGTTAATAAAGTATCTTAGATTTATTATCGAAGCTAGGAAAGGTATCCGTATGGACCCAGCTAAGGTAAAAGCTATTTAAAAATAGGAAATACTAACTATAGTTAAAGGAGTGCTTAGATTCCTTAGCTTTGCGAACTTCTACCGGCGCTTTATTAATAAATACTCGAAGACTACGGCTCCGTTATATGCACTTATAAAGAAAGACGTTCCGTTCTATTAGATAGAAGGAGTAGAAAGAGCGTTTCGAAAGCTAAAGAAGGCCTTTATCACGGCACTAATCCTTGCCTAATTTGACCCGGACCGAAAGATAATCCTCGAGACTAACTCCTTAGGATACTATATAGGAGGAATTTTATCCTAATACGATAATAATAGAGTGCTCCGGCTAGTTATCTACTTCTTAAAGAAGAACTCGCTAGTAGAGTATAACTACGAGATCTACGATAAGGAGCTCCTTACGATTATTAAGTATCTTTAGTAGTAGAATATAGAGCTACGAAGCGTAAAAGAATTTAAGATTATTACGGACTATAAGAATCTCGAATACTTTATAATAGTCCGACGGCTCTCTAAGAGGCAAATAAGATAGTAGCTAATTCTGAGCCGATTTAACTTTATTATTGCTTACCGTCTAGGCAAGCTTAGGGCTTAGCCTAACGTACTTACACGAAGAGACTAAGACTTACTAGTATCTTAAGATAATAAGAGGCTTTAATATCGTATCGCACGACTCTTAAGCCTAGATAAGGTTTAAGCTAACTATTAGAGAGTTTTGGCAACACTAGTGCAAATAAGACGATAAGCTATAACCGAATAAGGAGCAGACGAATAAGTAGATAAACTAGTAGATAAACTAGTAGACGAACTATTAGATAGATCTATAGACGAACTAGTATACGAATAAGGAGTAACGTTAATCGAAGACTATTTATAGTAGCTCTGGCAAGAGGTAAAAGTAGCGGATCCGGACTATAGACGTCTTATAATAGTAGTAAGAGAGGGTAGAAGAACGCTACTAAACGATTTAGAAGAACTAGTTAAGCTCTTAATTACTAATTACTCCTTAAATAATTAAGGAGAGTTGTTGTTCCGCAGCAGACGTTAGGTACTAAACTACGAGCCTTTAAGAACTAAGCTAATCTAGATACTCCACGATTTAATAATAGTAGTTTATCCTAGACGTACTAGAATAATAGCCCTTATCGTAAGATAGTTCTTCTAGCCGAACTTCGTATCTAATATACGTAGATTCGTACGTAACTGTAACGTCTACGGAAGGACTAGAGTCTAGAGAGACCGTAAATAAGGACTACTACGGCCGTTACTAGTACTAAACCGTTAGTAGAGAGAGATCTTAGTCGACTTTATTAGACCGCTACCCGAGAGCCAAGGATGTCGGATACTTATAGTTATTACTAATCGATTAGGTAAAGGAGTTATCCTTAAGGCCTGTAAGGATATTAAAGCAGAAACAGTTACTAGGATATTTATTCGCTGCTTCTACCGCTACTATAGAGTCCTAACCGCTATTATCTCTAACCGGGGAAGCTAATTTATTAGCTAGCTATAGAAGAGGGTTTGCTAATTACTTAGGATCGAAAGACGAATCTTAATAGCCTACTATCTAGAAATAGATAGATTAACGGAGCGTGCGAATACCGAGATAGAAAGGAAGCTCTGCCGGATGGTTAACTACGCGTAAGATAACTAGGTTAACTAGTTACCAGTAATAGAGCTTGCTATAAATAGCCAAGAATCCTTATCGATAGGTGTTAGCCCCTTCTTCCTCTCTTATAGATACTACCTCGAGCTACTATAGTTATTCGAGGATTCTTAACTAGTCCCGAACCCTATATTACTAATATAAAAAGGAGAAGTAATCGTGGTAAAGATTAAAGAGATAACCGAATAGGCAGAAGCATTAATAGCGAACGTATAACAGGATTAGGAGACCTAAGTAAATCGATATAGAGACCTATTACTAGCGTATAAAGTAGGGGATAAAGTCTAGCTAAATCTTAAGAATATACGAACGGACCGCCTAAGCCGGAAGCTTAATAATCGAGCAGCAAAGTTTATAGTTATCGAGGTCATTAGCCCTTATAGCTATAAACTAGACGTACCAACTAGGATATATAACGTCTTTAACGTCGATCTCTTACGCCCAGCTAGAATAGATCCTTTACCAAGCTAAGAATAGGACGATTATTAACTACTAGCTATACTCGTTAATAGAGAAGAAGAATAGAGGGTTAAAGCTATCTTAGGTGAAAAACTAGAAAGACGGCTAGGCTAGCGGAAACGGTAGAAACTCTATTAAGTTAAGTAGAGAGGATACGCGCGGCTAACTTAGGAACTAGTAAGCGCTTTAGAAGACACTAAAGCCCTAGAGACCTACCTTTAAAGCCGGGAGGGGGGTAATATTACGGTTTAAACCCTAAGGGTGTCTTAGATAGATCCTGCGGCGAGACCTTAGATTAAGAGGACCCTAAAGCTCAACGAAGCTTAATAAGAAAACCCTATAACTCGCTACTAGTAAAAGAGACTCTAGAGAGATATATAAGCAGCGCTATCTTGCTTAAACCTTTCTTTCTTTTCTCTTTAGCTTAGTCTTCTCGTAGATAGTAATGCTACTGCATTTCCGCGAGTACACCGGATGCAAGCTATTATAGGAAGTTCTTAGAAAACTAGGGGAGTATATTCTCCTAGGGGACTTTAACCTCTACTATCCTATCTAGAGAGATATAACCTCCCTAATATACTATACCCTAGCGAATAACCTAATTAAGATAGCTATTATAGCTAATCTTAACCTAGCTCTTCTAAAAAGTACTATTACTAGACGAGATAGTAGTAACGAGAGTACTCTAGACCTTATCTTTATATTACGGTAGCTAGAGAAGAGAATTCTTAGCTATAGAGTTAGCTAGAAGCTCGAATTATTCTCTAACTACCTACCTATCCTTACTATACTTAATTTTTCTTCTACCTCCGTAGAACTACGCTCTCTAAGACTCTAGTAGAAGAAAGTATACTAGAAGAGAACTAATAATATACTCTAATTAAAGCTCGAATACCTTAAAGTAGCCCCTCTTAATACTAAAGTAGATCTAGATTACTTTACTATACTACTCTAGAAGGCTATCTAAAGAATAATCTAGGAGACTATTCTAGTAGCGAGACTCTCGCCCTAGACCTCTATATAATAGATAAAAAAGTATTCGGACTTAGTATACTAGGCTAGAGTAGCTAGAAGAAAGTAGACGGCTATAGAAAGAGAGGAGGACTAGATAGTATACTAAACTATTACTAATAGTAAGAAGAGGTAGATTAGAAGAGATAGAATAAAAGTATAGCGTAGAATAGTAGCTAAGATTACTTCGGACCTATCTATACTCTAAAAGCTCTTAAAGTAAGTAAGAATAAGGATACTAAAACCTCTAGCCCTATCTTAGTTTCTACTCCTCTAGGAAGTAGATAAATAACTATATTACGATAACTAGTCTAAGGTAGAAATTCTTACTAACTAGTTCTTTCTACCTTTTAGGGCTACCGATCTCTTAGATCTAAATAGATATATATATCTAGTACTAGTAGAGATTCCCTAAGACCTTACTAAAGAGTAGATTCTCTATACTATTAAAAAGCTATTACGGTTTAAACCCTAAGGGTGCCTTAGATAGATCCTGCGGCGAGACCTTGGGTTAAGAGGACCCTAAAGCTTAACGAAGCTTAATAAGAAAACCCTGCAACTCGCTACTAGTAAAAGGGACTCTAGAGAGATATATAAGCAGCGCTATCTTACTTAAACCTTTCTTCCTTTTCTCTTTAGCTTAGTCTTCTCGTAGATAGTAATACCACTATATTTCCGCGAGTACACCGGATATAAGCTATTATATTAGACTAAGCTTATCCCTTTTCCTCTATACGCTATAGCTCCCACGTAAGCACTGCATCCTTATTCCCCTTTCCTCCGTGCGCCAAAGCTCTTACGTAAGCACGGCTTCTCTTTATCTAAGTTACCTAAGTCACCTAAGGAATAGGATAGTAGCTAGGCTCGTTACTAGTTAACTATACCTGGGAAATCGTTTAAGAAGGTGTCCGTATAGGCACTTAAGAAGGTTCCCGAAGGAAGCCCTTTAATAAAACGACAGCGTAGCGTTTAAGAAGGCACGAAGAAGTTCCTAAAAGAAGATCTAAAAGGGAGATCTTAGAGAGGGCACCTAAGAAGACACCTAAGAAGACGCTTAAGAAGACACCTAAAGACGCGTCCTAGAATAGACGACTAACTAATAGATAAACCGTAAGAGGCCCCGCAGCGCGAACAAGAGGACCCACCGTAATAGGCGAACCAACTATTCACAATAGTTACTCAGCTACAGGCACGAATAGATAGCCAGGCTACTATACCAACAATAAGGCAGCCTAGCGTAGGAACAGCTACGTCCACCCCGACGGCTTAAGTACAAACCCTACCAACCGTAATTACTAAAGCGGTTACTTAAGCGCTTACGGCAAGTCAAAGGCTAAGAAAAATTCTACCCGAGCTAGTAGAATTTAAAGGAGAACGAAAGGAGCTAGAAGCCTGGATTGATTAAGCAAATCAGAAACTTCGAATCGATTACGTAAGCTACCTAGAAACGATATAAGCAGCGTTGCTATTCAACCAGCTACGAGGAACCGCGCTTACCTACTTACAACTATAGTAGAGATCCTTAAGCCAGACGGCTATAACCTAGGACCTATTCGAATAGCTAAGGGCCGTATTTGGCGACCTATATCGCGAGGAAAAAGCACGTCGCGAGCTCCGAGCCCTATATTAAAAAGGTGGCCCCTTTAGAGAACACTTTGTAAAGTTCCGCCACCTAATACTTAAATCTAGCAAAAGTACTACATAGGACGATAAGCAAAAGAAAGACTCTCTTTAGAACTTAATTAGCTAGGAACTAAAAGACCGACTAGTTAGCAAGAGCTTAGAAGATCTTACGTTCCACGAATTTACTAACTTACTAGCTAGAACTAGTAACGATATAGAGGCTATTAATAAGGCTAAGAAGTTAGTTATACGAAGTAGGTATCAAGGAAGGAGAAGTCTAAGTCCTTAAACCGATAAGAGATCTACTCGATCAATAACGACTACCAGACCTACTACGTATCTAAAGCCTCTTTAAAACGACCAAATAGACTAGGAACCAACAGGCCTAGCCAAAGCCGTACTAACCCGGAGAGCTAAATAGGTAACTTAAGATAAGATTAACCGACGTCGTTAGAATAGACTTTGCACGCGTTATAGTGCTTTAGAACACTAGAAGCATATATGCCCTTATACGCCTACCCGTCGCCCAGCTTAAGCTGCTAGTATTAGACAGTCGGAGCAGGAAGTTCCTCCGCAATTAGAGGAGGACACTAAAGTATTAGAGGTTAATAAGAATTCGGAAAAAGAGTAGCTCCTAATAAAATTCGCCGTTAGGAGCGAAAGGAGTAAAATAAGCTTTAAGTAGATTGGAAGCAATTCGAGAATAAGCATATAGAAAAACCACCTTTCTTAGTTTCAGTACTTATTAATAAGGAGATCTCTACTTAAACCCTTATTAATTCTAGGTGCTTATCCTATAGCTTTATCGATACTCGATTCGCTCGAAGATATAAACTCCAGCGTATCCCTATCCGACCAAGACAAATCTAGTTAGTTAATACTATTACCGACTCCTAGATTACCGAAGTAGCAATTACCGAGATCGATATCGGCGGACACTAAACGAAAAGAGCTTACTTCTATATAGCTCCAAGGATTAAAGGCTATAAAGTTATTCTTAGCTTACTATAGTTAGTAAAAGAGAGAGCAGAACTAGATATAGAAAAACAAATCCTTAGATTTAAGGACTCTGGCCTAGTAGTACAAAGCCAGAGAGAGAGAAAAGAACTCGACTATAGAAGGGTCGGAGCCGCTAGGTTCCGCCTTCTTACGAGGAAGAAACGACTCGGTTACTAGGTTTTCTCAGTAAGTCTAGCTAATATTAATAAAGCACTTGCTAAGAAGAAGCATACGGACCTAAGGACGAAACTACCAGCCTAGTTAGATAAACGGTTTCTCGATACCTTCGATAGAAGTAAGGCCGACAAGTTACCTCCACACCGACCTAGAATCGATTATTAGATTAAGCTTAAGAAAGATAAGAATAGGAGGATACTAGTGGCCCCATAGGGACCCTTATATAACATATCCAGAGACGAACTACTAGTACTCCGGAAAACGCTTATAGAGCTACTCGATAAAGGCTTTATCCGTATAAGCAATTCTCCAGCCGCAGCGCCAGTCCTCTTTATAAAGAAACTAGGTAGAGGCTTACGATTCTATTATAACTACCGAGCCCTTAATTAACTTATACGGAAGGATCGATATCCACTACCTCTTATCTAGGAGACCCTTAACCGGATTAGTAAGGCAAGATAGTTTACGAAACTCGATATAATCGCAGCATTTAATAAGATTCGGGTTAAACCAGGAGATAAATAGCTTACAGCCTTTCGAACCCGCTTTAGACTATTTAAGTGGCTTGTTACTCCCTTTAGACTAGCTAATACACCAAGCACCTTTTAACGATATATCAACTAGACCCTACAGGACTTCCTAGACGACTTCGTATCGGCTTATATCGATAATATACTTATTTTTACCGAGGGATCCCGTACCTAACACCGAGAGCACGTAACTAAGGTTCTCGAAAAGCTACAAGCAGCGGGACTACAGCTTAATATCGATAAGTACGAATTCGAGGTTCAGTCAACAAAGTATCTTGGATTTATTATCGAAGCTAGGAAAGATATCCGTATGGACCTAGCTAAGGTAAAAGCTATTTAGGAATAGGAAACACCAACTACAGTTAAAGGAGTACTTAGATTCCTTAGCTTTGCGAACTTCTACCGGCGCTTTATTAATAAATACTCGAAGACTACGGCTCCGTTATATACACTTATAAAGAAAGACGTTCCGTTCTATTAGATAGAAGGAGCAGAAAGAGCGTTTCGAAAGCTAAAGAAGGCCTTTATCACGGCACCAATCCTTGCCCAATTTGACCCGGACCGAAAGACAATCCTCGAGACTAACTCCTCAGGATACTATACAGGAGGAATTTTATCCTAATACGATGACAATAGAGTGCTCCGGCCAGTTGCCTACTTCTTAAAGAAGAACTCGCCAGCAGAGTGCAACTACGAGATCTACGATAAGGAGCTCCTTACGATTATTAAGTGTCTTCAGCAGTAGGATACAGAGCTACGAAGCGTAAAAGAATTCAAGATTATTACGGACCATAAGAATCTCGAATACTTTATAATAGTCCGACGGCTCTCTAAGAGGCAAATAAGATGGCAGCTAATTCTAAGCCGATTCAACTTTACTATTGCTTACCGTCCAGGCAAGCTTAGGGCTTAGCCTAACGCACTTACACGAAGAGACTAAGACTTACTAGTATCTTAAGATAATAAGAGGCTTTAATATCGTGTCGTACGACTCTTAAGCCTAGATAAGGTTTAAGCCAACTATTAGAGAGTTTTAGCAACACCAGTGTAAACAAGACGACAAGCTATAACCGAACAAGGAGCAGACGAACAAGCAGATAAACCAGCAGATAAACTAGTAGACGAACCATTAGACAGATCTATAGACGAACTAGTATACGAATAAGGAGCAACGTTAATCGAAGACTATTTACGGCAGCTCTAGCAAGAGGCAAAAGCAGCGGATCCGGACCATGGACGTCTTATAACAGCAGTAAGAGAGGGTAGAAGAACGCTACCAAACGATTTAGAAGAACTAGTTAAGCTCTTAATTGCTGATTGCTCCTTAAATAATTAAGGAGAGTTGCTGTTCCGTAGCAGACGTTAGGTACTAAACTACGAGCCTTTAAGAACTAAGCTAATCTAGATACTCCACGATTTAATAATAGTAGTTCATCCTAGACGCACTAGAATAATAGCCCTTATCGCAAGACAGTTCTTCTAGCCGAACTTCGTATCTAATATACGTAGATTCGTACGTAACTATAACGTCTGCGAAAGAACTAGAGTCTAGAGAGACCGTAAATAAGGACTACTACGGCCGTTACCAGTACTAAACCGTTAGTAGAGAGAGATCTTAGTCGACTTTATTGGACCGCTACCCGAGAGCCAAGGATGTCGGATGCTTATAGTTATTACTGATCGATTAGGTAAAGGAGTTATCCTTGAGGCCTGTAAGGATATTAAAGCAGAAACAGTTGCTAGGATATTTATTCGCTGCTTCTACCGCCACTATAGAGTCCCAACCGCTATTATCTCTAACCGGGGAAGCTAATTTATTAGCCAGCTATGGAAGAGGGTTTGCTAATTACTTAGGATCGAAAGACGAATCTCAACAGCCTACCATCTAGAAATAGATAGATTAACGGAGCGTGCGAACACCGAGATAGAAAGGAAGCTCTGCCGGATGGTTAACTACGCGCAAGATAACTGGGTTAACTAGTTGCCAGCAACAGAGCTTGCTATAAATGGCCAAGAATCCTCATCGATAGGTGTTAGCCCCTTCTTCCTCTCTCATGAATACCACCTCGAGCCACTATAGTTATTCGAGGATCCTTAACTAGTCCCGAACCCTATATCACTAATATAAAAAGGAGAAGTAATCGTAGCAAAGATTAAAGAGATAACCGAATAGGCAGAAGCATCAATGGCGAACGCACAACAGGATTAGGAGACCCAAGCAAATCGACATAGGAACCCATTACCAGCGTATAAAGTAGGGGATAAAGTCTAGCTAAATCTTAAGAATATACGAACGGACCGCCTAAGCCGGAAGCTTAATGATCGAGCAGTAAAGTTCACAGTTATCGAGGTCATTAGCCCTCATAGCTATAAACTAGACGTACCAACTAGGATACATAACGTCTTCAACGTCGATCTCTTACGCCCAGCTAGAATAGATCCTTTACCAAGCCAAGAACAGGACGATTATTAACCACTAGCTATACTCGTTAATGGAGAAGAAGAATAGAGGGTTAAAGCTATCTTAGGTGAAAAACTAGGAAGACGGCCAGGCTAGCGGAAACGGTAGAAACTCTATTAAGTTAAGTAGAGAGGATACGCGCGGCCAACTTGGGAACCAGCAAGCGCTTTAGAAGATACTAAAGCCCTAGAGACCTACCTTTAAAGCCGGGAGGGGGATAATATTACGGTTTAAACCCTAAGGGTGCCTTGGATGGATCCTGCGGCGAGACCTTAGGTTAAGAGGACCCTAAAGCTCAACGAAGCTTAACAAGAAAACCCTACAACTCGCTACTAGTAAAAGGGACTCTAGAGAGATATATAAGTAGCGCTATCTTACTTAAACCTTTCTTCCTTTTCTCTTTAGCTTAGTCTTCTCGTAGATAGTAATACCACTATATTTCCGCGAGTGCACCGAATATAAGCCATCACATAAAAAGCTTCCTCTAGATAAGATACTAGGCCTAGATAAGATTACTAATAGGTTTCTAAAGTAATACGCTAAGATACTAAGGGAACTTCTTACTAGGCTCTTCTAGAAATATCTTATACTTAGATACTATTCTAGATAGTTTAAAAGCTTTATTACCGTAGTTCTTAGGAAACTATAGAGAGACGACTATACTAAAGCTAAGTTATTTAGGTTAATTACTTTACTTAATACGCTAGAGAAGCTACTTAAGAGAATTATAGTAGATAGAATCTTCTAGGCTACTAAAGTATACGGCCTACTTTCTAATATATAGATAGGAGCTAGAAGAAATAGATCCGTAGTAGTAGCTCTTAACCTACTTATAGAATAGATCTATACTATCTAGGTATAAGATCTAGGGCTAGTAGTTTTAATTCTTAGCCTAGATATCTTAGAAGTATATAACTACGTATCTTATAAAAGGCTTCTCTATAATATAAGAATAGTAAAACTTCTAGAATAGGTAGAAAGATTTACCCGATCCTTTCTATAGGACCGTACTACTTAGCTATCCTTTAGAGACTTTACTAGTCTACTAATCTAGATCTTAACCGGGATTTCCTAGGAATCTTTACTATCGCCGATACTCTACCTATTCTTTACTTCTAATCTACTTATATAGCTACGTAGAAGTAATACCTTCTTTCTTAGATTCGTTAATAATACTAATATTCTAATCTTTAGTAGATCTATAGAATAGAACTATAGAATACTAGAGAGAGTAAATTAAATTTACGAGTACTAAGTAGCTATCTACGGGTTAGCTTTCTCGCCCGATAAGTATTACCTTACTTATTTTATAAGAAAACTAAGGAGATTTAATATAGTAGTAGGGATCCGTATTCCTAGATTTACTAGATATCTAGAGCCGATAATTAAGATTCTAGAAGTCTACGTAGATAATAAGCTTAGATAGAGATCCTATATTAGAGAAATAGGAGCTAAGGTAATTAAATAGTATATATCTCTCTCTAAACTCGCGGCGTCTACCTAGAGAGCCTTATTTATTAAAGCCCGTTATATCTATACGGCCGTAGTAAGGCTAGTTCTTACCTACGGCTATAGGGTATAGTATATTCTAGAGGGAATCCTAGAGTAGAGAAAAATAACTATCTAGCTACTAAAGAAGATCTAAAACTAGTGCCTACGTACTATCTTAGGGGCGTATAAGTTAACTAGTATATAAACCTTAGAGTATAAGATAGGGATTCCCCTACTCTTACTATACCTAGACGAACTAGTACTAGCCTAGGCTATTAGAGCTAGGAATAGCTTAGTCGCGATAGTAGTAGAGGAAACTTACTAGAGTATTAAATAGATAGCTCGGGCTACTCTAAGTACTAGAGGCGCTACTAGCCCTACTAAAAGAACCCTACTTAGAAAAAAGGCAAACTTACTCCTTAACTACTATCTCTCTATCTACTAGAGTCTTCCGAAGCGAATAAAGCTACGTATAGTATATAGAAATAAGTAGAAGGAGAGATAGATAAAATTTACTAGCTAGGGAAGATAAGATAAGCTAGTAGCCTAAAGTATATAGTAGAACCTAAAAATTAGATAAATCTATAGCGAACTATCTAAGCTATAGAGTATACTCGCTACTCTACTACGTATAGAGTATATTAGACTAGAGGACTTCCTCTTAAGACGTAAGGTACTAGGGCACTCTAGTTCTATCTATCTATACGGCTAGTATAGATAAACCCTAAAGTATATCCTCCTCTTCTACTTCTACTTCTAATAAAGTAGGATATAGATACTCTAAAGAGTAGGGACTACGGACTACTACTCTCTTCTCTTAATAAAGAAGGAGATTAAAGTAGTAATAGACTAGTTCTTACGCTTAGGGCTACTTAAGTAATTTAGCCTAGTAAGAGAACTAATATAGAAAGATAACTAGGAAGAGGAACTAGGAGAATAACTAGAACTACTAGGACTACTAGAACCCGGATAACTATAAGGATAAGAACTAAAGAGATAGGTCTAGTAGATAAATATAGGGCTACTATAGTAGCCGCTACTAGTAAGAAGAAAAAATAAGAACTAGTATAGAATAGTATATCTAGAGAGAGAGGAGGGGTTTTTACTAGGCGAAAAGATTTTCCTCCTCGTATAAAATAACTATAGATAGCTAGCCCCGTATAGACCCGTAAGAAAGCTATATCGGGAAGAAATAAATTTATCTATCTATCTATTTATCTATATTAACTACTTCGCGGCTATAGTTATCTTAAGTACTATTTTAGAACTCGCGAAGTCTAGAAGAGTTCTTAGGGCCCTCTTCTAGCGCCGTAGCTTAGAGTCGATTTTTTAGTATAGTTATATTTTTCTAGTTAATAATAGTAGAGACTTTTTCTAGGTCTATTTTAATTCCGTTTATACTAATAATAAGGCCGAGGTACTTAACTAATCTAATATTAAATTCGTATTTATTAAGGTCGAGTTAGAGACTACGGTCCTTTAGTCGTTAGAGGACTTTATTAATATTTTTAGCGTATTTATCCTTCTTTTTACTATAGATAAGAATATTATCTAGGTACGCTATATAAAACTTATCTAGGTATTCGAGTATAAAATTATTAATATAGCTCTAAAAGGTGCCTAGCGTATTATAGAGCCTAAAGAGTATAACTAAGTATTCGTACTAACTAAAGCGAGTATTAAAAGCGGTAAGGTACTTATAGCCTTCCTTAATTCGGATCCGGTTAAAGATATAGATAACGTCGAGTTTTATAAAGATCTTAGCCTTACTAAGCTAGGTAAGGATTTTATTAATATATAGGATTAGATATCGGTTCTTCTTAGTAATAGCGTTTAGAGCTCTATAGTCGATATAGACCCTAAGTCCTTCTCCTAGCTTTCTAATAATAAGTAGAGATACGGTATAGTCCGAAGAGCTAGGGCGAATAAACCCTTTTTCGAGATATTCGTTAATATATTTCTTAACCGCTTCGTTTTCTTATTAAGATATTAGACGGTAGCTTTTTATATAAGGAGGTTTATAGTTAGATTTAAGCTTAATTTTATAGTCTTCTTTCTAGTAAGGAGGGAGTATATCCGCTTCTATCTTATTCTAGAGTTCTTTAATCTAATAGTATTCCTTCGGTAGCCGGGCAAGACGTTCTTCTCGTCTATATATTTTCTTTCTATTTATAAACTTTTAAAAGTCGTCTTCTCTAGTTATAGCTACGCTAGTATTTATAGTAGGTTCCGTAGGCGTATAGTAGTATTCTTTATATCTAGGAAGTAATACTAAGTAGAAGAGTATAGATATAGAATATAGATAGATAGATAGATAAATTTAATTAAGCTAATTTAGCTCCCCGAAGGGTCTATATAGCTATAGCTATCTATAAGGGTATATAGAAGGGGAAACCGTAGCTACTTTCTTAGAATAGCCCGGGTAAAAACCTTCCTTATCTATAATAGTAGTATCCGTAGATACTCTATTTAGTATAGTTTTTTCTATATACTAGTAGCGATATCTAAAGTAGAAAGAGTAGCTAAGAGGAAGAGAAACTATAGAGAGAGGTAACTATAAATCTTAAGACTAAGCCGTAAGAAGTCCCGGCTTACCTATTTATAAGCGCTAGTAAAGCGCTCTTAAAATTTATTTTTAGAAGCGCCTAGCTAGCCCTTCTCCCCCTTATTACCGCTAGAGAGAACGCGGGTACGTATACTTTTATAGTAGGACGTATATACTACTTATAGCCCACCCTAACTACCTATAGATTTTCCCCCTTATTACCGCTAGAGAGAACGCGGGTACGTATACTTTTAACGTAGGACGTATATACTACGAGTAGGTAAGCGGTCTAAGATTCGAACTTAGAATCTATACTACTCTAGAAAGACTAGGTTACCGTAGAAGTATACCCTACTAGTATACTACCCCGCTATATACGGGTTATAAGTACGTAACTATCCGTCTCTAAGAATTAGTAGATAGTCTTCTAGGTTAGTAATATAGTAGAGAAGTTATTCTTTATAAGAACTAATATTAATATCGACTAAAGAGGCGTAGGTAATATATTAAAAGAATATTCTATCTCCTAAAGTTATAGTAATCCGTTTAATAAGAGAGATCTTTATTATCTTATATACGCGAATAAAGGAGGTATCGATAAGCTTAGCTTAGCTTCTATTATTAATAAGAGAACGTATATTACTACTAGCTACTATAGTATATATAATAAGATAGATTCTCTTAATTTTATACGCGCGATTATCTATTACGAAGTTTAATATCTTTATCTCTTTCTAACTACGACTAGCTAGCTACTCGCCTAGCTTCTTCTACTTATATAGTTCTAAGAGGCGACTTACTTCTAGGACTAGGAGTTTTCTAACTCGCTATTAGAGTCGAGTTCCTTAATACTTTAGATATATATAAACCTAGCGCGGTTATTATTAAAATAATAGGTATTAGATATAAAGTAGCCTAAGCCTTTATAGCTACGATAGCGTTTCTATCTCGTTATTACGAGACGTTTCTCGTCTAATAGCTTTAAGGGTTTTAGCTTAGGCTTATACTATAGTCTAACCTAGTCTCTTAGTTTAGTAGTAGTAGATATACGGCTCTATTAGCTATCTTAGTTTATATTACCGCTTCTAGTTCTACTTTAGCGGCTAAGATTATCTTAAGTAGATTTCTAGTTATAAATAGGCTTAGTACGATCTCTTTTAGAATTATTACTATTATTTATTCTTTTATTAGAACGGATATTTATAGACTTAATCTCTTAACGACGATATTCGGCCTTATAAAGAGTTTCGAGTAGCTATTCGAGAGAGGTAAAGATAAGAGTAGCTACTAAGAGGGCTAAGCTAATAGAAATACTATTCTATATCTTATCGATCTTCTCTTCTTTAGTTAGATTAATAAGAGACTAAAGTATATATAGGCGGGTGTAGTAGAAGTCTATCGTCTCTTTCTCGCTTTATTTAGTAAGAATAAGGTTATTAGTAGCTTTTTTCTTTACGATATCTATTCTATATATCTTTCCTAGCTTTTTTAAGAAATCTAGGGCTATCTAGTAGTTACTAATATACGGGCGTATTATAGTAGTAATTAAATTAGTAAGGCGAGAGTAGATATAGCGAATTATTAGCTTCTAATTTTCTTTAAAGAAGTCCTCTTCGACTTTAAGCTTAAAGATTATATTATTCTTAAAGTTAACGAAAGTATAGATATTAGTAAAAAAATATAACTATACTAAAAAATCGACCCTAAGCTACGGCGCCGGGAGAGGGCCCTAGGAACTCTCCTAGGCTTCGCGAGTCCTAAAATAGTACTTAAGATAACTATAGCCGCGAAGTAGTTAATATAGAGGATATAGGAAGAGGCGAATAGCCTCCCTTAGTAACTACCTCTACCTAGCCCTAATATACTCCTAAGAAACCGTAGAGCACCTAGTATAGCGTAGAATACGTTAAGAGAGCCTTAAAAACAGTAGATATCCTTCTCTAAGCCCTATAAACATCCGCTAGCCTTCCTTTAGTCCTCTCTAGCTAGGTAAAAAATTTTCTCGATATTACTAAGATAATCTTCTAGGATTATATTACTATCTACTAGAAGGTAACTACTAAGGAGCTAGGCCTTAAGGATATCCTTAAAGAGGTCTAATAGGTCTAAAAGATAGTTAACCGTATCTAGGCTACCTCTATACCTATACCTAATACTCGTAGCTAGGCATAAATTATAGCCTAAGTAGCCCCGAAGCCCTCTACCCCCCCAGCTACTACTAAACTTACCCTCTACTTCCTAGAGATAGTAAATAGATAAGAAATAGCTAAGCTCTTAAATAAGGCAATTATTAAAAAGATCTAGGTAGGAAAAAGCTAGGCGTATAAGAAAGTACTTACTACTAAGAAGCTCCCTAGTAGAGACGTTAGGATCTTTATACCGGATAAAGTAACTAGAATAGCCCTTCTCTAGGACTAGGAATAGACTATAGGACTAGGAAAAGAAGTTAGGTCTAACTAGTAGCTATACTTAGTGCTAGTATATAACGTCCCTCGAGAAGGAATCGATACTATAGACCCCTAAGCTATCTAAACCATCTAGGAGTAGAACCTATCTCTATACCTAGAACTACGTATTAGTAAGCTAGCCTAGCTAAAGAGGAAGCTCCTAGAGGGGAAAACTTACTCGGCTATTATCCTTAGTACTATAAACCTCGAAACCGCTAACTAGATTATTAATAAGGGGCTTATTATTAACTTTACTATCTATATAGCGTAGTACTATAACGTAGCCTTTATAGTAACCTAGTATTTTAAGTGCTAGGCCTACGGTTATATTACTAACTATTATAAAAAGAAGGAAAAGTACGGATAGTATAGTAAGGTATATAATACTAGGGACTACCCTAAGGAAAGTATATAGTACGTAAACTACTCTTAAAGGTATATAGCCTAGAGTAACTCCTATCTAGTACGTAGAGCCTACTATACTAAGGCCGCCCAGGCCCGCCTAGTAGTACTAGAAAGGTACCGGGAAGGACCCCTAATAACTAAAATATAGCCTTAAACTAACTAGTTAACCGTTAGACTAAGGAAGAGGATTAGGAAGGAGAAGCCGGTTAAGAGGGGACTAGGCAGGCTAAGAGACTTAAGCCGCCCCCCGCCTCCTAACTAAATAAGGTTTACCGGACTTAATAGCTTATAACACGCCTTAGAGGAGCCCGCGGGAACTCCCTCCTTATAGCCTATACCACTAGCCCCCTCGTAGCCGGACCTAGAGATAGAAGGAAGTTAATATTAGATATAGGCTCTCTCTCTATTATATAGTATAACGTCTATAAGAGTAAGGATAGGGTAATACTTCCGCTCTTTAAGGAAGTAGACCTAAAGATCTACTATATTCTAGCTATCTAGGAACCTTAGAGGAACCCGAGGGTTAAGACAATAGCAAGACACCCTACCTACTATATAGTTTTTCCCTAGAAGAGAGTAGTAAGAACCTACTTCTTTATAAGCAAGGCTATTAGCCCCGACTTCTAGCAAGCAATAGTCTATTTACTAGATCTTATTATACTTTCCCTTATTACTAGGATATATATAATCTATATCTATAACTACTATAATCCCCCGCTAGCCTCTTATACTAGTATAGCGCTAGAAATCCTATCTCTTCTACCGGAAGTTCTTAGAAAACTAGGGGAGCATATTCTCTTAGAGGACTTTAACCTCTACCATCCTATCTAGGGAGATATAACCTCCCTAATATACTACACCCTAGCGGATAACCTAATTAAGATAGCTACCGCAGCTAATCTTAACCTAGCCCTTCTAAGAGGCACTATTACTAGACGAGATAGTAGTAGCGAGAGTACTCTAGACCTTATCTTTATATTACGGTAGCTAGAGGAGAGAATTCTTAGCTATAGAGTTAGCTAGAAGCTCGAATTATCCTCTAACTACCTACCTATTCTTACTATACTTAATTTTTCTCCTACCCCCGTAGAACTACGTCTTCTAAGGCCCTAGTAGAAGAAAGTAGACTAGAAGAGAACTAATAATATACTCTAATTAAAGCTCGAACACCTTAAAGTAGCCCCTCTTAATACTAAAGCAGACCTAAATTACTTTACTATACTACTCTAGGAGGCCATCTAAAGAATAATCTAGGAGACTATCCTAGTAGTAAGACCCTCGCCCTAGGCCTCTATATAATAGATAAAGGAGTATTCGGACCTAGTATACTAGACTAGAGTAGCTAGAAGGAAGTAGACGGCTATAGGGAGGGAGGAGGACTAGATAGTATACTAAACTATTACTAATAGCAAGAAGAGGTAGATTAGAAGAGATAGAATAAAAGTATAGCGTAGAATAGTAGCTAAGATTACTTCGGACCCATCTATACTCTAGAAGCTCTTAAAGTAGATAAGAATAAGAGTACTAGAACCTCTAGCCCCACCTTAGTTCCCACCCCTCTAGAGAGTAGATAAATAACTATATTACGATAACTAGTCTAAGGCAGAAATCCTTATTAACTAGTTCTTCTTACCTCCTAGGGCCACCGACCTCTTAGATCTAGATAGGTATATATACCTAGTACTAGTAGAGATTCCCTAAGACCTTACTAAAGAGTAGGTCCTCTATACTATTAAGAAGCTTCCCCTAGATAAGGCACTAGGCCTAGATAAGATTACTAATAGGTTCCTAAAGTAATGCGCTAAGATACTAAGGGGACCCCTTACTAGGCTCTTCTAGGGATACCTCGTACTTAGATACTACCCTAGGTAGTTTAAAAGCTCTATTACCGTAGTCCTTAGGAAACTATAGAGGGACGACTATACTAAAGCTAAGTTATTTAGGCCGATTACTTTATTTAATACGCTAGAAAAGCTACTTAAGAGAATTATAGTAGATAGAATCTCCTAGGCTACTAAAGTATACGGCCTACTCCCTAATATATAGATAGGAGCTAGGAGAAATAGATCCGTAGTAGTAGCTCTTAACCTACTTATAGAATAGATCTATACTATCTAGGTATAAGACCTAAGGCTAGTAGCTTTAGTTCTTAGCCTAGATATCTCGGAAGTATATAACCACGTATCTTATAGAAGGCTTCTCTATAATATAAGAATGGTAAAACTCCTAGAATAGGTAGAAAGATTTACCCGATCCTTTCTATAGGACCGTACTACTTAGCTATCCTTCGGAGACTTCACTAGTCTACTAATCTAGACCTTAACCAGGATTCCCTAGGGATCCTTACTATCGCCGATACTCTACCTATTCTTTATATCTAACCTACTTATATAGCTACGTAGGGGCAATACCTTCCCTCTTAGATTCGTCGATAATACTAATATTCTAACCTTTAGTAGATCTATAGAATAGAACTATAGGATACTAGAGGGAGTATATTAAATTTGCGAGTACTAGGCAGCTACCTACGGGTTAGCTTTCTCGCCCGATAAGTATTACCTTATTTATTTTATAAGGAAACTAAGGAGATTTAATATAGTAGCAGGGATCCGTATCTCTAGATTTACTAGATACCTAGAGCCTATAATTAAGATTCTAGGAGTCTACGTAGATAATAAGCTTAGATAGGGACCCTATATTAGGAAAACAGGAGCTAAGGTAATTAAATAGTATATATCTCTCTTTAGACTCGCGGCGTCTACCTAGGGAGCCTTATTTACTAAAGCCTGTTATATCTATACGGCCGTAGTAAGGCTAGTCCTTACCTACGGCTATAGGGTATAGTATACTCTAGAGGGAATCCTAGGGTAGAGAAAAATAACTATCTAGCCACTAAAGAAGATCTAAAACTAGTGCCTACGTACTATCTTAGGGGCGTATAAGTTAACTAGTATATAAACCTTAGAGTATAAGATAGGGATTCCCCTACTCTTACTATACCTAGACGAACTAGCACTAGCCTAAGCTATTAGAGCTAGGAATAGCCTAGTCGCGATAGTAGTAGAGGAAACTTACTAGAGTATTAAATAGATAGCTCGGGCTACTCTAAGTACTAGAGGCGCCACTAGCCCTACTAGAAGAACTCTACTTAGAAAAAAGGCAAACTCACTCCTTAACTACTACCCCTCTACCTACTAGAGTCTCCCGGAGCGAACGAAGCTACGTATAGTATATAGGAATAAGTAGAAGGAGAGATAGATAAAGTCTACTAGCTAGGGAAGATAAGATAAGCTAGTAGCCTAAAGTATATAGTAGAACCTAAAAATTAGATAAATCTACAGCGAACTATCTAAGCTATAGAGCATACTCGCTACCCTACTATATATAGAGTATATTAGACTAGAGGACTTCCTCTTAAGGCGCAAGGTGCTAGGATACTCTAGTCCTACCTGTCTATGCGGCTAGTATAGACAAACCCTAAAGTATATCCTTCTCTTCTACCTCTACTTCTAATAGGGTAGGATATAGATACTCTAAAGGGTAGGGACTACGGACTACTACTCCCTCCTCTTAATAAAGAAGGGGATTAAAGTAGTAATAGACTAGTTCTTACGCCTAGAGCTACTTAAGCAATTTAGCCTAGTAAGGAAACTAATATAGGAAGATAACTAGGAAGAGGAACTAGGAGGATAACTAGGACTACTAGGACTACTAGGACCTAGATAACTACGAGGATAAGGACTAAAGAGATAGGTTTAGTAGATAAATATAGGACTACTATAGTAGCCGCTACTAGTAAGAAGGAAAAATAAGAACTAGTATAGGATAGTATACCTAGAGAGAGAGGAGGGGTTTTTACCAGGCGAAAAGGTTTTCCTCCTCGTATAAAATAACTATAGATAGCTAGCCCCGCATAGACCCGTAAGGGAGCTATATCGGGAAGAAATAAATTTATCTATCTATCTATAGATATTAGTAGAGATAAGCTTATTAATATCTTCTATAAGTATTTTACGTAAGCTCTAATAAGAGAGGGTTCGCTATAAGGTAATAGTTCTCTTTCTTAGTTAATATTCTTAGTTAAGGCTACGAATATTAGTACTAGAGAGGATACCTTCGTAATAGTTAGCGATATTCTTAGTTAAAAGATTATTTTCTTAGATAAGCCGGCTAATCTTATTATTACTTTCCTTAATAACTCTATTAGATCTAGCGATTATCTTCTTATAGGTCTATTTAAGTTTCTTATACTTATCCTAAAGAGAGACGTAGGCTATATACTCTTTACTAGTAGCTATTTAAGTAACTTAAAGAACGTAGTAGAACTTAGTACGCTAGTTTACTATTACTATAGTATACTAGTTATAGAAGATATATTCGTTAGGCTAGTAAATAGAGTCGAGTCCGTAGTTACTTAGTATTCTAGGGTTAATAGTAAGGTTAAGATCCGTAGCTAATAAATATATAAGTTCTTCGGGTTTTAGATTTCTACGTAAGATAGTACGACGTAAGGTAGAACCGGTAGCTTAACTTTACTAGTCTAAGGTATTAGAAAAGCCCTAAAATAGGATAGTACTACTTATAAACTCGTTAAGGTTCTAGCTAGGTTCTCTAACTATATTATTAAATAATTCTTCTTTATTATCGCTTAGATAAATAGAGATAGTACTAGCGATACTACTAGTACGGCTACGACTATAGCTTGCGGGGAATAGGCTTTATTACGCTATAATCTTCGCTAATTATTCTAGTTTTTAGAGTAGTTTAACTCGTATTATAGGTAAAAACTCTAAAGAGATTAGTACGGGGTTAACGAGGATCTTTATATCTTATTAAAGAAGATAGATTTTCTATAATTATACTATTATTTCTCTAATAGTATAGGTTTTAATATTTCTAGATTACTTATCGTAGAGTGTTAGTATTATTAAATTCTAGTTATAGATTATTAGTATTATTAGGTTCTAGTTATAGGTTATCGAGTTTAGGTTCTAGTTAATAGTACGGGTATCGGGTTATCGAGTTTAGGTTTCTTATTAGTAGTATATAGATTATATAAGGTAGTAAAGCCGAAATAATAGTATTACTTTTAACTAAAAATCTATATATAAGGAGAAAGAAAAGAGAGTCTAGAAAGAGAGGGCGAAGGGTAAATATACCTAGTCGCTTAGCGCTAGGCCCGTATTTTAGTATCTAACCGAGTTATTCTTAGTAAAGCTAGGGCCTCTAATTACTATTAAGTATCTATCTAGTTACCTAGAATAGTAGCGCTTAAGAAGCCTAATATCGTACTATCTTACGTAGAAATCTAAAACCCGAAGAACTTATATATTTATTAGCTACGGATCTTAACCTTACTATTAACCCCGAAATACTAAGTAACTATAGACTCGACTCTATTCGCTAGCCTAACGAATATATCTTCTATAATTAGTATACTATAGTAATAGTAAACTAGCGTACTAAGTTCTACTATGTTTTCTAAGTTACTTAAATAGCCGCTAGTAAAAAGTATATAGTCTACGCCTCTTTTTAGAATAAGTATAAGAAACTTAAGTAGACCTATAAGAAGATAATCGCTAGATCTAATAGAGTTATTAAAGAAAGTAACGATAAGATTAGCCGGCTTATTTAAGAAAATAACCTTCTAACTAAGAATATTACTAACTCTTATACGGGTATCCTCTCTAGTACTAATATTCGTAGCTTTAACTAGAAACGTTAACTAAGAGAGGAAACTACTATTTTATAGTAAATTCTTTCTTATTAGAGCTTACGTAAGATACTTATAGAAGATATTAATAAGCTTATCTCTACTAATAGCTATACTTTCGTTAACTTTAAGAATAATATAATTTTTAAGCTTAAAGTCGAAGAGAACTTCTTCTAAAGAAATTAGAAGCTAATAATCCGCTATATCTACTCTTATCTTACTAATTTAATCGCCGCTATAATACGTCCGTATATTAATAGCTACCGGATAGCCTTAGATTTCTTAGAAAAGCTAGGAAAGATATATAGAATAGATATCGTAAAGAAAAAAGCTACTAACGATTTTATTCTTACTAGATAAAGCGAGAAAGAGACGGTAGACGCCTACTACGCCCGTCTATATATACTCTAGTCTCTTACTAACTCTACTAAAGAGAAGAAGATCGATAAAATATAGAATAGTATTTCTATTAGCTTAGCCCTCTTAGTAGCTATCCTTATCTTTACCTCTCTTAAATAGCTACTCGAAACCCTCCGTAAGACCGAATATCGTTATTAAGAGATTAAGTCTATAAATATCCGTTCTAATAAAAGAATAAATAATAGTAATAATTCTAAAAGGGATCGTATTAAGCCTATCTATAATTAGAAACCTATTTAAGATAATCTTAGCCGCTAGAGTAGAACTAGAAGCGGTAATATAAACTAAGATAGCTAATAGGGCCGTATACCTACTACTACTAAACTAAAAGACTAGGTTAGACCCTAGTATAAGCCTAAGCTAAAACTCTTAAAGTTATTAGATAAGAAACGCCTCGTAATAACGAGGTAGGGACGCTACCGTAGTTATAGAGACTCGGACTACTTTATATCTAATAACTACTATCCTAATAATAACCGTATAAAGTTCGCGTATATCTAGAGTATTAAGAAACTTAACTCTAATAGCGAGTCGGAAAACTTCTAGTCCTAGAAGTAAGTCGCTTTCTAGAACTATAAGAGTAGAAGAAGCTAGACGAGTAGCTAGCTAATCGTAGTTAGAAAGAGATAAAGATATTAAACTTCGTAGTAGATAATCGCGCGTATAAAATTAAGGGAACTTATCTTATTATATATACTATAGTAGCTAGTAGTAATATATATTCTTTTATCGATAATAGAAGCTAAGCTAAGCTTATTAATACCTTCTTTATTCGCGCGTATAAGATAATAAAGATTTCTCTTATTAAACGGATTACTATAACTTTAGAAGACGGAATATTCTTCTAATATATTATCTATATCTCTCTAGTTAATATTAATATTAGTTCTTATAAGAAATAACTTCTCTACTATATAGCTAATCTAGAAGACTATCTACTAATTCTTAGAGATAGATAGTTACGTACTTATAACCCGTATATCGACTAGGATAAGCGGTTAGTTAAGTTTTATAAGCCTTAGTACTTTAAGGCTAGCTATCTTACTATAAAATCTTATACTAAATACGCTATTAGGTGCCGACCTAAATAAAAGATAGGGAAATCTTAACTAGATATTTAACTATATTCTATATCTCTACTCTTTTACTTAGTATTACTTCCTAGATATAAAGAATACTACTATATACCCGCGGAACCTACTATAAATACTAGCGTAGCTATAACTAGAGAAGATAATTTCTAGAAGTTTATAGATAGAAAGAAGATATATAGAAGAGAAGAACGTCTTACCCGGCTACTAAAGAAATACTACTAGATTAAAGAACTCTAGAATAAGATAGAAGCGGATATACTCTCTTCTTACTAGAAAGAAGACTATAAAATTAAGCTTAAACCTAACTATAAACCTCCTTATATAAAAAGCTACCGCCTAATATCTTAATAGGAAAACGAAGCGGTTAAGAAGTATATTAACGAATATCTTGAAAAAGGGTTTATTCGCCCTAGCTCTTCGGACTATACCGTACCTCTACTTATTATTAGAAAGCTAGGAGGAGGACTTAGGATCTATATTAACTATAGAGCTCTAAATACTATTACTAAGAAGAACCGATATCTAATTCTATATATTAATAAAACTCTTACCTAGCTTAGTAAGGCTAAGATCTTTATAAAACTCGACGTTATCTATACTTTTAACCGGATCCGAATTAAAGAAGGCTATAAGTATCTTACCGCTTTTAATACTCGCTTTAGTTAGTACGAATATCTAGTTATACTCTTTAGGCTCTATAATACGCTAGGCACCTTTTAGAGCTATATTAATAATTCTATACTCGAATACCTAGATAAGTTTTATATAGCGTATCTAGATAATATCCTTATCTATAGTAAAAAGAAGGAAGAATACGCTAAAAACGTTAATAAAGTTCTCTAACGACTAAAGGACCGTAGTCTTTAACTCGACCTTAATAAATGCGAGTTTAATATTAGATTAGTTAAATACCTTAGCCTTATTATAAGTATAAACGAAATCGAAATAGACCTAGAAAAAGTCTTAGCTATTATTAATTAGAAGGTACTAACGTTAGTAAAGAATATATAAGCCTTTATTAGCTTTATAAATTTCTACCGCCGCTTTATTAAGAACTTCTTCTATTATTATAAACGTGGCTTATATAGACCCCTTACTTATTTACCTTCGTTAATTTAAAATCTAGATCTAGACTTACCTACTTATAAATTAGGAAGCTAGTATTTTAGTTCGTTCTTTATATATATAAAGCTCGCCCCTCTGCTTTGTAGTTAGTTCTTTAGTCTAGCAATAAGTATTCCTCGCGTACAACTTAGTACGCCTTAAATTAGACCTTGCTTGCCTCCCTCGTCCCTCGTCCCTCGCCCCTCGTCCCTCGCCTCTCGTCTCTCGCACCTCGTACCCTCGCCCTTTAAACTACACCCTTATACTTCGGCATTGTTTTACCCCTACTGCCTTTACCGGCTTCGTTACCTCGTCTCTCCGCCCCCCCCCCCTCTAAGGTCCGTTTATTATATTTTGCTAGACTCTCTCTAGTAGGCCTAAAGCTCTCGCCGAAGCCCTAGACTGTAATTCCTAAAATAGTTAATAGAACTATACCTCCTAATCCTTGGGATACGCTCTTCTAAGTCCTTAATTAAGTCCCTACTCCTGTTAACGCTCGTCCTACCTTCCCTAAAGATATCCCGGTTTCTCTACGCGTTACCCTTAGCTAGGTATACGCTAGAGAAAGACAATCTTGCCTAAGATCCGATATCGATTCACTAGCTATCCCTAAGAATGCTACGAACGCCTAAGTTGCTTGCATCTTTTACTACTACGGTTTTGGCCAAGATAAAGCCTTCGCCCGACTCTAACTACTAGCCCCGAACCTCCCTACTAACACGCCAGCTACTACGTCCACGGTATCTTCTTTAGAAACCCTACGTCCCCGCATCCCTAAGGTATCGGATCTAGAACCCTTTAAAGGAGAACGCACTCGATTCCAGAACTTCGCTACGCAACTTCAACTCAAATTTGCTTCGGACCCATCTGCTTTTACAACGGACATAGCTAAGATTACCTACGCTAGGTTATATCTTCGCGATACGGCTTACACTTAGTTTGCCCCTTACGTCTCTACTTCGAACGGTTCCGTAGACTTCGATAATTATAAGGTCTTCTACCAAGCTCTCAAGGCCGTATTTAATAATCCTAATGCTTACGCAACGGCTAAACGATCCCTCCTCGCGCTCAAACAAGACAAGTCCTACTCGGCTTACTACTTACGGTTTCTCTCGCTTATTACGACTCTTAGTTAGAAGGAAAACGTAGTAAAGATTTACTACTTCCGCCTTGGCCTTAAGGAGAACCTTAAGGATCTTCTTATTAGACGTTCTATACTACTAGAATTCGAAAAGTTCGCTAAAACCTACATTGCGTTGGATAACCAACTCTATACTCGAACAATTAAGAAAAAGACACCCGTAACTCGTACCCCTACCTCGACTTCTCTCTCTACACCAGCTACCCCTTAATCCTCGTCTCCCGCGCCAACCTCGATCTCCTAAAGTAAACCTATAGAACTAGATACCTCTACTCGAAAAGCGTACCGAAGAGCTAATAATCTCTGCGCTTACTATAGTAATCCGAACTACTAGGTACGTAAGTGCCCTAAGGCAAAGGATCTAAAGGGTTTAAAGGGTCCAAACCTTAATTCGACCATAACTGTACCCTCTCCGCCCACCTCGCTACTAGTAATAAGTCTACTCGTCTCTAAAACCTCGACTCCTATAACTCCTCCTACGGCTTCAGTCCTCTACGTATTAAAAAACGTAGAAGGCTAAGTAGTACCCGGCACCTGCCTAGCCCCCCGCTACTTTCTACTTTAAATTAATTCTCTATTCTTGCTTCTTTATCTTCGAACCTCGGAATACTCTTATTTTTACCCCCCGAACCTCGTACCTCGAAACCACGCGCTATTAATCTCGGAAAACGCCTACTCCTTATTCTTAAGTTAGTAGTTAATAATATAATCGAAACCTCGTCTATACTAGACTCTAGTACTTCGTCCTTATTTATAGATAATACTTTTATTAAGGAACACTCGCTCCCTACTCGTTAAAAAATATAACCTAAATCCCTCGAGCTGGCTAATAGATCTATAGCTAGGTAGATTACTTATAAAGCCGACCTTTAACTCGATATTAATTAATACTAAGAACTCCTTACCTTTTAGGTAACTAAGCTTAGTTAATATTCTATTATTCTTAGAAAACCTTAGCTAGAAAGACACGATCTATAGATTCTCTAGTTAAGGAATACTATTACCTTCGCTTCTCCTTTCTACTAAGCAAATTACTTACCTACTCGATAACCTACGATTACGCCTCCTAATCCGCCTTCGATCTCTTACGCTACGGTATCCTACGCCGCTCTTACCCGCTATATCTAACGAGATAAGACTAGGATCTATGCCGTATTAATTAAGGAAATCTAAGAACACCTTAAAAGCCTTAAAAAAACGGAACAACAAACCCCGGAACAAGAACTCGAAACCCTCCGCTCACGAATCCCGGCTCGATTTTACTACCTTCTTTCTTTCTTTACTAAGAAAGAGGCCGATAAGCTTCCCCTACATCGATATATTAATTATAAAATTTCGCTAGAAGAGGGCAAGAAACCCCTATTCGGTCCTCTCTACTTAATATCCGATTTAGAGCTTAAGGCTCTACGCGAATATCTTAATAAGAACCTTAAGAAAGGTTTTATTCGGCCCTTATCCTTATCCTCTGCGTCCCCTATTCTCTTTATTAAGAAACTAGGTAGCGGCCTTCGTTTTTATGTAGATTATCGCGAACTAAACGGTATTACGAAAAAGAACCGTTATCTACTCCCCTTAATTAACGAGACTCTCCGTCAACTTCAAGGCTCTCGTATTTTTACTCGACTCGACCTTCGCGGTGCTTATAACCTTATCCGGATTAAGGAAGGCTCCGAATATTTAACCGCCTTTAGGACTCGCTATAGCCTATACGAGTACCTTATTATACCCTTTAGCCTTACGAATACGCCTACTACCTGCTAATAATTCGTTAACGATATACTACGTGAATATCTCGACCGCTAGTACGTCGTCTACTTAGATAATATTCTTATCTACTCGGAAATAGAAGAGGAGCACCACGAACACGTCTAATTAGTTCTCGAAAAACTTCGTGAAGCAGGCCTATACGTAAAAGGCGAAAAATGCGACTTCTATACGACTTCGACCACGTTTCTTAGCTTCGTTATCTCCCTAGACGGTATCTCTATGGACCCGGCTAAGGTAGCCGCCGTAAGAGACTAGGAGGCTCCTCGCTCAGTTAAAGATCTCCAATCGTTCCTTGGCTTTACAAACTTTTACCGAAGATTTATTAAAGGATACTCTCGAAAAGCTAGAGCTCTCTTTAGGCTCCTAGCTAAGAATATTCGTTTTACTTAGGAAAAAGAATAGGATAAGGCATTTACTTATCTTAAGGAAGCCTTCTGCTCTTACCTAATTCTCCGACACTTCGACCCCCAACTCGAAACTATCCTTAAAACCGACTTATCCGACTTTATTATCTCCGTAATTTTATCCTAATAGGTAACCTACGATAATAGCAGAAGAATCCTACATCCTATCGCCTACTACTCTCGGAAAATAACCTCCGTAGAGTAGAACTACGGTATCGGGGATAAGGAACTCTTAGCTATCGTGGAAGCCCTAAAGGAATACCGTTCCCTCGTTATTAACCTCTCCTCGCCACTCCTCGTTCTTATAGATTACTCGAATTTAACTAGCTTTGCCTCTAAGTAAATCTTAAACCGTCGGCAAGCACGCTAGGTAATTAAACTCTTAGAACTCGACTTTAAGATCGTCTACCGCCTAGGAACTAAGAATTAACGCGCGGATGCGTTAACAAGACGGTTAGGAGACCTCCCTGCTCGAGAAGGGCGCCTACCCCCTACTACGATTCTTACCTCTAAAAAATTCGAAATTTCGACCCTTATTTCTACTCGCCATTTAATCGCTAGGCTAGAACCGTCTCTAGCTAGTAAAATTCGCTTAGCACTCGATAAGGATACTCTTGGACAAGAGATCCTTACCGCACTCGATACCCACGCACTTCGATATTCTAAGGTAGATTTAGGCGCATGTTCTAAGGATAACGATGGTCTCTTACTAGTTAATAGACTTATCTATATTCCTAAAGATCTAAGCCTCCGCTAAAGGATTATTAGCTCTCGACACTCGCACCCGGCTACTAGACACCCAGGCCAAGCAGCAATATTTAAACTCGTTACTCGTAATTTCTAGTGGCTAGGTCTACGCCAGACAGTAGCTCGTTTTATACGAAACTATAAGACCTGCCAAAGAATTAAACCCGCTCGACATGCCCCCTATAGATATTTGAAACCCCTTGAAGTGCCACAACGCCGCTGGCAATCCGTTTCTCTCGATTTAATTACGGGACTTCCAACGTCTAACTCGTTCGATACTATATTAGTAGTCGTAGATCGACTAACTAAAATGGCTCACTTTATTCCTTGCTAAACAACCCTCGATTCGATAGAGCTTGCTAAGCTTTATCGAGACTACGTTTTTCGACTATATAGCTTACCCGACGACTTCGTATCTAACCGCGGCTCGATTTTTACCTCTAAATTTACTAGAGCTCTTAGTAGATCCCTATCTATTAAGACCAACTTTAGTACGGCTTTCCACCCGCAAACCGACAGCCAGACAGAGCGCATTAACGCTATTCTCGAGCAATACCTTCGTGCCTACGTTTCGTACTAATAAGACGATTAGAACGACTTTCTCTCCCTTGCTAAATTCGCTTATAATAATACAATCTCGACCACGACTAAGGTTACCCCCTTCTTTACAAACTACGGCTTCCACCCTCGTTATAAGATTCTACGGAAAGACCCGATCTTAGCCCCACTCGAACCCCTACGTCTCTTCTAAGAGAACCTCGAAAACCTCGAAAACCACCTTCGCCAAGAAATTCGATTCGCACAAGATGCCTACGCAGAACAAGCTAATAAAGACCGTATCTCGCCACCCGTCTTTAAGCCTAGTAACCTCGTTTGGCTCCTAAGACGGCATATCTCGACAACAAGACCTTCGGATAAACTCGACTTCAAACGCCTTGGCCCCTTTCCTATACTAGGAAAGATCTCGACTTATGCCTATCGCCTAGAACTACTAAGGACGATAAAAGTCCACCCCGTATTCCACGTCTCTTTACTCGAACCCGCGGCCTCTAACCTCTTGCCTAATCAAGTCTAACCTCCGCCCCCGCCCGTTATCGTTAACGGTGAAGAAGAGTACCGGGTAGAAGAGATTCTAGACGTTAAAGCAACCCGGAGACAACCGAAATACCTCGTAAAATAGACTGGTTACTCGACACCAACCTGGGAACCTTACGACCTTGTTAAAGACCTTAAGGCCCTTAATACGTTCTATAAACGTTACCCTTTAAAACCTCGACCCTTAGGCTAAAGGCTCGTAGGAACTTACCTCTAGGGAGGAGAGCCTACTATTATAAACGTAGCTTATATAGACCCCTTACTTATTTACCTTCGTTAATTTAAAATCTAGATCTAGACTTACCTACTTACAAATTAGGAAGCTAGTATTTTAGTTCGTTCTTTATATATATAAAGCTCGCCCCTCTGCTTTGTAGTTAGTTCTTTAGTCTAGTAATAAGTATTCCTCGCGTATAACTTAGTACGCCTTGAATTAGACCTTGCTTACCTCCCTCGTCCCTCGTCCCTCGCCCCTCGTCCCTCGCCTCTCGTCTCTCGTACCTCGTACCCTCGCCCTTTAAACTATACTCTTATACTTCGGCATTATTTTACCCCTACTGCCTTTACCGGCTTCGTTACCTCGTCTCTCCGCCCCCCCCCCCTCTAAGGTCCGTTTATTACATCTATATAGCACGCTCTCTTACTAAGATAATAAAAGAAGAATACTTTATAACTAGAAATAGGAAACGTAAGATAAAATACTAGGACTTTATATAGAATAATAAGAAATAAACCGCCTTTAATTAGCTACAAGCCGTATTTACCTCTATATCTATTCTCGTATATTTCGACTCTAAAAAGAAAATATAGGTTAAAACGAATATCTTAGACTTTATTAGTATAGGTATTCTATCTTAGATATACGATAGAGTACTTAAACTAGTTATATACTTCTCTAAGAAAATATCCTTAACTAAGTATAACTATATAATCTACGATAAAGAGCTACTTACTATTATTTACTCCTTTAAGACTTAGAAACTAGAACTTATAAGTACTTCTATAGATAAGCCTATTAAGGTGCTTACGGATTATAAGAACCTAGAGTATTTTATAATAACTAAGTAACTAACTAGCCGTTAAGCCCGCTAGGCTAAATTTCTATCTGCCTTTAACTTTATTATCTTCTACCGGCTAGGTAAATAAGAAGAGAAGCTAGACTCGCTTATAAGGAGAACGTAGGATCTACCGTAAGGAATTAATGACCTAAGAAAGTAACACCGGTTCTAATAACTACTTCGGGACTTAAACCTAGAACCTAATATAAAAATTACTATTAATTCTATTCTCTTTACTACTAATAACCTAGAGAAAGAGAAGTTAGACTCTTAAGAGCCGGAAGATAACTAGATCTAGAAAATCTATAAAGCCCGGGAAACCTAGAAAGCTATATAGAAAGACCTCGATATACTTATTAGCGAAGCCTACGAGAAGAATAGGATAATCTAGAACCTCTATAGAAGTATTAATATAGATAGATAGATAAATTTATTTCTTCCCGATATAGCTTTCTTACGGGTCTATACGGGGCTAGCTATCTATAGTTATTTTATACGAGGGGGAAAACCTTTTCGCCTAGTAAAAACCCCTCCTCTCTCTCTAGGTATACTATTCTATACTAGTTCTTATTTTTTCTTCTTACTAGTAGCGGCTACTATAGTAGCTCTATATTTATCTACTAGACCTATCTCTTTAGTTCTTATTCTCGTAGTTATTCGGGTTCTAGTAGTTCTAGTAGTCCTAGTTATTCTCCTAGTTCCTCTTTTTAGTTATCTTCCTATATTAGTTTTCTTACTAGGCTAAATTACTTAAGTAGCCCTAGGCGTAAGAACTAGTCTATTACTACTTTAATCTTCTTCTTTATTAAGAGAAGAAAGTAGTAGTCCGTAGTCTCTATCCTTTAAAGTATCTATATCCTACTTTATTAGAAGTAGGAGTAGAAGAGAAGAATATACTTTAGGGTTTATCTATACTAGCCGTATAGATAAATAGAACTAGGGTACCCTAGTACCTTACGCCTTAAGAGGAAGTTCTTTAATCTAATATACTCTATACGTAATAGAGTAGCGAATATACTCTATAGCTTAGATAGTTCGCTATAGATTTATCTAATTTTTAGATTCTACTATATATTTTAGGCTACTAGCTTATCTTATCTTCCCTAGCTAGTAGACTTTATCTATCTCTCCTTCTACTTATTTCTATATACTATACGTAGCTTTATTCGCTCCGGGAGACTCTAGTAAGTAGAGGAGTAGTAGTTAAGAAGTAAGTTTACCTTTTTTCTAAGTAGGGTTCTTCTAGTAGGGCTAGTAGCGCCTCTAGTACTTAGAGTAGCCCGAGCTATCTATTTAATACTCTAGTAAGTTTTCTTTACTACTATCGCGACTAGGCTATTCCTAGTTTTAATAGCCTAGGCTAATACTAGTTCGTCTAGGTATAGTAAGAGTAGGAGAATTCCTATCTTATACTCTAAGGTTTATATACTAGTTAACTTATACGCCTCTAAGATAGTACGTAGGCACTAGTTTTAGATCTTCTTTAGTAGCTAGATAGTTATTTTTCTCTACCCTAGAATTCCCTTTAGAGTATACTATACTCTATAGCCGTAGGTAAGAACTAGCCTTACTACGGCCGTATAGATATAACGGGCTTTAGTAAATAAGGCTTTCTAGGTAGACGCCGCGAGTCTAGAGAGAGATATATACTATTTAATTACCTTAGCTTTTATTTCCCTAATATAGAGTTTCTATCTAAGCTTATTATCTACGTAGACTTCTAGAATCTTAATTATAGGCTCTAGGCATCTAGTAAATCTAGAGATACGGATTCCTACTACTATATTAAATCTTCTTAGTTTCCTTATAAAATAAATAAGGTAATACTTATCGGGCGAGAAAGCTAATCCGTAGGTAGCTACCTAGTACTCGTAAATTTAATATACTCTCTTTAGTATTCTATAGTTCTATTCTATAGATCTACTAAAGATTAGAATATTAGTATTATTAACGAATCTAAGGGAGAAGATATTACCCCTACGTAGCTATATAAGTAGATTAGAAGTAAAGAATAGGTAGAGTATCGGCGATAGTAAGAATCCCTAGGGAATCCCGGTTAAGGTCTAGATTAGTAGACTAGTAAAGTCTCTAAAGGATAGCTAAGTAGTACGGTTCTATAAAAAGAATCGGGTAAATCTTTCTACCTATTCTAGGAGTTTTACTATTCTTATATTATAGAGAAGCCTTCTATAAGATACGTAGTTATATACTCCCGAGATATTTAGACTAAGAACTAAAGCTACTAGCCCTAGGTCTTATACCTAGATAGTATAGATCTATTCTATAAGTAGGTTAAGAGCTACTACTACGGATCTATTTCTTCTAGCTTCTATCTATATATTAGAGAGTAGGCTATATACTTTAGTAGCCTAGGAGATTCTATCTACTATAATTCTCTTAAGTAGCTTTCCTAGCGTATTAAGTAAAGTAATCGGCCTAAATAACTTAGCTTTAGTATAGTCGTTCCTCTATAGTTTCCTAAGAACTACGGTAATAGAGCTTTTAAATTATCTAAGATAGTATCTAAGTACGAGGTATTCCTAGAAGAGTCTAGTAAGAAGTTCCCTTAGTATCTTAGCGTATTACTTTAGAAATCTATTAGTAATCTTATCTAGGCCTAGTACCTTATCTAGGGGAAGCTTCTTAATAGTATAGAGAACCTACTCTTTAGTAAGATCTTAGGAAATCTCTACTAGTACTAAGTATATATATCTATTTAGATCTAAGAGGTCGGTAGCCTTAGAAGGTAGAAAGAACTAGTTAGTAAGGATTTCTACCTTAGACTAGTTATCGTAATATAGTTATTTATCTACTCTCTAGAGAGGTAGGAACTAAGATAGAGCTAGAGGTTCTAGTATTCTTATTCTTACCTACTTTAAGAGCTTCTAGAGTATAAATAGATTCGAAGTAATCTTAGCTACTATTCTACGCTATACTTTTATTCTATCTCTTCTAATCTACCTCTTCTTACTATTAGTAATAGTTTAGTATACTACCTAGTTCTTCTCCCTCTCTATAGCCGTCTACTTTCTTCTAGCTACTCTAGCCTAGTATACTAGATCCGAATACTTCTTTATCTATTATATAGAGGCCTAGGGCGAGGGTCTCGCTACTAGAATAGTCTTCTAGATTATTCTTTAAATAGCCTTCTAGAGTAGTATAGTAAAGTAATCTAAGTCTACTTTAGTATTAAGAGGGGCTACTTTAAGGTATTCGAGCTTTAATTAGAGTATATTATTAGTTCTCTTCTAGTCTACTTTCTTCTACTAGGGCCTTAGGGGGCGTAGTTCTACGGAGATAAAAGAAAAATTAAGTATAGTAAGGATAGGTAGGTAGTTAGAGGATAATTCGAGCTTCTAGCTAACTCTATAGCTAAGAATTCTCTTCTCTAGCTACCGTAATATAAAGATAAGGTCTAGAGTACTCTCGCTACTACTATCTCGTCTAGTAATAGTATCTCTTAAAAAAGCTAGGTTAAGATTAGCTATAATAGCTATCTTAGATAGATAGATAAATTCATTTCTTCCCGATATAGTTCCCTTACGGGTCCATGCGGGGCTGGCTATCTGTAGTTATTTTACACGAGGGGGAAAACCTTTTCGCCTAGCAAAAACCCCTCCTCTCTCTCTAGGCATGCTATCCTATACTAGTTCTTATTTTTCCTTCTTACTAGTAGCGGCTGCTGTGGCAGCCCTATATTTACCTGCTAGACCTATCTCTTTAGTCCTTATCCTCGTAGTTGTCCGGGTCCTAGTGGTCCTGGTGGTCCTGGTTGTCCTCCTAGTTCCTCTTCCTAGTTATCTTCCTATATTAGTTCCCTTGCCAGGCTAAATTGCTTGAGCAGCCCTAGGCGTAAGAACCAGTCTATTACTGCTTTAATCCCCTTCTTTGTTAAGAGGAGGGAGTAGTAGTCCGTGGTCCCTGCCCTTTGGAGTATCTGTGCCCTACCCTGTTAGAAGTAGGGGCAGAAGAGGAGGATATGCTTTGGGGTTTGTCTATGCCAGCCGCATAGACAGGCAGGACTAGGGTGCCCTGGCACCTTGCGCCTTAAGAGGAAGTCCTCTAGTCTAATATACTCTATACGTAGTAGGGTGGCGAGTGTGCTCTGTGGCTTGGATAGTTCGCTGTAGATTTGTCTGATTTTTGGGTTCCACTATATGCTTTAGGCTACTAGCTTGTCTTATCTTCCCTAGCTAGTAGACTTTATCCATCTCTCCTTCTACTTGTTCCTATATGCTATGCGTAGCTTCGTTCGCTCCGGGAGACTCTAGTAGGTAGAGGGGCAGTAGTTAAGAAGTGAGTTTGCCTTTTTTCTAAGCAGGGTTCTTCTGGCAGGGCTAGTAGCGCCTCTAGTACTTAGAGTAGCCCGAGCTATCTGTTTAATACTCTGGCAAGTTTCCTCTACTACTATCGCGACTGGGCCATCCCTAGCTCTAATAGCCTGGGCTAGTACTAGTTCGTCTAGGTGTAGTAAGAGTGGGGGAATCCCTATCTTATGCTCTAAGGTTTATATGCTGGTTGACTTATACGCCCCTGAGATGGTGCGTAGGCACTGGTTTTAGATCTTCTTTAGTAGCTGGATGGTTGTTTTTCTCCACCCTGGGATTCCCTCTGGGGTATACTATACCCTACAGCCGTAGGTAAGGACTAGCCTTACCACGGCCGCATAGATATAACGGGCTTTAGTAAATAAGGCTTCCTAGGTAGACGCCGCGAGTCTAGAGAGAGATGTGTACTGTTTAATTACCTTAGCTCCTGTTTCCCTAATATAGGGTCCCTATCTGAGCTTGTTGTCTACGTAGACTCCTAGAATCTTAATTATAGGCTCTAGGCATCTAGTAAATCTAGGGATACGGATCCCTGCTGCTATATTGAATCTCCTTGGTTTCCTTGTAAAATGAATGAGGTGATACTTGTCGGGCGAGAAAGCTAACCCGTGGGTAGCTGCCTAGTGCTCGTAAATTTGATGTACTCCCTCTAGTATCCTATAGTTCTGTTCTGTGGATCTACTAAAGGTTAGAATATTAGTATTATCGACGAATCTAAGGGGGAAGGTATTACTCCTGCGTAGCTATGTAAGTAGGTTAGATGCAAAGAATAGGTAGAGTATCGGCGATAGTGAGGATCCCTAGGGAATCCCGGTTAAGGTCTAGATTAGTAGACTAGTGAAGTCTCCGAAGGATAGCTGAGTAGTACGGTCCTGTAGAAAGGATCGGGTGAATCTTTCTACCCATTCTGGGAGTTTTGCCATCCTTATATTGTAGAGAAGCCTTCTATAAGATACGTGGTTATATGCTCCCGAGATATCTAGGCTAAGGACTGAAGCTACTAGCCCTAGGTCTTGTGCCTAGATAGTATAGATCTGTTCTGTAAGCAGGTTAAGAGCTGCTACTACGGATCTATTTCTCCTAGCTCCTATCTATATATTAGGGAGCAGGCCGTATGCTTTAGTAGCCTAGGAGATTCTATCTGCTATAATCCTCTTAAGTAGCTTCCCTAGCGTATTAAGTAAAGTAATCGGCCTAAATAACTTGGCTTTAGTATAGTCGTCCCTCTATGGTTTCCTAAGGACTACGGTAATAGAGCTTTTAAACTACCTAGGGTGGTATCTAAGTGCGAGGCATTCCTAGAAGAGCCTGGTAAGGGGTCCCCTTAGTGTCTCAGCGCATTGCTTTAGGAACCTGTTGGTGATCTTGTCTGGGCCTAGTGCCTTATCTGGGGGAAGCTTCTTGATAGTATAGAGGACCTGCTCTTTAGTAAGGTCTTGGGGAATCTCTACTAGCACTAGGTATATACACCTATCTAGATCTAAGAGGTCGGTGGCCCTGGGAGGTGGGAAGAACTGGTTGGTAAGGATTTCTGCCTTAGACTGGTTATCGTAATGTAGTTGTTTATCTACTCCCTAGAGGGGTGGGAACTAAGGTGGGGCTGGAGGTTCTAGTGCTCTTATTCTTGCCTACTTTAAGAGCTTCCAGAGTGTAGATGGGTCCGAAGTAATCTCAGCTACTGTTCTGCGCCATGCTTTTGTTCTATCTCTTCTAATCTGCCTCTTCTTGCTATTAGCAATAGTTTAGTATACTACCCAGTCCTCCTCCCTCCCTGTAGCCGTCCACTTCCTTCTAGCTGCTCTAGCCTAGTATACTAGGTCCGAACACTCCTTTGTCTATTGTATAGAGGCCTAGGGCGAGGGTCTCGCTACTAGGATAGTCTCCTAGATTGTCCTTTGGATGGCCTCCTAGAGTAGTATAGTAAAGTAATCTAGGTCTGCTTTAGTGTTAAGAGGGGTTGCTTTAAGGTGTTCGAGCTTTAATTAGAGTATATTATTAGTTCTCTTCTAGTCTGCTTTCTTCCACTAGGGTCTTAGGGGGCGTAGTTCTACGGGGGTAGGAGAAAAATTAAGTGTAGTAAGGATAGGTAGGTGGTTAGAGGATAATTCGAGCTCCTAGCTAACTCTATAGCTAAGGATTCTCTTCTCTAGCCACCGTAATATAAAGACAAGGTCTAGAGTACTCTCGCTACTACTATCTCGTCTAGTAATAGTGCCCCTTAGAAGGGCTAGGTTAAGATTAGCTGCGGTAGCTATCTTAATTAGGTTATCCGCTAGGGTGTAGTATATTAGGGAGGTTATACCTCCCTAGATAGGATGGTGGAGGTTAAAGTCCCCTAGGAGAATGTGCTCCCCTAGTTTTCTAAGAACTTCCGGTAGAAGAGATAGGGTTTCTAGCGCTGTACTAGTATGAGAGGCTAGCGGGGGATTGTAGTAGTTATGAATGTAGATTGTATGTGTCCTAGTAATAAGGGATAGTGTGATGAGATCTGGTGAATGGACTGTTGCTTGCTAGGAGTCGGGGCTAATGGCCTTGCTTATAAAGAAGCAGGTTCTTGCCACTCCCTCCTAGGGAAAAACTGTATGGTAGGCAGGGTGTCTTGCTGTTGTCTTGACCCTCGGGTTCCTCTAAGGTTCCTGGATAGCTAGGATATAGTGGATCTTTAGGTCTACTTCCTTAAAGAGCGGGAGCATTACCCTATCCTTACTCTTATAGACGTTATATTATATAATGGAGAGAGAGCCTATATCTAATATTGACTTCCTTCTATCTCTAGGTCCGGCTGCGAGGGGGCTAGTAGTGTGGGCTGTGAGGAGGGAGTTCCCGCGGGCTCCTCTAAGGCGTGTTGTGAGCTATTAAGTCCGGTAAACCTTATTTAGTTAGGAGGCGGGGGGCGGCTTAAGTCTCTTAGCCTGCCTAGTCCCCTCTTAACCGGCTCCTCCTCCCTAATCCTCTTCCTTAGTCTAACGGTTAACTAGTTAGTTTAAGGCTGTGTTTTAGTTATTAGGGGTCCTTCCCGGTGCCTTTCTGGTGCTGCTAGGCGGGCCTGGGCGGCCTTAGCATAGCAGGCTCTGCGTGCTAGGCAGGAGTTGCTCTAGGCTGTATGCTTTTAAGAGTAGTTTGCGCACTGTATGCTTTCCTTAGGGCAGTCCCTAGTATTATATGCCTTACTATACTGTCCGCACTTTTCCTTCTTTTTATAATAGTTAGTAATATGTCCGTAGGCCTGGCACTTGAAACACTGGGTTACTGTAAAGGCTGCGTTATAGTACTACGCTATATAGATAGCAAAGTTAATAACAAGCCCCTTATTAATAATCTGGTTAGCGGTTTCGGGGTTTATAGTGCTGAGGATAATAGCCGAGTGAGTTTTCCCCTCTAGGAGCTTCCTCTTTAGCTAGGCTAGCTTGCTGATACGTAGTCCTAGGTATAGAGATAGGTTCTGCTCCTGGATGGTTTGGATGGTTTAGGGGTCTATGATGTCGATTCCTTCTCGAGGGACGTTGTGTACTAGCACTAAGTATAGCTGCTAGTTAGGCCTGACTTCTTTTCCTAGTCCTATAGTCCATTCCTAGTCCTAGAGAAGGGCTATTCTGGTTGCTTCATCCGGTATAAAGATCTTAACGTCTCCACTAGGGAGCTTCTTAGCAGCAAGTACTTTCTTGCACGCCCAGCTTTTTCCTGCCTGGATCTTTCTAATAATTGCCTTATTTAAGAGCTTGGCTATTTCTTATCTATTTGCTGTCTCTGGGAAGTAGAGGGTAAGTTCAGTGGTGGCTGGGGGGGTAGGGGGCTTCGGGGCTGCTTGGGCTGCAATTTATGCCCAGCTGCGAGTGTTGGGTGTGGGTATAGAGGTAGCCTGGATACGGTTGACTATCTTTTGGACCTATTGGACCTCTTTGAGGATGTCCTTAAGGCCTGGCTCCTTGGTGGCTGCCTCCTGGCAGATAGTAATATGATCCTGGAAGATTGTCTTGGCAATGTCGAGAAAATTTTTCACCTGGCTGGAGAGGACTGAAGGGAGGCTAGCGGATGTTTGTAGGGCTTGGAGGAGGGTGTCTGCTGTTTTTAAGGCTCTCTTAACGTATTCTACGCTGTACTAGGTGCTCTACGGTTTCTTGGGGGTGTATTAGGGCTAGGTAGAGGTAGTCACTGGGGGAGGCTGTTCGCCTCTTCCTGTGTCCTCTACATTAACCACTTCGCGGCTACAGTTGTCTTGAGTACTGTTTTAGGACTCGCGAAGCCTAGGAGAGTCCCTAGGGCCCTCTCCCGGCGCCGTAGCTTGGGGTCGATTTTTTGGTGTGGTCATGTTTTTGAATAGCTATCTTAATTAGATTATCCGCTAGGATATAGTATATTAGAGAGGTTATATCTCTCTAGATAGGATAGTAGAGGTTAAAGTCCCCTAGGAGAATATACTCCCCTAGTTTTCTAAGAACTTCCGGTAGAAGAGATAGGGTTTCTAGCGCTATACTAGTATAAGAGACTAGCGGGGGATTATAGTAGTTATAGATATAGATTATATATATCCTAGTAATAAGAGATAGTATAATAAGATCTAGTAAATAGACTATTACTTACTAGGAGTCGGGGCTAATAGCCTTACTTATAAAGAAGTAGGTTCTTACTACTCTCTTCTAGGGAAAAACTATATAGTAGATAGAATATCTTACTATTATCTTAACCCTCGGGTTTCTCTAAGGTTTCTAGATAGCTAGGATATAGTAGATCTTTAGGTCTACTTCCTTAAAGAGCGGGAGTATTACCCTATTCTTACTTTTATAGACGTTATACTATATAATAGAGAGAGAGTCTATATCTAATATTAACTTCCTTCTATCTCTAGATCCGGCTACGAGGGAGCTAGTAGTATAGGCTATAAGAAGGGAGTTCCCGCGGGCTCCTCTAAGGCGTATTATAAGCTATTAAGTCCGGTAAACCTTATTTAGTTAGAAGGCGGGGGGCGGCTTAAGTCTCTTAGCCTACCTAGTCCCCTCTTAACCGGCTTCTTCTCTCTAATTCTCTTTCTTAGTCTAACGGTTAACTAGTTAGTTTAAGGCTATATTTTAGTTATTAGGGATCCTTTCCGGTACCTTTCTAGTACTATTAAGCGGGCTTAGACGGCCTTAGTATAGTAGGCTTTACGTACTAGATAGGAGTTACTCTAGACTATATACCTTTAAGAGTAGTTTACGTACTATATACTTTTCTTAGAGTAGTCCCTAGTATTATATATCTTACTATACTATCCGTATTTTTTCTTCTTTTTATAATAGTTAGTAATATATCCGTAGGCCTAGTACTTAAAATACTAGGTTACTATAAAGGCTACGTTATAGTACTATACTATATAGATAGTAAAGTTAATAACTAGCCTCTTATTAATAATCTAGTTAGCGGTTTTAGGGTTTATAGTACTAAGGATAATAGCCGAGTAAGTTTTCCCCTCTAGGAGCTTCCTCTTTAGCTAGGCTAGCTTACTAATACGTAGTTCTAGATATAGAGATAGGTTCTACTTCTAGATAGTTTAGATAGCTTAGGGGTCTATAGTATCGATTCCTTCTCGAGGAACGTTATATACTAGTACTAAGTATAGCTACTAGTTAGGCCTAATTTCTTTTTCTAGTTCTATAGTCTATTTCTAGTTCTAGAGAAGGGCTATTCTAGTTACTTTATCTAGTATAAAGATTTTAACGTCTCTACTAGGGAGCTTCTTAGTAGTAAGTACTTTCTTATACGCCTAGCTTTTTCCTACCTAGATCTTTCTAATAATTACCTTATTTAAGAGCTTAGCTATTTCTTATCTATTTACTATCTCTAGAAAGTAAAGAGTAAGTTTAGTAGTAACTAGAGAGGTAGAAGGCTTCGAGGCTACTTAGGCTATAATTTATACCTAGTTACGAGTATTAGATATAGATATAAAGATAGCCTAGATACGATTAACTATCTTTTAGATCTATTAGATCTCTTTAAAAATATTCTTAAGGCCTAGCTTCTTAGTAGCTACCTCCTAGTAGATAGTAATATAATCTTAAAAGATTATCTTAGTAATATCGAGAAAATTTTTTACCTAGCTAGAGAGGACTAAAGAGAGGCTAGCGGATATTTATAGGGCTTAGAGGAGGGTATCTACTATTTTTAAGGCTCTCTTAACGTATTCTACGCTATACTAGGTACTCTACGGTTTCTTAGGGGTATATTAGAGCTAGGTAGAGGTAGTTACTAGGGGAGGCTATTCGCCTCTTTCTATATCCTCTATATTAACTACTTCGCGGCTATAGTTATCTTAAGTACTATTTTAAAACTCGCGAAGCCTAGAAGAGTTCTTAGAGCCCTCTCCCGGCGCCGTAGCTTAGAATCGATTTTTTAGTATAGTTATATTTTAAAGTATTAATATAGAAGATAGACGTATACTAAGCTACTTAATTAGGAAGGGCTATAAGAAAAATATTTAGAACTTCTTAATAAAAGATAGTTAGATATAGCTAAAAGACGCGCTTATTATCCTAGACTACTAACTACTACGCCTACGCCTTCTATAGAATTACTACGAAAAACTACTTATAGAATATCTAGAATCTAAAGCTATATATAGAAAGCTTATAGAAAACTACTAGTAGACTAGATAAAGAGAAGACGTTACTCGTTTCTATAAGAACTATTACTACTACCGCCGCTATAAGCTATACTTAGAGTAAAAGTAAAAACTACTTAAACTACTATCTATTCTCTAATAGAAGTAGCTCTACGTAACTCTAGACTTTATAGAAAAACTACCGCTATATACTAGGAAGAATTAGAGATACTAATACTATCTAGTTATTATAGATCGTTTAACTAAAGAAAAGATCTACGAGCTAATAATAATACTAGGTACTAAAGAAACCGTAGAGGCTCTAAACCGCCGCCTCTTTTATATACGAGGTTTTCTAATAGATATTATCTCTAACTAAGATAGCGCTATAGACTTCTATATCTATAGAAGAATTATAGAACGATATAACGTAAAGGTTAAAATATTAACTATCTTTTACCCCTAGACCGACGGCTAGAGCGAGAGCTCTATTAAAGGTCTTAAAAAGTATCTCTAAATATATATTAACTACGCATAAGATAACTAGGTCGACTTTCTACCTAAAGCTAAATTTATAGCTAATATATATATTAGCGTATTAACTAGTATATCGCTATTCTTCGCCGATAACGGATTCTATCTACGTACTAGCTTAGAGCCTATAAAAATCTACTAGAATACTAGAAAAGTAGAAGTAATTAGAATAAACTGGTTAGTTAAAAGGTTAAATACTATAAGAAGCTTTCTCTAAGAATAACTAGCCTAGATATAAAAAGAATAAGCCCGCTACGTAGATAAATTCCGCTAGCTATACTCTACTTTCCGTATAGGTAATAAAGTATTTATTAACGCCTAAGACTTTAACCTAGGACGGAATAGTAAGTCTCTTTTACTAAAGAATCTTAGTTCGTAGGAAATTACTAGGTTAATTAACGGTAAAGTATACGAAGTTACTATACCTCCTTATATATAAGAGAAAGAAATCTTCTCTATATTCTACCCCTAAAAACTATATCTTACCCTAAATAACCTATATCTAGATTAGATCTAGAAGTCTAGTCTAGTATATATAATCTTTAATAAGGACGAGAATAAAATTTATAAAAAGTAGAAAGTACTAGAGGTAGTAGACTACCGAAATTTAAAGTATAAAGTATAGTATAAAGTTATCTTTATAGGTAACTAGAACGAGTAGAACTCTAATCTTCTATAGTAATACTAGAGTAACTATAAGAATACTTCTAATAAAATTTATAAATACTACGTATACTATAAGGACGTACCCGAGCTACCCGAATTTTTTAAAAAGCTTAATAAACCTCGCTTAGAGAAGAAGAAAGTAGTATTAGGCCTCTTAAGCGCTACTACTCTAGATAACTAGATAGATACTTAATAGTAACTAAAGGCCCTAGCTATACTAAGAATAACTTAGTTAGATACTAGGGTACGGGCCTAGCGCTAAGCGACTAGATATATTTATTCTTTACCCTCTCTTTCTAAACTCTCTTTTCTTTCTTCTTATATATAAATTAGCGGGGTAGTATACTAGTAGAATATACTTCTACGGTAACTTAGCCTTTCTAGAATAGTATAGGTTCTAAGTTTAAATCTTAGACCGCTTACCTACTTATAGTATATACGTCCTACGTTAAAAATATACGTACCCGCGTTCTCTCTAGCGGTAATAAGAGAGAAAATATATAGGTAGTTAGGGTGGGCTATAAGTAGCATGTACGTCCTACTATAAAAGTATACGTACCCGCGTTCTCTCTAGCGGTAATAAGGGGGAGAAGGGCTAGCTAGGCGCTTCTAAAAATAAATTTTAAGAGCGCTTTACTAGCGCTTATAAATAGGTAAATAGTTATACTAAAATATAACTATACTAAAAAATCGACTTTAAGCTACGGCGCCGGAAGAGGGCCCTAGAGACTCTTCTAGGCTTCGCGAGTTCTAAAATAGTACTTAAGATAACTATAGCCGCGAAGTAGTTAATATAGAGAATATAGATAGATAGATAAATTTATTTCTTCCCGATATAGTTCTCTTACGAGTTTATACGGGGCTGGCTATTTATAGTTATTTTATACGAGGGGGAAAACCTTTTCGCCTAGTAAAAACCCCTCCTCTCTCTCTAGGCATACTATCCTATACTAGTTCTTATTTTTTCTTCTTACTAGTAGCGGCTACTATAGTAGCTCTATATTTACCTACTAGACCTATCTCTTTAGTTCTTATTCTCGTAGTTATCCGGGTCCTAGTAGTTCTAGTAGTTCTAGTTATCCTCCTAGTTCCTCTTTTTAATTATCTTTCTATATTAGTTCTCTTACTAGGCTAAATTACTTAAGTAGCCCTAGGCGTAAGAACTAGTCTATTACTACTTTAATCTCCTTCTTTATTAAGAGGAGGAAGTAGTAGTTCGTAGTCCCTACCCTTTAGAGTATCTATACCCTACTCTATTAGAAGTAAGAGTAGAAGAGGAGAATATACTTTAGAGTTTATCTATACTAGCCGTATAGATAGGTAGAACTAGGATATTCTAGTACCTTACGCCTTAAGAGAAAGTCCTCTAGTCTAATATACTCTATACGTAGTAGAGTAGCGAGTATACTCTATAGCTTAGATAATTCGCTATAGATTTATCTAATTTTTAGGTTCTACTATATACTTTAGGCTACTAGCTTATCTTATCTTCCCTAGCTAGTAGACTTTATCTATCTCTCCTTCTACTTATTCCTATATACTATACGTAGCTTCGTTCGCTTCGGAAGACTCTAGTAGGTAGAGGGGTAGTAGTTAAGAAGTAAGTTTATCTTTTTTCTAAGTAGGGTTCTTCTAGTAGGGCTAGTAGCGCCTCTAATACTTAGAGTAGCCTAAGCTATCTATTTAATACTCTAGTAAGTTTCCTCTACTACTATCGCGACTAGGTTATCTCTAGCTCTAATAGCCTAGGCTAGTACTAGTTCGTCTAGATATAGTAAGAGTAGGGGAATCTCTATCTTATACTCTAAGGTTTATATACTAGTTAACTTATACGCCCCTAAGATAGTACGTAGGCACTAGTTTTAGATCTTCTTTAGTAGCTAGATAGTTATTTTTCTCTATTCTAGAATTCCCTCTAGGGTATACTATATCCTATAGCCGTAGGTAAGAACTAGCCTTACTACGGCCGTATAGATATAACGGGCTTTAGTAAATAAGGCTCCCTAGGTAGACGCCGCGAGTCTAGAGAGAGATATATACTATTTAATTACCTTAGCTCCTATTTTCCTAATATAGAGTCTCTATCTAAGCTTATTATCTACGTAGACTCCTAGAATCTTAATTATAGGCTCTAGGTATCTAGTAAATCTAGGGATACGGATTCCTGCTACTATATTAAATCTCCTTAGTTTCCTTATAAAATAAATAAGGTAATACTTATCGGGCGAGAAAGCTAACCCGTAGGTAGCTACCTAGTACTCGTAAATTTAATATACTCCCTCTAGTATTCTATAGTTCTATTCTATAGATTTACTAAAGGTTAGAATATTAGTATTATCGACGAATCTAAGGGGGAAGATATTGCCCCTACGTAGCTATATAAGTAGATTAGATATAAAGAATAGGTAGAGTATCGGCGATAGTAAGGATCTCTAGGGAATTCCGGTTAAGATCTAGATTAGTAGACTAGTAAAGTCTCCGAAGGATAGCTAAGTAGTACGGTCCTATAAAAAGAATCGAGTAAATCTTTCTACCTATTCTAGAAGTTTTACTATTCTTATATTATAGAGAAGCCTTCTATAAGATACGTAGTTATATACTTCCGAGATATCTAGGCTAAGGACTAAAGCTACTAGCCCTAGATCTTATATCTAGATAGTATAGATCTATTCTATAAGTAGATTAAGAGCTACTACTACGGATCTATTTCTTCTAGCTCCTATCTATATATTAGGGAGTAGGCCGTATACTTTAGTAGCCTAGAAGATTCTATCTACTATAATTCTCTTAAGTAGCTTTTCTAGCGTATTAAGTAAAGTAATCGGCCTAAATAACTTAGCTTTAGTATAGTCGTTCCTCTATAGTTTCCTAAGAACTACGATAATAGAGCTTTTAAACTACCTAAAATAGTATCTAAGTACGAGGTATTTCTAGAAGAGCCTAGTAAGGGGTCCCCTTAGTATCTTAGCGTATTACTTTAGAAATCTATTAGTAATCTTATCTAGGCCTAGTATCTTATCTAGAGGAAGCTTCTTAATAGTATAGAGAACCTACTCTTTAGTAAGGTCTTAGGGAATCTCTACTAGTACTAGGTATATATACCTATCTAGATCTAAGAGGTCGGTAGCTCTAGAAGATAGGAAGAACTAGTTAGTAAGAATTTCTACCTTAGACTAGTTATCGTAATATAGTTATTTATCTACTTTCTAGAGGGGTAGAAACTAAGATAGGGCTAGAGGTTCTAGTATCCTTATTCTTATCTACTTTAAGAGCTTCTAGAGTATAGATAGGTCCGAAGTAATCTTAGCTACTATTCTACGCTATACTTTTATTCTATCTCTTCTAATCTACCTCTTCTTACTATTAGTAATAGTTTAGTATACTACCTAGTCCTTCTCCCTCTCTATAGCCGTCTACTTTCTTCTAGCTACTCTAGCCTAGTATACTAGGTCCGAATACTTCTTTATCTATTATATAGAGGCCTAGGGCGAGAATCTCGCTACTAGGATAGTCTTCTAGATTATTTTTTAGATAGCCTCCTAGAGTAGTATAGTAAAGTAATCTAGGTCTACTTTAGTATTAAGAGGGGTTACTTTAAGATATTCGAGCTTTAATTAGAGTATATTATTAGTTCTCTTCTAGTCTACTTTCTTCTACTAGGGTCTTAGGGGGCGTAGTTCTACGGAAGTAGAAGAAAAATTAAGTATAGTAAGAATAGGTAGGTAGTTAGAGGATAATTCGAGCTTCTAGCTAACTCTATAGCTAAGAATTCTCTTCTCTAGCTACCGTAATATAAAGATAAAATCTAGAGTACTCTTACTACTACTATCTCGTCTAGTAATAGTACTTCTTAGAAGAGCTAGGTTAAGATTAGCTATAGTAGCTATCTTAATTAGGTTATCCGCTAGGGTATAGTATATTAGGAAGGTTATACCTCCCTAGATAGAATAGTAGAGGTTAAAGTCCCTTAGGAGAATATACTCTTCTAGTTTTCTAAGAACTTCCGGTAGAAGAGATAGGGTTTCTAGCGCTATATTAGTATAAGAGGCTAGCGGAGGATTATAGTAGTTATAGATATAGATTATATATATCCTAGTAATAAGGAATAGTATAATAAGATCTAGTAAATAGACTATTGCTTACTAGGAGTCGGGGCTAATAGCCTTACTTATAAAGAAGTAGGTTCTTACTACTTCCTTCTAGGGAAAAACTATATAGTAGATAGAATATCTTACTATTATCTTAACCCTTAGGTTTCTCTAAGGTTCCTAGATAGCTAGGATATAGTAGATCTTTAGGTCTACTTCCTTAAAGAGCGGAAGTATTACCTTATCTTTACTCTTATAGATATTATACTATATAATAGAGAGAGAGCCTATATTTAATATTAACTTCTTTCTATCTCTAGGTCCGGCTACGAGGGGGCTAGTAGTATAGGCTATAAGAAGAGAGTTCCCGCGGGCTTCTCTAAGGCGTATTATAAGCTATTAAGTCTAGTAAACTTTATTTAGTTAGGAGGCGGGGAGCGGCTTAAGTCTCTTAGCCTATCTAGTCCCCTCTTAACTAGCTTCTCCTTCCTAATTCTCTTTCTTAGTCTAACGGTTAACTAGTTAGTTTAAGGCTATATTTTAGTTATTAGGGGTTCTTCCCGGTATCTTTCTAGTACTACTAAGCGGGCTTAGGCGGCCTTAGTATAGTAGGCTCTACGTGCTAGGTAGGAGTTACTTTAGACTATATATTTTTAAGAGTAGTTTACGTACTATATACTTTCCTTAGGGTAGTCTCTAGTATTATATACCTTACTATACTATCCGTACTTTTCCTTCTTTTTATAATAGTTAGTAATATATCCGTAGGCCTAGTACTTAAAATACTAGGTTACTATAAAGGCTACGTTATAGTACTACGCTATATAGATAGTAAAGTTAATAATAAGCCCCTTATTAATAATCTAGTTAGCGGTTTCGGGGTTTATAGTACTAAGGATAATAGCCGAGTAAGTTTTTCTCTCTAGGAGCTTCCTCTTTAGCTAGGCTAGCTTACTAATACGTAGTTCTAGATATAGAGATAGGTTTTACTTCTAGATAGTTTAGATAGTTTAGGGGTCTATAGTATCGATTTCTTCTCGAGGAACGTTATATACTAGTACTAAGTATAGCTACTAGTTAGGCCTAACTTCTTTTCCTAGTCTTATAGTCTATTTCTAGTCCTAGAGAAGGGCTATTCTAGTTATTTTATCTAGTATAAAGATCTTAACGTCTCTACTAGGGAGCTTCTTAGTAGTAAGTACTTTCTTATACGCCTAGCTTTTTCCTACTTAGATCTTTCTAATAATTATCTTATTTAAAAGCTTAGCTATTTCTTATCTATTTACTATCTCTAGAAAGTAGAGAATAAGTTTAGTAGTAGCTAGGGGGGTAGAGGGCTTCGGGGCTACTTAGGCTATAATTTATACCTAGCTACGAGTGTTAGGTATAGGTATAGAGGTAGCCTAGATACGGTTAACTATCTTTTAGACCTATTAGACCTCTTTAAGAATATTCTTAAGGCCTAGCTTCTTAGTAGCTACCTTCTAGTAGATAGTAATATAATCCTAGAAGATTATCTTAGTAATATTAAGAAAATTTTTTACCTAGCTAGAGAGGACTAAAGAAAGGCTAGCGGATGTTTATAGAGCTTAGAGGAGGGTATCTACTATTTTTAAGGCTCTCTTAACGTATTCTACGCTATACTAGGTACTCTACGGTTTCTTAGGGGTATATTAGAGCTAGGTAGAGGTAGTTACTAGGGGAGGCTATTTACCTCTTCCTATATCCTCTATATTAACTACTTCGCGGCTATAGTTATCTTAAGTACTATTTTAGAACTCGCGAAGCCTAGGAGAATTCCTAGGGCCCTCTCCCGGCGTCGTAGCTTAGGATCGATTTTTTAATATAGTTATATTTTTACGTTATATAGAGAATATAGAAAGAGGCGAATAGCCTCTCCTAGTAACTACCTCTATCTAGCCCTAATATATCTCTAAGAAACCGTAGAGTACTTAGTATAGCGTAGAATACGTTAAGAGAGTCTTAAAAATAGTAGATACCCTCCTCTAAGCCCTATAAACATCCGCTAGCCTCTCTTTAGTCCTCTCTAGCTAGGTAAAAAATTTTCTCGATATTACTAAGATAATCTTCTAGAATTATATTACTATCTACTAAAAGGTAGCTACTAAGAAGCTAGACCTTAAGAATATTCTTAAAGAGGTCTAATAGGTCTAAAAGATAGTTAACCGTATCTAGGCTACCTCTATATCTATACCTAATACTCGTAGCTAGATATAAATTATAGTCTAAGTAGCCCCGAAGCCCCTTACCCCCCTAGCTACTACTAAACTTACCCTCTACTTCCTAGAGATAGTAAATAGATAAGAAATAGCTAAGCTCTTAAATAAGGTAATTATTAGAAAAATCTAGGTAGAAAAAAGCTAAGCGTATAAGAAAGTACTTACTACTAAGAAGCTCCCTAGTAGAGACGTTAAAATCTTTATACTAGATAAAGTAACTAGAATAGCCCTTCTCTAGGACTAGAAATAGACTATAGGACTAAGAAAAGAAGTTAGGCCTAATTAGTAGCTATACTTAGTACTAGTATATAACGTCCCTCGAGAAGAAATCGATACTATAGATCTCTAAGCTATCTAAACTATCTAGGAGTAGAACCTATCTCTATACTTAGAACTACGTATTAGTAAGCTAGCCTAGCTAAAGAGGAAGCTCCTAGAGGGGAAAACTTACTCGGCTATTATCCTTAGCACTATAAACCCCGAAACCGCTAACTAGATTATTAATAAGGGGCTTATTATTAACTTTACTATCTATATAGCGTAGTACTATAACGTAGCCTTTATAGTAACCTAGTATTTTAAGTACTAGGCCTACGGATATATTACTAACTATTATAAAAAGAAGGAAAAGTACGGATAGTATAGTAAGATATATAATACTAGGGACTACTTTAAGAAAAGTATATAGTACGTAAACTACTCTTAAAGATATATAGTCTAGAGTAACTCCTACCTAGTACGTAGAGCCTACTATACTAAGACCGCCTAGACCCGCCTAGTAGTATTAAAAAGATACTAGGAAGGACCCCTAATAACTAAAATATAGCCTTAAACTAACTAGTTAACCGTTAGACTAAGAAAGAGAATTAGAGAGAAGGAGCCGGTTAAGAGGGGACTAGGTAGGCTAAGAGACTTAAGCCGTCCTCCGCCTCCTAACTAAATAAGATTTACCGGACTTAATAGCTTATAATACGCCTTAGAGGAGCCCGCGGGAACTTCCTTCTTATAGCCTATACTACTAGCCCCCTCGTAGCCGGACCTAGAGATAGAAGGAAGTTAATATTAGATATAGGCTCTCTCTCTATTATATAGTATAACGTCTATAAGAGTAAGAATAGAGTAATACTTCCGCTCTTTAAGAAAGTAGACCTAAAGATCTACTATATCCTAGCTATCTAGGAATCTTAGAGAAACCCGAGGGTTAAGATAATAGTAAGATACTCTACCTACTATATAGTTTTTCCCTAAAAGAGAGTAGTAAGAACCTACTTCTTTATAAGTAAGGCTATTAGCCCCGACTCCTAGTAAGTAATAGTCTATTTACTAGATCTTATTATACTATTCCTTATTACTAGGATATATATAATTTATATCTATAACTACTATAATCTCCCGCTAGCCTCTTATATTAGTATAGCGCTAGAAACTCTATCTCTTCTACCGGAAGTTCTTAGAAAACTAGGAGAGTATATTCTTCTAGGGGACTTTAACCTCTACTACTCTATTTAGGAAGGTATAACCTCTCTAATATACTATATTCTAGCGGATAATCTAATTAAGATAGCTATTATAGCTAATCTTAACCTAGCTCTTCTAAGGGGTACTATTACTAGACGAGATAGTAGTAGCGAGAGTACTCTAGACCTTATCTTTATATTACGATAGCTAGAGAAGAGAATTCTTAGCTATAGAGTTAGCTAGAAGCTCGAATTATTCTCTAACTACCTACCTATCCTTACTATACTTAATTTTTCTTCTATTCTCGTAGAACTACGCCCCCTAAGACTCTAGTAGAAGAAAGTAGACTAGAAGAGAACTAATAATATACTCTAATTAAAGCTCGAACACCTTAAAGTAGCCCCTCTTAATACTAAAGTAGATCTAGATTACTTTACTATACTACTCTAGGAGGCTATCTAAAGAATAATCTAGGAGACTATTCTAGTAGCGAGACCCTCGCCCTAGGCCTCTATATAATAGATAAAGAAGTATTTAGATCTAGTATACTAGGCTAGAGTAGCTAGAAGAAAGTAGATAGCTATAGGAAGAGAGGAGAACTAGGTAGTATACTAAACTATTACTAATAGTAAAAAGAGGTAGATTAGAAGAGATAAAATAAAAGTATAGCGTAGAATAGTAGCTAAGATTACTTCGGACCTATCTATACTCTAGAAGCTCTTAAAGTAGATAAGAATAAGAGTACTAGAACCTCTAGCCCTATCTTAGTTTCTACCCCTCTAGGGAGTAAATAAATAACTATATTACGATAACTAGTCTAAGATAGAAATCCTTACTAACTAGTTCTTTCTATCTTCTAGGGCTACCGACCTCTTAGATCTAGATAGATATATATATCTAGTACTAGTAGAGATTCCCTAAGACCTTACTAAAGAGTAGGTCCTCTATACTATTAAGAAGCTTTCTCTAAATAAGATACTAAGCCTAGATAAGATTACTAATAGATTTCTAAAGTAATACGCTAAGATACTAAGGGGACCCCTTACTAGGCTCTTCTAGAAATATCTCGTACTTAGATACTACCTTAGGTAGTTTAAAAGCTCTATTACCGTAGTTCTTAGAAAACTATAGAGGGACGACTATACTAAAGCTAAGTTATTTAGGCCGATTACTTTACTTAATACGCTAGGGAAGCTACTTAAGAGGATTATAGTAGATAGAATCTTCTAGGCTACTAAAGTATACGGTCTACTTCCTAATATATAGATAAAAGCTAGGAGAAATAGATCCGTAGTAGTAGCTCTTAACCTACTTATAGAATAGATCTATACTATCTAGATATAAGACCTAGGGCTAGTAGCTTTAGTCCTTAGCCTAGATATCTCGAAAGTATATAACTACGTATTTTATAGAAGGCTTCTCTATAATATAAGGATAGTAAAACTCCTAGAATAGGTAGAAAGATTTACCCGATTCTTTCTATAGGACCGTACTACTTAGCTATCCTTCGGAGACTTTACTAGTCTACTAATCTAGATCTTAACCGGGATTTCCTAGAAATCCTTACTATCGCCGATACTCTACCTATTCTTTACTTCTAACCTACTTATATAGCTACGTAGAGGCAATACCTTCCCTCTTAGATTCGTCGATAATACTAATATCCTAATCTTTAGTAGATCTATAGAATAGAACTATAGGATACTAGAGGAAGTATATTAAATTTACGAGTATTAGGTAGCTATCTACGGGTTAGCTTTCTCGCCCGATAAGTATTATCTTACTTATTTTATAAGAAAACTAAGGAGATTTAATATAGTAGTAGGGATCCGTATCCTTAGATTTACTAGATATCTAGAGCTAATAATTAAGATTCTAGGAGTCTACGTAGATAATAAGCTTAGATAGAAACTCTATATTAGGGAAATAGAAGCTAAGATAATTAAATAGTATATATCTCTCTCTAAACTCGTAGCGTCTACCTAGGGAGCTTTATTTACTAAAGCCCGCTATATCTATACGGCCGTAGTAAGGCTAGTTCTTATCTACGGCTATAGGATATAGTATACTCTAAAGAGAATTCTAGAGTAGAGGAAAATAGCTATCTAGCTACTAAAGAAGATCTAAAACTAGTATCTACGTACTATCTTAGGGGCGTATAAGTTAACTAGTATATAAATCTTAGAGTATAAGATAGGAATTCCCCTACTCTTACTATACCTAGACGAACTAGTACTAGCCTAGGCTATTAGAGCTAAAGATAGCCTAGTCGCGGTAGTAGTAGAGAAAACTTACTAGAGTATTAAATAGATAGCTCGGGCTACTCTAAGTACTAGAGGCGCCGCTAGCTCTACTAGAAGAACCCTACTTAGAAAAAAGGTAAACTTACTCCTTAACTACTACTCCTCTATCTACTAAAGTCTCTTAAAGCGAACGAAGCTACGTATAGTATATAGAAATAAGTAGAAGAAGAGATAGATAAAGTCTACTAGCTAGGAAAGATAAGATAAGCTAGTAGCCTAAAGTATATAGTAGAACCTAAAAATTAGATAAATCTATAGCGAACTATCTAAGCTATAGAGTATACTCGCTACTCTACTATATATAGAGTATATTAAACTAGAGGACTTCCTCTTAAGGCGTAAGGTACTAGAGTACCCTAGTCCTACCTATCTATACGGCTAATATAGATAAACCCTAAAGTATATCCTTCTCTTCTACCCCTACTTCTAATAGAGTAGGATATAGATACTCTAAAGAGTAGGAACTACGGACTACTACTTTCTTCTCTTAATAAAGAAGGAGATTAAAGTAGTAATAGACTAGTTTTTACGCCTAGGGCTACTTAAGTAATTTAGCTTAGTAAGGAAACTAATATAGAAAAATAACTAGAAAGAGAAACTAGGAGGATAACTAGAACTACTAGGACTACTAGAACCCGGATAACTACGAGGATAAGAACTAAAGAGATAGGTCTAGTAGATAAATATAGGGCTACTATAGTAGCCGCTACTAGTAAGAAGAAAAAATAAGAACTAGTATAGGATAGTATACCTAGAGAGAGAGAAGGGGTTTTTACTAGGCGAAAAGATTTTCCCTCTCGTATAAAATAACTATAGATAGCTAGCCCCGTATAGACCTATAAGGGAGCTATATCGAGAAGAAATAAATTTATCTATCTATCTATAAATAGATAAGCCGAGACTTCTTACGGCTTAGTCTTAAGATTTATAGTTATCTCTCTCTATAGTTCCTCTCTCTTAGCTACTCTTCCTACTTTAGATACCGCTACCGATATATAGAAAAACTATACTAAATAGAGTATCTACGGATACTACTATTATAGATAGAGAAGATTTTTACCCGGGCTATCCTAAGAAAGTGTTAGAGTCTGAAGCCTCAGGATCAAGCCTCAGAGGATCATCGGCAGATCACGTGACGCCAAGCCTTTCTTGTATATAACTTTCCTCTTTCTTCTACGACTTCTTCTCTTTCTCCTTAAGTCTAGCTTAACGTATATAGCGCAATATACCTTTCAGCGATCATCCTGAGGTTGAGCCCTGACATTAGCTAGACTTCCCATATTGGACTTACTGGACATCGGATCACTGGCACAGTTGCGCACTGGAATCACTGGAATCACTGGAATCACTGGAACCACTGGAATCACCGGAATCACCGGAATCACTCGATATGAGTCCTCAAGAGCATGGACAAGAGCTACAGGCTCAAGAGAACCAAGAAACGAAGCGGTTACTGCTACAAATGATGGCACGAATGGATACTCTTACCCAAGAGGTTATACAGCTTAAGGAGGAGAAGGAGGAACTCTTGAAGGTGGGAGGCGCCCAAACCCCTTCCACACAACCCTCAGGGGAGGCCGGAGAAAAGGAGGCTAGGGTAGCCGGAATTGCCTCGGACCCCCCTGCCCCTGAGTCAGGACCCACCAGCCACCCCACCAAGACAGGCCCCACGAAGAACCTCGGCCCTCTCGCCGAGTTTTCGGGTAATAGAGAAGAACTCGAGCCTTGGATTGCCCAGGCCCAAGCCAAACTCGTCGTGGACTACACGAGTTGCACTGAAGCTACGAAGTTTTTTATGCTTCACAATCGGCTTAGGGGCGAAGCAGCTCGTCAGCTACAGCTCTGGGTACAAGCCAGCACCAACACGACTAGCATGACTGCTCAGTGCCTACTGGATCAGCTACGCCTATCATTTGGCGACCCCCACGTGCAAGAGAAGGCCCAACGTAAGCTGCATAAGCTACGCCAAACTAACAAGCCTTTTATGGAGTACTTCACCGAATTCCGTAAACTCGTACTAGAGGCGGGAGGCACCAACTGGCCGGACGAGATCCTTAAGGCCTACCTAGAAGCAGGGCTTAGCCAGGAGCTCCAGCGAAGTATGATCGGCCTTGGGAATACTAGCCAGTCTTTCGAGGACTACTGCACGGAGTTGAAACGTGTTAGTGACCAACTGGAAGCGTTCAACCTACGCAATACGGGCAAGAAGCCCCAGCAGGGCTGGCAACAAGACTGGTGGCGTGGTCAGAATAAAGTTGGCTCGGCAGGGTCTACTGGCAGGCAGCCAGGGTCCAAGCCAAAGCCGACCACGCCCCAGCAAGATAAAATGGAATGGGAACCTACAGGGCCTGCAAGGGCCGCCCAAGGACGTCGTGTCAAGTGGGTAGACGAGCAAGAGATGCAAAGACGCAAGGATGAGGGTCGTTGCCTACGCTGTGGCGACTCTAGACATAGGGTTGCCCAGTGCCCATGGCTGCCACCAAGGAGGCCAGCAAGGCTTGCAAAGCCTACCCAACAGGAGGAACACGTGGGACCGGAACTGGAAGACTTGGAGGACGAGTCCTCCTCCCAGCAGTCGGAAAACTAAAAGCTCCTGTCGAAAATCGCAGGCAGGAGCCCATAGTGGAGGAAAAGCAGGAAGTGCGGAACGAATGGCGCAAGCAGCAACGCAAGCTGGAACAAGATTCACTCCTTACCCCAGTCATGATCAATAAAGAGTCTTTCGGTAAAGCTCTCGCCGATACTGGTTGTGAATTCTACGCTGTTATGAGCCACGGTTTTGCTAAACGCTGCAACCTCCCGCGTATAAAGATCTCCCCAAGGACACTGGACGGACTTACACCTACAGGATAGAAAATAGACGAGGTTGCCTGGGCTGAAGTAGACATTGGAGGCCACTGCCAGAAGCGCATGTTCTTCTACATCGTGCCTAGGCTTTCCGGTTGCGACCTAATGTTGGGAAGCCCATGGATGGTACAGGAAAAAGCGGTACTCGATCAAAGTGAACGGACTATTACCTTTAAGGACACAGGGCTAGTAGTAAAACAAGCAATAGATCTTCCTAGCCCCCAGGGCAAGCTCATCGGAGCCTCTGCCTTCAGTTACCTCTTAAGGAACCGAGAAAAGAAAGGGTACCAAGTCTTTACAGCGAGCCTAGCGGACATTAATAAGGCTCTTCAAGAGAAAACCCCCACGGATACTCAGGCCCGGCTACCTAGCTGGGTGGACCCTCGATGGATACGCCTATTTGACAAGAAGGAGGCAGACAAACTCCCACCGCACCGGCCTGGAATTGACCACCAAATCGAATTAGAAAAGGATAGCAACGGCAAAACACCGGACGCCCCATGGGGACCCCTATACAACATGTCCCGTGACGAGCTTCTAGTACTTAGGAAGACTCTTAACGAACTACTCGACAAGGGGTTTATCCGGGTAAGCAATTCCCCGGCCGCTGCTCCCGTACTATTTGTCAAGAAACCAGGCGGAGGTCTACGCTTCTGCTGCGACTATCGGGCACTCAACCGGATTACGAGAAAGGACCGCTACCCCTTGCCACTTATCCAAGAGACTCTTAATAGAATTAGTAAGGCGAGATGGTTCACAAAGCTGGATGTGACTGCTGCCTTCCACCGGATACGAATTGCCGAAGGGAGCGAATGGTTAACGGCATTCCGGACTCGATTCGGACTCTTCGAATGGCTGGTGACGCCCTTTGGACTGGCAAACGCCCCAAGCACCTTCCAACGGTATATCAATTGGACCCTAAAGGACTTCCTCGATGACTTTGTCTCCGCGTACGTGGATGACATCTTAATCTTTACGGATGGATCCCGCCGAGCGCACCGGGAAAAGGTCAATAAGGTCTTAGAGAAACTGGATGCTGCAGGTCTACAACTTGACCTAAAGAAATGTGAATTCGAAGTCCAGTCGACCAAGTATCTAGGGTATATTATCGAAGCAGGCAAAGGCATCCGCATGGACCCGGAAAAGACCAAGGCAATTCAAGAGTGGAATGCTCCAACCACGGCAAAAGGAGTACTCGGTTTCCTCGGTTTTGCGAACTTCTATCGGCGTTTTATTAAGGGCTTTTCTAACCTAGTAGCCCCTCTAGTATCACTTACGAGGAAGAACGTACCCTTCCAGTGGAACCAGGAAACCGAGCTCGCGTTTGGAAAATTGAAAAAGGCTTTCATCACGGCACCGGTCCTTATGCAATTCGACCCGGAGAGGGAGACGATCCTCGCCACGGACTCCTCAGGATACTGTATAGGAGGAGTGCTTCAACAGTACGATAACGACGGTTTCCTACGTCCCGTAGCGTTCTTTTCGAAGAAGAACCTACCCGCGGAATGCAACTACCCGATCTACGACAAGGAACTACTCGCAGTAGTCAAGTGCCTACGCCAGTGGGATGCCGAGCTAAGGGGACTGCACCAGTTCAAGATCCTCACCGACCACAAGAATCTAGAGTACTTTACTACGGCGAGGAGACTTTCCGAGAGGCAGATTCGATGGTGGAGGGAACTTAGCCGCTTTTCCTTTATTATCGAATATACCCCAGGAAGGACTAACGGACTGGCCGACGCATTGACAAGAAGGGACCAAGACTTGCCTACAACGGATATGGACGAGAGACTTGAACAAAGAACGGCTCAATTACTCCAGTCAATGCCCCATGGATTAGTCCTCAATACTGGATCACCAGAGGACCCTGAAGAACAAGAATGGAGTAATGAAGATTCACTTCTATCTGAAGAAGCTATGGCAATTAAACCTCGACAAGCACGACCAGGACAACAAGCACGAGAACCCCCTTTCCTAGAGGATCAATGGCAAGAGGCACTCCAGCAGGACCAAGTGTTAAGGCAACTCCGGGAAGCAGTACAACGAAGAGAAAGGACCTTCCCACCAGAGTTTGCAACTAAGTTTAAGATCTCGATCGCGGAGTGTTCACTAGACTATCAAGGAAACCTCCTCTTTAGGGAAAGGAGATGGGTACCGGACTCCGAGCCACTACGAACAAGGATCATCCAAGAGATGCATGACTCTCCCCTCTCGGCACACCCCGGACGCGTTCAAACTACCTCCCTCGTAGCAAGGCACTTCTTCTGGCCAGGATTCGTTAACGATATCCGGAGGTTTTGTAGGAACTGTGACGTCTGTGGAAGGACTAAGGTCTGGAGGGATCGGAAGCAAGGGTTACTCAAACCGTTACCAGTACCAAGTCGTCAATGGAGAGAGATCTCTATTGACTTTGTTGGGCCCCTACCATTGAGCAACGGATGCGAGATGCTTATGGTAATCACTGATAGGCTAGGGAAAGGAGTGATCCTTGAGGCCTGCCCGAACACTGAGACGGAAACCATTGCAAGGCTCTTTATTGCATGCTTCTACCGGAACCACGGAGTCCCAACAGCAATAGTATCTGATAGGGGAACGCAGTTCGTTAGCCTTCTCTAGCAACGTATCTGTCAACTACTTAAGATTAAGAGGCGCATCTCAACGGCCTACCACCCTCAAACGGACGGATCAACGGAAAGGATGAACACTGAAGTGGAAAGGAAGCTCGCGCTGTTCGTAGAGCACTATCAACAAGACTGGGCGGACCGGTTACCGGTAGTCCAGTTGGCTCTCAACGGAAGAACCTCAACTACGACGCAGGCAAGCCCGTTCTTTCTTTCCCACGGGTACCATCTCGAGCCTCTAGAGCTATCCGAAGATATCCAACCTGGTGACCTCCAAAGGGACTCCCTAGTAGCAAGGGCCGATACAATCGTGGCAAAGATCAAAGAGGTAACGGACTGGGCACAAATGGCAATGGCGGATGCACAGCAGGAACAGGAACGGCAGGCTAACCGGCAAAGGAACCCATCCCCTGCGTACAAGGTAGGTGATAAGGTCTGGCTACACCTAAAGAACCTAAGGACGGATAGACCAAGCAAGAAGCTCGATAACAAGGCAGCTAAGTTCACCGTCATCGAGGTAGTTGGATCCCACAGCTACAAGTTGGATATCCCCGGAGCGGTGCACAACGTCTTTAACGTGGACCTACTCCGGCCAGCGGGAACAGACCCTTTGCCAAGCCAAGTACAGGACGACTATCAACCACCACCGGTTCAGGTAGATGGTCAAGACGAATGGAGGGTGGAGGGAATCCTAGATGAACGAATGGCAAGGAAACCAGGACAAAGGAGCCGCCAACTCCAGTATCAAGTCAAATGGGAAGGGTATGCAAGGCCAACATGGGAACCGGCATCAGCACTACAGGACACAGCAGCGCTGGACACGTACCTAAAACAGAAGGACCGACAAGAGCTCTAGGGAACCGAGCGGAGACTACAGGTGGACAAAAGGTTAAGCGGTTTAGCCCGGCCGGAGCCGAGCCTGCACACACCAGATGAGCACTGCACCACCCGCCCCGAGGGCGAGCGAGGCACAAGCGGTCACCTGGTGTGGGCATTACAGACCACAGGACCTAGTCCCGTGCCGGACAACCCTCTCCCTGCCAATAGGCAGGCCCTCAATTCGACAGCCAGTCGACAAGCTCATAGGAGCCAATTAACTGAGGGATGTCGCCACCCCAAGGCACGTATCACCGCACCTGCTATCGGTCAGCCAAGTTTCCAACTACACCATGTAGCCGTTTAATGGTTCAGGGTTCGCTTTTTCAACCTATATACCCACACCCACTAAAAACGCGACCGACAAGCAAGCAAGGCAAACAGGGCAAGTGGGGCAAGCAGGGCAAGCAGGACAAGCAAGGCAAACAGGGCAAGCAGGGCAAGCAGGGCAGGCAGGGCAGGAAGGGTCAAAAAAAAAAAAAAAAAAAAAAAAAAAAAAAAAACAGGGAAAGGTCAAAAAGCAACAGTCCCCACCCGGATTCGAACCCGTAACCTCTCGAACCGGGAGGAGGAGGGGGGGGGTGATGTTAGAGTCTGAAGCCTCAGGATCAAGCCTCAGAGGATCATCGGCAGATCACGTGACGCCAAGCCTTTCTTGTATATAACTTTCCTCTTTCTTCTACGACTTCTTCTCTTTCTCCTTAAGTCTAGCTTAACGTATATAGCGCAATATACCTTTCAGCGATCATCCTAAGGTTAAGCCCTAATAGAAAGTAGCTACGGTTTCTCCTTCTATATACTCTTATAGATAGCTATAGCTATATAGACTCTTTAGAGAGCTAAATTAGCTTAAAAATTAAATTTATCTATCTATCTATATATAGATTTTGGCGGGGTGGTGTACTGGTAGGGTACACTTCCACGGTAACCTGGCCTTTCTGGGGTGGCATAGGTTCTAAGTTCGAATCTTAGACCGCTTACCTACTCGTGGCATATGCGTCCCACGTTAAAAGCATACGTACCCGCGTTCTCCCTAGCGGTGATAAGGGGGAAAATCTATAGGTGGTTAGGGTGGGCCATAAGTGGCATGTACGTCCCACTATAAAAGTATACGTACCCGCGTTCTCTCTGGCGGTAACAAGGGGGAGAAGGGCCAGCTAGGCGCTTCTAAAAATAAATTTTAAGAGCGCTTTACCAGCGCTTATAAATAGGTAAGCCGGGACTTCTTACGGCTTAGTCTTAAGATTTATAGTTACCTCTCTCTATAGTTCCTCCCTCTTAGCTACTCTTCCTACTTTAGACACCGCTACCAGTATATAGAAAAACTATACTAAATAGAGTATCTGCGGATACTACTATTATAGATAGGGAAGGTTTTTACCCGGGCTATCCCAAGAAAGTAGCCACGGTTTCCCCTTCTATATACCCTTATAGATAGCTACAGCTATATAGACCTTTCGGGGAGCTAAATTAGCTTAAAAAAAATTAAATTTATCTATCTATATATAGATTTTTAGTTAAAAGTAATACTATTATTTCGGCTTTACTATCTTATAACGTATTAGTAAGCTAGCCTAGCTAAAGAGGAAGCTCCTAGAGAAGAAAACTTACTCGACTATTATTCTTAGTACTATAAACCCCGAAACCGCTAACTAAATTATTAATAAGGGGCTTATTATTAACTTTACTATCTATATAGCGTAGTACTATAACGTAGCCTTTATAGTAACCTAGTATTTTAAGTACTAGGCCTACGAATATATTACTAACTATTATAAAAAAGAGGAAAAGTACGGATAGTATAGTAAGATATATAATACTAGGGACTACTCTAAGGAAAGTATATAGTACGTAAACTACTCTTAAAGATATATAGCCTAGAGTAACTCCTACCTAGCACGTAGAGCCTACTATACTAAGACCGCCTAGACTCGCCTAGTAGTACTAAAAAGGCACCGGAAAGGACCCCTAATAACTAAAATATAGCCTTAAACTAACTAGTTAACCGTTAGACTAAGAAAGAGAATTAGGGAGGAGGAGCCGGTTAAGAGGGGACTAGGTAGGCTAAGAGACTTAAGCCGCCCCCCGCCTCCTAACTAAATAAGGTTTACTAGACTTAATAGCTTATAATACGCCTTAGAGAAGCCCGCGGGAACTCTCTTCTTATAGCCTATACTACTAGCCCCCTCGTAGCCGGACCTAGAGATAGAAAGAAGTTAATATTAGATATAGGCTCTCTCTCTATTATATAGTATAATATCTATAAGAGTAAAGATAAGGTAATACTTCCGCTCTTTAAGGAAGTAGACCTAAAGATCTACTATATTCTAGCTATCTAGAAATCTTAGAGAAACCCGAGGGTTAAGATAATAGTAAGATACTCTACCTACTATATAGTTTTTTCCTAGAAGAGAGTAGTAAGAATCTACTTCTTTATAAGTAAGGCTATTAGCCCCGACTTCTAATAAGTAATAGTCTATTTACTAGATCTTATTATACTATCCCTTATTACTAAGATATATATAATCTATATCTATAACTACTATAATCCTCCGCTAGCCTCTTATACTAGTATAGCGCTAGAAACCCTATCTCTTCTACCGGAAGTTCTTAGAAAACTAGAAGAGTATATTCTTCTAGGGGACTTTAATCTCTACTATTCTATCTAGAGAGGTATAACCTCCCTAATATACTATATTCTAGCGGATAACCTAATTAAGATAGCTACTATAGCTAATCTTAATCTAATTCTTTTAAGAGATACTATTACTAGACGAGATAGTAGTAGCGAGAGTACTCTAGATCTTATCTTTATATTATAGTAGCTAGAGAAGAGAATCCTTAGCTATAGAGTTAGCTAAAAGCTCGAATTATTCTCTAACTACCTACCTATTCTTACTATACTTAATTTTTCTCCTATCTTCGTAGAACTACGCCTTCTAAGATTCTAGTAGAAGAAAGTAGACTAGAAGAGAACTAATAATATACTCTAATTAAAGCTCGAATACCTTAAAGTAGCCTCTCTTAATACTAAAGTAGATCTAAATTACTTTACTATACTACTCTAGAAGGCTATCTAAAGAATAATCTAGAAGACTATTCTAGTAGCGAGACCCTTACCCTAGGCCTCTATATAATAGATAAAGAAGTATTTAGATCTAGTATACTAGGCTAGAGTAGCTAGAAGAAAGTAGACGGCTATAGAAAGGGAGAAGAACTAAGTAGTATACTAAACTATTACTAATAGTAAGAAGAGGTAGATTAGAAGAGATAGAATAAAAGTATAGCGTAGAATAGTAGCTAAGATTACTTCGGACCTATCTATACTCTAGAAGCTCTTAAAGTAGATAAGAATAAGAATACTAGAACCTCTAGCCCTACTTTAGTTTCTATCTCTCTAGAAAGTAGATAAATAACTATATTACGATAACTAGTCTAAGGTAGAAATTCTTACTAACTAGTTCTTTCTACTTTCTAGGACTACTAACCTCTTAGATCTAGATAGATATATATATCTAGTATTAGTAGAGATTCTCTAAGATCTTACTAAAGAGTAGATCCTCTATACTATTAAGAAGCTTCCTCTAGATAAGATACTAGGCCTAGATAAGATTACTAATAGATTTCTAAAGTAATACGCTAAGATACTAAGGGGACCTCTTACTAGACTCTTTTAGGAATATCTCGTACTTAAATACTACTCTAGATAGTTTAAAAGCTCTATTACCGTAGTTCTTAGAAAACTATAGAGGAACGACTATACTAAAGCTAAGTTATTTAGACTAATTACTTTACTTAATACGCTAGAGAAGCTACTTAAGAGGATTATAGTAGATAGAATCTCCTAGACTACTAAAGTATACGGCCTACTCTTTAATATATAGATAGGAGCTAGAAGAAATAGATCCGTAGTAGTAGCTCTTAATCTACTTATAGAATAGATCTATACTATCTAGGTATAAGACCTAGAACTAGTAGCTTTAGTTCTTAGCCTAGATATCTCGAGAGTATATAACTACGTATCTTATAGAAGGCTTCTCTATAATATAAGGATAGTAAAACTCTTAGAATAGGTAGAAAGATTTACCCGATCCTTTCTATAGGACCGTACTACTTAGCTATTCTTTAGAGACTTTACTAGTCTACTAATCTAGACCTTAACCGGGATTTCCTAGAAATCCTTACTATCGCCGATACTCTATCTATTCTTTACTTCTAACCTACTTATATAGCTACGTAGGAGTAATACCTTCTCTTTTAGATTCGTCGATAATACTAATATTCTAATCTTTAGTAGATCTATAGAATAGAACTATAGAATACTAGAGGGAGTATATTAAATTTACGAGTACTAGGTAGCTACCTACGGGTTAGCTTTCTCGCCTAATAAGTATTATCTTACTTATTTTATAAGAAAACTAAGGAGATTTAATATAGTAGTAGGAATCCGTATCCCTAGATTTACTAGATACTTAGAGCTAATAATTAAGATTCTAAGAGTCTACGTAGATAATAAGCTTAAATAGAAACTCTATATTAGGAAAATAGAAGCTAAGGTAATTAAATAGTATATATCTCTCTCTAGACTCGTAGCGTCTATCTAGGGAGCCTTATTTATTAAAGCCTACTATATCTATACGGCCGTAGTAAGACTAGTTCTTATCTACGGCTATAGGATATAGTATACTTTAGAGAAAATTCTAGAGTAGAGGAAAATAGCTATCTAGCTACTAAAGAAGATCTAAAACTAGTATCTACGTACTATCTTAGAGGCGTATAAGTTAACTAGTATATAAATCTTAGAGTATAAGATAGAGATTCCCCTACTCTTACTATATCTAGACGAACTAATACTAGCTTAGACTATTAGAGCTAGAAATAGCCTAGTCGCGGTAGTAGTAGAGAAAACTTATTAGAGTATTAAATAGATAGCTTAGGCTACTCTAAGTACTAAAGGCGCCGCTAGCTCTACTAAAAGAACTCTACTTAGAAAAAAGGTAAACTTACTTCTTAACTACTACTCCTCTACCTACTAGAGTTTTTTAGAGCGAACGAAGCTACGTATAGTATATAGAAATAAGTAGAAGAAGAGATAGATAAAGTCTACTAGCTAGAGAAGATAAGATAAGCTAGTAGCCTAAAGTATATAGTAGAACCTAAAAATTAGATAAATCTATAGCGAACTATCTAAGCTATAGAGTATACTCGCTATTCTACTACGTATAGAGTATATTAGACTAAAGAACTTCCTCTTAAGGCGTAAGGTACTAGAGTATTCTAGTCCTATCTATCTATACGGCTAGTATAGATAAACTCTAAAGTATATTCTCCTCTTCTATCTCTATTTCTAATAGAGTAGAATATAGATACTCTAAAGGGTAGGAACTACGGACTACTACTTTCTTCTCTTAATAAAGAAGAGAATTAAAGTAGTAATAAACTAGTTCTTATACCTAGGGCTACTTAAGTAATTTAGCCTAGTAAGAAAACTAATATAGAAAGATAACTAGAAAGAGGAACTAGGAGAATAACTAGGATTACTAGAACTACTAAAACCTAAATAACTACGAGAATAAGAACTAAAGAGATAGGTCTAGTAGATAAATATAGGGCTACTATAGTAGCCGCTACTAGTAAGAAGAAAAAATAAGAATTAGTATAGAATAGTATATCTAGAGAGAGAGAAGGGGTTTTTACTAGGCGAAAAGATTTTTCTTCTCGTATAAAATAACTATAGATAGTTAGCCCCGTATAGACCCGTAAGGGAGCTATATCGGAAAGAAATAAATTTATCTATCTATCTATACGACTTCGACTACGTTTTTTAGCTTCGTTATCTCTCTAGACGGTATCTCTATAGACCCGGCTAAGATAGCCGCCGTAAGAGACTAGGAGACTCCTCGCTTAGTTAAAGATCTTTAATCGTTTCTTAGCTTTATAAACTTTTACTAAAGATTTATTAAAGAATACTCTCGAAAAGCTAGAGCTCTCTTTAGGCTCCTAGCTAAGAATATTCGTTTTACTTAGGGAAAAGAATAGAATAAGGTATTTACTTATCTTAAGAAAGCCTTTTACTCTTATCTAATCCTCTAATACTTCGACCTCTAACTTAAAACTATTCTTAAAACCGACTTATCCGACTTTATTATCTCTATAATTTTATTCTAATAGGTAACCTACGATAATAGTAGAAGAATCCTATATTCTATCGCCTACTACTCTTAGAAAATAACCTCCGTAGAGTAGAACTACGGTATCGAAGATAAGAAACTCTTAGCTATTATAGAAGCCCTAAAGAAATACCGTTCTCTCGTTATTAACCTCTCCTTACTACTCCTCGTTCTTATAGATTACTTAAATTTAACTAGCTTTACCTCTAAGTAAATCTTAAACCGTCGATAAGTATAATAGATAATTAAACTCTTAGAACTTAACTTTAAGATCGTCTACCGCCTAGAAACTAAGAATTAACGCGCGGATACGTTAATAAGACGGTTAGAAGACCTTCCTACTTAAGAGGGGCGCCTACCTTCTACTACGATTCTTATCTCTAAAAAATTTAAAATTTCGACCCTTATTTCTACTCGCTATTTAATCGCTAGGCTAGAACCGTCTCTAGCTAGTAAAATTCGCTTAGTACTCGATAAGAATACTCTTAGATAAGAGATTCTTATCGTACTCGATATCTACGTACTTCGATATTCTAAGGTAGATTTAGGCGTATATTCTAAGGATAACGATAGTCTCTTATTAGTTAATAGACTTATCTATATTTCTAAAGATCTAAGTCTCCGCTAAAGAATTATTAGCTTTCGATACTCGTATTTAGCTACTAGATACCTAGGCTAAGTAGTAATATTTAAACTTATTACTTATAATTTCTAGTAGCTAGGTCTACGCTAGATAGTAGCTCGTTTTATACGAAACTATAAGACCTACTAAAGAATTAAACCCGCTTAATATATTCTCTATAGATATTTAAAACCTCTTAAAGTACTATAACGCCGCTAGTAATCCGTTTCTCTTAATTTAATTACGGGACTTCTAATATCTAACTCGTTCGATACTATACTAGTAGTCGTAGATCGACTAACTAAAATAGTCTACTTTATCTCTTACTAAATAACCCTTAATTCGATAGAGCTTACTAAGCTTTATCGAGACTATATTTTTTCGACTATATAGCTTACCCGACGACTTCGTATCTAACCGCGGCTCGATTTTTACCTCTAAATTTACTAGAGCTCTTAGTAGATCTCTATCTATTAAGACTAACTTTAGTACGGCTTTCTACCTATAAACCGACGGCTAGATAGAGCGTATTAACGCTATTCTCGAATAATACCTACGTATTTACGTTTCGTATTAATAAGACGATTAGAACGACTTTCTCTCTCTTACTAAATTCGCTTATAATAATATAATCTCGACTACGACTAAGGTTATACCTTTCTTTATAAACTACGGCTTCTATCCTCGTTATAAAATTCTATAAAAAGACTTAATCTTAGCTTCTCTCGAACTTCTACGCCTCTTCTAAGAGAATCTCGAAAACCTCGAAAACTATCTTCGCTAAGAAATTCGATTTATATAAGACGCCTACGTAGAATAGGCTAATAAAGACCGTATTTCGCCACCCGTCTTTAAGTCTAGTAACCTTATTTAGCTCCTAAAAAGATATATCTCGATAATAAAACCTTCGGATAAACTTAACTTTAAACGTCTTAGCTCTTTTCCTATCCTAGAAAAGATCTCGATCTATATCTACCGCCTAGAACTACCGAGGACGATAAAAGTCTACTCTATATTCTACGTCTCTTTACTCGAACCCGCGGTCTCTAATCTCTTATCTAATTAAGTCTAACCTTCGCTTCCGCCCGTTATCGTTAACGGCGAAGAAGAGTACCGGGTAGAAGAGATTCTAGACGTTAAAGTAACCCGGAGATAACTAAAATACCTCGTAAAATAGACTAGTTACTCGATAATAATCTAGAAACCTTACGATCTTATTAAAGACCTTAAGGCCCTTAATACGTTCTATAAACGTTACTCTTCGAAACCTTAACTTTTAGACTAAAGGCTCGTAGAAACTTACCTCTAAGAAGAAGAGCCTACTATTATAAACGTAGCTTACTTAGACCTCTTACCTCTCGTTTATCTTCGTTAATTTAAAATCTAAATCTAGACTTATCTACTTATAAATTAGGAAGCTAGTATTTTAGTTCGTTCTTTATATATATAAAGCTCGCCCCTCTATTTTATAGTTAGTTCTTTAGTCTAGTAATAAGTATTTCTCGAGTATAACTTAGTACGCCTTAAATTAGACCTTACTTACCTCCCTCGTCTCTCGTTCCTCGTCTCTTATCTCTCGTACCTCGTATCTTTATTCTTTAAACTATACCCTTATACTTCGATATTACTTTACTTCTACTATCTTTACCGGCTTCGTTACCTCGTCTCTCCGTCTTCTAAGATCCGTTTATTATACTATATCTCTAAAGATTCTAAACTCCGTCTTAAGATTATCTAGTCCTACTATTTATATTCTACTACTAGATATTCTAGCTAGATAGTAATCTTTAAAAAGATCTCTCGTAACTTCTAGTAGCTAAAAATAAGAGAAACTATCGTATAGTTCGTTAGAAACTACGAAGTTTACTCTCGTATTAAGCTAGTTTACTACGCTCTCTATAGATATCTTAAGCCCCTAGAAGTTTCTTAGCGACGTTAGGCTAAGATTAGCTTCGATTTAATTATATATCTTTCGGACTCTAAAGAAAAAATAGTTATTTTTATAGTCGTAGATCGGCTAAGTAAGATAGCTTACTTTATTTCTACTATAAATAAACTTAACTCCGCTATCTTTACTCGACTTTACTAAGATTTCGTATTCTAACTCTATAGACTTCTAGATATAGCTATATTAGATCGTAGATCTATCTTTATCTCCGAGTATACGAAGGCCCTCGTCTTCTTACTCTAGATTCGTTCTAAGCTTAGTACTATCTTCTATCTATAAACGAATAGCTAAACTAAAAGAATAAACTAGTCCCTTAAATAATATCTCCGTATCTATAAATAGATAAATTTATTTCTTTCTAATATAGCTTTCTTACGGGTCTATACGGGGCTAGCTATCTATTATTATTTTATACGAGGAGAAAAATCTTTTCGCCTAGTAAAACCCCTCCTCTCTCTCTAGATATATTATTCTATATTAGTTCTATTTTTTCTTCTTACCGGTAGCGGCTACTATAGTAGCCCTATATTTACCTACTAAACCTATCTCTTTAGTTCTTATTCTCGTAGTTATTTAGATTCTAATAGTTCTAGTAGTTCTAGTAGTTCTTCTAGCTTCTCTTTCTAGTTACTCTTCTAGATTAGTTCTTTTACTAGGCTAAATTACTTAAGTAGCCCTAGGCGTAAGAACTAATCTATTGCTATTTTAATTCTCTTCTTCGTTAAGAGAAGAAAATAGTAGTTCGTAGTTTTTATCTTTTAGAGTATCTATACTCTACTCTATTAGAAGTCGGGGTAGAAGAGAAGAATATACTTTAGAGTTTATCTATACTAGCCGTATAGGTAGGTAGAGCTAAGGTACTTTAGTACCTTACGCCTAAAGAGAAAGTTCTCTAGTCTAATATACTCTATATATAGTAGAGTAGCGAGTATACTCTATAGCTTAGATAGTTCGCTATAGATTTATCTAATTTTTAGATTCTACTATATACTTTAGGCTACTAGCTTACCTTACTTTTCTTAGCTAGTAAACTTTATCTATCTCTTCTTCTACTTATTCTTATATATTATATATAGTCTTATTCGCTTTAGAAGGCTCTAGTAGATAGAGAGATAGTAGTAAAAGAGGGAGTTTATCTTTTTCCTAAGTAGGAATCTTCTAGCTAGGCTAGCGGTATCTCTAGTACTTAGAGTAGTCCTAGCTATCTATTTAATACTCTAGTAAGTTTCCTCTACTACTACTATAGCTAGACTATCTCTAGCTCTAATAGTTTAGACTAGTACTAGTTTATCTAGGTATAATAAGAGTAGAAGAATCCCCGTCTTATACTTTAAGATTTATATACTAGTTAACTTATACGCTTCTAAGATAGTACGTAGATACTAGTTTTAGATCTTCTATAGTAGCTAGATAGCTATTTTCCTCTACTCTAGGATTCTCTCTAAGATATACTATACTCTATAGCTATAAGTAAGAGCTAGCCTTACTATAGCCGTATAGATATAGCGGGCTTTAGTAAATAAGGCTTTCTAGGTAGATACTATAAGTCGGAAGAAAGATATATACTATTTAATTATCTTAGCTTCTATTTTCCTAATATAGGGTTCCTATCTAAGCTTATTATCTACGTAGATTCTTAGAATCTTTATCGTAGGCTTTAGGTATCTAGTAAATCTAGAGATACGGATATCTACTACTATATTAAATCTTCTTAGCTTTCTTATAAAGTAAATAAGATAGTACTTATCTAGCGAGAACGCTAACCCGTAGATAGCTATCTAGTACTCGTAAACTTAGTATACTTCCTCTAGTATTCTATAGTTTTATTCTATAGATCTACTAAAGGCTAGGATATTAGTATTATCGACGAATCTAAGGGAGAAGATATTACCTCTACGTAGCTATATAAGTAGATTAAAGATAAAGAATAGGTAGAGAATTAGAAATAGAGAGAATTTCTAGAAAATCCCGGTTAAGGTCTAGATTAGCGGGCTAGTAAAGTCCCTAAAAGATAGCTAAGTAGTCTAATTCTATAGAAAGGAGTACGTAAATCTTTCTACCTATTCGGAGAGCCTCGCTATTCTTATATTATAGAGGAGTCTCTTATAGAATATATAATCGTATACTTCTAAGATATCTAGGCTAAGAACTAAGGCTACTAGCCTAGGATCTTACGTCTAGATAGTATAGATCTATTCCGTAAGTAGGTTGAGAGCTACTACTACTAACCTATTTCTTCTAGCTTCTATCTATATATCGAGAAGTAGTTTATAGGCTTTAGTCGCTTAGGAGATCCGATCTACTATAATCCTCTTAAATAGCTTTTCTAGCGTATTAAATAAAGTAATTAGTCTAAATAACTTAGCTTTAGTATAGTTATCCCTCTATAGTTTTCTTAGAACTACGGTAATAGAGCTTTTAAACTATCTAGAATAGTATCTAAGTACGAGATATCTCTAGAAGAGTCTAGTAAGTAGTCCGCTTAGTATCTAAGCGTACTACTTTAGAAACCTATTAATAATCTTATCTAGGCCTAGTATCTTATCTAGGGAAAGCTTCTTAATAGTATAGAGGATCTACTCTTCGGTAACGTCTTAGAGGATCTCTACTAGCTTTAGATATATATATCTATCTAGGTCTAAGAGGTCGGTAGCTTTAGAAGAAGAAAAAAATTAGTTAATAAGAATTTCTATCTTAGCCGGATTATTATAGTATAGTTATCTATCTACTTTCTAAAGGAATAGGAACTAGAATAGGGCTAGTAGTTCTTATACTTTTATTCTTACCTACTTTAAGAGCTTCTAGAGTATAGATAGGTCTAAGGTAATCTTAGCTACTATTCTACGCTATACTTTTATTCTATCTCTTCTAATCTACCTCTTCTTACTATTAGTAATAGTTTAGTAAACTATCTAGTCCTTCTTCCTCTCTATAGCTATCTACTTTCTTCTAACTACTCTAGTCTAATATACTAGATCCGAATACTTCTTTATCTATTATATAGAGGCCTAGGACGAGGGTCTCGCTACTAGAATAGTCTTCTAGATTATTCTTTAGATAGCCTCCTAAAGTAGTATAGTAAAGTAATCTAAGTTTATTTTAGTATTAAGAGGGGCTACTTTAAGATATTTAAGCTTTAATTAGAGTATATTATTAGTTCTCTTCTAGTCTACTTTCTTCTACTAGGGCCTTAGAAGACGTAGTTCCGTAGGAGTAAAAAAAAAATTAAGTATAGTAAGGATAGGTAGGTAGTTAGAGAATAATTTAAGCTTCTAACTAGCTTTATAACTAAAAATCCTCTTCTTTAGCTACTATATAGTAAAGATAAGATCTAAAGTACTCTCGCTACTACTTTCTTTTTTTATAATAGTATCTCTTAGAAGGGCTAGATTAAGATTAACTATAGTAGCTATTTTAATAAGGTTATCTATAAGGATATAGTATCTTAGGGCGGTTATACCCCCTTAGATAGAATAGTAAAGATTAAAGTCTCCTAGGAGGATATACTCCCCTAGTTTTCTAAGAACTTCTAGTAGAAGAGATAGGGTTTCTAGAGCCGTACTAGTATAGAAGGCTAGTAGAAGATTATAGTAGTTATAGATATAGATTATACGTATCTTAGTAGTAATAGATAGTATAATAAGATCTAGTAAGTAGGCTATTACTTATTAGAAGTCGGAGATAATAGCCTTACTTATAAAGAAGTAGGTTCTTACTACTTTCTTCTAAGGAAAAACTATATAGTAGATAGAGTATCTTACTATTATCTTAACCCTCGGATTTCTCTAAAGTTCCTAGATAGCTAGAATATAGTAGATTCTTAGGTTAACCTTCTTAAAGAATAGGAGTATTACTCTATTCTTACTCTTATAGATATTATACTATATAATAGAGAGAGAGCCTATATCTAATATTAACTTTTTTCTATTTCTAAGTTAGGCTACGAGAGGGTTATTAGTATAGGCTATAAGAAGGCGGGAGTTCTCGTAGACTTTTTCTCTAAGATATACTAAAAGCTATTAAGTCCGGTAAACCGTATCTAGTTAGGAGGCGGGGGGCGGCTTAAATTTCTTAGCCTACCTAGTCCTCTCTTAGTCGGCTTCTCTTCTCTAGACCTCTTTCTTAGCCTAACCGTTAACTAGTTAGTTTAGGGCTATATCTTAGCCGTAGAGATACCTTCTCTATATCTTTCTAGTACCGCTAGGCGAGCCTTAGTAGCCTTAGCCTAACGGGCTCTACGCGTTAGATAGGAGTTACTCTAGACCGTATACTCTTAGTTATAATTTATATATTACGTCTTCTCTTTAGAATACTCGTAGGTATTATATATCTCGGCGTACTAGCCGTATCTATTCTTTTTTCTATAGTAGATAGAGATATAGCTATAATTCTAGTATTTAAAGTACTAGGTTACTATAAAGATTATACTATAGTACTCTACTATATAGAGAGTATAGTTACTAATAAGTTCTTTAGTAATAATCTAGTTAGTTACCTCGGGGTCTATAGTACTAAGAATAATAGCTAAGTATATCTTCTTCTTTAGAAGCTTTCTTTTTAGCTAGGCTAGCTTACTAATACGTAGTTCTAGATATAGAGATAGGTTTTAATTCTAAAGGGTTTAGGCGGCCTAGAGATTCTTAGTATTAATATCTTTAAGGGGGACGTTATAGACTAGTACTAAGTAGAGCTACTAGTTAAAACGGACTTTTCTACTTAGTTCTATAGTCTATTTCTAATTCTAGAGAAGGGCTACTCTAGTCTAAGTATTAGATATAAAGAGTTTAACGTCTCTACTAGAGAGCTTCTTAGCCGCTAGTACTCTTTTATAAGCTAGGCTTTTTCCTACTTAGATCTTCTTAATAATAGCCTCGTTAGTAAGATTAGTAACTTTCTATCTATTAGTCTTATTTAGAAAGTATAAAGTAAGCTTAGTAGTAGTTAGAAAGGTAGAAAGCTTTAGAGCTACTCGGGCTATAATATTAGCTTAGCTAAATACTACGGGCGTAGGAGTAGTCTAAAGTTAGCTAACTATCTTCTAGATCTACTAGACCTTCTTAAGAATATTCTTAAGGTCTAGCTTCTTAGTAGTCGCCTTTTAGTAAATAGTAATATAATCCTAAAAGATTATCTTAGTAATATCGAGAAAATTTTTTATCTAGCTAGAGAGGACTAAAGAGAGACTAGCGGATACTTATAGAGCTTAGAGAAGAATATCTACTATTTTTAAGGCTCTTTTAACGTATTCTACGCTATACTAAGTATTCTACGGTTTATTAGGAGTACGCTATAGTTAGATAAAGATAGTTACTAGAGGAGGCTATTCGCTCCTTTCTACGGCTTCTATATTAACTATAACGCGGCTATAGCTACTCTAAGTAGTATTTTAAGTCTCGCTAGATCTAGAAGAGTTTCTAGGGCTCTCTTCCGGCGCCGTAGCTTAGAATCGATTTTTTAGCGTAGTTATATTTCTTTATTCTCCGTATCTATATCTTCTATTAATAGAACGACTAGGTAAATTATCTTACTCTAGCGGAATTTACCTATAATAACGCTTCTTCTACTACTACCCGAGTTACTTCGTTCTTTACTAACTACGTTTATTATTCTTATTTTTAAATTCTTTAGCGTCCGGATTCTACTCTACTACTACTATTAGAGCTCTAGAACTTCTAAGAACGTATAGAAAAACTTAATAGTTTTCTATAATCTAAACTTCGACTTATCTAAGATATCTCCTTAAAATAGACTAATAAGTATAGAATTCTACTACTAATTCTAAGGCCTAGTTAACGGGTTTAGCTACTCCGAAAGTTTATTTCTACTACTTAATCTTCGAATAAGCTAGACTTTAAGCGCTTAGGGCCTTTTCTTATTAAACGCAAAATCTCCTCCTATATATATAAACTTAATCTTTCTATCTTTATTTAATTATATTCTATCTTTAACGTCTTTCTTCTTAAACTAGTAGTAGAGAATTCTCTACTAAGCTAACGTTAAGCTCTACTACTATCTATTATTATTAATAGCGAAGAAGAATAGCTAATTAAAGAACTTTTTAATATTTAGATTCGTAGAGAAACTTACTAGTATCTTATCCGCTAAAAAAAATATAACCGTACTAAAAAATCGACCTTAAGCTACGGCGCTAGAAGAGAGTTTTAGAAACTTTTTTAAATCTTATAAAGCCTATAGTAGTACTTCTAATAGCTATAGTAGCGATATAATAGAAGAAGAGGGCTAGAAAGGGGGAGGAAGCCTCCTCTAGACTATTCTTAATAACTATCTCTAATAACCTTCTAAAATTACTAGAGAATCTTAAACTAGTATAGAATATATTAATAGAGCTATTAAAATACTAGATAATCTTAACTAAGTTTTATAGATACTAAATAGTAACCTCTTAGCTCTCTCTTTCTAGCTAGAAATTTTTTTTATAACCGCTAAGATAATTTTCTAGAATTACGCTACTACTATCTAAAGGGCCTACGCTAAAAAATCGAACCTTAAAAATATTCTAGATAAGATTAAATAGATAAAGAAGGTAGTATACTAGCTATTATAGCCTACTATATCTAAATAGTTATAGATTATAGCCTAGTCCCCCCTAAAAGCCTCTATACCCCCTATTACTACTAAAATTACTCTATATCTCTTTAAACTAGCTACTAGAAAGATAGTTACCCTACTCTTAAACTAGGCTATTATCTAAAAAATTTAGATAAATAAGAGCTTTATCTATAAGAAAATTCTTACTATAAGAAAACTTTCTAGTAAGAATATTAGAATCTTTATACTTAATATATAAACTAGAATAGACCTACTTAGAGACTAAGAATAGATAGCTAGACTAGGCTAGAAGATCCGACTAAACTAGTAGCTATACTTAGTTCTAGTATATAATATTTCTCTTAAGAAAATTAATTCTATTAAACTATAGGCTATTAGTACTCTATAGAAGTAGAATAGATCGCTATATCTAAGCCTATAGATTACTAAGCTAGCCTAGCTAAAAAAGAAACTCTTTAAAGAAAAGATATACTTAGTAGTAATTCTTAGTACTATTAATCTAGAAGTAGCTAACTAGCTAATTAAAAGAAGAGTACTTTATAACTTCTTTCTCTATACTATAGAGTTCTATAGCTCTATATTTATAGTTACCTAGTACTATAACTACTAGGCCTATAGATATATAGTAATATACTATAGAAAGAAACCTAGATATAGCTAGTATACTAGTAGCTATAATACTAGAAACTATACTAAGAAGAAAACCTAGTATACTAACTATAACTAAAAGTATATAGTATAGAGTAACTTCTACTCTACCCGTAAGATAAACTAGACTAAAACTATCTAGGCCTAGCTAGTAAATCTAAAAGAATATAGAGAGAGGCTCTAGACCTCTTAATAGTAGATATAAAAAGACTAGACTCTTATAAAGTCTAGAAAGAGACTAAGGTAAGAGAAATTTAAGAGAGACTTAGATAGGCTAAGGGATCTTAGTAGACTACCTCTACCTAGCTAGTTAATTTTTACTAGTACTAGACTACGTAGCTCCTAGTATACTAATAGAGAAAACCTTAGAAAAAATAGAGAAACTATTCCTACTACTTAAGATAGTATATCTAACTCTACGTAGCCCGATATAGTAATAAATAAGACCTAATAATAGAGATAACTATACTCTCTATTCTATAGTATAATATAAATAAGAGTAAGAATAAAGTTATACTTCCCCTCTTTAAGGAGCTAGACCTAAGAACCTACTATATTCTAGCTCTTTAGAAACTCTAGAAGAATCTAAAGATTAAAACTATAGTAAGGTATCTATAATATTACGGAGGTAGATGGATATAAGGGGCTTAGACCTATAAGATCTAATATAAGGGGCTAGGCTTAAGAGATAAGAAATAAGAGAAAAGATAGAAAGATATAGATAAGTCTACGGAGAATAAGGTAGTCTAAGAAGGATATAAAGTTACTAGACTAAAGAACTAACTACGAGATAGAGGAGGCGAGGTTTATATATATAAAGAACTAACTAAAATACTAGCTTTCTAATTTATAAGTAGGTAAGTCTAGACCTCGGTACTAAGTTAACGAAGCTAAAAGAGAAGTAAGGGGTCTATAGACTAGAATTCTAATAGTATCTAGCCTACTATATAGTCTTCTTCTAGAAAGATAAGATAAGAACTTACTTTCTTATAAGTAAGGCTCTAGCCCTAGAATTATAGTAGGAAACTATATACTCTCTAGACCTTATTACTCTTACTATTACTACTAAGTTACGTAGTATCTATATAGATAGATAGATAAATTTATTTCTTCCCGATATAGCTTCCTTACGGGTCTATACGGGGCTAGCTATCTATTATTATTTTATACGAGGGGGAAAACCTTTTCGTCTAGTAAAACCCCTCCTCTCTCTCTAGGTATACTATCCTATACTAGTTTTATTTTTCCTTCTTACCTATAATAAGACTCGATGCTGCTATAGAGAGGTCGCATAAAGTGCAAGAGTCTACGTACAAGCGAGAGCTATAAAGTTGCGAAGTACGTAACGTTACCGCGTGCACGCGCGTCTAATGCCTACACGTTATCACGTACACTGCCTTAACACCACTTCTTCGTTTAGCCGTTATAGTATCCCCTCCTTTAGGCGCAGCTCCTGCAAGCTAATAGTCCTCTAGCCTCCTATCCCTTCTTCCGTAGCGGCGGGAATTCTTTACTAGGGTGGTGAGCTTCGGGGTAGCGTTTATAGAACTCTTTGACTAGGTCCTATACGTTAATTAAATGTTCTTTAGGCTCCTAGGTAAACTAATCAGGTGGATAACCTTTCTAGTAAACGTAGTACTTATATCGGCCGCGGCGGCGGTTTGGGCGGCAGTCGACTATTACTATAACTGCCCACTCTACTTCGGGATCGCCTTCTATACCAAGCACTAGTGGAGGTGGTGGTTAAGATTAACCTTCTAGAGGGTCATTGGCAGCCGGACGTAGTATCGAGGTGTGGAAGACTGGGTGGACCTTCAGTAATGCAGGTAGTATTAGTTTGTACACTTAAGGATTGATCATGCGCTGTATCTGGTACGGGCCAGCCCATTTGTGGTCAAGTTTCTTGCTAGGCCGGAGGGTCTTAATGTTGCTTGTATCGAGCCAGACTTCGTCGCCTTTGGTATACGCAGGTGATGCTTAACGGTGCTGGTTTGCATATTCGGCTTGGGTAGATCTTGCAGCAGTAATCTGAGCCTTGCAGAAGTCGGTTATCTCTTCTATCCTACGGGCGTAGGCTGCGGCTGCTTTGCTTTCGATAGGCTTAGCATTTTTCGAGCCTATTAGCTTAAATCCCATCCGTGGGTGGGTGCCGGTATCTGCAAAGAAGGGTATTATTTAAGTTGTCGAAGACTCGTAATTATTAATAGCAAACTCTACTAGAGGCAGTAGTTCTTCCCAGTCGTCTTGTCTAAAGGACGTAAAGGCGCGTAAGTACTACTCTAGCTCCTGGTTCATGCGTTCTATTTAACTATCTATCTCGGGATAGAAGGCAGTAGAGAAGTTAGCCTTAATACTTAGCCGCTAGCAAAGGGTGCGCTAAAAGTCGCTGACGAATTGCGTGCCTCTATCTAATATGAGGGAGTCCAGTAGACCTCGTTGGCTAAAGATCCTACGTACAAAGATGTCCGTTACTGCTACTACATCTATCTTGTTCGTTGCTTCGAAGGCCACGCGTTTAGTACATCTATCTACTGTTACTAGTACGTTTTAGGCGCCTATTCGGTTACTAGGTGGTAGTTCGACGATAAAGTCCATTAAGTAGTGCTTTCCACGTTGCTCCGCGACTAGGAGAGGTCGTAAGAGGCCTAAGGGCTTCTATCTGTTAGGCTTAATCCGAGTGCAGGTGTGACAGTTGCGCACGAAGCGCTTGACGTCGTCTAGCATCTTTGGCCAGTAGTAATGGCGTTAGAGGATCTCGTACGTCTTTAATACGCCTGGGTGTCCTGATAGGAGTGATTTATGAGCTTGACGAAGTAACTCGAGGCGGGCTAATGACTGGTTTGGTTTATTATTGATGAAATTTGCGCTTGATCGGTCGGAATCGATAAATAAATGACTTGATTGCTTGGTTGCTAAGGCGCTCGTGGTGTTGCTCCCAAGACGTCTTAGAATAAATGACTAAGCTAATATACTATCCAATAACAGATAACGGAGGTAATTGAGCTCATTTTCCATTACACCCTCTAGATTAATTACCTCTAGACTGATTACCAAATAAGGAAGGTAGTAATATAAGAGCAAAATAACAGAATATAGAATTAATGCTTTACAATCTAGGTTGCTTATAAAGTCTAATTTAATTAATAAAACGTTTAAACTTCAATTTGGGTAATGGTTTAGTGAGCACGTCGGTAATTATATACTCAGTTAGGACGTAGTTTAATTTAATCTTCTCCTTTTCGACTTGCTGGCGAATAAAGTAATACTAAGTCTTAATATATTTAATCCTAGAATTGTCCTTACGGTTAGGTCGAGTAAGACTAATTACTAGTTGATTATCGCTATTTATTTAGATTAGTGCTAAGTTAGATCTATAATATCCGAGTTTATTAAGGAGATTCTTAATCTAGAGAGCTTCTTTTACAGCGAGGGTTATTACCACGTATTTAGCTTTAGTAGATAATATAGCCACATTACTTTACTTAGTTAATTTAAACGAGATAGGTCCTCCGGCAGCTAGAAATACGTATTCTTAAGTACTAGCCCGATTCTCTTTATTATTAGTATAAGCAGTATTACTAAATCCCTAGAGATTTAGCTAATTATCTTTAGAGGCTTAGAATTTAATTAAAAGATCTAGTTTGCCCTTTAAATATCTAAGAATCCGGTAGGCTATATTTAGATAAGATTCTAAGGGGTTATAAGTAAACTAATAGAGCTTATAGGTTGCGTAAGTAATATTAGCTCGTGTTATATTCGCCGCGTATCTAATTAATCTAATAAGGGATTAATATTTATTAATTAGGTTGATTAGGGCTTATTCTTTAGCTCTTAGTATAAATAAAGCTCTAGATAGTTCTATTAGTATTAATATTAGCTTGTAATTCTCTATATAATGCCTAGATAGTATCCTCTAAATATAGAACTCTTAACTAATCTATATTATCTTATTTAGGCGATCTCTAACGATTCTTATACCGAGGTAGTAATAAATTAATCCTAAATCGCGTAGTTCGTATTTAGCTAATAGTTAACTTCTTATAAGGTTAACGATATCCTTATCCTAGTAAATAAGGATTAAGTTATCTACGTAGATAATAATAATTTCCTTATACTAAGTATATTAGAATATATAGGGATCTAATTCTAGTAGGTAGTATTAGATAGTTGCGAGATATTAAGTAATCTCCTGCTACTAGATGCGTAGAGCTTATTTTAATCTATAGAGTGCCTTCCGGAGATATATAACGAGATTAGTTCTATTTAGTTGGTTATTAAATCCCGGTGGAAGTGCTATATAGATATTATCCTTATCGATCTTGCCGTTAATAAATACTAAAGAGATATCTAATTAGTAGTATTCGAGATCTAGAATTATAATAAGAGCTATAATAATCTTAAAGATAGCTAGCTTAACGACTAATATAAAGGTTTTAAGATAGTTAAGTCTAGGGCGTTGCTTATCTCCTCTAATATAAAGTCTTACCTTATAAGATGCGAGATTTCCGGTTAAATTAGCCTTATACTTAAAGACCTAGGTATAGAGTAAGATCCTAGCTAAATTAGGTGGCTTAGTAAGTGTCTAGGTACTATTCTTCTTATATTAATTAATTTCCTTCGTAGTAGCTTAAATCTAATAATTTCTAAGAGGATAATTTATAGCTTTAGTCTAGTCTCGTAGTTCTAGTGGTAGGTCCTTAATTTTAGGCGCGTAATCTAGCCCGATAGTAAAATAATATGCCGTAATTAGTAGTAGAATTAATAGAATAGTGCGTGGGCGTCTAGGTTTACCGGTGCGTACTTCTATAATTCTTCGATAAGTTTAGCCCTTCTCTATCTAAATCTTAGAACGTAATAATTTTCGAACTAGGGTAGGCTAGCTCGATTCTTCTTAGTTAGCTATAGGTATTAAAGCCGAAGGTAATTCCGATAATTCTAATAGTTAGTCTTAGTTATTAATTAGTAGTAGATATTATTCTATATCCGAAATTAGTAGAGATTTAATTAAAGATTAACGTATTATTCCGAGATTAGGTAATTTAGGTAGGTTAAAAGTGCTAGTTAATCTGGGTAAGTCTAGTTAATCTTAAATTCGTAGAGCTTGTTAAGTAATTAACTAGAGTCTATCTATCTATTTATATTCTTCTAATTACTAAGATTTAATTTAATACTAAGGTAGATCTAATAGAGTTCTACCCTCCGAATTAAGGGGAAGTCTAACGTATTCGATTATAGAGTCCTCCTTATCTAAGAGGTCCTTATTTAAAATATTAGAGAGGTCTAGATTCGATTTATTAAATATAATATAGAAGCTTTTAATAATAATACGCTTACTAGGTAAGTAGATACGGTAGATATTATCTCTCTTATATCTAATAAGATTTTCCTTCTAAGCTCTAAGCTCGAGCTTATTTTCTTAGGTTCTTCGTTACTTTAGAATATAGACGTAGGTAGTATAGCTAAAGGTCCTCTAATTAGTAATATTAAGAAGAGTATTCGATATTTCTAATATCTCGCTAAGAGACTAGTATAGGGTCTTAGAATCCTTATTAATTCTAGTAGGTATCCGATTAATAATCTTAATTATAGTATTTAAGGTTTCTAGCTAGAGAAATAAGGGCAGTCCGGTATCTTAAAGTATTAATCTAATTCGGGTTTCGATAATATAATTAGCCTTCTTAGCCTTACTATTCTATTTAGGTATATATAGGGCTAAAATCTTAAGTTTAATGCCTTTTATACTATAATAGGCTCGGAGTTAATTTATTATAAATTCTCGATTATTATTAATTCGAATTCGTTTCGGGTAGTTCCCGGTCTAAGTATTCTACATCTTAATATAATCCTTAAGCGTGTTAAATGCATAATATTTCTTCTTAAATAGGTAGCCCTAGCGGAACGTAGTTGTATTATTAGTTATAAGAAGAAAGTAGCGTTCGCCGTGTATTCTAGGAGTAGATATCTAAACGGTATCGATATAGAATTTACCTAGTTTAGAGGTACGTCGTTACTTCTTATAGCTAATATTCCTTTATAATTTAGTAAGAGTATAGATCTCGTAGTTACCCTGTTCGCCGGTAAGTTAATAGCTAAGTTACTAGGCAAGTATCTAGTAGGCTTAAAATAATATATATTCTATTCGTTAATATAGAAGATTAATATCGATCTTAATTAGTAAGATTAGAAGGAGTAATTAGCGTTATTAATTCTTAGATTCGTTACCGATAGTAATAATCTTTAGGCTAAAGAAGCCGAGTTCCTTATTATAAGGCGTGTATATAATCTCTTCGCCTAATAGAGTATAGAATCCTAGCTTATTTAATCTATAGAAGAAGAGCTAATTGCCTTTTCTTTTATAGAAGACCCGAGAGGAAATTATACTAATTAGTAAATCGGGAGTATAGAGGATATACTAGATAGATAGATAGATAAATTTATTTCTTCCCGATATAGCTCCCTTACGGGTCTATACGGGGCTAGCTATCTATAGTTATTTTACACGAGGGGGAAAACCTTTTCGCCTGGCAAAAACCCCTCCTCTCTCTCTAGGCATACTATCCTATACTAGTTCTTATTTTTCCTTCTTACTAGTAGCGGCTACTATAGCAGCCCTATATTTACCTACTAGACCTATCTCTTTAGTCCTTATCCTCGTAGTTATCCGGGTTCTAGTAGTCCTAGTAGTCCTAGTTGTCCTCCTAGTTCCTCTTCCTAGTTATCTTCCTATATTAGTTTTCTTACTAGGCTAAATTGCTTAAGTAGCCCTAGGCGTAAGAACTAGTCTATTACTACTTTAATCCCCTTCTTTATTAAGAGGAGGGAGTAGTAGTCCGTAGTCCCTGCTCTTTAGAGTATCTATATTCTACCCTATTAGAAGTAGGGGTAGAAGAGGAGGATATACTTTAGGGTTTATCTATGCTAGCCGTATAGATAGACAGGACTAGAGTGCCCTAGCACCTTGCGCCTTAAGAGGAAGTCCTCTAGTCTAATATACTCTATACGTAGTAGGGTAGCGAGTATGCTCTATGGCTTAGATAGTTCGCTATAGATTTATCTAATTTTTAGGTTCTACTATATACTTTAGGCTACTAGCTTGTCTTGTCTTTCCTAGCTAGTAGACTTTATCTATCTCTTCTTCTACTTATTCCTATATACTATACGTAGCTTCGTTCGCTCCGGAAGACTTTAGTAAGTAGAGGGGTAGTAGTTAAGGAGTAAGTTTGCCTTTTTTCTAAGTAGAGTTCTTCTAGTAGGGCTAGTAGCGCCTCTAGTACTTAGAGTAGCCCGAGCTATCTATTTAATACTCTAGCAAGTTTCCTCTACTACTATCGCGACTAGGCTATCCCTAGCTCTAATAGCCTAGGCTAGTACTAGTTCGTCTAGATATAGTAAGAGTGGGGGAATCCCTATCTTATGCTCTAAGGTTTATATGCTAGTTAACTTATACGCCCCTAAGATAGTGCGTAGGCACTAGTTTTAGATCTTCTTTAGTGGCTGGATAGTTATTTTTCTCTACCCTAGGATTCTCTCTAGAGTATACTATACCCTATAGCCGTAGGTAAGGACTAGCCTTACTACGGCCGTATAGATATAACGGGCTTTAGTAAATAAGGCTCCCTAGGTAGACGCCGCGAGTCTAGAGAGAGATATATACTATTTAATTACCTTAGCTCCTATTTCTCTAATATAGAGTCCCTATCTAAGCTTATTATCTACGTAGACTTCTAGAATCTTAATTATAGGCTCTAGGCATCTAGCAAATCTAGGGATACGGATCCCTACTACTATATTAAATCTCCTTAGTTTCCTTATAAAATAAATAAGGTAATACTTATCGGGCGAGAAAGCTAACCCGTGGGTAGCTACCTAGTACTCGTAAATTTAATATACTCCCTCTAGTGTCCTATAGTTCTATTCTATAGATCTACTAAAGGTTAGGATATTAGTATTATTAACGAATCTAAGGGGGAAGGTATTGCCCCTACGTAGCTATATAAGTAGATTAGAAGTAAAGAATAGGTAGAGTATCGGCGATAGTAAGGATCCCTAGGGAATCCCGGTTAAGATCTAGATTAGTAGACTAGTAAAGTCTCCGAAGGATAGCTAAGTAGTACGGTCCTATAGAAAGGATTAGGTAAATCTTTCTACCTATTCTAGGAGTTTTACTATCTTTATATTATAGAGAAGCCTTCTATAAGATACGTAGTTATATACTCCCGAGATATCTAGGCTAAGGACTAAAGCTACTAGCCCTAGGTCTTATATCTAGATAGTATAGATCTATTCTATAAGTAGGTTAAGAGCTACTACTACGGATCTATTTCTCCTAGCTCCTATCTATATATTAGGGAGTAGGCCGTATACTTTAGTAGCCTAGGAGATTCTATCTACTATAATCCTCTTAAGTAGCTTTCCTAGCGTATTAAGTAAAGTAATTAGCCTAAATAACTTGGCTTTAGTATAGTCGTCCCTCTATAGTTTTCTAAGGACTACGGTAATAGAGCTTTTAAACTACCTAGAGTAGTATCTAAGTACGAGGTATTTCTAGAAGAGTCTAGTAAGGGGTCCCCTTAGTATCTTAGCGTATTACTTTAGGAACCTATTAGTAATCTTATCTAGGCCTAGTACCTTATCTAGGGGAAGCTTCTTAATAGTATAGAGGACCTACTCTTTAGTAAGGTCTTAGGGAATCTCTACTAGTACTAGGTATATATACCTATCTAGATCTAAGAGGTCGGTAGCCCTAGGAGGTAGGAAGAACTAGTTAGTAAGAATTTCTATCTTAGACTAGTTATCGTAATATAGTTATTTATCTACTCCCTAGAGGGGTGGGAACTAAGATAGGGCTAGAGGTTCTAGTGCCCTTATTCTTACCTACTTTAAGAGCTTCTAGAGTATAGATAGGTCCGAAGTAATCTTAGCTACTATTCTGCGCTATGCTTTTATTCTATCTCTTCTAATCTACCTCTTCTTACTATTAGTAATAGTTTAGTATACTATCTAGTCCTCCTCCCTCCCTATAGCCGTCTACTTTCTTCTAGCTACTCTAGCCTAGTATACTAGGTCCGAATACTCCTTTATTTATTATATAGAGGTCTAGGGCGAGGGTCTCGCTACTAGAATAGTCTCCTAGATTATTCTTTAGATAGCCTCCTAGAGTAGTATAGTAAAGTAATCTAGGTCTACTTTAGTGTTAAGAGGGGCTACTTTAAGGTGTTCGAGCTTTAATTAGAGTATATTATTAGTTCTCTTCTAGTCTACTTTCTTCTACTAGGATCTTAGGGGGCGTAGTTCTACGGGGGTAGGAGAAAAATTAAGTATAGTAAGGATAGGTAGGTAGTTAGAGGATAATTCGAGCTTCTAGCTAACTCTATAGCTAAGGATTTTCTTCTCTAGCCACCGTAATATAAAGATAAGGTCTAGAGTACTCTCGCTACTACTATCTCGTCTAGTAATAGTGCCCCTTAGAAGGGCTAGGTTAAGATTAGCTACGGTAGCTATCTTAATTAGATTATCCGCTAGGGTATAGTATATTAGGGAGGTTATACCTCCCTAAATAGGATGGTGGAGGTTAAAGTCCCCTAGGAGAATATGCTCCCCTAGTTTTCTAAGAACTTCCGGTAGAAGAGATAGGGTTTCTAACGCTATACTAGTATAAGAGGCTAGCGGGGGATTATAGTAGTTATAGATATAGATTATATATATTCTAGTAATAAGGGAAAGTATAATAAGATCTGGTAAATAGACTGTTGCTTGCTAGGAGTCGGGGCTAATAGCCTTACTTATAAAGAAGCAGGTTCTTACTACTCCCTTCTAGGGAAAAACTATATAGTAGATAGGGTGTCTTACTATTATCTTAACCCTCGGGTTCCTCTAAGATTCCTAGATAGCTAGGATATAGTAGATCTTTAGGTCTACTTCCTTAAAGAGCGGGAGTATTACCCTATTCTTACTCTTATAGACGTTATACTATATAATAGAGAGAGAGCCTATGTCTAATATTAACTTCCTTCTATCTCTAGGTCCGGCTACGAGGGGGCTAGTAGTATAGGCTATAAGGAGGGAGTTCCCGCGGGCTCCTCTAAGGCGTGTTATAAGCTATTAAGTCCGGTAAACCTTATTTAGTTAGGAGGCGGGGGGCGGCTTAAGTCTCTTAGCCTACCTAGTCCCCTCTTAACCGGCTTCTCCTTTCTAATCCTCTTTCTTAGTCTAACGGTTAACTAGTTAGTTTAAGGCTATATTTTAGTTATTAGGGGTCCTTCCCGGTGCCTTTATAGTACTACTAGGCGGGCCTAGGCGGCCTTAGTATAGTAGGCTCTACGTGCTAGATAGGAGTTACTCTAGGCTATATACCTTTAAGAGTAGTTTGCGTACTATATACTTTCCTTAGGGTAGTCCCTAGTATTATATACCTTACTATACTATCCGTACTTTTCCTCCTTTTTATAATAGTTAGTAATATAACCGTAGGCCTAGCACTTAAAATACTAGGTTACTATAAAGGCTACGTTATAGTACTACGCTATATAGATAGTAAAGTTAATAATAAGCCCCTTATTAATAATCTAGTTAGCGGTTTCGGGGTTTATAGTGCTAAGAATAATAGCCGAGTAAGTTTTCCCCTCTAAGAGCTTCCTCTTTAGCTAGGCTAGCTTACTAATACGTAGTCCTAGGTATAGAGATAGGTTCTGCTCCTAGATAGTTTAGATGGCTTAGGGGTCTATAGTATCGATTTCTTCTCGAGGGACGTTATGTACTAGCACTAAGTATAGCTACTAGTTAGGCCTAACTTCTTTTCCTAGTCCTATAGTCTATTTCTAGTCCTAGAGAAGGGCTATTCTAGTTGCTTTATCCGGTATAAAGATTCTAACGTCTCTACTAGGGAGCTTTTTAGTAGTAAGTACTTTCTTATACGCCTAGCTTTTTCCTATCTAGATCTTTCTAATAATTACCTTATTTAAGAGCTTAGCTATTTCTTATCTATTTACTATCTCTAGAAAGTAGAGGGTAAGTTTAGTAGTAGCTAGGGGGGTAGAGGGCTTCGGGGCTGCTTAGGCTATAATTTATACCTAGCTACGAGTATTAGGTATAGGTATAGAGGTAGCCTAGATACGGTTAACTATCTTTTAGACCTATTAGACCTCTTTAAGAATATTCTTAAAGCCTAGCTCCTTAGTAGTTACCTTTTAGTAGATAGTAATATAATTCTAGAAGATTATCTTAGTAATATCGAGAAAATTTTTTATCTAGCTAGAGAGGACTAAAGGAAGGCTAGCGGATATTTATAGGGCTTAGAGGAGGATATCTACTATTTTTAAGGCTCTCTTAACGTATTCTACGCTATACTAGGTGCTCTGCGGTTTCTTAGAGGTATATTAGGGCTAGATAGAGGTAGTTACTAGGGGAGGCTATTCGCCTCTTCCTATATCCTCTATATTAACTACTTCGCGGCTATAGTTGTCTTAAGTACTATTTTAGGACTCGCGAAGCCTAAGAGAGTCCCTAGGGCCCTCTCCCGGCGCCGTAGCTTAGGGTCGATTTTTTAGTATAGTTATATTTTTTCGGGGCGATATACTAGATAGTTCTTATAATTTTATCGTTCTTAGAATCTAGGTAGGTAAGTTAAATTATTCCTCTACTAAGTACTCGGATTAGTCCTCCTCCGGTATAGATCTTACTTAGTAAAGTATCTTAGAGATCTAAGAATACTTCTTAATTATTATAGTAGTAATAGTAGGCTCTAGTATTAATAATAAAGTATTTACGGAACTATTTCTTAGACTTTATAGGAACTTTAAGAGGTAACTATATAATTAATATATAATTTAAGGCTCCTAATTTCGTATCGGACTTCGTATTTAGCTAATTCTTAGATTAAGAGGCATAGTATTCGCTAATAAGTTTCTAATTAGGGATAAATAATCCTCCTCGTAATAATTTAGGATATAGATAGAAGTATCTCTTCGTTTAATAAGGTTTATTATAGTAGAGGCATTTCTACTAATTCGATTAATTCGATTAATTCGGTTAATTAAATTTAACTTCTCGTTTAATAATATTAACTTATAAATTCGGAAGAAGTATATTGCGCTTATTCTTATCGATAATCTAATTAATAAGGTCTTAGAGCTTAATTTTCTTATTATTACGAAGTAATTAGCGTTTAGCCGTAACCTAAGTATTAAAGTATTAATCTAGCTTAGTAAGTAGCTTATAGACTACTATCTTAGGTAGAAGTTTAAGGCTAGATTAGATATAGTCTATCTAGATAGTACTATACTTCCGTAAGAAAGTCTTAAGATTCGTAGTTAGATTATAGATTATCTTAGTCTAGATTAAGAAGTAGATTAATTACTAGATAGGACCTTCTCCTTCGAATTTAGAATTAATATCGTTCTATATTTCTTTCGAGGTTAAGAACGTAGATAGAGAACGAAGGTAGTCTATATAGACTATTATCTTAATTACGTAAATTACCTTAGTATCCCTAGTAATCTAGTCCTTATAACGTTTAAGCTTACGCTCGTACTTAGTAAGATCTATCTTCTCTAGAGCGTCTTCTTCTTTAGGCTTTAGACGTTCTTACTTTAGTAGCTATATAAGATCGCCGCTAACGATCTTCTAAAGATCCTTTCTCTTAAAGTATTCTTCTAGTAAGAACCTCTATTATAGATAGTTTCTTAAACTAATAAGCTTTAGAATAGTTCTAAGCTCCTTAGTCGACGATTCGGTTATTATAACGGTTAGAATAGTCGTTTATCGTTAGGGATTCGATTTAGTAATTTAGTTAATACGCCTAATAGGCTAATTAGTCGTTCTTATTATTTAAGAGACGATCGAGATAGCTTGCGCTAATACTTAAATTAATGCGATAAGTGCTCGTCTAATAAACGGCCTCGGATACGCCGGATTTAGTAGTATTCGGTAGAAATTAATTCTAAGTAATTGCGGCCGATTAGGCTATTATTTAAGCACTATCCGGGCTTATAACCTAATAAAATTTACGCTTAATCGGTCGGAATCGATAAATAAATAACTTAATTACTTAGTTACTAAAGCGCTCGTAGTATTACTTCTAAGACGTCTTAGAATAAATAACTAAGCTAATATACTATCTAATAATAGATAACGGAGGTAATTAAGCTTATTTTCTATTAATTATCTTCTAACGTTACTAGCGTATCTAGTACCTAGATCTTACCTCCGTATAGTAGAAACCCGTTAAATTCTTCGTAGTTAGCTAATATAACGTCGTCTAAGCGTTTCTTCCCCCCTTATAAGGCTTCTAGCACCGACTAAAGCTTATTATTCTTTATATTCTTATAAGCTTACGTAATATAAGTATCTATCGCGCTTTATCGTTCGAGAAATATTATTAAGATCTAAATCGGAGTAACGGAATCGATAGGAGCCGGTTATTCTTAATATAACTATTTAAAGTAGATATTCCGATAAAGATTATAAGCCTTAAGGATAGTTTAATTAGAGAAGCGCTAGTCCGGGTATAGTAGATCTTACTATCTTCTAGTAAGGGCATTAGGTTTATAATACTTATTTTTTATATACTCTATCTAAAAGTCGAAGCGTAAGAGAAACTCGCTCTAGCGTGCTTAGCGGCGACTAAGTTATTTAGATATTATAAAGTACTCGAGGTTCTTATAGTTAGTAATAACCTTAATAGGTAAGCTAGTTATATTGTCTTTAAGTTCTACTCTCTATTCTTTAAAATAACGGATAATAGTAAGGAGCTCCTTATCGTATATCTCGTAGTTATATTCTACTAGTATATACTTTCGTAAGAAGAATACAACTAGATAAAGTACTCTCTACTCGTCGTATTAAGATAAGACTCTAGCTAAGACGTAATTAGATATATTAGTTTCGAGTATAAGCTATAGTTCGGCTTCTAAGTCGAAATACTTAAGTACTAGTATACTAAGAAAGGCTTATTTTAGCTAATTAAAAGTAGTATCTACTTAGCTTATCTATTTAAAGCTACTATTCTCTATTACCTTAGTAGTAAGCTTAGTTAGCGGTTATATAATCTTCGCGAAGTTCTTAATAAAGCGTCTATAGAAGTTAGAGAACCCGAGAAAGAATTAGATATTCTTAATATATTAAGGCTACTCCTAATTAACGATTATTAAGACCTTATCTAGGTCTATACGTAGACCGTACTTTACGTCGATAATTAAGCCTAAGTACTTAATAGTCTCGACCTCGAATTCGTACTTAGAGATATCTAGCTAGAGACTAGCGTCTCGTAGTCGTTAGAGTACCTAATTAATATACTTGCGGTAATTCTAAAGATTATTACTATAGATTAAGATATCGTTAATATATACGGTATAATAGATATCGAGTAAGTTATATAGAACGTCGTTAATATAGTACTACTATAAGGCTAGGGTATTCGAAAGGCTAAAGAGTATAATAAGCTATTCGTATAGGCCCTAGCGAGTTCTAAAGGCTATTTTCTATTTCTTATCTTTCGTAACGCGAAGCTTATAGAATACGGTAATAATATCTAGCTTAGTATATACTATAGCACGTAATAGTTTATCGAGAGTTTTACGGAATAAGGGTAATAAGTAGCGGTTCTTTACTATAATCTCGTTAAGTCCGCGGTAGTCGATATAAAAGCGTAATCCTCCTTCCGGCTTGCGAGCAAAGAGGACTAGTACTATAGCGGGTAATAAACTTACTTAAATAAAGTCTTTTAAGAGGTTCTCTTCGAGGGTCTTCTTTAAGATAAGTAGTTCGCTATAGAATATATTATATAGTAGACTAAAGGGCGGCTGTTTCTCCTTATCTTCTTTATTCTTTTATAGAGAGATCTTATAATCGTACGGACGGTATAGAGGTAGCTTATTAGATAGTTCTTTACTAAAGACGTCGAGAAACTCGTAATACTACTTTAGAAGCTTATTAACTAGGTTCGGCTTTAGTTTCTTTAATAGATTAAGTATAATCTTAATATCGCGTAGTAATACGGCGAAGATCTAGATGCCGTTACCGTTCCGTAGGTTATAACGTTTACTAATAGCTAATCGGTTAATAGTAACTATACTAATACTAATAGAAGCTTCTACTTATACTAGTATAGGTACTAAAGTAAGCTCTACTAAGATAATAGATAAGTAGTCGAATTCGTTAGATTTAACTAGTAGAGTAGTTACTTAGCTATATCGGTAAAGAATACGGTAAAGTACGTTATCTATAGGTGCTATATTACCTATAAAGAAGTCTTCTTCTTCTTCTCTTAGTTATATTAGCTAATCTAAAGATACTTCGTTATAAGAGATATTATAAACTAAGATTAGAAATCCGCTATTATATTATTTAAGATAGTTTCGGCGATAGTAGTAGGACTTAAATATAGTAAGCTTATTTTTATAGTTCTAGAGTATACCGTACTTCTTCTACTAGGGCTTTTCTAAAATTACTAAGTACTAATAAAGCTTTAGTACTACGTAAGCTATAATAATTTCGCGATAGGCGCTATCTACGAGAGTAAAATTAAAATAAGTAGTCTAGCTAATAGCTTCGCTTTATCCGTTATATTCGTTAGCGGTAAGCTTCTCTAGTATCTAGATAAGCGGTAGATTATAGCGCTAAATATAAGATATATTAATAAAAGTAAAGTCTTTATAGCCTAAATCGGATAAGGCGTGCGTTTAAAGACGATTATTAATAATATAGGGAAGTAGTAAGTAAGGTTCGCGTAAAGGAGCTAGTACGTTCGGCTAGATACTTATAAAGCCGATATTAATACTTATTAGTTTATCTCCGGGTTAAGGCTTCTAAGTAGAACTTTATCTAGAGCTAGTTAGTTTTTCTTATCGCTATTAGTATATTAATTCTTATCTATACTAGTAGTATTTAATTTAATAAACGAGCCGTTATTACGACGTTAAGAATACTAAGCTCTACGATAGCTAGTAGCGCCGTAGCTAAAGTAAGAACTAGTCTAAAGACGCTATTAGTATTACTCTTAAGTAAGATAATATAGTTTCGAAGAAACGGAACGTATACTAATTACTAAGAGGTCTATAGGCTCGCCGCCTATAGTAGATATTAGAGCTAAAACTACTAGAGTTAACGTTATAGAGGTCGGTTAAGTAGGTAATAACTATAACGATAACTCTAAAAAATATATATAACGAGTAGAGCGGCGCTTAGCCTATAAGCGTTTATTATTAATCTACTAGATATAGCTTACTATCTAATAGAAGAATATTACTCTAATTATAGTTATAACTACGAAGAGACCTTTCTTAAGTTCCTAGAAGAGTCTATACTAGAACTCTACTTTACGATCTTCTAGTAATATATTAAGTTTAGTATAGAGGCGCTAGTATTTCGTAGTATACTAACTAAAAGGCTTATTAGTCTACTTAAGCTTATAGAGCTCTTAAAGAGCTATCTTACGACGATTAGAGTCGTTAAAGACTTACTTTAGTAACTATAAAAGGTTCTTAAAATCTTCTATAATCGATAAAGAGTCTCGTAGTAGAACGTTAATTAAGCCGTATTCCTTAACGTATTCTCGTACTTAAGCGCTTACTTCGCTTTTAAGACGTAATATAATATATTATAGACGAGCTTAAGCTATAGGGAAGCGGTCTCTATTTACTATAAGCTTAATACGTACTACTATTCGCTAATTAAGGTATTTCTTTTTTTCTTCTTTAAAAATCGGTACGTTAGAAAGCTTTTCGCTAAGCTTTATCCTTTACTATAAGCTCTAATTCTAATACTAGCTCGTAGCGAAGCTAGTCCCTAGCCTTACTAACGGTTATATATAGATAATAGATAAATTTATTTCTTCCCGATATAGTTCCCTTACGGGTCTATGCGGGGCTAGCTATCTATAGTTATTTTACACGAGGGGGAAAACCTTTTCGCCTAGTAAAAACCCCTTCTCTCTCTCTAGGCATGCTATCCTATACTAGTTTTTATTTTTTCTTTTTACTAGTAGCGGCTGCTATAGTAGCCCTATATTTACCTACTAGACCTATCTCTTTAGTTCTTATCCTCGTAGTTATCCGGGTTCTAGTAGTTCTAGTAGTCCTAGTTATCCTCCTAGTTCCTCTTCCTAGTTATCTTTCTATATTAGTTCTCTTACTAGGCTAAATTACTTAAGTAGCCCTAGGCGTAAGAACTAGTCTATTACTACTTTAATCCTCTTCTTTATTAAGAGAAGGGAGTAGTAGTCCGTAGTCCCTACTCTTTAGAGTATCTATACTCTACCCTATTAGAAGTAGGGGTAGAAGAGGAGGATATACTTTAGGGTTTATCTATACTAGCCGCATAGATAGGCAGGACTAGGGTGCTCTAGCACCTTACGCCTTAAGAGGAAGTCCTCTAGTCTAATATACTCTATACGTAGTAGGGTAGCGAGTATACTCTATAGCTTAGATAGTTCGCTGTAGATTTATCTAATTTTTAGGTTCTACTATATACTTTGGGCTACTAGCTTATCTTATCTTCCCTAGCTAGTAGACTTTATCTATCTCTCCTTCTACTTATTCCTATATACTATACGTAGCTTCGTTCGCTTCGAGAGACTCTAGTAGGTAGAGGGGTAGTAGTTAAGAAGTAAGTTTGCCTTTTTTCTAAGTAGGGTTCTTCTAGTAGGGCTAGTAGCGCCTCTAGTACTTAGAGTAGCCCGAGCTATTTATTTAATACTCTAGCAAGTTTCCTCTACTACTATCGCGACTAGGCTATTTCTAGCTCTAATAGCCTAGGCTAGTGCTAGTTCGTCTAGGTATAGTAAGAGTAGGGGAATTCCTATCTTATACTCTAAGGTTTATATACTAGTTAACTTATACGCCCCTAAGATAGTACGTAGGCACTAGTTTTAGATCTTCTTTAGTGGCTGGATAGTTATTTTTCTCTACTCTAGGATTTCCTCTAGGGTATACTATACCCTACAGCCGTAGGTAAGGACTAGCCTTACTACGGCCGTATAGATATAACGGGCTTTAGTAAATAAGGCTCCCTAGGTAGACGCCGCGAGTCTAGAGAGAGATATATACTATTTAATTACCTTAGCTCCTATTTCCCTAATATAGGGTCCCTATCTAAGCTTATTATCTACGTAGACTCCTAGAATCTTAATTATAGGCTCTAGGTATCTAGTAAATCTAGGGATACGGATCCCTGCTGCTATATTAAATCTCCTTAGTTTCCTTATAAAATAAATAAGATAATACTTATCGGGCGAGAAAGCTAACCCGTAGGTAGCTGCCTAGTGCTCGTAAATTTAATATGCTCCCTCTAGTGTCCTATAGTTCTATTCTATAGATCTACTAAAGGTTAGAATATTAGTATTATCGACGAATCTAAGGGGGAAGGTATTGCTCCTACGTAGCTATATAAGTAGATTAGATATAAAGAATAGGTAGAGTATCGGCGATAGTGAGGATTCCTAGGGAATCCCGGTTAAGGTCTAGATTAGTAGACTAGTGAAGTCTCCGAAGGATAGCTAAGTAGTACGGTCCTATAGAAAGGATCGGGTAAATCTTTCTACCTATTCTAGGAGTTTTGCTATTCTTATATTATAGAGAAGCCTTCTATAAGATACGTAGTTATATACTTCCGAGATATCTAGGCTAAGGACTAAATCTACTAGCCCTAGGTCTTATGCCTAGATAGTATAGATCTATTTTATAAGTAGGTTAAGAGCTGCTACTGCGGATCTATTTCTCCTAGCTCTTATCTATATATTAGGGAGTAGGCCGTATACTTTAGTAGCCTAGGAGATTCTATCTACTATAATTCTCTTAAGTAGCTTCTCTAGCGTATTAAGTAAAGTAATCGGCCTAAATAACTTGGCTTTAGTATAGTCGTTCCTCTATAGTTTCCTAAGGACTACGGTAATAGAGCTTTTAAACTACCTAGAATAGTATCTAAGTACGAGGCATCCCTAGAAGAGCCTAGTAAGGGGTCCCCTTAGTATCTTAGCGTATTGCTTTAGGAACCTATTAGTAATCTTATCTAGGCCTAGTACCTTATCTAAGGGAAGCTTCTTAATAGTATAGAGGACCTGCTCTTTAGTAAGGTCTTAGGGAATCTCTACTAGCACTAGGTATATATATCTATCTAGATCTAAGAGGTCGGTAGCCCTAGGAGGTAGGAAGAACTAGTTAGTAAGGATTTCTGCCTTAGACTAGTTATCGTAATATAGTTATTTATCTACTTCCTAGAGGGGTGGGAACTAAGATAGGGCTAGAGGTTCTAGTACTCTTATTTTTATCTACTTTAAGAGCTTCTAGAGTATAGATAGGTCCGAAGTAATCTTAGCTACTATTCTGCGCCATACTTTTATTCTATCTCTTCTAATCTACCTCTTCTTACTATTAGTAATAGTTTAGTATACTACCTAGTCCTCCTCCCTTCCTATAGCCGTCTACTTCCTTCTAGCTACTCTAGCCTAGTATACTAGATCCGAATACTTCTTTATCTATTATATAGAGGCCTAGGGCGAGAATCTCGCTACTAGAATAGTCTCCTAGATTATCCTTTAGATAGCCTCCTAGAGTAGTATAGTAAAGTAATCTAGGTCTACTTTAGTATTAAGAGGGGTTGCTTTAAGGTATTCGAGCTTTAATTAGAGTATATTATTAGTTCTCTTCTAGTCTACTTTCTTCTACTAGGGCCTTAGGGGGCGTAGTTCTACGGGGGTAGGAGAAAAATTAAGTATAGTAAGGATAGGTAGGTAGTTAGAGAATAATTTAAGCTTCTAGCTAACTCTATAGCTAAGGATTCTCTTCTCTAGCTACCGTAATATAAAGATAAGGTCTAAAGTACTCTCGCTACTACTATCTCGTCTAGTAATAGTGCCCCTTAGAAGGGCTAGGTTAAGATTAGCTACGGTAGCTATCTTAATTAGGTTATCCGCTAGGGTATAGTATATTAGGGAGGTTATACCTCCCTAGATAGGATAGTAGAGGTTAAAGTCCTCTAGGAGAATATACTCCCCTAGTTTTCTAAGAACTTCTAGTAGAAGAGATAGGGTTTCTAGCGCTGTACTAGTATAAGAGGCTAGCGGGGGATTATAGTAGTTATAGATATAGATTATATATATCCTAGTAATAAGGGATAGTATAATAAGATCTAGTAAATAGACTGTTGCTTACTAGGAGTCGGGGCTAATAGCCTTGCTTATAAAGAAGTAGGTTCTTACTACTCTCTTCTAGGGAAAAACTATATAGTAGATAGGGTGTCTTACTATTATCTTAACCCTCGGGTTCCTCTAAGGTTCCTAGATAGCTAGGATATAGTAGATCTTTAGGTCTACTTCCTTAAAGAGCGGGAGTATTACCCTATCCTTACTCTTATAGACGTTATACTATATAATAGAGAGAGAGCCTATATTTAATATTAACTTCCTTCTATCTCTAGGTCCGGCTACGAGGGGGCTAGTAGTATAGGCTATAAGAAGAGAGTTCCCGCGGGCTCCTCTAAGGCGTGTTATAAGCTATTAAGTCCGGTAAACCTTATTTAGTTAGAAGGCGGGGGGCGGCTTAAGTCTCTTAGCCTGCCTAGTCCCCTCTTAACCGGCTCCTCCTCCCTAATTCTCTTCCTTAGTCTAACGGTTAACTAGTTAGTTTAAAGCTATATTTTAGTTATTAGAGGTCCTTCCCGGTGCCTTTCTAGTGCTACTAGGCGGGCCTAGGCGGCCTTAGTATAGTAGGCTCTACGTGCTAGATAGGAGTTACTCTAGGCTATATACTTTTAAGAGTAGTTTACGCACTATATACTTTCCTTAGGGCAGTCCCTAGTATTATATACCTTACTATACTATCCGTACTTTTCCTCCTTTTTATAATAGTTGGTAATATATCCGTAGGCCTAGTACTTAAAATACTAGGTTACTATAAAGGCTACGTTATAGTACTACGCTATATAGATAGCAAAGTTAATAATAAGCCCCTTATTAATAATCTAGTTAGCGGTTTCGGGGTTTATAGTGCTAAGAATAATAGCCGAGTAAGTTTTCCCCTCTAGGAGCTTCCTCTTTAGCTAGGCTAGCTTACTAATACGTAGTTCTAGGTATAGAGATAGGTTCTACTCCTAGATAGTTTAGATAGTTTAGGGGTCTATAGTGTCGATTTCTTCTCGAGGGACGTTATATACTAGTACTAAGTATAGCTACTAGTTAGGCCTAACTTCTTTTCCTAGTCCTATAGTCTATTCCTAGTCCTAGAGAAGGGCTATTCTAGTTACTTTATTCGGTATAAAGATCTTAACGTCTCTACTAGGGAGCTTCTTAGTAGTAAGTACTTTCTTATACGCCTAGCTTTTTCCTACCTAGATCTTTCTAATAATTGCCTTATTTAAGAGCTTAGCTATTTCTTATCTATTTATTATCTCTAGGAAGTAGAGGGTAAGTTTAGTAGTAGCTAGGGGGGTAGGGGGCTTCGGGGCTACTTAGGCTATAATTTATGCCTAGCTGCGAGTATTAGGTGTAGGTATAGAGGTAGCCTAGATACGGTTAACTATCTTTTAGACCTATTAGACCTCTTTAAGGATATTCTTAAGGCCTAGCTCCTTAGTAGCTATCTTCTAGTAGATAGTAATATAATCCTAGAAGATTATCTTAGTAATATCGAGAAAATTTTTTACCTAGCTAGAGAGGACTAAAGGAAGGCTAGCGGATGTTTATAGGGCTTAGAGGAGGGTATCTACTATTTTTAAGGCTCTCTTAACGTATTCTACGCTATACTAGGTGCTCTACGGTTTCTTAGGGGTATATTAGGGCTAGATAGAGGTAGTTACTAGGGGAGGCTGTTCGCCTCTTTCTATATTCTCTATATTAACTACTTCGCGGCTATAGTTGTCTTAAGTACTATTTTAGAACTCGCGAAGTCTAGAAGAGTTTCTAGGGCCCTCTCCCAGCGCCGTAGCTTAGGGTCGATTTTTTAGTATAGTTATATTTTAACGGTTATATATAGCTAAATTCTCTAGTAGGTTACTACTATTTCTTATATACCTCTAATTATTCTTTTAGTATCTCTTATATTATACGTACGGTATTTAACTCGTTCGTAAAGATATTAATACTATTCTAGGCGGACTAAAGCTATATTTTAAGGCTTACTACGCGTTAGTACTATTTTCTTAACTAGTTAAGGAAGCGCTAGGCCTAATCGCTATCTATAGTAACGTAGTTAACGAGCGTCTAGGCGTTAGTAATATTAATAGAGTTAAGACTAAGCTAGTCGACGCCGAAGATATTATAACTCTATTAGTAAATAGTTACTAGACTCTCGCTCTTAAGCGGTAGAACGCGTAACGAAGGTCTCGTAGATAACGAATCGTACGAATAACGGTATAGCTCTCTCTAAGCGTTATCGCCTATAATATCTAGATATATTTCTAATATTATAATAGACGGTAACGGTTGCGGTTACGGTTACGGTTAGCTTTAAATACCTAGCGTAGCTCCGACTTTATAGCGAAACGGTAAGGCTCTACGCGAGACTCGACGACGGTAACGGTAACGGTAACGAGACGTAAGCTATTCTAAAGCCTACTTCTAGCTATAAGTAAAATAGGCGGTACGATCTAATATAATAAGACTCGATACTACTATAGAGAGGTTATATAAAGTATAAGAGTCTACGTATAAGCGAGAGCTATAAAGTTACGAAGTACGTAACGTTACCGCGTATACGCGCGTCTAATATCTATACGTTATTACGTATACTATCTTAATACTACTTCTTCGTTTAGCCGTTATATTACCGTTAGTAGCTACTATAGTAGCCCTATATTTATCTACTAGACTTATTTCTTTAGTTCTTATTCTCGTAGTTATCCGAGTTCTAGTAGTCTTAGTAGTTCTAGTAGTTCTCCTAGTTCCTCTTTTTAGTTATTCTTCTAGATTAGTTTTTTTACTAGACTAAATTACTTAAGTAAAATATAACTATACTAAAAAATCGATCCTAAGCTACGGCGCCGGGAGAGGGCCCTAGGAACTCTCTTAGGCTTCGCGAGTTCTAAAATAGTACTTAAGATAACTATAGCCGCGAAGTAGTTAATATAGAGGATATAGGAAGAGGCGAACAGCCTCCCCTAGTAACTACCTCTATCTAGCCCTAATATACCTCTAAGAAACCGTAGAGTACCTAGTATAGCGTAGAATACGTTAAGAGAGCCTTAAAAATAGTAGATACCCTCCTCTAAGCCCTATAAATATCCGCTAGCCTCTCTTTAGTCCTCTCTAGCTAGGTAAAAAATTTTCTTAATATTACTAAGATAATCTTCTAGGATTATATTACTATCTACTAAGAGGTAACTATTAAGGAGCTAGGCCTTAAGAATATCCTTAAAGAGGTCTAATAGATCTAAAAGATAGTTAACCGTATCTAGGCTACCTCTATACCTATACCTAATACTCGTAGCTAGATATAAATTATAGCCTAAGTAGCCCCGAAGCCCTCTACCCCCCTAGCTACTACTAAACTTACCCTCTACTTCCTAGAGATAGTAAATAGATAAGAAATAGCTAAGCTCTTAAATAAGGTAATTATTAGAAAGATCTAGGTAGGAAAAAGCTAGGCGTATAAGAAAGTACTTACTACTAAGAAGCTCCCTAGTAGAGACGTTAGAATCTTTATACCGGATAAAGTAACTAGAATAGCCCTTCTCTAAGATTAGGAATAGACTATAGGACTAGGAAAAGAAGTTAGGCCTAATTAGTAGCTATACTTAGTACTAGTATATAACGTCCCTCGAGAAGGAATCGATACTATAGACCCCTAAGCTATCTAAACTATCTAGAAGTAGAATCTATCTCTATATCTAGGACTACGTATTAGTAAGCTAGCCTAGCTAAAGAGGAAGCTCCTAGAGGGGAAAACTTACTCGGCTATTATCCTTAGCACTATAAACCCCGAAACCGCTAACTAGATTATTAATAAGGGGCTTATTATTAACTTTACTATCTATATAGCGTAGTACTATAACGTAGCCTTTATAGTAACCTAGTATTTTAAGTACTAGGCCTACGGTTATATTACTAACTATTATAAAAAGAAGAAAAAGTACGGATAGTATAGTAAGGTATATAATACTAGGGACTACCCTAAGGAAAGTATATAGTGCGTAAACTACTCTTAAAGGCATATAGCCTAGAGTAACTCCTACCTAGTACGTAGAGCCTACTATACTAAGGCCGCCTAGGCCCGCCTAGTAGTACTAGAAAGATACCGAGAAGGACCCTTAATAACTAAAATATAGCCTTAAACTAACTAGTTAACCGTTAGACTAAGGAAGAGGATTAGGGAGGAGGAGCCGGTTAAGAGGGGACTAGGTAGGCTAAGAGACTTAAGCCGCTCCCCGCCTTCTAACTAAATAAGGTTTACCGGACTTAATAGCTTATAATACGCCTTAGAGGAGCCCGCGGGAACTCCCTTCTTATAGCCTATACTACTAGCCCCCTCGTAGCCGGACCTAGAGATAGAAGGAAGTTAATATTAGATATAGACTCTCTCTCTATTATATAGTATAACGTCTATAAGAGCAAGGATAGGGTAATACTTCCGCTCTTTAAGGAAGTAGACCTAAAGATCTACTATATTCTAGCTATCTAAGAACCTTAGAGGAACCCGAGGGTTAAAATAATAGTAAGATATCCTACCTACTATATAGTTTTTCCCTAGGAGGGAGTAGTAAGAACCTACTTCTTTATAAGTAAGGCTATTAGCCCCGACTCCTAGTAAGCAATAGTCTATTTACTAGATCTTATTATACTTTCCCTTATTACTAGAATATATATAATCTATATTTATAACTACTATAATCCCCCGCTAGCCTCTTATACTAGTATAGCGCTAGAAACCCTATCTCTTCTACCGGAAGTTCTTAGAAAACTAGGGGAGTATATTCTCCTAGAGGACTTTAACCTCTACTATCCTATCTAGGGAGATATAACCTCCCTAATATACTATACCCTAGCGGATAACCTAATTAAGATAGCTATTATAGCTAATCTTAACCTAGCCCTTCTAAGGGGCACTATTACTAGACGAGATAGTAGTAGCGAGAGTACTTTAGACCTTATCTTTATATTACGGTAGCTAGAGGAGAGAATTCTTAGCTATAGAGTTAGCTAGAAGCTCGAATTATCCTCTAACCACCTACCTATTCTTACTATACTTAATTTTTCTTCTACCCCCGTAGAACTACGCCCCCTAAGGCCCTAGTAGAAGAAAGTAAACTAGAAGAGAACTAATAATATACTCTAATTAAAGCTCGAACACCTTAAAGTAGCCCCTCTTAATACTAAAGCAGACCTAGATTACTTTACTATACTACTCTAGGAGGCTATCTAAAGAATAATCTAGGAGACTATCCTAGTAGCGAGACCCTCGCCCTAGGCCTCTATATAATAGATAAAGGAGTATTCGGACCTAGTATACTAGGCTAGAGTAGCTAGAAGAAAGTAGACGGCTATAGGGAGGGAGGAGGACTAGATAGTATACTAAACTATTACTAATAGTAAGAAGAGGTAGATTAGAAGAGATAGAATAAAAGTATAGCGCAGAATAGTAGCTAAGATTACTTCGGACCTATCTATACTCTAGAAGCTCTTAAAGTAGGTAAGAATAAGGGTACTAGAACCTCTAGCCCTACCTTAGTTCCCACCCCTCTAGGGAGTAGATAAATAACTATATTACGATAACTAGTCTAAGGCAGAAATCCTTACTAACTAGTTCTTCCTACCTCCTAGGGCTACCGACCTCTTAGATCTAGATAGATATATATACCTAGTACTAGTAGAGATTCCCTAAGACCTTACTAAAGAGTAGGTCCTCTATACTATTAAGAAGCTTCCCCTAGATAAGGCACTAGGCCTAGATAAGATTACTAATAGGTTCCTAAAGTAATACGCTAAGACACTAAGGGGACCCCTTACTAGGCTCTTCTAGGAATGCCTCGTACTTAAATACTACCCTAGGTAGTTTAAAAGCTCTATTATCGTAGTCCTTAGGAAACTATAGAGGGACGACTATACTAAAGCTAAGTTATTTAGGCCGATTACTTTACTTAATACGCTAGAGAAGCTACTTAAGAGGATTATAGTAGATAGAATCTTCTAGGCTACTAAAGTATACGGCCTACTTTCTAATATATAGATAGGAGCTAGAAGAAATAGATCCGTAGTAGTAGCTCTTAACCTACTTATAGAATAGATCTATACTATCTAAGTATAAGACCTAGGGCTAGTAGCTTTAGTTCTTAGCCTAGATATCTCGGGAGTATATAACTACGTATCTTATAGAAGGCTTCTCTATAATATAAAGATAGTAAAACTCCTAGAATAGGTAGAAAGATTTACCCGATCCTTTCTATAGGACCGTACTACTTAGCTATCCTTCGGAGACTTTACTAGTCTACTAATCTAGACCTTAACCGGGATTCCCTAGGGATCCTTACTATCGCCGATACTCTACCTATTCTTTACTTCTAATCTACTTATATAGCTACGTAGGGGCAATACCTTCCCCCTTAGATTCGTCGATAATACTAATATCCTAACCTTTAGTAGATCTATAGAATAGAACTATAGGATACTAGAGGGAGTATATTAAATTTACGAGCACTAGGCAGCTACCTACGAGTTAGCTTTCTCGCCCGATAAGTATTACCTTATTTATTTTATAAGGAAACTAAGGAGATTTAATATAGTAGCAGGGATCCGTATCCCTAGATTTACTAGATGCCTAGAGCCTATAATTAAGATTCTAGGAGTCTACGTAGATAATAAGCTTAGATAGGGACCCTATATTAGGAAAATAGGAGCTAAGGCAATTAAATAGTGCATATCTCTCTCTAGACTCGCGGCGTCTACCTAGGGAGCCTTATTTACTAAAGCCCGTTATATCTATATAGCCGTGGTAAGGCCAGTCCTCACCTACGGCTATAGGGTATAGTATACCCTAGAGGGAATCCCAGGGTAGAGAAAAATAACTATCTAGCTACTAAAGAAGATCTAAAACTAGTACCTACGCACTATCTTAGGGGCGTATAAGTTAACTAGTATATAAACCTTAGAGTATAAGATAGGAATTCCCCTACTCTTACTATACCTAGACGAACTAGCACTAGCCTAGGCTATTAGAGCTAGAGATAGCCTAGTCGCGATAGTAGTAGAGGAAACTTGCTAGAGTATTAAATAGATAGCTCGGGCTACTCTAAGTACTAGAGGCGCCACTAGCCCTACTAGAAGAACCCTGCTTAGAAAAAAGGCAAACTCACTCCTTAACTACTACCCCTCTACCTACTAGAGTCTCCCGGAGCGAACGAAGCTACGTATAGTATATAGGAACAAGTAGAAGGAGAGATAGATAAAGTCTACTAGCTAGGGAAGATAAGATAAGCTAGTAGCCTAAAGCACATAGTAGAACCTAAAAATCAGATAAATCTACAGCGAACTATCTAAGCTATAGAGTACACTCGCCACCCTACTACGTATAGAGTATATTAGACTAGAGGACTTCCTCTTAAGGCGCAAGGTGCTAGGGTACCCTAGTCCTACCTATCCATGCGGCTAGTATAGATAAACCCCAAAGCATATCCTCCTCTTCTACCCCCACTTCTAATAGGGTAGGATATAGATACTCTAAAGGGTAGGGACCACGGACTACTACTCCCTCCTCTTAATAAAGAAGGGGATTAAAGTAGCAATAGACTAGTTCTTACGCCTAGGGCTACTTAAGTAATTTAGCCTAGTAAGAGAACTAATATAGAAAGATAACTAGGAAGAGGAACTAGGAGGACAACTAGAACCACTAGGACTACTAGGACCCGGATAACTACGAGAATAAGAACTAAAGAGATAGATCTAGTAGGTAAATATAGGGCTGCTATAGCAGCCGCTACTAGTAAGAAGAAAAAATAAGAACTAGTATAGGATAGTATACCTAGAGAGAGAGGAGGGGTTTTTGCTAGGCGAAAAGGTTTTCCCCCTCGTGTAAAATAACTATAGATAGCTAGCCCCGCATAGACCCGTAAGGGAGCTATATCGGGAAGAAATAAATTTATCTAATAAAAGATTAAAGAAACTACCTTCGAGTAACTTATAGTTTAATTTTATACTTTTCCTTAAGAGATTCCTAGATTAGCCTTAACTCTTCTAGCTCTCGGACTCGCTCGCGATTATCTTTATTAATATAAATACGTAGCTAGTATCTAGCCTTCGCGTCGTCTCTTTCTAAATTAAATCTAAGCCCGGGGCTTATTATTATAGTAACTATATAGAATAGTCTTTCTTCTTAAAGCTACTCCTTTATTAAAGAGAACTAGTCGTCTTTATTATTATAGAAGAGGACCGGGATAGAGCGACGCTTAGCGAAGTCTTACGAAGATATAGCGAAGAGGAAGATATATTTCGAAATAAAGTAATCGAAAGAGTTATAAACGTAGTAAAATAAGTATACTACGGTTAATCGGGTCTAGGCTATTAGACTTAAAAGTTAGAGTAAAGAGTTATTAAAGTAAAATAGTAAGATACTATAGTTCGGTAAGTTAAGCGTTTATCGAATTTTCGATTAAATCGTCTACTTCTTTTAAGGTATAGATAGATAATAAGGTAGCTATTTCTTTTAGCGTAAGCCTAGGCCTTAGGCGATAGCTTCCTAAAAATATACTTATTTCTCCTCTTAACGAAGACCGTATCTAGCTATCGATACTAGGTTACTTATAGACCGACTATAGAGGTAATACGTCTTTTCGTAGACGAATATAGAATTCTATATCTAGCGGGAACTCTCTAGACTTAGATATATAAACCCGGGCTTATAACCTCTTAAGTAAAGTATATACCTATCGACGGTTATATAGTATAGTAGCGGGTATTAAAATAGTCTATAGTAAGAAGTTCGATTCTTCTACCTATTAGCCGTATATAGAAGATATACGTATACGTTACGTACTACGCTAAACCCTAATTAGTCTTCGCTAATCGAATTCTTCTCGGTATTAGCTTTTCTCTAGATATAGAGCTTAAAAGCTAACTCGCTTAGTTAGCTAAAATCTATCTAGATATAGTAGCTCTTAGACTATTTATTTAATAGTTCTTATTATAAGATAGTTCTTTTAGCCGAACTTTATATCGGATATACGAAGATTTATATATAACTACGATATTTACGGAAGGACTAGAGTCTAGAGAGACCGTAAATAAAAACTACTACGGCCGTTACTAGTACTAAACCGTTAGTAGAGAGAGATCTTAGTTAACTTTATTAGGCTACTACCCGAGAGCTAAGAATATTAAATACTTATAGTTATTACTAATCGATTAGGTAAAGAAGTTATTCTTAAGGCCTATAAGGATATTAAAGTAGAAATAGTTACTAAAATATTTATTCGCTATTTCTACTACTACTATAGAGTTCTAGTAGCTATTATCTCTAATAGAAGAAGCTAATTTATTAGCTAGCTATAGAAGAGGGTTTACTAATTACTTAGGATTAAAAGACGAATCTTAATAGTCTATTATCTAGAAATAGATAGATTAATAGAGCGTACGAATACCGAGATAGAAAGGAAGCTCTACCGGATAGTTAACTACGTATAAGATAACTAGGTTAACTAGTTGCTAGTAATAGAGCTTACTATAAATAAATAAGAATCCTTATCGATAGATATTAGCCTCTTCTTCCTCTCTTATAGATACTATCTTAAGCTACTATAATTATTCGAGGATTCTTAACTAGTCTCGAACTCTATATTACTAATATAAAAAGAAGAAGTAATCGTAGTAAAGATTAAAGAGATAACCGAATAAGTAGAAGTATTAATAGCGAACGTATAATAGGATTAGGAGACCTAAGTAAATTAATATAGAAACCTATTACTAGCGTATAAAGTAGGGGATAAAGTCTAGCTAAATCTTAAGAATATACGAACGAACCGCCTAAGCCGGAAGCTTAATAATTAAGTAGTAAAGTTTATAGTTATTAAGGTTATTAGCCCTTATAGTTATAAACTAGACGTACTAACTAGGATATATAACGTCTTTAACGTCGATCTTCTACGCCTAGCTAGAATAGATTCTCTACTAAGCTAAGAATAGAACGATTACTAACTACTAGCTATACTCGTTAATAGAGAAGAAGAATAGAGGATTAAAGCTATCTTAGGTAAAAAATTAGAAAGACGGCCTAGCTAGCGGAAATAGTAGAAACTCTATTAAGTTAAGTAGAGAGGATACGCGCGGCTAACTTAGAAACTAATAAGTACTTTAGAAGATACTAAAGCCCTAGAGACCTATCTTTAAAGCCGGAAGAGGAGTAATATTACGGTTTAAACCTAAGAGTGCCTTAGATAGATTCTACGGTAAGACCTTAGGTTAAGAGGATTCTAAAGCTTAATAAGAAAACTCTATAACTCGCTACTAGTAAAAGGAACTCTAGAGAGATATATAAGTAGCGCTATCTTACTTAAAACCTTACTTTCTTTTCTTTTTAGCTTAGTCTTCTCGTAGATAGTAATACTACTATATTTCCGCGAGTATACCGGATATAAGCTATTATATTCTACTTCTACTTCTAATAGAATAGAATATAAATATTTTAAAGAGTAGGGACTACGGACTACTACTCTCTTCTCTTAATAAAAAAGGAAATTAAAGTAGTAATAGGCTAGTTCCTACGCCTAGAGCTACTTAGTTAGTTTAGTTTAGCTAGAAAACTAATTTAGAAGGATAACTAGAAAGAGGAACTAGGAGGACTATCGGGAATACTAGGATTCGGATAACTACGAGAATAAGAACTAAAGAGATAGAGCTAGTAGGCGAATATAGGGCTACTATAGTAGCCGCTACTAGTAAGAAGAAAAAATAGAACTAGTAGGAATAAATAGGCCTAGATAGATAGATAGATAAATTTATTTCTTCCCGATATAGCTTCCTTACGGGTCTATACGGGGTAGGCTATCTATAGTTATTTTATATAAGGGAGAAAACCTTTTCGCCTAGTAAAAACCCCTTCTCTCTCTCTAGGCATACTATTCTATACTAGTTCTTATTTTTCCTTCTTACTAGTAGCGGCTACTATAGTAGCCCTATATTTACCTACTAGACCTATCTCTTTAGTTCTTATTCTCGTAGTTATCCGGGTCCTAGTAGTCCTAGTAGTTCTAGTTATCCTCCTAGTTCCTCTTTCTAGTTATTTTCCTATATTAGTTTCCTTACTAGGCTAAATTACTTAAGTAGCTCTAGGCGTAAGAACTAGTCTATTACTACTTTAATCCTCTTCTTTATTAAGAGGAGGAAGTAGTAGTCCGTAGTTCCTACCCTTTAGAGTATCTATATTCTATTCTATTAGAAGTAGGGGTAGAAGAGGAGGATATACTTTAGGGTTTATCTATACTAGCCGTATAGATAGGTAGGACTAGAGTACTCTAGTACCTTACGCCTTAAGAGGAAGTTCTCTAGTCTAATATACTCTATACGTAGTAGGGTAGCGAGTATACTCTATAGCTTAGATAGTTCGCTATAGATTTATCTAATTTTTAGGTTCTACTATATACTTTAGGCTACTAGCTTATCTTATCTTCCCTAGCTAGTAGACTTTATCTATCTCTTCTTCTACTTATTCTTATATACTATACGTAGCTTCGTTCGCTTCGGGAGACTCTAGTAGGTAGAGGGGTAGTAGTTAAGAAGTAAGTTTGCCTTTTTTCTAAGTAGGGTTCTTTTAGTAGGGCTAGTAGCGCCTCTAGTACTTAGAGTAGCCTAAGCTATCTATTTAATACTCTAGTAAGTTTTCTCTACTACTATCGCGACTAGGCTATCCCTAGCTCTAATAGCCTAGGCTAGTACTAGTTCGTCTAGGTATAGTAAGAGTAGGAGAATCTCTATCTTATACTCTAAAGTTTATATACTAGTTAACTTATACGCCCCTAAGATAGTACGTAGGCATTAGTTTTAGATCTTCTTTAGTAGCTAGATAGTTATTTTTCTCTACTCTAGGATTCCCTCTAGGGTATACTATACCCTATAGCCGTAGGTAAGAACTAGCCTTACTACGGCCGTATAGATATAACGGGCTTTAGTAAATAAGGCTTCCTAGGTAGACGCCGCGAGTCTAAAGAGAGATATATACTATTTAATTACCTTAGCTTCTATTTTCCTAATATAGAATTCCTATCTAAGCTTATTATCTACGTAGACTTCTAGAATCTTAATTATAGGCTCTAGACATCTAGTAAATCTAGGGATACGGATCCCTACTACTATATTAAATCTCCTTAGTTTCCTTATAAAATAAATAAGGTAATACTTATCGGGCGAGAAAGCTAACCCGTAGGTAGCTGCCTAGTGCTCGTAAATTTAATATACTCCCTCTAGTATCCTATAGTTCTATTCTATAGATCTACTAAAGGTTAGGATATTAGTATTATCGACGAATCTAAGGGGGAAGGTATTACCCCTACGTAGCTATATAAGTAGATTAGAAGTAAAGAATAGGTAGAGTATCGGCGATAGTAAGAATCTCTAGGGAATCCCGGTTAAGGTCTAGATTAGTAGACTAGTAAAGTCTCCGAAGAATAGCTAAGTAGTACGGTCCTATAGAAAGGATCGGGTAAATCTTTCTACCCATTCTAAGAGTTTTACTATCCTTATATTATAGAGAAGCCTTCTATAAGATACGTGGTTATATACTTCCGAGATATCTAGGCTAAGGACTAAAGCCACTAGCCCTAAGTCTTATACCTAGATAGTATAGATCTATTCTATAAGTAGATTAAGAGCTACTACTACGGATCTATTTCTCCTAACTCCTATCTATATATTAGGGAGTAGGCCGTATACTTTAGTAGCCTAGGAGATTCTATCTACTATAATCCTCTTAAGTAGCTTCTCTAGCGTATTAAGTAAAGTAATCGGCCTAAATAACTTAGCTTTAGTATAGTCGTCCCTCTATAGTTTCCTAAGGACTACGGTAATAGAGCTTTTAAACTGCCTAGGATAGTATCTAAGTGCGAGGTATTCCTAGAAGAGCCTAGTAAGGGGTCCCCTTAGTATCTTAGCGTATTACTTTAGGAACCTATTAGTAATCTTATCTAGGCCTAGTACCTTATCTAGGGGAAGCTTCTTAATAGTATAGAGGACCTACTCTTTAGTAAGGTCTTAGGGAATCTCTACTAGTACTAGGTATATATACCTATCTAAATCTAAGAGGTCGGTAGCCCTAGGAGGTAGAAAGAACTAGTTAGTAAGGATTTCTACCTTAGACTAGTTATCGTAATATAGTTGTTTATCTACTCCCTAGAGGGGTAGGAACTAAGGTAGGGCTAGAGGTTCTAGTGCCCTTATTCTTGCCTACTTTAAGAGCTTCTAGAGTATAGATAGGTCCGAAGTAATCTTAGCTACTATTCTACGCCATACTTTTATTCTATCTCTTCTAATCTGCCTCTTCTTGCTATTAGCAATAGTTTAGTATACTATCTAGTCCTCCTCCCTCTCTATAGCCGTCTACTTCCTTCTAGCTACTCTAGTCTAGTACACTAGGTCCGAATACTCCTTTATCTATTATATAGAGGCCTAGGGCGAGGGTCTCGCTACTAGAATAGTCTCCTAGATTATCCTTTAGATAGCCTTCTAGAGTAGTATAGTAAAGTAATCTAGGTCTACTTTAGTATTAAGAGGGGCTGCTTTAAGGTGTTCGAGCTTTAATTAGAGTATATTATTAGTTCTCTTCTAGTCTACTTTCTTCTACTAGGGCCTTAGGGGGCGTAGTTCTACGGGGGTAGGAGAAAAATTAAGTATAGTAAGAATAGGTAGGTAGTTAGAGGATGATTCGAGCTTCTAGCTAACTCTATAGCTAAGAATTCTCTTCTCTAGCTACCGTAATATAAAGATAAGGTCTAGAGTACTCTCGCTACTACTATCTCGTCTAGTAATAGTACCCCTTAGAAGGGCTAGGTTAAGATTAGCTACGATAGCTATCTTAATTAGATTATCCGCTAGGATATAGTATATTAGGGAGGTTATACCTCCCTAGATAGGATAGTAGAGGTTAAAGTCCCCTAGGAGAATATACTCCCCTAGTTTTCTAAGAACTTCCGGTAGAAGAGATAGGGTTTCTAGCGCTATACTAGTATAAGAGGCTGGCGGGGGATTATAGTAGTTATAGATGTAGATTATATATATCCTAGTAATGAGGGATAGTATAATAAGATCTGGTAAATAGACTATTGCTTGCTAGGAGTCGGGGCCAATAGCCTTGCTTATAAAGAAGCAGGTTCTTGCTACTCCCTTCTGGGGAAAACTATATAGTAGGCAGGGTATCTTACTATTGTCTTAACCCTCGGGTTCCTTTAAGGTTCCTAGATAGCTAGGATATAGTAGATCTTTAGGTCTACTTCCTTGAAGAGCGGGAGTATTACCCTATCCTTACTCTTATAGACGTTATACTATATAATAGAGAGAAAGCCTATGTCTAACATTAACTTCCTTCCATCTCTAGGTCCGGCTGCGAGGGGGCTAGTAGTATAGGCTGTAAGGAGGGAGTTCCCGCGGACTCCTCTAAGGCGTGTTGTGAGCTATTAAGTCCGGTAAACCTTATTTAGTTAGGAGGCGGGGGGCGGCTTAAGTCTCTTGGCCTGCCTAGTCCCCTCTTAACCGGCTCCTCCTCCCTAATCCTCTTCCTTAGTCCAACGGTCAACCAGTTAGTTTAAGGCTGTATTTTAGTTATTAGGGGTCCTTCCCGGTGCCTTTCTAGTACTACCAGGCGGGCCTAAGCGGCCTTAGCATAGTAGGCTCTGCGTGCTAGGCAGGAGTTGCTCTAGGCTGTGTGCCTTTGAGAGCAGTTTACGCACTATATGCTTTCCTTAGGGTAGTCCCTAGTATTATATGCCTTGCTGCACTGTCCGCACTTTTCCTCCTTTTTATAATGGTTAGTAATATATCCGTAGGCCTGGCACTTAAAACACTGGGTTACTATAAAGGCTGCGTTATAGTACTGCGCTATATAGATAGCAAAGTTAATAACAAGCCCCTTATCAATAATCTGGTTGGCGGTTTCGGGGTTTGTGGTGCTAAGGATGATGGCCGAGTAAGTTTTCCCCTCTGGGAGCTTCCTCTTTAGCCAGGCCAGCTTGCTAATACGTAGTCCTGGGTGTAGAGATAGGTTCTGCTCCTAGATGGTTTGGATAGCTTGGGGGTCTGTAGTGTCGATTCCTTCTCGAGGGACGTTGTGTACTAGCACTAAGTATAGCTGCTGGTTAGGCCTAACTTCTTTTCCTAGTCCTGTAGTCTATTCCTAGTCCTGGAGAAGGGCTATTCTGGTTGCTTCATCCGGTATAAAGATCCTAACGTCTCTACTGGGGAGCTTCTTGGCAGCAAGTACTTTCTTACACGCCCAGCTTTTTCCTGCCTAGATCTTTCTGATAATTGCCTCATTTAAGAGCTTGGCTATTTCTTATCTATTTGCTGTCTCTGGGAAGTAGAGGGTAAGTTCAGTAGTGGCTGGGGGGGTAGGGGGCTTCGGGGCTGCTTAGGCTGCAATTTATGCCTAGCTGCGAGTGTTGGGTGTGGGTGTAGAGGTAGCCTGGATACGGTTGACTATCTTTTAGACCTATTAGACCTCTTTGAGGATATCCTTAAGGCCTGGCTCCTTGGTAGCTGCCTCCTGGCAGATAGTAATATGATCCTGGAAGATTATCTTAGCAATGTCGAGAAAATTTTTCACCTGGCTGGAGAGGACTAAAGGGAGGCTAGCGGATGTTTGTAGGGCTTGGAGGAGGGTGTCTGCTGTTTTTGAGGCTCTCTCAACGTATTCTACGCTGTACTGGGTGCTCTACGGTTTCTTGGGGGTGTATTGGGGCTGGGTAGAGGTAGTCACTGGGGGAGGCTGTTCGCCTCTTCCTATGTCCTCTATATCAACCACTTCGCGGCTGCAGTTGTCTTAAGTACTGTTTTGGGACTCGCGAAGCCTAGGAGAGTCCCTAGGGCCCTCTCCCGGCGCCGTAGCTTGGGGTCGATTTTTTGGTGTGGTCATGTTTTTTAATAGGCCTAGATAGAAAGGAGGGGTTTTTACTAGGCGAAAAGGTTTTCCCCCTCGAGTAAAATAACTATAGATAGCCAGCCCCGCATGGACCCGTAAGGGAGCTATATCGGGAAGAAATGAATTTATCTATCTATCTATGGTAGGTATTACGTAACTGAGCGGTTTATGCCGTTTATTCTCATTTAAATAGGTGCAGCCAATGTTCTTCCTTTCCCTGTACATATTTCCATGTCTCTGAACTGCACATCTAATTTTATTGCGGCATTAGCTTTGGTACTCAATACAAGCTTTCATACTAGGAAAATACTGCTCTGGGAGAGGGAGATTGTGTTCGTCCAAGGCTACCATCCCGAGCAGGCCGGTCGCAATTCCCGTTGCAAAAATTCATTCCAAGCATTCAATAATTTGCAGGACTTTCCTGCGCATCTATACTAGCGATTCGACTTCATATACCTTCGAATCGAGGTTAAGATAAATGCATACGTTCTGAGTTCAGCCAGGTCACGCGAGATTTTTGCTGTTTAGGGGTGGAAGCGAGGGTGGCAACTTTTACCGAGAGGGCGGCGTCAAGTTATCACCGGAGAAATCTTGATATGGCTTTTGACACCGATTTGGAAACGCTTGCGAGACTAGGCAGCAGCTGAATGCGCGTCGCTTTCTTTGGACTTCGAACGGAGGCCGCGGTCAGCGAAGGAAGCACCTTCCGATAATACGTTAGTTGACGCCCACGTGATCACGCATCACTCTTGTCGCGTCTGCGTCGCGTTGAACCCTTCCCTTGGCATCGTCACTGCCACACATCTTCCCGTGCAACAAACCAAGCCATTCAACACCATCACCTGTTCAACCCGATTCCGTCACCGCACGCTCAACGCCTAACAAGCATGAGCTCATCCGACGATGAGGATTTGCAGAGGGCTATTGCAATGTCACTGGGTCAGCTCGATGGCACTGCCGAAGATGAGGCAATGCCGTCCACTGCAGCGAACGGCAACACGAGTGAAGCTCCACCCAGATCTCCAGCCGATGCAACTGCCAACAATCAACAGCCTGCGAGCACCCGATCTATCAATGATAGCTTGAAGCGCCTGGACCGGAAGCAGCTCGAAGCGGAACGTCTTGCCCGCCAAGAAACCCGCAAACGCCAGCTGGGAACGCCAGCTTCTACGCCATCCACTCAGGACGGTGAGAGGCTCAGTAAGAGGGCTCGTACTGGAGCGAGTGCTGCTTCCCCTCAAGCACCACAAGTCGTCGATCTCACCACATCTCCACGCCCGCCAAAGCAAGCGGCTACTTCGGCGGATCGCAAAGCTGGTCGACCGCAGAGCGAGTCTTCCGTGCCTACTCCGCCTGCCTCGCAATCGCAAGGTCAAGCAATAAGGAATACTTTGCAGGAATCTCTTGGTATTTCTATTCCGGAACAGTCCGGAAACATTCATGTCACATCTTCCTCACGCCCAACTACCGAACCCCAGTACCTGAATGGTGCCGTGAAGAAGACCTGGGCGTTTGGATGCCCACGAGACAACGATATCAAGCTAGAGGAGGTTTTGCAGAACCATGACCTGAAACTCCTGGTGCTAAGCGCATTCAACTTCGACACCCAGTGGTGGGCTAGCAAGATCAAGGACACGACCAAACAGATTTGGATCTTGGGTGCTGAGAACGACGAACAGGTAATATTGTCTCGGAATGCATTGATGAAATTTTGCTGACGTCATTAAGAAATCCGAATGGAGCCTTGCGCCAGCCATTTACAATAATGTTGAAGTCCGTTTTCCCGACCTGAAGAATGGGAAAAACCATGGGAAGCTGTAGGTGGCACCCTCAACTTAATCAGCCGTGGTCTGGACCTAATCCCGAGTAGTCTCATCGGCTCGCATCCAAAGTATCTTCGAATCGTCATCACTACAGCCAACCTTACTCAGTGAGCCTGCCAAAAGCCGTACAAATGAAGAGGAGCTACAGTTTACTCACAAAGAATTCACAGGCATGACTGGGGCGAAACAGGCTTTATGGAGAATGTGAGTTGACACTGTTGCGTGCAAGAAGCTATGCTAACATCTATAGACCGTGTTCCTCATCGACCTTCCACGCCTCTCAGAAGATGAAACTACTTCTCCCGATGATCTCACTCCTTTCGGAAAGGAGTTTCGCTTCTACCTGAAGTCTCTCAAACTTGGTCCCAAGGGTTGCGATAGTTTTCTCCGGTTTGACTGGTCCCGCACGAAAAACCTGGCCTTCGTCCATTCATTGAACGGCGCAAAGACTGGAGACATTGGAAAGCGCACTGGTCTTCCAGGGCTTTCTCGAGCGATCAAAGAATTGGGCCTAGAATCAAACACGCTTGAGATTGACTATGCCACCTCCTCGCTTGGTGCTCTAAGCAGAGGATTCATGAAGCAGCTTCTCACAGCAGCGAAAGGTAGGTTCCTGTTAGAGGTAAAATCAATACGCTGACAATCTTGCAGGCGAGAATGTCACGGTGACCAAGGAGAAGTATGACAATGACGTCGAAATGGGCGATCTCTTGGAGCGATTTCGCGTGTACTTCCCCACGCTCAATACGGTCAGCGCAAGTAAATGCGGAGTGGACGTAAGTTCTGTTGAGCGACGAGCCATGCTCGACCACTGACATCCTGTAGGGTGGAGGTACCATCACGTTGAATAGGAGGTGGTATAATGCGCCAAGTTTCCCCAAAGCTTGCATGCACGATCACAAGTCGACGCGAGAGGGCCTGCTGAGCCACAACAAGGTTAGTGCACTATTTTCGGACCGTGTTGGAAAATTGAAAATGACAAACACGTCACAGATTATTCTTGCCCGTGGACAGCTCAGACCGGAAGATGAAGATGATAAGGATGCTACAGAGCGCAAGAATGTTGCGTGGGCATACATCGGATCCCATAATCTCACGCAGGCTGCGTGGGGTTCGTTATCAACCGATAGAAGCACAAAGTCGCTCAAGGTGAGCTGCCGCAACTACGAATGCGGCGTGATCGTTCCTGTCGCTCAAGAAAATGTGAGCGACAACGTTGAGGAAGATGAGGTGCCGAGGATTGAGGTGTTCAAGGAAAAGATGGACATTCCATTTGAAGTACCTGGCGAGAGGTATGGAGATGGGAAACCCTGGTTCTTCGAAGCCGAGAAGCGGGCGTGACGAGGTTCTCGGTAGTTTTGGATGGGCTGTCTCGGATGGCGCCGGTTCCGAGTTCAGGGTCGGGCCCTCTTGGAAATGGACGGGAGGACCCTGCGAAAAGACAGTGCGGAGGAAGCCGGAAACAGCGCCGCTGGCGGCTGACAGGCGGCGAAAAAAAAAAAGGCTGAAGGAGTGTTTGGAACAACAGAATGCGGGGGTTTTGGATGAATGAACCACGGCATACCAGACGGGTGGCTGAGGCATTAAGGCAGATATCACACGATATGCACCTAGAAATTCTGGAGACGCGAAAAGGAACATGTGAAGTGACGTCTGCGGCCAGGCGGGGCTTGGCTGCGGATCTCTTGCTTGGGCGGGAGCTGGGGAGGCCTGGCGGGCGCGGGAGCTGGGCTGCGGCCGGCTCGCCTTGCACAATTCCAGCACTCTTCGACCGGCTGCAGTCATCCCGACGCCAGCGAACACCAATGTCTTTGGCTACATAATCAACTCCATAGGCTCCGCCCAGTGCCCTCCTCTCCGCTCCGATCCGCCTGCAATCGTTCCCTCGTCCCCACCGAACAGCGCCGATACGCGAGACCTTCGCTGACGCCCCGAGAGCTCTGTGGCCGAGTGCCAGCCATGGCTCCCCAGCAGCCGCCGACGCCGCTGGACAACATAAACAAAGACTTATGGGCCGGCCCGCCCATGCCGCTGCAGTACACGAGCCCTGTCTCCGTCTACCAGCGCCAGAACCTTCCGCTCAACCTCGTCGCGCTGATCTTGTCATATGTGTGTTGGACGCCCTTCTCGTGCTCATGGCCCCGCCAGCTTGTACCAGCTCAGCTCCAGCCCGCCGGCACGTTCAGTCAGCTTACCGGAAGCTCCGCTGAGACGGTCGAACGAGCGTCGCGCGGTCTTTGGAGCTTGACGCGTGCATGCCAGCTGTGCGCGCGGCCTCATGTAACCGCGCCGGACCACGGCTAATCCAGAGCCCCTCTCCCAGATCGATGACATTGCCGACCTCGCACGCGTGACGCGTACCTCGCGCCTGCTGTATTACATGACCCTGCCCCGCCTCTACGAGAAAGTCACCCTGCGGTCGTACAGCGAGCTGCGCTACAAGGACAATGGCCGGCCGGAAGGTTACGGAAGTGGGAGCCCGTTCGCCATGGGCCTGAACGGGCTCGTCACCAAGAACGTTGCCCAGTACGTGCGCAGCTGGCGATTGGTCGGTGATTGGAGGGAGAGCGACCTTGACGACTTTTCCAAAGGTCGCGTGCCGGACAATTCGATGATGTTGAACATCGCCGTGCGGGCTGGCATGGACAGGATGGACAAGCTTACAGAGTTTGCGTACGTGTCGCCGTGCATTGATTGGGGGGCAGAATGCTGACGCGCTGCAGCTGGGAGCTCAACACCAAGCCGCTCCAAACGATATACCAAGGTCTGCAGGCAAATTCATCCCTGCAGTCCCTCACCCTCAAATTCCCCAATACCCGCGTTCCCAGACCTACCGTTGTGATACCCCCATTGCCGAATCTTCGCGAGTTCAAGGCCCGTGACATCGACCCTCTTTGCTACCCGGACGACATTTCTGTTTTGCTTGCACATTCCAAAAAGCTTCAATCTTTACATTTGCATTGGAGTCCACGTATGCGGGACTCGGGCGAGGAGAGCACCAATCTCACCGCATATTTTGGCCGCTGTATCGCCAACAAACAGCCGCTCAAGCTGAAGCGGTATTCCATGGTCAATCTATACACCCGCGCCACCAACATCGACCTGGACGAGCTCATCGACGTGGACACGCTGGAGGAAATAAGCTTCATCAACTGCAATACCCAGGACGCCATCACCGTTTTCATCGACGATACCTGGCGGTTATTCGAGCCGCAAAAGGTCCCCAAGAACCTCAAACTCATGCGCGGAGACGTGCTGGACGCAAAGCAAGCAACCGTCATGGCGCAGCTCAAGGGCCTGGAAAAGCTATATATCGTCAACGCGAAGCGGAAACCGCCCCGAACGACCCCCAACGGCGTCTCGCCCGCCGCCAACAACAACGCCTTCACCGGCTTCAACTCGGACGGCACGGCCTCACAATCGCCCTTCGCGGCCGGCAACGGGCCCGACACGCCCATGTCCCGCGAGAGCGCGACGATTGCCGGCGACTACCTGGCGGCCATCACGCGACACCTGGGCAAGACGCTGCGGCATCTGCTGCTGTCGGACCAGTGGCTGCTGGGCGGCGAGGTGCTGGTGCAGCTGGGGCGCGCGTGCCCGCACCTGGAGCAGCTGGGCGTCGCGCTGGAGGAGAAGAACCCGGAGAACATGCGGCAGCTGCTCAAGTTCCTGCCGCGCCTGTGGGCGCTGCGCATCCTGATCCGCGCGACCACCCAGGAGCTGGAGCTGATGCAGAGCATCTCGGGGAACTTGCACGAGCAGGTGATCAGCTTCGAGCTGAGGAGAAAGGAGTGGAACGGGTTGAAGTATTTGGGGATTGGCGATATGGTGTTTGAGTGCGGGGGCGTGAGGGAGGTGCCCGGCGCGAGTACGCCGAAGAGTCCGGCGGATCCGACGACCGGTGAGGAGCTGGGCGTCAGGAGGATTGTCAAAAAGGTGGATAGGAGTGAGGTGAAGGATGTGGAGATTTGGAAGATGGATACTCTGGATATTGTATGATGACGAGGGGATTTGGTTGCAAGCACAGCGTCTTTGCGGTGTATTGTATGTTTTTTGGGAGAAGAGGATACTTGAACTGGAGTAGCTGGGAGGATTCTGATGACCGTGATGATGGGCGTGGGCCGGTTGGTTGAGGCGGTGGTGGGCTTGCGCATACCCTTTGCTGGTGTACGGGCGTTGGCCGTGCGGGTCAAAAGTGGCTTTTCTTTGTGCCTTTGCTTTTGTCTTTGGAGAAACATCCCTCCTCTCCTGAACGAAAGAGGGCTACTAGCGTGTATTTTGTAGATATCGGTTTGCTTGCTCATCTTGGGAGAGCTCACGGGCGTCGTTGCTTTGGTGATCATCTCCTCCGCTGTCCGGATGAGTAGATAATTCATACTCGACTCTTCTTGGTCTCGAAAGGGTTCCCCACCTGTGTTGATGTGAACGGATTCGATGTTACATATGAGGTGATCGTTCAAGTAGTTGTTGGTCTTGCTGGATACCCTTAGATATCAAGCGTTGCGAAGAGCACACACTACTTCTCGGACAGGGTTGTTACTGCACAACTTATGATATGAATGGGTTATGAACACACTCGAAGAGCAGCGTCAAAGGTCATCGCCGGGGCAATATACACTGTGGGGAGGTCTCGGGATGCGATGGTCTCGGTAACCTTGGCACATTGCATTGAAAGAGACAAAAACGCGAATGCGCTCGTATGAACGTAATGCAAGCACGCTCATTCACATACTTAGTCTATTGCGGGTTCTATTCCCAGATAAGACTATGGAGAAGCCTCTCACTCCCACCATGCAAGTTTAGCCGCATACGCAGAAAGCCTCGGAGCGTGGTGATGCGCTTCGTATAGGGAGACGCCTGATTGGCTCCTACGTATTGCCTTGTCGTGAGCGGAGAGTATGATGTGCATGTCCCCTTGGGCCGCGCTGATGACGTGCTGTAGGGGCTGGGCAGCTTGAAAATGGCTCGCTCCCGTGTGGCGTTCGTTCCTGTCTTGGTATGTTCTAGCCTTCTCCGGTGTTCGTGGGTGATGCCGAGGCCGAATGGCGGGCGAGTTTTGTGTATGCATACACCGACGAGGATCCCGGCAGAAGCTTTCGCCTTTCTTCCTTCATTTTAGGAAATTATCTTTGGACATCTTCTGGAACATGCAGATCGCCTTCGGCCGCTCCCATGGTGCGTAATTGCGCAAGTGGATCCAAGGCTCCCTGGGATTTTCTGACTCTACCCGTCGGGAGAGCCGATACTGTCAAAGCTTGTTCCAACATCAATCTTCGTTCTGACCGGCTTCAAGAGGAAGTTTATACATATCTTATTTCTTTTCGGAACTTTCTTGCAATACCAGGTCCAGATTCTGCCGTAGGGCGGTGTTGGTCGAAGCACAGAAAGTCGTCCTGTGTGCTCATTTTGAGGGAAACGACGGGAAACGATTACTTCCTCCGCCGTACGCAGGTTCATCTCCATGATCCGGATCCCTGTTCACATATTTTGGTGAGTGATAGCGCCGCTATGAGAAAACGGCAAGCGTGGAATTACAGGACGGGCTCAGTTGGGAAGCCAACATCGTAGGTCCGGTTTGGGAAATTTGAGGCGCAACTTCGGGTCAGCCATGCTGGTTACCCTGGTCGCTGATATTTGAATGCAACTCAACTTGATAATCAAGGTGCTTGGGACTTGAAATTGCAAGTACAAGTTGACTACTTCGGTTCGCTTCTTCGGAGCCGAAAGAGTTCTCTTGATGCAACAGACCAAGTCAATGTGTTGGACTATGAACTGTTAGGAGAAACAGGGTCTTATTGTACCAAGGATCAACAGCGAAAATTTGCTAGATAGCTACTATATAAGAGGCTGCAGGTTCACCTACCCTCCTCCTCATGCCACTCATTATCTGGTATTTGCAAACCAATCACAATTCAACACAATGCGACGCCCTGGAACAAGGCTGGCCAGCTGCTTGGCAGGTAAATACTGGCCATGTTTGGAAGAAGGCTGGATAAATGACACTGATGTGGGTTCATACGGGTGATGAATTGCCATAGGCTGCAGAAAAGCCACTTACCTATTCTTCGCCTAGGAGTCTAACCGTTGTACATACGACCTAGCATGAATCCGTGATGGCTGCCTGGCCGAAAAGAATTAGGCAATCAACGCTTGCAAACGATTCCATGGGGAGCGGCTACCCCGTTGCATTCGTGACGACTATAAATCCACCAGGCTCTGGCTATAGTATTGGCAATATGTGAACTGCCACTGTTATGACATCGAAGTCTACACTTGCTGTCCTGGGTACTTTCTGGTCCCGCTCTTGCTGCGCTAAAGTATGAATGCTCTTCATGCCGGCGCGATACAGAATATATGCATGAGAAATTGAAATCTCCGTCCGAAAACATGTCAAAAATAGATTGATTACACTAAGATTACTGCCTCAACTTCCCAGAATCGATCATGGAAATTGTGTCGTTGCCGAAGATCACGGATGATCTTCCATTTCTCCGCGCGGAAGAAGTAAGCCCTGGTAATTGGGCGAGTATGCCATAGGTTCTTGAAGCGCTGGTGAGCCAAGCTGCTGCAGATCACTGGCAGCTCCGCTTTTCGTCCGGTTCTGCCACGAAGCGACCGTGGCTGGAAACCAAAAACCGAGAACGAGGAAGAAGCTATGCCAAGTCTCTCGAGGGTCCCTCTTGAGAGCTATCGAGAAGATGGTCTCTTGCTCGTCGCCTCGATGGATTGGAAATGGCTGCTTTTCGGAGCCAGAAAGGGTCCCGACCGGCTAAGATAGAGAGAGATGCTAGTGCTTGCTCGCTCTACAACATGGTCACAGGTGGCATGATGTATCAGCTCCGAGAGCTTTCCTGAATAATTATCGTGGATTTGCTATTTCAATTGCTTTGGGGCAATGTGATCCAGCGAGACAGATCGTGTAGAGTCGATATGGAATCCTAATCAGGCCCTCAAAGTTTGATGCACTGGTAGATGGTGTTACAGGTTTTGCATGATCGTGCATTGATCGGCGGAATACTTGATTTTTAGCTCATCACATTCTCAGTTCAGGATGACTAGTCTCATATTTCCAACATGCAAAGAGCAGGGTAACCAGACACCTACCTTTCCTAACGTCAAGTAAGACAGATCTTCGAATTACACGACTGCGTTTGCACATAACAGAGCCTCAAATAGAATCAGTCAGCCTTACCTAAACCAAGATGGAGACCTTGAAGCAATGCGGTGCCCTCTCAGATAAGACAGCTTCTATTCCCACCAATCAAAACACCCTCGTAATCGCTCGGGGAGTACCGGAGCTCGGGTTTTTAGCTCCAAACTCGGATAGGGAAGCGTCTAATAGCACTGGCTCGGTTGCATCCTATGGCCGATTTTCTTTGGCGTCCACCAGATCCCGTATTGGCGTTCATTGCTTGTTTTCCTTCTGGATGCCCTGTGGTTGGTGAGATCCTATCTTACGAAAAGGCCCCTTTGCCATGTTTAGCGGTTCGTGATCGGACATAGGCCCGAAATTCTGCGCAATTGTTAAGTATGCTGCTAGTAATCCATCTCTTCTAGAGTTTCTCCGAAGATTTGCCTCGGCCGACGAAGATTGGGCGCAAGCACTCGGCCTGATTCTCCTTTAAGTCTGAAGCTTACAAGAAACTCCATATTATCCGCATATCCGGCTCTTGATCATCTTGTCCATTCGCTCCCTCATGCCCAGTGGAACCCTGTGAGCGCCAAACAGGAAGGATCTGTACCCGGCCCTGCCCACGACAGGCATCGCTGGTCGTTCAAGCAGCCAATAGCTCATCGGATCTTTCCCACACCGGCCCTTTCCGTCTTACAAAGCATGTTGACGTATGAGCTCATACACATGGGAGATGCTTAGTCGACTGGCACATGCTCACAAATCTCCGCCACTCCCCGAAACCTTGATTCGAGTTTCAACCATATTGAAACTGGACAACTGAACTGCGGGTGGCTGGGACTCTCTCCCAAGCCTCCGCGGAGAATCTCCTTCCCACGAAAAATGCCCAAGGAAAGAGATGGCGGATCCAGCCATCTCCAATATTATCCCGTGTTGAACAGATTCGTTTACAGAGATGCTGCACTCCTTTAGGAAATAGTTTTCAGTCTTTGCGGATCAATTTTCGCCTTGCCTTGCGGCGTGCAAATCTTTTCACCGCAGGCTGTGTTTTCTATGCCGGTTTTGCCGAGCCCTGCACCTCAACATCCCCACAATTCCTTGAGCTGCGTTCGTGCCTTGGCAGTCGGCCAACCGTGTCTTCGTTCAGTCTCTAATAAGACCATGTAGAGCCGTTCCTGTTCCAGGGGATTCGAGAAACGGTCACCAACTGTGAAATAGCTATTAGTCACCAGTTCGTGATAGAGAGTGGGAGGGCAGGAAATGAGCCGGAAATGCAGGGCGAAAGACGTCTGGTTTCCTTACAGAGTGTCACGGCCATGCAAGATATCAAAATAGCTGGCGGAACTGTGTCGTTCGATAGGCCTAGTCCGCAAAGGATTCGAACGTCGCGCTTTGCCTTCTCCTGAATGACCCAATGTCAGATTGTGGTTACAGCCGGAACCAGGCTTGGGGCAATCACAGAGCGTACATCAATCTCAGCTACCGCTTGTCGACGTTGTGGTCCTAGCGTAGGAATAGTTGGATCGTGGACGATGAGGAGGAGTCGAGCCAGAATAGTATAGGCGTATCCCATCACTTCCGGACGCGGATTCCGTCAGCACTACGTCGCAAGGTCAATTGTCCGGGCCTTCCACTCACCGTGCCACTCCAGATGCAACCTGATGTCCGGGAACTTGCCCTCGTACGTGTCGTCCCACGTCCCGTAGAACGGCTCGAAGCTTTTGGGCATGCCGGCCCACCACCGCGCGTTGTCGTCGACCAGCCACTTCCATCTTTTCGCCGCCTCTTCCTTGCCCGCCTCGAAGTTTCCGAAGGCGCAGTCCAGCACGTCGGCGCAGTGCGCGATGGCGCGCTGGCACCAGATCCAGTCGGGCGCGGGCGCGAAGCCGTGCGCGTCGTCGAAGCCGCAGACGCGCCGGACGGACATGGTGACGGGCTGCTGCTTGTGCAGCGCCAGCCACAGCTCCTGCCGGAACGCGGTCCAGTAGGCCGCCAGCCGGAAGCCGGTGGGGACGACGTGGCCGTAGGTGTTGGTCGCCACGCTGATGATGGCCTGCGTGCCGCTGAGATGCCCGCCGTCGTCGAAGCCGGAGATGTGGGCTGTGGTTGGGAAGGCTTTAGAATGAGAGAGCCTCTCCTTTTAGAGTGGTTCGAGATGGGACGACAAAGGGGGAGGGATGGTGGGGTGGGCGACTTACAATCCATCTCTTCAAGCATTCGGAGGAAGATTGTGGCGGCCAGGAGCGTCTCATCCATGACGAGTGTTTCGTCGTTGAGGGCTGGTATTAGCGCCTCTAGGCACCTTTGGTAGTAGCGGTCCGCGACGTGCGGGTTGTAGCCGTTCTTCCATTGCAAGATCCGCGAGGATAGCGCTAGGATGGCATTCGCTAGAGTCGTGTTCGTCCTGGCTCTCTGCGGAATGTCGATGCGAAAGTACTGGATCGGTTCGCTAACGTCAAACTTCGGAGATGCGTCAGTCTCCTGAGACGGCTCTCAGGGGGTCGGGGGCCGGGCGTACAAAGTGAGAGACATTCTCGTAAAAGTAGCGAAGCAACATTGCCTCCTCTTCGATTGGGAGAGGCCATTGATTGCCAGCCTGGCCCGCTACGTTGGCTATCGATGGGGGAGTGCTGACGGCTATCGAGTGCAAGCGCTCGAGGTCCGCTATCCACGACGCGGAAGTTGTGAGCGAGGTGAATGGCGATATAGATCCTGGGATCTCATGACTGTTCAATTGGAAAGTAGATGTCTGCTGGTCCTGGTATGGGCCTGGTCAGTGTCTCTGATCCTTCAGCCCCTATGTGCAACCTCACGCCACACATACCAAGGCGGGATCCAAAATTATGTCAGCGTCCAAAGAGATGCCGTTCCTAGGAACTACGTCGGCATGGATTGGAGCGTCTGCAGCAACTTCATCATCGTCTTCAGTATCCAGATAGTCGATGCCATTCTCGGCAATGAAATCGACTGTTCCTAGTTAGCGGCCTGGAGGGTGAGATGAGGGTTGCACGAAAATGACGACCTTTGGGAGGTACAGGAAGCCATTTTTGTTTCTCCTGGTCCTGCTTCGGGAATGCTCGGTGCTTGAATTTCCAGCGGGTCTCGCGGACGCAAGGTCGACCGGTTCGCTCGCATCTGCCACACTGAGGCACCTTGCCATCGCCTGCGTAACATTCGTCAGCGGCTTGATCTCACGGGGATCGTACCCGGAGAACGGACACTTGTAATGCCTTGTGCGGCAGTTATTGCTGCAGGTCGGGGCGAATCAGCATTCGATCGAGGAAGTGCATACCTGCCTCAGCAACTAACCAGGACAGATTCATCGTGCGTACAACGGAGGGAGTTGATGGGTGATGTGGGCGTAGCGGACCCATCCTACCTTTTTGCTTCCGTCCTCGGTGCAAGTCCCCGCTAGCTACGCTCCGATGTAGCGGGCCCAACCAGAAGTGCGGAGTTACAGGGATCATTTGGCCGTTGCTCGCTGGCGGCATAGCCGCACAGACGCCAACGGCTGTGACAGGCGAAACTAGTTGCCATCTGGCGCCGCCGTCTTTGCCTTATCCGGGCCCGCTTCTGGTCAACTTGTCCGACTCGCTACTGCACTCGAAGCATCACGCCGAATCCCCGAACACAGAACGGCTAAGAATTTTTCCACAGTTCATCATCATATATTTGCTCGTCGAACTCCCACAAACACGTGGCTGTCACATAATGTCGGTTTGCGCGCTTATTTCTGGTCGCTCTGCTGGTGAGTCTGGTGTACCAGCACTTCTACTACACCGGACCAAACCCGGAGCTCTGCCGTGAAAGAAAGGGTAGAAAGTACTACGGATGAAATACGTGTTCAGTAATCGCACATGCTCAAAGAGAAGTATATTCCTATCGACATACAGGGGTTTCCGCTTCATGCTCATCACGTCTTTGCGACCTTCTCGTTGATAACGGCCTCCGCTGCTCGAGCCGCACCACCCCCGAGGACCTCAGCCATAATCTCCCGCTCCTCCCAGCTGTATTATCCCCAAACACATCGCCCATCTCCTCCAGAGTCTTTCCCTTCGTTTCCGGCACGAGAAAGAATGCCCAGATAGAAGCCAGGACGCACATGATGGCGAAGAAGCCATACGTGCCGAAGCCGGCGTCTTCGCTCATGGTCGGAACGATCACTCCGATGATAAAGTTACAGAGCCACACCGTCGCAGTTGACAAGGCAACTCCTTTCGCGCGCGTGCTGTTCGAGAAGACCTCCGCAGGAAGCGCTGTGCTTGTTAGCGCTTAGGACTACTTGAATAGGAAGTCGAAGACTTACCCCATGCTAGCGGTGAGTATGAGACACCGTATGCCAGGATGTAAACATATGCGAATCCGCAGGTCACCCAGCCGGCAGCTTTGTGGCCTGGCCAATCGTGCGAAAACTCTCCGACGAGCGCGCTCATGATGATATAAGGGGTTGCCATGCCGATGGCACCCCAAATGGCCAGAGGCCACAAGACACATGGAAGCCGGAATGAGACGTCTCCTTCCATGTGTCTTGTGGCATATGTGATCCAGTACGAGACGACAGCGCCAAGGACAATCGAAACGGACTCGAGGACTAGGAGCGCGCCACGAAGGTGCGGTGGCGAGATTTCGGAGATGTACAAAAGGGCACCCTGGGATTCTTAGCCAAGTGGCTACCAACTAGCACAGTGGCGGACTCACCAGCGCAAGTGTAGCAACACGAGGGCCCCGTAGCTCGGAGCGGCAGTCTGGATGATGGCACCAATGCTGAAGATAACGACGACAACACTCAGCGCCCACTTACGACTGACCTTGTCGGCCAGCCAAGGCATGAAGAAACATCCAAGGAAAGCGCCGAGCTCCAACATGGCTGTCATGAAGCCGGTCCAGAAGCCACCTAGCAGCTACGCATCAGCATCCTCTGGAGGAGATCGGCAATGGAATACACACCATTTTTCAGTCCCGGATACTGGTCTGTAAATTGGTCCATAACGTTGATGATCGAGATGACACCTTGGTCATATCCGAAGGAGAAGCCACCAAGTGAGGCGAGGAATGCTGCACCGAAAACGTAAGGAGAGGCAATGATCCCACGGATGCCACCAGGTCCATACGAGACATCTTCAACTATCGCAGTCAAGTTTTCAGGAATCTCCGGCGCTGCCATGTCCATCTCCTCATGATGCTCAACATTGCCGGCTGGCTTGTTGAGATCATTGTCTTGCTTCTCCATGGTGACGTTCTCGGAAGTCCGGGGAAGGAGCAAGATCGCGCAAGCTTCAAGGATGGATAGAAATGGGGATAGAGGTTTGCGGAGAGAAGAGTGAAGAGCTGAGGAGTTGGAAACCAAAAGACTTGAGAACCGCCGACATGGGTCATCATAATATAATGTTCAAGCAGGTACGCCAGCGGGTACTACCGCCCCCGCGTCCCGGAGACTGGCAATCTGGGGTTTGGAGAATATTGCCCTTTTCGCGTTTTGCGGGGTGTGGAGGCCCCGCTCGAGCTTTCGTGGGAGAAGAACCCCGGACCACAACGCGCCGCCACTCCCCAGAATCGCTCAATGGTCCAATCAGAACAAGGTTAATTATTACCCGATCCGGATCTGATGGAAAATGAGCTCAATCACCTCCGTTATCTGTTATTGGATAGTATATTAGCTTAGTCATTCATTCTGAGACGTCTTGGGAGCAACACCACGAGCGCCTCAGCAACCAAGCAATCAAGTCATTCATTCATCGATTCCGACCGATCAAGCGCAAATTCCATCAGGATCATATCGGCTTCGCAACTGTTCATACGCCGGTGCACGTATCGTTGATCTATCAGTGGCGCTCTTCACGGGAATAGAATTCCAGCGAAGCTGAGATGGTCACTCCTCCTCAGAATTCAGCTTTTGAAACGAGAGAATCGCTCGAGAAGTTGGCATAAACACTGCTGAAACAAGAAACAATAAAGCTTTGCGTTCGAACTCTAGCCAAAATAACGGCCAACTCGTTCGTAGTTGGAGTGTTTGTCGGAGGCCTCATCATGCCGTCTGATCTTCTACGTCCGGGTGAGTGCTTAGAGTCTCCACAAGTTGATATTTATCTTTTCACGCAGCTGGGCTAGTGCGCAGCCCCATGAGGGGATGACATGCAGGTCAATGATACCAGCTCGTACTCGGCTTGATTGTCGGCTATCCTATCTTGACAACTCGCATTACTATTACTGCATACTTGTTCCATGAAAGCCCACTCCCGTATCTCAAAGAGTAATGAGACCGAGGGCCCAACAGGTGACCAATACTACGCCCTCCACGATAACCGCCCAACTGCTTCTCCTCCATTCCACCGACGCCGCACCAGAAGTGCCAGTCGCCGAGGAACCTGCACCCGTGGCCGACGCTGACGTCGCTCCCGTCTCATCCGTCGCCGAACCGCTCCTCGTCCGACTCGAAGAAGTGCTGCCCGCACCGCTCCTACTACTACTTCCACCCAACCCACTCAATATCGCACCCCCAAGCCCCGTCGACTCAGCTCCCACCGTCCCCGTCCCCGTCAGCGCCACCGTCCTGCTCCCACCTCCGCTGCCCTCAACCACCACAGTCTTCCTCTGCGCATCCGTCGTCAAAACCACCACCTCCCCCGTCTCCCCCGCCCCCGCTCCCGTCAACGTATTCGTCCCAGCGCTCAACGTCTGCCCATCCACCACGTAGCTCGACCCTCCCTCCTCCACCACCTCCCCACCCCCCAGCGTCGCCACCGCTGTAGCAATCCCACCACTTCCGCCCGTCGGCACCACCACCACCGTGCTCCCACCCCCAACGACAACACTCCTCCCCTCCCCATCACTCGTCAGCGTCACCACGCCTCCCGCAACCGTGTTCGCCCCCGCCGTCAGCGTCGTCCCACCGACCACAACAGCCGCAGACCCCACCACCGACGCCGTCGCGCTGCCCGGCAGCACGAACGCGGTGGGCTGGAGGGTCTGGCCGCCCACGACGACTGCGGATCCGGGGTTGACCGAGGCGGTCAGGCCGTTGGCGAGGGTGGTGACGGGGTTGGCGGCGCCGGACTGGAGTGCCGGGGCGGGGAGGACTTGGATGGGCTGGGGGTTTGAAGAAGGGGACGAGGAGTCGGAGGGCGCTGCGGCGGGCACGGAGACGATGATGGGGATGGAGGCGACGGTGGCGGTCTGGCCGGCGGCGAGGGTTTGGGTGCCGATTATGACGGCTGGGATGGAGGAGGCGCTGCCGGAGATGGACGTTGCGATGAAGGTTGTGCCGATGGCTTGCGTTTGGGAGCCGATTACGATGGCGGGAGCGGAGGCGGGGGAGCCGTTGATCGTAGTTGGGATGAGAACGGTTTCGAAAGTGGAAGGTGGGACTTGTGATCCAGGTGAGGGCTGTGCCGCGGTAGGTATGTTTGGTTGATTGGGTTCTGGGTTAGATGGGTTAGATGGATTCGATGGATTCGATGGATTCGATGGGTTGGGCTTTGTGTCGTCCGTAGGCGAAGGAGAAGCCGGTTCGTTGCTTGCAGGAGGGGCTCCCACTGTTCCCACGGTTTCAGGGGGACTGGGGTTGTTTGTGGGTTGATTCGCCGGGGGTGCGGCAGTGTTGCTCGCTGGTGGTTGAGCTGTAGGTGCCGGCGACGCTTGGGTGATCTGTGCCGGAGCGGTCGCCGAACGTGTAGGTTGAGGTGATGGTGCATTAGTCTCTTCTGCTGGAGAAGAAGTCTTTGGAGGCTCATTCTCTGACGTGGTGGCATCATCATCATCGTCCTCGATAGACGTTGAAGTATCGGTGAGGAACAGCGCTGTTGACAGCGGAGCAACCGGCGCTGGGTATGTCTCTGTGCTGCATGACAGGTAGGCTCCATCCGTTTCGATCGAGCTTGGCCACAGAACGGTGACGTTTTTCACCAGAGTGTAACTATCAAGATGGTTAGCCTTGATACAACAGGAATTTGGAAATGCCTTACAGGAAACCATAAGGATCATTAGAATCTACGGGCGGCACTGTCCGTTGGAAAGTTTCTCCGTATGGCACCACTGTGAATGAAGAAATCTCGCTGGTAGTGGTAAACGTCGTTTCAGGAACCTGTGTATAGTCGACATCGGTGGTGGTTACAGTTGAACCGCTGCCATTTGTGGTTGTCACAATCTTTGTCGTAATAGGGGAGTGAGTACTCCACGTCCTCGTCCTCGTCTCCGACACGCTTCCTGTGATAGTGGAGCACACGGATTGACCACTCTTATCTACCGTGGGCAGTGTACCACCCCACGAGTAACCAGAGTCCCAGCTCAAGTACGGCGTTGGATAAGCCAAATTCGTTGTCAGTGTTCCGAAGGTAGTCGATACAGCTTGGGTCCCTTGAACGTCCGTCGGCGGCAGGGTGAAGCCCTCCGGCAGATCCGCGTAGATTATCTTTGTGGATGTCGTGTTTGTTTTCTTGTTGATTATGATTACTTTGGTCGCCGCAGTGAGAGTCGTGGAGATGTACAGTTTGCTCCAGTACCAATCTTCATTAAAAGGTATCCTGAGCCAGCAATCTGCTTCGCAAGACCCATTCGTAGGCAGTGAGGTAGGGCTTGGGGTAACTTGAGGAGTGGATGTCAAATTCTGGTAAGATGCCGTTGCTTTCTCGACAGTTCAGTATTTTTCTTCTTGGAAAAGGAATCCAGGAGGCCTACCGGCACTGCTCACCGCGGCTGCCAAGGCCATCTCACATTGCAGGAACACGGATATGAGCGAACGTGAGATCATGTTTCTGCTTCTCCTGCTTGTCGATAACTTCGGGTACGTTAACGAAAGTACACTGCAGACAATGAGAGCAACAGGAGTGCTGAAGCCGACGGAGCGAGTGTCGAAGGACTAACAGCAGAACCCTTTTGTAAGTAATCTAGGGAAAGCGAAAACGATCTCAGGTGGTGTGGGGCCGGCGAAGCTTATATCTTTTGTAGAAATAGCGCCGAGATGCCTATGCGGTGGGCCCAATGAGCATTGAAGTCAATATTGGCTTAAACTGTGGAGAATTTTGTCTTACCGTCAATCTCAAATGATCCAGAAAAGCAAGACTCGAGACTTGACAGCTGCAAGGAAAGGTCCGATCATTGGTGGAATAGGCCCCGAAAAAGGTACATAGCCGCCGAAGCTGAACGCCTGTCAGCATCACTTACCAATCAGCTGGTGGCCCCCAGGCACCGAGGCGTGCCAAGTACGCCACTAAAAAGTTTGGCGTGGGGTCCAAAACCTCACCGCTCAACACGATTCCAACATGAACACATCAACCACCCTAACGTTGCCTTAAGGTAGTTATAGGAGATGGTATGACGGCAGCCCTGTCGTGTAACTCAAAAATTTGAATGAGCGTGTGTATTCGGTCGAATGTTTAAGCCGGAATTTTACGCTCTACCAGTTTCTTCAAGTCATTCACTCCTGCAGGGTCCCTGTAAGCTGGCCCCTTGGCATTTGTTCCAGACTCATTGGTACAGCACGCTATATTGGAAAACGGTGTTCGTGGCCGACAACTCAGCACCCGGGAAACCCCGTGGTGGAGTGGCGTATGCGTCAGCTTGGATTATATCTGGAAATTCCAGTCATCCGGTGAAAAGCGATGCCGACAAATAGGCGAGCTTTTGGCCATCGATTTTAGATCAAGCGGGAGAACAATAGGAGCTTAGACAAATGAGCAATTGCCGAGAAGGGAATGCCAAGGAGAACGGGGAAGTAGATCGCCGGGCATGGTGACTGGAACCTACAGATATCTGACGACAAGGGTCGCCTCCTACAAGGCTGTATCTAGAGCTCTTGCCATTTACTTTCATCGGGGGCAACTGAAGCATTTGCCGGAAGTAGATACTTGGCGTGTTGGGGCCAAAATCCAGAGTGAGATGGGGCAAGGAGACATGCAGCCTCCTGAGGTTGAACGGGTTGCAACAGCAAAAGCTAGCACCACACACTTTGGAAAGTAATGTGATGGGTAAAGCCGTATATCTTGAGTTGACTACCGCAATCCCAGTGATTGACTGAGGGCATCAGGCGAGGAAACTTGGCTACTTATAGGCAGGCAATTCTCACGATCCCATTTTCCATCCAAGGCATACAGATCCAGTCAATAGAGTCGATGCAAACCGGCGGATCCGGTAGGATGTCGGTGTTTGTACAACTTCCGCCATCTAGAAGCAGATTTCTCAGACGGTACTATGGAGACGGTAGTGCTGACTGGGTTTCGGTTGTCCAGGTTAGGTCTCCAGAGGGCTTGGGTGAGGGGCGCGTGACTATAGTGGGAAGTTGTGACGAACTTACGCGTGAGTAGTCGGAAATGGTGAAAGTTCATGCCTTGATGGTAGCCTTCGGGTTCGGGCGGTGTGAGGGGCATGACGCTGTGCCTTCGAAGTCCAGGCGGCATCGCATGTTGGATCGACCGACAAGCCAACAATATAGGAAGGTGCGCATAGACGGACGGTTGGGCAAGTCTTCTCGTCATGCAATTGGTGCGCGATGATCTATGGTCCTTGGGAGCGATGGAAGCAGAGTATGAAGTTCGTTGCAGATGGGGGAGTGGATGAGGTCCATTGCAGCTGGGAGGTGGATGGGATCCGTTGCAGATGATGGGAGGGCGCGGCGCCAGACTGCGACCCGGCGAAGGGCGCCGGCGCCTGGCGATCGACCTTCCCCACCGAGTTCCCCGCACGCCGTCAACAAACACAAACACAAGCTCCGCAACAGCTCGAGCCGGCGTCCCTTGCATAATTCGCTCCTTCTGCTAAAAGCTCACGCTACACCCTCCCATGCACGCCACGCTGCGCCAACCGCTCCCGCTTCCTGCACCCGCACGCCTGACACCACCTTAACGTTGCTCCTCGTCGCTGATCTCTCGGCTCGCCGGATACCATGCTTTGCAGGCCTCACCATGTCGAATAGAAAGCTTCCTGCAGCCTCGCTGGCCAGCGCCCCCGTCGTTCGGCCAGCGCCCTCACCTTTGCTGCTCTTGCCTCCTCTCTTCCTCACCCTCCTGCTCTTGTATACTGACCCGCACCGCCTGATCATGAAGCTCCGCGACCTCGTCCCAGCCGCCGCTGCCCTCCTCTCTGCTGCCGCCTCCGCACAGACAAGCTCCAACGCCACCCGTAGACCGCCAAAGTCCACCGACCACCCACTTCTAAAGCTGACGCCCACAAACAGTGCTTCCTCTGGTCCTTAGGCCCCTGCCTCTCGGCGCCATCAAACCCTCCGGCTGGCTGCGCGACCAGCTCGTTCTCGAAGCGAACGGCCTCGCCGGCCACGAGCACGATTTCTACCCATACGTCGCCGACAGCAGCTGGACGGGTGGTAGTTCAGAGTACAGCGGTCTGAACGAGGGCTTTCCCTACTGGCTGAACGGTCTCGTGCCGCTCGCCTACTCCCTCGGTGATGCTCGTCTGAAGGACCAAGTTGCCGACGCCGTGACTAGTGTGCTGTCACGCCAGGCTGACGATGGCTGGCTGGGACCAGAAACGGGGAGAGCCCGCAATTTCTGGGCGCGCTACCCACTTCTGCTGGGTATGATACAGCTTGTTGAGGCAGAACCACAAACCTGGGAGGTCCCGATCATGAATGCAACAGGCCGTTTTGTGGATCTCATGGTGAACATGCTTCGCAATGACTCGTCTGGGTATCTTTGGCACGAAGGAGACGAGTTGTCTCCAGAGGAATTCACTTGGGGCAGAGTTCGGGTTCAGGACTTGCTCATCGTCCTGCAATGGATCTGGGAGCGGGAGGGCACAACCGAGGCCCTGAGATCGAAGCTGGCCGAGTCCATGCAAATCCTGATCGACGGCTCCCTCAATTGGGCTGATTGGTGGCAGGAGGGCGTGTTCATCAAGGAAGACCTCAATTTGCTGGACACGGAACCGGGCGACGGTCCACGCTATCCGTATGAGCACGGCGTCAATGCTGGACAAGGTAGGTCTGAATGCTCTGTATTTACCCCTTCACCGGCATGCAATACCCATCGTGAATTAAGCATTCGATTCGGTGCTCGTGCAAGTGATCTTGTCTATGCTTGCTCCCAACGTGTTTCATCGATTCCCTGCATCCTCGTTCTATGAAAATAGCATCCATGTGGAAGTAACTGTACAAGGATCACACGCGAGAGGTTTATATCTTCCTTTGCAAACCTACGTTTCTAACTTTTGCAGGTCTCAAAGCACTTGCAGTCTTCCGTCGATTCACGCAGAATGATTCTCTTGTGGATATCACTCGCCGCGGGGTGGATTGGACCTTCCAATATCATTCCGCTGCCCACGGCGGAATTCTTGCGGATGAACGACTTGCGGGATTGGCACCGTACTACGGGTAAGTATACTTGAACCCGCGGTATTTACACAGCCTCGTTAACATTTCGTATAGCTCTGAAACCTGCACGCTCGTAGAAACAATGTATTCTTTGAGCTATCTTTACCAAGCCCTGGGAGACAACAACTATGCTGACCTATCTGAGCGCATCGCTTTCAACGCTCTCCCAGCACAGATGTCGCCGAACTGGTGGGCTCGCCAGTATGTGGGACAACCGAACCAGGGATTCTCCAAGGAATTGGATCAGAGCCCATTCTTTAACGTTGGACGGTCTGGCCAAATCTACAGCGTCGAGGCCAACTACCCATGCTGCACCGTTAACCATCCCCAAGGCCTTCCGAAATTCCTTTCAAACTCGTTCGCACGAGTGGGCGACAATGACATTGCTCACATGCTCCTGAGCCCCGGAAACTTGACCACATCCGTCATGAGCGGCCAAGTGCGCATCGACTGCCAAGCGCACTACCCCTTCTCCAACATGCTCAACTACACCATCACCACCGACTCGACCACCACCTTCCACGTCCGCGTCCCATCTTGGGCCGACGCCTCGCAGTCCACCATCGCGCTGAACGGCACCTCAAAGCCCGTCTCCCCCGACCCCTCCACCGGCCTCCACGCCATCCGCCTCGCCGGCGGCACGTCCGAGGTCACCTACACCCTCTCAGCCTCCGTCCAGACGACCGCCCGCGCCAACGACACCTTCACCGTCCACCACGGCGCCCTCCTCTTCGCCCTCTCTCTCCCCTCCACCAACACCACCTCCGCGCCCCAGACCTACCGCGACGCCAACGCCGTCCTCGCCGGCGCGCCCGCCCCCGCCGTCGACTGGCAGCTGCTCAACGCCTCCGCCTGGAGCGTCGCCATCGACCCCACGTCCCTCGTCTTCCGCTCGGAGCTCGACGAGGGCGTGGGCTTGCCCGATCCGGTGTTTGCGCCGGGTGCGCCGCCCGTGTGGGTGGAGGCCAAGGGTTGCGAGATCGAGGGGTGGGGCTTGTATAGGGGGGTGATGGGCATTCCGCCGCCCAAGGCCGAGAGGAGGTGTGTTAGCGACGTCGCGACGTATCGGCTGGAGCCAGTAGGAGCGGCGAAGTTGAGGGTGTTGGATTTGCCGAGTATCGAGCTTGGCGGTGGAGCGGAGGAGGTGTAGGTGCCGGTGGGAGAGGGGGGAAATGTAGGGGTGGTGTTGTGGTGGGGGGTGGGATGGTGTTGATTTTTCACGTGCTGGTCCGGTTGTATGTCCAGGTATTATCAGAACCTGTGGCGTGTTCTGTAAATTCCTAGAACAAACAACACTCTATCTGGAATTTATGAAGAAAAGAAGCTTGCAGCTTTACCTCAACAGCATTGGGAGTGCTCGGCAGAGACCATCGGTGATGTTGGTGATGTTCAGAAGTACATGGCCGATTCAGGCGGCATGTCGATCCGCGCCTGAGAGCTACAATCACCCTGTAAGGAGCATGAAAGCCGGGCAAACGTGGAGCCGTGCAAGTTTGTCCACCACAATCTCCCTCACGCGACGTGCTTGTGTTTCACGTTACGGGGACGCTTCATCGGGTGCTCTTCTTTTCTCGTATTTTCGTAGAGGTGGAAATTGGGATGTACAGCAAATACGCATGCATACGCGTTTGTAGCTGCAACCTTAACATCTCGGATGATGCAAAAGTATCCGGTGGACCCGCGCTTGGCAACTGGAGAGAGTCGGCAGTTCAGGCGTTCCTGTGGATTACGAGTTCTGGGGCAATCGGCGGCCAGAATCCCCTAATAGGCGGTATTTCCGACCCAAACGGTAGCAAACAGGTGAGCTGGCTACGACCGGGGACGGAGCGGGCCTTAAGGTTGGGCAATGCGGAGGTGGTGGTGCTATGAGAGAGAATGGGCTAAATATAGGACCTGCGGATCATCGGCAACAGCGAGATGTAGATTTCACGCTTGATGTAGGCGCGTTGATCCGAGCAGGGAAGGTAGTGAATTTTGCATGTATCGGCCAGGTCGAAGCTGCTGCGGCCAAGTGCACACCAAGACGAGGACAAGAAAGCGGGGAATGGGCGGGCGACGGCTGGGGCGTGACTCCCGCAGGCTTAATTGAGCGCCACCGCCTCGTCCGTGGGGCGACTGGAGTCGTAAGCGAAGCGGTTGGTGAAGGTCTGCTCCGGTGGGTTTGCGCCGTACTCGCAGTGGATGACGCATGCCGGGGAAATGTGGGGGATTCCCGACCCGCAAACCAAGAAACCATCCACCGCATTCCCCTCTTCCCTTCCCCTGTCCAATACAATGCCCTCTCTTCTTCGGGAAATCCACTAGCTCTGCACCTAGTATTAGCCGCGTACGCCGACTTTCTTGTTCCTCGAACCGCTTTCCCATACAGCGAAAGTCCTTTACCGCCGCCGCCGCCGCCGCCGCCTTTTCTTTTGTGTTTCTCAATCACCGCCCTCCACCGGCCCCGCAATTGGGTCCTCGTGATGTTTTCACACCCTGCTGCACCCCTCCGACCAATCATGCATCCCGTCCTGTTCGGTGCTCGCAGCCGGCGTGTAGCACTCGACAGAGCTCCCGCCGGCATCGTGCCACAGCTATAAAGATGGCCGCGCGTTCCGATGCCCCTGATATTTGTACCCAGTACGCTCGCTACTTGGAAGTCGAAGCTGCGGTTTGGTGTCTTTGTGCATTTTCAATTGCTTGCTATGTCCCGGTTCCTCACTGCTGTCACTCGCCTGGCGGCGGTGGCTCCGCTTGTCGGATGTGTTGCCGGAATCAACCTCACCGTCTCCACGAGCGGAGGCAATGCTACCTCGCCGTTGATGTATGGCTTCATGTTTGAGGTGAGTGGTCCTGCAATGGAGTCCTAGGTCTCCCATATATTATGCATAATCCAAAAATTTTCCATTGGTCTCCTTTCTGTTCGCCATTCGGACTCTTCCCAAGCAATCATCTCCGATCAATTGCTATGGAGTTCACATCCTGATTGGGTTTCACAGGACATAAATCACAGCGGAGATGGCGGAATCCATGGCCAGCTGCTTCGGAACAATGGTTTCCAAGGGAACGACCAGACCTTGACTGCCTACGGAGCCGTGGGCAACGCCAGTCTCACGGTCGACTCGGACAACCCTCTCTCCTCAGCCATTCCGTACTCGTTGGCGGTAGCTGTACCTGAGGGCGTCACTGGCGACGTTGGATTTAGCAACGAAGGGTACTGGGGATTCCCCGTCAATGCGGACCAGTATTCGACTTCCTTCTGGATCAAGGGCGACTACTCCGGCAACGTCACAATCAAGCTCGTCGGCAACTACACCGGGACCGAATACGCCAGCACAACCATTTCGGACGTCTCCAGCAATGCCAGTGCCTATGCCTACTATGAGACCAGTTTTGAGAGCGAGCAGGCGCCTGATGGCAACAACCTCTGGACCCTTACTTTTGACGGCGAGAGCACTGCTGGCTCGACTTTGTATTTCGACCTGGTGACGCTGTATCCTACGACTTTTAAGAGCAGGGCAAATGGCTTGAAACCCTCTGTTGCAAATGCCTTGAATGATATGGGAGCCAGTTTCCTTCGTTTCCCCGGCGGTAATAACCTGTAAGTTGCTAGGTCACCCGGAGTGCTTGCGTACAGGCAGGGCTGATGAGTTTCTCCAGTGAAGGTTACAGCGAGGCCAACAGGTGGAAGTGGAACGAGACTATCGGTCCGCTGCAAGATCGTCCAGGCCGTCAGGGTTTGTGTTTATTTTTTTTTTTTCGCAGGCTTCGGCCTTGCATTCGTGGAAATAACGTGCTGACACACAGTCAGGAACCTGGGGTTACGCGAACACAGATGCACTTGGTATGTACACTTCTAGGAATGTAGGGAGCTTACTAACGTGACAAAAGGGTTGATTGAATACCTGGAATGGTGTGAGGACATGGGTCTTGCTCCCATCCTTGGTGTCTGGGCCGGCTTTGCCCTTGAAAGCGGCGGCAACACGCCCTTCACTGGTGATGCGCTCACTCCATATCTGGACGAAGTCCTCAATGAGCTAGAGGTAATTATTTCTCACTTTGGGATGTATGTTTCTTTCTTCTGCAAATCATGCTAACCAAACTTGTACCCAAAAGTTCCTTCTGGGTGATGCCTCCTCTACCTATGGCTCCCAACGCGCTGCTCTGGGATATTCCAGTCCGTTCAACATCACCCACGTCGAAATAGGAAATGAAGACTACCTCGGTATGTTCCCATGTCCTTGATGTTCAAGATTAAAGCGCTGATAGCTAATTTCACTCTCAGGCGGCGGTTGCTCAAGCTATCCGGAACGCTTCACAACGTACGTAAATTATTCCGCTCAGCTTTGAAATGCAAACAACACTAACATTTTCTGAACCTAGCTACTACGATGCCATCCACGCCGCCTACCCCGACATCACCATCATCGCCTCAGCTGCCTACGACTCCGGCGGCGCTGCCTGCCTGCCCTCGCCGCTCCCCGCCGGCGTGATGCAGGACTACCACACATACGCATCCGAGACGGACCTCGTGGCCAACTTCTCGCAGTTCGACAACGCCAACCGCTCGCAACCCATCTTCGTCGGCGAGTTCTCGTGCTACTCGGACGCCAGCGGCACGCGCAACGTCCTCCCGTTCATGGCCTGCTCCGTCGCCGAGGCCGTCTACATGATCGGCTTCGAGCGCAACGCCGACGTCGTCCTCATGAGCACCTACGCCCCGCTCCTGCAGCTCTTCAACAGCACCCAGTGGACCCCGGACTTGGTCGGGTTTACGCCCGCGGGCACGGTGGTCAGGAGCACGAGCTACTTCGTGCAGCAGCTGTTCGCGCAGAACTGGGGCACGGAGATGAGGGCGGTCACGGCCGACACGGCGTTCGGGCCGGTCTATTGGAGCGCGTCGGCGGACGGCGCGAGCACGTACGTGAAGCTGGCGAATTACGGGGAGAGCGCGCAGAGCGTGAGCGTGAATGTGGACGGCGCGACGCAGGGGTCGTTGACGACGCTGTCGGGGGCGCAGAGGGCGGAGAACAGCGACACGGCGGGCGAGGTCGTGCAGCCGGTCGAGAGCACCCCGGATGTGAGTGATGGCACGTTTACGGTTGAGTTGCCGGCGTGGGGTGTGGCTGTTTTGGTGGCGAGTTGAGGAGGTAAAGAGGGTGATTAGAGCGGCTTTTTGGTGCTGGAACAGGAGAGATTAATAGTGTTTGAGAGGTTGTCTAGAAGTGATGATACAGATGCGACATGGCAAAAAAATTGACGCATGTTCCTTACGTGTCTCCAGCCTGTACAAACGATGTCAAGTATGCATCAATGTACTGCTGTTGGTTTGCTCATCTGCACTATCTGAGCAGCCACAATGCGCCGGGATTCCGGTCTCACGATCTCATACGACTGAAACAATCTAGGTGCTGACGGTTGTACAACGCATATGCTGTGAATGGCTGCGCGCCCATTTCCGAGCAAGCGTGCCGCTACCGTCTAACGTAAGCGGTACACCGCTTTAGGACACCGATTGGAACCCGGAAGAGCTGCCTATGAAGTTTAATAGAGTGGCTTCCTCCGCTTCTCGGCCACAGAAGTCTGACCCCAGATTTCCATATCCCTCAAATTCACTCCCTTCCCACCTCAGCGTCATGGCCATGGCCGCCGAATCACTGTCCCCCATTTCTCTAGCATTCAAATGGGCACTGCTTGGAGTATTGCTTCACTTGGCTACCTTCCGACAGCGTCTGGACAATCATGGATGGCGTCTTCTGGGTCTTCACAGTATCTTCATGGTTTTGATCTTCTTTGGGGCTTCGCGTAGCCGCGACATGCTTCCGGCTGCTGTCTACACTCTTTTCACCTCTGCATCGTTCTTGTCCGGCCTTTTCACCAGCGTCGTCTTATACCGCCTCTACTTTTCTCCCATCCGCAGGTTCCCCGGACCACGGCAGGCGGCAGTCACCAGTTTCTACCGTGCTCGCTTGGCCACAAAGAGCGGAATCCGTCTATGCACCGAAGTCAAGGCGATGCATGAAAAGTATGGGGATTACGTCCGGACCGGGCCGCGGGAAGTGTCGATCCTCAATCCAAATGCGATCCCAATTCTGTACGGGGCAAAATCTCGATGCAGGAAAGGACCATGGTACGACCACGATATGATGCCGCGAGAGGAAGACAAGTCCGTCTTTCTTCTCCGCGATCCGGCAATCCATTCTTGGAGGAGAAGGATCCTAGACAGAGGGTTCAGCACAAGAGGAAAGCGACTTATCCTTTGGCCTCCACAATGACTGTTTTCTAACATCCTGTAGCTCTCGCCGATTACGAGCCGCGTATTCAAGACGTCGTCGACTCTCTCATGAAGGCTTTCGAAGAGCGTTCTGGCACGCCAATCAATCTCACGGATTGGATGGGCTATTTCACTTTCGACGCAATGGGCCGTGTTGCCTACAGCCAAGACTTCGGCATGATCGAGCGCGGAGAAGGCACTGTTGAGGTCGACGGCAGAAGTACTTCCATCCAGACGTTGCACGAGATGATCAAAATATTCGGCGTGCTCAGTGTAGTGCCGTGGCTCATCAGGATGATCGTTGAGATGAATCTGTCAAGCGAACTGGCAGCCTTCCATCAGTGGTGCCACGACACCATGAAGAGCAAACAAAAGGTCCGCATCCCAAACCTTCCTCAAATCCAGAGTCCCTCTGACCCCCCCCTTCCCACAGACATTCAACCCTGCCACCTCCACTCCCACAGACATGGCCAGCTGGCTCGTCCACAGCGCACACAACCCACCCACCCCCTCCAAACGCCAAACACAGCGCTCCCTCGAAAGCGACTCGGTCCTCCTCATCATCGCTGGCTCCGACACCACCACCTCCGCCATCACCAACGCCCTCTTCTTCCTGACGCGCGACCCCATGCGCTTCCTCAAGCTCCGCAAGGCCATCGACGCCCTCCACGACCGCTCCGCCCGCACCCTGGCCTCCTGCCGCTACCTCGAAGCCGTCATCAACGAGACCCTCCGCCTCAAGCCGCCCATCTGCCAAGGGCTCGTCCGCGAGACGCCGTCCACATCCGGCATCACCATCCCCGCGCACACCGAAAACGAGCCCGACGTCGTCATCCCGCCCGACACGCTCGTCACCGTCCCAACCTGGACGCTGCACCGCGACGCGCGCTTCTGGGGCGACGACGCCAGCGAGTTCCGGCCGGAGCGATTCTTGTCGGAGAACGGTGGCGTGGACGTCACGGACGACAGGACGCCGTTCGTGCCGTTTTCGCGGGGCGCGTACGCCTGCCCGGGCAAGGCGGTCGCGTATGCGGAGTTGCGGGCGGTGCTGGCGGCGGTGGTGGGCGGCTTCGATGTCAGGTTTGCGGAGGGGCATGGGGAGCGCGCGTTCGACGAGGGGTGGCTGGACACGTTCACGCTGACGAATCCGGCGTTGAGGGTGGTGATGGAGAAGAGGAAGGCGTGAGAGCGGGGGTTTCGGTCTCGGATGGCTCAGATGATAGTGATTTCAGTGAGCTCGAGCTTCTTCTGGTTGTTGATGATGCTGCCGTCCATGATGCCGTGAACGTAGGCTTCGCCGACGATGCGCCAGCGGTCATTGCCGCAGGCGCGTAGGACGAGGGGGACGTCCATGCTTAGGACTACCCACACTGTGTCGTGCTCCCGGGTGGCGCTGGAGCCGAGGCCAAGGTAGCCTTGGGAAGTCTTGAAAGGTCGTCGCCGGCGAAGCTTGTGGCGGGCGATGGACACGTATCTTGCTGCCCCTGGGCTCTGTTCTGGTTTTCCGCCGCCGTTGAGGAGCTCCTGGTAGCCCGCCTTCAGCTCCTCCGTGGCCCTCGTTGTTTCGTAGTTGTAAACTTGTCCGCGATCTACTACCGGCGTCCTCCAAAGCGCATCGATAACCTCATCGTGTGTGCGGTAGATGCCATTGGGTTCGGGCAATAGGTTTCTCAGTTGAAGCAGCCACTCGGCTATTAATACTGTTTGCCTAGGGTTCTGTGTGCTTCCGTAGGCCCCCACCGGTAGGATATTCCCCAGTTGGTTGACATCATCAACGCGGACTGCTGATACCACAAGTCCATGATCCGATGTAAAGTGAGTCTCTTTAATCAACTGTATGAACCGACCTGAACAATCATACGCGCTGCGCTTCATTCCACCTCTTACTTTCATGACCGATCGGATGCTCAACGGCCGCGGGATATCTTTTGAAGCCCAGTCTGGTGCCCAGGAGGGACAGATGTCTGATGCGGCACCGGAGCTCTCTTGCTCATCTGGGCTGGAGTCGTGCGTTCCGCAAAAGGAGAGCATGGTCAATCCGTAGTGCTTCAAACACCGTTTCGCAACCTCGTGCCTGACCTCCGTCCAGCTTTTCTTGTAGTCCGCACTGACTCCAACATCGTCGACGTCGTACGCCAAACTCAACAGCCCGAACACAAAATCCCGCTCATCCGAGGCTTGCAGCGCCGAAGCGTCGTCGTCCGTGACCAAGAGGCTGAGAAGGAAAAGTAAGGACTGGTCGCCCTTCAACCATGTGAACCCAACGGCCGTGACATTCCCAAGGCTTCGGGTCAGCGTGCTTGCTGCAATCATGGATTCCTGCCCGTGTGGCATGACTATGTTGAGGTAGTCGCGCAGGCCCATGAGCATCCAGTACGCTTCCCAGAAGTGGGCCCAGTACATGCAGTCTTCTCCGCACATGAGGATGGCCCTCGGTGCCAAGGCTGTCTCTTGAATCACCCAGACGCGCCGGAACCACGCTCTTCCAAACAGGGACAAAACCGCGGACAGCTCGGAAGGCTCTTCGCGGAAAAAGCGGTCGACAAGCCCACCCAGCCCTCTTTTAGTTGCGAGCTCCAAGGGCGAGGTGGCGGAAAACTGGAACTCGGGCCACGACCGAATCTCCTTGAAAGGCCGGGTATCGCTTCTCATGTACTCAAGGCGGTTGAGAGTCTTGAAAGCAAGCGAGCTATCCTCACTCGCAGGTCCAAGCCAGGTGATGACTGGAGCTGCTTTCTTATAAATCCCTCGCATGAGGAGCACTTGCTGGCTCTTTTCTGTGTCATTAGCCTGGTCGATGCACAGCGCATCGACCCACAGGTGCATCTTGGCTTCATCGTGAGGTTTCAAGAAATTGACCAGCTGGCGCAAGGCAGCCTCGAGGTTTGTCGTGACCTTGCATGGTACCCCATTCAGAAGTACGGGCGTCGTTATGTCGGGATCTCCCCAGACATATGATAATGCGGTGTACTTCGGCGCGTCTCGCAGAGAGACGTGTTCCAGAGTGCATTTGATGGTCCCGTGGTTTGATTCGGTGTGGGGATTGTCCTTTCTCGAAAGACAGATAATACGAATTTCGTCGCCACGAGAGCTGATGGGCTGGTACTGGAAAGACGCGGATCCGCACGCGTCCGACATGCCGTGAGGGTGTTTGATATCTCAAAACTTATTTAGTGTGATGAAAGCGCTGTACCGAGATTCCGTACCACGGTCGACTCTCTGCGGGTGAGATCTTGGGTCCAGAACAGTGGGCCTCGGCAGCGCATACAAGGATCAGTCGGTAGTGAGCCCATCGGCAGGACAGAAAGGGATGATGGACAATAAGCAGCAAAGAAAAGACATCCGGCCAGACAACCATGCATAATATACCCCGCACGTCAGCATGAGACAGATACGGGCCTCAGCTCCCTGTCGATGGCGAGATGGCGTGTCAGCATCTGTGGGGGCCAAAAACGAACTCTGAACCATGGATTTTTAGTGCCCGTAGAAATGCGAGCTCCCTGGAGACGAATATGCGAGGGACGAAGCCGACGATTGCACAGTAGTTTGGCAGCCACACGAGGGAAAAATTTATTGGCTGACATGCCCATCCCGAAACTTTGTGTTATGGCTACGGTCCGGCCCTCGACGCAACGTGGAGTGATGCGCCCAAATAATTCGAAGAGTAGATGTTCCACGACAAATTGACCCCTGTCGTCAAGGTCCTTGCAAATATACGGTCAATTGAGCAAAGAAAGATCTCGAACATGGCAATGTAATCTATGATGAACCGGCATCGCCCGGTTGCCGACTGAGAAACCGATGAATGGCATGCCAGGCGGCTTGGTGTTGTACGAGCTGAAAAACGCCACACTATTCTTGACAGGATCACATCTGCCTGGACCGCGCTAATGCATGTTGTCAGACGAATGCGCCCATCTGCCATGGAGCTACAAAACATGCCTTCTTCCTGCTATCCAGCCGAGAGGAGACTCAGGACGTACACGACAAAAGGAACGGGATAAGAAGCCAGCAGCATCCAGCAGCCAATTTCCCTTTCCAACATGCTGCTGCGCCGAGCTGCCCACTACATACTCACCTATCAGTCTCTCAGCCTCGGATTCTCAGAATGGGTCAACTTGTTCACACTCTGCCTGGCTCCTCTTATCGCCCATGTCTTGGTCGGCGCTCCAGATCCCGTGATTACCCGCACAGAACAGCCTCCCTGGGCAGACCGGATATGTTTCTACAACCCAACTTCGATTGTCTGGAGATACTTCGTCATCACCGACCGCAGAGTACGCACGAGAGAATGGACGGCCGATGACATGATGGCCGCAAACTCAGTGCTCTGGACCGACTCGGGCTGGCACAACCCCACCCAGCTCCGCAAAATACCGGGGAAACACGCCAGCTTCAGCCTGCCTCGAAAAGGTCGCATCTCTCTGCTCTCGGCATCAGCTCTCAAGACCTTGCTCGTTGCTCTGCAAGGCATTCAAGCGGTATATCTGCTCTCAGAGTACTTGGCCAAAGGCAAACATTTACTGTCCATGACAACGATCTTCCTTCCTATCGCCGTCCTTGGCCTTCTTCGCCTTCCCGCAGCTCCTTGGCTTTTCGATGAATCTGGATGCTTCCACAACATATCGTATGCGCTCGAACCAGCTGAAGCGACCGATCCCCTGCTGGTCGAGGAAAGCGAAAAGGGGGACGAGGACCGCGAGCGCATGCTTCCGCAGAGCAGCGTCTGGGCTGTCTTCACTCGAGTCTACTTTCTGCTTTGCCTGATGGTAGCGCTGACTCTGGCGCTGATCAACTTTTCTCTGCCGTTCTACTTGGCTTCGAAGGTGGCGGAGGAGCAATCATGGCCTGCCACTCTGCTGCTTAATTCGTTCTTCTACTGTTTTCTTGCCGCCATTACGACAACTGTGACGTTCGGATACATCGTGACGGGCAAGACGGAGTCGACGGTCATTCCATGTTTGAGCTCGGGGTGGTACAAGCTTTACACCCTTCTCCTTTGCGTGCTGGGGGTGGCAATGATCGTCGTCAGTGCGATAGAAACGAGGAGGTCTGCTCGAGGAGATTATACTGTATATTCTCATGCCTACGACCGCACAACATCATGAGCTCATGTCCAGGGTACGTGGTGGTTTGTATGCGAAGTATACCTCCAGCTTTAGTTCTACATCCTTCTTTACTACCTTCAGTGGTAACCCTTAAGCGATGGCGTTTATCCTCATGTTGCGCGGTTTACTGAACTATACCGGGCAAGGAGACCTGATTGGCAGTATCAATATCTAATAGAAGTGCATACTCCAAATCTAGCATACTCCACCAAGAATCTTTGCCGTCAAGCATCTGCCAGCCTATCTGATGAGACATACTATACTTAGCTTGCAGACGCGATGCACCAGAATATGTGTTGAAATACGCATTCGGCATATTTTGAACGCTAGACCTAAGGCTTTGGTATAGGTAGCTCTCAAGCATGCCGATGATGGAGTTGACGCGGTCCCGGAGCACATCTCCGTCAACGACCTCTGGCCATTTGTTCCAGAGCTGCATTGCTAGAATTCCCGTTCTATTCTTAGATCGGCAAACACACGGTCATGTGGGCCTACCGAGAAATGCGAGAATAAGTGCGAGTAAGTAGATGCGGATTGTTTGGGCTGCCTTCGCATCGCATTTTTTGCCGACGGCATATCCGGCAAGCCTTCAGCCTCCGCATCGGCCGCGCTGGCTGGAGGGTCGGGGCCGGCTCCTTCTGCGACATTACAAGCAAGTTAGTTGCAGGAATTTGAGAATGAGGGTATTATCAAGTTGGTTTAGACCGAGGAAGAGACGATGCGATAAGATCATGTGCGAAGTTCCGGCGCCGGTGTGGTCCGGTTCGGCTCCGGGTCGCCGGGTCACAGCCTAGTGCCTCGCCGACGTCTTTAAAACCCCAACGTATTCTCTGTCGTCTGCTGGAATTGAAAAGCAGTTGCTACAACACAGAGCAGCTAAATACGACTCGGAAATCAAAATGGACACGAAAGCATTCCCAGTCCTTTTCATCGGTGCGGTACGTCACATCAGACGTTGAAGATGACCGATCCCCGGCTCATGATCGTCTCTATAGGGAAATATCGCCTTTGGCAATGACAACGTCATTTGGAACCATTCGTTGCGTATCGAAAGACACCTCGGAAACAGCCTCGAGGTGGTCGGCATCGTCGATCCATCGGTTGAGAGGGTGACCCAAGTGCTTGCCCAGAAGAAGGTATCTGAAGCAGCACCATGCTACACCCATACCCGTCATTTCACCAGCGTAGATGAAGCAGCAACGAAATTGAAGAGCACCGGAATCGTGCCAAGGCTTATCATCCTGGTTGCCCCTCCGTATTTCCGTGGCACCACATTGGATGGCCGCAACCTTGAGGTGAAGGTCATTTCCGCCTTCGGGTCTGCCCCAGCCATCTTTTGCGAAAAGCCTGTCTCTACGGAACGGCCGCCTCAGTCCCTTCCCATCGTTCACCTGTTGCGGCAGTCAGGCAACCTTGTCTCCGTTGGCTACATGCTGAGATATTTGAAGATAGTCCAGAAAGCAAAGTCTGTCATTCAGAAGAACGATTTGCAGGTCATGGCAGTCAACGCACGGTACACGTTTGCCTATTCCAAAACACGGAAGATCGACTGGTGGAACAAGTCCAAACAATGTGGGCCGATCGTCGAACAGGCAACTCATTTCTGTGACCTGTGCAGATACCTCGGTGGTGAAGTGCGTCTCAACAGTGTTAAGGCGTTGGCATTGGAACATGATGAGCCCGCCGGGAAACTCTCCCACATGTCTGTGGACGAGTCAGAGATACCCGAGGAAGAAAAAATCCCTCGAGCGACCACTGCATTCTGGCAAGTCCCCTGCAAGCTGCTTAGCTGTACGCTGCTGACTGGACTAAGGAAATTTCAAAACGGTGCTTTGGGATCCTTGACGCACATCATTGCTCTACATAGTATGCGGTACTCAAATGAAATGGTTGTGACCGCCGATGGGTACCAGCTTCGCCTTGTGGATTTGTACACAGCCCCTACACTCTATGTTCGGCGAGTAAGCTCTGCTCCCACCAAAAAGGGAAATTGTGAAAGAAGATTGCTTATTCTATCTTCTCCTTCTTAGAACCCCCGTCTCAGAGAAAGAGGAAATTTTCACCTATCCGAACGATGATCCGTTCTACTCTGAGTTTGCTGCCATCCTGCATACAATCGGTGCTATATCTGTTAGTGATCAATTCAACCAGCAGAATGATGGCGAAGAGAATGCTGCTTCTGAGGACGAGGCTTCACTCGCACTGTAACGGCTGAACGAAGAAGTGGTGTTGAGGCAGTGCACGTGATGACGTGTAGGCATCAGACGCGCGTGCACGCGGTGACGTCACGTACTTCGCAACTTTATAGCTCTCGCTTGTACGTAGACTCTCGCACTTTGTGCGACCTCTCTGTAGCAGCATCGAGTCTCATTACACGCACCAACTACCACCCTCTCAACTTATATGGATGCGTGGAAAACGTACGAGTTTACATGGAGGATCAGAGATGAAAGCGAGAAGCCAGCAGAAGAATAGATAGACTGCAATCTGAATTATCCTTGAGAAATGACAATCGGGCCGATGGGATTTTCTATCACATTGTGCTAGTAGCATTCTGCCGACAAATCAAGCTTCTCAGCTGTGCATCCTCAGGCAATACTCCAAACGGAAGCCAAAAAGTTTATCCATCCCGCTGCTGTAAGTGAATTTATACTGCGGAAGCCAACAGACCAAAAATTGATGCTCGATGGTGTTCTCGACTGCTAATGTGGTGTTGCTTCCCCATTGTCTACTCGGTGCCAAGCCGGCCGACGATTCATTGTAAATCTCCGCTGTACGACCTGGCCTCGTTCTACTGTACGGACTCCTATATCCATGACTCGAGACTGGATATCTCTTTATAACGGCCTCTGGGCCACGTCCCCTTTCTTTCCATTACGTATTGTTCCACTGTATCTTCCCCCACCATGCGTCTCCTGTCTATCACTACCCTCTTCTTGCTGCCTCTGGCACATGGCGCTTCCGCCTACTCTTGGTCCAACGGAAATGAGGGATGCGCGCCTGGTGGCAATGTCGCCTGCTCGAACAAGGGCCAGAGATGTGTTGTTGCCACGGATACGGGGTAGGTCGATTCTGCTCCCCATGGTTCTTCTCATGGCTAACGGAGCCCGGCTGGGGGACAAGGTACTCGGAAGTCTGTGCGGTGAACTGCGCCGCATCGAGCACATGTGCGACTACTTGCCGGAACGTTGGGAAGAAGGCCAATTGCGTCGTCGATGGGTACGTAGGAGAGGATAAGATGATACACTGCTCATGCTTGTACTGAAGTGCTGACATATAATGTTGTAGAAACTGGGCTTGCGTCTGCACTTGATTGAGGTGAAGAGCCACTGTTCAGCGTTGCAGTAAAACGATATACCCTTGTGCATATCAAAGCTTGAGTTTTACATGAACACTGAGAGAATGAAAAATAACCCTTATTTGGAGGAATGGAAGGCACTGTGATAGGGGCCCAAAGAGCAAGGGGCCCAAAGAGCAAAAATACATCAAAGAAGACCGTTTTAATTAAAGAGAAGTATCTAGACGTGCAATGAGATCATCATTTACTCTTGGGAGTGGTTAGCGTGGAAGGAACCAACGACCTGCTCCCGCCCCACCGACTTCTGCACTGTCGATAATGCGGTGCTCTGCTGGCCGTCACGGTGATTTTTGGAGACGGTGTAGGAACTGATAGAATCAGAAGCCGAGTATATTTTCATTCTTTTTCTATTTTATCTGAGTTTCCATTCCCGTCTAATCTTATTCCGTACTCTTTTTCCAAACTTACCCAATACCTACGTACAATAAATCAGGCAAGAATCTCTACTACTTCACTTCTTGTTGTTTCCCTTAGTCATTCCGTGGGCCGCCTGTTGCGACGGCGCCGGCTCCACGCCCGCAACAACGGAGCCCCCTCTCCTCTTCAAGCCAAACACATCCCTAAAAAGCATCACCGACGTCCGCGCCATCGTCTTCCGGCCCTGCCACAGCGGGAAGATCCCCACACACGCGGTACTGCACGCAAGCCAGACGATGCCGACAACAACCCAGCCAGTAAAAAACTTCTTGCTAAACACATACGCACTCCCATACAACGGCATGGGCCACAGCACGAGAAACGCCAGCGCCATGCTCGCAGTGATCCACTTGGCGATAGTCGACGCGTGCAGCAAGCGCCGCTGCTCCTCCTCGGCCGCGGCTTCCAGCGCCGGGTCGACGGCGGCGGCGCTGGCGCGCAGGGCGTCCAGCTTCTCCGGGTCGGCGGCGGGCATCACGTCGAGGTCGTCGGCGCGGCGGATGCGCCGCATCGACTCCCAGCCGTAGTCGTCGGCGCCGAGGAGGAAGGTGAGTGCGGGCACGTACGCGGCGGGCGACAGCAGCGCCGCGACGTTGCCGGCCAGCATCGGGCCGTTGGCGCCGGTGCTGGCGACCGTCAGCGCGGTTCTGCTTGCGCCAGAGCAGCGTGAGCGAGGCCGGGAGCACGGCGGAGGAGACGATGACGCCCATGAGGAGGTAGAGGTAGCCCATGGAGATGCCGGCGTAGTGGAGGCCGACGGAGAGAGAGGCCATGAGGAGGCCGAAGAGGACCACGGAGCTGTGGGCTGTCCAGATGAGGTTGCGGCCGGTGGCTAGAGGGTTGATGTGGGTCTGGTAGATGTCGTAGGTCGCGATACCCGAGACGGCAATGAGCTCGGCGGAGGTGGCGGACGTGACGGCCATGAAGATGAGGATAAGAGTGGCAATAGCACCGCCCGAGCCCAGTAGAGCGACGGCTGCGTATGGTAGCACGAGACCGGCGGTGACATCTTCCGACGGCATACGCGCAGGATAGGTGGGGAAGGATGGAAAGGACACGGTTGCGAGGGCTGTCAGGCCCATTGTCGTGGCACATAGCCAAGGGATTGCAAACCACGAAAGGCCGCCCATGATGTATCCCGGCAGAGCTGAGACGGGATGTGCGGCGATTGCCTTGTTGTAATATCCATTATCGCAGAAGACTGTTCCGAAGTTGCCAACGATGTTGATGACGAAGAAGATTATGCCTTCCTTTGAACGCATGGTGAGGTAACTGCCATGTGCATTACCATCAACCGGGTGACGGGCAGAGGCCTCCATGAGGAGGTCGTAAACGCGGCCTGGCGAGCCAAGAATTTCGCTTGTGGCGTAAGTTTTGAAGGCGAATATGAAAATAATCACGAGGATGACGACGGTGTAAACGTAGTCAGTGAGAAAAGTGGCTTTGATGCCACCAAACAAAGTGTATACAATAACACCAAGGGGCAGCAAGAAACAACCAGCTACGGTATGCATGCCTGTCAAGCTCGTGACAACGGCGGAGCCGCCAGTGAGAAGCATGGCTGTTACGAGGATGTTGGTCATGAGACCGAAAACAATACTATGGGCGGGTTAACGCCGAAGACTTGGTAGGCAAAAGAAGTTGATACGCACTAGACAGCATGTGCTCCTGGGCCATAGCGCGCCCGGATGACTTCCAGAAAGGTGTGCGCATTCGGGGCCCGACGTTTGAGTTCTATTGCGAGCGTAGAGGAAAGAAGAATCTGGACGGTGGCACCAGACGCATACTAGGAGATGTCAGAAGAGGGGCTTTCCGATGATGGAAGGGAATGCAGAATTACCCAAAAGGGACCAGAGACGCCATATCGGTAGGCAACCCCCGAGGATTGGAGCAAAGTGGCGGCCCAAGTCCACGACGACACGACAGCAGAGGATACAAGGCCAGACTTAACAGTGCGCCCAGCAGTGCTGAACATCTCACTGGTCTGCTCTTCACCTTGGTAGCGCTTCAGAATCCATGTGGTAAAGATCATTCCCAAAGAGAATGCGAAGCCAAGGCCGACCACAATTCCATAGCCGTAGGCCTGGCTCAGCGGAGCGCTGTGGGCATCAGATGGTGCAGCGTCCATGGTTGCGGGGAATGGACGCGCAAGTTCAGCGTGGACATGCTGCCATTATAAAGCCACAGACCGTTTGGTCTTCTGTATGCAGTTCCGCGGCTTCAATCGATGCAAAATTTGCATCGTAGGTGTGAGCAAACACCAGACGATAAGAAGACAGTCTGGTGAATATGCGTGCATGACATCGTGAATTGAGTCGCGAATGATCCGATGTACGTCTTGGTCAGGGAAGACAGTGGGACGAATCAGGCGAGACTGCCGAAACCGGGCAGCCAGACTGAAGAAGGGCGAATCTGGGGATTACGGATTGGGTAATTCGTTATCGCAAAACTAATTGGCATGATGACTAGCTTGATAAGGCGCCGCAGAGAAAGCCGATAAGAATCCTTGGGGCTTCACGAAGGCTGATAAGCCCCATGCTCCCGCCGGGGCTCCAGCCGCGGGCTTCGTCGGGGCTCATCGGGCACTGCGGCGACGGCGCTTCGAAGGCATGGATGGATGGTCGAAGGATTTGAGGCTGTGGAGGCAGCCCGACAATGGCCGCGGATACGGCGAGGAATAGGCCGGCGCAGAGGCACGAGAAGGATAAGATGCGGCGCGAAGCAGTAATGGCAACGGGCAAAGACAAGGACCCAGCCATGGCACACTCCAATTCAGTTCCGCTCACAGCAAGGCAATGGGCGGCAGCACAGCGCGAGGGCGGAGCGCTCCAGCGGCTGTTGGCGTTGATCGACGCGCAGCAGCAGGCCGACGACCCTGCGTGGATTAGCGTCGCCTCGGCGCCGCACATCGAGGCGCAATTGTCGACAGCCGAGCGCCTGCGCGGCAGCGGTGCGGACCTTCCCCTGTTTGGCGTGCCGGTTGCGGTCAAGGACAACATCGATGTTGCCGGCTTGGAGACCACGGCGGCCTGCGCTGCGTTCGCCTACACCGCAGACGCCGATGCGGGTGTGGTGCGGCAGTTGAAGCTGGCGGGCGCAGTGGTGGTGGGAAAATGCAACCTGGACCAGTTTGCGACGGGGCTGGTGGGCGTGCGCTCGCCGTACGGCGTCGTGCCCAACACCTTCGACGCGGCGTACGTGTGCGGGGGATCGAGCAGCGGGTCGGCGTCGGTCGTTGCACGCGGCATCGTGCCGCTGGCCCTGGGCACTGACACAGCCGGCTCGGGGCGCGTGCCGGCCGGGCTTAACAACCTGGTAGGCCTCAAGCCCACCCGCGGCGCTCTAAGCACCGCTGGCGTCGTGCCCGCCTGCCGCACCCTGGACTGCGTCTCCATTTTCGCTCTCAACCTCGACGATGCTTGTCTGGCCTACGACGTGCTTGCGCACTACGACTCCAGCGATCCCTTCTCGCGCCCTCTGCCCCGCCCGGGCAGTCCGCTGGATGCTGTCCCGAAGCCGCGCATCGCCGTCGACAGCGGCCCTCAATGGCACGGCGATGCCGCCCAGCAGCGTGCCTACCAGTCTGCGCTGGCCCACGCCGCGGCGCTGGGATGGCAGCTAGTGCCCGTCGACTTCTCCAATCTGTTCGACGTCGCCAGCCTCCTCTATGATGGCCCATGGGTTGCTGAGCGCTACTCGGTCTTGCATGACCGCATCGAAAAAGAGCTGGACATGGATCCGACTGTGCGCAGCATTGTCTCCCGCGCGCGCAGCTTCTCCGCGGTCGATGTCTTCAATGCTGAGTACCGCCGCCATGAGTTGGCACGCGCGGTCGAGCAGACATTCGCCGGTTACGACGCTCTGCTTGTGCCCACCACCCCCATCTTCCCGACTATCGCCGACGTCCAGGCCGAGCCTGTCGCCAAAAACTCCCTTCTCGGCACCTACACTAATTTTGTCAACTTGCTGGATTGGTCCGCCCTGGCCTTCCCCGCCGGCTTCCGCCACGATGGCTTGCCTTTCGGCCTGACTCTCATTTCTCGCAGCTGGGAAGAGAAGCGCTTAGTCGCCATTGCCCACCAATGGCTTGCCCGTGCTCCCCGCCCTCTCGGTGCTACTGCGCATGTCGCCCACGAGCCGGCGCTAGGTGGTCATGTCCTCACAACACCCGCCCCTCATCGGATTCTGGCTGTAGTGGGTGCCCATCTCTCTGGCCTTCCATTAAACCACCAACTCATTGACATCGGTGCTACGATCCTTTCAGAAACCACCACATCCCCCGCCTATCGCTTGTACGAGCTTCCCGACAGTGGTGCTGTAAGAAAGCCGGGCCTCGTGCGCGTTTCCCAAGATCAAGGCAGCACGGTGGCCGTGGAGCTCTGGAACGTGCCAGACGACAAGCTTGGCCCTTTCATTGCCTCTGTGCCCTACCCGCTCAGTATTGGTCGCATCGAGCTTGCCGATGGCTTGTGGGTCATGGGCTTCGTAGCTCAATCTGATGGCCTGAAGAACGCTTCGGATATCACCGCTCATGGCGGGTGGAAAGCTTACTTGGACAAGACTGCCGGTGTGACACCCGGCTGTACAGCATTCAAGAGCATCCTTGTTGCCAATCGAGGAGAGATTGCTGTCCGTATTTCGGCCACTCTCAGAAAACTCGGTATTCGTACTGTCGCTGTTTATTCAAACGAAGACAAGGACAGTCGACATGTGAAGGATGCTGATGAGGCATTCTTGTTGGATGGGCGGTCCCTCTCCGAGACGTATTTGTGCGGAGAGAAAGTCATCGCCATCGCCAAGCGCGCCGGAGCGCAGGCTGTTATTCCCGGGTACGGCATGTTGTCGGAAAATGCCGCGTTTGCTGCAGCTTGCGAATCTGCTGGGCTCGCCTGGATTGGACCTACCCCGGAACAGATTCAACTACTCGGCCAGAAGCACATGGCCAGAGAGCTCGCCGAGAAAGCATCTGTACCACTGCTCCCTGGAAGTGGATTAGTCCGAGATGCAGCGTCGGCTGTAGCTGAGGCCAAGAGCATTGGCTTCCCTGTGATTCTGAAATCCACTGGCGGCGGCGGCGGAGTTGGCCTTGAGCAGTGTTGTTCTGTCGAAGAGGTCCAAAGCGCCTTCGACTCGGTGAAACGCCTGGGCGAGACCTTTTTTGCTGACGATGGCGTTTTTGTCGAGAAGTTCGTTCAGAATGCTCGCCATATTTAGGTCCAAATCGTAGGTGACGGGAAGGGAAATGTTCGCCACGTCTCTGAGCGTGATTGTTCCCTGCAACGCAGACATCAGAAGGTTGTTGAGGAAAGCCCTGCGCTACTAGTCCCAGCGTCGGTTCGTACGCAAATGCGTTCTGCTGCCACAAGATTCGCGTCGTCTGTATCGTATCGAAACGTTGGAACCATCGAGTTTCTCTACGATCCGGATACCACCCTCTTCTACTTCCTGGAAGCCAACACTCGCTTGCAAGTGGAACACCCCGTGACTGAAGCCGTCACTGATCTTGATCTTGTTGAGGTCATGGTCTCAGTTGCCTCTGGTAGAGCCTGTGCGTTGTTCGATGACCAGAATGACGAAATCAGTCCTCGCGGAGTGGCTCTTGAGGCCCGAATCTACGCAGAATGCCCTCTCCAAAGCTTTAGACCGTGTCCGGGCTTATTACTCGACGTGGAATTCCCCGACGACGCTCGCGTGGACACCTGGATAAGCGAAGGAACTCAAATATCTCCATCGTTTGACCCTCTCCTTGCCAAAATTATTGTCCATGCAGAAACCAGAGCGCTCGCTATTGAGAAACTATGCAATGCTCTTGACAGGACGAGAATCTACGGTATTGAGACAAACGTTGAGTATCTTCGACAAGTGTGTCGCAGCGAGGCATTTGTGGCCGGGACTTACACCACGAGCTTTCTGAGTGGTTTCGAGTTTCTGCCAATGGCATTCGAAATTCTCGCTCCGGGCGCTTTGACAACAGTGCAAGACTATCCAGGGAGACTCGGATATTGGCATGTTGGAATACCGCCATCCGGACCAATGGACAGCTATGCATTCCGCTTAGCCAACAGAATCGTGGGCAACGAAGAGAGCGCTGCTGGACTAGAATGCACTTCTCAAGGACCTCGCTTGCTCTTTCATCGCGATGCTACGATAGCCGTCACTGGGTCACCGTGCAGTCTGACTCTCAATGGTCTCATCACACCACTTATGGAGCCCGTGGAAGTATACGCTGGTGACACGGTCGACATTGGTAGAGCAGAAGGAGGCGCAAGGATGTACTTCGCGGTGAAAGGAGGTATTTCGGGCCCTAGAAGACTTGGATCTCGCTCAACCTTTCTTCTTGGTAAAATGGGCGGCCATTTGGGTAGACAATTACGAGCCGGTGATATTCTACCTTTCCATCCGCCTACAGGGGCAGTCCAGTCTTTTCATCCTTCAATCGAAGGAAATCCAGAGCTCTGGAGAGCTTCAAACCTTGAATTCGGTGGCTCGTGGATTCTCCGTGTTATCCCTGGCCCTCACGGGTTCCCCGACTATTTTGAGGAGCAATCCTTCCGGGATCTTTTGGCTTATCAGCACTGGAAAGTTCATCACAACACCGACCGCAGTGGAGTGCGTCTGCTTGGACCGAGCCCTGCGTGGGCCAGGGCAACTGGTGGATCAGCTGGTCTGCATCCTTCTAACATTCATGACGGGCCTTATTCCGTTGGAACAATAAGCTTCACCGGCGATGAAGCTATCATCCTTACTTGCGACGGACCTAGTCTTGGAGGATTCGTGTGCTTTGCGACGGTCATAACCGCTGATCTTTGGAAGCTTGGCCAAATGAAACCTGGCGACCGGATCGAGCTTTGTGCAGTGTCAGTGACTAAAGCGCTGCAAGCCAATGATGCGCTTCAAGAATCCGTTCTGTCTCTGTCACCCCTCCAGGCTGATTGCAATTCCACCGACTTGACCGAGCCTGTCATCCTAGATGTTGGATCTGGAGACGGAAGGAGGGTCTACCGGCAAGCCGGTGATTCTGCCCTTCTGATTGAACTGGGATCTGGTGACTTCAACATACGCTGCAGTCTTCGCCTCCATAGCGTGCTCCAGCGTCACAGTGACCGACAGCTCATTGGAGTTTTCGAGATCACCGCCGGCGTAAGATCCCTTCACATACAATATGAATCCAACCTATTCAGCCCGAAGGATGTCATCGCAACAATCGAAACCCTCTGGACTACTGCACCCTTGGAATCCGCGCTTCCAGACAAGATATCCACCACCATTCCTTCGCGCATTATCCGGCTCCCGATTGCGTTCAACCATCCGGACATCCTTGCTGCAACCGAACGCTACGCTAACACGATACGGAGTACGGCTCCTTATCTGCCCTCGAACGCCGATTTCGTCCGCCGTCTGAATGGAATTTGCGATGTTGCAGCCCTCCAACGCCTTTTCTGCTCTACCGACTTCCTCGTCCTCGGCCTCGGCGACGTCTTCTGCGGATCTCCCTGCGCCATCCCTCTTGACCCGCGACATCGACTGCTCGGTATGAAGTACAGTCCACCTCGCAGCTTCATGCCGGAGGGGACAGTCGGGCTCGGAGGGCAATACTTGTGTGTCTATGCGGTGGACAGCCCAGGGGGGTACCAGATGCTGGGGCGTACGGTGCGGACGTGGAGATACGGCCAAGGTAAAGATGCTTTGAGGGAAAGGGGGGAGGGCAGGAGACAGCACCGCCAGCAGGAGCAGCCGTGGTTGTTCAGGCTCTTTGACCGTGTCAGATTTTATGAGGTGGAGACCGAGGTCTTGGACGTGGCAAGAGACCGGGGAGAAGAGGAGCGGTTGATCGAGATTGAAGAGGATGGAGTGCTGGACGTCGGGCAGTACGAAGCGTGGCTTGAGGCCAATGCAGAGGAAATAGCAGCGGTTTTGAATGAGAGGGAGCGCGTTTTTGAAGCGCTGTCGAGCGAAATGAGCGACTTTGTCGGAGCGGCAAAGGTTGAGAGCGGCAATGGAAGGGAAGAGCTCGCGGGAATCAGTGAAGAGAACCAGGAAGGACTATGTGTTGTGGAGAGTCCGGTAGCAGGAAAGTGTTGGAAGTGGCTTGTCGATGAGGGAAGCCAGGTCGCCGCCGGGCATGCAATCGTAAGACGTCCTTCTCTTTGTTCTTCTCCCTCTCCCCTGCACCCAACTCCCTTTCCGAAAATCTCCATCACTGTAAATTTTCGAGAGACTGGGCTGACCAATTTTGCGAATAGCTCTCGATCGAATCGATGAAGATGGAAATGCAGGTCTGCACACCGAGTGATGGCCAGTGCGTTCGCATACTCGTGAAACCAGGGCAGCTTGTAGATGCGGGCGAAGTTGTAGCATTTATCAAGCCATCTGTAGAGTAGATGTAGTCAGCCATGTAGGTATCGATGCTTTACCAGTTTGCATGCACACCAAATGCCCTGAATTCAGCATTACAAAATCGAAGCTAGAGGACATGAGCACCGCCAAGCTTTGAAATTGGCAACCGTTTCTGCTTTGGCCAAGTAGCATCGGCACGCACCAAGTGCACCGGCATTCTTACTCTCCTGCAAACGCGCCTGCCGTCCGACAGAGGGAACAGTTCCACCGGCCGGACCCAGAGCTCGCCGATGCGCCGACACCGGAGGACACGGGGCGCCGACACCGAGCAAGCGTCGGCGCGCTCAAGCCCGAGGTTGCGGTCACGGTCACAGGGCGACGCAGCATCAGACTCCGGCGTATCGAACTCAGATTATTCATTTTTGATTACTGGTGCGGTGAGGTTGGTGGACGTTTAACACGTAGACACCGTTGATACCCGGTCCTTCGTGTTTCAGATCAGGGAGAGCACCTCGGACCGACCTTCCGATGCTATCAGATTAGGAAATTTGACGTGCTACCTTCGCCACGTCAGCATTCTTGAGTTTTCTTTACTTGAAAATTCCTCAGGCTCGTAACACCCACGACGATAGCAAAGCCATTCTGCCTCCCTCAATCCGCTGCAGCCACATCGAAACCTGATATCACATTTAGTCAGTTAAATACCGAAGTCGAACGGCAGAGTCCGGTCACGTGTTTGGAACAGGGAGAAACCAGTCGGCTTGGTAAAGCCGTCGAATAAGGGCTTGACCAAGGGACTCAATCTTGAACAGAATCTACGGCATCTGTTCTGCTGAATCCTCATTCTGTTGGCATCAGAAGCACTCAGTGGCGGACAAGGACAACGAGACTGCTGGTGGGCTTCTGTAATTGAACCGCAACTTTGCGAACGCCACCAACCTCCCTTTACGGCATGTGGGCCGCACCGGTTATTGCGTGTTCTTCACCGAGAGTTGTTCCAACGCGAAAGTGATCCGACAACACATATACACCACAGTTCACCCACTGTCCGATCCTTTCATGGAAAGAGTTTCGAACAGACTCATGGTAGTAATGAAGGCGACCGCCTTTCTTCTGCATACTCCCCAACGGGGTTGAAGAGGCCCAGTGCTACGAATCTTTACGCCGGATACCAGAACCTCAGCGATCGATTCTCAACAACGTCTACGTCCCTCGCAACATGCTTCGCAAACTCCCAGACCACCATCGAACGCCCGTAGTCCGAATTCCCTCCGTAACTACAAGGCTTTGGCAACAATATTATAGAGCCCACGTCGGGTGCGGCTTTTGCATCAGGCCATGATGGAGGCAGACACAAACAGAATGTTGAATATTGTGAAGGAGGTGCGACGGGAACAACATCCACCACTTGCGCCTCTATGTCCGACATGGGCGTTGGAATCTGCAGAGTAACATCCTGAGGCTGGATGTCCTAGGAAGGGTTTGCCAGGATAAGAAAAACGTGGAAAGCAGGAGACCTCTTTGCGTTGGGTTCCAGTCTCTTGCTCTGCGAAGTCGCCGAAAGACACTTGAAAGTGTGCATGAGCTACAGCCTGGAAAACACAACTCGTGGAAACATGTGAGGATCATGGTTTTACCCCTTTTCCAAACTCATAGGGCTCGACGAGGCAGCTTTGACATTGCGCTCCGACCCTTCCCCGTTGTTCGGTCCCACCGAGACCGGTCAGATGGATCGAAGTTTATGGAAACAAGTCACTGCCTATCACCTCGTATGTCGCATTGACGTGGGAGGTGTTCGGTTTACGTTTCGGCTTTTCCTATGGGCCAAGACTGCTTGGCAGCACTGCTTATCGCTATCACCTCCCAGACACGTATTGCAGATCAGAGCCAAAAGTCGTTCACGTTGTGGTCCTCTCCATAATATCAAGTTTCAACTTTGTAGAGATGTCACATTGACATCCCGCAGACGATGCATATACGGGTCAGACGGGCAAGCCTCATAACTGGGAACCATGTTGTCCGCATTAGTTGCGAGCAATGTCCCAAGGCGCTCTTCAGCCTGGACGTTGACGTGTGCCATGAAACCGTTGAGTCCGCGCTAAACATCGTATTCCTCCTTTCCCCTCAAAGCTTCTACTAAAAATATCGGAATCCATGGAATAACAGCGGCCCGTTTATATCCACACCGCTTATATCCGCTATTGCGCAGACCACTGATAGGCTGGTTTGCCAACGATGCAAGAAAGTGCCTCATAAAACGATGTTCCATTTCCCACAGCACAACATCAGGGAATGAGCCGCAACCACTGTCGTCATTCATTTCTACCCGTGTTTGAGGCCAAATGATGGGAAACTCGCCAATTATGCTGTTTTGAAAAGGCGGTAGCCCCCACAGAATGCAGACAGTCGAGGCCACCCACAACTATGGGAGGTATACGCAGCTCTGCTGATCACCTCGTATGCCGGGTGCAGATTACGTCTCCACGCCATTCAAGTTGCATCTTCAGCTGATCATATCCATATTCCATCGGATGGGTGATCTAGGGCTGCGGTAAGGCTGAGTCGTTGATCAACTCGATGAAGAGAGAAAGGGGCTCAATTCTTGAATATAAAAGGATTCATGGAGCGAGCAGTAGTCTAGCATCAACAGCTCAGCTCTACAACTCCAAACAATCAACAACCAACTCCACCTCTTCCAACCAACCTTCACCATGCAGTTCTTTGCCACTATCGCTGCTTTCGCCGGCCTTGCCGCTGCTGCCAAGGTCACCGACGCCATCATCCGTGACAACTCTGGCATTAACAGTTAGAGAATCCTTGCTGTTGCAGAGAGAGAACAAGGCTAACACACAATGAACCACCTGCAGTGGCCCAGTTCACCGTTGACGGTGTCAAGTGCACCGCCTCGGAAGGTCAGCTGGGCTCTCGCCAGATTGCCTGCCCCGGCTCTGCCTTCAGCTGGCACATCCACGGCTCCAACTCCGACTACACCCTCACCCTCTTCAAGGGTATCAACAGGTATGTTGATGCTCTACTCCTGCAAACACGTTCCACGCTAACATTCCTTGAAGCGATGCCCCTTCGGGTTACGGCAAGGTTCCCGTCGCTTGCCGCGCCGGTGGTGCTGGTGCCAACGACAAGGTCTGCGACCAGACCAGCGAGGTCACCATCGACATCTAAACGGTTCGTGCGAAGGGTATTCATGAACAGGGTGGCGTCCGTCTCGTCTCGTCACAGAAAATTCGTCCGTCATTTGTCGTCATTCACCGTCATTGGCAGTGACGGCGAATGACGGATGCTTATCAAGAATGACGAGACGGGACGGACGCCACCCTGTTCATGAAATCAATGTAAATAGCAATTAGTCCCTATGACTGTAAATACAACATCGCATGATTCTATCACCTGCTTCCTCTGATGTGATTCCCATGTGCACGTTCTGGACCGAAGGAAAATCTCACATTACAGACTGGTCTTGAGGTCAGCTTGAGGCACTGAATGTAACTTTTCTGTAGAAGATCCAGGTGAAGAGCTGGAGTATTCATCCGGACGGCTATTTTACGAAAAGAATGTTACATTTGTGTCCAGACGAATGCTTCCACTCCCACCGAAGTTATGCTTAATGAACTCGAGGCGCCCACGCGTCGGCTACGGCGCCTCCCCTTGCACACGACCCACTTTGAACGTAGCGGCGTAACGCCCTACTTGTTTTGTATTCGTGGCGGGTAAAAGCTTCAGGTATCTCCGCGCTGAGGCCAAGGGCGGGCTCACTCGGCGGTAGTTGGACCAATCGGTGTCTCAAGATTGTGCCCGTCTCTTTCGATGCCTCGTAGACGGCCCATCGACGGCGCAACAGCCTTCACGGGCCGTCCAACAAAAGCTTATGGGTAGAGGTGGCTGCTTGGTTATCTTCAGCAATGCCCCTTTTCGAATTGCATGGTAGGCCCCAGTTCAGAGCTAGAAGTTTCATTCAGGGAAAGATGATTAGCTAGGCACGGCCGATGCAAATCTGGTTAGAGACCTCTTGCTCGAGGGGCTTTTACTGCTGTGCTGTTTAATGGATAAGCCATAGCTATTGGATGGGCAGCATGATGGCCAATGTTCCCGACAATGCCCAATGCACCTCCTTGATGTCTTGGGCGATACTTCGCTCAAATATCTGGGCTGTTCTTTCGGAGCATATTGAAAGTTGGAATCTTGACTGAGGATTACAGCTTAAGTATGCAGAAACGCACGAGGATAACGAGCTTGGGGCAGAGATGTTTCAGAAAGAAAGTCGAGTACTGGTGGCAGAGAATTCATGTTCTTTGGGCAGTGCGTGCTGGCTGGCATGGGAGTTTCTGCGCCAACGGTTGTGTATGCGAAGGGATAATGATGTGCGCGGAGAGTTATACTTTTTTATGGGAAAGAGCAGAGGTGGGGTAAGCAAGAGAAAAGTGAAACCTCCTGAGACCATGCGAGGCATCCTTAAACTCGCCCCGCCAAACTTTGCGCTGTGTAGTCATCAATCATCAAATATGAAAGAATTTGAGCTTTTCCGCAACTACGGCTGATCTCGTCTAGCATCTTGCAATCTGTTGGATTTGAGAATGAAGAGTTGTGAGGTCAGAAAAGAGAGTAGATTCTGCCTGTCTCCTGAGAGGGAGGTCGTTAGGCTTACTTATATACATAAAAGAGTGTTTGAATAACCGAGGAGAACAGAAGCCGATGTTGATATCCGAAGCTTGTGAATATGAGGAGTAGTGAGGAGGTGGCAAAGAGTAGCTACTGAACTTGATGCCCGAAAGAATGTAATGCCTGATATAGTAGAGCAAAATAGTCTGACACAATCTCAATTTGGATTTTATTTTCTACTCTAGTTCTAGCCTCGATTGTGCTTCCTGTCCCAACCTCTTGGCATTCCCCGGCTTTAATATTCATTGAGAGTGTTAAGGAAGTTACCGAAAGATCCTCCACCCCATGTTGATCGACCTCAGATATATTTTCGTATTCCCAAAACCCTTCAGAATAGTTTACAAGGCTTCTTGAGCGGTCCAATCTTTTATTGCCAGCTTTTCATTTTGCGCAGCTATCATCAGCCTTGCAGATGCCAATGTGCAGGGGTACAGATTCATTGGCTTCGGCTGTCTGAAAAGAGCATTCACGTGAAAACTGAAGGATCATGCATCATTTGCTGCCTGCTCAGCCTTGCCCTTCTGAAATTGTATTTGACACCGTTGCACGAGCCTTTCGGTGAGACCGTCTTCCCAGAACCCATCTGAATCCAACCGCCTAATCTCAGCAGGCAACATGAGAGTTGAGATCCAGGGACTCAGACCGCTCGAAGACTCTGATCATGAGCCAGGCGACAGGATAACAGCATATCTGGAGGCTGATCCGGAGACAGCCCTACAAGATGTACTTTCCGGTTTCCACGGTACGTTCTAGCCTCTTTCCATAGACTGCTTAAAGTATCTAAAGCTCTCATGAAAGTCTAAACTCCATATGTGTTCAAATGCTATCGCACCTTGAACCTTCTTCCACCGCCCAATAGTTCCTGGGACTGGGAGGAGGGCGATGATCCACCGTTCCTCGTGTCACGCCTGCTCAGAGAGAACCCGAAATACCTCTCCGCCGAATACAGGCGCAAAACGAACGAATGGGGACCCAAGCAGGTCATCAAGTTTCCCAGGAGGCGAAGGTCAATGGATGTCATCGACGGACCGACGGACCTCGTCAACGAAAAGATGAATATGGACGATTTCAGAGCATTTCAAGATGAACAGTTTCTGGGGGAGCCGATTTCATCGAGACTTGTAAGCTCCTCCGAGACAGAAGCAACCGCGGATACGCTTCTCGTCGACGAAAAGCTGGTGTTGGATTGTTGATGAACAACGATGATCCATTGATGATTGGCATGAGGAGGAAGGGCGTAGGTGGCCCACCCTCCTTATATACGTAAGTGAGTGACTAAGCTATCTGGTGTTGCAAAAGCAATATGCAAAACACGTGATTTCCAACACAAACTGATCCAAGACATCCACAAAGACGTTCATGGCTGGGATGGAGCGGTAAGCTGGGCGAGATACCTTACCAAGCTTGTCAACATCCAGATCGTCGACTCTGCCGACTTCGAGGCGTCCACGCATATCGTCCCGCCACCTACACCCGTCTCTGCGAAAGACTATGCGGATGCCGGGCTGCCGTTCTACCTGACCGGCGAATCCAAGCAGGACAGGCTGAATGAGAGCAAGATTCTGAACGCTATCAAGAGCATCAGCGGGCTCGATAAAAAGCTGGGGGTTGGGACGAGCGTCGATAATGATATTGATCCTGCGAAGCCGGGAAAATGCTGTACTTGCAGTACGCGGCTGTCAGACTGCGTCTATGTACATGTTACTTCCCTTTTCATCTATTTCCTTTCCGTACCGCAAAGCTTCTCAAAAGATCGCTAACACACTTGCTTGTAGGACTCGGCCGTGCAATCACAAATTCTGTAGTGTTTGCATCGCAGCCGTTGCGCAAAAGAATCGGTGTCCCAGTTGCAAGGGTACGGTCAAGCATGTAGCGGGCTTCTCTGCCCCAATGAACTTGCCGGGAGAGGAAACGTACAAGGTCAATGTTCCCGTAGTCATGCTTGAAGTGAAAGAAGGTGTCACGATATCCTCTGCAATGGAGGAAATGTGTTGAATTGTGATTGGTTCGCAAATACCAGATAATGAGTGGCATGAGGAGGAGGGTAGGTGACCCGGTATCCTCTTATATAATAGCTATGTGACAAATTTTCGGTGTTGACCCTTGGTTCAACCAGACCCTGTTCCTCCTTACAGTTCATATTCCAACAAAATGAGGATGTGAATAGCTTTCCTGTCTTACATTTTCCCCACACATGGAGGTCCTCTCGCTCCCCTTTTCTTCTGTCTTATTACAAATGCCGATCGCTTCGAACAAATATAGTGCTGAACTTTAATACTAGTTTAAGTGAACAAGTAGTCTTGGCAAGTGGACTAAAAGCTACACCTCTCAACCTTTATGAATTATACCACCTTGAACAAAATGATAATTTGCACGTGATTATCACAAGTAGGAACACTAAGACTTTAGCTAAGTAGAAAATTAAGATGTCCGTAAGTCTTCTCATCAATTGAAAAGCTCCGAAATCAGTTTCACATATGAGAACTACATATCGTCCTCCTTGTCATCCCGGTAAGTCTCCATTTCCTTTCTGACCTGAACGAAGCCCGAAAGATGTTTTTCTGACCGCTCTATTGTGCGTGTAAATGATTCATCCGCTTCCAACCGGTATCTGAAATTGCAACGACCTTCGGCTGTCGGAAGACTCGAGATGTGATTGTTGAGTTTACGCAAACAAGTGACGAATTGCTTGGGCATTTCCGAAGTCTGCGGGTCTTTCGGAAAAGCAAAGGCCAACCGCACAGCCCAATCATGAGGCGTGTATTCCTGTTCGCTCTCTCCAGGATTCTGTCTGTGGTGCTCTGGAGGGTTTGTCTGCTGCTCACAGAGCCGCCGCGTTGCTTCAATACCTCGCGGGGGCTCGATCGCTGTAGACGAAATTCTGCTTCCGAGGTTGGCATCTGATAAAGGCACTGGTGCGCCGCCGCGAGTAGGCATGGATTGCATCCGAGAACGAAAACGCGTATTATCAGCGTGACCACTTCGCGTGTTCGAGGCTGGTGCCCGGAGTAGGCCAAGAGCTGCCGAATCCTGACGAGCAGCTAGCCTGGCGGGGCTGGTACTGGCTCCCATCGGTCTAGCATCGAATGAGACTTTCGGAAGCGTTAAAGATGAAGTAAGGCGCCCTATTTCCGGTATATGGGCACTGTCCTGGGGATTGCGGGTAGTCTGCCTGTTTGACTGCGCGTTTTGGGAGCGAGGGGATCGGTACAATTTACGTGTACGTCGTTCGTCGTGCAAGTGATCCTGCTCATCCATACTGCTCGATGAGTACCCAAATCAGTTATGTCCTCATCAATGATTGTTCTGGAAGAATTTCTCACCATGGTGCCTTTTCCAAGAGCTTCTGTACAGACGCGGAGTGATCACCCAGCAAAGCCTGTATATTCAACACACTTTCGCTGCCAGACAGGTGACTGCCACCTTCAACCGCGCACTGTAGGCTGTCTACTGTCGAGGCAAATTTAGCAGTCATCTCATCCAAGCCCCATGAAATATTAGCCAGATCTACCAATGCATCGGCTTTTGTTGCAAGATGATCCAGCCCGCATTTGAAACAGAAGTGTTGGAAATCACGTGTTTCAAGGTCTCCTCATATCACACCACATAGCTTAGCCATAATCACTCGTATAAGAGGCAAGCGGGTCACCTACCCTCTTCCTCTTCATGCCAATCATCAATGGATCATCGTTGTTCATCAACAATCCAACAAGAAGACAGTGTCTGCGAGACCATGCCAATCAATCGGTCCACCGCCATCTTTTCCCTTCAGATCTCCGAAGATACTGGGAGTGGTTGATGCGAGAGCCTGAATATTTGATCGGGTGAACTCGGGTTTCGAACAAAGTTTGGGCGGCGTAGGGAACGCACCCCCAAACCTCGCGTTTGCCATTTGAGCAGCCACTTTCTCAAACTTCCTGAGCCTTTTCACAATAACCCTGTAGCCTTTGCTGTCCCTGGAGTCAAACTTCACCATAAGAGAGTGGTCCGCAGAGAGGAGTATTTTCCCTTCCATGTGGTCTGGCAAGTGAAGGAGAGCCGAGTCAATACCAACGGCGGTGGAAAAGCCGCCTGCTCGCTCCCAATGGACACCGTCTCGATTCTACCAGGGATCAGATATAGCCATATTAGCCTTGATAAGAGTTAGCTTGCAAGCTCCAACTGTCTTGTCTGCTCTTCTTCATAGAAGCTGACAATCTTGCGGTCGTGGATGGCATTTTTGAGGTCAGCCGACTGAGCAAGCAGCGGCTCTGAGTCTTGCTTCAGTTGATCGAGCAAGCCATGCCGGGGGTGTTGAGGATCATCGAATATTAGCTTCCGGATGTCTTCCACCGGTAGTCCCTTATGCGGTGTGCTGAAGAAAAAAATGCCACTCGTTGCGGCAAAAATATCGTTGTCTCTAGCGTCGGCAGAGCGTTTTGCCCTGGTAAGGCTCTGGCTCAAGTAAGCAAAATGGCAGTGTACGCTTGATGCTTCAGCAGACCTACATGTGAGAGGACGATGCCGCCAAAGCTGTGGGCAATGAAGAACAGCGGCTTGTGGGTCTCCTGATCTCATTATTAGTAATCAAGGCTATCTTATGAATCCATCCAATATTTGGCTTACCTCCTCAGTCACCCGGACATGGTTGATCTCCTCTAAAAAATCTCTCATAGTCTATCAGCCTGTGCAGGCCCCTGCTTCTGCCGGTAAGCTTCGAGTTGTAGCCATACGTCAAGATACGACATTTTGGAAAGTCTTTCGGCAAAAAATCTCGCAACCACATTCGTGACAGGTCTCCTTTGCCTCTCCAGGAGCCGTAAGCGTGCCCATCAAGTCCCGTGATGGCGATAACACTGTATCTCAACGTTAATGGACCATCTAAAATCGGAACCTGCGGAATAAGTCCATCTACTTACTCCGCAGTAATGGGAACTGTCGCATCACTCAGCTGGGTGAGATCGAAGAAGTGGCAGTCAAAGATGACATCATCTCCGCCCATCTCCATCTGAAACTCGCGATGCCCCGGGTCCTCGAACGTCGGGCGGAGGAATGACGGGACACCGCCGCGGCAATCGACGAGGCATATCTTGTTCCTTCCTGTTGACCCATAGCATGAAGGCACGACAGTCACGGTAACGGCGAGTGCTGATCTCTCGTTACCTTCCAAGCATGAGATGATTGCTTCGGACAAGGCTGACCGGAGCTGTGCGTCGTCGTCGTGGCCATCCTTCACCGTGATTCCGCGCACGCGGAAAACCACGGATTTTCTCGGCTTTGAAGATCACATGGGCAGTTCTTCGTAGAGACTCCTCTAGGCGGGTGGACAAGTGGTTTGGGACATTCTGCTGTGTGTCAGGGGGGCATATGAAGGTAAGCAAGGCTGGCCAACTTTCGCTTACGAGCAACCGGGATATGGCGCCACAGTTCTGGGTATTGGGGACTCAAAAAAGAGGCTTGCAATCGAATTTTGTTTTTTCTCTTAATGTACCTACCTTTGGGCTGGTGATCCTCCAAGACCGAAAAAGCATAGTGACGTGAGAGCAGTATCTCAGTTTGAGGGAAGCGACGTAGCATGAGCTGAAGATCCACGTCAGGTCTTTTTCTCCGGAGGAATCCTTCGCCTTGCATATACCACTCACATCTATCGCCAAATTAGTGCGCTCCTACAGGTTTTGACGGCCAAAATTGGATTATATCAGCCTGCAAGAGTCCTGTGACGTGTGCTGCATTTAATACAAAGGAATGACGGAGCTGGTGGAAGCTTCAGGTACTTTGACGCTAAGGCTAGGGATTGGTGGACGAGGCGATAATTGAACTAATCAGTAGCTTAAGATTGCGCTCGTCCGTTTGATGTCTTATTGACGGTCTGCCAACGGCGCAACGGCTTTTATAGCTTGTCTGTCAAGAATCTTAGGGCATCCTAAGCCAGCCCTGATGATAATATGAGTTTCTCTAAGTAGCTTCTTCCATAGCGCATGATCTTTGATATATCCTGCGCGCTTGTTGAATTACACACGTGGAACAAGTACGGTGCATCATGCGCAGCAAACGACTTCCAGCGACATCAAAATTGAGTGTAAAATATCAGCATCAAACAGGCACGATGACCTTATTTCCGGAGATCAAGATTGACCTACTGTTACAAAAACTATATTTAACATTACATGACTCAACGGGTCTCCTTACCCATCCATCCATCCATCCAATACACCTATGCGGCGTTCCATTTGTTTCGGGCGCGGCTTTGGGTTGAAAACTGTGATGGTGGGATGTGATACCAAGGAAGCGCTTCGTGACGGAGATTGTTAAAAGTGCCAAATAATCCTTGTATCAACTGAAGCAGGGTGGCTCAGCCCTACTGCACCTGACAGGCTCAGATCATACATCAGTGGCGTTGATTGCTGGGCTGGACTAATCTGTGCTCTCATGCGACGGTCTTTCACATGGATGTTGTGATGGTCCACTAGCCCTGAATCTTAAAGAACGGCAACTCTCTCCGCGCCGGACAGACGCTTGGACACCCTTCAAGGCTGTTGCCCCACGGAAACTGTCCAATGATTTATGAATCCTTCAGCCAGCGCTCTTTGACACGAGCAAAAGTTTATGCTTTTGTAATGCTCCTTTTCGTCTCGTGTCTGGACAATTGCTATTCTTCTTCATCGCTGCATAAAAAGACCGAATTGAAAAATCAACATACCCCAGATGCTGTCAGCTGCTGTCAGACAGTGCTAAGAGATCAGCCGAAGCCTCGATGATGATATTCTTCTTGAGACCGTGGTTCGCCGCGAAGTTGCGGGATTGCTTGGTGAAGTTCCTGGCCTTGAGAGTTACACAAGACGAACTGAACCCGACCGAGGCCGATACCTGTGACGTTCAAGATCTCGATCTCCACAGCTCAGTTACTAACGAGGTCGCACTTGAGCAGCTCAACACGAGGAGAGCTCGGTAGAAAACGAGTCTCCTGCCTACGTCGTTTGAGTGCATAGGTTTATCCGGCTTCTGGGCACCCTAAACGTGCTAAATTTAGTGCCGATGAAATGAACCGGGCCACATTATGGCCGTCGCCCGGACGGGCTATAGACAGGCTGGGCAAGAGCCGGCCCGTATTGTGCTCCGTCGCCAGCACGCTGGAGCAGCAAAGCACTCCACCGGAGCTCGTGTTGCGGGTAGGATAGTAGTATATATTCTCGCCCTCACCCAGAAATTGAACGACATCAACCAGCAAACAGCCAGCAACCCCATCATTCACTCGCTCAAGCAAATCCACATTCGCTTTCCAAACACCAGCAAAAATGCAGTTCTCCTCCGCCCTCGTCCTCCTCGCCTCCGCTGCCGGCGCTCTGGCCGCTCCCTCCGGCCCCGTCGCCACCACCCCGACGCCCGTCCTCCGTGTCACCAACCTGGGTTGGAATGTCCAGGACAACAACCTGTCAGCCTCGTTCGACATCACGAACAGCGTCCAGGACGCCTCCGTCCACTGCCAGGGCAGCAGCACCAACTTCAACGAGAAGTTCACCTGCGAGGCCAACAAGGACATCCAGTTCCAGTTCGTCTCCGGCGGCAACGACTTCCCCTTCCAGTGGTTCGAGGTCTTTCAGACCTTTGCTCCTGGGTAAGTGCAGAAATGAAAGACGCAGCGCACGAATGAGGGACTAATGATGATGCAGCGTGCTCGCCAACGATGGCAATACCTACCTCGCCGACGGCGTCAACAGCCTTCCTGATGCCAAATGCACTCAAGGTTGTTCTGTCCAGAGCCTTGTCATGCAGGGCCGCACCACGGTTGTCACTAAGTAAATGGTAGTCTGAAGTTGCAAACTTATAGAGTCAAGGCTCTATACGTAACGAAGGCATCTTGTTCAATACTCAGTTCAACTATTGTCAGACTATTTTGCCCTACTATATCAGGCATCACATTCTTTCGGGCATCAAGATCAAGTAGCTACTCTTTGCCACCTCCTCACTACTCCTCATATTCACAAGCTTCGGATATCAACATCGGCTTCTGTTCTCCTCGGTTATTCAAACACTCTTTTATGTATATAAGCAAGCCTACCGACCTCCCTCTTAGGAGACAGGCAGAATCTACTCTCTTTTCTGACCTCACAACTCTTCACTCTCAAATCCAACAACTATTGTAATCAACGGAGACTTTTTGTAAATATCAACGCTGCAATACGAGGTGATATTAAAAGTTAATTGCAAGTCTGGATCCGGAATCGCGGTTCTGATGGTTGCCGCCAGAGCTGTTTTCTAGCGAAATGCGAACCCGCTTTGCTTCTTGTAGTATGAGTTTTGCTTCGTAATAAAGCTGAGCGTAGCCAGGCCGAGGCTCCCCTCCACGCTTAAAGGCCATTTCAATGGGTATGCATTGATGGCAAGTAGTTTATCCCTCAATCCATCTATGACACGATTAGAGCTGTGATGCTTGAAGGGAACTAATATGTAATATCTGTGTGAGGCTCTTACCTTGATGATGTTGTGGAATTTGCATTCCTACGTTATCTTCCGCTGCTAGGAATCTTTCTTGGTCCAGAAGAAGTTTGTAGAGCTCATATGCTGGACCTTTGAGTTTTGCGAGTCCGAAGAAAGCCAGGAATGGCTGCTGCTCTTTGTAGACCTCATGTAGCAACTGGTGCCCTTTTTTTGCGGATCGCTGAGCCGTGATCAACAACCCCCACAGCTTCGACGCCCAAAAGCTCAGATATTGAGGTCGTGTTATCATCAGAAAAAAGGTATTGGAGCCGAGGTTGCCTATATTTTGCAATGAATTAGTGAAATTGTTTCACGGCAAGTGTTGTTTCATCGAACCTCTAGGCATGACCTCATGGATGTCCCTCAGGGCGGATAAGAGGGCAAAACCGTGAAATAACGTTATAGTATGTCGAGAAACGAAATAACACGCGAAAAATAGGAGACCACCAATGAAAAGTACAACAGGAAAGACGGATTGAGAAATATGCGAATGTGGTAATGTTTCTAGAGGAGCTAAGGAGAGATATATAGGATTGTCTAATCTCTCATCCTTCTTGAAATGACGAGCTCAGTAAGCCAGAGGCGAAGCCGGCACCGAACGATATTGTTCTTCAGAAACCTGCTGCAGTTAGCCGCATCATCCATCGTCATTGGTAGACCCTCTAGATCACGTACCAGCCTCCGAGCTGAATTTGGCTTTCAATGCATGCACGAAAATTTGATTCGGTGGTCTCGTTTCACAGCAGATTCTCAGCCTTGCAAAGGTATGAGGGGCATGTCTACCTGAAGCTAAGCCTCCACACAGCCGCGCAAATGACGTGCTAATAGCTTACATGTGATGGCCCTCATCCTCTAGCAAAAGACTTCGCAGAATTCCTACCCCCTTTACGCTTATTGCTACCTTTTTCCTATATATATTTTCACTGAATTATATTGCAGACGGCCGGCCGTCGGGCCACAATCAGGCGAAACGTACATTGACGTTCTCCGTAGTAAGAAGGAACACGGCTCCGAACATGTCAACACCTCTGGGCGTATCCGGATGTCAACCAAGCATGCCATCTGCTGATGTGGAAAATGGTGATGGCGATTCAAATGATCCACGCGCCGTTCGACAAGAGCTGGCCCGCATGAAATACTCGCAACGGCTTTACAGATGTGCCGTGGGTGCGGAGCAGGCAAATGAGGATCCGCATTTCATGATATTCAGAGTGCTGCAGCGAGTAAACATCATTCACATTCAGAATGAACTTGCGCGCTATAAGGCAATCGTTCGCTCGGAAGAATCGGCATCGGCTGAAGATCTTAGCCAGCTTCGGAAGCTGATACATGATTATGGCAAGCCACCCAAGCACTCTGTTTTTCTTTTCTCCAAGATTACGAATAACGTGGTTTATCAGCGAGCCGCGCATATCAGCGACCCGCGCACTTTTCCTTGGCGCAACCACTCTTCACCCGAATTGCGCAGCCAACATCTCTTAAATTAATTAAAATTAGTCGGAACTATGAACACCGGACATTACTTCTTCGACCTAGCATGTTCGTGTATTATGTCCGGGCTCGCCGTAGGTGCCGCATCGCCGTATAGTCGCCGGCCTCCCTCCGCCGCCATCCCGATTTTCGCGCCTATCGCGCGCTACCTGTTCCTCACCATCCCTTTGAGCTAAAATATCTCGTGCATCTTCAGTGGTTAATGCACCTCCTTTACGGATACGTGTTTTCTTAGCCCTCCGGCGCTTGCTGAGTGCCTTATTTGCTTTTCGAAGCGCGCGGTTCTCCTCGGTTAAAAGGGTCACCGTATAGGCTATTCCCTCTAAACCCTTTGCCATTTGCTTAACAGCGGAAAAAATAGGCGTCGGGGAGCTTCCTTAATGACCATTAATCCGAGATACAACCAACTTAGATTGCGAAATGGCCTCGGTCGGGTTGTGTGGCGTCTGGGAGACCTAAAGGTCGGCGTTAGCGTTAGGGGTGCGCGCGGGTGTTGGCGTCCGTAATTTGACATCCAACTTAGAAATAACGGCTTGCGGATCAAATGGAATAAGTCCAGCGCCCCGAAAAGCGCCGGCAATATTTTCCTTGGTCATTATAGCATTATATGCTGCGCGAAATGCTAAGAAGAACTCGACCTTGGTGATATAGTTAATATACGCGCGGACAAACAGCCCGATTTCCTTTCCGTATGCCCTTTTTAACGCGCTAAAGAAGCCGACGTCAAGCGGTTAGGTTAAGTAGGACGAATGGGGAGGCAGGCAGATGGTGATAATGTTGTGTGCCTTGCAGAATTCCTCGAATTCGACTAATTAGTGGCTCTCGTGCCCATCGAGTACTAGCATCCGGTAACCACCCTTTGTGCGCGCCGTAGTATGCTTCTCGAAGTGCTTGATCCAATCCAGGCCTGTATCGTTATCGGTCCACCCGTTAGAGGTCGGTTTAACCGGCTAGGAGTCGGGAAGACCGCCCTCGGTGTACTAGTTGGCGAGGTGGCACCGGCCTTGAACCAGCAAAAACGGGGGGACGTCAAAGCCGTCACCGCTGACACAGGTAATCGCGGTCGCCCATTCTCGATTACCAGGCTGAATTGCCTTGCCTTTTCCACGTCGATCAGCCCGGGTAACAACCATAGTAGAGCAGACTATGCCTATCATAAAGCCGGTCTCGTCGAAGTTGTATAAATCGCAGTCCTGGATGCCGTATTTGGCCCGCATGTTCGAGAACAGAGCGAACCATTCGCTTATAAGCTGAGGATCTTCGCAAAGGGCTCGCTGGAAGTCGTAGGCGCGAGAAAAACGCGTGCGCAGCTCTTCTCGTCGCTTGATGAAGCGGTTTGGCTAGAGCTTTCCGACGCGTCGCGCGCCCCGCGACGCGAGGATATAGTCCGCCATTGCGCGCACGTCTTCGATCGAGGGTGGGAATCCTCGCAAATCTAAGTCTAAGATGTATTGGACGATCACATCCTCCTCGATCTCGGCCAAATTCTGAGTGGCGGGCCGGGAATCGGCTTTAGGGGTTCTGCCGTTCATTCTATCGCGGAGTGTTGATTCGGGCACGTCATAGATCTTTGCCGCGGCGCGGCGGCTTAATTTTCGAGAGGTTCGGATAGCTTCGATGGCTAAGATGATTCGTGCTTCGGTTATTTAAATTCGCATACTTAGCTATAGAGAAAACGCGTGTGGAAGACGAAGAGTGGTTGCGCCAAGGAAAAGTGCGCGGGTCGCTGATATGCGCGGCTCGCTGATAAACCACGTTACTAATAATGTATTCAGCCAGTGCGATCCGTGATTATCAATATTTACGGACAATGCCAACAATGAGGTCTCTGAGGGCCGAAGAACGGCGTCAAGAGTTGGACCTATACTTCCCCGAGATTGCAAGGTTACCTGGTGTTCCATACAGGTCCCGATACTGCAGTTTAAAGACAGGAAAGATTGCCGCGCAAGATCCCCTCCATGATTTTCTCAGTAGGCATCTGCCAAGGAAGTTGGTCTGGACAAAAGAGGAGCGCAATCGTCGAGTGGATGAGTACTTGGATCGTGAAACGCCAGAAATTACTTCATCATTGGTCGACAAGCTGGCTCGTGCCCTGCTTGCATTCTCTGCGGGAGCAGCTCTGGTGGTGCCGATGCTCATCATGGCGCTCAAACCATCTGGGAACAAAAGCCTTATCACTACAACGGTCTCAGTGATCCTGTTCGCAACTGCATTATCGCTAGGTATTCGAACTACAAATGAAAATAAGTTCGTGGCGACGGCTACATATGCTGCGGTTCTCATCGTCTTTGTTGGAACAAGTGGCTCTTGAGCATCTGTGTCGTGGGAGGGCATAGCTAGAATGTACTTGACAAATGTTTGGAAAGAGGGTCTTAGGTTCAGTATTATTGATCGGCATGTTTTTGATATAGCTGAAAAATAGCGCCTGGAACTTTACATACATGCAATTGAGTTACATCTTTCCACTTAAGCCCGAGTGGAGCTACTCCACGTGTCCGCACTCCACTCTGAGCCTTGGATCTCAGCGCTTATCGTGAAATTTGTGGAAATCATCTGAGAGGCGTAAGACGTATCGGCAGTGCTGACTCAGTAGGCATAGGAACCATATCTGACCCTGTTGGCGGGAGAGGACATGATTTGTTGATCGTCAACGCCGCAGTAGCCTCCAACGTGGCCCTGCGGAGCTGCTTGTAGTGTGGCTTGACCCCCGTCATCATGAAGACCCAATTCTCCAATTCCGCCTGCTTTGCGCAAGGTCGGTGTCTCAGGTACGGCTTGACAGTTTCGATCAGAGCCTCGCGGCTCGTCACCTGCTTGGAATTGACGTGCGTAAGGCGACTGCAGGTATGATCCCTCGACTCGATGACGTGTGCGCGACCGTCGACCTTCTTTCGAATGCGAACGCTGAAGGCGCACGAAGGGTCCTTGCAGGAGGCAGCCCAGCGGACGCGGTTGTTGTACTTAGTAGGAAGCTCCAACGACTCCTGTGCCTGCGCGACAGCGAGTCTGACGGCTTTCGCGCCCTCTTGGACGCTCGGGAAAGTTGAACCAACAGCAGGAAGCTTTGCGAGACTCATCAAGACTCAAGTAGGAGAGATGAGGTGGGCCTTGGCATTGAGAAAGGGGTAAGAGATTTGGAAAGGAGAGTGGGCTGTGTAAGAGGTAAAATGTGGGAAGCCGTGGCCCAGTAAGCTCAACACCATGAGCTTATTATACAATCTGCCTAACTGGGACGTCCCGGAGACATTTCCGCTGCGGGGCTTGCTTTAAAGAACTTTCTGGAAGACAGCTGCGACAGGCATTTACCTGCGATAATTTCTTAGTAGTGTGGAATCAGTCTATCTGTTTGAAGGGTGTCCGCATCAGGCAAAGAGCACAGAGGATATTGTAGGCAGCGTATTGAGTAATATTTGAGAATGATTATTGCATAGGAGATGCACAGTGCAGCTTGGTGAGATGAAACGGAAATGAAGAGGTCTTCTTAAGAAATCCCGCCATCGTCGCTGAGCATGGAAATGATTATGCAGAAATGATTCATTCGTTAACAACATGGCGAAATGAGGAGATGAAACCCCAGAAATGGTAGCTCGTAAGTCTATGCGCCGGTTTAAAAGAGGTAGAGGACCCTCCATTCTTCCGCTATAAGAAGCGCTTACTTCTTTCTCTTTGCAAATAGCGACATCCTGTACTCGGTCGATCCAGCATAGTTCTGCAGATCCTGTAAGGCCTGCTTCCCTTCCCGCTCAATTGTCTCTTGGATCTCCTTACTGCGCGGCTTGAAACTGCACTTGAATGGCTGAGGTCTCCAGTTCAAGCCATTCCTACCCCGAAAGTTAGCAGCCCGTTCCACCTTTCATTGAAACATACGGCAAGTGCCACTTACGTGTAGTCATTGATATCCACCGGAATCTCTGTCCCGTCTCCGTTCCTGGCCTTCTCAATTTTGAACCCCCACAGCATCCTCGCTACACTCAACCACGTCCCCTGCTCCGCCAACGCCTGCCCCGAACACACCCTCCTTCCCCATCCAAACGTCATATACCCACGCTCTCCCGGAAACGGCCTCGCCAACTCACTCTCCTTCAAATACCTCTCCGGCGCGAAACGATCCGGATCCGGGAACTCACGCTCATGATGATGGATCGCCCACACATTCCCCTGCACCCACGCGCCCTTCGGAATGAGCCACCCATTGTAGTAATCATCCTGGATCGGCGCATGCGGCTGGCCCCCAATGATCGCCACGCTCCGCCACCTCAACACCTCCTTCACAAACGCCCGCACATACGGCAACTCCTTCTCGTCGTCCAGACTCGGCGACCGCCCCGAGCCAACCACCCGGTCCAGCTCCTCCCACGCCCGCGGCAGCGTTTCTGGGAAGGCGCAGCAGGCGAGCACGAAGGTGATGAGGGTGGAGGAGCTCGTGTCGGAGCCCGCGCCGAAGAGGTTGCCGGTGAGGGAGGAGATTTCCTCCGGCTCGAGGCCGTATTTGGGGCCTTCGCGGGTGAGGTGCTTGACGAAGCTGTCCTCGTGGCCGGCTTTGGCGACGGCTTCTTCGGCGAGCGCGTAGAAGAAGCGGTGGGCGCCCTTGCGGCCGCGGGCGCCGAGGCCGTGCTTCCAGGGGGCGATTTCATTGGGGAATTGGGCGAGGACTGTGAGGTGGTGAGAATGGGGTGCATGGATTGCGGGATCGGTTGGGCTAAGACAGAGAGCAGGCGAACGTTCTGGGCTACTTACATGGGAACGTCTCCATGAGCATGGGGAATCTCTTGCCTGATGTCAAAAGGTGTCAGCCTTGGGCTTTGAGAATTTGACTTCAGAGATACGATGAGGTGGAAATACCTGGAACGTTCAGATCAGCAGCAAGGTGCATGGCGGCAATGACTTCCGTGATGATTGGATCCTCAGGACTTTCCACTCGCCGGCCGAATGCAATGATGCTCACCACGCTAGTGGCATAGCGCTCAAAATGCTCGACGTATCGCTCTGGGCGTGACAGTAGATTGAAAGCGACAACCTTGCTCTCGTCATCCTGAAAGGTGCGGTATTTGCGGACTTGCTGGATACCGACGCCGGCGTGCATTAATTTGCGATGCACCCGCCAGCGGTCCCGACCTGCTTGGTTGTCTGTATACATGTTCAGGAGGTTTTTCTGACCGGCCCCGAGCTCGGCGAAGACCAGCATGCGTGGCCGCGAGCAGTAGATGCCGGCACGCTTTTCGAAGAGCTCGGACGCGGACCAGGCATCGTTGATCCAGACGGTCGGGTTCCTGCATGGAAGTATGGTGAGAGTCTTATGCGCGGATGATGGCCTGAAACCTACCTTCCAATCCAGTATGTCAACAGAGGCGAGTCGTAGTACCTCGAGAGCTTTTCAAAGTATATCCAAGGCTTCTGATCGGGCAGCTGAAACGTGTTTCCGACAATTGGCCATGGGAACGGACCAGGAGGCTGTGATGGACGTTAGAGTTTTGGTGCAAGGTACCGAGGTATGAGCTCATCGGAGGCGGTTTCGGTACCATCTTGGATCTCAAATAAAGCATGTGCGCGTAATCCGCAACCAAGATCAGCAGCGCCGCGCAGGCAGAGGCCCACACAGGGTGCTGGACCAGTAACTCGATCATGGTTTATCCTTTCGCTTCTTGCTCAAGGGTTTCGACGTCAAGACGGCGCTGCGCTGTGGCTGCACTTCGGATGAGGTATCCCTTCGCCCACACCGAGAGGCTTGAGGTGTGGCAGCTCCTAGCGTCTGCGCCTGCCCGAGCTGGCAGCGCCTCTATCATAAAGCGAACGGGTGCGTCTTCGGCTGCCAGACGGATGCAAAGTGCCGACCGGCAGTTGCGGAATGTTCGTAAGCAGGGCGGTGGGATACGTCCATTACCCACATGCCTCCGCACGCTCCATCCCTTGGCTTGCAGGCGGATAAAGTGTGGGGTGCGGACACCATGCCTTGTTCGCACAAGAGCTTGCGGGGAACTCTGCAGGGGGTCTGCTCACAGCTCCGTATCGTCGTCTCGCTTCGGCAAAGTATCAAGGTTAAACAACGGTGCCCTTAAACCGCCAGCGTCAGGTGTTCTATCATGCACTTTCGTAAACGTCGCCCTATATACGGCTTTCTCGCGTGGAAACAGGCTTTTTCGTACCAAGTAAAAGGAACAATCGCCACCGACGCGAGATAACGTACAAGTCGCTCGTCATCCCGTCTCAAACAGGCCGATCAACAACTTTGTTGTCTGTTTCAGGGTGCTTATCACACTGTATGTGACACGGCACGTTGCAAAACCCGGTACTGATCGTCTTCCGCCTTCCCCAAAACATGAACACTTTTCCCCCAGCCCCCGGTCGGCGTTGGGCCACACTCTACCATTCCATGTCCATCACCCGTGGTCACCTGTGTGATATGTGTCGTTCTACCTTGCCGCGATACAACAAGTGCACCGAGGGCCTATAGCGTCCCACTGTATCCCTGCACCGGACAGCGTTACCCCAGATTCCCCGCAGATTGAGTTGCTGCCAGCAGCTGAACCCAATTCTTATTCCGGGCCATGTCTTGCTTGAGTCGCTTCTGACAGCAGAGAACTGCGCATCTTCAATCTTCGCTTTCAATATCTCTTCAACAGTACTTGCGTACTGCCGCTGATTGACCCCTGACATCCGCCAAGATGACGGTTACCAAAGACGAGAAGTTCTTCTCACACTGGAAGATGTTGATAGCATGTTCCCTACTATCAATGTGCCCTTTTCAATATGGACTCGACTTTGGCCTCATCGGCGGCCTGCAAGCCATGCCGGGCTTCTTGGAGGTAAGTGATTGTAGCGACAACCACAAATCATACGAACGGAATCAGCGCCTGACATGCCACAGGTTTTCGGTCACAAAGATCCCACAAGCCCAATCGGCTACAACATCTCCACAGGGCGTCAACAACTGATCTCCTCGCTGATGACGCTGGGAGCATTCATCAGCTCCTCATCCGCCGGTGCGCGTCCCCCAAGACCCTTCACACCTCCGACGCTAACCCAATCCAGGCCCCGTCGCCTCCATCATGGGCCGCAAAACGGCCATCTGGATCGCCTGTGTCACCTGCATCGGCTCCAACGTGATCATGATGGCCACCACCAGCATCGGCGGCCTGTACGCCGGGCGCCTCATCCTCGGCCTCGCCAACGGCATCTTCATGACCTTCGCGCAGCTCTACCTCCAAGAATGCAGCCCGGCCCGCTACCGCGGCGTCATGCTCGCGGCCTTCCAGTGGTGGACGAGCATCGGCTCGCTCGTCGGCACCGTCGTCGACAACTTCACCGCCTCCATCCCGGGCGTCGAGTCGTACATGATCCCGCTCGGCTTGATCTACATTCTGCCGTGCATCATGATCGTCGGGCTGTTATTCGTCCCGGAAAGCCCCCGGTGGCTGCTGCAGCATGGCAGGCGCGAGCAGGCGCACAGCGCGCTGCGCTGGCTCAGGCCGACGCCGGAGCAGGCCGATGCCGAGATTGCCGAGATCGAGCAGGCGATTCGGACGGAGGAGATGCTTGCGACCGGCACGGCCATCAGTGATCTATGGCGGAACCCGGTCGATCGCAGGAGGACTATTCTGGCGGTTTGCGCCATCTCTACGCAGGCGGCATCGGGAGCCATGTACATGATTGGTGAGTTGCTTGCTTTCGATTATTCAGGTATGGGTGCTGACACGGGAAATAGCGTACGGAACGTACTTCTTCGAGATGGCGCACATCGGAGACGCTTTCCGCAACTCGTGCATCTTGAACGGAGTGGGAGTGGCGGCGATCGTGATCAACACTTTCGTCATTTCGAGGTTCGGACGCAGGCGTGTCTTCCTCATGTGTGGCATGTTCTTGTGTAAGTTCCCATTCTAAATTTGTTTCAGAGAACGGACCTGATGCTCATTCTGTATAGGTGGCGCAACGCAACTTATTGTGGCTGCGGTGTACGATGCGCAACCAGGGACAGTGCAAACTGGAAGAATCATCGTTGGGCTTTCGGTGGTCTATATTGTCGGATATAACGTGAGCGATCCTGGAACTTCTTAGATTCTTGCACTAACGTAATCAGGGTATGGTTGCGACGTACGCGTGGTTATCTGGTGGAGAGATTCCTTCCCAGAGACTCCGTTCTTACACCTTTGGCATTGCCGCATCATTGGGCTTCCTTGGCGCAGTAGGTGCACAGTGGTTCCCCATATTGATGCGGTTCGTTTCTGACAATTCTAAGTGGCTCGCTACGTTCACTGCACCATATTTCATCAACCCGGAGAGTCTTGGCTGGGGTCCAAAGTATGGCTACATCTGGGCACCTTCCTGCTTCTTGACCGTCGCCTGGGTATACTTCTTCCTGCCTGAAGTCAAGAACCGCACGCTTGAGGAGATTGATGAGATGGTAAGTTTGCACTGTTTGCGCTTGCATGCACATTTGCTGATTGTACCCTGCAGTTTGAAATGCGCCTCCCAGCTCGCAAATTCAGGAAGTATGTCTGCACCGGTCATGTCAACGCTGGCCGTGATGGCAGTAAGTCGACGGTGGAGGAGATTGAGGATGTGTTCACGAATGAGAAGGCCACTGCCGTAGCGACTGCAAGCGTAAAGTAAGGGCTGTGTCAGGTTGGCGGCCGTAGAGGTTCTGCCAGAATACGGAGCATACTTGGGCAACTTTATGGCCGAATGTCCCATAATATCTCTTCAGTAATGCGATTGTGCGTTGATGAACCATCTCACATGGATGGTTGCGGCACTCGATCTGTTTCTTATCCAATGACCAGTGGCACAATAAAATGAACAACGCTCTTGACCTTGAGTGATTGAGTTCTGTCTGACATGTAATATTTCTTCGTTTTGCGCTCCCGTCAGCAATGGGCGATTGATGACCCAAGTATCAAAGATGCCTTGATCTGCACCCCATATGGCTGTGAATTACGATGTATGGAATCAGGCTTGAGAAGGATCCACTTAATTTACGAATCATTGGGAAGCCTTTCCTTGATAACAAAGGACAAATATGTAAGATCGGTGGTCCTCAGTGATCCGACCATGTGTTAACACACGCTGAGCACTGCGCAAGAACAGATCAAAATGGGGCTGGAGATTTACAGTCCCAACAGGACGTTAATTCACAGCGAAGGCCTCACTTCAGCAGAGCCACTCAGCTGCTTTGCCACCTCATCAAACACCTCTTCAGCATGCTTCTCTGCATCAAACTCAAAGATCCAGTCCTCACGTGGCAGTTGAATACTTGTGGGGTCTTCCTTGACCTTCTCCCAATCCGTCTTATGCCACATGTCCCGCGTGGTCTCGCCTGTCTTCTGAACCTTCTTCACCCTGTCATACCTGATCTCCTGGTACGCCCTCACGCCTAACGGCACGTTCTCTTTGCCAGCTCTTCTCAGCGCAACACCAATGGTGACACCATCTTCCATGGCTTGCGTAGCTCCTTGCGCACTCGTGGGTAAGAACGGATGCGCCGAGTCACCCAACAGCGCAAGCCTGCCCCGCGCACTCGTCCACGTCGGCAGAGGGTCTCTGTAGACCAGCTTCCAGTCCACCAGGCTCGGCGTCTTTTCCACGATGGCCTTGCACATCGGGTCCCACCCTTTCAGCACCTCGAAAACATCCTCAAGCTTCCCGGGAAAGGACCAAGACTCCTCGATGTCGGCTTCGTCTTTGTGCGTCAGGACCCAGCAGCAGTCCTTGCCGCCCTTGATGGTGCTGAACAGGAAATGCACGTCCGGGCCGATCCAGCCGTTGAAGGTGTCGCCGTGCTCGCAGAAGTGCTTCGTGCGCGGATCGGCGATCATGTCTTTGTTGGAGAACCAGGCGCGCCAGACGGCGTAGCCGCTGCTCTTGGGCTTGTCGTCGTAGCCGAGCACCAGCTCGCGTGCTTTGGAGCGGACGCCGTCCGCGCCGAGTACGACGTCTGCCGTGACCTGGGGTGCACAGTTAGCTTTCGAAATCACTCTGGGCATGGTCTATGTTCTGTCTTGCTTCTCAAAGATTGGTTACGCGCCTTTTCTCCAGTCGCAAGCTGGATACCCGCCTTCTCTTCATCCTCGAAATACTCGACAATCCTCTGCCCCAAATGAATGGGTATGCCCAGCTCGTCTCGCGCGTACTCGAACACCACAGTATGCAGCTCCCCTCTATGGCCATTAAACACCGGGCTCTCCTTCACGCGCGGCGGCGTCTTCTGAGTGATGATGTGTTCGCCCGTATACTTGTGGATCTTGAAACCGTGGTTGCTCAGGTCGATGCTCAGCGGGCGCATGCGCTCCGCAATCTCGCCGTTCTTCCACCGGTAAAAGATCCGGCCGCCATTGGGCCCGAATGAGATGATGTCGCCGAGCGACTTGAGCTCCGGGAAGGACTCGTAGATTTGGACGTTGTGGCCCTGGCGGTGGCATTCGATGGCGGCAGTGAGGCCGCCGAAGCCTGTGATTTGTGAACACTGTCAGATCTGTTGTCTTTTCCATTGCTTGTGCTGGTTGGATTCTGACCTGCTCCGACAATGAGAACATTGATTCCTGTCTTCGGGCGAGGGCTCTCGTGCCCGTAGTTGACCATGGCGGGCAGAAAGTCAAGGAGTAGCGATCGCAAAATAAGATATTTGAACCAGCGCCGAGCAAACCTTACTCGGAGATACTTTCTTCTACATATGAGCAAGCGGTCGGATTGCTTAGATCCGGTTGCGCAGCGACGATGGAATTGCCGGCATGACGCCACACTAACGCAGGGGGTGTGAAAAGGGAAGTCTGGGGTACAGCTGTTGGAGAGCTCCGTCTACCCCACCTTGCAACCCCGCACCGCCCTCCAACCTTCTGTAGGCACCTACTTTTGCTCCCGCCAGTCTTGTCGGGTCCATCGTGCCGAAGCTATCATGTGGGCCGGTCCGGGGCCGTTGGTTGATGTTAGCGTATGCTGTGAAGAATGGGGCGGTGTGGAGACAGCAGCTGGAGGCAGCGTGTCTCCGCTACGTCACTGGCAAAAGACATGCGAGCAAGCTATAGCACACGGTCGAGAAGGGCCGAAACTCTTTCTGTTTGAGATTGATCGCAATCCCCGGGGTCTGAAGCATCGCACGCAGGTTGCGCAACCGGCTCCGAGGACGTGTTGGGCAGGTGTTTGCAGCATTAACTTTCGCGTAGTCGTGATCCCCAAGCCGCGGCTCGCGATGCGTAGCGGAGTCCGCATATCAATGCGTACACAGCCGCAGACCACCCGCAACCCCATTGCTTACTCGTGGGCCCTCCCATTCCAGCTGCAGCAATGACGTCTCATCCAGACTGGGGCTCCAGAACGAAAGCTACAGACGCGGCCACCGCATTCGCCAACGACATCAAGGGCCGCTATGGTGCGCCAAAACACCCGCAAGTCGCGAACATGACTTCGAGAAGCTGACCGCGTCCCGCAGTCCTGATAACAGGCGTCAGCCGCAACAGCCTGGGCGAGGCCTCGGCCCTGGCCATCGCCGCCCACGACCCGGCCCTGCTCGTCCTGGCCTCGCGCACGCAGTCCAGCCTCGACGAGGTCGCCGCCGAGATCCACTCGATCCGCCCGTCGACGGCCGTCCTGACGGTGCAGCTCGACCTGCTCTCGCAGGCCTCGGTGCGCCGCGCCGCCGCCGACATCAGCGACTGCGTCCCGCGCCTCGACGTCCTCATCAACAACGCCGGCATGGTCACGCAGACGCGCCGCACCTCGCCCGAGGGCGTCGAGGCCCAGTTCGCCACCAACCACCTCGGCCCCTTCCTGCTCACCAACCTGCTCGCCCCGAAGCTCCTCGCCGCCGCCGCCGACGCGCCCGCGCCCGGCGCCACGCGCGTCGTCAACGTCAGCAGCCTCGGCCTGCGCCTGTCGCCGGTGCGCTTCCACGACTACAACGTCGAGGGCGGCGTGGAGCTGCCGCCCGACGAGCGCGGGCCGCCCGACGAGGCGCTGCCGCCCGCCTTCACGCGCGACGTCGACGGCTACCGCGGGTTCGTGGCGTACGGGCAGAGCAAGACGGCCAACGTGCTGTTCGCGGTCGGCCTGACGGACCGGCTGCGCGCCAAGGGCGTCGTCGCGTACGGGTTGCATCCCGGAAGTGAGTGCGCGGTCTTCTCTGGTTACTCTGTCCTGATTCTACTCCTGCTGCGGCATCGAGGCTGACGAGAAAGCGCGATGGTGCGGCGAACGCAGGCATATGGACGAACCTGAGCAGAGATCTGAACGAGGATGGCTATGCGGCGATTGAGGGCACGGCGTCGGACTGGAAGAGCCCCGACGAGGGCGCGTCGACGATCATCGTTGCAGCGTTCGACCCCGCGTTGAATGGTGAGCGCCCGCGGCCGGGATGTCATGGCGACGGAGGGGGCGGATGGGCTAACGGTTTGGCAGAACCGGCGGGAAGCTTCCTTTCGGATTGCCAGTACTACGACGCGCCCGCCTATGCGACGGATCCCGAGATTGCCGAGAGGCTCTGGAACTTGAGCGAAGAGCTGGTCAAAGAAAACTTTGAATATTCGGCGAAGCTTTGACGAGGCAGCAGAAAGTGTTGTCGGACGGAGGGATTGGGCGTTGGTTGCCGGCGAGGCTTTGCCCAAAGACAGTGCATAGTCTCATGCCACTGCGTAAGCTGTCACGCGGCAAAGAGCAAAGGAAATGAGAGAAAAGCACATGCACTCAACAACAAGGCAATCATCACCGACCCGCCAGCTCAGTGGGCGGGCAGGATTCCAGGTTTTAAGGCGAGCACGGACGTGATTGGCAGGCTTGTGTCTCACCATGTTCTTCGTAGGGTTTAACGCCGTTATTGGCTACTTCAACTCGGCGCCCTTGCGGCTGTTGCCCGCTTGAAACGTCTTGTTTCGCATGGCATCCTTTCCAATTGGCCCAATTTCTCCGCTCGAGATCGCTGCCGAACCGGTTTCTTCAGCGGCGCTTGTTGACATATCCATAATTCTTGATGGGAATCTGTCTCTGGACACTCGTTCGCTCCATTGGCTCCCAATCATGAGACCCCTGTGCCTGCCTGTATTGACTCAGCACTCGAGGCCGGCTGAAAGACGATTACGACGGTGACACGGCCCAGAAACCAACAATCACCGTCCCGCGTCTCGAAAAAGAAGAACATATCCGGAACGCGCGGAAATTGAACGATAATGACATGGTGAAACGCCGGGTATATAACAAATTCCTATTCATACGCCCTCTCATTGCTCAAAGTGCTCAGGCGTTCGAACAATTCTGCCCATCGCGAGTCTCTACATTTCCCAGCATAGCTGAGAAACCGTGTCTCATATAAAGAGTCTCAGAAGGCTGGACATCCCATGCAACATCAGCTCACCAGAAACACCGAAACTTAACTCACCGCGCAAAAGTCACACACTACTGTTTTAGCTCCGGCCCGCCCAACAGCTTAAGAAGAAGAATTAAAAAGGACGGGGAAAATCACTCTCGCGAATCCCTTCCTCATCTCCCAAGGCAACATCGAGAATCAACACTGAAAAAGACCACTTCAGCTCTCTACCACCATGAAGAGCGCAAAAACTTCTTCGCAACAACCGCAGCAGAACACCCCGTGCGCTGACCGCGAGAACCATGGCAGGAGGAACGGCGGTGCAGGAGGCGCGCCAATAGACGGCTATCCTCCTGACTCATGGGTAAGCCACATACTCTTGCCATGAAGCAGACGGTGCTAACGATGTTGCGCATGAAAGACATGCTGCAAGTGCTGGACCGACTACCAGGGCGTTTATACGAACCAATGCACCAACTGCGGACATATTATCTGCAGCACCTGCCCGCAGATTTAGTAAATCAACACGCTCCTTTTGGCCAAGCCTTGCCGTCACTAGGAAGAGCTAGCTACGTCTGAAACTCTATTAGGAGGAAAACAGTCACTTACATCAAACCCCGAAGAATCCGGCCGGAACGGACGCACGTCAAAACCGACGATCTTTAAACCCGAGGACGCAGTATGATGTAACGATCTACGACATGGGCACCCGACCGCTGCATATTTGGCTTTCACCACATTAGACGCGCGACCGGGGAAAAGAGATGGGCACAGTGTTGCGGTGTAGATTCATAGGAAGCCGGGCTTCATACAAGATCTAATCACCTTCGTTTCCGCCACATATTCAAGGCTAATATACTTTCGTTCATGCCGAAAAATTGCCCCCTTATGAGGTTCGCCAGAATGACCTACGCTTTTATTGCCTTTTACTTCTATGTGGCTCGGTTTCACCAGTTGATCCCCGGCTAATCTCTAAGCACTTGCCTATTTCTGCGCACTCTGCCACCACGCCACGAGACTTCTAACATTTGTTTATAAGGCATTAAAGCCTTGACCTATGGTTTGCATAGAAGTTGCCATCTCAGGGAAGCGTTCGCGACCCAAACGCGGATCGTGTCGATCTTCGCCGCATACCGTAGCTTCACTACCCAGAGCCCACCAATAGAATACTTTAGCAGAGACCGTTGGCATCTAGTAGACCGTCTATCCACCGATACTTATCTCTGTTTAAAGGCCTAAAAACTGCCCGGTACTCTACTCAACCGTGCGCATGCCCCACTGGTGCACCCTCACGTTGGCTGTGTGTGGGGGCCAGAAGCGCTCACTTCCTATTCCACTCCGTGTCCGTGTCCGCGTCCGACTCCGGCTGTGCCTCACAACAGCTTTGAGAATCCTTTATTGGCTAAATGACTTGCAGGCGAACATCAGTGGGCCCACAGAGGATTTCCACCCCCCCCCCCCCAGCTGAGCCTCTGTGCCGACGACTGTTTGTCCGTTTCTGGTGAAGGCGCAGCACATCCTGTTGCTTACTTCAATTGTGTGGTAAGCAACGCAGATGCCGCCAGAGAATTATTTAAGAGCCTTTACATTCTCATCAACGCCGAGATGAAATCTAAGCTAGCACAACTTCTTGACAGTCCCCGCTAATGCGCATGATGGTCCAGGTCTCGACATTGTCAATTATCGCTTCGGTGGGACACACCATCGTCGCCGCATTCCAACCTTGTCCCCTGCTTGGGCCCTTCGTCCCAGCACCTCAAATTGATCCTTCCTCGAGCATAGTTCAGAACGCGCTTTCGAGCTTCACAAAAGAGCTGGGTGCTTATGTGGAAGCGGGAGACGGTGATTTTGGCCCAATCACCCCCAACACCACCAGCTTCAGCCTTACACTATTTTCTGGATCCGCGTCTGAGACCTCTTCGAACCGAAGCCAACCGTTCTTTTATGAATATCATCACACAGCACCCAGCACTGCGAGCGAATTCGGGAAGGCAGATGCCAATTCCGCTTATCCAGTGGGTGCACTCACACAGCTTTTCACTGTGTATGCGCTCCTTGTTGAAGCCGGGTCTGAAGTTTTGCATAAACCCATTACAGACTTTCTGCCAGAGCTAAGCAGTTACGGGTCAAACTCATCCAAACCCGATATTATCAATCAAGTCAAGTGGAATGAAGTTACTTTAGGTGCTTTGGCCAGCCACATGTCTGGAATCGGCAGAGATTGTACGTCAGAATCGGTCTGCATCGGTTGATTTTCTGCTGACGGAGACCAAACAGCTCAAGCATGTAACATAGACGAACCATGTGGAAAGGACGGTGAGATCAGAACACTTCACTGTTACAAAACAGCACAACACTAACACATCACCCCAGAGTTTCTGCAAAAGTTCGCCATCGAGCCTCCACTATACCTCCCCGACACAACGCCAGTATTCTCCAACGCAGCCTTCCAGCTCATCGCCTTCGCCATCGAAAGCCTGACCGGCCAGCAATTCGAAACCTTCATCCAACAAAAGCTCTTCTCGCAACTCCCCATGCCGCACACCTCCTTCCTCAACACCACCACCCCCACCTTCGCCAACAGCTCCACCACCCTCCCCCGCGCCGGCGAGCCCGCCTCCCTCTCCCTCACCACCACCCCGCACGACCTCTCCCTCTTCGGCGGCGCAATCCTCTCCTCCCGCCTCCTCTCCCCCAGCGACACGCGCCGCTGGCTCAAACCCCACACCTCCACCTCCAACCTCCGCAACGCCGTCGGCGCGCCCTGGGAGATCTACCATTTCAGCACCAACGCGACCGCCCCCGTCGTCGACATCTGCACCAAGACCGGCGCCATCGGGCGCTACGCCGCGTACTTCGGCCTCGCGCCCACCCACGACGTCGGCTTCGCCATCCTCGCGCACGACGCGGGCGGCGCGCCCGACCTCAACGCGCACGCGGACGTCGCGCTGGGGGCGCTGCTGGCGGTCGACGCGGTCGGGCGCGCGCAGGCGACAGCCGAGCTGGCCGGCACGTACCGCGGGGCCGCCAACTCTTCGATCCGCATCGGCGAGGCGGGGGAGGAGGGCCCGGGGCTGGCGGTCGGGCGGTTCGTCGTCGAGGGCGTCGACTGGCGGGCGCGGCTGGCGGTGCTGAGTGGGGTCGCGGACGCGGCGGATCTGGATGTCCGGTTGTATCCTACGAACCTGCGCGAGGTCGGGGAGGGCGGCGCGGTGCGCCAGGTGTTCCGTGCGGTCTTTCAGGACAAGAGCGCGCCGGTTGATCAAGGGACGCCGACGTGTGTGACTTGGATGGACGTTGATTCGCTGAAGTGGAAGGGGAAGGCGTTGGATACTTTTGTCTTTGAGGTGGGCGGGAAGGGGGATGCTACGTCGATTACTGTTCCTGCTTTCGGTGTTGAGCTATGGAGACGTTGAGAGCAGAATGGGGACTGCTTTGTTCGGTTGCTTGCATCTGCAAAGCTTGTGAAATTGAGGGCACGAGGTTATTGAGAAGCTCATTTATGCCCTCTTATTACTTCGGAAGCATATTTAATATCATCACGTGATGAGAGGAGCAATCACTGCTCTCTTCATAGACGGGGTAGACTTTTTCGTCGCCCGGCGGCCTCCGACGGGCCAGCCCTTTGACATATCGGTATACATCGGCTACACGGCAGACTCGTTTTCGGATCGTTCAGCGGAAGGCGTTTACCGAATTGGCCGTGCAGTGCGGACGGAACTTCTTCTGCCCTGGCCACCAGTAGCCTTCTTTTTCGGATCAAACGCTGGCCCACGCTGCAACCCTCCACATTCCCAAAGGATACAGAGTGGACTACAGAGAGCAGGGCCTACCGCGACGTCAAAAACAAATTCTTATGGCGTGATATCGCAAAAGGGAAAGTTCGTCACCAGGTTCTTCAAGCGGTGTTGGAGCCTTCGATCCGGTAGTCTAAATACGCAGGGAACGTCGTTCCGGAAATTCTGGAAACCTTCTTAAACCGCTCAACCTCAGCACCTCAATATTGTCCGAGCCAAGTCACCCTTCTCTCCCTACACCATCACGAAGAGTAATCGAAAGAGCATTGTCCATACCATCGACAATGCTTTACTGGAGGCTAGTCTGCCTTTTCGCAACCGGGTTTATCAGGGAAGCCCAGGGCAGCCAGGTGCGCACGAAACCTCCATTATCGCTGTTTTTATTTATTAAATCCCCAGATTGAGTCATCTCACGAGGCATTGAATCCGCAATTGAACAACACTATCACAAATCTGGGTGGACCAACTCTGTTTTACAACGGTTCGGGCAACGTGCCAGCCTACAACGAGACGTCGCCGCCTCCGCATCCGCTCCCGGTTCTAGACCAATCAGAAATCAAAGAAGCGTTCTTTGCTGAGTTCGAGGGTATCATTAATGGGTCCGTCTATGATTCGAACTGCACGAAGTGTATAACGTTCTTCGAGGTGATGCACCTCGCCGCTGTCACGCAGTCGGAAAGCGTGGTGACGGATTTGCTCATAGATGCTTGCGAGTCGATAAATTGGATCAAGGCTGGAATAAGCGCATCCACTTGCCATCAAGAGTTCTCTGGAATTGCGAATACAGGGCCATACCTGGCTTTACTGTTTAGAAAGATGTCTCTCCGTACGGGAGACATGGAAGCCTACTGCCACTACAAGTATTCTTTCTGCGAGGAGCCAGGAATCATTCAAATTGACGAGAGCGAATACTTCGGAGAGAAGCCAGCAAACAAATCAGTGGCACCGCCGCCATCCGGTATCTTAATGCAAGCCCTTGATGTGCTTCCTCAAGCTTACCAGTCTACAGGAGAGGTCCTGAACGTACTTCATTTGTCGGATTGGCATCTTGACCCAAGGTTGGTACTGTCTCCACGGCTTTGAATATGAAGCTAACATCACAAGGTATGACATTGGATCAGAGTGAAATTGCAGCACATACTTTTGCTGCAGGCCCTATCGGACCAACGACGACCTCCACACCACTGCAGCCAATGCCTCTTGGCCAGCATCACGATTCGGAAATCTCTATTGTGATACTCCAGCAGATCTTGGCCTGTCTTTGTTCAAGTCCATGGGTGACTTTGTCAACATTTCGAATATCAGTTTTTCGTTATTCACAGGAGACGTCATGAGTCACGACGACAAAGACCAGCAATCCCAGGCGTACGTCGAATACGAGGAGACGGTAACTTACGAGACTTTCAAAGCGCATCTTGGGAACATAGTGAGTTCCTGATACTTTATGTCCTTGATCCTTGCGATTGACTTTCCCTTTCACAGCCAATCTATGCCACACTTGGTAATCATGACACTCTTCCGGATAACTTTGCCACACCGTACAACCTATCTGAGTCGACGGAAAAGGACAATTTCTCCTGGAACTACAAGCTTTTGGCGTCCCTGTGGAGTGAGCTGGGATGGCTCGACAACTCCACGGCCTCAACCGTAGCCACGCATTACGGCGGCTACTCCTACGTCACTCCGCAAGGGCTCAAGATCATCTCCATCAACACCGACTTCTGGTACACCGCAAACCCGTGAGTAAACGCCGCACCCACACCACCATCGCCACACTAACACCACCCAGCTTCAACTACTACGACTTCACCAACCCCGACAAATCCGGCATCCTCCACTTCCTCGCCCAAGAACTCCAGGCCTCGGAAGCCCTCGACCAACGCGCCTGGATCATCGGCCACGTCCCGAGCGGCTACGGCGGCACCGGCCTCAACGGCAAAGCGCTGCCCAACCCCTCCGCGCTCTTCTACTCGATCGTGCGCCGCTTCTCGCCCGCGACCATCGCCGGCATCTTCTTCGGCCACCTGCACTACGACCAGCTGATGCTCTACTACGACTACGGCCCGTCGTCCGGCGGCGGCGCGCTTCGCAACACGGCGGACGTCGACCGCGCCGCCCCGCTCGCGTGGGCGCACATCGCGCCGTCCGTCACGCCGCTGTCCGGCCTGAACGCGGGCTGGACGCTGTACCAGGTCGACGCGCGCTCGTTCGAGGTGCGCGGCTGGCAGGCCTACGTCGCGAACGTGTCGGAGGCGAATGCGTGGGCGGAGCCGGAGTGGCGGTTCGAGTACGATGCGCGGGATGCGTATGATGTGGACGGTGCGTGGCCGCGCGACGCGCCGCTGAACGCGACGTTTTGGCATGGGGTGACGGAGCGGATGCTGGAGGACGGCGGGGCGCTCGTGCAGACGTACAATCTTTTCGAGACGAAGAGCAGTGTCTTGACGAAGAATTGTTCGACGGCGGCGTGCGTGGAGCAGAAGGTGTGTTATATTCGCAGTGGGAGTACGGTGCTGGGAGATTTGTGTCCGCAGGGCAACGGTCCTTTCTAGGATGCACTACATCGCGGTGCACCAAAGGTAGGGGATGTAGCGTGTCTGCTTTGTGAACCCTCCATTCGCGGAAGTGTGCTCTCAGCTTAAATCAAATAGCGGTTGACGAAGGGGCTACAAGACTCAATAAGGAATGACCGAGGTTTTGGGTGTACTACTAACAATATTGGTACCAATAGCATACGAGTAGCGATCTTGATAAAGTAAAAACACTCAATCCGCCTTCTCGATTGGGGCACTATTGCTAAACAAAGCGTAAACTTCAGCACGAGAGGCGCTCGGATATCATTGACTTTCCGAACAAAGACAGAATTCAACACACGCAGACGGAGGGATACCTCCACAGTCATTCTTCCTCTTACCGCCTCACCCTGATACGCGAATCGCTCCCCACAAGGCCTCTCACTCACTCCTTCCCCACCCTACGGCCCTCACACCGCCCGCTCCTTGAACGTCAACCGCAACTGCCCACACTCAAACGTAAAATGATCCCTACTCCTCTTCAACAACGTCTCCCCCGTCTCCCCCTCCGCCAACCCCACCTCAAACGCCGCCACCACCTTCGCCACGACCAGCCGCAGCTCCATCAGCGCCAGCGGCCTCCCCACGCACCCATACACGCCCGTGCTGAACGGCGCGAACGCCCGCTCCTTCCGCACCCACCCCTTCTTGCCCTCGTCGTACCACCGCTCCGGGCAGAACGCGTCCGGCTCCACGTACGCCGCCGCGCTGCGCCCGATCGCGTACGCCGGGCACCACACGATGGCGTTGCCGGGCACGTGCGTGCCGTCGACGACCAGGCCCTCGGGCGGGGTGACGCGCTGGAGCGCGGTCGGGACGGCCGGGTGCAGGCGCAGCGCTTCGTTGATGATGCCGTTGAGGTGCGGCAGGTCTTGGATGTCGCGGTGGCGCAGCGAGCCGTCGGGCTGGATGAGCGGGCGCAGCTCGGCGACGAGGCGGGATTGGTGGGTGGGCGAGGCGGCGAGGTGGTAGAAGGTGTGGGTGAGGGTGGCGGCGGTGGTGTCGCTGGGAGGGGGATTAGTCTTTTTTTTTTTTTTTTTCCTGTGGTGGGCGTTTGCAGTGAGGCGGGAAGTTCGAGGGTGCAAGAAGGGCTTGTCGATGTCCGGGCAGGGGAGAGCAGAGCGAAGATGATGTAGAGGGAGTTGAGCATCACAAAGACAAAAGAGATGACGTACCTTCCAGCCACGATGATCAGCCTCGAGTCACCCTGAAGCATCTTCAGCTCCAGCTCAGAAAGCTTCTTGTCCTTGAGTGGCTCGATTAGCGCAGACATGATATCCGGATCGTCCGGCTTCGTCTGCATGCGCTCGTCCAGCTGGTCCGAGCAGTACTTGATGAACTTCCAGTAGCCCGCCGCAGCACCGGGAATGGCCGCCAGAAGACGGAAAGCCCAGGTAGGCACTGTTCCACAACATGAATCAGTACAATAAGCCTCCAAGCACCGCCACGAACGCAATCAAACTTACGCATAAACGCAAACGGCTGCATCCCTTCATTCAGGAGATTGACCGCAAAATGCTCCTCGCCGCGTTCCAGCATCCCGAAGCTCTTTCCGAACGCCAGGTCGCCCATGACGTCGTACGAGAAGTAATTGAACCACTTGCTCGCGTCCACGGCACCGCCGCCAAACGCGCCGAGCTGGCGGATCAGCGACGCGCTGAAGCGCTGCACGCGGCCCTCGTAGCCGCGCACCGCCTTGTCGTTGAAGGCGCCGCCCCACACGCGGCGGCGCGCGTCGTGGTAGGCGCGGTCGCGGCTGGTGTGCATGCTGGTCAGCGGCTTGTCGTTGTCGTACCACGGCGCCTTGGTGCACTTGCTGCCGAAGCCGTAGATGAGCGGCACGGCGTCCGGGTGCGCGATGGACAGCTCGTTCGAGCCGACGCGCACGAAGGCGCCGTGCTGCTGGTGCAGCCGCTGCACCGTCTTGTACGCCTCCGAGTCGCCGACGTGGAAGGGCAGCCACAGCGACGTCAGGCGCGCGGTGAAGGGGCCGGGGAAGCGGTTGAGCGGGTGCAGGAAGGCGCGGTAGAAGAGCAGGGAGCCGTAGAGGCCGGTGAGGTAGGAGGCGGAGAGGATGGCCATGGAGGCGGCGGCCGCGAGGAGCGGCTGCTCGCCGAGGCGCGTGAGGAGGAAGACGCCGGTGGCGTAGGTGAGGGTGAAGAGCTGCATGTAGCGGATGGCGTAGAGGTGATGCTCGAAGCGGTTGAAGTAGGCGACGTGGGAGACCACGCCCACGAGGGCGGCGGCCCCGTATGCGTAGAGCGGAGCGTCCGTCATGGTGGAGCAGCTTGATGCAAGCTTCAGCGAGCTCGAGGGAGACGGGCGCTCAGCGGCCTTTTAATATCCTCAGCTGCATGGTGTGGAATGCTGCAATAACCGTAACCCCTCTTCTGGAACACCCGAGATAGCGACAGCAAGTGGCGTGTGGGACGATCGCCATTATGAAGTCGTTAGACCCCATTCGTGCCCATTACAAATAGCGGAGGCCGATCCGCACGCCGCTGCGGACCGGGTCGTGGAACAGGAGACTGCTGTGGCTCAGTGGCGCTTTGCCTGTTCGCGGCCCACGGCATGTGGGGTTCTGGTCCCTTGAACCACAGCGAGCATCGTGTATGCACCACAAACTTTCCGCCTTGCCGCTTCGCCGAGGACAAGTTCCCTAATCGAGGCAATGCTGCACATGGTCGAGAACGTCGTCTTGCCATCCGTCTACGTGACGAACGCCATGGCTGCGAAGAGAGCTGAAGTGAGCAGACCGCCCAAGGGAAATAACACATACACTGACCAGGCCTGGTCCAGCATGAAGGAGTCAATCCTGCTCCTAGGAAGCCACTGAGCTGTCCTGAACAATTCCCCGGCAGACGTGAAACGGCCGCCAATTTCCATGGTCGTCCAGGCGGTGGCCGGAACGCCGTGCGGGTCCGCTAGCCCGCATTGGCTCGTAGTCACTATCTCGAGCAACGGCCCACGCAAGTCGTTGGCATCCTGTGGACGTTTCAGCCACGTGTGGCATGATCACACGGGTATAAAAGCAGGAGACAAGAGGTCAGACAATTCAAACAGAGGGCCTGCGGTCAGATTTTTCTGCCACGAGGCGTTCCTCCCCGCAACCCCAGAGTCGATCAATGCGGGGAAGGTTGCTCAGCCGAGCCTCCATCTCAATCGGGAATTTGTTGAATCCTAGGACTGCAAGGTACCACCCGGGTTGTTCAACTTGTGACTTCATTCCCTCGGCTTCCAAGATACGGCGTCTACAGACTCTCATCGACCGACAGCATACCGAACGCTTGCACAACGCTTTCTCTTTTCCCTACAGCTTGATCAACACCGTCTTCTCCTCCAAAAAGTTGTTCAAGCTCTGCTTCAACCCCTCCCTGCCAATACCGGAGGACTTGTATCCGCCAAACGGCATGTCAGCTGCCAGAGTTGGGCTGGTGCAATTGACACCAACCGTCCCCGCCTCCAAGCCCTTCGCAATCCGTATCGCGCGGCTAACGTCCTTCGTATAGACCGCAGAATACAGCCCGTACTCTGTATCGTTCGCCTTCCTCAGCGCCTCCTCCTCCGTCTTAAACGTGCCGATACACACGACCGGCCCGAAAATCTCCTCCTTCAGCGGCTTCGAGTCCTCAGGCAGATCCGTAAAGATGTGCGGGCCAACAAAATACCCCTTCCCCGCATCCGCGTGCTCCTCGCCGCCGAGGATGAGCTTGCCGCCCGCCTCCTTGCCCAGCTGGATGTACCTGTTCACATTCTCAAACTGCATCTGGTCCGCCAGCGGGCCCATCTGCGTGCCCTCGGCCAGCGAATCCCCCACCTTCACCGCCGCATACCTCGCCTTGAACTTCTCGACAAACGCCTCCGCCACGCCCTCCTGCACGTAGATGCGCGTGTTCGCCATGCACACCTGCCCCGTGTTGAACGTCATGCTGAACTGCGTGTCCGCCGCCGCCCGCTCCAGATCCGCGTCGTCGAACACCAGCGCCGGGCTCTTGCCGCCCAGCTCGAGGTGCAGGTTCTTCAGGTTCGAGCGGGCGGCGGCCTCGCTGATGAGGCGGCCCGTCCGCCCGGAGCCCGTGAACGACAGCACGCGCACGTCCATGTGCGCGGCCAGCGCCGCGCCGCTGGTGGCGCCGTGGCCGTGGAGGACGTTGATGACGCCCGGCGGGAAGCCGGCTTGGGCGATGAGGGAGGCGATGAAAGCAGACTGCAAAGGCAAAAATCAACAACGGAAAACCCTCCCCGCGCGCTCTCGTGTCTCTCGTGCTTACCGTCAACGGCGCCTTCTCGCTGCTCTTGACCACGACGCAGTTGCCCGCCGCCACCATCGGCGCGGCCTTGCTGCCGAAGAAGATGGCCGGGCAGTTCCACGGGATGATGGCGGCCGCCACGCCGAACGGCTGCCGCAGCGTCAGGTTCAACATGCCCGGCGTGTGCAGGCTGGTCGCGCCCTGCGGCTCCCAGCCCAGCCCCGCGTTCAGCTCGAAGAAGCTGGCGCACGCGAGGTGGTCGTGGTACGCGCCGAGCGGGCGGCCCATCGCGACGGCCTCGAGGCGCGCCATCGGCGCGTGCGCGGCGCGCAGCAGCTCGGCGAGCTTGCGCATCGGGGCGGCGCGCGCGGCGGGCGAGAGGGCCGCCCACGCCGGCTGCGCGGCCTTTGCGGCGGCGACGGCGGCGTTGGTGTCGGCGACGCTGGCTTCGTGGACTGCGGGGGGGGGGGGGGTTTTTTGTGAGATGGAGGGTCAGGGGAAGGGGAGCGGGAGAGACGGACCAGCGGCGACGGGCTCGCGGGTGGAAGGGCAGAGCAGCTGGAAGATCTTCTTGTCTGAGGATTCGACGAACTGGGGGACGGTTGGGGTCAGTTTGTGGCTCTGCGGTGCAGGTGAGGCTGCGTACCTCGTTGTTGATGAAGAGGCGGGTCTCAATCTTCTCCGTCGTGCCATTGGCACCGTTGGTCCCGTTTGTCGCTGTCATGATTGCAGGCCCAATTGTTCGAGAGCTGAAGTGGCGGGAGAGCTTTGGACTTGATTCAGCCGTGCGGCGTCGGGATGGTCAGGGTTTAAATACTGTACCGGGCTCGCGGGGTAGTAGAGACAAGGATGGCCCCGCGCAAGCACCAGAGGATCAAACGTGCTCGTGTTTTGGTTGTTAGGAAGATGTGGAGGTAAAGGAGGAGCGGAAGGCTGAGATGCAGCTACGATACAGTCTACCACGCACTCATACAATCCCAAGGCCTGGCTTGGTGGTGATGCTGCAAGAGCTCGAGCAGGTCTTGCATGAAGCTCAAGCTCTTGCAGCTCAGGTTTAAAAAGAGCTCTGGCCGCAGATGTGCAAGGATGGGCAATGCGGTTCGGCTAAGATGTGGAGCAGATCGACTCGGCGTCTGAGCGGTTGCTCTTTAGTCGCTGCGCCCGTCTCAGGGCAGTTCTTTTCCTCACGCTCGTACGACACTGCCTTCCTGGAGGTCTGCAAAGACATTGAAGTTTGCTTCATGCCGTCTTCGGCACTATTTCTGACGCCGATCTTCGGAACCCTAAGGGAGGGGCGGGTGGATGATCTCTGCTACTTTGTCGAGCACTGGGTTTATCGCAGCTCTAAATCCGAACAGCAACCGGGCCCACAGCGCCTCTTTAGATCCAGCTGCGGAAATTGTGACCTGCCGCAACGCCTTCCGCCTGCAGAATGTCCGGACATGACGTGACAGCTGACGAATAGACGGCCCTCGCCAAGCAACTTGTCCACTCAAAAGCCCATTTCATCGATGGTTATGATTGATTTGTAAATACAGGGTTGATCGACTTTCCACACTGATTTGGTGCTGCGTATATCGCTCATACCTCAAACAGGCATGGCTTCAGTGTATGTAATCGACCCAGCCATTCTATTCATTTCCATACCCCGCATGTGAGGAATATGGCTTTGCCGGCTTCTCCTGTTGCCGAACCCGAGTGTTACAACAGCTTGGTATCCATGTGGGGCCCGATAGATTTGATCCAGAGACGACAAAGTGCGGAAGTGTCGGAAGGTTTGTACAGATGAGGAGGGTTGCTGATTCAATTGGTGAAGCCATCTGCTTGGGGTCAGCGCATAGGGTCTGGTACAAAAAGAAGATACAGGCACACTCACCAAGAATTGGCATTGAGAAAACGAAGTTGGATATCATTTTGAATAATAAGTAAACAAACGAAGCCCTTTCGGCAGCATGCAAAAAACCCCTATGGCTGCTGAACAAACGCCAGAAATGTGCTTGATCAATAGAAAAAGAAAATGTCGAAAGCATTCCGTTACTCCGAGGTTAGCATCCAATAAGCACCCGCGAGCATCCCGCCCATCAGCAGAATGGTAATGATGGCAGCACCCGCCCTGTCTGCCGTACCAATCGGCTCGACGTTTTCCGTTGGCGTGTCCGGACTCGAAAGTCCCGCATTCGGATTTCCCTTACTCGTACCGCCCGTGTCGTTCGTCACCGGTCCCGGAACGAGGTCTACAAGTGCTGTCCCAATCATCTCCAAAGCGGCCATGTTCTCGCCCATTCCAACACTGCTCGTGCCATCAAACGCGCCCTTCGTCCACCTCAGACTGCATTCCGCCGTTCCGTCGCCCTTGTCGTTGCACGCCGAAGCCGCAGCCTCGCGAGAGGCCTCAAGATACGGCTGGAGGAGGTCTGCCGTCCAAGGAGCGACCTTGATTGCCGAGGCCATCCAACGAGCCAGGTAGGCTTTGAATGTGCGCTGATCGATGTTGCAGGTATTACCGACCTCGCACGCCTTTTCCACCATGATGTTGTTGTCGAAGAACACGGAAAGTCCGGTGATGATGCCAGTCACACGCTCCTTCCAGACGTTCTCTGTATCGCCGTCCGTCGCGCTCTAAAAGTCTTGTTAGAAAAACAAAAGCAAATATGCACAGGACACGTATGACGTACAATATTCCACATGGTGGCCGCGCCATGCAAGAAAATGCCAGCATTGTAAGTCCACTGAGTGCGGTCGAATCTCGTGCAGTTGATTCTAGAGTCGGAGCCGTCGTAGAAGTGGTATTCCTCATTCACCAGTCCGAGCGTCTGCACCCAATTCCAGGCTTTATCGGCCCAGTCGGAGTATGTCGAGTTGCCGGTATACTTCGCCAACCGGGAGGCGACGTTGAAAAAACAGCCCTCGGTAATAGTGTTCTTGTAATCATATCCGGCGTTGAAGCTGAAAATCTGCCATCGGAGACCGCCTCCACACGTAGAAGCATCCCAGCGACGGTACTGGGTGTTAAACACGGCTTGCGCAAGAGCAACCCATCCGGGTTTGTCATCCGGCGGGTCGGGGAATTTTGACTCTGCCGCTGACATTGCTGCCATTCCCCAGAAGCCCTGGTCGTCGTTTCCGAGTGATTTCGACTGATTCGCCGGCATGTAATCCCAGTCGTCTCCGATTTGGTGTATCAAGCCCTGGACTGTCCAATCGTTGTACGTTTCGTCTCCCGTGTAGTGCCAGTAGTCGATGAGTGCGCCGAACATGGCTCCAGCTTGCCACCAGTGGTAGGGATCAGGCAAGTTTCCAGGCACATCACCCACGCGGTATCCATGGTACCAATCCGTCATGCCTTTGGCAACAGGCTTCATTGCTGTCTTGATGGCATCTGGAAGAGACGGCCGTTAGTAATGCATTTGTCGAGGAGTTTCTGTGAGTCTGACCTGTGCTGCTCCAATCAATGTCCATTGCATGCGCTCCCTTTGCTGCCAGAAGCAAAGGGACAAACGTATCGTAGAATTTCATCTTCCAGGTTGGAAAGCGCACGATCCCGGCGCCGCTCCGCAACTAGAAAAAAGGGCGTCGATAATGCTCCGACACGGTGTTTCAAGAATGTAACCAAGTTCCCTTCCTCAAGAGAGCATTAATACTGAGTGAGTGAGTGACTGCGGGCGAGTGTTTATGAGGCTGAGAAAAAGGAGCGGACATGACCGAAAGGCCAAGGAATACGCTCGTCGGAGAAGTGGCGGGAAGTCCAATATAGGTCCTCCGCCTTGAATGCTGGACCAAGCGTCATGTTCGCTAAAGGAGGTAAGAGCACGGTGTTGCCAAGGTGCCGAGGAAGGAAGAGAAACCCTTCATACGGTCAATACGAAAAGGGACAGCGACAACGAGTAGTGTTAAGAAGACGGGCCCGCCTGGCACCAAGGGACAATACGACGGCAGCCACGCCGAAACTGAGCGGCTCGAAAAGCGCTGGCTGGAAGGGCTGCGTGGCAGGTTGTCCAAGGCAGCACTGCCTAAACGCCAAGGCCCCGCGTGAGAATGAGCAGGCGGCCAAGGAAAACGGGGCCCACCTCATTTGAGCATGAGAAGCCAGCTGGAAAGGAGAGATCGGGAGAGCGGTACCCTGAGAAGCCAAGGCCCGGCAAATGAGAATGAAGGCGCATGGCGGACGAACCAGGCGGTGCGAATGGGAGCAGAAGGGCGGGATAAGGTACGCCAAGAGCGGCGCTCGGACAGCTGTTTAAGTGCCAAATGTCAAAACCAAGTCTCCGGCGCCGAAGACCCAAGGCGGAACGCCGGAGAGTGACGCGGTCAAACGATATGGAACGGTAGGAAGGCGAGCCAGCGAGCCAGTGGCGTGGAAGAACCTCACAGACGACAGCCACAGTGTAGCGCAAAGCTGTAGGCAAAGGGGCTGGATAACAACACCATTGCACAGTACAGACAGGCCAGAGCAGGGACAATGGATCAGACGCAGCTGTTGGTGAAGATGATACAGCGAGATCAAGATCAGCGAGGATGAGACGTCGAGATGTTGTGGACTCCGCACGGGTGCTCCCGACTGCAGGTCATAGCGCCAAGTTTGGGGCGCAGCCATCGTTGACGCCCTTGGTGCAGCATTGGCGGCATTTGAGCGGTGCAAAGCCGCGACTCGAGATCAACTTTCCTGATTGGTGAGACGCTTAGGCTCAGCTCCCGACGGACGGACCCGATCCACGAGGTAGCGGGGTGTGTTGCCCTCAGGCTGATGAGATCATGGTGATGGCGTGAGGAGATGCGAATACGAGAATAGCAAAGTGTGGGGAGACTTGAGGAGTCAATGTTCGCGTGGAGATTCGCGCCGACGCGTTGAGGCGGTGGAGAGAGGAAGGGATGGTTACTCAGCATCTGGTCACGTGAAGGGGCGAAAGAAACGGCATAGCAGAATATGATGAAATCGACTCGCGGCTCATCTGAGTACTTCATTCGGCAATCTGTCGTATAGCAAGCGAAAGACCTCGCATGTTGCGGCGTTCCGTCACAGTCCCTTCACCGTCGCGACCAGGCTGAGCAGCGGCGCGACAAACAAACAAGCCAACGGCGCGTACTCGCCCACACGCGCGTACCGGTATGAATTGACGAAGCCCATGACCACGGTAGCCGCCAGTGCGACAGTCTCCTCCGTTGTTTGTGGACCTCCGGTGCGCGCCCACTGCCAGTTCAGAGCCGCTACAGCAACATAGCGTCAACAAGTGTCCCTCACATCACGAGTCGCACAGGGGCTTACCCGAGACCAGCAGCGATGCGTTGAAGAAATCCCAGGCAGTTGCTGCTCCTGTTTGCCCGACCTTGCGATCCTGGCTCGTCGTGGTGTCAATGCTGTCGAGCGTGGGATGCACCGTCTTGAAACCCATAGCAGTGTGGCCCGGGATGCTGATGGCATTGAGGACGGCGGCCGTCTTGTATAGGAGCTCGGTGATGGCCATGGTGAGTGTTGTGTCGATAGCGTTGACCCGAGGCTTGTGTCGGCGTTGTTGTTTTCGCTTGCACTCCGCGATTCGAGAAAGCACCGCCTTTCAGGCGTTGCTGCGTTCTAACTCCCAAAATTGAAACCAACGACGATGAAATGCTTCTACTCGAGCCTTCATATTTCAAGCTGGTAGGCGGCAGACCCCGCCTCCGCCTGCAACGTTTCACAGCCGAGGCGTCCGGCTCTCCAGCTCTTCCGCGCTCAGACCTCCACATGCATATTCTCTGCATCTCGAGACGAGAAGTCAATGTCAACTGTCGGCCTGCTGGGTATCACTAGAATTCTCGATATATCTGCGATTCTGTTTGTCTCCTGCGCCTTTCCATCATAGAAACAGCCCTGTCTCAGCCCTCGTCCGCCGATCCTGTGGCCACATGCGGGGCTTGACGCATTTGGACTTGTGGCAGGTTGCTGCAGCTGATGTTGAGCGCCAATAGCCTTCGTCCAATGCAGCTTCATGGAGTAACGAAACATTCAACCGGACGCAAATGCAGTTCATTCTCACTGATGGAGCGATCCAGACGAATGCTTCGGCTACGACTTCTCGGTGGGAATACTGTATTCGTCGCCCACCGTCGGCTGCAGTACCCCAATGTGTCTTACCCGGCTGACTACACTGATTTGTGTTACATCTCAGCTCTCTCCCAGACATTGGTCACTTATCGCGTCCGAACCTGTTGGCCCGCTTTTCTTTCTGCTTAATCGTGTTCGTAATCGTTTCCAATATTACTCCCGTGCATCCCACAACCTCTTTCCTCTTTCCCACTTCCACTTAGCTCTTTACTCTTCTACAGCAGACCCTGCATCTTCTCTCGCTTCCTCTACGTTATGTCTCTGATATTACGGCCTTCGGAGGCGATTGTATTCTCCGCTCTCCTCATTCCTTTCTTCGGCGTCGCTTTCGTCTGGTGTTCATTCACTTCTTTACCGATTGTCAACTTGGGTTACGAATGTTACCGAGCCTCTGGTTTCAATGTAAGGTCACGAATGGATTCAGTGTCATTTTGAATAACCACAGGCTCCAGGGGTTGCCCGAAAAGGAAGGATTGGCTAAAAAGGTTTTGATTGTACAGGACGCCGCAGATTACTACGAGTTCTCTGACATTAGATATGCCGCGCCACCGCTTGATCATCTACGATTTGAACCTCCAACACCTCCGATGAGCGGCATACCCTTCATGCAGGAAGACAGACCGTCACGTGTCTGTCCACAGAGTGTACCACTGGATACATCAAGCGTTCCGCAACCGATATCTCAAAGTGAGGCCAACGCAACTGATCGAACTACGTAAAATCAACTAACCATACTCGAAGCTCCCAGTAAGAAGGAATATCAAACAGAGGACTGTCTTTTCCTGGATATTTTCGTCCCGCGAACTGCTTTTGACAAGCGAAGACAGGTCTTGGAAGGGGATTTCCAAGGAGTACCCGTTCTCGTTTGGATACATGGTCAGAGTCCCTCTTCTACTCCGCAATATCAATTCCTCATCTTTCCGTAGATGGAGGGTACTCGTCCGGCTCGAAGAATCATCTCAATGGAACGGCCAACTTCCTCAGAAGTGGATCGTCTGATGCATCTTCTTACTATTTCATCTTCGTCTCTATTAACTACCGTCTCGGCGCATTCGGATGGCTCTCCGGTCCTTCATTCGAGTCTGAAAACGGCACCACGAACGTCGGCTTGCTTGACCAGCATATGGCCATTCAATGGGTACAAAACCATATTCATCTCTTCAGTGGTGACAGGGACCGTATCTACGTAACGGAAGAAAGCGCGTCAGCCCTTAGTCAATATCCAAGTTCCATCACTCGGGTCTCGCAACATACGAACAACAAATGCCAGGCCATTCCACCCCGAGAACTGCATGATCGTACCTTTAAGGATTTCCTGCGCCTTGCAAACGTCTCTACCTTATCCGAAGCCCGTACCTTACCGTCCGAACGTCTCATCGCTGTCAACGCTGCTATTGTTGGCAGCATTCCCCCATACGCCCCTTCACCCTTCGGCGCAGCTATTTATGATAGCGACGATGAGCAGCAACCGGATATGCACCGCCAACGCATGGAATTAGGCGGATGTAGCTTGCATTAGTCTTGTGTCACTCTTGATGCAGCTACAAGGGGCGCCTCCATTACCCCGCACACCAAAAGCCACGAGTCCCGTCACTACGCTCACGAGAAGCAACTCGACCGTCTTTTGTCTTAGACAGGAGCTTCCACAGCTGGGAACCAATTATCACGTGGAAAGCGGGGTAGTATTGTTGAGGACAAGGAAACAACCCTCCATTTACGGAATAGAGGGCCGTCATCCTATATTCAATCGTTTGGCTTCGCAGGGGTATGTCCAAATGATCTGCATGTTTCTGGCAGTATATCATTCTTACTTCGTAAATTCGTCCGAGGGCTAAACTTTAAATCCAGCTGCATCAAGGAAGCCCCCCGTCCCTCCACAATACCACATTCATCTTAGTGTCGACCTTTCCAACACAGAAAACTTCTGTCAAGATTCTTGCACTCACCAGCACAGACTGAGATGCTTCTTTCTCCAACTGTCACTCTTCATATTCTCTGATCATTATGCCTGCACTGAATGCCATCCTTTTTCGCCTTCTCCTGCTTGTCCTCGTTGCGGCGGATAGCAACTCTACGTATGATTTCATTGTTGTCGGTGCTGGGACTGCCGGACTTGTTGTAGCGAATCGCCTTACAGAAGATTCGGACGTGCAAGTACTCGTCATTGAGGCCGGTTACTCCGTCCTCAACAATACCGGCTCCACTTTCCCGGAGTCAGACCCAAACTTCCAGACCAATCCCGGTTCGCTCAATTGGAACTACCATACAGAACCTCAGACGACTGCAGACGGAGAAACGAGACTTTTGTTCTCTGGAAAGGGAATCGGTGGCTCCACCTTAATCAACGGTATGTCTCTTTCTTTGGAAGCCTTGAGTCAAAACGTCGGATGCTTATCAAGCATGCCCAACAGGAATGCAATACCTGCGTGCCGAAGATGCTCAAATCGATGCTTGGAATCGTGCGGGTAACGAAGGATGGACCTGGGATGCGTTGTTTCCGTACTATAAGAAAAGCGAGGGTCTGCAAGTTCCAACAGGGAGGCAATTAGACAACGGCGCTGCGTTTGAGCCTCAGTTTCATGGTTTCGAAGGGCCGCTGCATACTGGTTGGCCGCGGCAAGCACTGCAGAACGACTATTTCTTGACAGTCAAGGAAACCTTTCAGAATCTCGGTATCCCGTTCAATGAGGATCCAGTCGGCGGGAAGTCCAGGGGAGTTGCCGTACGCTTCCCAGAATGGATGTAAAAGGCTCTCGCTAATCAAAGTACCTTGATCCAGACATTTCCCAGGACAGTCACGCCCGGTAAGAAAAACATCCGGGATATTCGAGCAGATGCCGGCCGGTCATACTACTATCCAGTTGAAGGCCGCTCAAACCTGCACATGATGATGGGAACGACAGCTCTCCGGCTCCTCTGGGACCTGTCTGATTCATCTGGAGGTGATGCCATTGCCAACGCAGTAGAAGTCCTCCTTCCTAGCGGAGAGCGCTCTGTTATAAACGCTACTTCAGAGATTATTGTATCATGTGGTACTTACCGCAGCCCGGCATTTCTCGAACATTCCGGCGTCGGCAATCCTTCGTCGGTCCCTCAAGTGCTACCTTCCAGCACTCTTAACATGCTGACTGCGCTCCAGAATTCTTTCCAAGTATGGAATCGATACGGTAGTCGACCTTCCCGGAGTGGGCGAGAATCTGTAAGCCAGCCTTGAAAAAATTGCAACATGCCATTACCGTAGTGAACTGATGCATTTGTCCGGGTGCAAATGTGCAGAAATGCCAGCTGAAGTCACGTCTAGATGAACGCTTGAGCTCCCTATACCCTTAAACCCGACCTCTCATGCCCAACACCGGCTCAGGCGCTGACAATCCCCGAACGCAACCAGACAAGACCAATCCCTCACACTCTTCTTCTTCGACGCCCCCGCCGGCTCCAACTACACCGGCAGCGCCCTCAGCGCCGCCTACCTCAACATCACCGACCTCCATGGCCCCAACGCGTCCTCCTTTGCCTCCACCATCCAGTCCTCCCTCCCCTCCTACGCCTCCACCATCGCCACCCACAACGACGGCGCCGCGCCGCAGTCCCAGATCCTCAAGTACCTGCAGATCCAATACGACCTGCTCTTCGCGCGCGGCGTCCCCTGCGTCGAGCTCCTCAACGGCGCCGCCGGCCCCAACTACAGCGTCATCGCGTGGGGCACCATGCCCTTCACGCGCGGCAACGTGCACATCCGCAGCCCCGGTCCACTCGACTACCCAGCCATCGATCCCAAGTACTGGTCGCTCGGGTACGACATGCAGACGCACATCCAGGCGAGCCGCTTCGTACGCAAACTCTACGGCGCGGAGCCGTTGGCGGGGCTGGTGCGGGAGGAAGGGTTTCCGGGGCTGGGCGCGGTGCCGGAGGACGCGGATGACGAGGCGTGGAGCGCGTGGGTGAAGGAGAATTACTATCCGGTGTGGCATAGCGTGGGGACTGCGGCGATGCTGCCGAAGGCGATGGGCGGCGTGGTCGATGCGCGGTGTGGGGTGTGGGGGACGCGGAATGTGCGGGTGGTGGATGCGAGTGTTTTTCCGTTCCAGACGACGGGGCATCCGTCGAGTACGGTGTATGCGGTGGCGGAGTACTGCTCTGATTTGATTAAGGAGGACTGGGAGTGTGAGTAGGCAGAGGGGGAAGATTTGCTTCCTTTGACAGCGATTTGCTGTTCACAAATTGTTGAAAGGTGAATTTTTTCCGTAGTGATAGAGATGGAGCATGGATTAAAGGACAGGTAACAGTGAGAGATTGCTGAATGATGCATACAATTTTTTGTTCTTCATTGTGGAATCACTACAAACTACAGGAGCAGGATGATATGTCAACAGCATACCAACATATGTACGGGGCCCTCGCCTATGCAAGCAAAGGTGCCCCACAAGTGAAAGTATTGCCCAGTGGCGCACCGAAAAGCTGAGCATCATCAAAGTAATCAACACTGTAATCGATATCCACGCACTTGTAGTCTGTAAACAGATCAGAAGACAGTTCCGATTTGGCTTTAATTGTACTTACTATCAGGAGGACTACCACCCTTGGGACCAACGTGCGGGCAATGAACCTCTGGAAGTAATCAGCTATGTTTCATAGGGGTAATCACCGATGATGGTATGCCTTCTCTTTTGCGAGGAAACTTACCGGGCCGAACCTTCGTGAGAAGGACATGGATCTCTCTGCAGACCACATTGTCACCCCAAGCCTCATCGAAGCTTCCGAAAGGCTTCACTTCCAGCTCTGCAACACATGTGGCGACGCTGGAATACTGCTGGTTATCGCCCGTGCATTGCTTCATGATCTGCGGACACAGCTGGATGGGAACGGCCTTCTGAATCACGACGTTGTCGAAGTCTACGTTGTTACCGATTTCGGTCCAAGTCTGAGTCACGAATTAGCATTTTTTCTAATCGACCCAAAGCATTCGACTTGGGTTGAGAACGCACCTGCAGGTTGGGAATCCAGGCGTGGTAGTTCAGGACCGCTCCCGACTCATCAAACTTCCAGAAAGCAACCTGGGATAAGGTGGTCGTCGGCTTGGACGTATCCAACTTGCCGGTCTTCTCATCGACAACACCAGTCCTGAGGTAGACTACAGAGGAGGCCACATCAGGGCAACCGCTTGTGAACTCAACAACTTCGGCTTTGAAGATGGCTGCCTTGCCGGGATTTGTGTCTGGTGTGGGTGCCAAAGCAAAGAAGTATTCGATACTATCGTCGAAGCCCGTGAAGTTGCCTACTGGGCTGATGCGGCCGGCAGCGTTCTCGTTGAAGAGACCGGGAGGCACGGCGCTGGCTCCCTTCTGGATGATCGGAACGTTGTTCGGGTAAACGGTGAGACCGTAGATGTGCTTGATTGTGTTCAGGTTGCGAATGACGTAGTCTGGTTGATTGTATCCGGGAGATGCAGACACTATTCCGGAAAGAGTGGCTGCCAGAGCGAATGCCTGGGTAAGAATGGTCGTGGCAAACATGGCTGAATGAAAGAGCGGCTTCTGAAAATTTGGTTGATTGACTCGCAAAACGTTCTCATCCTTCGAGACTTTATACTTCTTGAGCCAACCAGTCGAAAGACTATCTAAATGACTGCAACTTAAATACACGTGCGTTGATGGTAACGTATTGCACGGTGTAAGGGGATCGTTATGCCGGGATACACAAAATCAGATTTCGCCGTGCAACACGTCAAAAGTAAGATAATCATGCTGTGGCCCTGATATAGAATTCGCTGAACTATACCGCTCTAACATAGCCATGCATTCGCTCTTTCATTGGACGCCCGCCACTTTGACACACGATCCGCCAGCATGTGCACCAAACAAATTTCAATTACTTTGGGCTGTCAAAGAAGATTCGTTTGCCGATTTGAAACACATGGACTGGGTATCGAACTTTAAGCTCCCCTCTCAATACCTCCAATTCCCAGTTGGGGCGCACTAGACTCTAATTCGGCTACCGCTCTGGCGATGATCACAGGACCGTCTCGCTTGTACAAAGCTAAAAAAGGAACACCTCATCTTCCAAGTCCTTAGTTCATCTTTTGAGGAGGGACCGTAGCGTCCCAATTGGTCTCTTCTCTCAGTAGAAGGAAGTACATGTCATCAAACGGAGTAATCTCAACGGCACAAAGATATGCGTTTCCCAAATAAGCTTTCATAAGCATGAGGCTTGGTGAATTACTTTCGGGTGACGCACCGGGGTGTTTGCGTTACTTTTTTCTATCTAAGGCCGCCATCAGGCTCTTCCTCACGTATTTAGATAATGTTTACGTATGTGATGCTAACATCTTCCATGCGAAATCATGCAACATAAAACGGATTGCTAAAGAGACATCTATGCGAAGCTACTCTTTATGAATGCAGAGATCCCGTTGCTCTTTCATGTGAGCACGCCAGGCCACCAGCAGATTGGGCACAAAGAATAATTCGCAAATGCTATCTACGGAAACCAGAGACCTGTTCTAATGTGGTACATGAGAAGCGCAGGCACATCAAAGACTAACACGCCCCGATCCCACATAGATTTCACCGAATAAGTGACGCGCAAGCGGTTTGAGGATATGACTTGGAATGATGGTTTATATCGAACCTGGAACCTGGTGCAAAAGCACGCATGGCTGCATTTCTCATATAATTGCCGGACTACCATTCCGCCTCTTTCTCTTGAGAGCTGCCGGATTTTGCTTATCATTCCAAATCTCCTAGAATACGCTAGAGTACCAGAGCTGTCCTAAAAGCATCAAGCGAAGCCTTTGCGAGTAGAAGGGGAGCCTGCATTCACAAGATTATAGAATTGACCAATACGTGTAGACAGTGAGGGCCTGCGTAAATCGTTCGCTTTGATGGATCTTGTTCACGACTATGCACTTACAACCCCACTTCAAAATCATGGCCACCATGCGCCCGCCTCCAGAACACGCAAAAGCATATACCGCAATCTTTGTCGACATCGTCAAGTCCAATGAGCACAACCTCAAGTCATCTCAAACACGGAGGCTGTCAAAAAGACTTCGTACTGCAATGGACATGTCGATCTGCCGCAACAACCACTGCGCCCCCGTCATGCCGAGAGAGCTGCACTTCGAAATGGACTGCTACAGGCATTTCGCACAGGCCAGGGATCTTCTTGTGGTACGTTCGCACTGCTCGAAGCTGACAATACTGCTGAGAGACTAAATTCACTGCTACTGCGCCTCCTGTCGCGCCGGCGAGCGCTTGCAACAACCAGAGTTTTAATTACAGGGCAAATCTCGACTCCTCTCACTTCCTCAAGAGCTTCGAGACACAATTCTCCAGATGGCGTTGAAGCTACACGTGCAAGACATGCTGAAACCCTTCGAGCTGCCTACGACGATCGTCTCAGAAAATGAAATTTATCGAAGAAGCGTCAATCATAACGAGAGGAACGGGATCAAAACAACAGCAAGCTTTCTCCTCAACAGCCGTCCCATTCTGGCGTTCACGCAGGCATGCCGCCGAATCTGCCTTGAGACTATCGCCATCATCATACAATGCCTCACTGCATCCACTGTGAAGTTCATCAGGCCGTGCCTGCTCCGCCAGCGAGCTGTCTTTCTCACCTTGGGGTCCTACTGTTCCAGGCTCACAGAGGTCAAACTTACCTCTAATGCACTAATTGACTATAGGATGCAGTCACAAAAGCGCCAGTCAGAGTATCTGGAATGTTGGGATTGTGGGACGCGCAGGTTGCGTGCCGCGTCTTGACCACCAGTCAGCTTTCAACACCAAAGTCCTCCAGTCCTCCCGGCGGATCGGCTGCAACCAGCGACCATGATAAGTAGCATCCGTGATATCCGCTACATCCAGAAGAGCATGCTCGCTTCACTCGTCCCGTCATCTGGCAGAAGCCCGTACTGCGGGACCGGGGTGACGGTGCTCTGCCTCACTTTGCAACACCCCGCGCCTTCGCGCCTTCCAAAACTTGTCGCGCCTACCCATCTAGGAAGCAGTGACCTCCAGAGCTGCCTGCTGCCTAGCCACGGCCGAAGTGCCCCCGACTCGCCTTTATAATCCTGCCCACCCCCCGAGCTCCGTCTTTTTCCCTCTCTTCTTCACCACTTTCCCTCAACCTCTCTTTTCCACCACGCTTCGCAGGCGCCCTCACCCTCTTTCGTTGACACAATCACAACATATTGTAAGCAATGACTCTACTCAACTTACTTGTGGCCCTTTTGGGCCTCCTTTCGCTCTTTGTTGAAGGCATGTGGAAGATGCCGTGCGCGGGCACCCTTGTCCGCGAGCGCATCGACCCTGCCATTGAGCCCGGCACCGTCTCGGGACACGTCCACCGCGTCGTTGGTAGCTCTGCTATCAATTTTACTATGAATGATCCCAATTTGAGCAACGCTGCCGGTTGTTCGTCATGCTCAGTCACCCAGGACGGCTCTAACTACTGGGTCCCGCAACTTTACTTCAATCACGTCAGCAATAACGGTCATTCTGAGTTCAGCCTCACGCCGGATGGCCCCGTTAACATCGTCTACACGTAAGTCTGAGAAGGAAAAAGATTTTAATGGAATATAAAAAGTCTGCACTGAGCTTTCGCAGTCAGCTCCGTGGTTTGACCGAAAATGGCTTCGAAAATATTTCGGCTTTTCCACCTGGTCTTGTCATGACTGCTGGATCACCGCTTCGCCGTGAGTTTATGGGCGATGCCATGGCGGATGCCATCACCTTCGAGTGCCCTGACCACCCCGAACGTCCGGCCTGTCATCAACTCCCAATGAACTGCACCTCGATCCTGGCCAAGGTTCACTTTCCGTCCTGCTGGAACGGAAAGGATCTCACCTCGAAAAAGTTCACTCACATGGCCTACCCAGAAGACGGATACATTTCGGGCAAGTGTCCTGACACGCACCCTGTCCGTGTCATCGGCTTGAGCTATGAATTCGGGTTTGAGACTGCCTATGACGGCTCCGCAGGCAATTCTTCTCTCGTTTTCTCGATGGGTGATGTAACAGGCTACGGTTTCCATGGCATTTTCGTGAGTCTCTCACTTCTAATTGTTTATTGGAACAGCAGCTTACACAACCGATAGATCAACGGCTGGAACACTGAAGATCTTCAGAAGGCCATTGATACTTGCGACGACTCGATCACTGGTGACATTGCGACCACCTGCCCCGTGCTTAGCCAATGGACTCTCGAGCAAAACCAGGATTGCAAAGTCCCACCTCGCGTCAACGAGTCCATCACGGGTGTCGGGAAGCTCCCTGGATGCAACGCCGTCGGCGTTCCTGTTGACCCCCATGTCTGTGGTAACCATAGATCCATTGATGATTTCGAGCTCTTCTACCAGGATCTCACTTCTCACCAATGGTCCTACGCTGGATGCTCTAGTTGCCTCAACCCTCTTAGTACCAACCTGTCGCAGACCTGGACCTGGACCCAGGACAACATGACTCCCGAAGTGTGCATGATCGATTGCATGTCCTCTTTCCCCTCAGGTGCAGACGTGGACAACTCTTGGTTCAGCATCACCGGTAACACTTGTCACTGCGCTCTGAACGGTCCTTTCGAAGGCACCGCGCCCGTTCTTGGATACCTTGGAAACTGCGACCTCCCGTGTGATGGCGACGAGTCATTTCGCTGCGGTGGCAAGAACAGCAGTTCGCTTTACCGTTACTGCCCGATCAACTCGACTTGCAGCAACTACGAGTTTGAGCAGTACATTTACAAGCTGACATCGATCGACCACTCGAAGCGTACTCAAGTTGCTAACAGTGTCGTCGAGACTATGCCGAAAAACGCCACTTTCTTACAGAATGCACCACCTGTTCGTGATGTCCGCCCCGATTCTCCACATGAGCACTCTATCTTCATCGGGTACAAGGTCTGCGCACGTAGCTACGTGGACGTCGAAGAGCCTGCCAAGAATATCTCCTGCTATGTCTTCGAAGGCTACCGCGCGGAAGGTGTCGCTGCCGCGTTCATCGACTGGGCCGTTTCTGAGTATGGCCTCAACGAATCGGACACTTACGTCTCGCCCGAAGATACCATTGACGCCCGCATCGCCATGCGGTTGAGTGTGCTCCGGGATATGCGCCCCAAGGCCATGGCTATCGACTTCATGGTCTCCGGCCTCCTCCTCGCCTCTATCTTCATCATCACTATCGGTATCATCTCGCTGCAGGTCGCCAAGTGTAAGGTTTCCCGCGCCCAGAAGAGGGAGCTCAAGATGGAGAACGACATGCAAGTCATCCAGCATATTCTGAACATGGACCAGGCCAGCCGCGATCATCTTTTCGTCAAGCACGAGCAGATCAGGCAGCACATGGCTAGGCAGCAGGAGATGCAGTCCTACTACTCCATCCCCATGGGCCACCCATGCTGAGCGGTTTTCCGTTTCCCTTTCTGTTCTTTCCTGACCACGGCCAGTATTACGGATCTTCTTGGATCGAGGTCAAAATTCGGATGTACATTAGATAGGTAGTTTAGACTACTCTCACCTGCGGCCTACTGAGGCGACAGCCGTTCAATGAACTTTTCATGACTTCAGACTGCTCTTCAATCGTGATTTGTGAATACGTGATGCCGCGCCCTGTGATAGACACCTGCATAAGATAAGCCGCTGGCTCTCGTGTGCGGAGCGCGATGATGTCCTGAGATGTCAAGCCCAGAAAGCATGGTGTTGAGCCCCATACGATCCGGTGTTGAGTGAGGGCCAGCATGAGATTCCCTACTCTTCGAACCAGATCTCATCCTTCTTCCCCCATTAATCATCTCGACGACTAGAAGCAGCGCCGCGCAGCCTAAGCGGAGAGTGTTGTCGCTGTGGCTGTCCATGATGTTAACAGTATTAATCACAGCAGTCCAGTCCTCGAAGTCATCATCATCGGCAAACCTACCCAGCCAGCAGTACGTACCCATTCGCACAACCCGTGACGCCACCAGATCGCCTCGATCAAGCAATATACCCGAACAGAAAGGGAAAAGGTCATCTGAGACAGCGCTAAGCTAAGACAAGGGAGGAAAGAAAGGAGCGAAAGCAAGAACACCAAAGGCGAACCGGGAAACACAAAACGCATGAAAGACGAAGATGTTTACTTACCAAAATTTGCGGATTCATGTCTGTTTGAAAGAAACGCGTGACACTCAATATACCTGATGCACGCATGCTCGCATTTTTCCCCGGCGCTTAACCTAACCTACAACTATCCCTACCACTCACACACAGATATGGAGACACGACGAAAGGTAAGGAGATGATTTTGCGCCCGTTATCTACTTGCTTACACCACCATCCTCCCAGCCAAGAGAAAAAAGCACACCCGAGTTTGGTTTCACAGTAAAAAAAGAAAAAGCTTATCAACATACAACATGGTGCTCAAGAAAGTGCCGCCCGGAAGCTCCCATGTATTACGTTTCACACTGAGAGAACCAGTCTCGCGCTCGCGCGAGAGCCCAGTTTCGAGTGCTATCATTCCGATGTTCTTCATCGCCAGCGCACAGGCAGAGTTTGGGCGTTCCTGCCTGGGCCCTGCGCTGTTTCGCATATGTCCGTCCAACGTCCTTGCTCCAAGCCCCAATCATCCGTACAGAGAGAATATTTGCCATGCTGCCGGACTTGTGTTCACCGCGCTGGGGATAGCAATTTAAGAGTCGTAGGAGCAGACGACGCCCTGGTCGGCGCGGGCGTTCATGAGCAGGGCAACGATGAGACCGTACAGACCTACGCGTGTGATCACGTCAACAAAGAGCCCAGCGAGAAAAGGATTGAAGCAGCCCCAAACGTACCCAAGACTTCAGCGAAAATGAGAATCAGGATCATGCCGACGAACAGCCTGGGCTGCTGGGCGGTACCCCTCACACCAGCATCACCGACGATGCCGATGGCGAAGCCGGCGGCCAGACCGGCCAGACCGACCGACAGACCGGCACCGAGCTGGATGAAGTTGGTGAAGAGGGCGCTCCGCTGCTGCAGGCCGTTGGAGATCAGGACGGACACGACCAGACCGTAGATACCAATGATACCAGCCATAATGACGGGGATAATGTCTGTGCGCGCGCGTCAGCTTGACCATGTTCATCGTCGAAGGGAAGACCGCGGCATCTGGTGCGGGAGAGATGCGAGAGACGCCGCAGTCATCGGGAGAGAGGCGTACTCTTGACAATCAGGTCGGGCCTGAGAACACCCATGGCGGAGATACCAACACCGGCCTTGGCGGTACCGTAGGCGGCACCGAAGCAGGTGAAGACGATGGCTGACGTGCAGCCCATCGCACCGAAGAAGGGCTGTCGATGCTAAATCAGCGCTGTGTCCTCTGGAATCGCGTAGGCGTGATGGAGAGGGTTGTATGCAGGGTGGGCGGCCTCGCGGGCGGTGTGTTGGCCGCATGACGACGCAGGCTTGTGGGAGCACTCACAGCATAGACGGGGCTGCAGGAGGCGAGCGTTAGCTGTGGATCGGCTCAAGGAGGGCTGTGGGAGCTCTGGACGCGGGCAAGATGATGAAGCTGCCGGGGGACGGCGAGCTGCGGCATCTCAAGCTGTCCTGAAGCTGAGCTCGGTGCGACGTACCAGAGATCGGTGGCCATTGCAACGGTGGTGGGAGCAAGGACTCTCGAGGGAATGAGGCTGTTGGAGCGGGAGCAGGGGAAGCTACGGCGGAGCGGACGGGGTGGAGATGGGGGAGATGGCTGAGTGGAAGATGGTGATGATGTCTCGACGGGCGAGGTGCTGTCTGGTGTGGTTGCAGTTGCTGTCCATGCAGACTTGGGCCGTGTTGCTTGGCATCACGTGCACGACTCGAGGGCCCGAGCTTCTGTTTCGCGCCAGCCGGGGAACTTTTTTCGCTCGCACTCTCTGCTCTGTGACGCAAACCCACAACCTCCAACCCTCCAAACCTTCCAGCCACTGCGCATTCAAAAGGGCGATCTCCGGAAAGGAACCCTTTTGCCAACCGCTGCAACTCCGCTGCAACCAACAGCAAATCCTCCACCGCCAACATGTCCGAGTCTTCTGCCGCCTGGCCCGTCGCCGACGCTGCCCTCAGCCAGGAAATTCTCGACCTGGTGCAGCAGTGCTCCCACTACCGGTACGTGCAGCATGAGCCCTATAATCTTCTTGGTGAGCGCCGTCTAACAGATATACAGCCAGCTGAAGAAGGGTGCCAACGAGGCCACCAAGACTCTCAACCGTGGTGTCTCTGAGGTCATCGTGCTCGCCGCCGACACCTCTCCCCTCGCCATCCTGCTGCACTTGCCCCTCCTCTGCGAGGACAAGAACGTTCCTTACGTCTATGTCCCCTCGAAGATGGCTCTCGGCCGTGCTTGCGGTGTGTCGCGCGCTGTGATTGCTGCCTCTATCACTACCAACGAGGTAAGAAACTTTCAAACTTTGCGATTCTTCCATAATTCGCTGGAACATCGCGCTAACGCATTCGCTGCAGGCTTCTGACCTCATGGGCCAGATCCGCACCCTCAAGGACAAGGTCGAAAGACTGATGATCTAAATTGTCCCCTTCTTACCACCGACAGCCATACCGATGACCGCCGTTGTATATGAGCGCATGCCATCTAGGAAAGTTTCAGGGCGCGTGTGAGGTTGCCGATGGATAATGCTGGGATTGGTATAAAGTGGGATTTAAGGTGGAATTAGCAGGATGAGGATGTCTCGAAATCCTCGCTTTTCGTAGGGGGAGCTTTGGATCCTTGGTTGGACGTCCAGAGTAATTTAAACGCGTGTATTCCCTCACTGCTCGGTTCGTCTAAACTTATGCGCTTTCAAGGGCTCTTTAAGCCAGCTTGGTGTGACCTCATTTTGAAACCAAGGTGGGGTGTTTCATCCTTACTGGCTTTTCGTCTGGAACAGGCTACAACTATTTCTTGCACGTGGAAACTGTTTTCGCCCCCAATGTTCAGCTCCTTCCAGCTCTCACACTCCAGAATCTGCAAAAAGCCATCTTCTGACCCGCTTTCTCAAGCACCGAAATTCTGCAAAAGATAGTGGTCGCTTCATTTAAACGCATCAAAGATCTAACCATCAACATCCCTCAGGCTTTTACAAAGCGTCCTTCTCAAACAGAGATACGTCATGGCTCTTCCAGCGGCATTCGTTCTGGAGCAGGCTTACAAAAGCCTCCGCGAAGACCCTTTCTCGCCATGGACAATTTCTGCTTTTTACGATGCATTGAATCAACAGGAACCCAGCAGTATGTTTCGCTGTCATGTTTGCCTGGACCTACGTGGTAGCTTGGCCGATGGCACAATCAAGAGAACCTCGTATCCGACCCACGATATAGTATATCGGAATCTGATCGCAACCAGCAAGTCTGGCTGTTCCATATGCCGCACCCTTCACTGCGCGGTTGTGGCATTCTGCCAGAACTTGGACATCCGCAACGTCTGTCTGTCATGGTCTGAGACTTTAAGGGACCGCGAAGACTCGCCATTGAATGTTGATATCTACTATGATCCTGGAACCGCGTTTAATGACCCCCAACATATACAACTTTACCGCGAGCAAGGTAAGTCATCTTTGACTCCAGCTGTTTTCCCTCTTTCATGCTAACGGAATCGTATTAGAATCTCCTGTCACTCTTCCTATAGGGCGTGCCGGCACAGTTCTTCCCAACTCGAATTCCGAGCTCTCCAGAATACTCTACAAGAAGTGGCTCGCAAATTGCCTTAACAATCACGATGCTTGTGGACATCGCTCCGGGCCCTTGCCAACCAGGACGATCTTCGTTGGATCCAAAATCTCAGCGTCATGTCTTCATGCCTCACAAGGGGAGAGCAAGCCATACGTAGCTCTGAGCCACTGCTGGGGAGGCATCGTCCCATTCCGGACCATGCGTTCAAACATCGAGGAATTAAAAGCCCAAATCTCAGCAGATAAACTCCCAAGAACATTCACAGACGCAATCCGCATCACAAAAGAACTGGGCTGCGACTACCTCTGGATCGACAGCCTCTGCATAATCCAAGACGACGCAGCAGACTGGCAAAAAGAGTCCGCGCGCATGGGCAGCTACTACTCCAACGCCATTCTGACAATCGCAGCCGACTGCGCCTCCAACGGCCGCGATGGCTGCTTCGCGCCCCGAGAAAAGCACAGCTACACACCCTTCCGCATCCACGGCGACGAATACGGCATTCCCGCGTCGATCCTCGTGCGCCAGACCCCCCGGCGCCACCCCAACGAACACGACCCAGGCCACGTCTTCGGCCCCGACGATCCTCCCGGCTGGCTCTGCGAGCGCGCTTGGATATACCAGGAATGGGCTCTTTCCAGGCGGATCCTGCACTTCACAAAGAACGAGCTGGTCTGGGAGTGCGACACGGTCGAGGAATGTGAATGTCAAGCCGGCGGCGGCTGGCGCCCGCAGAACTACCTCCGGCCGCGCAAAGGTAGCCGCTGTCCCACTGATCCGTACGCGCGGTGGCGCGGCATGGTGCAAGAGCTGGCTCAGCGGAATTTGACGTATCATACCGACAGGCTTCCGGCTCTGGCTGGACTGGCTGAGCTGATGAAGAGGGAGACGAATGATGAGTATGTCTGCGGGATGTGGGCGAATGATCCGAGGTCTCTTCTTTGGTGTTCAATACCGTCTGGACGGATGAGGCGGCATGATTCTTATTATGCGCCTTCGTGGTCCTGGGCCTCGGTGATAAATGAGGTCAAATTTGGGGATGTCGAATGCGATCATGGAGACCAGGTGGACTACGCAAGAATCCTTGAGATGAGTTGGATCCCTGCCACCTTGAATCAATATGGCCCGGCAAAGTCTGCTCATATGAGAATCGAAGGAGAAATTATGTCAGCGGAATACGATGGATTGAATTACTGTGGAATGGGTCATCTCATGATGAAGGAAGCATTGAGGTTGCTCCCATTTAATCTCGATGCATATTCAAGAGATGGTTCAACCAAGTTACCCACGTGTTTCACCACTGGTGAAGTTTACTCTGGCGGAAAGGTGACGATACTGATAATTCTACGGGTCCGAAACGTCGATGATGAGAAGGTCCAATGGTTTGCGGGCTTGGTATTGAAGCCCGTTGCAGAAGACTCTTCCACTCACCGAAGAATAGGGTTAGTGGACTCCAGGGAGACGAAATGGAAAGTGCCTCCCAAAGGGAAGATCAATGCAATCACAGTAGTTTAGTCTTCTGCTGTGACATCGACGGAATCAAATCAACTCATGCACAGTGCTAGATTTTGGAATCTTCTACGGCAATCGATTCGTAGCTACACTGAAGAAAAGCCAGGCATGCACCACAAAAGAAACATGAAACTCAACACCTCACGCATCCAATGCTACCAACGCATCAAGACATAAATGGGACTCCAAATGCCGAACGCCGAATGCCAGAAAGTACATACAACACAAAGCTCATGTAAGAAATTTCCCGGAACCCGAACTCCGAACTCCTGATAAAACCAAAGAGAACATCAAAAGTAGAAATGAAAACAAACTCACGCACGCACGACGATGGTAGTCCGGAACAGCAGCTAGAAAATATGCCTAAAACATGACAAAGCAAACACTTCTCAACCCAAAACTCTATCACTCGCCACAACCCCGTCTCTTCCGGACCGCTGAACCCCATCAGCGTCAACCTGACCACCCATCAACACCAAACCCGTCTCAGTAACACCGGACCTCACATCCAGAACATGGTGTCGTTGAGGTTCTCATGCCATGGATTGCCCGTGGGATTCTGGCCCCTGTTCCAGTCCTCTTCAACCTCTCGCTTTGTGGCAGCATCGTCGTCAACCAAATTATGCTCCTTATCCCTGATTTTGGGTGGCTGATATGATCCGTCAAAGAACCTTTTCAGGTAGACGCGGCCTCTTTCGCAGAGACGGTCCGCGTAGAAGGCGGGAGGCGCGTACGAAACGGGCATGAGCGCGCGAACATAAGTGTAGCAGAGCTGGTTGGTCTGTAACGGGTCAGCATTAGCCTCGTGGTTTCGGAACGAAGTGACAATGACGACTTACAAAATCTTGCAGGCCCTGGGCGTCGAAGCCCATGCCATTCTCCAGGACCATGTAGTGAGTAGGCCTGGACGTGCCCTTGATACCGTTGTGTGAGACGAGGAAAAAGTCGAACCAGATTGGCGAGGTAATCGTCGACTCCACCATCGTTCCTGGGAGTACGTTTTTCGGATTATCTGGCAAGTTTTTGCATGTGACCCCGTTCTTTTCTTCGCCCGGATAGAGACGCGTGTGGTGGCGCTTTGTTGCCACGATCGCGGTTAACTCGATTTTTGCGCCCAATCCCTCACACATCTTCTTGATGGACGCAATTTCGGAGTCCTGTACATCACTCCACTGGCTTCTACCGACTCCATCACGGTAGTAGAGAATCTTATCAGGATAATGACCATTACGATTTTTGTATGCTTCCATGCGCTCGCGAACCATGCTTTGCATGTGACCGTCATCGATCATCTGAGAATGTAGTTAGCCACGCACCGGGACCAGACGTCTTGGGAAAAATGCTCACCTCTCGTGCTTCCTTGTTATTGAGTGGAAATTGGTAACGCATGGATCCTCCATAATTGCTAAACTCCTTGTCGAGAGTCCCAACAATAGCCGCGACCGATGGAATACCAGCTGAACTTCCAGGAGAAGGATGCGTTACATCCGCTCCGAGTATCATGACGTTCCCACTTAGAGCTTTGCATGTCTCCTTGAGAGATTTTACCTCATGGTTCACGCCTCCCAACTTGAGATTGATCTTCATGACCACATTTGCAACATAGCTGGAGAAATTGTTGTACTCTTTCACGTATTTCCAAGCCTTGGCTTTTTGGTCCAAATACGTTCTCGGCTTCCCTTCATTGTCGAAAGCCTTGTCGTAGTTGTTGTAGAACTTGTTAGTCCTTATGCAAAGGGATTGAATCCCTTCCCCCTGGTCGGCCACCTGTTTGAAGGCTGTGTAAGCCTCCTCGTATTGAGAAATGAAAATAACGAGGCTAGCATCTTCTTTTTGCGCTTCACGAATGAATTTAAAGAAGTCTTCCCGCTGTAGAGAATCATATGGAGAGTTTCCAAAAGTGGGTTCTTGGATGTCAATGTATTCGCGGACCACTCCAATGAATCTGTCATGGAACTCTGTAATTTGCTTCCCGCTCCACGGATGAATGTAGTGGATACGAGATATTGGAGCATCTTCCGGCGTTCTCGCGTATTTTCTCTGAATCATGTCCCACTTGAAGGATCTAGCTCCTACCTCAATTTCTGCACTCTTTCGGTCCCGAAGCCGAACACTGATTTTTGGAGCATCAACTTGCCTGCACGGGACCGAAATTATTTTAGGAGTGATCTGAAAGCCAACACGGCTCTAAGATGCTGTCAGTTTCCACACCTGCTTCTATTCTTTGCGCTGTACTTACCAGGAATGCTTGGTTTGCAGGATTGTTTAGCGCCATGCACTGCAGGCCTTCCTGTGTTATCGCAACTGTGTTCATCCGTGGATCTCGGCAAGCAATTCCAATCATGTCAGCCTGTAGGCCTCTGCAGAGCTTTGGTCTGAATGGTTGGAATGGTAAGATGCGGAGCGTATGCGGAGCATAGTAGAGGGGCCGTTTCTCAGTGCCGAGATTCACGCTCCAATCTTGCTTGTTTCGGTCGTGAAGGTTCCCATAAGCTACCAATATGCGTCAGTCACAGTAATATTCAGGATTATCAAACTTTCTTCTTAACTTACTGCTCTGTATGTGATCGAACACGCTGATCTCTTCTGTCGCGAGTTTCCCTTTTTTCATCACCTCTTTCTCGAAAAGTTGCTTTTCCAGAGTATTTCCCAAATTCCTAATAGTCTTTTTCCTGAGGAATGGATCGGAACTCCTCTTCTCTGAGTCTGACAACTTCTTTGAGTCTCTTGCATGATCATACGTAATCCATACACGAACACCCTTCAGTATCTTCTCAAGATGGCATTTCTGGCTTGCCAAGTCACGCGGTAAGCTGAAATATTTGCCGGCGTTCTTGATGAAATCAATGAGCATCATGGGCCGGTAAAAAACACTTGTAGAGGTGTTAACATTGAGCAAAATCTTGCCCATACCAAGCCCAACAGTGGAAAAATATCCACGATGGCATACAAGAAGTGAATCGGAAGGCTCGAAATTTGGGTTGTCCCTGCGCTGTTTTGCCACCCCCTGAGCAATGCCATTGTAGCCACTCTTCCTGAAGATTCTGTTGTTTCCGATCTGGAAACTCTTAAAATCGGCGGTTGCGTTCTCCATTGCTCCTTTCAAAATGATCATGTTGAGAGCGCGGATGAAAGGCTCGATATTTTCTTGACGAGCGGACGGCCGCGTTACATAGTTTTTGAAGCTATTCACTTCAATCCAGCCGAGGAAAACTAGCGAAAGCTCTTGCGGTTCTCCCGATGTGGAGAGAGCTTTGAAATACTGGGTCTCCATGGTAGCATTGTCTGGCGACGTGTCCTCTTGGTTGTAGAGCGGTTGCCACGACACGATATGTGATAAGCTGTCCGTGGCGAAGTCGCCGCGGCGATTTCTCAGAGTATTGGACTCTCGAACGAAACGCTCCATCTGATCTTTCTTTTTTCCACGAGCTACAGCGGAGTCAGCTCCAGTACCGCCAAGGGAGTACCTGTAGAGCTTGATGTCATCATTCAGATTGAGAATGAGGTGGTTTGTAAGAACAGTGAGTCCTTCTTGCTCCTGGGCAAAACTAGTCCGAGGAGCGTATGACTCGTCCATCTCAGTGTCACCAGTATCGAAGGGAATGTGGCCGCTAAAATCTGGTCGAGTATCAACACCGGTATGCTGGATATCTACGTTGTTGTCGGAAATGCCTCGTCTGGGTGGTAGTTGAGAAGCTGGCTCGAAATGGCTGATGAAAAAAGGCTCTGCATTAGGGACCAGAAAATCGGCGTGTTTCGGAGGACTGAGTCTGGAGCTTTCCACAAGAAATTTGAATTTGCGCTCCATTTGAAAACGTTCCTCTTCACTCTCGTTTGGCCAGGCGATGTTCTGTTGTGAGGCTGACTGATCCAAAGAGACCTTCTGATCGCAGGCTGGCCAGACATGATTTGACTGGCCGCATCGACGGCACGAATTGTTATGAGCTAGCACGCGGGCAAGATCATCCAGGTTCCCAAAAACGAGGCCATCGTATTCTTGTTGTGGATCTTTGCGGCTGCCGCGTACCCGGTGTCCCTCAGCAGACATAACCCATGATTTGAAATCGCGCTCCCTGAAATAGCGGGTGGCAACATCCTGTCCTGGCCAACCAACGTTAGGGGGGCTTCTTGGCTTTGACTTAGGATTTTGAGCTCGCCGTGCCTGCTCATGCACTTCGAATTGAGATGGCTGGTGCATGATATCGGCGAATTTGGCGCAATGGTCCAGTTCATGACCTGTGTTGCCGCAGCGAGGACAATATGCATTGAGGGCATCTCCGTTCTTGTTCGTGTTCATAGTGTGATGAAAAAAGTTTGGTTGAAATTTGAGTAATAAAGAATCGCAATTTCACCAAGATTTGACTAGGGACTAAATGTAATCCACTGACGTGAAATCCGCTATCTGGATGAAGAACACAGATCGCTTCTTCCATGCTCCTTTTATCTTCCAGGCAACGTCCATTGCCTACCTTCTGGATGGGTTGCTGGCGTGGGAGCGTGACGCCACAAACGGGGTTGTTTAAGTTTTCCAATATGCAAACAGTCATCATGGCGAGTTATCTTATTAGGTGTATGACGCAAAAAAAAAAAAAGAGAAGCAATCTGCCACTTTGGGCAAGCAAGGGTCGATCTTCTCATGGCTGGACAACATTCTGTGCCGCCAACGATGTGGATTTGCAAGAAACCGAGTAATCCAGGCCCGAAGGGATGAGTGTCGCAATGGTGGCAATTTCGCCGAGAATATATGGATCTGAATGTGATATGTCCTGCCACTTCAAGAGAGGAAATAGTGAATGTATCTCCTCTAACTGGAAGCCGAATACTACAGTCAAGCCAGCAGCAGGCATTACAGCGAATAGAGACGGTGGATGTAGGGCGCGAAAGTCCTGGAATTTCGGATCACCTACTCGTGAAAGATTGTGCGGGACGGCGTAGTGTTTTGTTGGACCGGAAAACGGTGTTGGAATGTTAGTTGCTTGCAAGCTAGGCCACTGTGGTAAGCATGCCGTGCTTTACATCATAGCAGGTCAGAAAATGGCATGACCAGCCTGTCCGTGCTCAACCTTTCGATGGAGCTACAGAGGGACCATAGAATCAAGGATGCGTATTACGATGTGCCGTATGGTTCGAAACATTCAGAAACCTCAGACAGAGAACTACAGCACCGCCAATACACCCATAATTCCCACGTCATAAACCTCATGGATTAAGATTTCTTGTACTAAAGCCAAAGACAAACTCCGATCATGCAGACATGCCGGCCGTAAGGTGAAACCAAGAGTGCGTATTCCGTTGCAAATCCTTGATCAGAACGAAGTGCGTTGCAAAGGAGGATCCTCAGTGACCGCAAACGCGACGATCAGCCGCTATCTTCCCGTCTCGGGCAGGACATATCTCCTCTCGACATCCATTTCGCGATCGGCTTCGTCTTCACCTTCGAAGCGCAGACGCACGAATCCTTCTCTTAGCTCACCGAGAGCGCCACCAATTTCTTTTCCATCTTTCTTGAGACCCTTTCCTGCGCGAGAAGCGACGACTTCAGCTTTGTAGAACGTGGTTGTGCCGGGGTAGACAGCCAGGACGTTTTTCCTCAGTGGTAGTTCCGAAAGTCCAGCGTTGGTGGCCGGAATAGGTACAAGGTTGTTCACGGAAGCACGGTACGGCTGCAATGGAGTAGAAGGGTCCGGATCAGAGTCAATGATTTCGTACCTGTATCACGCGTTAACCATATCAGACGCAGACACGCGCTAAGCCAAATGGACGTACCGCCGTTGTTTTCCCTCGCCAATGACGGATGTGACGCTGCACAGGATGCCTTCGCCTTCTGTGTTCTTCTGCTTGTTGCGGTAAAAGACCTCAGTGCCGACACTGAGACGATGCCGATCGCCGATGGTGGAGACTTTTAGGAGCGTAGTCAGTCTAACCTTTTGCTGTTCGATGTTCGGTTTCTCTGCCTGGAGGACAGACTGAGCCCGTCAACTTTACCTTTGACGCTGTCCATACTGTCGTTGCCGTCCTCCACTTTGACGCTGGTTTCCCGGCCGGCGCCAACACTGGTACTCCTGCTTCCAGCCTTGCTGCTAACTCCCAATCGATCCTTGATGCCCGAGCTTAGAGAGGGCTTGGGAGAGTCCGCGATCGAATCAGTGTCATCATTGGAGGCATGGTCGATCTTGTTCCGTTTTGGGTTGCGTTGGGCTTTCGAACTGGCATGGCGGGATCCGTTGGAAATGGCATCTGGAGAAGTTGCTGAGGCGGCGCGAAGTGCTGAGAGTAGCTCTAGACCCTGGGTGATGGACATGTTGCTGTCTGATGATGAACCATCCGTCATGCTGTTGATAGCCTCGTGGAGACGGATGTTTTTCCGAACCAAATCATCAAGTTCGTTGTCTATATCAGCCGGGGGCATTTCCCCACGAGCTGCATCCCGGGTCAGCATTGGATGTTCGAGCAAGGCAGTGAGTGCATAGCGACCTCTTGCCGGGTTTGTATGAATGAGGTATCTGTGGGGGTTCCGTATGGTCCGACATGGGACCGTGGCACGTGATAGGTAACGACATGTGGTTGTGCAAAATACAACAAGAACGAGACGGGAGGCAAATGATGACAAAAGACGATGCGCGCAGGAGGGGTCGATGATCAATCACCTTCGATAGCTTGTTGGGCCACGCCGAGCTCAAAAATACGCTTCTCAATCTCATTTGATTCTCTCTGCAAACTCCATCAGCTCAATCCGTTCGCGACAGTATGGCAAGCAGGGGTTTGTGTGGGGGACGGCAACAAACTCAAGGTACGAGCAAGAGTCGGCTTCGTGTAGAGCCAGTCCAGATGCCCAGACAGGAAGGTTAAGATATTGCGACGAAACAAAGCGGGAACTTACTACTAACTGATCGACTTTCTTGGCATCGGCGCGGAGCTGGTTCCAGATGCTACGCTCCTCGTCGGCGTCATCTTTGAGTTGAGCGCCGCGAGGTCTGCTTCGGGAAGTCATGGTACGCAGGTTGGTGGTGGTGCGGAGGGGAGAGGTAGGTTGGTGCGCCGCCTCGCGTTCCTTGCTCTTTTCTCCGCGTTCGCTGCGCGGGGGTCGGGGAGAGGATCAAGAGGGCATTGAAGCGTGTCGGGGGCGTGCGATTGCGAGGCGATGCGCGCGGACTTGTCTCGAGGCACAAACACGCGCTGACGACCGCAGAGCTCCAGACGAAAGAGCGGTGGAGAAGGAGAACCACGGGCGGCGGCGGCGCGAGTGCAATGGGAGGTTGGGCTGTGGTGCTGCGATTGTCGTCGAGCAGCAGCTGCACACGCGCATTCATTCGCATGCCGCGCCGCCGATCCTCCTGGACCCCTGCCGGCGCACGGAAGCCTCGCCAAGCCCAGCAGTCCCCGCCGCCAGTGCGGGCGGCATGCCTGTTCTGTCTCCAGTGTGACGTTGGACGCGAGGGACTTAACCACCCACCGTCAACCTTTTTCCTCTGACTGCCGCAAACGTCGCGCTCCCTCTTCGCTCGGTCTATATTATCGCGGCCTCGCTCCACCCCTGTCACCATGCAGGTTCCTCTGCTCCGACTGCAGTGCGGTAAGTCTTCAGTCTGCGTCATCCTCCTGCGCTACCCCGCTAACACCACTGCGCAGGCGTAAACAGCTACGATTGGGGTACGTGACCCGCCAACACCTGCGGATTTCCTCGACTCGAGCGAAGCGCTTTTCAATTGCAAGACCTGACCTCTCACAGGCAAGGTTGGCTCCACCTCCGCCGCTGCCAAATTCGCCGCCGCAACGCCCTCGAACGAGCTCAGCATCCAAGATGGCAAGCCCTACGCCGAACTGTGGATGGGCACACACCCATCGCTGCCATCCAAAGATGTTGCAACCCAACGTACACTCTTGGACTTGGTGCAGGACAACCAGATGCTCATGGGCCGTGAAGTCACAGAGCGCTATGGTGGCAAGCTGCCTTTCTTGTTCAAGGTTCTCTCCATCCGCAAGGCTCTGAGCATCCAGGCCCACCCGAACAAGAAGCTTGCAGAGCAGCTGCATGCCAAGGACCCTAAGAACTACCCTGGTACGCCTGCATCTCTGGAGACTCTATACTATTGGTATGGCTGACTGGATCGGTGGCTTGCCAGATGACAACCACAAGCCCGAAATGACCATTGCTGTCACTCCCTTCGACGGCCTCTGCGGCTTCCGCCCTCTCTCCGAGATCGCCCACTTCCTCGCTACAGTTCCTTCCTTCCGCAAGCTCGTCGGTGAAGACGCGGCTACAAACTTCGAGAACACAATCAAGGGCCGAGAGACCTCCCAGTCAGAGGAAGACACCAAGGCGAACAAGGAAGTTCTTCAGAAGGCCTTCACGTCCCTCATGACCACCACCGCCTCTGAAGTTGAGTCCGCCGCACAAGAGCTCGTCTCCGCCGCGCAGTCCGAAGGCGAATCCTTCGCCGGCAGCGGCGGACCCAGCAATGACGGTGCTGAGCTTGCCGAGCTGGTCCAGCGCCTCTCCAGTCAGTTCCCTGGCGATATCGGGCTGTTCGTGCTGTTCTTCCTCAACTACGTCAAGCTGGACGTCGGCGAGGCCATGTTCCTCAAGGCCGACGACATCCACGCTTACCTCTCCGGCGACATCATCGAGTGCATGGCATCGTCGGACAACGTGGTGCGCGCGGGTTTCACGCCCAAGTTCAAGGACGTCGACACTCTCACGAGCATGCTGACCTATTCATACGCCCCCATCGAGGAGCAGAAGATGCAGCCCAAGGACTATTCGTACGTGACACACAACACCAAGTCGTACAGCTCTGCTAGCGACAGCGAGCTGTATGACCCGCCGATCGAGGAGTTCAGCGTTGTGCGTACTGCACTGAAGGCACCTGGCGCGAAGGCGACTTTTGATCCCATCCAGGGCCCTAGCATTATACTGTGCACATCGGGTAAGGGCACGATTGCGGTGGGACCGAAGAAGGAGCCTATCGAGCCTGGATATGTGTATTTCGTGGGCGCGACGGCCGAGTGTGTGATCGAGAGCGAGACTGAGAAGGGCGAGGAGTTCGTGACCTTCAAGGCCTTCTGCGAACTGGAAGGTGAGAGCAAGAGTTCTTTGTAAAGGGCTATGCGGTGAGAATAAGCAAAAAAGTATCATGTAGTGACATCACGAGCTACGGTTTTGTGTTAAAGCGTAAGCATATTGCACTTAGTTCGGTATTGAATAATGAGCAAAGCATGATTGTAATGGATAGACATGCGGTTCAGAAGTTTCAGGTCTGTTCCTGGGAACCGCAAGGGATATCAATTCATGGCATCTTTTCTCTACGGAGGCACCAGCGACGGAAAGATGGTCCAATGTGATCCCGCATCCTCACTCACTCGACTCGACCTTGCTCAATATCCTTATGCATAACAACGCTTGGTTCAAATTGCTTCCTTAAATAGCATATCTTCCCCTCGTTGACAGGCTCGCTTAGTGTCTCTGCCGCTGCTATATCGTTAGCACTAAGTCTTCTGACATATGTGTTTACTACAACAGTGGGACTCAGAAGAACTTACCGTTGATCTGCATGCCAAGATATAGCTCAATATATCCTCCAAGCCAACGAGGAATTGATGTGAACAATGCTTCGGGTCAACGTAGAAATAGAACCCCCGGAGATTCACTTCCCGCAACACCGGAGAAGCAGCGATCATAGCTTATACCCAGTAAGCAGGACCCATAGGCCTTTATTTCCTCTCAACCTCGCCCAAAGAACTGACCGGATTATTGGGACTGTGCCAGTGCAGTAACGTCCCCCGAGACGGATGAAAAACTATCAAGTGGGTCCCAACGATATGGCCCTTTAAGCATCTCGACGATTTATCGCGTGAGACGAACAAGCATGTCACTGCCCAACAGGGGACGATATAATTTCCGACGAGACGGGCTGATCACGAGCTAGCAGGATCCATCGAGACGCCACAATCCTAACCTAACGCTTGCAGGACTCCCCACAAAAGAGACCTCACGAATTTCACTCGAAACACAGCAAAAAGACAGATGCTGTGTAAGGTATCATTTTGAACGAACAACAGGAAAATAAAAAACAAAGACGCCTGATATGCAGTATTGTCGTCATCAATATAATGAAGTTGTCCTTTACATACAGGCGCCACACACTCTCTCTCCGCGGCCTTCACGCTTCGCCGCCTCATTCTCCGATCTACAAGGCTGCCAAGGCGCTCGCTTCCTTCGACCTCACCATCGCCACCATATCTGTCTTCTAATTGCACGCAACCTCGTTCCTTACTTCTTTACCACACAACACTGCTTTCGGCTAAGCAACGCGCCGCTAATCCTACTTACTCTTCCCAACTCGCAGCTCCACTATACGTCTTTCAAAAACCCCCACAGCTCCCCTCGCTCCTCAACCACTTCTGCTTGATCCATGTGGGATGGGATGTTAAGGTGTGTGATGGATAATTAAGGAAAAAGAGATTTTACCGGACGGGGGGGGGGGGGGATTGGGACGTGGGAATCGCAAAAAACAGTAAAAGGAAAACGCTGAAAAGCACACGCAAAGCACAAGCCGAGCATAAAAGGAAATGTACGGGAAGAGGAAAAAAAAAAGCACGCAAATCCAGGTATCATGAACAAACCCAATAGAAAAACCAAAAGCACACAAAAGGGACGGAGACTATCTGATTAAAGGAAGTTTAAAAAGGGGGTTTCTTTCGAAGAGAATTGTGAAGACGGAAGAAGAGAATTTGTTTGACGGGCATTTCTTTCGAGCCTCGGATGGGAACTCTTTATTGTTTTTTTGCGAATTGTGAGCGAGAAATTGATTTTCTTTCTTGCTTTCAAGACCGCAGTCTACTGTTTCATTGAGATGGTTGGTGGGGTTTTGCAGGAAGCGCAGATTCGTTTTGCTCGCTCGATTTGGGACGCAAAAAATGATCCGATATCTGTACGCACGCGTGGAGTGGTCGGAGAAAAACGGGAGAGGTTTCGGGGTATACGGTATCTAGCGAGGGGCAGAAAGGAGGACGCCGAGATAATGCACGCAATGGATTGGATGATCGTTCTCGGAATAGTATGAGATCAGGCCATCTCATGAAGTGGCCGGATGGCACGTTTAGTTGGGCTGGGTGTTGATCTGCTCAGAGAGCCAAGCCTGTACAAATGTTAGTGGTTTGGAGCATGCCAAGGGACGTGATAGACCTGAGATAACATACCAGACCCTCGAAGATACCCTCGCCGGTGGTGGCGCACGAGGGCTCAATCTTCCACTTGTGGTCCTTCGCAATCTTATCCAGCTGCAGCTTATTCTTGACCTCGTCAGGCCTCATGGAGGAAGACACGTCCTGCTTATTGGCGAAAATGAGAAGGCGGGCATCTTTCATTTCACGGTCGGCAATAATGCGTGACAACTCGCTGCGGGCCTCTTCGATACGGTCACGATCGCTGGAGTCGACGACGAAGATGAGACCTTGGGTGCCTGTTTGGGCGACGTTAGCGGCGGCCAAATATGCGGCGATAAGGAATTTCAGGCGCCAGGAGGGTTGTGAGAGAGTTTACGCACCAGAGAAGTAGTGTCTCCACAGAGGGCGAATCTTGTCCTGTCCACCGACATCCCACACGTTGAAGCGCGTCTTCTTGTACATGACGGTCTCGACGTTGAAGCCGACGGTGGGGATAGTGGTGACATCCTTGTCCAGCTTAAGCTTGTACAGGATGGCTGCAAAAACACGAAGGCGTCAGTAGGGTTGTCCAATGGTTGTCGCGTCTGGTGTGACTGCATTGACGCGGTGCTGCAAAAAAGCAACACAGGGTCGGGGACAGCGTACTCGTCTTGCCAGCGGCATCCAGACCCAGCATCAGGATACGCATCTCCTTGGTGCCGAAGATCTGCTTCATCATCTTGGATATTGAGCCACCCATTTTGCCGGTGGTGTACGTCGCGCTGCGACACGACTAGTTGCTGAGAGGAGGATGGAAGGGATCGAGGACGACGGAGCGGGCACTCAGCGCGAGAGTGGACAGGTAATCGTGGGGGAGTGGGAGAGGTTGAAACGCCGGATTTAGAGAGCGGCGGAAGTGGCAGGGAGATGAGCGGCGTCGGGACGGTGTGAAACGCGCTCTGGTGCTGTCCGAGTCGGGGGCGTGATATCGTGGAGAGAGAGTTGCGGGCTGCGAGGCGCGGAAATGCAGAGCACAATTGAACCAAGCACGGCTTTGCCGACTCCTTTACTTTGACCCCGCGGGAAAGGGGCCTCCTTCGCGTTTTCTCGAGTGTCTTCGGTGGCTGTTGGAGGGCCGGTGATGGGATGGGGGCGGTTCCTGGATGTAGGGCTTAGGCCTGTGGTCAAGTCAGGGGATTCAAGGCCAAGCTGCGATCCGCGAATTGCAAAGCCGCAGGCCTTATTTCCCGCGCACGGTCACGACCACAGCGAGCGTTGCGCCTGCCACTTGCGACACAGCTCCCCGCGACGCCGGTTCTTCTTATCACATGCGCCTTGCCCAACGGCGGTATAGTAGGCGCAAGCCCGTCCACGCCCGAGTCGAACACGCGCTGCCGGCACCGCGGGCCCTGGCCACCACCGACCTGCGAGTGCGCGGCGAGGCGCGCGCTATGGCGATCAATTTCACGATGAATTGCACATATAGGAGGATGCGCGCCCGCATGCGCTGAGTTACACATGAAATGGCCCTACCAAAGCTCCGTCGCCCTCCGACCGCCCGCCCGTCATCTCACCACTTGTCGTCCAGTCCGCGCGCCTTCTCCTCCCTAATGCGCTCATCGTTGATCTCCCACCACCACTCGTTCGTCTCCGTCTGGAAGTTGCGCTTGATCCGCATGTCCTTGGTCTCCTGCCACGGCTTCGGGCTGAGGATGTAGTGCACGTTCTTCACCTCGTCGTCCTGCCAGATGGCGTCGTGCACGCCCTTCCATCGCAACGTCTTCAGCGCGTTGTAGATGTACGGGATGGCCACCCACCGTCCGCCAAACACGTCCGAGAGCAGCGACTGATCGGCGAACTCGTACGTGTCCGTGTTTGATGACTGCAGCGCCCGCAGGATGATGCCGTACACAGCCGCCGAGGGGTTGACTACCTGGAGCCCGCCGTTAGGCATTCCTAGCCCCGCAGTCGGCGACGCGCCCTCCTTCTGCGCAGCATCTGGCGCCGGGTGTTGAGTGGTGAAAGCGCAATTGCTGGGGACCCTGCTCCGTGTCAGCGGGGCAGTCCAGTCGCAGGCACAGCTCGTCTTGTTACTCACCAGTTCTCGGGATAATGCGACTTGTGCAGCGGATTGCACACGCATGCGTGGCTGGCTGCAAAGACTTTCTGCCCCTCGCCCTTGGTATCTGGAGAATCCAGCTCCAGCTCCATCAGCTCATCCATGTTCTTCAGCACCAGCATGTCGGCGTCGAGCTGGACCACACGGTCATACTCGACGAGACTGAAGGGAGTGAGCTTGCTCCAGCAGTCGTAGAATCTGGGGTCGTTGCTGTAGTCCTTGTGCGCCTCGGGCATGAGGTAGGGAACACGCTTCTTGCGGATGCCGCGCGCGTCCAGTGCGCGGTGGCCATAGGCGGGGAAATCATCGGTATATAGCACGACCAGCGGGTACTTGGTCTTGACACGCTTCAGCGAGTAGTCGAGTGTCAAGAGGCCCTGCAGATAACTGGTGTTGGTAATTAGGACAGTCCAAACTAGCAGCGCAGTTAGCATTCAGCCAATGGCGCAGCGCGCGCTCGGCTGTGCCGCACACCTTTACTGGAGTCGACGACGCGGGTCTGGTCGGGGTTGGCCGTCTGCACGGCAGCTTGGTCCTCAGCGGAGTGCATCTTGTCAAGAGGGTCAACTCGTGGTGAGCTTGCTCCGGAAGCAGGGGCGGAGGGGTTCAGGATCAGATCTCCGCGACGCGGGCGCGCCGGCGGGAGACGTTCTGTTTCTGGGTCGGCGCGCTGGTCGTGACGGACCCCTCGCACGCGGCGGCCGGGCCTTGTGCCTTGAGTCGCGGGCTCTGATCACTCCAGTTGCCGCCAAGCTGCTGGACGCCTCGCTGTTCTCGGCCTTCCGCGCTCTCGGGATCGCAGCCGACTGCCGCACGCTGCGATCTCGCCGCGATACTCTCGCCGTCATCGTCGGCCCAATTGGCCCGCCACACCCCACAGCCAGGCCCTGCAGTGAGGCCCTGATGCGCTGCAGCGCCATGCACGGGTCCCTCGCACGTCACCACCGTCTGGGCACCCCGAATTCTCTACCGTGCCGCCGCCAACCTACTCTCCTCCATCGTTGGTGATGTCTGTCCCGGGAGCTGCGCCTGTCGTCGAACATGGCGTCCAAACACCTGCTGCTCCGGTGCAGAGGGAGGCGACGCCCGCTCCGAGCAACTACAAGGGCTTCGTTGCCGGCGTCTTCTCAGGCATTGCCAAGCTGAGTGGTGAGCGCGCGTGCTTCGCAATTGATTGAGAAATATTGTACTGATATCGTTCTAGTCGGCCACCCGTAAGCTCTTCAGGCCGCCATTCCCGCCTTCAAACGCTGATAAGATCCCGAAGTTTCGACACGATCAAGGTTCGCCTGCAGACCTCAGATACAACGCACTTTCGCGGCCCGCTTGACTGCGTGCTGCAGACAATCCGAAATGAGGGCGTGCGCGGACTGTACAAGGGCGCGACGCCGCCGCTCGTGGGCTGGATGGCAATGGATTCGCTGTAGGTCATTTGCGCACATGCGTCCAAGTAATATGCCTGACACGGCCATAGAATGCTCGGCTCCCTCACCGTCTACCGCCGCCTCCTGCGCGAGAACTTTTTCAGCAAGTACGAAAAGCTACCTTCCTTGGGCCACGGAATTGCAGGAACCGGAGCTGGTTGGACCGTCAGCTTCATCGCAGCCCCAGTCGAACACGTTAAGGCGAGGTTGCAGGTACAATATGCGGCGGATAAGGCCAAGCGGCTATACAGCGGTCCAATTGACTGCGCTACGAAACTGGTACATGACCCCATCCGGTGTATCTCGGGATGAATGGCAAACTGATCTGAGAATAAAGTACCGCGGCTATGGTATTCCCGGCCTCTACCACGGCCTCAGCGCTACCCTTCTTTTCCGCACCTTCTTCTTCTTCTGGTGGGGATCCTACGATATATTCTCACGCTTACTTTCCAAGCACACCTCCCTCTCTACTCCTGCCGTCAACTTCTGGGCTGGAGGTCTTTCCGCCCAGATTTTCTGGATCACAAGCTATCCGTCGGATGTGGTGAAGCAGAGAATCATGACAGACCCCTTGGGTGCGGAAAGGAAGTTCCCCCGCTGGAGAGACGCGGCGAAAGCTGTCTATCGAGAGAAGGGCTGGAAAGGGTACTGGAGAGGGTTTGTGCCCTGCTTCCTAAGAGCGTTCCCAGCAAACGCCATGGCGCTCGTCGCGTTCGAGGGAGTCATGAGGTTCCAAGGTGCTGGGAACTGAGCATACTGACCAGAATCTCCTGAAAGTCTTGTCTGGAATAATATTGATATTGTAACTGTATAGATCCCTACTCATTCAGGCGCGTCTGCGAAAAGGAAATTTAGACAACTAAGGATAGAGAAAATAGGAACAACTCAATTCTTCAACTAAAGGTGGAATTCCTTTTGATCCATTCACTGATCGGGCTATAGCATGCATAAACAGCCACTTTCGCGATACACGACACTTCTCGTTTAGACTCAATAAATACTGGACTCTGCATTACGAAAGGAAAGCCGGAGAAGAAATAGCTGAAGCTGCACATTTGCACGTGGTAGAAGCTCCTCCTCAGCCAGCCTCATACGACCCCCCATCAACCTTCATTATTCTAAACTCAACTTGGGCACCTCTCGGCCCTGCCACGTATTCGAAGCGACTCTTGACTTTCTCGCCATGTCTTTTGCCACTACATACCGATACGAGCCCCTGGAAAGCGATCGGCACATACGACTCTTGAAGATAGAGGGGCTCAGACTGGAAAGGCTGCTCTGGAAATCGAAGCTCATGCCCCGCATCCCGAAGGACTCCAAAGCACCGGGATTCAGTATCCTTACCCTTCCATTGATGAAGATGTCAAATACGAAGCGGTCTCTTATGCCTGGGGAGACAGCCCCGAGTCGCTGAACTTGCCATCGCCAAAGACCAAGGCCACATCGCCCTCACGCAGAGCCTTGTAAACGCTCTTCCTTGCCTTGACAGACAGTCTCAAACAGGCCTGCCTTGGATCGATCAAATCTGCACCAATCAGGATGACTTCGAGGAGTGGGGGCACCAAGTGATCCTTATGGGCGATGTTTTCCGAAACTCTTATCGGCTGCACGAATACGTAGAAAACCAAACCCCGGATCATCTAACGGCCATGGGTAAGATAATAGACAGGATCAACTTCAGATGTACAGAAAAGTTCTCATACAAGCTGGATGTTGAGATACTCAGAGATCTGGAGTCAGCTGCTCAAGAGTTAGCCGAGTTCTCGCGCAAGGGGGTCTGGACAACCAAGGCACCAGTAGGACCAGTACAGAGGCGCACCGGCCTGACCCACAAAATATCCGTCAATCAGAACGACTTTGAATAAGAGGAGCTTCATTCTGAGTGAGGGTGGCAAAGTTAGACTGGTCCCTTGGTGGTGTCAGAAAGGACATCTTGTAGCCATCCTCCATGGATGCTCTGTTCCTTTGATACTCCCCAAAAAAGAGAATGATTCAACTCACAGCCTCATTGGAGATTGCTATCTTGAGGCAATCATGCAAGGGGATGCCGTGACTTGGCCCGTGGGCGAAGCAAATGAGCTGGTATTGAGCTAGATGATGTGTGCATGGCATTCCTTTGTTTCCGTTATCGGTCTCTTGATCAGCCCATGAGTTTGTTGAACGATTTCACTCTTAGTGCGAATAATCCCACTCTAGGGAATCTTCGATAGAATCTACCTCTGAATTCAGACATGGAAAATATGTTTATTTCATCATTCATGGCCTAGTGCAGTACATCAAGCAACCTGGAAGAATGGACAGCATATCTGAAGCTCAGGTCATGTGCCAGGGTAATTTGATTTGGATTATATCCGTTGGTACACTTGCTTTGAAACCATCCTCCCAATAGCAGAAAGCTATGTAACACTGGTCGGCAAGGCAACTCCATGGTGTTTTCTTTATCCGGCTATCTCCCCTTCGCTTTCACCATCAGTGGCTACTCCAGTTCGCTTATCCCAACATTAATCATTTCTGGAAGTTTGCCCCGGAACACACCATTATCCACCTTATTCCTCTCATCCAAATCCGCCAACTCAAATGTGAACTCCTTCAGTAGTGTGCTGGATAACTTGTACAAGTTTGTTTGTGCCACGGTCTTCCCAAGACATTGCCGCCCGCCCAAGCCGAAGTGCATCAAGTACCGCGCCCGCGCATTCAACTCAGGCTTATCCCAACCTGCAGAATCAAACATATCGTGGTCGCTGCCCCAGATGTCAGTGTTGTGGTGGTAGTATGCGTGATTGCATATGGCAACACACGTCCGTTTTCTCTTTCAGCAGCAGCAGCAGCAAATAGTGTTTTGGTCAGGTCAAACTTACTCCTTGTGGGATATGTCGCCCAGAGATGACCACACCTTCCCGCGCCATCACTTTACGTTCCAACGGAAATGAGAAGACGGGGTTTATTCTGAAATTCTCCCGGATGCATTGCCGCAAGTAGGGTAGAGAGGCCTCAACGTCTGAAGCTGGATAGGCAAGCTGGCCCGTAGACTCAGACAAGGCTGGCAGGTTTGTATCAATCTCCGCAACACACTTCTTCATGATCTCGGGGTTGTGGAGAAGATGCCAGAAGAGCAGAGCTTGGGTGGCGCTGGTGGTGTGCGTGCCCGCAATTCTGCAATGGTGGAGTCAGCAACCATTCTGACCAGCCCTTCGTCACTACTCACATGAATCCAAACGCTTCAGATACCAAGTTCTTCATCGCAAGCCGCTCTCCAGTATCTGGATGTCTGGCCAAGATCAAGTTGGTGAGCAAGTCGTTCCTCTGTTTAGTATCAGCAGCGCTGCCTTCCTCAACGTCTTTGAGAGCCTCCAGTCTCCGCTGCACGCACTGAGCCGCCAGCTGTGCACATGTCATTCGTCCCTTGACGAGCTCTTGCATTTTCTTGATTGGCAGCTTAGGTAGCAAAGTCCTCAGTCTCGGTGCCATAGAGGTCCAGGCTCCAGTCGCGACTCCGAGCAGGCTGTTCTCCTTGACTGGGGGCATGCAGGATTCGTCTCCCTCCGGCATGACTCCGAAGGACTGGCTGAATGCCAACTCGCCCAGAACGTCCACGATATAAAAGTCCAGCAGCTTTTTCAGATCGAATGCCTCATTCTTCTCTGCAAGGTGGGAGATTTTGTCTTCTGATATCTTGATATTGAGGTCCAGATAACCCTCAATTTCCTTTACGTATGAGCTGGAGAAGCTGTGGGACATGTGACGCCTCCGAATTGAATGCGCCTATTGTTTGCAAGCATCGTCAATCAACTCGTCTTCAGCAAGAGTAGACCAAAATTACGTACAGCTTCATCGCGCATGGCGAACGAGTTCGGATGCCCAGAACCGAAAGCGTCGTAGAGTTCAGATTTCGGCATTGTCCGGCCTCCTTTTTGGTAGATGATAGACGCCGCATCCTCTGTCGTGATGCTGAGCTTGTTCGGGCCATAGCGCACCAAAGGCCCGTACTTTGCGTGCAGCTCTTTCAGGGTGTAAGGCTGCTTTAGGGTCAAGAACTTGTAGGATTGCCACAGGTCGGTGAGGGATGCCAGGGCCGAACCGGGAAACTTCGCCAACGGATGAAAGTAACGTTGATAAATAAAATATACCACGAACGGTATAATGAGAAGACTGACAGCAAGTTGAGGAAATGGCATAGCCGCTAGCCTTTCAGTGGAAAGTGTGGATGGGGCTATAGTGCATTGAGAAATACAAGAAGAGGACACTTCTAATATATGCAGTCCTCTTCCATAGAATGACTCTTGAGCCCTGCATCAGAGAACCAATCGGGCGGGAGTTTCTGCAGAGCCCGCCGGAAACGCAACCCGAAGGCCGCAGACGACCTGGATGTTGCTTTCCCATGCCGACGGGGTACCTTTTTGGGATGGAAGAGGAGGCCGACTGGCCGATACTTCGGTGATAAGTATTCCGTAAGCTCCGAGGCCCGTCAATTCCGTTGAGTGATATAGACCGTGCTTACTGTACAAAGAGTCTGAACCGATCTTTGCTAGCGAGGTTTTAAGCGTGAAAAGTCAGATCTTACGAGACACACTCGGATGAAGGTCAAAGCTCCATAGAAGAGACCGAGTATATTGTAAGTCAACCGTGAATGCTCTTACTTTATCTCAATGTTTTTGACGATGGAGGAATGTCATGGAAACGCTCACCATCTCCTCTTGTGCAATCTGAACGCCATCATCCACATTTGCCGTGATCACAGTCTGGGTTTTCATGACTTCTATCATGTACTTTGAAGCGCTAACAGTACATAAACCCTGGTTTTTATCGGAAGGAGGGACGGCCTGCAGTAGGTGGCCTTCATTTTGATTGAGAAGTCGGGTAGGGCGTAAATTAGGCTCACCTCGCTTCGATTCGGAACCAGTGCACTCCATGCCAAGGGTACCTCCGGAGACATAAACACCGAAATTCCATCATTCGGCAGCCCCAACCAGGAATCTTATGCCTCGAGTGGGGCGGAACTCCGTCTCCGGACGGGCGAGACCGGGCGGGAAGGTGCACCGCTATCAGACGCGCAAGCACGCTTGTTATTCGGACTACGCATCAGTGAAACGCCGGATAAATTCTGGAAATATTCCCTAATGAGCCTTATTCTATGGAAATCGCTTTTATTGCTCTGATTTCAGATGCTCGTGTGATTGTGGGTTTTGTTCTCGCTGAACGCCCAAACTGAAACAAAACAAGACACCAGAAGACAACCACCTTTCTACAGTCTCGACGCAAGGTATACCGTTTCACCTGATGAACCCTCTAGGCCCGCCCCATGTGCCTTTGACCATAGATTTGTAGTATACCCACGGAAAGAAGTCTTTCTTCAGATGGTAGAACGCACGCCGCGGAACTGCCTGATCGATACCAAAACTGGAAAACGTCTCCTTGGGCTCTCCACCGTACTTGAACTCGCAAAGAAGAACCTTACCATACTCTGTCAAAAGTGGGCACGACGTGTATCCATCGTAAATAGCGTCCGGCTCCTTCCCCTCCATGGCTTGCAGCAAGTTGCGAACTAAAACCGGGGCCGCCGACGTTATTGCTGCAGCAGTCTTGGACGTAGGCAGGCTGGAAGCATCGCCGGCAGACCAGATGTTGGGGAACGTCCGGTGGCGAGTAGTGTCCTCACTGACGTCCACAAACCCCGCCTCGTTCGCCAACCCGCTGTTCTTGACAAACGCGTGCGGCTCCATCTTCGGAACCACGTGGAGGAGGTCGAACTTCCTGGTGATTTCGCCACCGGGGTGCGCAAAGGTCGCCGTGTTGCCATCGATGGCAACAAGATCGTGCTGGAACAGCCCTTCCACGCCCCTTTCCTGGCGCATCTCCTCGAGCTTGGCGCTGTACTTGGGGACCCCGAACATGGTGGGCAGGCCGGTCATGAAGCTGATCGTGATTGCTGAGCGGCCGGTCGGATTGTACAGGCCCGCGCGCTTCCAGTGGTCCAGCGCCAGCCACATGATCTTTTGCGGACCGCCGGCGCACTTGACGACGCCGGTGGGCTGGGTGAAGATGGCGGTGCCCTTTTGGAGCTTCTTGATCGTGCGGAAGACCTTGTCGCAGGTGCCGTAGCTGTAGGTGGAGGAGATCAGGTTGTCGGGATCGGCAAGAGCCTCGGGCAGGCCCTTGATGCTGCCGTAGTTGGTGTCGATTCCGGGAGCGATGACAAGGTGTTCGTAGCTGATTCTGTCGCCGTTTTTGAGTGTAATAAAGTTCTCTGTAGGCGAGAAGGTCTCGACGCCATGCTGGTAGATTTTAAGCTTCGGATCGATGAGGCTGTCTAGCGGCCTTCGCAGTTGTTCCTTGTTTTTGAGGCCACCGCCAACGAGAGTCCAGCCGGGTTGGTAGTGATGCCAAACGGCCGGGTCGATAACGGCAATGCCGTCCTGTGTGAATTTGCCGGATCGAAGGAGTTGATGGCTGATGGTCAGGCCGGCGCTGCCGCCGCCGATTACTGCAACCTTGTGACTCCGGACAGCTGATGAGATCGGCGGCGATGCTGTTGCGAAGTGTCGGGTGGCTTTAGAGAGAGTATGTGCAGTGCTAGCCAAGCGCGCGGTAGGGCAGGCTGTTAAGGTTAAGGCGCTGCTGAACATGGTTGGACTCGAGAAATGTGATTGGGCTCGGAAAATATGTAAAGTGAGGCTCTTGAAAAAGTCAAATAAGAAAGATAGCGCACCTCAAGCGAAATCGCGACTTGCACTTTGAAGAATATGGGTTGTCTTAAACGCCGACTGCTGTCAGAGTACGGCGGCACAGAGCCCAGCAGTCGCCGACTAGCCAGAACAGCACGAACCAGGGCTCCGAGGTCCGACGGCACTTACTCTGATGCTCTGAGGTATACTCGATTAGGGGCTGTGTCAGAGCAAGTCCTGACTCCAACGAGATTTCCTAAACGGTCCAAGTGTTCCATTTGCGCAGTGGTGGACTGATCGGCGAGCTGACATGCAGTTCGCCGATGCACGGAACCGGTTGCTATTGCGTCCTGTAGGGGTTTCGGCTCGGTCTTAAATATCATGCTACCCGGTAGCCATCGAGGCTCACATCAACCTTCAAAGACATAAAGATGAAGTTCCTCCGGCCTCTCATCAGCAACAGGCAGGCGACGGCGGATCTCCTATGGTCCCCCATCTCGGTGGTCCGAGCTCCATCGCTCTTCAACCCCGGAAGGCAACCCCGGACTGTTCACCGACGGGCCGCCGACAATAAGGCCTCCCGCACCATTAAGCTTCCCTCAGAAAATGCTCGTCCCGTCACAAGAAGCTTTCATCACACGTCGTTCAGAATACCAGTAGTCCGTAGCTGTGCATCCTCACACCACTATGTGCAGTGCGTACATCCTCCTCTGTCCCCAAAATCGTCGGGCTCTTGCTGACGGCCGAATTTCACAAGTACCCGGGCTATTTCTCAAGAACAACCAACTATTCATGACGTATTTGATGACAAGACAGGTACATGGCAGTACGTGGTTGCTGATCCATCTACCTTGACCGCCGTGATTATCGATCCGGTCTTGGACTACGATGCAGCCACCCAGACCATGACCACTCACACCGCCGACTCGTTGCTCTCGTTGGTCGAGGAAAGGGGTTACAATGTTGACAGGATGCTTGAAACACACGCTCATGCCGATCACGTCTCTGCAGCATCATATCTCCAGAGCCGCCTCGCCCAGAAGCAGCCCAACCGGCCGCTCATCTGCATCGGGAAGCGTATTAACCAGGTACAGCGGTTTTTCGGCGGGCGCTACGATGTCCCGACGGCGCAGTACGAGGGGGTTTTCGACAAGTTCTTTGACGACGACGAGACGTTTTACATCGGCAACCTCGAAGCCACGGCCATGCACCTGCCCGGGCACACTCCCGACCATCTCGGCTACAAGATCGGAGGTGTGTGCGAACCTTGACAGCAGTGAGATCAATCTTGGACCAGCTAATGTAGTTTCAGAAAACGTATTCTGCGGCGACTCTCTTTTCCACGTCGACATCGGCACCGCACGCTGCGATTTCCCCGGCGGCAGTGCGAGCGACCTGTTCAACTCTGGCCGTAGGCTCCTCCGCTTGCCGGATTCTGTGAAAATCTGGATCGGCCACGACTACGTGCCGGAGGAACGTGGTGCTCCCGTCTCTTGGATGAGCGTTGGGGATCATAGGAGATTGAACAAGCATCTGAAAGACGACATCACCAAAGAGGAGTTTGTGGCTCTGCGGAAGGAGCGTGATGCGGTGTTGGGAGAGCCGAAGCTGCTGCATCAATCCTTACAGCTCAATATCCGTGCGGGACGGCTTCCGGAGAAAACGGAATCAGGGCATTGGATGCTACGGCTTCCCTTAAAGTTGAAAGATGCGTTGTGGTGAGCGGGGTAGACTGTTGTGATCCGCCGCATTCTGGCATGGTCGTTTATTGTATCCCAAGAACTAAGGAGCACTGAATTGTATTCATCCTCGTTTGTGAAGCAGCGCATGCGACAACTGGAGCCTTCCCAAACGCCAAATAGCAGCAAGCAGCAATCCAATCACCACATTGTTTTCAAGAAAGTTGCGGCAAGAAGCTTGTCATTAGGAGCAACATGCAACAGCGCTGCGAAGGGGTTGCAGAAGCTCGACAATATAAAAGAGAGAGTCCCAGTCTTTAATAAGACATCTTTGTGAGCTCAGCCCTTTGTGTAATTGCCTTTCCTTAGCAATCTTGCCTTTCACGACAGATTTCTCAAGTCATTTTAACTCGTTTCAAACCCAAAAGATGGCTTGCGAACGCTGTTAAGACTCACAGCATGTCTCCGAGAAGTCCTTTAAGTCTAATCTAAAGGTTCGAAACGAGGATGGAAGTACCGAAGGTTGCATATGGCCAGACTTGCCTACGGATGCAGAACGCTGGGGTTCGATACGTTCCCAGCATCCGGTGATGCGGGTGAGCCTCTGCTTGTGAAAAAAAGCGCTGTTGCATTCGGCACAACGAAGGATCCTGCGACCGGCCAAAGGCGCCTGAAGAACGAGACGGTTAGTCTCTATTACCATGGTAGGATCGACACGCTCACCTTTGAGAAACACGTCCAAGGAACCAAAGCATCTGATATCGTACGGCTTGACACCTCCGGAGTTGAGCGGGCAGTCAATCTTTTGATCTCCGAAGCCACCTCCCGCATTACCGGCAAGCACAGGAGTTTCAAAGTTGGCGCCAACAAGTTCTTTAACAAGGACCAGTACAGCCAGCTTGACAAGCGCTTTGTGTGTCACCACGGATTCTTCACGACGGTCAAAGCAGCAATGGGTGGCGCGCTTCTCAACGTCAACACCGCTACAAGCGCCTTCTTCAAGTCGATGACTGTCACAGAGTTTCTCCAGCTGGCTCCAGGACGACCGCAAAGGGAGACCAACCGCATTCTCAAAGGCGTTCGTGTTTGGATTGATTATGAACGCGTTGATGCCAAGGTTGATGATGGGGGTGGAAAGGGCGTGATGATCGACAATCCTCTGAACATGCCGCAGAGGCGTACAAGAACAATCACCCAAATTGGAGTGAGAACTCTAGAGAAAACTACTTTCTGGAAAGGCGACAAGGAACTCCCAGTCCATAGTCATTTGACTACAACATACCCCAGCTCAAGGAAAAGATCAATCCAGATTCCCTCTGCGTCAATCTCGGTAGTGTAAAGAGAGGAGAGGAAGCATGGTTTGCGCCAGAGACTCTCATGATCCTGCCGTACCAGCCCTACCGGGAGAAGCTGAGCCAGACACAAACTACGGAGATGCTGAAACTGGCTTGTCGGAAACCTCAGGAAAACGTGGACAGGATCATGCGGGCAGGCCTTTTGACGATGGGCTTCGGAATCAACGGTGACTCCGCCGTCTACTCGGGCTCGGGGCTTGCGCTCACGAGTCGCCAAATCATGAGTGTGCCAGCGCGATGGATTGAAGACATCGCCACTCAACTTCAGTACGGAAATAAACAATTAGCTGCCGTCCAGCAGGGTGGATGGCGCATTGGTGACAACTTTCACAACACTGACAACCAATTCATTGCCAGAGACATCTGGTATCTCTACAAAAGTGAAGATTTTGGGAATCATATCATTGAAGAATTGACCATATCATTGCAGGTGAAACAGGAAGGGAAAACGACACGAACGTCAACAAGATGCGGCTCATGATTATGGGCGCAGATGTTACCCATCCAACAGTCGCAAGTCCCGACGGGATGCCTTCAATTGCTGCTGTGGTGGGGAGTGTTGACAAAGAATTCGGGAAGTTTCTGGGTTCCATGAGGTGACACAAACCTGATCCAAAGGAGACGAAGAATGGGGGTGGCTCTGATGAAGACCGAAAGCCCGACACGAGCTCGTCTGAAAAAGAAAGTACCACCAACGAAGAAAATCCGGAGGAGAAGGAAGATAAAACATCCGAAGAGAAGACCACAAGGTCAAGCAAAAAGAGCAAAGAGGTGAGTCCCAGTTGTCAATGCACTGAATATCAGAAAATCAATACTGAATCCTATCAGGTCATTACGGCAATGGAGGATATGGCCTTCGAAAGAATAAAGGCTTACTGGAAAGCCAACAAGGAGAGCCTTCCAACCAGCATACTCTACTATAGAGATGGAGTAAGCAGTAGTCAGTATGAGGATATCAAGAGCAAGGAGGTCTAAGCAATCAGAGGGGCTTTTGAGAAGGCGAAGGAGAAGCTGAAGATCAAGGGGAGCGACAAGGATATCAAGCTCCAGATAACAGCCGTGATTGTCTCCAAGCGTCATCATACACGCTTATACCCCGAAAGCAATGCCAAAGAGAAAATCGAAAAGATGGAGAGGAATGGCAATGTCCTTCCGGGAACGGTAGTCCATTCGGGGGTTACGTCGCCTTATTACTTCGACTTCTTCCTTGTCTCCCATGCTGGCATCAAGGGCACGTCGAAGCCGGCGCATTATTTCGTGCTTGAAAATGAGATGAAATTCACTGCAGAGGAGCTTCAAAATCTCGTAAGTCCATTTCACTGGGGGCTGCGGCCACCATACCCAAAATTCAAACAGGGCAATGTTGACACAAATTTTGGAAAGACTCGGAAAATTTGCTGCCTTTATCCCAGGGCTGACAAAACCGTGTCGTACGCCTCACCGGCCTACTACGCTGACCGTCTTTGCGAGCGAGGTCGAGTGTACCTGGAGGATTGGTTCAACGGGACTGACGAGCGTATCCATGAAGTGGGTTTCGACAAGACGAACTGTTGGAAATCACGTGTTTTGCATATTGCTTTTGCAACACCAGATAGCTTAGTCACTCACTTACATATAAGGAGGGTGGGCCACCTACGCCCTTCCTCCTCATGCCAATCATCAATGGATCATCGTTGTTCATCAACAATCCAACACAAACTTATCAAGGAAATCGACAAGGATTGGGAACAGGGCAAAAGCCCATGGGCCAGTGCACTGAACAATGGCATGTTCTGGATGTAGATTCCTCAGTCCACCGCAATTCCAGCCATTTATTATTTTCGACTGAGTTTTATTTCTTAGTTCTGATTTTAATTTGGCGATTTTCTATGGCTTTCATGCAAGTCGTAGAAACTGATTATTTCTGGCGTTCGGGTAGTTTCATTCTCTTTTGTTTTGTATTTGACGACAGAACGGGGGAGGGAATCGGTATTTTGGTTTTGGGTATTTGGTGTATTTGGTGTATTTGACTTTCTTCTCATCTGCTTCGTCTAAGGTTCTTCGATGCATCAGAGTAGGTCTGTTCCATCTTTGCCCAGTGATGGAGTTAAGAAATGGCTTCCGATTATCTGATTTCTCAACTAGGAAAATAGGGAAAAATGCACCAGAGAGAAAGTGAGACAAGCGTAAAATTGTAACAGTGAGAGCTGAAATAGAGAGACCATTGTGTCTAATGCATACCAGGGTATGTTCCAAACATGTCAACCAAACCTTCCGAATGAAAGATCCATGACTCCCCTGTTGCAACAATATGCTCATTCCCCAAGGACTTGTGCAAGCCTTCTACCAAATATGAAGCTAAACTATACGATGGTGACTTCGGATTCCGGCCATAGCCGCCACAAAGCAGTCCTACCGGATGTTTTGAAGGCGGCAACTCTCCGGGATACTGTTTCTTGGGATCCTTCGAGAGACACGAATCGCTTGCGGCTGCTGCGATGGTGAAGAAGGAATGGGCGAAGATATTGCTTATTCTCACTAACTCTATCTCCAAATCCTTTGCACTTTCTTGGATAATACAAAGAGCATCAATCCATAGGCGGCTGATACCGAGTTTACGTGCGACATGTATTGTTTCTCGACAGACCTGCGGCATATCACACATGGGGATACCTCGTATGTGATCAACCAGCGAGTGCGTGGTAGTTCGCAATGGCAGTGAAGACCCTCAGCAAAAGTTCCACGTTGCATACTTTAACTGGGTCTCCGGTGACCATTCGGAGTCTATCACTGTATGCTCGACAAGTCCTGGATGGGGACTGTTGCCATCTCCGAGGTACAACAAGCGAGTTGGGACGAATCGAGACCCTGGAATCGTGTTTCTGCAAGACTCATGGTTCATCACACAGTCATTGATGTAGTCTGCCATGAAATGAATGTTTTTTTCGGACACAAGACCTTCTTTATCCAAAGGGTCGTTCGTGATTTTGAGCCAATCTCGGCACGCCCTTGTTAATTATCAGTAAATAGCAACTCCGTCCGAATATGTGACACCACCTGGCCAAGCACCTACAAAAATTTGTAAAGACCCGCCTTGTTGTATTCGAGCTCCGGATGATGGGCTATGACAGCCAAGTTTTCCAGCACATAATCTGCTTTTCCTTCTTTATAACGAGAGCCCTTCCATTCGTATTGGATCTGGAAATGAAGCTTAGACTCAGGATTTCCCCACCAAGCACATACTCCGTATCCATCGTAAAAAAGTCTCTTGAGTCTGGAGCAGAACAGACATCCCTCAATGGCGGGACATGAGAGCCCTTCGAGTTTCATTATCAAAGAAAGTAGCCTGGAATGTCTCAGAGGACAATCCGACAACGGTAAAAGAAATCCATGTATCTCGCTTGCATTAAAGCTTGTCAATGCATACGCCGCACAAATTGACATGGTTCTCGGCCAGACTGCATATCTGTGTGGGGCTGCTTCAACATTACAGGGTAGATAACCGCCCACGTTCGCTTGTTATGTGATAACACGCGAGTGTCACGCAGAAAGTAGGAGATACGCGCTTTTCATTCTGTCGTGTAGTCTATGTCAATGTGCGGGGTATAGCTCGTTCATATATGTAGCCAACGAGCCCTCCGGTGATGAATCCCCGCTGTTTTCTCTGAGGTCGAATCAGTCAACAGCTACGCCGCATGGCCTCCGCACAAAAAAATTTCGATTACGCTCAGAGTACGGCGTGGAGGAACCCAAACTCTCCATTCATGGCTATTAATGACCTCTGCGAAGTGTGTTCGCAAATGCTGAATCTCGACGACCAAATTGCCGGCGGTGCGAATGGGAATATTTCCAATATGACCGTGAAGGGATCCGATGGTCTTGCAGGAGAGAGCCCCTAGTATTTCGGGATATGGACGAGCTTGGATGGGAACGTTTCACTGAAGTCAAGTATTGTCGATTTTGCTGCGCAAGCAACGGCATTAAAAGGGTTGTTACGCCGCCAACGTTATCCAAACTTTTGTTACTCCCCCATTTTTTTGTTGAAGAACAGATAACTCGGGTTTCTCCATCTTCTCAGCTTTAAAAAAGGGAGATGGATAAAATTTTGTTCATTTCTTCTGATCACCAAAATTGTAGCGCTCAGTTTATCTCGGGAAAGACGAGATGCCGCATTTGCCGACCTCTTACCCATGAACTGTCTCCAGTATGATCTGTGGACGATATTCATACTCAGATTCCCTCTGAGCCATGCTGTCATGTTACAAAGGGGAAAAACAACCCGCCTTTAGAACGCCTTTCGATGCCCTCAACCCATCCATGTGAGAGGTATGAGCCGTCCCGTGCCGCCCCAACGCCAATCAATTATCCCATTACATCCACAAAGCCCAAAATGCACATCAGTGCAAATGCATATCGTCGCTCCTCCTATTCTCACCATCGTCGCTATCGCTCGCCTCCTCCCAGTTCGCCAACCTCCGAAGCATCCTGTTCTCTGCCTTGAGCTCCCTAATCTTGCGCTCGTACCCCAGATCCGCATCCGCGCTCTCCTTCAGCGCATGCCGCGCATACTGTGCCACACGCCCCAGCCCCGCTTGCCACTCCTGGTGCTCGAGGCGCAGCTCGAGGTTCTGCTGGCGCTCCTTCTCCAGCAGGCCGTTGTAGTGGGCGTGCAGGGCGACGATGGCGTCGTGCTGCTGGTGGGCGTACGGGCGCAGCTTCTCGAGCACGACGGACAGGCTCGTCTCGTAGTCCTGCAGCAGGGCGCGCAGCTGCGCGTTTTGCGAGTCGAGGGTGGAGACGGAGGCGTGGGCGGACTGGAGCTGGGCGCGCAGGTTGTTGATCTCGGCGGCTTGCTGGCGCGTCGTCGCGGCGGTGAGGTCGCCGTTGACTTGGGCGATGGTGGGCGAGGCGCCTTCTTGGGCGGCGCGGGCCTGTGGGGGATCGACTGTTAGCACAGGATCCTGGGCATCCGGTGGGCGCATGAGCGTGAGGGTCGGCGCACCTGGATCTGCTGTACGCTGTTCATGATGTTGGCCGTCTGGTTGCGGTTCTCCTGCAGCACATCGCTGAGCTGCTGCACGACCTGCCATAGGTGGTTCATGTCGGTCTGGTGGCCGCCGCTGAGCAGGCCGTTGACCAGGTTTGGCATGCCGCCAGAGCCATTGGGCTGATGGCCGGAGCCTGGGTTGGAGGATTGACGGGGAAGAGAATTCGCCATGCCGTTGGAGGTGTCGATGTACGCGCTATTCATGCTCCTTCATGGAGAGACGCGTGGAAACGGGGGTGAAGATGCGGGCGGAAGAGAGCTCCGCTGATGCGTTGGCTGCTGCGCGCTTGTTGGCGAAGCTTGGAGAAGGCGCGCAGCAAGAATCGATTGGCCGAGAATTCGGGTGTGTGGCGTGATGGCGGCTGGTCTCTTGGTAGATGTGATGCACGAGAATGCAAGAGATGTGACTGCCGCAACGTTGTCTGCTCCCTGTGACGGCGCGAGCGTGAGCACAGTCTGTCCCTCTCGGAGTCGGCGCCAGAGCCGCATGGCGGCGGTTTAGACAGCCTCGGTCCCACGTTTCTCCAGCCCAAAGACCCTTGCCCCGAAGATCGTTTCCTTTTGCGTCTCAGTTCGTGCGCTCTGTCTATATCTACTTCCTCCGTCACTGTCTCCGCTAGTGTTTTCACATGCTGGCATGTCTATGAATTCGAATGATGGATTAGCGAGATGATCGTCAATCCGTCACTTTCAGGACTATGTCTGGTACACCTCTCGTACCGAATCAGCAGCGATGCAATATTCCAAACATGGAGGACCAACGAAGATGAGATCTAAAGTCTTACTACTTTTCTGAGCAGCATTACTACAAAGCCATACATTCCAAGCTTTCGCAATCCAAACGTCTTATCCAAGGGTATCAATCCTTCAATCTCGAACACAAACTTCCTCGCCCGTTCAATCCTCCAACAAACTAGTCAGCTTCTTCCTCTCAACGTCCTTACTCCTCCCCAACCATTCCTGTTCCTCGTCCTTATCCCGCTCTCCTTCGTACTCTCTCCCCTCCGCCCATCCTGCCATTCTCGCACTCACGCGCACCCCCAAAGTCTTAGCTTCAGCCACACACCTTGCCAACTCCCCGTCCCTGGTGACGATGTTCCCTTGAACCCTCTCCTTTGGGTCTCTCAGCACCTCGACCGTCTCCCTTAACCGTCTATATCTCTCCAACTTCCTCCGCGCCAACCGTCTCCTCTCATCCAACTCCTGTAGCCGTTGCACCACTTCTTCATATCGCTCTGCTGCGTCTCTGTCGCGCTCCGGTATCTGTGAAGGCTCCCGGTCTATTGCCTCAGCCCAAGTCGGAGCTAGAGCTGCGATATTTGTGGAAGAGGTGAGGTCTGCGGACGGATGCAGAGGTTCGAGGACTGGAGTTGCTAAGCTATCTTGGTCGTCGGCGACGTTCTGTGGTAGGGAGAGAGGCGGGGCGCCGGCGGCCCAGTAGAGGGCATCGATTTGGTCGGCGACGTGGCGGATTGCGAGGGAGGGGTAGGCGGATTTGTTGTATCGGCGGACCTGGCGGTTTACTGAGGGATGAGTTAGCGGGGATCTGAGGTTCGAAAGAGTAGTGGAGATGGAGAGTTTTATGGGAGAATAACCCACCTTCTCTCAGAGCATCCTTGATCACGCTCTCCGGGATATCTGATGCGCTTATATTGCTGGCTTTCCATCGTTCTGGAGCTTGGAGTGGTTGCGATAGGATACGCGTCTGGGTGCGAAGGAACGACGATTTCAGGCTGACGACGGTATTATTGTTTGTCGACATGGTTGGGATCTAACGGATATTCGAATGGCGCATAGCCCCTAGAGTGGATTTGAGCTAGAATTATGTTGACTTTGTATGTTCGCGGTAACCGTCGTTGCGCGTCGGCGGAAGACGCGCCCGCAACAAATGACGCACGGCCGATCGGTGAAAAGCGCGGGCAGAGCGCCGACGTCCTCGCTGACTGGTGCGCCCGTGCGCAGCTGGACCGGCGAAAAGTTGGCCGCCGAGCTTGCAGCATCATCGCCGCCCATCACCGAAGCGCAACCTCCATCCATCCACCATCCACCACCTCCGTCCTTGCGACCAATTCGAACTCGGGCCCACCCTCCTCGCCGACCTCTCCAATACAAATAATACGCCAAAATGGTCAAGCTTGAGGAAGGTGCGTATCATCCTTATCTCAATCTTTCTCCAGCGCCCATTACCCTCGCGCATAACAGCACGCTCCTCTACAAGGAAAGGACAACTCGCTGACGTTGATCAAACCGCAGTCCCCGACGAGGAGCTCTACGCCGAGCAGGCCGGCCCCAACGCCGGCGAGGACGACTGGGACGACGCCTCGTCGACGACGTCGGACGCCAGCAGCGACGTGTCGTCGATCCTCGCGCCCGAGGACGAGACGCTGTGGGAGCGCATCTCCGCGCTGCAGGACATCATCCCGGCCTCGCAGCGCCGCTTCGCCGCCAAGTCCTACAGCAACGTGACGTCGTGGTTCGGCACCGGCCTGAGCGTCGGCGCCAAGTGCCTGTGGGTCGTGAGCAGCAGCGCGCTGCTGCTGGGCGTGCCGTGGGCGCTGGCCTACGCTGAGGAGCAGCAGATGATCGAGATGGAGCGCGAGATGAGGATGCAGCAGAGCGCGAACGAGGTGAGTGGGCGAACAGAGATTTGACGAGCGCGGATTGGACTGGGAGGGTTCCGTGAAGATCCGACGCTCTGTTGTCTCCATTGATGAGCTCAGTTGGCTGACTTTGTTTCCATCATTACAGCTCCTGGCTCCAGGCAGCGCGACTCAGCAACAGCTTGCTGAGGCCCGTCCGGCTTTGTAAGTGCACAACGGAGCTCATTCGGAATTTTGATCGTCGAAGGAAGCCTTCAAGCACGCAACCATCAGAGGTCTTGAATAACTGGAGACTGAGGAGTGATTTCTCTGTAAAAATAACGTGTGACGGAGAGGGAAAGGGCCCATGTATCAGAGACGCAAGGTTGGGCCAGGTAATGGAAGAGTCGAAAAAGGGACGAATCCTTCTTGCAAGCTTGGCATGGCTTTGGAGCCACATGGGAAAGCCGAATCTGTATTACCAAATGTTTCTTCTCAGCTCATTTCAAATGAAACGAAGCTTTCAAAATCTTCACCCGGAATCATCGAATGACGTCACCTCTGTATTCAAGCACGCGAGGCATGGGAGAAGGAGTTTTTCGTTCGCGTGCTATATATACAATATCCACAACACCGCGCCCACCGCCGGTTTTTCATCTCTAATCCAGGGAGCTCGTGTGCTTCGCCTTTTCAGTGGTCATGTTCGTAGCCAAGAAAGGAAAAAGAGCTGCCCTCAGAACCCGTCTCCTGATTCGTGTGCGCAAAACGAGGCGCCAATTAATGATGGCGCAATTAGGAAAACATTTGCGCGTCGGGGGCCGAGGAAATTGCAGACCAGAGAACAGAATACCTCATACCACGCGCGAAGAAAGACGTCTATCTCGAGCGGTCAAATGGAAGCAAAATCCGAACCCATTTCATCGCTCACATTTCCGCATCCGCCAAGTCCGACCTTGCGTAAACCCCCAAAATAAGCGCGCCCGATGCAGGTTTTGGTAATACAGCCGAGGAGTGGTATGGAAAAGAAAAGGGTTTATGCCGTACACGAGGGGAGTAGAAATACGGCGAATTGGTCTCTACTCAAGGAGGGATGAAGGGATTGTTTAGAACGGCGGCGGAGGAGCCGAAGCAGCGGCACCTTCCTGCTGCATCATAACGTCCTCGTCAGCGGCCTCGATTGAGACACCGAGACCAACCTTGGCTTGGTTCTGTGATTTGTCAGTGCTTTGATACGGGTTCGTGCTCGAATTCTGTGACGTACCTTGGCGTGATCTATTTCGCCCGCGAACGTGACCTGCACCGGCGGAGCGACCCGCTTCTCCAGCAGACAGCCGAGCTTGCCCTTGCTGTCGATCTGAGCGCGGAAGGAGCTGGCACGGAAGTCGTACTTGGCACCAATGGTGGTGGTAGCGTCCTTGCTCGGGGCACCCATCATCTGGGCCATGCCGGGAGCGAACTCCAAGTTGACGTGGACACCAGCCTCAACCTTCTCGGTCAATCTCCGCCAGTAAGAGCCCTGAACGCCACCCGAAGCCAACAGCTGACCGCTAGCAATCCAGTCGTCACCCTTGTAGCGCGCCGCATAGCTGACAAGGCACTGAGGGCCGTGGGTCATAGCAGCACGTTCCCAGACACCCTCAAGACCCAGCGAAAGACGCTTTGTAACAGCCTGCAGGTAGCTGCCGATGAAAATGCCCGTCAGGCCGCCGTCAAGGATCGAAGGGTTCATGGCCTTGATGGAGGCGCTGAAATCTTCGCCCGTGTAGTCGTTCTCGAGCTGCAGCATCGACTGTCCGGGGCCCGGCGCAATCTGCATGCTGGTCTTGGTGACAAGAGCATTGGTCCAGCGGTAGTTGAAGCGGCCGGAGAGCGAGAAGTCATTGTCGATGTTGGCTTGCATGAAGACCTTGCGCTGATTTAGTATATCAAAGATGGCTTACGCGCGCGGCCAATGGCGGATGGATGGCATCAACATACCTTGGGCGATCCATAGAGGGCAGCATAGGCATAGGGCGGCAGACCTTGCGAGCCCATGGACAGAGCGTGTGAGACCTGGAAGAGCGGAGCGACGCTGAAGGCCTTGGTCAGGTCGGCGCGAAGGCCGGAAAAGGTCAGGTTGTTGAGGAAGACATCGCGCTGGACTTCCTTGGAGATGTTGTCGATGGTGCCAGGGTTGCTCAGGCCTAACGCTTCTCTCCGGTCCGAGTATGCGGTGTAGTATGACTGCAGCTTCTTGAAGACGCCGTTGTTGGTGAGCAGGTCGAGGGCCTGCTGGTCGGCCTTCTCTAGTGACGCCATTTGAGCGAGATGCAGGTGTGCGGATTGAGAGAAATGCGGAGGGACGGCGCAGTGGGCGGCCGGAGAGCAGGAGCGGGCGGGAGGATGGGCGCGCGGGCGGCGGCTGGGGTGCGAATGGGGCGATGCGGAATTGATGGCTCGCGGGCGAAGTTGATGATGCTGCGCAGCCAGAGCTCGGCGGCCGACTTTTTCGACGGTGACGGGGACGGGCAGCGCAGCCAATCGGCAGCGCGCAGACCCACGTGACGGGCCTCAGCTCTACCCTGGCAGACGACGCACCTTATCGCCGCTCTCGTCAGCGGGGCGCTCGGGAGCGAGAGTTGCTGCTTGTTGACGTTCAGACTGCTCGCTCGAGCCCAAACTCACAGGCCGCTCCGCGACTGCAGGGCTCCGCCATCTCTCACGACTCGCAGCCCACCCACGCCCCGGCCAGTGAAACGCCTTGTGACTGGCGTGACTGCTGCCCACTGGGCTCCGCTTTCTGCCGCCTGCATCCCAATCCTGGGCCTGTCCATCTTGCTGCGATCCCAACACCGCTTCAGAGCCAGAGCCACCTACGTATTTACTTCAAAGAAAATTCTGTCCACGCCTCCAAACCCTTCGCTTTTTTCTGCACCGCTCTTTCACGCGCCTACGGCCGCGCTGTTCTCGCCATCATGGACACCCTGCTGTACGTCAACTTCTGCGCCCACCCACGTGATTGTCGGCGCTGGATCTTCTACGCCCGCTGTCGCACTTCCAGATATTCGTCTGCGCTTGTGTGCAGTTCCACTGACTTGGTTGCAGAACTGCCGAGACGGCGGCCAACTCGCCCAGGTACCGCCGGAGGTCGAGCACCTTCATCGACGCCATCCATGATTTGCCTGAAAAAGAAGAAATGGCGCCCGCTCAGCTGTACAGCACAGAGTCGGGTCGCCTGTTCCACTCTGGCCGCATCGTGATTGCGACTGTCGGCCTGCCGGCTAGAGGAAAAACCCACATCTCTGTGGCCGTGGCTCGCTACTTGAGATGGCTCGGCGTAAAGACGCACGTGTTTCACTTGGGCGATTACAGAAGAGCAACCATGGGCCCCGGAAAGGACGTTCCTCAGGATTACTTTTATGTGAATGCCTCCCCCACTTCTGTGCTACTGCGAAATAAGATCCTCAAGAAGTGTCGAGAAGATATCTACCATTTTCTGGAGCATGAGAACGGTCAGGTGGCTATCTACGACGCAGTGAACGCTATTTCGGCAGGGCGGGCTGCCTTAGCAAGAGAGTTCGCCAAGCGCCAGATCCAAACCCTCTTCATCGAGTCTCAATGCACAGACGAGAAGATTATCGAAGAAAATGTGCGGAGTGTAAAAATTTCCTCTCCTGATTACGTCGGATGGAAGGACGAGGATGCTATCAAGGACTATCTCCAGCGCATTTCATCGAGGATACCGCACTTCGAAACCATGGAAGAGCCGGATTTGCATTGGGTCAAGATGATCAACGCCGGAGATCGCGTCATTGTCAACAGTTGCAACTTCGGCTATCTCTCCCAACGTATTGTCTTCTACCTTCTGAACCTACATATCAAATCGCGGCACACCTACTTTGCCCGCGCCGGAACTACTAGGGAAGAGGATTCTTACAAGGCCGATGCATCGCTATCACCAGAGGGAGAGGACTATGCGCAAAAGATGACTGAAACGCTCCTGAAGCACCGAGAGGAAGAACGGAAAGCTCTTCAAGCCCAGGGTGGTTCTTTGGCTCAGCTCAAACCGCTCACGGTTTGGACGTCAACTCGTCGGCGCACCGTGGAGACGTCCAAGCCCCTGTCAGATTTGGGATACAGAGTGCGGCAACGCAGCCAGATGAGCCAACTGCATCCTGGTGTATGCGAAAAGATGACGGAATCTCAAATAAGACGGGATTACCCAGAAGAGGTCGCAAAGCATGAAGCGGACCCGTACCACCACCGCTACCCACGGGCTGAGGTATTTTCTCCTTCGGACAAGATATCTCCAAAGTTGTATGACCAGATCTTGTTAACCTGAGATTAGTCTTACCACGATCTTGCTGTTCGATTGGAGCCCATAATTCTCGAGCTTGAGCGTGAGCAGAATGATCTTCTGATCATTGCACACGAAAGTGTCCTTCGTGTTTTGTACGGCTACTTGATGGCTTGCAATGCTACAGATATCCCTAAGCTCGACTTTCCTCGTGATGAGATCATTGAGGTAAGTATTTTTTTTTTGCTTGTATCTTCTCATGGTCCCCTATAACCGAGTCTACAATACCTTCCTTCAAATTACCATCTTCTTTTTACTCAATATCTTTCGTACTCGCTCAAACCTGGCAATTCCTATCTGGACGCAGGCTGATGACCGACGAACAGATTATTCCCGCCTCCTACAACAACTCTGCCAAACGTATCCACATTCCTGGTCTCCCCGAAAAGATAGTCCCAGCTTCTCCTGAGGATATCGCCATTCCAGTACCCCCTTCTGGCTTCGTCACGCCTTCGCCGCTTCCGTCCGGCTTTGCTACTCCAGCCATTCAAGAAGCATCTTTAGCCACGGCTTCCGGCACTACGCCTGCCACAGGGACGCCTATCGGCGCAGGAAATTCCATTGCTCGTCCTCGTAGTGCTACGGTTGGTGGCGAGATTCTTGGAAAGGGCAGCCAGGGCCTGGCAGCGTTGGCAGCATCAAGAGGCAGGAGCGGTACATTGACGCCGCAAGACGGCCGCACTACACCTCAGCCGTTGAATATCAAGGCGAGCCACGTGGACCCAAGCTCTTAAGCTTGCTGGGAGGGAGGAGCTGCTCAGAGTTGTGGGCCTTCCTTCAAGAGAAGAATTAGAAGATGCAGATCGTAGACGACAGAATATAGCGGGATGACCGTGGTCAGGGATTTGGTCTCTTGACTATGGTGGGGCTAGAGCGTGGATATGGGGGTTCATGGCTGGTTTTCATCTTTGTTACATGGGTCGCATACAGGGCTGCATTTTTCTTAGTTGGTTTTTCTTCTGATTTCTCATTGGAATATATACACCGCGGTGGTTTACTGTCCTTCAAAGGCGTTTATTCACTTCTTGTCTCTGTATCTACATACGTTCGTTCATCTTTGGTCCAAAATCTACAACAGATCTCGGGCGGACCTGGATACTGTTCGGTTTACACATCTTGACGCTTTCTGCAGAGTAGGAAGTATTCAAACACATGGCTTTATCTTTGCTAACTTGCATAGCTCTGTTGACGATCTGAAGCTTTGAAAGCACTCGCGTCATCCCACCGACGAATGAGCAATTTTCCCCATTTCCCACGTAAGCGAGATGCCGAGGGAAACCTTATCTGTACTTTCCCTGCCATCTGGAACCCTTCCTTTACCACGCCACACCCGCAGATACGCGCGTTGATCCTAAGACCGTGTTTATCCGTCTCTCTTTCACTCCTTCGCAAACGCAACCCCGCCCACCATGCCTCTGACGACTACTACCGAAGCCCCAAAGCAACTAGCCAAGACGCTCGAGAAGGAGGTCGAGGCCACCGACTCAAGTAGCTTCGCCGTCATCTACGCTTCGCACGTGGATGGCCAGAGCTGGTGCGGCGATTGCAGGGCTGCCGAGCCGATCGTCGAGAAGAAGTTTGGGGGGAAGTATGGGGAGAAGGTTTGGGTTGTGTATGCCGGTGACAAGGTTGAGTACGTATTTCTATCGACCTTCCTGTTGCTCTGTATCCTGTTTTTGCGGTAGTGGAGACTTGAATGCGTATCGTTGTCGACTTTCGGTTATTGTTGCATGATCGGCTGCTGACGGGGTGCGCGCGGTATTGTAGGTGGAGGGCGCCTGACAACGCGTGGAGGAAGGAACCGTTCAAGATAACTCACCTGCCAACGTTGGTCAAGTTCACGCCTGAGAAGGTATGTCATCCAATTCATGGGCGAGGCAGAGTGCTGATAATCACCGCGTAGAAATGGGAGAAGCTTGTTGAGGCAGAGGTTTACAACCAGAAGAAGCTGGATGCTTTCGTGGGCTTCTGATTCGGGAGTATGATGCGGTATACATAAAGCAGAACCGATCGCATTTTTTACCTTCTTCCTCATTAGGAAGGAGAAGCATCAAATTGGCTTGAAGGCACTACATGATACCCTGCTTTCAAACGCCAATGCCCGAGAATAGAACCAGTTGCCAACATCATTCTTTCCATGAAGTCAGGTGGAGATGAACCGAATGACTGAATCTCAAAGAGTATTACTCAAAACGCATTCAGCTCATTCGTACTTTCTCTCCCACCGCAGAGCTCCCCTGGCCTTGAGCTCTTCCTGATCGCTGAACGCAATCCTTCCCATCTCGTCATCAGGCTTCACATCCTGAATACGAACCCACACATCCTGCAAAAGCCTGGCCCTCTCCGTCCCAGAGAGCGCACTACCGCCATCCGGAATGCCCGTGACATACGCAGAGTCTCTGGTGAGAGACGAAACACCTCCAAACAGGTCCGGAGTACGGATCAAGGCACTGAGATAGATAGTAGCCACCGCGCAGATGGCGAGCACGGCGGTTGCAACGAGATAGAGGATCAGCCAGACGGGCTGCACTTCGTACTTCGAAGGCGTAAACTCCTTCCACGTCCCAGTCGCGTTTCCGTACTGCGTTTCCATGTACGAGGCAACTTCGTACAGCCCAACACCGTCCGCGCCGAAGAAGTTTGTTTGGTTCAGAGAGGCGTGGTAGAAGGTATTGAAGACGAGAGCCAGGCGCGCCTGGAACACGTCCATCGGCAGCTCGCCAAAGTTCTGCAAATCGTAGTTATCCTTGAGCGACGTCGGGGGGTCCCGCAGGTACAGCTCAAGGCCGCTGGGTTCGCCGACGTGCGACGAGGACAGGGTATCCGGGATCATGTCCAGGACGTTCGGAATGTAGCCGCCGCCGCCGCCGTTCAAGGCCGTCCAGTTGGAAGCCGGCAGGCCAGGAGATTGGCGGATCCGTGCTGCGGCGCATGATAGCGAGCCGCCTTGAGAGGTGCGGACGCATTTGACGTCGGTTTCGACGAAGGAGGCGCTGGTTTCGCAAAGCGTCATGTTGAGACTGCTGCTGTAGTGCTTCGAGCCGAAGACCAGGACACTCTTCTCGATCTTTGCGTCTGAGGGCATCGTGGTTGGCCATGCGATGGGGGTTGTCGTTGGGGTGAGTATGTCAACAATGATGTTGCCGCCCAGTTCACTCGTTGTGGTGATGTTTCGGGAGAGTGTGTTGTTTTTCCATTGGTACAGTCTCAGTCGCGATGGATTTTCTACAAGCCACTCAGTTCCGTTGAACCAAGGTGTGCACTAGTGTGGCATTTCAGGTCAGGTATGCTATAAATTGGATGATATATTGCAGACTTACGGATAGGGTATGATACGCCGTTTCCACTTGTAGACTGATATTCCCCACTGAGGACTCCGGTATTCCGCGGATGGTATGCCCGATCAGAGAAGAGTAGGGCGCTACGAGTGTCGAAGATATGTCGATCCACTGATCGGTTTGGCTGTTGTTGTAGCCCGGCATGAGGTGGAGGAATGGGATCCGGACATTACCCCAAAGATCTGTTTGGGCAGACTGGGCAGCCTGCTCTTCTCCTCCAAGTCGCTCAACTGCTTCGTCAAAGTTCGGGCTCGTGCCTTTTGACAGGAGAACTGCAACATCTGGAGTAGAGAGGGATGCTTCGACGGCTCGTCGCATTTTACCCTTGGCCGATGCGCCACTGGAACCTCCGGTCATGGATGAACGCCCAGTGTTTGCAACAATATTGTTCGAAGGGTAAAATCTTAGTGGATAGGTCTGAGATGCCTCGTGGACTGTTGTTTCCATAGAGCGCAGGACTGCCTGTCCACCAACAGGGCTAAGAGCCCATACAAGAATCAAAAATGCTGACCAGATGCTAAATATTCGAAGGTCGAAACAGCCGCGAAGGGCACTGATAAGTGTTTGGCTTGTGGTCAGAACTTCTAAAGTCTAAAAGAAATCATTAGATTCACACATGGATTGAGGGGAACTCTACACCACTCACACCGAGTTTAGTTCCTCGTTCGGCGTGGTATAAGGCAGCAGTCTTAAGCATAGGTCCGATTACAGCTGCAAAGAAGATGGGCCACAACGTTGAAGCTATCTTTATAACTTGCATTACCACCTCGCCTCGAGAGTTGTCACGCTCAAGGTGTCCATTTTGAGTTAATATAAAGACGAACAAAACTGTCATGGTGATCAGTCCAATTCTGAGGCTGGATTACGGACAGGATTACCGAAAAACCCGACTGGAATCAGAAGAAGAACGAAATTTGGCAAGAGACGCAACCACAAAGCGGAGGTTGAGTTTCGCAAAGAGACGGGACCAGGCCACTCATGAATGGTCGGCTTTTCGGTAACCCAACGGACATGGCTCGAGTCTACCACATAGTCAGATCAAGTGGACCGCAAGTGAAATAGAATCGCACCAGAGCTATTCTCTAGGAGAGGGTCCCGCAGTGACTTTCCACTCTTCTGGGCGAAGGGTTGCATTTCGATGGAAGGTATGCCTCTTCCAGCGTCCATTACGAGAAATGTCAGAGTCGAGCTTGATACGGCCGGTGATCGTAAAGACACGGCCTTGCGAAGATCTCAGTCTTGGTGGTGGTTTAAGGGGAATGCGAGGATTCTGTTCCCCGAGGCTGGCAGGGCTTTTAATAGCTTGCATGATCCTAGATATAATGCTTGGCGTTCGCCAGCTGAGCCTCTCCGGAAGCGCAAGCACAGACTTTGCTGTAGAGTAAGCAAAGCCTGGAAAAGCAAACTACGAGGACTGCCGTGTAACTCCGATTTGGCCCCCAGGTGGAGCTCTCAAGCCGCAGGTGGCAGCTGGTGAGACCGATTGGCCATCGACTCTGGGGTGGCCTCGTGAAAGGTATATGGGGGCGGAAGGATTTGAGTTGGAAACACCGTAATCATATGTAAGCGAGCTAATGAGGATTGAATATTTCCTGACGCGGTGTGTCACGATTGTTGCGAACGGCCCTGCGGCTCACACGCGGCGAGCGGAAGTGGGACTATGTTGTAAGTTGGTATTCTTGATGCGAACACGCGCATAGTAGAAGCCCTTCATCAACTGGTAGTTGCTTTCAGTCGCAGAGACATAAGTGTGCGAGTGGAGGAAAGGGGGTAAGCAGGCTGCAGGAAAGAACAGAGGTATCTATGGCGAAATGGGGATGCTAGCTTGGTCCATTGGTTACAGCGCTGTAACGGAAATAGGCTCTGTCATCAAGCTTTAAGCCAAGGCTCATGGACGTGCCTGCCAACAACAATGTGTGGGAACTCTTTCACGCCTACTAATCCTACCAGCGGGCACATCCAATAGCCTAAAACATGCAAGCATCAGCCAATAAAGCGGCCAGCTCCTCCAAATACTTCTGATCCTCCTCCGTAAATCCCCCCAGCTCGGCGCAATCGATATCAATTATTGCAGCCGTTTTTCCATTTTGGACGATGGGCACCACAATCTCGCTCTTGCTCGCGCCGTCACACGCAATATGACCAGGGAACTTCTCGACGTCGGGCACGAGTTGTGTCTGCTGGCTTGCGGCGGCAGCGCCGCATACACCCTTTCCGAAGCGAATGGTCTGACAAGCAACCATGCCCTGGAATGGGCCGAGGATCAATTGTTCCGGCTTGGAGGGGTCAAGGACGTAGAAGCCGGCCCAGTTTACAGCAGAGGATGGGGCGGGGAGCGAGTGATATGCGTGCCAGAGGAGCGAGGCTACGTTGGCGGTGTTACTGGCGCATCGTCAGTCAGCTCATGCCCAAACTCGGCGCGCGCGAAATGACGTGATCGTGGGAGCGCGGGGTTGCGGTGGTGGAGGGGAAGTGGGAGCGAGCGCATACCAAACCTTCACGCACGATGAGCATTAAATCTTTCAAGTGTTTGCGCGCCCGGGTCGCGGCAGTCATGCGACACGTACCCAATTCCTCTGGCCGTCCACGAGGGCCTTGGCCTGCGCGAGGACTTGGCCATAGACCTCAGCTTTGTTGAGGCCGGCAGCGAAGGTGGAGGATTCTGCATGGACCTTGTGGCGGAGAGATCAGTCGGGTGAGGCGCCCCATCGAGCAGGCAGTACAGTAGGAGGTACCATTGTGAAAATATGCGAAAGGTGCCGAGTTGAAAGTGGACAAGACGAAGGCGTGACAGGCCGAAGAAGAGTCAACGCGGCGGGGTGACGCGATTTTCTTAATAGCGTGCAAACTCCGGAGGGGAAAGTCGTGGCCGCTGCTGCTGCGCCACCAGCTTTATCTGCAGTTTTGTTGTTGTCATGCCTCTTTTTTCTTCCCTCATCAAATCAATCACACACCCGATCGAGCCAGAGTCACAGCCAAGCTTCAGCCCCTCTCCACAAAACGCCGCCTCGACCTCCTCTTCGTGCTGTATCCGCTCGGGTAGGATCTACGTTACTGAGCTATATTTTGGCCGTCGAAGGCGAAGCTGCACGTAGAAAGCTGTCTACCAGAGAGAGACCTCCATTAACGAGCGTCTCAACCATCGAGATCCTCCAATCGCTTTTGGGAAGGGCTAGACAAGCTGCCAACGCGTCTCTCTTATTCTATGTTCTTATGTCGTCGACTATTCCCCAGGCCTAAGCACCGTGGATCCCCGGATAAAAACGAGACTAGCTCCTTCGTCTTCGCTTGTTGTCTGATATCTTCTTTTTACCCTAGATGCTCGCCTGTCTAAGCCGCATCCTTAGCCCCACCCCATATGACATATATTTGCCGGCATGTCCTCCAAATCTTTCACAACCTCTGCTGCTGTTCAAAACGTCACCCACCCTGATAACCAAAATCTCGAATCCAACTCTTCGTCTTTGGGTTCAACGTCAGACCGCACCGTCCTCCCCTTTCTTCTTGAACGCCACCCTCTGATGCTAATAGCACCTTGTTTTACCTCTCTCTCCTTAGAATTGTTCATGCTCCAATTTTATTGTAATCTTTCCCAGTTTATCGAACCATACCTCAGGATCCCTCGTCCTAGGAATAAAGATGTTCCAGTTTTGGTAGATAACTGGGCTAAAATGCGCAGCATATCCTTGCGCGCCTAGGGAGAGAAAACGAAGATGTCAAAGACTCTCTCTTCTGAAGGTAGTAACTATTGTGGCTTAAATACATGACTGTTGGGTACAAATTGGGTAGAAGTTGGGTAGATATTAGGTAGACATTGGGTAGTAAGTAGGGAGTACGGAGTAGGTTGGGTAGCAGGTAGGTGCCTAAATTGCCACCGTATGCCTAAGTGATGCCTAAACCGTTACAAAAGACTAATAAGATCGAGAGCAAAAGCAATCGTTCGCAATGATCCAACAGTGCTGCGCCGCAGGCGAGATTCACACCGGCACTCCTACCGGTAGGGTCGACAAAGTCCACGGTCTGGACTGCTACATCGCGACCCCACCTACGGGCACAACGCCGCAAGGCGTCATCGTGATCCTCCCCGACATCTTCGGTTGGAGACTGGTCAACACACGCATCCTCGCCGACGCATACGCCTCCAAGGGGAACTATCTCGTCTTCCTCCCCGAGTTGCAGGATGGTGAGTTCTTCCAAGCTCTTCCCGCAGATGACCTACTCGGCATTGCCCTGCCCATCCAACCATCAACCCAAGCCCCGCTGCAGCCATCTCGATGAAACGATTCTGATCAGTCAATCACAGGCATGGCCTTCGACCCCTCCCTTCTCACCTCCCTCGAAAACCTCGAAACCGCCGGCCTCTACGCCGCCCTCACGCGCGCCTACCACTTCGCCCGCATCGCATGCCGGTACCTCCCTTTCGCGCGCGTTAATACCGACGACGTTGTGCGCTCGCGTCTCTACCCTTCGTCGCCGCGCTCCGCCAAAATGAAGGCCGGAGTCTGCCCTTCGGCGCCGCCGGCTTCTGCTGGGGCGGGTACTGGTGTTTCCAACTTGCTTCCGATCCCGAGGGCGTGGACGTCGATGGAAAGAGGTTACCGCTCGTGGATGCGGTGTATACGGCGCATCCGTCGAATATGCGCGTGCCGGGAGATGTTGAGGCGGTGAGCCTGCCGATGAGCGTGGCGGCGGGGGAGATTGATGCAAGGTTTCCGAAGGACAAGGTTGAAGTCACGAGGGAGATCTTGGAGAGGAAGACGAGGGAGGAAGGGAAGAAGCATGAGATGGTGTGGTATGAGGGATGTCATTATGGGTGGGCGGTAAGGGGGGAGAAGGATGATCTCGTGGAAGGGAGGAAGGGCCTTGAGGCTGAGGAATAGGCGTTGAGGTGGTTTGGGGCGAGGTTTGCGGATGTGAGAGCCAAGAATGTGGCTGCATAGGAAGGAATGTGATCTGGGAACATTTCTTTACGAAGTTCTGCCAGGCTTTTTCGATCAGGAATATATGGATACTCGATCTGGGAATCACTGTTCAAAGGCCCAGGCAACGATATCGCCCACGGCTATCCATCGGCACTTCCCGATGCACAGCGTACATCTATCTTGTCACCACTAACCGTGTAATATTGAATAGGATTTTGGGCTGCATCCTTGCCTCGCTGTCGGCATCCCATTAGCTGCAAGCCCCTGCTAGCACGCGTGCTGCATCTCACTATCTGCGTGGGATGGCCGGCCCCCCCATTGTGTCTAGCAATCCTTCAGTCCGGTTGAATCATGATGGAATGCATGGACTGTAGTAGAGGCCATGGGCCTGGAATGACTCCTCCTTTGTTCTCTTTGTTCACTCATATCTCCAAGACCATTGGCAGATTAGCTCCAATAGCTCGCTTAACGAGCAGAGCTTGGCAGTTGGGTATATCAACCCCTGCCAACTCTCTCTTCAATCGATAATCCTTTCGCACCATATCCATCAAATCAATATAAACAGCTGTCCCAGCCTTCTACTCGAAATGGAGCTGATCCTTATCGTTGAGAACATGCACCGGGTAGCATAGCTGCTCTCCTTTAACTTTGTGAATCATGCTGTAGTTCTTCTCTTTGCAGCCACTCTGCACGGTTCCTGTGAGTTTAACGATCAACTGCTTTCTTTATGCACTTGGAGCCTTGCCGCACTTTGTTCCCACACGCGCAACCAGGAGAGGTCGAGCACAAGCTAGTCGAAGCTCGGTAAGCGGATGTCCCGGCCAATTCTAATTTCATCCGACGTGCTAATCAGGGCTCTATCGTTTTGGGCAATCGACTCTACGTTGATGGAGGAGAACTGTCTCAATTCGTGAACAAACAAAAAGACTCAGCCATCTCGTGAAAATAACCTTACTATCTACATCGACCTATCTTCCTCCTGGACAAATTCAAGCGTACAGATCAATACCATCGACGAAGGCGATGCCCCTGTATTCAAGTATCCGGGCTTATGGGCGGAGGGCAATGATACCATTTATTTGTTCAGCGGTCAATTGTCTACTTTTAACAAAAGGAAAACCCCTGACATCGCGCTCTGGAAATTCACCGCAACTGCCTCCAGAGGAACGTGGGAACGACAAGAGCCCTCCGAGCCACGAGTTTTCAATCAATTCACACGTCTTTCCCAAGCTCTCATCGCGGGGAGTCCGGACACTGGATACGCTCTTGGAGGCCATACCGACGAATTTACGGACCCTAAATTAGACAAAACTCTGGACATACCTGTGCCCGGTCTTATTTCTTTCAATTTTTCAGATCAAAGTTGAAACAATTTTTCGGCCACTGAATACACGACGTACGGAACTGCGGTATCAGGACAGATAATTCACGTGCCGATATGCGGAGACAACGGCCTGCTGCTGGTGTTTGGAGGGTTTAGAACAACCCTGATGGAGTACGATCAGAACAGCGCTCAACTTGAACTCAGTAATGTTACCATCTTTGATCCTGCAACAGGACGCTGGCATTCGCAGACCACGACCGGGGATACACCACCAGCGAGGGAGCTGTTTTGCGCAGTAGGCCAAAGGGCAACAACAACACATATGAAATGCAAGCATCCTGGTTGAGACTGCCCGAGTTATACGCACAGCTGACAAATGCCAGATTCGTCATGGGCGGCTGGGACAACTCCCGCCGTAAGACGCTGGACGATATGTACATTCTTTCTCTTCCCGGATTCCATTGGTTCAAGGTAGCTGCGACATCTGGTTCGGGACGCGCATAAAACAGCTGCAACGTCATCAGAAATCGCCAAATGCTTGTCCTTGGTGGTGTCGACTATGAATGTCCCGCTTGCTGGTATGTTTGGTAGTAATTTTCCCCTTCCTCAATCTGCACGATACCTTTCTATCTTTCTTGCTCTATCTGGAATTAAGAAACAGGGATAACTCAGACCCATGGGAACAGGGCTGGGTATATTCGATATGACACAGTTGCAATGGACAAACGGATATGACGCGGAAGCAGCGACATACCAAACTCCGCAGGTAGTGTCGAAATGGTTCAGCCAAAAGTAGGTATTATCAAGCTTAAGAGGCATAATGAGAACGGGACTGATCGTTTCTGGGCAGCTCGAACTCCGTTAGCTGGAGAGATGATGAAGTCCGAGCACTATTCTCCACTTCAAGCGAAAGCTCAACGTCCAACAGCACTGGCTCGGGATCAGCCGACAGCTCAAATAGCACCACCAACCATACAGACGCCATAGCCGGCGGCGTTGTTGGCGGGGTCGTTGGACTCGTCTTTATTGCCAGGCTCGTGTGGTTGCTACATCGTCGGCAAAGCAAGAGAAAAGTAAGGGCGGATGCGGACTTGCAGATGTTGTCAAGAGATTACCGACACTACCAACTAGCTCCAAATGATGTGCAAACAGGCAGAGATGGACGGTAGATGGGCAGCAGATTGTATCAGAACTCTCGCCCAGCAAGCCGTATGAACTTCCAGCCGGCAATGAGTTTTACGAGCTTCCGAGTACAAGGCGAGAATAAGCGCTTTGGCGTAGCGGAAGTTGGAGTACAAGAGCGAGTCCACCACTGAGAGACTCCTGATATTATCATGGTTCTTTGCCTGAGCCTGTTCCGGAAAGGGTACGAGTTGCGGTATCTGGTTGTTGTTTCACCGAAAGATAAGACCAGGAATTGATTTCTGCTTACATCATCACGCCACCTCGCCGGAGCCAATTCCTTTGTTCTGTTGATTCGCCACCAGACGGAGAACACGTCCTCCTCCCCTCCCGAGGCTTTCCCTGCAGCTCCCAAGCCTCCCAAAGGCCCGCATCCACGTCCGGTAAACAATGTCGTCCCGTCGCCCGTTATTACCTATGGCACCTGCGCCGCCTGATGCACGACCGGGCAAGCTGCCTCTGCCTCCGCCTCCGCCTAGCTTACCCCAACAGAATGCCCGCCGCGCCCTGACTCATGTTGCCTGCTCCACCTGCCGAAAGAGGAAAATAAAGGTACGCTGGCCAAGCGTCTACGGAACTTCATTCATGACTCTCAATACAGTGTGATGGTGGACGTCCGGCTTGTGGTGCTTGCACATCCGGTGGGAAGGAATGCCTGTACGACGCTGAGAAGGGTGAAACCCGGACTGCTGCCCTTAAAAACCGGAACATTGCTCTTCAGCGTCATCTCGATTCCGCCACGCAAGCCCTCCGCATGCTTCAGGCCACCCCGGACCCAGAAGCCGACTACCTCTACCAACGTTTGCGTTTGGCTACTGACCTTCCAGCTTTTCTGTCTACCTTGGATCCCTCATTGCCCGTCGAACCACCAGAAATACCAAGGGCCCAGACTCAGCTTGCATGGATTGACGTCTCAGGCGTGCTCCGCTACATTCGTGACAACATCGAGAGCATCCGCTATGCCTTCACTGTATTTACAGAGCGCACTGCCATGCTGTTCCATGTTTACACCGAAGACGACGCCGCCCAAACACTAGCCCACGCCTGTCAGTCGGCTCTCCTCGACCTTCCAACACCCATGCTCTGCGAAATGTGTAGCATTGTTGCCATAGTATCACATTTCAATCGCTACCAGATTCCGCCCAATATCAGTGATCTGATGTACAGTGTCGCCAAACACCTCCTTGATGATCTAATCACACACAGTCCCATTCGGGCAATCAAAGCTTGTACTCTCCTGGCGTTTTGTAACATAGTCACCAAAGCCACCGTCGGGCTGACTTATGTGGGTCTGTTATGCCCGGAAAGCTCAATCACTTAGATCTCGACTGACTTCGGCATAGACATAGGACTTGGAATTGCTCGCAACCTTGGGTTGTACGGCCAGGAACGCCCGCATACCATCGATGTCGAGAGCTGGTACGACGCAAAGAAAGTTTGGCGTTCATTAGTCCTTTGCAAAGGTTGGCTGCAGGCGACCCTTGGATACCTCACTGACGAGAGTGCTTACCCAACCTGTGACATCTCCTTTGAAGCGTGTGGTGTCTGGAATTCTCAGGAGTTTTTCCGCACAGAGTTCACCAAGATAGCGATATTGAAAGGGAAGATTCTCGGTACCGCGGCGCACCCTTATTTACTCCAGGAGACCATCGACGGCATCAGATCAGACCTACGCTCCTGGTACACCGCATTACCACCTCAGTGGAATCTCTCTCAAAACCTTTCGAATATCAATGACCGGGGACTACGCATCACCACGTCCTACTTGCATCTACTCCATCTTGGAGCCATGATGCTTTTACATCGACGTGTTGTCCACAGCTACATCCAATTACAGAAGCGAGAGCCTGGACGCGCGTTCGAAATGATTGCAGGAGCGGCGGAAGCTGTGACAGAAGGAATCACTGCTGCCAGACTCTCAGCCCGCCTCTTATCTATCGTTCACGACGAAGGAGGCATTACTCGACACTGCTGGATCTGTATCTTCCAAGCATATATGTCGTGCTGCACCATGTTATACACCAGCTTCCACAGGCGCCTCCAGAGAGCCGATCCGGGACTGGAATCAGTCGATGACATTCAACTTTCCGAGCAGGCGTTTACCGTTCTGACCATGTGCGCAGAGCTCGACCCTGGCGCTGTCAAGCTAAGGGGCACCCTTCTGCCCTATGTTTCAATGCTCAAGGACACGGTCCAGAATTACGCCGGTGATTCCGGCAGCGCAGGATATGCGTCTGGTTTCATTGCTCCCCAACCAACGCCGTCGTTACCTCCACCACTCGCAGTATCATCTGAGCATCTCTTCCCACCAGAAGGCACAAGCACACAGCATCAAGCATGCAGAGAACTTTTTGGAATGCTGAGTAGACCATTCGGAACTTTCTCATCGGTACGGGATGAAGACACGCAACCGCTGCTACTCCACAAGACCATGTGCAGTGTTGATGAACTCGGCCTCGGAATGCATGTGGACCGGGGTGGATATGACTCCGTCTCTAACCATAGCGGGAACTTTGGTGGCCATTTCCCCGACGAAGTGCATGGGGAACCTTTTGGATGGACGAGGCTGCGATGTAGTGTCGAACACACTGCAGGAACGAAGACGCTGGACATAGGTTGAAGTCGAGCTGGGGAGGGATTTGTTCCAAAATTTGACCACTAAACCACCTTCCATTTAGATGCCGGAGCTTCTTGATTCTCATTTCTTTTTACGACAGCACATATGTAAGCCGGATATCATATCGGATACTTTTAGAAATATATCATAATTCAGGACTAGCCCTTATGAGGAAGACCCATTTGCTAAAGGACCAAGTACATACATACCGGTCGGGTTAGATCAGTCCTGCCTTTTCTAGCATCTCTTGCAATCCAAAACAATCCGAAGTTCTGTCGTTCTCGCTGCTGATCGGATTCCATACGACTGATCCAACGCGCCAACCTTAAAACACAAAGCCAAGTAAACTTTTGACAGCAGGCCAATTCCGGAGCATGTGATTGGGCTGCTGGCTGTGACAGGGACGGTGTTAGTCTTAAGTCTAAGAATAGTGTTCAGCCCTAGGGCCTAGCCGCCGCTCGAGCCGCAACAACATCCTGCTCTCAACGGTCCGCTGCACTTTAAGCTATCGCCAAGCAATCTATCTGCCAAGTTTAGGCCCTCGCTTCCATTAACCTGAGAGAGCTTCGCATTTCAATAGAGCTTCTGCTCAATGCTTCCGCTCAGCTGGCACCCCAATGGGGAAGCTCGCAAACCGGTACGAACCCGAGTGGCTCAGCACCGCCAACAAGCTCCGAGCACTGACGGAAGCGGACGGCACGAGACTACGGTAGCGTCGAACATTGCTGCAATGGCCGCTATCTTTGGTGTGTACTGCAGTGCAGCTCTTGAGAGTGCACCTCTATAAAACCACACCTCCCACGCACGACGTCAGCTTCACCCATCACTCATCAGTTGCTCCACTATCCTGAGCGGTGAAGCTTAATACCTCCAGTCAAGCTTTTCGTAATCTCGTTCTTCTGGGACATCCCCATCTCTCGTCTCAAAATGCGCTTCTCCGCCACTCTCATGACGGCCTGCACCGTCTCCTCTGCGCACGCCCTCTTCTTCCCCTCTCTCGACCTCCCATCCATCACTCTCCCCTCCCTGTTCCGCCGCCAATCTTCTTCCTGCCCGGCGGTCTGGACGCAAATCTCCTCCGAGCTCTCCGCCGCCTTCATCGCCAACGGCCAATGCAACGACCTCGCCCGCGCCGCCCTCCGCTTCGCCTTCCACGACCAAGGCACCTTCACCAACACAGCCGCCTTCGCCGCGCCCGCCGGCGGCGGCGCCGACGGCTCGCTCCTCCTCAACGACGAGGAGATGACGCGCATCGAAAACAACAACGACCCGATCCGCAGCGTGCGCTCCTTCCTCCTCGACCTGATGGCCAAGCACTCCGTCGGCGCCGCCGACCTCGTCGCCTTCGCCGCCAGCGCCGCCATCAAGTCCTGCCCGGGCGGCCCCACCGTCCGCACCGTCGTCGGCCGCAGGGACTCGTCCGCCGCGGCGGCCCCGCGCCTGCTGCCCCCCGGCTTCGGCCCGGGCAGCGACCACGACTCCATCCTCCAGCTCTTCCGCGACAAGGGGTTCAGCCCGAGCGAGCTCGCCGCGCTGATGGGCGCGCACAGCGTCGCGCGCGCGTTCGACCAGGCCCAGCTCCCCCGCGGCATCGAGCTCGACTCGACGCCCAGCCAGTTCGACGTCAAGTACTACGACGAGATGCTGAGCGCGCAGCCGCCGCAGGGCGTGGGCAGGCTGGATTCGGACCGCAATCTGGCCAAAGACGGGACGACGGTCGGGAATCAGTTTAAGAGGTTTGTTGGCGACCAGTCAAGGTTTGAGGAGCGGTTCGCGGATGCGATGTTCAAGCTGAGCGTGCTGGGCGTGCCGCAGAATGAGGTTGCCGGGTTTGTGGATTGTACGGCAGCGCTGCCGGTGGGGAGTGCGAAGAGGGATGTTAGGGCGAGGGCGATCAATGCGAGGGCGAGGGGTGGTAGTGATTGAGCAGGGGTGGATAGTTTTCGGGAGTTCGGGTTCGTGAGTGGGAGCATTCAACGGTGTCGTTGGTTTTCCTTGGGAGGATGAGATACCCGGGTACCTTTTTTTTTGTTCGCATTGCGTGGTATGGGTTTGAATTCTGTCGCTTTCCTGATTTATCGTTCGCTCTCCTATCGACGCGTTCCTTTTTTCGTAGAAAGATAGATCGAGTCAGTTGAAACATGTCCTAAAGAATGGGTAGTATGATAGACTGAAGAATAGATTCAATGCTCGTTTACATATGATCCTCTTTCAGTGTTTCGTGCAGTTCGTGCTTACCCTGCTACATCAAACTGTCTCTGACGGCTTCACAAGATCACATGAGATGCCCCGCTTTATAGCCCCCAAAATGAGTGCATATATTACGCGCACATACGACAGAGGCTTGTCCATGTTCAAATCGGGTTTGTACATGGCAGGGCTATTCTGCCGGCACGCAATCTTAATCGAAGTCTTTTAACATGTCTTCAAACTCTGTCCCCGCCAACCGCTCCGAGTGCTCTCTTGGCACGCTGATCTTCCGCTACTACCATGGCGACGAAAATCTTGAGACCCAGATTTCATCAGATGATCCTGAGATCAAAGCAACAGTGGCCTTGGATTATTGGTATACTCTCAACTTCTGCCTCATGGTCAAGGGAAGATATCCGGACCTGGAGGCTCTCATGACGGAAGATCAAAAGCGCTCGTACCAGTTGCTTGTGGATTGGTGGACAGCTGCGTATCAAGACCCTGCAGCATCCTTGGCTTTCATTCTTGAGATGTTGGGAGGAACAGGGTCTGATCGAACCAAGGGTCAACACCGAAAATTTGTTATATAGCTACTATATAAGAGGGACCGGGTCACCTACCCTCCTCCTCCTCCTCATGCCAATCTACAATGAACTTCACTCCCCATATAAACAACTCGTTTATCCAACATGAGATCACAACGCTGTCAATGGAACTGCCAACCGCATCCGAATACAGCAAAAATCCGTACAGGGAAGTTCTCGAGTACTTGGAGCTCCGGAGATGGCCTTCAGGTGACATTCAGGACTCATCTGAGAGGGTCGTTGAGTACGATGTCCGCGATTGCTATCACGAAAGCCTGAGGAATCTCTTTGAAATTGAGTTTAGGGACTTTGGCTTGTACAATGATACTACGGAGCAGACTCTGAATCTTCTGAAGGACTATCGACACAGCGCCATCAGGCCGGCATATTCCCAGCAGGCTGCGATGTGGTGTTACGAGGTTGCGCGTCAGCAGATGGAAGAACTGGAGTTACCAAATGCAACATATGAGGTATATTCTGACCCCAAGAAGACTTCCCTTCTGGGCGGATGTGCCGAGCCTGACTCCAGCACGACGTCGTTCTTGAAAAACGGACCCGATTTGGAAATCTGCGAGTAGCTTAAGAGAGGTGAGACCACTGACAGCAGCACAGAATGGCCTTATTACCTTTGGGACGTCCATGACCGTCGCACTGTGGAGACAAAAGCTTTCGGCGATTTACCAGCATATACAACAATAAGCCACACATGGGGTCGTTGGCAAGATGCAGATAAGCCAAGAGTGCAGCTTGCTGGGGTTCCGTGGTCAATCCGGCCTTTTCGTTCCCCGCGCCGGTCGCATGACAGCGGAGGTTCACCACGTCAACCCGTGGTTGACTTCGCTTTGGACTCTTCAGGAACTTTGCTTGGGGCCAGATATGTGGATCGCAAGTTCGAAATTGGATTTGCTTTCTATCGATGACGACACCCCGATCCCAATAAACGGTCTGACAACTGTGTATGCTCACTTCGAGAGGCAGTGTGAGCGGCACTTTCCGCAGAAGCTCTGGAGACCGGCCTCGAGCCATTCATGCATGCACGAGCTGCAGTACTGTTACCACAGCACAGGACTGTTAAACTTTTTTGCGCTCTCCAGAGTTGATATTCTTGCTCTCGGGGATCAAAGACACTGCCAGGAAAGACGCTCAGAAGCAATCATGTCCGCCCTTGGAACAACAAATTGGTTCAGCCAAACGGACCATGATTCCCACGAATCACACTTGGTACTTGGAAAATATCATCCAGATTTCATCGCCGAAGTTTGACGAGAGATACCCGGAGACTTCTTCGCAGCTTTCATGAAAATGACTTCCATAGAACACAATCCTTCTCTTGGAGCGTCACAAGGCGACGATAACGATGAACTACCCCTCGACATGGAGTACTTGACGCAGTATTTGCGAGGATCTCTCCTTCCATTCAATGCAACGGGGATCTGGATCCGCAACACCGGAAAATCGGAGCTTGCAAACTTTCAAGTGCACGACTCCGTGCATGAATGGAGCATCCGACCGTCAGGGGAAGTGTGCATCCAAAAAGCATGTATTCTTTCGTCTTCTCACCCGCAAAGCACGCCACAGCCGGAGGTGATGCCTTGCGTTTTTGACGGGTTTCACACTCAAATTACGACAGAGAAGAAGGTCGATACAGGACTTCAAGTTGACCTGCACCAGTGGACAAGAACAAGATCTTACAGTGTATATGCAGTGGTGGTGATGAGTAACACGGTGGTTACTGACTGGCGCCGGCCAAACCCAGGAATACTGGTCTATCAAGCTATGGGTGCAATTTTGCGGGTTCTAGAGGACGGCAGGTTGTTCAAGCTCGGCAATTTTTACGCTCACTCTGCGGGTCATGAGGTAGTGGCTGAAACTTGTGATGTGGATTGGACGGTCTTGTAGGACTGAACTTTGAGACTTCCGCCGTATCTTTCATCAACCAAATATTCCATCCATGAAGGCCCAACCCGGTGTTTCCCCTTTAAGTAGTGAGAAGTGAAGATCCTCCGGGCTTAATTTGTTGCTGGTGGGGTGTTGTCCACCCCAAGTGCAGATCCCCAGACGCTTCCACCATCTCCCAACTGTAGTATCACGACATTCCATCACTATCATGCCGACGTAAGTCTCAGTTGAAACAAGAGGATTAAGTTCGGTACGCGTTTCCTCCCCGATGAGGATACGCCCGAGAAGTACGACTATAGCCTTTTTACCAGCATCTCGGAGTTTGGAAGCCAGGAGGTCCGCTAGCAGATGCTGTTGGTGGTTTCGAGGAATTTCGTATAAGTTCTGCTGTACCTGGAGAAAGTCTTTTGAGGTGAATACTGTAGCATCAAGCGCGATTTGGACAACGCTCGTGAAATCTCCGCATCCGGCCCCCCCCTTCTGGGCGTCCGCTGCGGCCCACGCATCTTTGATTGTCTCAAAGCTGCAGGTCTTGCCCTTGAAGTTTCCATAGATGTGATTGCCTGCTTTCTTGACGGAGAGCTCTGACGAGCACCTCTCGACTTTGCCTTGGATCTCTCCATGTTCTGTGTATGGCAGGTCCCGCGCCAACGCGGGAATGACTGAAGAGTTGCTGATACGCCATGCCTGACGCCCCTCAACAGAAGAACGGTGGACGTGTAGTTGACTCATTAGCGGGTATTGCTCAATCAGCGCAGCACCCATCTCTACCTCGAGTTCTTCAAGCGTCCATTCTTTAGTGGGATCTTCATGAATAGCCGCTGGGGATGCTTTACCCAGCTGAAACCGGAAAACTTGCATGATGCCGTAGATGCGGTCCAGTGGTCTTTTCGTGTGGCGGCGGTTCGCGCCGGTATACAGAGCCATGGGATTGCGCGATGATAGTGCATCGAGGCCCTTGCTGTTGATGTTGTGGAGTAGAGCTTGCTCGTGGAATGACTTTTCCTTCAGGGCTATCAGTCTGGCTTCAGCACTCGCTGTGCAGGCCTTGTGGATGATGCCACAGGCCTGGACGAGGGAGCTCAGTGTAAACGGTGACCCACTATCGCGCTCCAGTAGGGTTCCGTCCGGCATCAGAAAGAATGAGTCAGTCCGTAGAAAAGCCTCTTGAAGGGTCCAGAGGGAGCTGAACCATGGCGCTTTTGTCACAAATGAAATGCATGTGTCCAGATCTGCGAGATTACCTTCCTGGTCAAACAAATCGTCGGGCAATTCCCGCGTCTCCCGCCGGTTATCGATGCGCAGATCGTCGCCCAATTTCGCTTTCTCTTCCAGGAGCTTTGGTAAGAGAATCTGTGTTACGGAAGCAGCTTGTGCGATAAAGTCGAGTGCGGAGTCGAAGCTGTCCCATCGGCCCCGCGGCTGTGCGACTGTATGCCCAGCCAGCCATACGAAGACCCGGTCGGCGCCTCCGAAGATCTTAGCTTGCCTGCCAATTTCGAGAGCACCAGACGCATCTCCTTTATTCTGGTTAATGCACGCCACATCCAACCATATGAATTCAAGACCATTAAGGCTGTCTCTCGCGGAAATGCAAGTCTGAATCGCGCGCTGAAACTCTGCAAGAGTGAACAAGTCTTCATCCACACGAGGGATTGCCCATGATGTGTTTTCAACTTTGAGTGACTGAATCCACGGCTTGACCCCGTCGGCAAGCATCCATCTTCCCCATGTGTAGGAGATGGCGGCATACTTTGGGCTTATGAACGGACCATACTGGTTACCAGTCTGCCACTCGTATGAAGTCATGCTTGGGACGTGCAGAAGCCTTCTTGGCCAATCACCAAGGTCATCGTTGGTTTCAGATCTGGTGTTCCATACATACATCAGAACAATTTACAAGTTCGGGGGCAATGGAATTACGTACTGGTTCCAGCTTTTATAATCCTCCCATTCACGTATATCCTTGTCGGCCATATTCAAGTTCTCATTCCCTACCATTTGCATTGGAGAGAGCATTTCACTCTTTTCCTTATCGAGCTCGGAGTGAATGTTGAGCTCGGCCCACAAACGCTGTCGTAATTCATAGCCTTCATCGAGATCCCTCTGGAGCCGCACATGCATTTGAGCCTGCTCTTCCAATTCCTCCTCAGTGAGTTGGGATGGGGGTCCCAGTTCGGGCCAATGGTGTGGTGCAGGGTCAAAGATGGATGTGCCGGCGGCTTGAGGAATCCGGGGAATGTCATCCAGAGGCTCTTCCGAGAAATCCCAAGAGTCATAGGGACCCAGATCAAATCCAGAGCTTTCTGAATCGTTCGCGTCCGGACTCTCGGTCGTATGGTGCTCTTGTGGTCCGGAAGGCTCTCTGTTATATGTCTCCATTTTCAATCTCGTACGCCAAGTGTGTACTCAGCTGGATTTGGGGACCACCGGAGGTTTCCTGAACGTGTTACCAGAATTTGTCGCGCAAACGCTCAGAAAGTTTCCTCTTGTACGCAAAAAGTTGTTTTCGCCCCCAACATGATAGGTAGAAACACGTGGCACCAATCGAAACTCGAAATTGTAATTGGCTGTAGAAATATGGATTGAAGTGCAATCCTGACGCACAATATCCCTTCTGTAAGCTTCATTACGGGCAGATTGGAGGCTAGTTTCTTTACACCATATTGCCTGTTATTAAACTTGAGGTCTTTAATTTCTTGGAAATTGTCTGCCTGGTATTGATTCCGAACATGACAAGAATATTTGAATAAACAATCCAATCCACATCGCCACGCCGCAGTAAGTTTTTCCGGCTTCATGATATCCCTTTAAGGTCATCTCTTCAGGCTAAGAAGTATGAGAATCAAGTGCAATTCAATTTTGCCTCCTTCCTCGTGCCTTGACTGGGTCCAGCTGGGATCAGACTAGATGGCAACGAGGAATAAATTTCGTCCTAGCTGAACCAAATCATTCGTCGCCATATGTCTCGGGGAGAATGAGTTGAACTCCGATGATTGCAATACACGTGCAAATTGACAGTACTGCTTTTGGATCAGTAATGGTAACAGATTTGTTCCAGAAGGGGAAGTGTAACTTACGTGGCATGAGCTGGAAAGCAGAGAGGTACTCCCTGCGCACGATAACGCGCACGCTTGGCGGAAGCGTCTGGGAGAATCTGGAATCCTTGATGATTTCCTCAACAATCTACTCTCTTTGTTACCAAGCATACTTGTATGCCATCCGGCCAATATTTGAAAGGAGAATGGGGAAAAGGAGGGGGGAAAGTCCGACTGATGAGCAGAATTAACACATACCTCATCCTTATCCCATTTCCGACCCTCCCCCGACCCTAGCCGGATCGGCAGCGCATCCCTCAATCCGCGTCTGAAGACGCCCCGCAGCAACTTGGCAGCGACGCTCGTCCCGACGATGCTGCCCACCTGCTGCGCAAGGTAGTAGGCCGTGATGCCCTCGGCCGAGAAGCGCCGAGGCGTGAGGCGCGACAGGCCGACGAATTGTGCCGACAGCGTCCAGCCGAAGGCGAAGCCGACGATGAAGATGTAGGACAACTCCAGCGGGTGGCGTTGGAGCTCGGTGCTGCTGTGGTCGCTGGTGCTGCGAGTCCAGCGCAGTGCGATGGCAAGGTAGCCGGCGATGCTGATGGTTGTGAGGAGGAGGGTGGGAAGTTTGTAGCGATGGAATCTGAGATGATTATAAAGATGTGAGCTAATATTTCTCTGGATGCAATTCTGTTCTTTAAATTCTAAATACGTCTCCGAGGCTCCTTACCTAGTGAACGTGATGCCTGACGCAAGGCCTCCAACGGCAGCTCCAACGCTGGAAGGCACAATAAATAGTGCTGCCAGTGTGTTACTGACACCTTGTGTGTATATGAAGAGAGGAACAAGGTTTGTAAGAGTCTGCCATGGCGTCAGTGAAAAGCAGTGCTTCAATAGGTCAAAGGCACGCGTTACCGCGAAGCGTCCAAGAAACGCAAGGACCTGAATGATGCAGAGGCCGCCTCCAGCCTTCAACCTCAGTAGCGAAAGAGGAGTGAGAGGGTTGGGCGCCCAGAACTTCTCTATGGCTACGAAGGCCGCCGTAGAAGCAAGGCATGCTATGCCTAAGCCGATAGTCACAGGGTGCGTCCACGGCAGCTTATCCCCACCCAGGTCTATAATGAGTATGAATGTGGAGACGGCGATGATGAAGGCAAAGATGCCGGGGAAATCGATATGGCGAACGGCCTCAAGGCCATCTTTACGGTCTTGTTCAGGTGCCTCGTTCTGCGTCAGGTTTTTTGGTAAAGTGAAGGCGATGAAGATGGCGCAGAAGACGGTCGCAGGACACTGAGAAAGAAAAGTCCTGTTCCTATTAGCTGCTTCAAGAAGGTCGAGATGTGCGAATGCCTTACCATCGCCAACCCACGATGTCAGAAAGCATTGCTCCAAGCGGAGGTCCGGCGCTCCGTCCAATTGTGGTGATGAGCGTCACGTAGCTCCGAAGAAGCGCTATCTGGCGTGGATGCGCGACGTCTCGAAACAACGTTAGGATTTTACATTAGCTGGGTTGCTGTGATCGACTCACCGGTTATGATGACAGACACCAGTCCGATTAGGCCGGCACCTCCGAGGCCCGTGACAAACCGGCCGGCAACTGCGTACCAAAGCGACCCTGCAAGCCCACTTGAAACTACTGTTAGTCAAAATAATCCAGTACAGATAAATGCGGTGCAACTCACACCCATAGGTTGCCAATGGTGAAGAGAGCGTAAGAAATGAGCAATGGGTGCTTTCGTCCATAGATCTGAGCAAGTTTGCCACACTTTGGTCTGGGAGTCAGCCCCCATCTGTCGCGATTGCAATTTTCACAGCTTACAATGGGAAGCGCTATAGAATAGCCCAAATTGTAGCTAATCACCAACCAGGATGCTTCATTCAAACGGCGAAGATTGGAGCCGACGATGCTGTACATGGAGATCATCAAAGACTCGTCCGCCGAAGCTAGAAGGGCACCTGCGTTCACCCGGTCAGTTTCTCCTATTTCCGTCCGTTTGCATTCACTTGACATACCCAGAAGTGTAGCAATGACACAAAGCACGCTTCTAGCGTATGAGGGAGCTCGCTGCGCGGCCTCGTCATTGCTCGGCGGCAGTAGGCGTGTCGTCTCACAGGTCTCCATGTTTGACGGAGACGGTGGCGCCGCAGAAGATACACTGAATCTTTCAATTGTAATTAGGCGATTTTTCAATGCTTCAGGGCTTTTCTGAAGATTATCGAGAAGGGAGTTCTGTCAAGTCATCGTCGAGGCTCAAGGCCAATTGCAGTAGGTTTTGCTAGAGCCTCTATCGATGATATCACCGGTTGATTTCCAATACATAATGCGCGTGACGTGCGAACAAAGGGGAGTCGCCTCTTTCCAGCCCCTTCCATGCTTCCAATTGCAGAATCGAGCAGACACTAGGGAGACATCGACGCCACGCACAGTCGCACACAGCTTGCCTTCCAGTAGTGCAAGATCTAGGTGCTCCTGAATTGATAGAGATTGAAGTGGATACAGATAATATGGCGGCGTCGCAATTACTTGGTTGGCACGCATGGCTCGATATTTTCGATTTAATTGGGCGCAGAGTGCCCTTCATCGGATACGATTTGCCGCATTTTAGGGATTTCCTGCCTCCAGCAGGGCTTGCAGTGAGCGCGACACTACTGCATGATCTGCTGGAGCGATGTTGACGTGGGTCTACTGCGGGGGTTGCACTTTCGAAACGCAGATGCACGAAAGAAAGCCTGGCAATGGGATGCGCGGGGGAGGCTGGACCTGCACGAGGGCATGTGCACCGAACGATCTGTCATTAGCGGGGTTGGATACGAATGTCAAGCATATTGCTGCAGAAAGCCACTTGCGCACGTAGAGCTGAGCACAGCAGACCAAGTTGACCAGATCATGTTGGCACCCACACAGCTTTATTAGGGAGTCCGTTGCCGCAATTTCCGCCCAGCCGATCTTTCACACTCGCCCTCCTTCCACAACTCATTGTTACTTCCAATCATCAAGCCTATTCTTCTCACTACCATCATGTCCACTGCCGTCGCAACCAAGCAGAACGGAGCCATCCACCTCCACGAACTTCAAGTCATCGATTACGCTCGTCTCAAGAGCCATGACGAAGCGGAGATGGACAAATTACTGCAGAATGCCCGCACGCCAGGGGCATTCTACCTCGATCTGAGGAACGAGACCCGTGGTGCGGACATTCTGAGACATGTCGAGGCGGTCTACCGGCTTTCGGAAGGGTACTTCGACCAGCTGCCGGCATGGAAGCTAGACGACGTTCGAAATGATCAGAAGCCTTCGCAAGACCGAGGGTATGCGGATGAAGTTTATCTCTCCCCTCATAAAATGGATGTTGACCTTATGACAGGTACAAGCAATGTGATGGTGACGAATCATTCGAGGTGAGATGGGCTCTTTTGTTCATGGTTCGGTATTGACACGCCTGCAGATGTCTCGCGACGAGATGCGAGACGGCTCTGTGGCTCTTCCAACGGTGCTCCATGAGAAGCGGTCGGCATTGGATGAGTTCTCTGAAGCATGCCATGAAGCCTGCATGACGATGTTGAGCAGTCTGTCTCAGTCTCTCGATAAGGGCCGCCTCGAGCAGCACCATCGCGATGGTCAAGCCAGCGACTCCGGGCTGAAGCTCATCTACGAGCCGTGGCGGCACCGCATGGCTGATGTGACAGACAACACGCACACGGACAGCGGTACCCTGACGTTTCTGTTCTACAAGGAACTGGGCCTCGAGGCGGAGATTGAAGTGGGTTCTGACTGGGCGTACATCCCACCGAAGGACGGCTGTGCTGTTATCAATGTGGCCGACTCGCTGGAGTTCATGTCTGGAGGAGCACTGCACTCGCTGTTGCATAGGGTGGTGCAACCGGCTGACGGATTCAAGAAGCGCTATTATCTTTCATATTTTCTACGCCCTGAGCAGGCGTGGAAGGATGCCCAGGCCGCCTGAGATAGCTCTATAGCCTGTCTCGTGATAATTGCCAATTGCAAAAGTGCGAATCATGCCAAATGGAACAAATCACATCTCGCGGAATCATCGAAATGATACGACTGAAGTTGTCACAATCTTAAGAGCCGCCACCATGGGACGGCTCCGCCCGGCAAGCTGCGCCAACGGCAAACTCCTTCGCATTGAGATTCTCGTTCTTGACAAAGTCAGCGATGTGCGCGGGGACCTGCTGGACTCTGTTGTACGGGCTGGGCACCGGCTCGCCGAAAGCCTCGTAGACGGGAATGATGCCAGTCCACACGGAGTTGACGACATCTTCGTTCCGGAGATCCTTCCTCTCGTCGCTCGGGACGTGGCCTTTAACCTTGGCGCTGGCCCGTTCGATGGGCATCTTCATGATGCGGGTCGACTGCATCTCGCCGCCGTCCGGGGGCACGCGGGTGTGGGCCCAGCGATCGGGCACCACAGCGTTCGTGATGAGCTCCATGGCCCACAGCTTCTCGTCGCGGTCCTCAACGATGGTGGCCCGCCCCTGCAGCATGGCGGATCGATAGTTGTAGCTGTGGTTGAACGGCGTCAGCGCCATGGTGAAACCGTCGACTTTGGTGGCCTCGATGCACACGGGAAGCCCGTCGGCGCCCAGCTTCATCAGCCTGCTCGATACGTAGCCGTGCAAGTAGCACGCAGGCGGCTCATCGCTGTCCGGCGGGTAGACGGCGATGTGCCCGATCATGGGTAGCACGACGGGGAAGGGGTCGTCTGCGGAGGGCTGGAAGCCGACATGGCAGACGCTGGACGTATTGACGATGCTGTGGATCGTCTCCACATCGTATGTGCCTTGGGTGGCGGATCAGCTGCGATGCGCAAGTGCGACGAGGAGCTGCTCACCGCGGTGCTTTTTGCGGTTAAAGGTGGTCCCTGGCGTCTGGGTGTAGGAGGCTTCGTCCTGCATCGTGTCTGCACGGTGTGAGCTGAATGTGGGATGATGGAATGATTCGAAGGAAAGCCGCCGCTTAAATGACTTCTATGCACAGGTCACACAGCGTCCGAGACCTGCTTGATTGGGAGGTTGGCATCGACATCCCCGCCCCTTGGCCGTTCCCACCACTGCACATGCGGCCCGTCCCTTAATGCAGATGCAAGGATCCCACAGCCGCAGGATCGCTTGCATCTTCGCCTATCCGTCTCTAGCCGCAGCACCATCCACATCTCGCAGTTGCTATTGCGTAATACCCTTTTCATCCTACTGCATGCATCAACGCATTCACAATCGATGGAGGTGACTTATCTTCCAGCACGACGTGCTGGTGTGGAGCATAAAAACACCAGAGCACGACTGAATCTCGCTGGTACTTGACAGCACATCTTTTCGATACACTGCCACGTCATGATTTCTTCCGAAGAACGGCTCCGACTTCTCACCCGGAGACAGTCTCTCCAGGACCCGGGCGATGCAAAACTGCTGAAAAAATTGCTCGAGGAAAAAGAGAAGCCGCGGATTGTATGGGGTAAGCGACGGAGAAACATCACGTAGCTTGCGATGCTGACGGATCAATTCAGAGACTACCCCCACCGGAAAACGTTTGTTGTGATGCATCCGCCCGCCATAGACATCGGGGCTGACCATTGGCGCAGCTCATGTGGGTTACTTCGTACCACTTGCTAAGATAATCGACTTTCTCAGGGCTGGACTTGATGTGGGTGGATTTCCCCCCACGCCACAAGTTCCACCACGGCTAATGTCGCTAGGTTACTGTGTACTATCTCGACGTGTACGGTTTCCTGGTCAATTACATCCACCCGATGGAGATGGTTGTCCATCGACGCGAGTACTATCGCTTCCTTGTCGGCGCCGTGCTTCAGAGTCTAGGTGTGCAGCCGTCGCAGGTCAAGTTCGTGAACGAATCTAGCATTGCCTACAGCAAGGAATTCATGGTCGATCTGCAGAGGCTCTGTGCCCTGATGACCCAGCAGGATGCTCGCAACACCTGCGAAGAGATCGCCAATACGTCAATGCTCAGCCCCATGCTCTGCTGCATCCACCAATCCTTGTCCGAGGAATACCTCTCCACGGACATCCAGTTTGGAGGAGAAGACCAGGTGAGGCACCCCCTACCTGCCCCTTTTTCCACTCGCTGAATATATTGTGCCCAGATCGGCCTCTTCGATCATGCGCGCAAGTTCATGCCGCTGCTTGGCTATAAGCAGAGGTTCCATCTCAAGAACGCAATGGTCGTCGGGCTCGACGGCCTCAAAATGTCGTCATCCAAGCCGGCCGACACGAAGATCGAGTTCCTCGACGACCCCGACACCGTGCGCCGCAAGGTCCAGAGCGCCGCCTGCCCGGCCCGCGCGGTCGTCGAGAACGGCATCATGGGGCTGCTCAAGGACGTCCTGCTGCCCGTCAGCGAGCTGCGGCTCGAGCGGAAGCGCGGCAACACGGGGCTCAACGCAGCGGAGGGGAACGCCGGCGAGCCCTTCGTCGCGGACGGGGCCCCCGAAGATGCCGTGCTTTCCGTGTTCCGGCAGCCCGGACTGGATCCTCTGCACTTCGCGTCGTATGAGGAGCTCGAGCGAGCCTACATTAGCGGCGCGGTCGAGCCTGCAGCGCTGAAGGATGCGGTGGCGGCGGCGTTCAATGACATGATCGCCCCCATCCGCAAGATCTATCAGGAGAGCAAGGAGTGGCAGGAAGTCGATCGTGCGGCTTATCCACAGTAGTGTCGGGGGAATATCTGCAGTCCAATGGCTCATTTCGGTTCTCACATTTTGAAAGCTGGGCGTCGCTGAGTGAAACTGGTCGCTTGATTTCCCCGCAGTCTTACAGCTCGTGTATGCAAAGAGATCCCGGGACGATCATAGTACAGTCCAATTTTCCACTGTTGTGGTACTCGCCTATGAAAAGGTCATCTCGTGTTCCCGGTCAGCCGAGCTGCGCGTCATGCATCATCTCGACGCTAATGCAGAGGCTGTGTACCGCCTGGTGGGAAGCCTTGGCCGCCGGAATCCCGGTTTGATCCATGTTCACTAGTAGCCGCAACGTCAAGCTTTTGAGCAATGGAAATGCAGTGGTTCTCACTTTTTTTTCTACTGCTCGATTCTCTGCAACGTTAGCGAGTGAGCATATGATCGATCTAATCAATTACTAACATCAAAGTGCTTCGAAAGACGTCATTCCCTAGTAGTGGCAGTGGCTTGCAGGACTGAGGGGATTATAGAGCGAGAGCGAGAAGTGCATTGGTCTGATACGTAAATCAAGCCAAACATAAACAGACGAACAATTCATTACTCGATCCACAGCCAAGACAAAAGCACCGAGAGTGTACATGCCAGCGACAGAGGCGTATCCGCACTGTCTCCTTACTCAGCATTCAAGTGACAATGCAGCTGTCAATGAGGCCGGTGCCCAGACGATATCCCCTCCACAAATATTCCCTGGCGCTTCCTGCAAGTCCGGACTCAACTATGCACTCATAAAGGCCGATCTCCTCGCGGGCCGCAATAGAACGCAAGATGGCCTGTTCCCCCGGGCCCAGCAGGGCGGAGTCCGCCACCGCGCGATGCAGGCCGACGAAAGCCCACGAGATCCCGAGCAGCACGGGCAAGTGCTGCCGGGGCCGCGCAGCCAGCTCGAGCAGCATCGCGTAGTCCGCACCGTCGGCCTCGATCGCGTCTTGCATGCGGCCAGGCGGCGGGAAGCCGGCAGCTCTGGCCATCCGCAACCCCAGCTCGACCAGGCCCGCGGCGTCCGGCCGCTCCACCTCGTCCATGCCCGCGACTCCGCTCCCCTCACGCTCCAGTCCGTTCTGGGCGCGGAGCACCTTCAGCACGCATGCCATGGGCCGGGTCGCCGCGAGGGCGGGGATCGCGATGGCCGTCTCCAGGAGGCAGGGGTGCGTGAACCAGATCGCAAAGAACCTGCAGACATGCAGGTCCGCCGCCGAGCGAATATTGGGTGCCACAACAGGCGGCAGCGCCGCACGACAGTCCAACGGAATGCGGAGCGTGCGCACGACAGCACCGAGGCCGGCAGCTGGCCGCACCATCTGCGGATCGATTGGCTCGCGGCTGACGAAAGACCAATACGTCGATGCGGCGGGCCGCCGGCCGAGCTCGTCGATCCAGTGCTTGACCACTTCGACCTCGCGGTCCGTGAACGAGCCAAACATCTTCCCGCCCCACATCAGCTCCTTCACTAGCCTGCTCTGTGCCCCATGGCCTTTTCGGACCCAGACCGGCGATCCTGCCAGCGCTGTCAGGAAGGACGTCTGCCACTGGCGATCCTGGAAGGACGTCGGATCCAGCCACTCCTCCAGCGTTCGGCCCCCGATTCTGCCCTTGCACGAGCAGTGCAGGTTCTGTGACACGGCTGCCTTCTGCATGAAGACGTCGGCGACGGACGCTGCGGCCGGCGAGGGCGCACCATCCTCGCCGAGGTGCTCGGAGAGCACGTATCCGGCCTGGATTCGTCGCCACGCAGCTTGGACCGCAGCGTCTCCGGCCGTGGTCGCGACATGCTGCATGTAGCTGTGCACGGCGGCGAGCGCCATGGCTGTGTGACCGGACGCCGCATTGTCGATGGTGATGTGCAGGCGGAAGTACGACGGGTCCATGCCGATCTCCCTGAGCTCTTTTGACATTATCAGCGTCTCCAGCGCGAGGCCCTCGAAGTGCAGGTTGAAGCCGAGTATCTCGGGCAGGAAGTCGTCGGGGAAGAGCGAGATGAGCAGCTGGCCCACTCCGCACTTCCACGACCGCAGCTCCGTCATGCCGTGATGGGGCTGGAGAAAGTCTCTGCTGTGGGGCTCCGGCAGGTCGACTCCGATGCTATGGACTAGTTGGCGGTAGAGCGATACATGGTTCTTGTTGTGATCCCCGTCTCCCAACTCTTCGGAAAAGATCTGCCATGCGGTCTTTGTGGTCGGACGCAGTGCATACGGCGTCGTAGCTCTGTGTACGTATCCCAGCCATGCTCCATCGACGAGTTTGCACGGTGCCTTCTTGACCAAGAACGATGTGGCATCGGCATCAGTGTGCAGTAGCTCCCGCGGTCCAGTCGTCCTCCTCGTGATGTACTCATCCCAGCGCCTGAGTGTCTCGAGGTTCCGTGAATGAACAAAAGAAGATGCTGAGTCTTGCGTAAAGGTATCAACCAGCAGAATTCCACTACGAGTGTGCATTGAGTTCTCAAGTGCTTCTGCCATCAGGTGGACCAACGTGTCACTCGCCTCCGAGAACACATCGGGAAAACTTTCCAAATTATGGAGCTTGTGAAAGAGCTCCTTGAAACGCTTAAGCTCGGAATCTTCTTTGGCGACCGCAGCCTGTCTCTGCTTGACTGATGCTGGCGGTGAAATAATAGCTGTAGAGCGGCGTCTTGTTCTCAAAGAGATCCATAGCAGAACCGCAACTACTATAGCAAAAAGTGTCAAAGCGCTAACGATGGCCATGGAGGTACTTCTGATGCGAGACAGCAGAGTGTCAGATTTACTTCTAATTGGGCCAGCTTTATACCATCCCGGGAGTTCTAAAGTGGTATATGGTGCGTCAGATTGCGCAGCCGTCATATCAGATCATGCACAGATCGCACATGCCAAAGCCCTTTCCTCGCACGTTCACCGTGAACGCACTATCTGCTACCCAGTCCGTCGGAGCTTGCTCCTCTCGAGGGTATTCTATGCAGTATGACAGCTAGCCTCGTCTGACGGGGCTCGTGAAAGGTTGGTGTAGCGTCATGTATGGCGTAGAGAGTTTAGTGATTTGATGGTTACGGTTATTTCTCTGTTCACAGCGGGAAAAGGTCCCTCGAGCAAGGATTGTCTCCACTCTGGCAATCGCCCAGCTCGACCGGCATCGTAACTGGGCGCTGCTTCTCCATCGCACCTCCGTCTCGCGCTCACGATTCCGACGCACTCCCTTCGTCGCTTGAGCGTCTACCCACATGAACGCCACAATGCGTACCACCTCCCAGAAAAACGCTTGGCTACATTGCTAGACAGCCGAGCCAAAAGTATTTGCAGAGGAGAGCACTGCTTCCCGGGTTCGTCGCAAGGGTCTCCGCCACAACCTGCCCAATCCGTCCTGCCCGCCGCTCTGGCTCGAGGACGATCTGAGGCACAAGATCTCCACCTGCGCCTCCAAGCCTGCAAGCGACGGCCATCTGTGAGATGTAAGCTTTGTCCTACACCACTACGATTTCCTCTATCACGAAGCGGCGTGCGACTCGGAGATGCGTTATCGTGCTTCCGCCCCCCTTAGTAGGATATCAGCTGGACGCCGCCCTGCACGAGGGGCAAACGAGCACGATACTCCAGAGCCGATTCCCATCTAACCATGTCTAGCATGGATCCGGCATGCAGTGTGACGAGTCCCGAATGTGAGCTGCCTGCCTGGGGCTAACGCACGGAATCCTGAATCGGAATTGACGCAGCCATTTGATGGCATCAGACCGAACAGCGCGTTTCCAATGTCGATGATCGAGGAACAAAGTAAGAGTGAGCCGTAAAGGACCGGAGTAGACTACATCATACGTGAGGTGCACAATTGATCAATCAAGGACTGGGCGGGAAAGTGAGCGTTTGTTTTACCTATAGCACGAATAAGGAAACCGATAGCCGAAGCATGGACGACAGTAGTACATTCAACAAAAGCCAAGAGCCAAGCCCTTCACCTTTTCGGCTAGACGTCTAGGAATTAATAAATAAGCGCAAGCTTTTATTTCCTTGGTCTCGAAATCCGACCTTCCATAATGCTTTACAAAGTCGGATTTCATGTTAGAGGTTTTATGCAGGAAATGTAAAGCATGAGCTTAAATGTCATAAGCGTCCGGATAAGTTACTAGTAAGAATGCTTTTCTAGCCTCGTTGGCAGTCTCGAGCTTTTTCAAAGAGTATGCAGTACATACTAGCCAGATGAATAATAAGACTATACTTAAAGTTCTTCTAAAGAACATCGTATATTTGAATAGATTATGGAGTTCTATTAGTATTATTCTTCAGTACGTGGCTAATACTTCCTAAACTGATTGGAACTACTGGTGATGAATTTACAAGCTCGACTTTTACCGCTAGCACTTGAAGGAGCTCCAAAAATGTAAAATTTTCCTTTTTGAATACACGGCATCACTCATGAAGTCAGTTTGATACAACTTAGAATGGTACAGTTCGTTGTCTGGACAAGGCTGTGTGATGTCGAAACGGGGCTGTGTCACTCGGCCCAGAGGTGCAGCCATTAAGGATGCAAAGATGTCATTTTTCCCAACTGCTCGCAGCCCACCTCACATCTTTCCAAGCATCAACGTCGCCACCTTCACATTGCTTATCCTGCTACACGTGGTCATTTTTGCAGCCCATAAAGCCATAAAATTCGCCCGCCAGCGCACCGTGCATCGCCATCATCGGAATCAGCTCCACTTTTATCTACAGTGCCATCCTACGTAGGGAACAGCCCGCCTTCTACTCTGCATCGCATACGGCTGCCTGAAGCCTTAGCACAATCAAGCCTTGTGTATTTTCCAATTACGAACAGCAACTAACCCACTTTCTCCGACCGCGCGACAACCCGCCAGCCCAAGCCCCACCAGGCTGTGGAGGCTTTGACCTGCCACCCCTGTATCGCCAACACAGCATATCTCACGGCCTTGTAATCAATATGGCGGGCGCCAGCCTCGCCGCTGGATCCCGACCTTTCTCAGGATCTTGGTATCAGGACCAACGACCCATCATGGCCACATCCTCGGAAAACGCATCTCCCAATGCAAGCGGCGCAACCTCGCGGAACCTGAACGCGCTCGGATCCCTCATTGGATACATCGGCGCCGAGGCGGCCACCGTCCATCTTTTCGAGCGGCTGATATGGCCTCAGAGATTCTGGAACCGCCTGACGCCCCGCACCGCCGTGCTCATGGCCCTGCTCATGCCGATGGGCGGTCCCCTCCACAAGGCTGGGCTGCAGACGTTGGACGAATTCTTCGATCACGGGCTGTTCAGAGGAGCCCGCCAGGGCCACATGCTGGGAACCGCATTCTTCCGGGACTCGCGGCTAGGCTACACGGTGTGGTCTTGTGGAGAGGCGGTTGAGGAGGAATTCGTCCGGAACGGCCTGTGGCTTCGAGCACTTGCGCAGATGGAAATGGCGGAGGTTCTTCCGAAGGAAGACAAGAGCACGGAAGCTGCGACGGCGCCCAAACGGCCTTTGCGGGCAAAGACGTCACTCAGCCATCTCGTACTGGAGAGCAGCACTGAAACGAGGCCAAAAGATCGCCCTGTCATACAAAATGATACTGGCCCACCATCTGCAAGCGTTTACGCGGGTGTCTTCATTTCAGAGTTGACTGGGGTGTGCATAGGAACGTTCGTCGCCTGCATCTGGAAGTCTTGGATCGCGCTTCTATGGTTCATGCCGGTGATCCTGAAGCTCATAAGCACGTTCTGGTCCATCTCAAGCGAGGATCTTGTGCATCCATCCTTGTCTATCGCCAACCAAAAGGCTGAAGAACCGAGGAAGATGTTCGAAATATACGACCCGCACCACGGGCTATTCATCATCGAAGGGCATGAATCCGTCGTGCTCCAGTTCTTCCGTCACTACGGGCACCCCGTGCGCAACCGCTTCCGCGAGGTGCTTCAGTTCGCGATCATCATCTGCCTCGGATTGGTGTTTCCGATGGGCCTGGTCATCTCGGTTCTCTGGATGCCGGACGGGATGCAGTACCTCTGGTTCGGCTATCAGCTGTACACGACGCTCACCATGTACGTTTATCGTTATGCCAACACCCATTTTTTAGGAACCACTGAGGAAGCTATCGGAAAGGAGCTTGAGATGTGTAGGAAAAAGGGGCAAGCCGAGTGCATTGACCTGCGTGGGCGGGATGGTTGTACTGCGACGGCGACGCTGTCTACCAATTACTACAACAACCTCAAGGATGCTCAGCATGCCGCACTTGTGATGCTAAAGGGCCCGAAGCGCGATCCTACGCCCACATCGGACTCGGAAACTACAATGATTGGTGATTACCAGGCCGAAAAGGAAGAGAAGACAAGTGAAGATGCTTGAGAGTGAGCACCAATTGAGAATTGGAAGGCTTCTGGGCTTTTGATGGAATTACGATGTATCATGTGTGATGTAAGAGTTTTCATTTGTTCAAAGTGATTATAGGAAGGTAAATGGTCAGTCAAGATACACATCTTTTTTTCTTCAAAATGTCGCCCATCGTTCCAGAGCAAGCTTCCGCGTTGTCCAGCGAGGGTCAGATGCAAATGCCCACTCGGCGTGTGGCATCATGATTGTACTCTAGTATCAAACCGCAGTAGTGTACTGAACCATGTATCTTTGAAAAGCGTATCCAGCACTGCGTGAAGCTCATGAGGCTCCGTCACTGGTTGTCTTAGCATCAACACTTGGAAAAATTGAATGTCCCACAACACTTACCACACGTGTCTCTCTGTTCTTTCAACGTCTCAACGACTTTCCGCAGCGCCGATGATTCATGCTCGTGCAGCCAAACCGCCACTGTCTGCGCACTCCTAAAGATCTGTGCTTGCCGCCCGATCTCTAGACCCTGAACGACTCTGTCTTCTTGATCGATGCAAGCCATATCTACCCAGACAAGGCATGTCTCTGGATTCACTTTGCTGGTCTCCCATAACACCTTCTCGAACATCTCCGCGGTGAACCGCGCCGGGTCGATCCGGGGCACGTTCCACGTCACGCCCTGAACCCCTATGCCGCGGACTTTGCGAAGTCGTCTGTATGCTTTTCATGGGTTTGGCTGATCCAGCCAATATAGGCCCCACGTGAGGAAATGGCATAGTACAGTACCGTGGCTCCCGGGCCGAGACTTCAGCTCCGTTGGCCCCGATTCCAGTGTAGATGTTTCCGGGTGTCCATTCTAGCGACAACATTTGTCCAGAGCTCTTAGGCATCCAGAGGAGACGGCGGGGCCGGCGACCGATGCTCGGAGGATCCACCGGGAAATTGCCGCGCGGTGGCAGTTGTGCGGACAAAGGCGCATGCCGGTCGTATCCCGAGGCGGGAGGGGTCGGCTTGGGATTGTAGGATTGCAGCTGCTCTGGTGCGTCGTCGAAGTCCTCCTCATCCGCTGCGGGAAGATTTCCGAGCATCAGTAGCTCTTCATCCAGGGGGAGAGGCTCCCCATTTGGTCCTGCTCAGGGTGGCGTCCGTCCCGTCTCGTCATTCTTAATAAGCATCCGTCATTCGCCGTCACTGCCAATGACGGTGAATGACGACAAATGACGGACGAATTTTCTGTGACGAGACGAGACGGACGCCACCCTGGTCCTGCTATTTCTCGGTACGTGTGGTCATCTGATCGATAAGCCATGATCGCTTCCTGAATATGGCCATTTTGGCTTTTTTTTTAAGCGCTATTTGTTTCAATGGTGCCTGTGACCTGATGTAGGACATTGGCGGAACCGCGAATTTGACGGGGTGTGTGGAGAGCGGCGAGGCAACGAACCGAATGTCACCTGTCGCAACCATATGCTCGGAATCAGAGGCGTTCGATCTTGTTTCCGCACATCATGGCGCCGTAAATTAAAGGGCTACAAGTATTGTTTTAAAACCTTCTTATTGCTTATCAGAGCAAGAAGTATTGATGGAAAATAAGCTCAATCACCTCCGTTATCTGTTATTAGATAGCATATTAGCTTAGTCATTCATTCTGAGACGTCTTGGGAGCAACACCACGAGCGCCTCAGCAATCAAGCAATCAAGTCATTCATTCATCGATTCCGACCGATCAAGCGCAAATTCCATCAAGTATTCATAACCATCTTAGCAGCGCGTATTATTTACACCCAGCATCAAGGTTCGCTCTCCAGTAGGCAGGCCCCATAGACTCAAGAACTCCCAAAGCTCAAATACATGATTGTATGAAGAAAAGAAGAAAAGGTACCAGAAGAACAAAGTGCAGAGAACTCCAGCCAAGAATGAAACCATGACAATGGCAAAACGTTTGCAAAACAGGCGCAGAGATCTTTCCTCAACTTCATGCATGAGATTCTGAACTTCTGGAGACGATGCTACTTCGCAGTGGTCTGATGAACTCGGCTTCTTTGCCGTATCTGTGATAGGAGCAGTACCGTACTCTTCGCGTTCATCGTTTTCGTTGGAGACCGGAGTGGCAGGGTAATCAATTTCCAGTCTTTTCCGGCTTGTGATACTCAACGCAACGTCTCTGAATTTGCTAGCATAATCCATCAGCTCCACACGACGTATGCCAAGATTGCTTCCCTGATCGCCGGCAAACTGGCTGAATGCATCGGCGAGCCGTTGCACTTGCTGCTCGGTCTGTCGTTTGCTGAAGCGGAATCGCAGGTCAAGAAATTCCGTCGGTTGGTCCTCGCGGTACCTCGGTGATGCGCTATTATCTGAGGCCATCTCATCAGTCTTTGGAGCCTTAGGAGAAATCCAAACATGGTCAAAGTTGGGATAATCTCTAGGAAAGAGGACTGGAGTGCGCGGTTCATCGTCAGCATGCGGCGCGCTGATGATCTTTTCTTTGAGCTCTGCTGAATCAAAGCCAGGACTATCTTTGAGCTGACAGAGTGCCCATATGAGCGCTCTGGTGAAAGACTGTTTGCCAGGTCCTGGGGTCAGCTGGTCTCGACTGCAGGCTCCAAGAAACTCAAAACTGTGCTGTGTCCGGAAATCCCCTTGGAGCGTCCCGGCCTCACAGCAGTCAAAAATGACCAGCACGTCGGCCTGCATTCCCTTGAATCTTTGCTCGGCGCCGCGCCATGCTACAGAGTTCCTGCTACGCTGGTCTGCCGTGCGTGATTCCTGACTCGAGTTGCTTGCGGACATTATTAGCTCAAACAGGTAAATGTCGGTATGCGGCCTACCTTGTAAGGCGCAGATCACCAGTCTTTGCTTCACTGAAGCCATGACCTGCATAGTAGAGGATGCAGAGGTTTTTGGATCCTTCGTTCTCGTATTTGAATGTTGCAAGAATTTTTTCGAGTTGAAGTTGTGCTTTCTCCGACTCTTCCAGTTGTTCAAGTTGGACATTGAAGTGATAGTCTTTTTCGAATATCAAAGCGAGATCTCTGAGCTGATATCGTGATAAAGAAGAACATGAGCAGACTGTTGAGCACATGTTGACTAAAAGGACATACCTCTTCTGATACATCCATGTCGCTTTTTTCCCTTTCCCAGGAAAGAAGCAGTACTGACACAGAGTCATGTTTCACAGGTTCTGTTCTGGATCTAAAGGTCGTGTTGAAAACGGTTTGTAGCTTCTGAAGCCTTTCTTTGGTTGGATGCCTCCTGACCGCTGCTGTTTTGCCACGCAAAGGGTTGTTGGTGTCCATATCAATTGGACTCGCGACGGTCTCAATCGGCTCTGCTGAGATTCCGTTCATGGCGTGTGAAGGCTCAAGCATGAAGGAGAGAACAGGGCTGAGAAGAGGTTGTATCAACCAACGAAAAAAATGGAGCGGCCGAGTAGCAGCGTGGCTTATCAGAAGAACACGGGTTAAGGCATCGTGTAGGGTTTTATCCCACCGCTATTGATGAGAAATCTGCCTTTCAGAATGCGCCTTGCTTGTGGAAAAGCACAGCACGGTGAGGCTGAGTATGCATGCTGTGTAATCAACTCCGGGAGTTAAGTGGTCGAAGCAGCGTGCGACGCACTCTTCACTGCATCAAGCTTCCTCCTTGGCTGCTAACCGCAGCTTGGTGGTGCAAACGTGACATCAGTGGAGGTACGGTCTCATCAGTGATTGGTGTGCACGCTCATCTATGGGTCTGAACAATTCACAGCCGCGTTCGTGCGATGCTTGCCCCGCTCCAGGCTGAGGTCGCTTATCCGTTCCCACGCATATACATCCTTGCACAATTTTTGGAAGGCATCCGTCGCCTTGATTGCCTTCTTTCTGCCTTGAGGCTCAAATGACGGTCGACAGGTAAATATGTCTTAATGCCTCAGGAGACCAGCTCACCGGTGGCCCAGCGCCTACAGATCATCAGCCGTAAGTCGACAAGCCACACCTTTGCCCTGTCGGCTCCTCAACATGTCATCCAACCAAGCTGGAATGGATAATGCCATGGAAGACCCGGCTCACCGTCTAACATCTGCCGAGGCGGATCCTGAAAGTCATGAAGCTGTCTTGGGAGAGAATCAATCCACAGTCGAACAGACAGTCGAAGAGAGCGAGAGTGTAGATGTGAGAATTTGTAAGCAGTTGACACGACTGAGCTAATGTGGGAGACAGATATCGATTGCGGATTCGTCCGGCTCTCGATCCAACATGCCTCAGGCGGGCAACACGCGGGTATGCATCCCCTTATCGCCGATGCAGCACAGCCACTAATGCATGCGCGACAGCGGCCTCCAGCCTTTCAACCCGGGGGCCAGGCCCGAGTGTTATTCCACGGAGGGCCGCCTATGATCGTTTCAATTGTCAGAGTGCGGGAAAACCGAATGATTACCAGCTGGGAATACCAGCTTCGAGACAGCGCGGGTGCACCGGTCAATGGAGGCGCCTGGATTCCGCAGACGAGGCTGGTGAGATAATGCGGCTATCCTGCCAGCCCCGCTCGGGATGGTGGTTGCACTTCTGCAAGGCCGTCGATCAAGTCGCCCCACCCACTGCTCTCCCTGCGAGGCTTTGTGCGCCGTGTCCCTCAGCTTGATAGTTGATATAAATCGGCACAAAATTGCAAAACTACTCCTCATCTTTCGTGCCCAACAAACATTCTAATCAATTTCTTTGTTAAAATGAATCCACAGCAGACCGCATGTATCGACATTGAGGCACAATGGCAAAGCCCTGGTGCCGATCCAGAGAGCCAGACAGAATATCCCCCAGCCGTCCGCGCACCAACAGACGACTCATCGAAACAAACGGTCTCGGATGGTGAGAATTTTTACTCCTCTGAGAATGACATCTTCTGAACCTTTCTAGACTCTTGCGAAAAACCGTTGCGATTGTCAACGGAGCTGTCGATGCCGCTTCCCTGGGTACCGACAAGCGAGTTCGCAACCAAAACTCGAGTCCGTGAGTATAAACCTCTTCCATACCCAAGTGCCAGTTGATAATGTTTATACTGAACCGGCAAAGTGGAAAGATGCCCGAAGGGGAACCCACGAATGGCTGCATTCCTCGATAGCGACGAGAACTTTATGATGTACCGCCGTTTTGGCTGGATCCAATCTCGTTTGCTGTTGAGTAAGCAGAACGAGCTAGCGAGTCTTGAGAAAGATCTTGAGATGCAAGATCAGCCTATAGACCTCGCGTCATTGGACGGCGAATCCACAGGCGGCGAAGTTACACAGTACGAAGCCATGTCGGAGTACAAAGATCAACTGCTGAAGAAGGTCGAGAAGAAGTTTTGCGAATATGGTAAGATGCCAATTTCAGATATTCCTTGGGAAGTCTAGCTGCTGACTGAGTCTCGAAGCCCAACTTGTCTCTGCTGCGCGCGACATGATGCTTCTACGCAAGCCTTCTTCATCCGAGTACAGCAGTCTGAGAAACTATTGCAATTACTCTGGTAACCTGAGTGATCTTGATGAAGAGTGGGTTCAATGCAAAGAAGACTTAATCACTCTTCGTCCGGGACGAGAGCATGCGTGGCTGGACAGAATGATCGAGAAGTTTTTGCAAAGCTTTACATGCAAGGTGGCCCGACACATATTCTGCTCTAAGGTAAACCTTCTCGAGGCACTTGCTTCGCTGTGATTAACGTGTATTAGGAGACACGAGAGAAAACGAGTCATCCTCATCCTATATACTATACCAGGGGTCGCATTGAAGCCTTCGCCGCAACCGTCATCACTTTCATGATCTTGGTACTCCTGGTGGTGCCAACATATTTGCTGTACCACCTGACAAACGACATTGAGCAGGGTTCTCGTACATCTGCTCTGTGCATAGGTGTCCTTCTCGTCTTCACTCTGGCTTTTTCTGCTGTCCTATCTCTGTTTACTCGCGCTCGACGCCATGAGATCCTCGCCGCCGCCGCTGCGTAAGTAATATCTCCTCAAGACAGAACGTCAAAGATTTACTAACTTCAATATAGCTACTGCGCTGTATTGGTAGTGTTCTTGGGGAACGTGCCACGGCCAGGATGACTTTCCAGCCCTTCTCGGCTTGAAAGAATAAGGTTTACCTTAGACAAAGGGTGACTCATCTACGCACATCATAGTATCTATAGCCATCTCCATTTTTCTTTATATAGAAAAAACTAAGTCCAACTCTCAGGCAAATTGGCGCCATCACTACGAAAGCTCCAACTTCTTGAATTTATGTACTACCTGTACCGTGGCATAGTAACTGAAGGGCAATGCGATGAACCAAAGCGCTAAATTTATACTTGCCGTAGCAATTAGTGCCGTCGGTACAGCCAGGACGCCGAAGCCAACAGCTACAGCAGCAGTCTCAATACCCCTTAACAGAGAACTGTACCGGATCTGGTCACCTGGAGAGTCCGAGAGGTCACTATTGCACCAGTAGATGTAGTTCTCAACCATTCCAATACTGATGCTCTCAAACATATACAGCCCGAACCCACGCCCAAAAGCACTCTGGTCTCCCCAATCAAGAACGGAATCAGTGTGCCTGTACTCGTTCTGGATAATCACTGCCCAGATCCAGGTCACGCTGTTGCAAGCGGCAATGAGGGCGTAGGTGGCGATTGCGCGCGTCTGCCTGCTCTTCGCCCAGGGCAAGTCTACGAGTGACCCGCTCAGCCAGGTTGCAAAGGTGCCAACGACGGCGGCCATGAAGCTGCCCAGGGCGCGGGAGCGAACGGTGAAATAAGTTGCCAGGTACGTCCCGGGATAGGCTTGGGTCCAGCCAAAGTACCAGAAGAGCGGTGTGAGCAGCAGGATTGACTTGCTCCGGATCAGCCGCCACATTACTGCGAACTCGGTACGCCAGTGAATGCCTCTTGGAGCTTCAATGCGTGTTCCGTCGTCCCGATGTACTTTTTCCGGGTTCGAGAGCAGCAGACCAAAAAAGAAGCCCAGGCACTGGATGACGATGAAGCCGATGTATGTCTGATAGCCGACTTGGCCGCGTTGGTTGGTCTTGTGGTTGATGCCAAGAGACACTGCGCCGCCGATGATATTCCCAAAGTTGCGGAACGTAAACCAGGTTGCAAGTTAGCGCCCACGCTTCCCTGGAATTCGATATTAGCATTAGTCCCTATCGCTGATCAAAGAATGACTTACCTGACTCGAGATAGCCAGTGGCGATAGCACCCTCTACGCTACAGAAGAAACCAGCGCTGATGCCGCAGGCCACGGCGCCGACGTACACGAACCAGGTCGTACCAAAACGGTTGTTCACGTACACACCAGCTACGTAGAGCGGGTAACCAAGCGTGCCGATGGCCAGTGTCCATCGGAATCCAATAGCATTCGTCAGCCATGGCCCTGCGAAACAGGTCACGGTCATGAACGCATACAATAGCGCATTTGCAGCATTTACCAAGTCTGGGTTCTGTGATCCGCCAACGCCCAGGCCATTCATGGCACTTCAGATCCCGGGGGTGGTAAAAGCACAGGTGCCTACGATGAGGATTTGGAAGAGTGTGGTGCGGACGAGAGCACGCCGGTGTGGGGCAGTAGGCTCGTTATCTGGTCTTCCTGGTGAATCTGCAACTTCCGGTGGAGTTTCGTTGACCACAGTGATCTCATCTTTATCTGAAGCTGACGGTGCCGACATATTCGTAGATCGTTTGCGCTCTCAGGCTGGAGATATGTAAAGAGAGAATAAGGTTACGTTAAGGAGGATTCGTGGATAGGGAGAGGCTCCGTATCTTCTGAGTGCCCATTTTCCGTTGGGTGAAGTCGACCTGTGACTTATCTTTCGCCCGTACGGCACGGAAGTTGGGGGTTGCATCTTCTTTTTTTTTTTGTAAGTGTTGGAAATCACGTGTTTTGCATATTGCTTTTGCAACACCAGATAGCTTAGTCACTCACTTACGTATATAAGGAGGGTGGGCCACCTATGCCCTTCCTCCTCATGCCAATCATCAATGGATCATCGTTGTTCATCAACAATCCAACAGTAAGTAAGCACGCAAGAGTAGGTACGCGAGAGGCGAATGGTGCCGCCGGGTGAAGCAGCCAAAAATTAGCGCCGAACGCGACATTCCCACTGATAGATTTCAAATATGTCTAATCAAGGCTGCAATGGAGAGTAGAAGCATTCGTCTGGGCACAATTACAATTTGTCTTCGCTGATAAAGCTATTCGGATGCATGCTTTCACAACCCACGAGCTTACATCTACTGAAGGGCATTGCCTCTGATCAAATGCTGCTACGCTTCTCTGTATCACTTTGGGTGAGGCGCAACGGATGCGCGATCAACATGTGAGCGGGGAATGCGGGGGTGCTTTTCGTGATTATCGCAGATATGATGCAACAAACTCGGCCAGTAAGTCAACTTGATAAGACAGAGTGGCTTAAAGAACGATCACTTCACTCATCCGTGGATGAGACCGAAAACACGTAAGCTCTGCAAGTGAATTCAAGGGCGGGGAGAACAACCAACGACGCTCTTGCAAATTGCGGTTTACGTGAGTACCATTCTCATACACACTATAGCAGCGCATCTGCAAATAAAGAGCAAACGCCGTCGAATTACCCACCGCCCGTATACCTCGCATATACTACAATTAATTTCCTCCTTGTGCAGTCTTAACAAGTCATCATGGCAGCAGCTGTCCAGCAAACTGCTGTTGATACGATCAAGAGTGACCACGATTCACCCTCATCACTCGTATTTGAATCTTTCGAGCTGCCACACAGCAACCAACGCCTTCTTGGTCCACTGCATCCAAGCAACACCGTAACACCACTGGTGCTTCGACCTTCCACTCACGACAACCACGATATAGATCTTGACACCGCTATTGAGACTATCAAAGCTCTCCAAGCGCAAAATGGCATCCTGACCAGAAGGCTCGCCACGCACGGTACCTTGCTCTTCCGGGGTCTGCCGATCAACAACGCCGAAGAATTCAGCAAGTTCGCGCACGCATTCAACTTCCGCAGACCCCACGAGATCATCGGCATAGTCGTGGACAGGCCACTGCTCGCTCCCAACGTTGCCCTCGCAAACGAAGCACCAAAAGAGGTTCTCATCTACAACCACAACGAGAGCCCGCAAGTCCCGCACGCGCCAGAGTACATCTTCTTCTACTGCCACAAGGCCCCCGAAAAAGGCGGCGAGACGCCCATCTCCTCATCCGTCGAGCTCTTCCACCGCGCCCAGCAGGAGATCCCCGAATTCACCCGCGAGCTCGCCGAGAAAGGCATCCTCAGCAAAGTCAAGTACACCGTCGAGAAGCAGTACGCCGGCGGCTCGACGCTCAAGCAAGCCTTCGGCAAAGACGTCCGAGACGGAGACGACGACGCGACCCGCCACGCCAAGATCGAGGCGCAGATCGCGCGGTACGGCAGAGGCAAGCACACGGCCTGGGAGTGGAGCGAGGACGGGGACACGCTGACGCTGACGCACCGGCTGCCCGCTGTCCGTACGCAGCCGGAGACCGGGCTGCCGACGCTGTTTACGGGGTTGGCGGCGTACTGGAAGAACGCGCAGGTGAACAGTGTCGTGGCGAATGCGAGGAAGAATGTCACGACGCAGTTGTTTGGCGATGGGACGCCCATTCCGGAGGAGTACCTCAAGAAGCTGGCGGAGATTACGGATGAGATTCGCGTGCTGCATAAGTGGGAGCGGGGAGATGTGTTGGTGTATGATAATGTCATTGCTCAGCATGGAAGACAGCCGTGGGAGGGGAGACAGGAGGATCGGGTAGTGCTGGCGAGTTTGTTTGATGGTGAGAGCGTGCCTGGGGCTTATGGAGACGAAGATTGGGCGCAAGTTGTTCAAGCACTGGATGGGTAGTCGGCGAAGAGTGGCTAGACCATTCATCCCTTGTCGCGTTTGAGGTTGCTGCTTCATCTTTTTGTGCTACCCTGTCTCATTCTGGAGCTTACGGTGAAACTTCAAAGTACGAGAGAAATTTGTAATCGTATTGGTCGCATCACACTGCGACTTCTGCGGATGAGCCCAGTGAGGGGTTTGATCTATCTGATACTACAGTTTCTACAAATTGTATGAGAGATTAGTGCGAGCCAAAAGCTGAGGTGCTGCTCATCCGAAGGAGCTACGTCACCTTTTGATGGTTCTGCTTGCTGTGGTTTGGTTCCCGTAGGCGAAGCTGGGGCGTACCAAAAGACAGGATACACGCGTTGGATGTTGTTGAGAAGGAGACCGACAAGGAGGAGCATGGTCGAAGATAAGAGCACGACGGGTAGAAAATACCAGGATAATTCCCGAACGGCTTCATCAACGGCGGGTAACAACGCAGTGGCGCCAGCAGGTGGGTGTGTTGTCTCGGTGGCCTGCATGACGACAATGGCAATTGCTGAAGAGAGGGAAGCGGCTATCCAGCGTAGAGAATCGAACTTTGACTCCGAAGGCATAAGGCTGAAAAGCTTAGTTATGCATATTCCAACTAATGCACTGAGGAAGTGGCCGCCAATCAGAGCCCGCGGCTGGGCAAGCGGGGCCTGAGGAACACCATAGACAAGAACGGCTGAGGCACCCTGGAAAACGTGGAATTTGTTAGTATGATGATAGAAGATATCTTGAGAGATTTTACGTACGTATGAGGCGATGATTCCGGGCACGTGTCGTGTTGTAAAGTAATGCGAGTAATTGAAGATTGCCTGAAGGACCGAGAGCCCTGTGAAGGCAGCAATGAAAGACCAGAAGTAGGTCAAGTACCGAGGAAGAGGTCTTGGAGGTGAGACGTGATAGCCAAGCCAACGGCTGACCCAAGGTGAAAGCCTACTACGGCGGTCGGGGACGGGCGAGAGCATGCTGAAAGTAAATGAATGGCAAGATTTGGAGAAGCAGAAGTAAAAGAAATGGAACAAGGAGTGTATGTTCACTGCAAGCAAGATAGAAAACAACTAACAATAGCGCTAGCCTTATGAGCGTCATGGGTTATTTTATCCGTAGTGGATCCAACATGCCGTCTCACAACGGCTCCACACTGCCATTAGCATTATCCCCGCAATAGTTTCGGTCCAGGGGAGCTGTGGGCATGACAGACAGATTGGCGGGCCGGCCCGAAAGGGCCCGCATTGTTACTGAAAGATTTATTGTACTCTTCTTCTTCATCGCGGCCTCAGACTCTATGATGTCGACAGAGCTTTGAATGGCCGCGACGGATGAGACAAGATATCAGCTCAGCATCGGACCGTACAAGCTGCGATGGCAAGTCTCTCTTCTTGCATGAACCAACAGGCTAACCAAGGATTTGTCACACTGTCCGTCAGCGTGACTCTTTTCTCACCGAATATTGCGCTAGTACGTAATTTTTTCTCGCGATCTCTCATCTCGTTTCTGGCACGCGCTAGCCCCGCGCCGGCGCCACTTGAGCCGCAAGTTTCCTCCGTTCAGTGATTGCCGCGAACACTATCCCGTTTCAGGCATAGCATACGGAGAAACGCTCACAAATCTAGCTTGAAAGAAGTTATACCCGGGAAAAGGTTGGAAACTGTGACTGAGAACTACGAAAAGGGCAAGTTGCAAGGGAAAAGTACAAATGTGGGGTAGATTTGGTGAAAGTGGAAGTGAAAGGCGTAATGAGTCAGGTTGACTGCGTCGAAAGTGCTTTCATCTATCCATTTTATCAGTAGCTTACGTGGACAAGTAGCAGCCACTTTTGCCAATAACTCACACTTCTGGGTCTAGTATAAGCTCCTCTGACTCCAGGTTAAGCCAAAATATAGTCCGCATCAATCTCCCTTGTTAGGTACTGTTCCAAAAGCTCCTCTGCCTTTGGCAACGCCTGAAACTTCTCCTCTAAAAGCCGCCCTTGGTCTACTCTATCTGCGATGCCAATTCATTGCTCTCCTCGGATTTTCTCTATCATCTTCGTTGCCCATGTCAAGCTCCGGTTGACTAAGCAGTAGTTTCATTTCTTCAACGTAAAGATTCCAAACAGCGCGATAGAACGGCGCTTCATTCGAATCGTTCATGCAATCTACATTAATCTTTGGCTCTTGAACAATGGCTTCACGAGCCCTTGCGGCCAACCAAAAGAGTGAGCACTCTAACTCATTCAGGCCATCAATGGTAAGGTATACCCCGACGAACACCTTGACAAATTTCTCAGCAAAAGTTGTATGTACTATTGACCGTTGGGGAATCATCGCCACAGGTCCAGTCTCGCCATTCGCAGCTGTCGACATGATCGGGAAACTTGAGCGCTACTTTGACGAGGTCCAGTGCAACGGTCACGAAAACGGAATCTAGTGTCTGCTCTCTAGACTTCTGATAGTCAAAATAGATGGGCATGACGACCATACTATCCTCGTCCGCGAACCACATCAGCGGGTCTTGTTGATTGACGGTTCGTCTACCCAGTTGGCGAACGTAGGCGTGTCAAGGAACCGTGTTTCGGTGTCCGGGTGGCGTGCGCTAACGGCGGCATTGTGCGTGCGTTGGAACTGGGAGTTGAGGGGTAGCGGTGCCAGCCACTCCTCAATCAACTCGACCGTTGGTTCCTCGATGCTCGTAGAGCTTTCCCAGTCACTGTCGCGGTTCGAGCAAACTATTTCGCTTTTTGCGCAATCTGCTGCGAACTGAAAATGTGAAGTTAGCGAATTCAATATTGCTAGGAACCGAAAAGAAATGGATGGGAATGAATTTTCACATACGCTGTTCCGGAAGCAGACCTCTTTGTTGATTGAACAGATCGATGTTCCTGAGGTTACTCGCAACTGCGATTGATATTGACTGAAGAGCGGCTCTCAGACTGGCTGAAAACCCGTTGACGTTCGGACTATTGCTGCCTGGTAACTTGTCTGGACTAAAGATACATCAAGCATGTGCCCACAAGTGGTTCTACTTCGCAATTTATCATTGGCGGAACCTTTCCTGAAATATCTGATCTTTGGGCAGACTGTCTTAGCTACAAGCCTTCGAACATAGAGTATGGTGAAGGCTACCAGGTGCTTAATACGCGCTTTTGGCCTCTTTACCTCCTTCGGGTATCTTAAAGAGGAGTTTCACATTCCTGTTCTAATTTATAAAAGTTTAGACCTTGCAATGCATAGCAAAAAAATCAAGTTGAATTCATCAGAACTTATAAGAATCTCGTGAAGTCAATTCTGAAGCTGATTTGTCTAGACATATGCAAACTCAAACCATACATGAATTCCTATCCCTTGCTTCATCAATACCTCAAAACGACCTGACAGAAGGTCGGATCCTCCTCAAACTTCGGCTTCAGCGCAATCAGCTCCTCCACGTCCCACCTGGACCACACAAACCTGCCCTTCAAGAAAGCAGCGGCCGGGCTTGCCAACCAAACCGCAAAGCCCTCCGGCAGGCTGTCATCATCAGACGGAAGGTCGCCCTCCTTGAGTCCGATTCTCCTAGCTCCTGGGGAGAGAATCACGCCCGGATTGAAACTGATGATCCGAACCGGGGAGCCCGGCAGCCTGTCAAGCTCCGTCTGCAGATGGGTCAAAAGGTGCGTAAAGCTCAACTTGCTCGTACTGTAGATCGCCTGTCCTGGAAGCTGCACGTGGATAGCCCCGGTGCTGACGTCCAGAATGACTTTCTCGTGCTTCGGGATGAGCGCGCGGCTAGTGTCCTTCTCCTGCCCACCGAGCGCCGTGAGCGGAATGGCAGGGATCTCCGGCGCGAGAAAGGCGCGGACGATGTTGAGGTGGCCGATGACGTTTGTGTTGAAAGAGTCCTGGATGACCTTTGGGTCGAATTCGAGAGCCGTCTTGCCTTGGTCCACGCTTGCGGCGTTCGTCACCAGGATGTCGACATCTTTGCCTTTGCCTTCGTCGTTCAGGCGCTTCCTGATGTCCTCGAAGAGGACGTTGATGGGGTCAGGGCCAGCGTTGCCGACGTCGAGGAGGTAGGTCCATACGTCTGTCTTGCCTTTCGCCGCTGCGATTTCGGCGCGCAGATTTGCAGATCCTTCATCCAGAGCCTCCTGGCGGCGTGCGAGTAGGATGATTGTTCCTGCGCCGGCTTTGAAGAAGCCGCGAGCAATCAAGTATCCTATACCGCCTGTACCACCAGTTATAACGACAGTCTTACCTATCGCGGAGTTGGCTGGATTTGTAGGGTCGATAGCGGGATATTGAGTCCGACGAGTAGTCTTCGTCAAGGGACGGGCCAGAGCATCAAGATCCATTTTGCTTCTGGACGAGAATCAAATAGATGGAGGACAAGAAAAATGAAGCTCTTGAATTTCCAAGAGTAGAATGGTTTGTGGTTGAGAAAGCTCGCAGGACATACCTTGACGAGCACTAGTCGTTATTTATACCTACCCGAAATAATTGCGTGCGAAGGTAGGAAAGTCGAGAAGACTAAAAATTCGTCCGTCTGAATAAGTCACCTTGCGCCTTGGAGTCCGAGCATCTACTGATTGTTAATGGTAATCCTCCTGTCTTACCTGATGGTGTGGTCGAGTTATCCCTATCCAGGTATGGTGACGTGAATACCCGTGCTGACGCTCTATTTCCCCGCAATTCGTCCAGCGTGGACATCTTTACGAATCAGGCCACTCGGCCACACACATCCATCAATTTTCATCCGTGATCCGGGAACGAGGACAAATAAAACTCCAGACCTTGAAACTCACCGATTTGGAGCGCCAAGTAGCTGCGGGAAGGATTCTGCACTCCCCGATTGTCGCAATCAGCCCCATTCGCTTTGTAATACTAAGGCCGCTGTCAGCAAGAACGGAGTTAGAGCACATGTCCGAGCACGCGCCCCATCCAACCTATGCAGACGGATGCGCAAGTTCCCGCGAGAGAAGAGAGTCCGGCTGCATATCCTCTCCGGAATGACGATACGTCTCGCCCATATAAACCAACACAAGCAAGATTGTGAGATTGAAGTTCCGTCGCTATTTTTGCACTTCCTTTTGCCATCGTGGAAGCTCTACCCCTTCGCTGCCACTGCCACTGCCACTTACGCCATCGACCTTCCTATTCAAGCTCAAGAGCATTCGGCGCAGAAAGGACATCAGCGCTTTGAGCAGCTGCGTGACCGATCTCTTAACCGACAGGACCCAAACCAAAGGGACGCCTGCGAGCGGCACAGCCACCGCCGAAAACATCCAAAACTTGTCCCCACCATTTCACAAAAGTCCCTGCGGTCCTTTTTAGATTAGAGCGTTCTTTCCAAAAGGTTCCCGGGCTACTATAGAACCCATCCGAAAGCTTGTGGAGTTATTGAACTTGGATGTTCCAGTACTGTGCAGGGTCGTGCAAAAATCCATCAGCATCTGTCATGTCGATGGTGCCAGGATTTGCAGCTTGCGAAATGAAAACCGCCGGCGGGATCCTTAGGCCTGAGCCGAGAATGTGACGCATCCTTGTTCGGGTGCGTTGCTGTGATGTTCCGTCCAAATGTCAAACGCTTTCATCACGGCTTCATCGTCGAAATCTTCGAAGAATGCCTCGGCAGTAAGCGTTTCCAACAGTAACTTTCGGTACTTCTGCTCGAGCAATTCGCCTGTCCGAGGAAGTCAGTTGTGTTGGAAGCGCTGACCTTGATGGGATAGGACAGACCATCGATAGTAGCCATAATGGCGGCGCGCTGCACACGCGATGCTCTTTGAGCGCGTTGTTTGGGCTGGAATCACTGTATTGTGTAACGTATGAGGGGTAGATCATCAGCGCTATATGATATGTTGCACTAGTGCACTCGGGCCACAGTTATTGTACAGGCCGCGAGTCAAGAAAGCTGGCTATACCAAAACAGGCCGGATGCTCTCAATGTCGTAGAAAATGCCCACCTGGTCTCATGCCAGATTCAGCTGCTCGTTGGGTCCGTGCAGCATGCGGAACCTTTGATTGGCCGAACTGCGCGCACCAGTTATCAAGCAAGTAAAGAAAATATGGGTGATAGATGACCGATTCATTTGTTTGGTTCGTACCGTATTCAACAACGTGGCCAAAAGCGAATCTCAATCCCAAACTTGGCGGCAGCTAATATTGATTCTCTTCGCGCCCATATACCCCTTCCACTTCTCATACGCCTTCTTCTCCTCCTCCGTAGCCCCAGGCGTCCCCACCGGCCACTTCGCCAAAGGCTCCGGACACGTGCCGGCAATCGTACGAGGCATCGCATGCCACGCCCACCTGGCCTCACCCGACAACAGAACACAGTCGCCGCTCCGGACCCTTATGGCAACCGTCTTGTCCGGCCTCCGCCGAGACTGAATGCGCGGCTGCTCTCCATCCTCTGTCTTTTCAGCCGCACCAATTTCATCCGTGTCTTTCTCATCCTTTGCGAGCACGAATATGCCGTCGCAGCCCAGACTAAACGACGCGAGAGCACGCTCGCAGTGCTCGCTGACGTCGCGATGCACGGGCATGTAGTCCTTCCCGGAGTAAATCAGTACGACGCCCGACTCCGGACGAATGTGCGGGAAAAGGCCCGTGACGAGGCGGGACAGGTCGTGCGGGAACGGCGTCCGGGTGATGCCGTAGCTTCGGGTCGGCCAGTCGTACTGCTCGCCCAGAGTCAACCAGCGCAGCTTGTTGGCGAGGAATTGCGCGAGGTTGAGCGGTTTCCTGGTTGATGCGGCGTCTTTTGGGTGCAGTAGTTGGTTCGGAGAGGACTGCGGGTAGCTGAAGAAGGAGCGAGGACCAAGATCGGCTGATTCTGGAGAGGATTCGTTGATGCTTGATGACGGGGTTTCAGTTTCAGAGGTTTGTTGTGGCCTTGCGGGTGGGTACGGAATGTTGTAGTCTGCTTCGAGGTTGATCTTGTGTTTCGGGTCCGCCAGATCTCTGTGCATTAGTTGGGATGTAAATAGCATCTGTGTCTCCATTGGCAGGATGCCTGGCACCATTTGAAGACCTGTGTGGTAGTGACATCAGCTACTTGAAAGAGCGGGCAGAGGGATATCTGAAGGATTACCAGGAACATCTACATGCTCATAGATTGTTAAATCGTTGAAAACACTTTGCGAGAGACCCTTGGTAGCTACAACCGGCAAGGCTACCTTCAGGTAATCGTTGCAAGCATCTTTGACGACTGATGCAGAGATGGTGCCGGCGGGGACCCATTTCTGGTGCTGTCGCTCACTCAACTCGCGGTTAAAATACAAGATGTCGTCATCCTGGTCCAAGTCGGCCCGTTTGACTTTGTTATAGTGCAGGTAGGCTTCCTGGATATGTACCGGGGGCTGAGCGAAGGTATCATGATGATGGGAACTTTGGCCCTAAGTCCAAGAGTCAGTCAAGGCGTCGATAGAGACCACGCATTTAATACACGGCATTACCGCATCCGACGAGAGGTCCATCGCCTTTCGCACTGAGCCCCTCACGCCAACAGAGTACCGAGCGAGACAAATGATCCTTCTGTGATAGGGTTGCCGGAGTAGAATGGGTTTCATGGGCTAAGTTATCTGTGGCTGGTCAGCATGGGCTTGCTGCCGCCGGTTCGATCACCTCAGACCCTTCGAAATTTTGCGGAGTTTCACAGATGTGATTGGTTAAGCCATTGAATGCATAAACACTAGCTGCTTTTGGACTAGCGAGCCTGCCCTCATCACCCTCGCCAATGTTCGTCGGGTCTTTGCAGTGTGCGGAGGTTCTGATTGGCTCAGTTGAATCGAAAATTGTATCTATATCTGTTCTCCTAGACTGATGTCGAACCAGCACTAAAAGACTCTCTGCCCTTATCCGGTCCGAGACGATGAGAACCGAGAAAACAGGATGTTCGCAGGTGCCACCCTTTCCTAGGTGATGGGCGCAGCGTTATCAATCGTAAACGCTGAAACATCGGTCGCGTATTCGCGAGGTCTCGCATGGTGAGAGCAGCTCTTATTGGTCCAGAAAACGAAGACACGATTACGGACCGACGAGATAACTTGAACTCAGCCTCCCACGCCAAAAGTGAGAAGCAAGAATGCTTCAAATATCTATCTTAGCCAGCCTCTCAAGATGCTCAAGATAGCAAAGAGGAAACCTCAGATGCCTTCAACAGTAAATCCACGATGGAGTACAAACTATATCACTATAGCCCTTCTCTGGCTGCCGCCGTCATCTTTGTCATTCTCTTCGTTTCCAGCACGGCAATGCATTTTTTCCAGCTCCTCAGAAAGAAGACATGATACTTGACGCCATTCCTCATTGGCGGCGTCTGTAAGTAATCAGTCTTCTACGCAAAACTCATTGTTGACATCGAGCCTACCAGTTGAATCCGTTGGCTACGTTGGACGCGCTGTTTCAGCACACCAGAATCCTGACTGGACGCTTGTAGCATACGTTTGCCAAAGCCTTCTGCTCCTTCTGGGGCCCACGCTCTACGCTGCATCGATTTACATGGTCCTTGGGGGGATCTTCCGATTGACCAAAGGCGAGTCGCACTCGATCATCAAGCCCGGGCGGTTGACCAAGCTCTTCGTCCTCGGGGACGTCATCTCGTTTTTAGCGCAGTCAGGAGGTAGAAATTCCTTGAGCAGAGTGGAGAAGGTGTTCATGACGGCGGCTAATCATTGATTTCTACTAGGCGTACCGACTAGTAGTCCAAGAATGCTCCACTACGCCTACTAACTAATAGTAGAGAGTAACGTAGTAATGAGAAACTCGACCGACTACGAGTTGGTAGAGCAATTCGACTACTAGTTGGTAGGCGTAGTAGAGAGCGATATAACTACCAGTAAGTAGGCTTTATCGCAAGCTAGACGACTGCTAGTAGACTGGCATATATCAAGAAGGTAGTAGCGAAATTGGTGAGGGTGGCCGTGTTTGGCAGGTGGCGCGGACCTTCTTCCGGCCCACCACATCTGCAGGATGACTTTCTCCAAAACATACTATTCTTGCGTACGGACGAATGCTTCTACAGGCTATAAGAAATTCCATTGAGGGCTGTCACCACTGTTCATAAGCTGCAGCACCCTTCTGTACGTATCCGGACGAACACTGAGATTATCCACGGACACTTATACTCCACCAGGCTCCAAAATACCACCGCTATTCGCATGCAGAACATATTGACGGTTGTCCACACATCCGCGATCACGAGACTGAACAATCTTCACATCTCCATCCATGGTCCGAGAGGACACTTATTCAAAGACACAGAGTTGATGCATAGTGAATTTCGCTGCGCTATGGCAACAGTTCTGTCTTTCAAATTTGGGTATTGGTTAAAACTTTGCCACCGCTCATTCCACCCCTCCCAACCCAACCCCAAGAAATGGCCCTTTCTAGACGTAAGAGGGTCATGCGGCTACGCACTTTCAACAACAACAACAACAACAACAACAACAACAAGACACCCGCCATGCTGACTCAACTCTCTCCCCCCCTTCCACAAGTGATTCAGGTTCATTTAAGCAGCAGCAGCATCGCCGGCAGCAGCGTCATCAGCAGGAGCAGCAGCGTCATCAGCAGGAGCAGCAGCGTCTTCAGCAGGAGCGGCCGCGGCCTCAGCCGGGGCGTCGGTGGGGCCGCCCTCGGCGGGGGCGGCAGAGGCGTCCTCGGCGGTCATGGCATTGCCGGGTTGGCCGGTGTTCTTGTAGGGGACGATGGTGTCGCCGTTGCTCATGACGGGGGCGGTGTCGCCGGGGTTGGCGCCGGGGTTGGCTGTCATGAAATGTTAACTTAACTCAGAGTGGTCGTGCTTTCTGAAGGGGACGTACCGAGAGGAGCGGCGGCGGCGAAGGTGACGAGGGCGAAGAAAACGGCGGCGATGGAGAACTTCATTGTGATTGTGGGTTTGGTCGTGTCTCGTTGATTACGGAGTACGGATTAAATAAAAGTGAATTGTTGTTCAGACAGCGAGTCGGCCGGCGACAAAAGGAATGTCTTGAGCTTGGCAGATAGAGGGTGAGAAGGAAATAAAGAGTGCTTGGAATTTTGGAGAGCAGAATGGATTAAGTGGCAGCTGAACGGTGCTGGGCTTTTTGAAAGGGCGAGTGTGATGGCCAGATTAGAGTGTTGGCAGCATGACAGGCCGAATGCGGGCATGAGACAGGTACAGTGTGGGAGAGCATCCTGAAACTGGCAAAGCTGGGGGCCTGCTGCCCGGACCGCGCTCTCTCCGCTCCCCGCATAACGGCGATCGCAGGAATTTTCCTCACCGGTGGGGCCTGTGAGCTTATCTTGGCTGTGGCTTGGCTGGCTTTCCTCGACAATCTAACGCAGTCAAGAGATTACTTGGGTGGAGGTACGCGTCAATGATGAGCGGGTTTGGGCACTGTGCGGCAGCGCTAAGCTCGTCGTAACTGCATCAAGTCGCGAACATGGCCAATCGGGAATTTCTTCTCTGGCAACTATTTTCAAATAATGATGGCTTTTCAAATCCCGTGAAGCGACGTGGTTGGATGGATGTGCGGGTTGTGATTGGTCGTCGGGTAGGTGCAACGCTGCTCGCCAACGCTCGATGGAAGCCCGGAATCTTCCAACGGTCGTCGCTTCCATTTTGCTGCACACTGCGACCGCATGAAAAATAGTGCAACTGCTGGCGGAGTGCCTGAGGAATTGGGATGACAGCAGGACGTACCCTGATGCAGCATAGCGAGTCCAGACGCCGAGATGATGACTCTGTTCGTTAAAGCGCCCACGGCTGGTGCAGCAGTGGCCGACGGATGCCTGACTGCGCCGATTGCAGCAACACTCCTGCGCCGGCGACACCCGTTGCGATGCGGTGAGGCCTTTCGCACTCGTTGCTTGCTGCTGCGGCAAGCCCGGCGGGCCAACAGCCAACCGTCCTCATCTGCTACGCGCCTGCTGAAGCGACGTTCGAGACTGAGTAATGGCCCCAGCCGCTGCCGCCGCCACAGCCTTCAGCCCAGCCTTAGCCTAGCGCCGGCCCAGCCTCAGCCTTGCTGTGCCCTTCGCTGCCAGCGACTCCATGTGCGGCCTGAATGAGGCATCACAGACAGTGCGCGTCGCAGCCTTCTGCGATCGCCAACTCTGCTGCTCTTGCGTGATGCCGATCAATGACAACAAAGCCGGAAGCGGCACGAAGCGAGCAAGAGACCCAGATTTCCAATGACGCGTGCGGACGAAGGCCGCATGCTCAGCAGTCTCATCCTCAGCAAGCGACGTGGAAGCGCCCTTTCGCCCTCAGTACGCAGCTTGTGGCTGACGCGCCAATACGAGAAATTCGGCCATGACTTCACCTCCCGTCCATGTCCGACGGGACGCCTGAAGCCACAGCCTCTCCCTTCCAGTCCCGGCATGCTCCTTGCCACATCCTTCACTATTTGGGTTTGCTGCTGCAACACAAGCCTCAGGCCGTACAAGCATCAATTCAAGCTTAAACTCACCCAACGACATCCCAGCCGCTGGCTTCCCACTGCAACACCACTCTTTCATCCTACGTGACAGAGCCGCACCACGTCCTGATCAACATCAAATGCCATGTCAATCTCGAATTGCTCGAAAAGAAAAATGATCGCCATGCATTCCCTTCGCTTAGACAACGTCAGAATATCTTCAGACGATTAATTAGGTCAATTGGTACTTAATCCTGTTCGCTATAGATTTTTGCTCCGCGCGCGTAGATCTTCAACGCTGGCTTCGGATAGATCGAGCTCGATCGCTGCCGACGGTAACAATAGCAGCGCCGTGTTCGTAAAGCGAGATTCCTCCGCGTCGTCTCCACGAGCGCGGCCATCGGCGCCTCCAACCTTCCCATACGCCCTTCCATCTCAAGCCACGGTTCTTCAAGCATCCCCAGAGCACTGCGCATCTGCTCAAGTTGATCTTCGTAATTTGTAAGCGGTTCGTTCCGCTTAGTCAGCCGGTCGTCCCCCGCAACAACAAGATAGTCATGTCAGTCACTTCGTAGGTCGGGTACGGTAGTCATGCGAGCCCTGCGTTCCCTAGTCGGGTTGCCAGTCCAGAGAGCGTGGTAGTCAATTTGTTGGGCTGGGAAACGCCCAGCGCGTCACGACACGCCAACGACAACGTATGTATCCGCCCCCGTCATCTTTGTCCGCCGAAATTGCTAGGTCGAGGGAGCCGAATCCGCATCTGTTTCTCGATGATTCTTGCTCTGATTTTGGTGATATATGTTGTTGCTTAGCGATGATCTCGAGTAGCATCCTGACATATGTTTACGTCCTGACGATCGCTTTAGCTCACCATGGTCTCAAGCATGCACGAATGACATTCTGCGAGGTACTTGGAAGTGATTGGTGGTGAACGCGCCTCGCACATCGACTGGTCTTGGCGGCTGACACGTCATATCTTTGTACGACGTAGGCTCCATGAAATTTTTTCACAATCGTTGCAGCAGCAGAGATCGTCAATCCGAGCACCATGATGCGGCAACTGGGTTGTACATGACCGCATCTTTCAACTATGTCCTTGCCGAAGGACCACCAAGCTAACTTAGCTAAGCAACCTCACCAGGCGACGGGGTTAGCCTCCAGCCTTATCCGGCCTGACACGGTATACAGGCTGCGAGGAGTGCCAGAGAGATTCCAACGCACCGATATTCCAGGTCTTCTGAGAAAAGCTTTCGGCGAAAATGATGGATTTCCAGTCAAAGTCGGCTCGCTGGCGCAGAGCCCGTACCGGGTCGATGAGAAGATTGCAACTGTGACACTGCCAGAAGCAAGCAGAGTCCTGCGAACAATCAGCACAAGCGATGACAACAAGCAAGAGTGGTCTCTGGACTTGGATCTGTGTGATGGAGGCATTGTTGGCTTGCGTCTAGACGTACATTTCCATGGCTTCACCCCGCTACACGACGCAGAAGATGATGCATGTACAAGAGAGTGAGTAGTCATTGTTCATTCCCCAAAACGCTCTTCCACAAGGGTACGGACTCAGCAGTCTCGTACTCTATGATTTTTCTGTAGCCCTTGTGCACGTTTCCATATAGTGAAACGCCTCAGCTTCCCCGGGAATTATTTATGTCGAGTTTCTACTAACAAAAAGACCAGCATTGTAGCCATCCCAGGACTAAATGGCCATGCCTTCGGATGCTTCAAGCAGCGGGAGGCCCCTGGATGTGGCTCCGAGATGGGCTGCCAAAGGATCCACTGAATTCCAGGATCTTTACCTACGGCTAAAACACACAGTTACAAAGGAATTTATCCATTCAAAACCTCACTGATGTTGGCTTAACTCTTCGCACCGCTTTGAACGACATCGTGCAGACAAGAGACGTAAGTTCTCACATGCGACGGCGGGCATCACTTCATGAAGTTACATCTCTTATCCAGGAGAGGTTGAAATATTCGCCCAGAAGCAATTTCATGAAAAAGTTGGAAAATTTAACACGCGGGATATGCAGGTTACTTCTCGTCCAAGACCTCTTTCATTCGTAGGGCATAGCCTGGGGGGCTTGGTGATTAAAGAGGTCGGTGATATCCTCCTTCAGTACCCTCCTTCTATTCCGCCATGCCAATGTGAGGCCTTGAAATCATTCGCTCACCCTGATAAACAGGCATTTGTGCAAATGACGGACTCCAGGTACGCCAAGATTTTGGAAGCCACAGATGGCTGTCTCTTCTTCGGCGTCCCGAATCTTGGCATAGCGACAGAATCTTTGGTACCAATGGTTGGTGATTAGCCCAACCGTAGCTCCCTTGAGACTCTGGGGAGGAACTCTGCATTATTGCGGGGCCAACAAGAGCAGTTCTTGGCGATCTTCAGGTCAAGGGCAGTCCAGATTTTGGGATTTTTCGAGACAAAGCTGTCTCGTACTCCACGCGACGTAAATGCGTAATTCGGCCAGGGCGCAGATTTATTACTGATACGTGACTCAGGTTAATTGACTGTGGAAAATGCAAGGTCCCGAAGCCTTGCTAGTGGATTTCGCCTCAGCCACCGTTGGGAGTAGCCAATATCACCCGACTGATCGGGACCACTCTGATATGGTCAAGTTCAACAACGCAGATGATTCAAATTACCAGGCTGTTCTTAGTTATATGAAACAGCCAAAGGATGGCTCGACCTCACCAATGCGAGGTATGATGCATTATGCCCCCTGCCCTGGACAGCGCTTACACCGTCGAGAAGCAAGCAACCTAGGACCACTCTCCGAGGATGACAAGAGTAAGTTCTATCGGCGCTGACGCACATTATGAGATATCGCGCTGATAAAATCTCAAGAATGCCTATCATCATTGGCCTTTTCCGACCAAGACTGGCAAAAAGATGGGATTATAAGCGCAGATGGTACCTGCGATTGGATCTTCTCGCACGAAACTTTCAAAGATTGGATCGCGGACCCAAGGCAAATCCTTTGCATCCGCGGAAATCCAGGAACCGGAAAGTCCACAATGATGAAAGACATCTTTCAGTCTTTGGATGAAGAAAGACCCGAGGGGCAGACGTTGGCGACATTCTTCTTCAATGGCAGAGGAAAAGAGTCCTTGGCAACACTTCTCTCCTTATACCGGGCTTTACTCAACCAGATTCTGCCACAGGTACCGGGACATCTTTCAAAGCTAAAGTCAATATTCAAAGCGTATGAGGCAGCTCAGAGAGGGTCCTGGGAGTGGTCTGTGGACGAGCTTCGTCGCCATTTTGCGAAAGTGGTCCCAGAAATCTCGGCGAAGCGTGATATCTACATTCTCGTGGACGCACTTGACAAGTCTGGGGAAGGAAACGCTCGTGAGCTTATTGAGCAGTTTCAAGAGACTTTGGCCGCTGTCAACGAAGCTCATGGTATCCTGTAAATCTGTTTCTCCTGCAGGCATTACCCAATCATTGGTTTGAAGAACGGGATGACTATTACCATGGAAACTGAGAACCAGAAAGACATTGAACTGTTCGTTAAGAAGCGCTTAAAGCCTTTCGAAGGTGAAGCAAGCGTCGTCGAGCAAGCAATCTTGCAGAAAGCCGAGGGTGTTTTCCAATGGGCAAATTCCGTTGTGGATCAAGCCTTAGACCTCCAAATCGAAGGGAAAAAAGTGGAAAACATCCTTCTGAGAATTCAGGGTATTTCTAAGCAACTCCAAGAACTCTACAGGAGCCTGTTGTTTGGGTGCGACCAAGACGATGGACAGGAGAGCCGGAAAAAGGCTCTGGAGCTTTTCCAGTGGATTTTCTTCGCGATCGAACCATTTACCTTCACGCAAGTCCGATGTGTTCTTGATATCGACGATGAAATGAAGGATAACCCTGTAAAGGAATATTTGGAAGGTGTGCGATCCATTGGAGATGAGGATTGTGTCAGATAGGCCGTCCGAAGCCTTTCAAAAGGACTAGTAGAGTTCCGTTTGCAAGAGCATTGCGATTATGTTGAGGATGTGTATACTCTACACTCAATACATCAAACCGTTCGGGAATATCTTCTGGAATCAGGCCTACAGGAGCTGCAGGACTCTACCGTCGGAGGTCCTCTCGCAGGCCCCCATTACCAGATATTCAGGACGAGCGTCAAATTTCTCTTTATGAAAGAGGCTTTGACGGAATCGCTAGTTGGAGAGCAGGATCTAGGTCATCTTTTTCGTTACTCCTTGATGTGCCTGGGCTATCATTTCTATAGGACAGATCCGAAGGAAGTCGATCCAGAGGAGCTGCTTGATCTGTTTCAATGGCCATTGAAATCTCAAATACCCTCAGATCGGGTGCAACACATTTCGAAAATTATCGAGAATGACCCCTTTCACGAGTACGTACGGGTTTCATTTCCTATTCATGAAGACTCTGAGTGTCTCTTCGACTGGCCATGTAACAGCGGTTCGACTGTGCTGCACTTCGCTGCGTTCGTCGGAAACACCAGCATCCTGGAATCGGCGATCAGACGCGACAATGGTTACAACCTTCATGCTGAGGACGATATGGAGTGGACACCTTTGTCGATAGCTGTCGGGCAAGCGCACGAAGAGTTCGCGGTTCGGATCCTCTCGCACAATCAGGACTTCGAAATCAAGGCAATTGATTTTTACGATGAACACAATGGACTGACCACCATTACACACGAAGCCGCTAGATGTGGACTCAACAGAGTGCTCGAGAAACTTCTCGAAGTTGGAGTGGATGTGGATGGTCTCGAGGAACTCTGGCCAAGTCCTCTCTGTTTTGGGCTGTCGCCAAGGGACATTTGGAGACGTGCCGAATACTCCTGAATCATCAAGCAAATCCAGAAATCTCGTTACGTATCTACGGCACACCCCTTTCAGTCGCAATTCGAGAGCGTAAGAAAGAATTAAGTTGTTTATTGGTCCAGAATTGCGATGAACAACCGAGTCGTTCGCTAGCCTCTACAAGAGCCGATGTGTACAACGCACTCTGGCCGACGGGCTCATACAGAGACGAAGACGGACCGGAAGATGAATACCAGTACGCAGATGAAATCTTCAGAGGGATCTCGGATAAAGAACACGGAGACTTTATCAAGGAAGTTCTCGGTCCTACAAGTACGCCTCTTCACGATGCTTGCGCGCGTGGAAACACCAAGGTTGCCTCTTTCCTCATCAGGAAGGCCGGATTCGATGTCAATCGTGAGGACGACGAAGGGAGGACCCCGCTTTTCCTAGCAGTTCAAGAAAAGCAACACGATATGATAGGTTGGCTGTTTCAGAATAATCAGGTACGTTATCTGTCCAAGTATGACTGGTCACAGCTGCCAGAAAATACTGCGGTTAAAGATACATACCGACAAGTAGTGGAAATGTGTTGGTGTGGTACGCTTTGCCTTCCGTCGTTGCAGCCACAAGAAGACCCAAATATTGAATACAGACAATGGGCACTCCAAGCTTTCGAGGATTCACAATACTGCATAGAACTCGGGGTAGAGTGGAACCCTTTCTCTTTCCTTCCGGCTATGTTTGACAACTACGAGGAAAGTAATGCGAAAAGAAGGAGGATAGATAGCGGTGGGTAGATGTAGGTTAGGGTATCGCATCCTCCTGCATCAATCTAGCGCTTCCGCCGCCTCCGTCACAGTCTTTGTATTGCTGCGCCTCTACTACGCTCCACCTGATGACCGTTAACCAGGATACAGTCAGCGTCATTTGCCTTGTCGAAGCCAAAGTCTCCGCACGCCGAATTCCACGGGGCAAGAAGCAGGCCGGGGCCGACGATGTAGATAGTCAGCCGCACCCAATCATCCTTTGACAGATCTCAGACCTACTTCTGAGGTAGACGCGCGAACTAGACCAAAAGTATGAAGGCAAGACGAGCACAGAATACATGTCATTTAGTTGTGAGCAACACGCAACATGTATGCGACACTTCGTTAAGTGCATCTTATATGTCACTATCTTTTTTCCATACAAAATTACTAGCAGAAAAGATATTGATGTTCAGATTATAAACTGCTACCTTCTAGCTGTTGAAGTTATCCTCACGTGTTAAGCCTATATGCCTTGGTATTGAATTCTCTTTGCTGACCACAACCGTAATTTGGCCCCTCATTACCGTCTTTTACGCTCTCCACGCCCCTATATACGCGTATACCATCCACAGAGTCCGTGTTATCGCTCAAGTAGACGGTATTGGTATTGCCAATGCTACTAGGAACGTCTTCGTCGTCCTCGCATTTCAGTGCCTCGTGTGCAGCACGCGCGTAGTCTCAACCACTGAACGCACACCCGCCCTACGCTTCTTCAATGATTTTTTCCATAGGTCCTCATCGAGCACCATATTGTCTCTGACCTTCGCAGAAGGCTTGTTGCTACGCTTAGACGTTTCAATCTTCGTGGACTCGGCGGTGCGAAGACCGGCGCAAGAACTAATGCGAACCCTTGTACGAGGGCTGTTGCTGTTGGTCGCACGCCACTGCAGAGATTGAAGCATCGAAAATATCCTGAGGAACAGAAGTACCCTTCTCATGGCTATTTTTGGCTTGGGAGTAAATATTTATCTTCCTCGCAGTGTCAGAGTCCTTTGTAGAGGAAGCCCTTGCTCACCGTCAAAACTGGCTCAGGGTCACTCTCAAGGTCACTCGCAGAATCGCTTGCGGCGCCGTCTCTGTAGTTCTCGGTGTCGTCGGCTTGAGTGGTGCCACCGTCGTCATTATCGTCTTATTGTTGTCTGTGCCTCCGCTAAACCAAGGCTGAAGTCTTAGTGGCTGCCCTGCCACGCCACTACCCGCGAGTAGAAGCTCAATTGCTGGCATGTTCGTGAGAGACCCCAAGGATCGAGTACAGTGAGACGAAAGATGGAGGCCGCAGAGCTGACACGAGTCGCGACAGAGACGCGTGCAGGAACAAAATTTCGCCGGCCCTGGCTCCTCTTCACCCTGCTACCCCACCCTCGCAACTTACTGCCGCCCACTTGACGACACCGTCCTTACTTTTTTCCTTGCTTTAGGATTCATGCTCTTTCCGATGAGAACACCTATTGCTATTCGCCAACATGAATTTTCTGGCCAACTGATCACTTGCTCTCGGGTAAATGCTTGATCGGTCCCTCCAACGCGGCAAGGACTCCTGGGCCTTGAGATGAGATTTGGTAAGAAAGTGGACGACTGATTGGCGCTCATCCAATATTGCTGTCTTGGGGGTGCAGATCCGCAAAATAGCCCCATTCAACCATCTCTGGCAGTGAAGTTCCACACTACGCAAAGCGGATACCCTCACGCTTTTGAACCGCGATTCAATATCTCCCTACTACTTTGCAGCCCTTTCGTGCTCGTTTTGGGCCGTGGATAAAGAAGCTCGATAATGCTGCGACTCGCCAAGCTCGGCAACAAGTATCGGCAACTTTCGGCGTCTGTTTGGTGGGACGCTTTGTAAGCCCTCATGAGGCTCCACAAAATTTTTAACCACGCGTTTGCAACGCCCCAAGCAGAAGTTCTGCCGCTTCTCAGGATCTGCTTACCAAGCTTATTGCCTCTTGCAGCCTCGCGTACACGTTTTGCGGGTATCATGCCCTTCCACGCCATTCCACAACACCTGTTGGTCGCCGTTAACTCGGCCTTGTCAGGCTTGGATGTGATGTCGCCCAAGAATTTCAGTCTGACTTGTAGGGCAACTCGGCAGTGGCGGTGTACGGGCTCCATCCAAACCCTGCCCAAGCTCCAGCGCTATTGCGTCTCCTGAAGCAATGGTCTGATAGCTTTATTTCCGGATTTATCAGCAACCGCAGAGTCCATCTTCATGCTATATAAATCATGCCCCAGGCGGCAACATGCACATAACTCGCTCTTCAGTTTTGGATCTCTTCACTGTGTGCGACCACTAGCAAGACCAAAATCATGACTACAGAATTCATCAATAAACCCGCGCCGGGGGTAAGCACCTACCCAACTCAACTCTACATCTCTAACACCACACACCGCAGGTCGACTACTTCACGCCCTACCAAGAAGTCCCCGCCGGCAGCGCCGCGCATCCACAACCCGACGGCAAGCCCATCCCCAAGCTCTTCCAACCCCTCAAGATCCGCGGCATGCGCATCCAAAACCGCATCATGCTCTCCCCGCTGTGCCAGTACTCGTCCCGCGACGGCCACATCGCCGCCTGGCACGACGCGCACCTCGGCGGCATCATCTCGCGCGGGCCCGGCCTCTCCATCGCCGAGGCCACCGGCGTCCTGCCCGAAGGCCGCATCACGCCGCACTGCCCGGGCCTGTGGGACGACGCGCACATCGCGCCGTGGAAGCGCGTCACGGACTTCGCGCACACGCAGCACCAGCGAATCGGCATCCAGCTCGCGCACGCGGGGCGCAAGGCCAGCACCGTCGCGCCGTGGCTGTCGTTCGCGGCCGTAGCGCCGGCGAGTGAGGGCGGGTGGGCGGAGAGCGTCAAAGCCCCCAGCGCGCTCGCGTACGACGAGCACCACGCGGTGCCGAGGGCGATGACGACGGCCGACATCGCGGAGGTCAGGGCGGCGTTCGCGAGCGCGGCGCGGCGCGCGGTCGCGGCGGGCTTCGACTTCGTCGAGATCCACGGCGCGCACGGCTACTTGCTGCACCAGTTCCTGTCGCCCGTGTCGAACCGCCGCGGCGACGAGTACGGCGGGAGCTTCGAGAACCGGACGCGGCTGACGCTCGAGGTCGTCGAGGGCGTGCGCGCGGCCATTCCGAGCGACATGCCGCTGTTCGTGCGCGTCTCGGCGACGGATTGGCTCGAGGAGGTCGAGGGGTTCGGCCCGGAGAAGTCGTGGACGGTGCCGGATACGGTGAGGCTGGCGGAGCTGCTGGCGGAGCGCGGCGTCGATGTGCTGGATGTGTCGTCAGCGGGCTCGCATCCGAAGCAGAAGATCAAGGGTGGTCCCGCGCATCAGGCGCCGTTCGCGAAGGCGGTGAAGGAGAAGCTCGGGGATAAGCTGCTCGTGGCGACGGTTGGGACTATCACCGATGGCAAGATGGCCAATCAGCTCTTGGAGGATGGCCTGGATATTGCGGCGGCGGGCCGTTTGTTCCAGAAGAATCCGGGCTTAGTGTGGGCGTGGGCGGACGACTTGGATGTTGTGATCAAGAATGCTAACCAGATTGGCTGGGGCTTTGCTGGGAGGGGGAAGAAGATTACCGCCTTCTTGACGGGCGATAAGTAGAATGCATAAAGTATTACTACAAAGTCAAACCATCGTCAAGCGCTGAATACCTTGCAAGCCCATCCTTCCACAGGCTTTTCCACCTATCCGTCTACGGCATCTTCTATATTGCTTAACTAGCCCCTCTAGACTTGGATTCTAGACAAAATTTTCAAAACGGACTGAGGGATCACTGTTTGGAAACTTCCCATGTCCCGCCGACGAATGTGAATTTTACTACCAAGAAGGCTAGGACGGAGAGGAATTTGGGTCCATCCTTCTTGCAATATTTTTCATTTGGAGGCTGCTGTTTGGCATACTTTGGTATCCCATCAAATGAATATCTAATGTGCGTTCGGTGTGGCAAGTTGGTGACTATAAGTATCCAGCGTCTTCCTTGGATACCTCGCCACTCAGCCAGAACGATTGTGATGTACCTCCTCGCGTTTGTGAGAAAGTACACTCCAGGTGTCTATACATGATTGGGACAAGTTGCGGAGAGAAAAAAATCCTAATTTCGTAAACATCAGAGATCCTAAAAATATTGACATCACTTGGCTTTCGGGAATAGTCTAACGTTCAGTTTCACTGATGAAACCAAGCAACGCCACCAGAACTACAAACTATCAGTCAATGGTCTTTCACGGCGATCAATGGTCCACACTTACGCGCAGATGCGGCCAGTATAAAACCGGCGACCGTGAAAACTGTCGAGAGCTCTCCGCCCCTCAAAGCCCAGACCATCGCGACACCGGTTGATATGACCCCAGGGATGGATCCTGCGAAAGCCACTCGCCAGCCAGACCACGATTCGATGATCTCGAGCGCATGTCGGTGGTCATGTTTGCGGAGTCCAAAAATCCAATCGATGTGAACGAAAGACTTCGGGCTCACCCTTCCTGGACGTTGAAAGTTCCAAAGGAATTCTTCGAATGCATCTTGGCCGAGCTCAATCACTTCATGCCGCCTACTGCGGTCTTTGGTGAACTGTCCAGGCGTTATTTAGCCTGTATAACGGCGGAGTTCTGGCACTTACTCTCACGAGTTGAAACGTGCGAATAGTCTTCAGGGAGAGGAAACGCCGCAAACCGCCGCACATCTTTTCGTGGTAGGCCTTGTGAAGTTCTCGGAAGAACACTCGATCATTGTGAACGAGCCAGGGCTCGCGACGCAGCATCTCCTTCATCATCTTTCTTCCGTAATGCTCTGATCTAATTGCTGTCATTTGGTGACCAATGTATCGTCCTCTCCGCGTTCGGCGACAGAAGACGTTGAGTGAACATCGTGGGTTGTTTGGATCCCAATATGAACTCTCGTCATCTTTCGCCCCGATCGGAGGTACTAGTCCTGGGCTGTGGCTACGGATCACTCGCACTACGGGGCTATGAGCTCTTATTCTGGGGGCCGTAGGAGGGTCCACAGGCACTTGAGTGACCACGTGGATATCGAAGGAGCTTCGTGCGGGTTCACGATGACTGACTGCGCGAGGATCGAAGTCTTGATTGTGTCTTGAAGGATGTGACATTTTGAGGCAAGGCTGAACTTTCGAGTGGTCTGAATTGCTGTTGGAAATTTGAACGCTTCTGCTGCGGGGGCTACACTTTAATAGTCAAGCTGCAGTTGTCGTGCAGCAATACTTGCGACCAACGGCACAGTGAGAGCTGCCTCTTCTCAGAAACAGTAATAAACGCCGACCGACACATGTTTGTGGTGCGTGTGGAGGCTTTGCTGCCTACAAATCAGTTGTTGAGCCAATCGTGGCCGTCGAGGCTACGAATTATTCGCTTATCCGACCTTCCGTTTGCTTACATGCATGCATCTTTCGCAGCGCCCCAAACCATTTCCAATTCAGCCTTGTGCACATACTTCAAACTGGAAGGTCGAATACAAAGCGACGAGAGAGCCAAAAGGCGACTTGAAATATTCTGTTTTCTTCAATGCTACACATCTCAGTCGCTCAGCAATGACGGAAGGGGCAGCTGTGATCTTGCCTATACCCAGAGTCACAGTGGCCGATAACATTGGGAATCCTGCTCAATAGAGCCCATAGATAATGGGATTTTCCAATGCCAGCTCAACTGTTTTACAGCAGCCAGCAACGGAGTCGTACGCGGAATGGCTCAGCTAATTTGACCACGGACGAATACCGCATAAAAGAACATTAACTCGCCGCATCATTTAATTCTCGGAACCGAGTCTCATGTATGACTTCCTTGAAGTACAGATTAGAGGTCCTTTGTTGTTCCGGTCTCGTGATCCCAAGAATCCCCCACTCTCCACGCCCGAGGGCCGTTTCTCGGGCGGGGAAGCCGCCCTAACGATAACAACTCGCCTAATCCTTACTTTGGAGAAAATGTAGACAACGCGAAAGTTAAGCTTCTGTTGGAGCTTCCCTTAGCAATCCGTATCCGTGTTCTTTTCCCCTCTTGGACGTGAATGCGCTAATACCGTGGACATCGGGCGTCAAAGGCGGCAACCGCATCGCCGTGGTATGTATTTAAGCCGCTTGCATCAGCGCATGTACCGTGTACCTTAGTTCACCTATATTGAGTTCCAGTACGAATTGTAGCTGCCTCGACTGTCGCTATGAGTCCTTCTCCGCAGCCGCATCCATTCGATCCTTTGTCGCCCCAAGAAATCAGACTTGTAAGTACGCATTGCTCAGCAAGGTCATCACAGTATACTTTTCTTATTGAACACCATCAAGGCATCAGGCATCATCCGAAATGCACTGGTCGGCAGCGACATTCTCTTCCGTGTTATTACGCTGTGCGAGCCGCCTAAGAAGGAGATGATACTGTTTCTCGAGTCAGAGCACACCTCATCCGAACAGAAACCCCATCCGGCTCGCATCGCAAAGGTTCAAGCATACGTTGGGTCTTCGAGCGGGAAACCTATCTTCACGGAATTCATGGTTGATATTGATGCAAAGAAAATCACGAGGGAAGAAGAGCTTCCAGGCAAACATTCGTACATTGATGCCGACTACATGCGCCAGGTGGAAACCGCCTGTCTCGCTGATGCAAAGGTTCAGGAAGAAATCAAATCTCTCAAACTGCCTGAGGGAGCAACGGTTGTGGTCGAGCCTTGGGCCTATGCGACTGATGGCATGAACGACATGAGTGAGCGTACCACAATGGTAAAAAGAACCCACCCGGCGATTGACGCCTCATCGTATCTGTGCTGAAACTCGAGAAAGTGCTGGTTCTATATGCGGCTCTCACCGCACCTTGACGCCAATTACTATGCGTACCCGCTTGATGTCTGTGCTGAAGTTTCCGAAGCGCTCGAGGTGGTCAAGCTGTATCGTCTGCCTTCAAGCGCAGAAGAGGGCATCAACAACGTAAAGAAGGACTTCAACAGTCAAAAAGTCCATGCCAGCAGTGAATACCATCCAGATCTCGCGCAAGAGCGCCGAACTACCACACGCCCATACCACGTCTCGCAGCCAGAAGGGCCATCCTTCCAATTCAGTGGCAACCTCCTCAGCTGGGAAAAGTGGACGATGCGAGTCGGCTTCAACTACCGCGAAGGCATGACTCTGCACGACGTACGATATGATGGACGGAGCATCTTCTATCGCCTGAGCTTGTCTGAGATGTTTGTGCCCTACGGAGATTCTCGATGCCCATACCCTCGCAAAGGCGCATTCGACTTGGGCAACGATGGAGCAGGCGTGAATGCAAACAACCTGAAGCTCGGATGCGACTGCCTCGGGCACATCAAATACATTGATGCCTGGCACAATACTAGCACTGGAGATCCCGTCAAGTTACCGCATGTGATCTGCTGCCACGAGATCGACGACGGCATCCTGTGGAAGCACACAAATCCGCGCACCGGCAACGCCGTCGTGACGAGGTCCCGAGTCCTCGTTCTCCAGACCATCATCACCGTCAGCAACTACGAGTACATCTTCCTCTTCCACTTCGGGCAGGACGCATCGGTCCACTACGAGGTCCGGGCCACCGGCATCCTCTCCACAGCCCCCATCGACATCGGCGACAAAGTACCCTACGGCACCACCGTCGCCCCCGGCGTCCTGGCCCCGTACCACCAGCACCTCTTCTGCCTGCGCATCGACCCGGCCCTCGACGGCCACCGCAACTCCCTCGCCGTGGAGGAATCGCACCCCATGCCCGTCGACGACCCGCAGAACCGCTTCGGCGTCGGCTACACCACGACGTCCGCCATCGTGCCGCACGAAGCCGGCCTCGACCTCGACCACTCCGCCAACCGCGTCTTCAAGATCATCCACGAGCGCCGGCCGAACCCCGTCACCGGCACGCCCGTCGGCTTCAAGCTGCTCCCCTGCTACAGCCAGATGCTGCTCGCGCACCCGTCGTCGCACCACGCGCGCCGCTCCGAGTTCGCTGCGCACGCGGTCTGGGTGACGCGGCACAGCGACGACGAGCTGTACGCGGCGGGCAAGCACACGATGCAGTCGTCGGGAGGCGAGGGGATTGCGTCGTGGATTCGCGGGCGGCAGGCGGACCCGGGGCAGGAGACGTCGGTCAGGGATGAGGATATCGTCGTGTGGCACACTTTTGGGTCGACGCACAATCCGCGGGTCGAGGATTGGCCGGTCATGCCGTGCGAGAAGATGGTGGTGGGCTTGAAGCCGCTGAACTTCTTCTCGGGGAATCCGGGGCTGGATGTTGCCATTTCCACGCAGGATGCGAACAGGAGCGTCTTGGTTGGTGACGCTGAGGGTTGTTGCCAGACGGCGAGTGCGTCGAGTAAGCTGTAGCTGCAGAGGCTGATTTGAGGATGGGAATCGGGAAGAAGGCTTCTGGTGTAAAAGCAGCAACTACAATCATGACTCTCGGTTCAGTGTTGTCTTAGTCACTAAATAATGAGGGTACCGGCTCCATTCCAAGATGTCCAAGTGAGATACATGAGATTTCTTGCTTGCAGTTGGATGAGATATATCCTCAAAAGTGGAAGTGGGAGAAAGACCATCCCTCTCTAGTCCTCAGAAAACCCCAGCATAGTGATCATTTCCCATACTCCGCGTCCGGTGAACTTCTCTTTTTGCCCAACGATATTGGCGCGAACAGGTCCTGTCCATCGGCGATAGATAGGCGTGGAATGCAGAACAATGTCATTCGACGTGTCGACCTGAAGAGATCCATCCTCCCCTGCGTCGAACGTCATGGTAAGTTTTGTGGGCGGCTGTTCCCCAGCAGTGGGTGGCCATTTTCCGCTGGTGCTGTTGTTGTCGTTGGGCACGGGCCGGACCTTGACGCTTCCCACATCACACGCAGCTGCGAGCACCCTTCCATTCTTCGCGACATAGCCGCTGGTGTATTCCTCTCCTGCCTGGTCAATAACGTCAAACCAGACAACACTGTACTCCCCGATCCGCGCGTGGCCCCAATTCCAAGCCTGAATTGTTTTGGTAATAGAGCGGTCGCCCCAGTTCTTGTCATGGTAACCCACTCCGTTTGTGACGACGATCTCTTCCGACGCATGAGTCTCTAGGTCAGTTATAGTAAGATTGACGGTAGCGATGGCATCAGGAATAGCGTTAGCCCATCCCATGTTCGGAACAATTTGGGTGTCTTGCGCAACATCGATATTGGCAGAGCAAGGGTAGTGGGGAGGCGCAATCTGCGTAACAACACATGGTTAGCGGAACAAACTGCGGTAGATGTGAGGACTGCGAACCGCTTCGAGCACGAAAGTCCCTTGCACGCCCTGGTCTGGAGCATCTATGATGATAGTGTATTTGCCCATGCCGTCTTCGCTCTTGAAGCTGAACCCGACTCCATTCCAACCCCCGCTTGCGCCCTCGACGCATCGTTCCTGCGTGATGATGGCACCACTGGAGTTTAGGGCTACCTCTTCCAGCATGGTACCGTTTGGAAGCGTGACGGCCAAGGAGATTGAGGTCAGATTCGTTGGGGAAGAAATTTCAAAGGAATTGTAGAAGACCACCGTCAACCCAAAGTCTGAATCCTGAGCGGCAGCGTCGAAATACCACCAGTCCCATGCAGAGGCATTGTTATTGAGAACGCGTGGAGCGTCAAAGTTATACGGCTGGCTGGTGAAGTCGATTTCGGTAGAACCATGACTAGGCTTAGATGCTAGGAAGATGTTCGATATCAATTTTGGAATGTAATTTGGCACGGCAGCACTGTATACGCTGATGAGTGGGGCGAGAAAAAGGAACTTATGGAAAGACATCATTGTTTCCACAAACAGACCTAATAATAGTCCGGGGAGAATCAAATGAGCGGAAGCGAAATCCGCGCTGCTTCTGTCATTTTAGATCAGCTTCCAGCTCATCAGATATAATCCAATGGACAAGGGTGCTCTTTCATGGACATCCTCGTCCAAACCTTGCTTTGCAGAACCTTCTTGAAACCGCCCTAGTGGCAAGGGATAAAAGCTCCGGGAGTGCCGGCAAGTGCGGGGCAGGGTCGACATGCTTGACATGGTGTTGAGCTTTGGAAGAAGATAGACACAAGTCGTGGGCTACTTAGATGTAGTCCAGGAGCGCAATAGAGCCTTCGAAGCTGCTCTAGAAGGGCTTAATATCAAGACAGATGTAGAAGAAAGCCAAGAAGATGGAAGACTGGCAAGAGGGGCAATGAGAGAGTTACTATACGGACGGACGGCCCGGCATAGTAAGCTTAGTACTATAAGTTTAGGAAAGAATTTGCCTAATTAGGATGTTTGCGGAAGCGGAAAGTAGCCCCGACACCGCGTATTCATCTCGTATAACCTCGTATACTACTTTTTCGTACGAGATGCCTTCACACACACTTTGTATGGAAAGTAGAGACCTATTTTCTCTGTAACCTCTTCCGCTGGATACCAATTTAGATATACTGAGTGAAAGGCAGTCGCTGTAATTCTGATCTGGGTTTCAGAACATTCTCAAAGACCTCATCCAGCCGTTCGACTGCTTCATCGGAGATTTGTCGATGCAACTGTTGGATTTGAGAGTGAAGAGTTGTGAGGTCAGAAAAGAGAGTAGATTCTGCCTGTCTCCTGAGAGGGAGGTTGGTAGGCTTGCTTATATATATGGGTGATAACTACATAACCGAGGATACTAAAGATCCGAGAGAGAGTGCCGATGCGGGGTTGGGCATCAAAGAGTGTTGTTGTATAAAGGATAGAATATTCGAGATAACTGAGATGCCTGAGGTAGTAAGGCAAGAAAGTCTGACAGCAACACAATCCTTTTCCCGTCCAGCTTCACCCCGAACTTCTTTCCAGTCTCATTCCAACTCTTCTCGTCTAGGCCTATTCCTTTCAGATCAACCCACACCATATGTGTCTCAACATCTTTCAGTAGCCGTCCGCCCCTCCGCGTCCACATCCCACCCACAGCCTTGGCCAGGTCGTGAACCCTCATCCAGGTCTTGATCTGCTCCGGCTCCCCCCATTCATTGCTTCCGAACCCCTCATCAATAGCAGCCCGCGCTGCAGTGGCCAGCACTCCGGCCTGCCTCATCCCACCGCCAACGGCCTTCCTCAACCGCCTCACTCCGTGCACCAATGCCGCCGACCCGACCACCACTGCTCCCATCGGTGCCCCTAAGCTCTTGCTGGAGACAAGGCACACGGCATCACACAGACGGACGTAATCGCTCAGGCTCCCTGCACCCGCTGCCACAGCCTCCCACAGCCTCGAACCATCCATGTGCATCAGCACGCCCCTCTCGTGACACCAAGCGCTGACATCACGGAGCTCCGTCAGCGGCATGATTTTCCCCCCACTGGGAATCTCAACACCGACAACAGCCGTCGGCGTCTTATGCACATCGTCCGTCAGCAGAGCATGCTTCTGCACATCCGCAAACGCCGGATGCTTCCCATTCCGCGGGCGAATCCCCCTGCACACTAGCACCGCTAAGCAGCGCAGGACCACCTGCCTCCCAGTGGATGATGTGGGCGTCGGCGCTGGCCAGGATGGCGTGCGGCGGGGCGCGGTCGAGCAGGGCGGGCAGGCCGAGCTGGTTGGCCATGGTGCTGGAGAGGCAGAAGGCGGCGGCCTCGGCGCCGCAGAGGGCCGCCACGTGCCGCTCGAGCGCGATGGTGGTCGGGTCCTCGCGGTAGACGTCGTCGCGCAGGGTGGTCCTGGCGATGGCGCGGAGCTGGTGGAGGGAGGGCGTGGTGACCACGTCACCTGACACACGTACCGAAAGTACGTCAGCATCAAGAGACAGGGAGGGAAGGATGAATTGAAGTGGGGTGCTGAGGTACTTTCTGAAGTCGTTGTGGGAATTGCGGGTGGATCCCCATTCGACGCCATCTTTTGCAGTACTGGCAGTTGTTGACGGCTGCATGATTCCTCTGAGTGGTATCTGTGAGGGGTTTTTTTTGTCGATGGTGTTCAATGTTGATTCTTTACTGCTACGGATCAGATCATTAGATAAGTACCTGTCAGACTATTTTGCCCTACTATATCAGGCATCACATTCTTTCGGGCATCAAGATCAATAGCTACTCTTTGCCACCTCCTCACTACTCCTCATATTCACAAGCTTCGGATATCAACATCGGCTTCTATTCTCCTCGGTTATTCAAACACTCTTTTATATATATAAGTAAGCCTACCGACCTCCCTCTTAGGAGACAGGCAGAATCTACTCTCTTTTCTGACCTCACAACTCTTCACTCTCAAATCCAACAGTACCTCATATATGCGATCCTCCCAGAGCACGATAGCAACCTCCACGCGTCCGACTTTGGGGGATCATCTCGCCGGAACAATCCGATTCATCACCGCTTCATCTAATCTATCTGATAACGATCGGGACGACAGCGAAACCGGAGTTTGTAGTGAGCCGCCGGTAGCGCAGAAAAATAATCGTATTGCACCATTTCAATTGTTTCGCAATAGGGACGGACAGTGCCCGAAAGTGTCGAAGAATGAGTCTTGCTCCAGGCTGGCGTCGGGCCCCAAGGCGCATCCCGGACAATGGTTGCGGCTGTTCCCACTTCGTGCCGCATCCTATTTGTCTTAAACACAGACAAGTTGTTTTTGACTTCTGGAAAACTTTAGAGCACTTGTAGCTCACTCTGATCTGTGAAGTTTGCTGTTGCTAGGCTTATGGAGAGAGATCCGCAGGGTCCGGCGTAACCCTATGGCAGCTTTTCGGGGGGGCTTTGGCCAATTGGCTCTTTGACTCCTACAATAGTACAAGGTGCACATATGTCGGAGCTTCCGAAGTATCCACGGCGTAAGAGCACCTGATCCCTCCGATCCTCGAAGCGAGAATTTCTTGCCTGATTTACTCTGGACCTATCATGTGCGCGAGCGTGTCGTTCGTGAGTTCCAGAGCACGTGAAACCGGAATAGGCAGTCGTTTCGCGAGGGCCGCGATCGCTGGGCAGTGTCTTCCCGTGGGGTTTCAAGAAGTGAGCGTATTGGATCTCACTACTCAGGTCGCTTGCACTGCCCAGGGGAGGGCCCACATGTTCTAATATAGCGAATCACTGTCGTCCGTGGCCCGTCGAGTTTTAACCGAACCTCCACGCCCAGAAAATCCAGATCACGACGGAATCCTTCGGTGGGCCAAGATGCCTAAAGCAGGTTTTCTTATAGTGACCCACGAATTACGTCAAAGACAAAGTACATGTTGCAAGCATACACTTGCGGGCCACAATACGTAGGCGGAAGGTGGTATTTACCTCTGCCGCTGCAACCGGGCTCCTGTAGGCTAACCTAACCATTCCGAGACTAGCAAGACGGCATAACGTGAGTCTACACCCACAGCAGTTTCTCCTGTAAAGTGTTGCAGGTCCTCCGAACATGTTCGCCAAGGATTCGTTCGGGCCCAGTCAAAAGTAGCAGCGATCCATTGCTTAATCGCGCCGGCTGCCCGAAGCAGTTAGCTTCAGGCCGTTTATTCATAACTGCCCGCAGCCCTCCGAGTGCCGGAACACCTCCCAGCATGGACGAAGCACGGATTAAACGAAGAGACTAGTTGTAAACGGCAAGTCCCGGTATCTACGCCGATTTCAGTCGGATACTCGGGAGGAATTTGCATTCCGCCCGAGTAATACCGTCGGGAGGCCGAAGCACGTCAAAGGGGAATGAGATGATTGGATCTAATCAGATGAGCTCCTGACATGGAGAGAGTCTTGGCATGGCGCAGACAGCTATGTGCTTATAAAGTGCTCGTATCCTTCGGAGGATGGCCGACGGTCCCACTTGTTCCTGTACGCCTCGGCGCATATCCGAGGCAGACACCACGAACGGAGTGTCAGATGGAAGCAGCAATGCTCAGCACGTTCGGCTACCTGTGGCAAACCTGGAGGCGACTCTAAGCTTGCTTAGGCAGCTCCCTTCGAGCACGCCAACAGCAGCTTTACTGCTTCTGGATATTCCAAGAGAGGGGTTTGGCGCAGGAACACGGGTGAGATCTAATCTGATGGATCAGGTGTGGAGATGCATTGTGGAAGGCCTGGATGCCGCATGTGTCTGCGATCGCTGAGAACTGTGGAAAAATTGGAAAAATTGGACAGATGGTGTGAGGCGAATATCTGCAAACGGCATGCTGCATAATTGGTCTGCTTGGCAGAGACATTCTCGCGACTGCCAGCTCTGCGAGATCCGTTCTGCAAGAATCAATGCGATATATCTGTGCCACGAAGACATTGGACATCTTCCTTGACAGGAGGAGCAAGATTGGACCATGACGCAAGTTCTCGATCTTAACTTTGCACGGATACCTGCGAACCATGTTACCCCTGCAACAAAGTTTCCCTCCTTACATCCGTTCCAAGAACCCAGGTTGAACCCTGAACCCTCGCCGCGGCATGTCGACTTGGAGGGATTCGCAGTTGAGCCGCATGAGAAACCATATTCTCTCTTCGAGAGGTATGGAAAAGCCATTGCGAATTTCACTGGATCGGACGAGATTGCGTTCAGCATCTTTCTCGATACCACTGAAGCAGGACCAATTTACGGAATCGCCCACTGCGCCTTCGAGCCCGATGCAAAGGCACCCAATGTCAAGCTCTACCAGGTCAGCGAGCATATCGATTCGGCATTCCTGGCTCTGGACTTCTCGATATGCATAGATACACGAGAGAGACGCGATAGTGTGGCCTCAGGTCCCATTTTTGGCAATACTAAGCCTCTCGCAGATGTATGTTTTTTTTTTTTCTTTGTTCAAACCACCTCTCTCTTACAATGCTGACTTCGCTCCAGGTAAAATTCACAGTGAGCATCAAGCGCCACAGTCCGGTCATAAACATCTCTTACGACGCGAACCACATACCGTCCGCCGCCACCCCGCACCTCATCAACGGTTTCGCCAGCGCCCTCTCGTTGAAGCCCCGTGCGGTACAACCCTCCGTCGTCAACTACCCGCCAACCACGTACCCAGACAATGACCTTCCTCTCCTGCTCCACACCGCTTTCGAGCGGCAGGCAGCTGCGACTCCGGACACAGATGCCCTCGACTTCCTGGGCAGCGGCGGGCACCACACCGTACTCACGTACGCGGAGTTGGACGGGGCGGCAGAGACGCTCGCGCGCAAGATCGTAGACGCCGTGGGCGCGCCTGCGCGAGGGAAGGCCGACATCATCCCCTTCTACCTGGCGCCGTCGCCCGAGCTGTACGTGGCGTACCTGGGCATCCTGAAGGCCGGGTACGGCTTCTGCCCGCTGCCGCCGGACGCGCCGGACGAGCGACTGCACGACATCCTGGACGACCTCAGCCCGAAGGCCGTCCTGCACGCCCCAGCAGCAGGCGGCACGCCCCCCAAGCCCCTGGGCGACGCCAACCTGCTCGACATCACAGCCGCCCACCGCGCGGAAGCCACCAATCCGCCAAACCACAGGTCTCGGCCAACCAGCCACTCCATCGCCTACGTCATGTACACCTCCGGCTCGACCGGCAAGCCCAAAGGCGTGCAGATCCCGCACGCCGCCGCCGCCGCCTCCATCGCCTCCAACCTCGCCGCCCTGCCCCTCGCCCCCGCCCCAACCCCGCGCTGGTTCCAGTTCATCAGCACGACCTTCGACCCCAGCCTCGTCGAGATCTTCGGCGCCTGGGCGCGCGGAGCCACGCTGTGCTCCGCGCCCCGCGCGCTCGCGCTGTCCGACCCCGAAGGCACGGCGACGGCGCTGCGCGCGTCCGCGATGCTGACGGTGCCGAGCGTGGCGGGCTTGCTGCGCACGGGGCGGATGCCGTATCTGCGGGATCTGGTGGTGATGGGCGAGTGCATGGGCGAGCGCGTGGTTGGGAAGTTCTGTGCGGAGAGGAGCGGCGTGCGGTTGGTGAACGGGTACGGGCCGACGGAGGCGACGATCAACTGCACGCTGGTGGCGTTCCGTTCAGGGTGGCGCCGGTCGGTGATCGGGCCGCCGCTGCGGTCGGCGTCGTTGTTCGTGCTGGGTCCGTCGGGAGAAGCGGTGCCGCTGGGGTGGGCGGGGGAGTTGGCGATCGGGGGCCCGCAGTTGAGCGTTGGGTATCTGAATCGGCCGCGGGAGACGGCTGCGGCGTTTGTGGAGAGTGCCGAGTATGGGCGCGTGTATCGGACGGGAGACAAGGCGCGGATGGTGTGGGATGAGGAGGGGAATCTGATGGTCGATTTCCTGGGCAGGATTTCGGCGGAGCAGGTGAAGTTGGATGGGCGCCGCATCGAAATGGGTGAGATTGAGGGTGCGTTGACCCGAGTGCAGGAGGTGGCGGAGGTGGCTGTGGCTGCTGCGCATCCGCCGGACGGGCAGGGTGGGTTGCGTGTTGTTGCTTTGCTCGTCCCTGCGGCGGGGCAGTATGGCACCAAGATGATCAAGGAGTGTCAACATACAGCGGCTTCGCTGTTGCCTCTGTTCATGCGGCCGTCACATTATGAGATCCTTCCGAGCCTGCCTCGTTTGCCGTCTGGTAAGGTCGACAGGAAGAGCGTGCAAGCAATTGCTGAGGAATCGTTGAGGGAAATTCTTGAACTCATGCCTCATGTATCAAGCACAGCGGATTCGACGGATTCTGGGGATGAGAACGTGGCGCTCCTTTGTCAGCTCATCTCCAACGTAATAGATATCCCACAGAGTAGGATCTCCCCTTCCAGCGACCTCCTCTCCCTCGGCCTCGACAGTCTCCGGACCATGAGTTTCCTACAAAAGGCACGCGACCACGGCATCGCCGGCCTGAGCATCGGCGAAGTCCTCCAATGCCGCACCGTGACCGCCGTCGTCGCTCTCCTACGCGAAAAGTCTTCCGATCCCGCTGTATCGCTCGGTACATCGTCTTTCCCGCACCGGAAAGTCCGCGTCGAAGAGTTCGGCCGTACCCAGAAGCCCATCTGTGCCACCTCTCTGCAAGTGCCCAGCGAGCAGATCGAAGCCGTATACCCCGTCACGACCATGCAGGCCGACCTCCTGACCAGCTTCGTGCTCAGCGAGTCCCTTGGCTCCGAAACGCGGCCATACATGTACCATTCGGTTTTCGCGCTCAAGGAATCCACTGATTTCGAACGGCTGGTACGCAGCTGGAACGCTGTGTTGAAGAAGCACGACGTCTACCGCAGCGTGTTCGTGGCTGTGGAACACGAACACGCGCCTTTCGCTCAGTGCGTCCTCGCGCCTGATTGCGCGAAGGCCCAGTTTGCCTGGCGAAGGCGGGAGGTGGAGGATGTGGAACGTCTTGAGGAGCTGGTGGCGGACGAGGTGCGCGATGTTGAGCGTCATGTGTCCCTGGAAGCGCCGCCGCTCGCTCTTGCTTTACTATCGGTCGGTGCGCAGAGGGCGTTGGTGGTCTCGCTGTTCCATGGTATCTTCGACGCTGGGACAGTGCAGATGCTCATGGCGGATGTTAATGATGAGTACCACGGTCGCCAGGCAGCGGTCCGCTCCTCGTTGGAGACAGCGGTTGACTTGCATTTTTTGGTGGACCGTGAGGAGGCGGATGCGTTCTGGGCAAAGAGTTTGGAAGGAGTGAGTCCACCTGCTTTCCCTTCACTGACGGGCCTGCGGCCGGAAGCAAGAACCAACAAAGCGGAGGTGTTAGAGCATCATTGCAGTGTGACTTTAAGCCAAGTAAGGGATGGCGCGAAGACTATGGGTGGCTCCACATTTTCTCTCATAGAGGCAGCATGGACGGCAATATTGTCGAGTTACTGTCACTCTGCAGACGATGTGGTATTTGGGGCCGCCTTCTCTGGCAGGTATGAAAAAGAAGTGGAGGTCGCAATGGCCCCGACGCTCGCCATCATCCCAATGCGCATCTCGACCGCAAGTGTTCAGCGGGCTGCAGTGCGTCAAGTCGTCCGCGAACTGGCTTTGAAGAACGCAGAAGCCATGGATCATCTCCAAGCCAGGAACACGAAGCTTCCCGATGGAAAGATTGCGTATGATACCGTCCTCACATTCCAGGAGTTCCGCGCTGAGGAGCAGTCTGATGAGCCTTGGGAGAGTGTCAAGCAACCTGCTATGGCCAATGACCTTTTGATGCTCGAGGTCTGGCCTACCCGCAGAGACGGATTGCGTCTTCGAGTGTCGTTTACCGACGCACATATGAACCAAGAAGCAGCCGATGTAATGCTCAGAGAATTTGATGCCATTTTGCAGCATCTGCTTTCCAACCCTGACACGGAGTTTGCCGGCGCTTACTGTGTCGGAGACAGCTCGCTTCTTTCCATTCACGACATGGCTGGCGATGAGCGCGAGAGAATCTCCCAGGATCCACGCCTGCTGCACACTTCTCAATTTGAGCGTTGGGTGCAGGAGACGCCAGATGCGGATGCCTTGGTTTACATCGAAGACTTATCCGAGACTGGGCGGTGGAAGGGAGCCAACATCAGTTTCGCCGAGGCCAATACCAGGGCTGAAGACCTGGCAGCCTACTTGCAGGATCGCTACGGAGACTTGCGGGGCGTATATGTGCCTATGATGCTACGCAAGAGCCCTGCGGTATACCTCAGTCTGCTGGGGATCCTCAAGGCGGGCGGTGCATGGTGTCCTGTGGACCCGGACTTCCCTCCCAACCGCCGAAGTAGCCTGGTCCATCGTACCGGGGCTCCAATGGTCCTTGTTGATGTAGATACGGAGGTTGATGACAGCGGCATCCCCGACGGCATCGAAGTGATTCGCGTCAGCCGCCTGGCTGAGCCCAGCTCCGACATCCCGTCCCGCGGGTTCGGCAGAATTACCCCGACCACTACCCCCGAGGACCCAGCATACCTTATCTGGACGAGTGGTACGACAGGTGCTCCGAAGGGTGTGCCCATCCATCACCGTGCGGCAGTGAGCAGCATGGAGTCGGCACAGCGGCTCATTCCAGGCAATGCAGACGGCAGCCAAGTTCGAACGCTTCAGTTTGCGCAGTACGTCTTCGATCTCTTTGTTCAGGATGTGTGGTACACATGGGGCCTCGGAGGTACAGTTGTCACGGCTACCAAGGACCTCTTGCTCAGCTCTTACCCGGAGGTTGCGACTGCGGCCAAGGCTACACATGCAAACATGACGCCGGCCTTCGCCAAGGAGTTGCTGCGGGCGTCGTGCCCTACGCTGAAGGTGTTCACCTTCATCGGTGAGAAACTGCCGCAAGATGTGGCAGATGAGTGGAGCGTTGATAGTACAGCTTTCAATACGTACGGCCCAGCTGAAGCAACGGTGCTGATTACGGTGCGTCAATTCAGCGGTCCCGGCGCGGATCGTCGCATCTGGAGCAGTAACATTGGCTGGGCCATGCCATCAGCAGCGACGTATGTGCTGCGTGATGATCGACCGGTAATGCGGAATGCGGTTGGAGAGCTGGCTTTGGCGGGACCTCAGGTGTCGAAAGGCTATCTCGATACGCCAGAGCGCACGGCCAAGGCGTTTGTATGGAACGAGGCGCTGCAGACGTATCTGTACAAGACGGGTGATATGGCACGCCAGCTTGCCGATGGCTTGATTGATTTCCTCGGACGCACCGATGACCTGGTCAAGCTGGGTGGAATCCGTGTTGAGCTCAGTGAGATTGAGGTGGCACTGCGGGGAACCCACCCAGCTGTTCACGCGGTATCGGTACAGCATCTCGCTCGTTCTGAAACCGCACCCAAGGTTCTTGTGGCCTACCTCGCTGCTGCAAGCCTACGCAGCCGGCAGAGCGAGCTTGTCGTGGCCACGGATGAAGCCGCGAGCGTGGCCAGGGCCGTCCTGGATGCTGTTCGCAAATCGCTGCCCGAGTTCATGATTCCAAGTACGCTGCTGGTGCTGAAGAACATGCCGCACACGCGCAGCGCCAAAATCGACCGCGATGCGCTGCGCAAAGCGTATGAAACGGCGGATCTCGAGGCGTGGGAGTCGCTGCTCGACCCAAGCCAAGCGCAGCAGAGACAACAACAGCAACAGACGCAGCAACGCACGCGTTCACCGGCAATTGCGTGGAGCGGGCCGGCCCGCTATGCGGTCGAGACTCTTGCTCTCGTCACCGGTGACCGAGTCGAGAATATTTCGCTGTCAGCGCGGCTGCGTTCCATCGGAATTGACTCGATTGGCGCAGTAAGGCTGGCGCGCAAGTTCAAGACCGAGGGCCACGACGTGTCGGTCCGGGATGTCATGGCATCGAACACCGTTGCCGACCTGGCAGCCTTGTTTGAACTCAAGGAAAACAAGATCGAAGAAGTAGTGTCCGACCGCTCAGACCGGCTTGCTGATTTTCAGCGTGAATGGGAGCCGCGTCTGCGTGCTGCGGGCGTTCATGGCAGCTTCTTGGTCGCTCCGCCGTTGCCGCTGCAGGAGGCTTTGCTCAGCGAGACGGCCCGCCATGCAGGCTCTTACTGGAGTAGCCATTTCTTCAAGTTGAGTGCAGAAGTCGAAGCGGGGGCGGTGTTGCGTGCGTGGAGTGAAGTTGTGCGAAGAAGCGAGGCCTTGCGCTTGAGCTTCTTCCCCGTTGCCGAGCTTGACGGCCCGCGTCTCCCGCACGCCTTCCTCCAACTCATCCATCAAAACCAAGACCCATTCATCGATGCACAGCACCTGCGCATCGCTCCGGGCACTCTGCAGCAGGCTGCTCAGACTCGTGCCAATGCTGTTGCAGTTGACCGCCAGCAACAAATTTTCCGCAGGCCTCTGAGCGCCTTCACCATCTTTGACGACGGCGAGACCCGCCACGTCGCCATCACCGTCCACCACTCCGTCCACGACAACCAGGGCCTGCACTTCATCTTCGACGACCTGTGCCATGCGTATGGAGGCGTTAGCCCGCTCGCAGCACGCCCTCAATGGCACGATGCGCTAGCTCTCTGTGCCTTCGCGACCGCCGACGGCGAGCAAGATGCAGCGCGCTTCTGGAGTGAGCAGCTGGCACCCTTCGCTGGTGGCGGCGCTCTCACGTTACCCGATCTCTCCGGCTGCAGGAATCCGCCTCGCATCAACCTTACCCACACTCTACCACTGACTGTCTCTTTGACTCGGTTGCAGGACCTCTGCCGCCGCCAGCTGGGCGCCGGCTCCGCCGTGTCAGTGGTACGGGCTGCGTTCGGATGCACCCTTGCCGAGTACCTCGAAGCTGACGCCGTTTTCTTTGGTGAGAGCTTCTCGGAGCGCATCCACTACCCTGATATTTCTGATGTCGTTGGTCCCCTGCTCTCCGTCATGCCTGTCGTCGTGAACCGGGCAGGTACCGTCCGCGACGTCATTACCCAGCAGGCTAAGATGCTTGAGGATGCAACACTGCATCGTCATGTGCATCCACGCGCTCTCAAACGCATCGTTGGTTGCCCTGCTTCCGATGCCCTCTACTGCGCCGTCTTTCAGTACCATCCTGAAGGCGATGATTTGGACGACGGCACCGGCGATCTGCCCTGGAAAGCTGTAGATTCCCTGATCCCACTCATCGTTGAGCATCCCCTGGCAATAAATGTACAGCCGAGTGGTGAGGATGGACTTGAATGCACGTTTGAGTGTTCCAGCAGCGTCATGAATTCCGAGCAGCTGGAGTTGTTTGCGCGCCAGGTCGATACACTTGTCAGTGCCATGGTGGAGAGCCCTGACACATCCATTGTGGAGCTGTCAGACCAGTTTCCCCAAGACCTAATGTCCATCACCACTCCATATGTGACGGATGAAATTCTGGCTGCGCCGCAGCTGGCTCCAACTCACTGGTTGGATCATTGGGCAGAGCATCATCCCGACTGGAAGGCCCTCGTGATAGCCCGTGATCTGTCATCCGAGGTGCCTCAAACCAGCGCTTGGACGTACCGCGATCTCAGTGAATTTGCAAGCCGTGTGGCCGGTTTCATCCAAGCTCAGCATTTCTCCAAGCGCAACATCGCCGTATGCCTTGGCCGATCTTTCGTTGCTTATGCCGTGGTTGCTGGAATCTGGAAGAGTGGGAATTGCTACCTACCTATTGCGGAGGATCTCCCCGAGGAACGTCGGGCTTTGCTTCTGCGTGACAGCGGCGCTGCGCTGTTCTTCACGGAGTCAAATTTCCTGTCATCTCCCTTAAACGTTCCGGATGGCTGTCGCGTCGTCAATGTGGAATCTGTTGACTTTGTGAAAGAAATACAGAGAGTTCTCCCTCAAAAGGAACTCGGGGTGGCCGATCCGAATGGTGACTGCTATCTCTTGTACACCTCCGGCTCTACTGGCACGCCAAAGGGTGTTGTTGTAACCAGAGGAGATGTTTCTGCCTTCACCGAGGCCTGGTCGGACATGTTTGCTCGAGAGGTCCCAGAACACACGACCCTGGGCGGAGTAGGCAAATGGCTTGCACATGCCAGTCGAGCTTTTGACGTCCACATCGCCGAGATGGTGTTGGCATGGAGGAGTGGGCTTGCCACCACGACCGCCCCGAGGGCTGCGCTCCTCGACAATTTCCGAGATTCCTTGGCAAAGCTGCACATCACGCACGTGGGTTTTGTGCCGTCTCTGGTCGACCAGGCTGGCCTTGAGCCTGAGCACGTGCCTGATCTGCGGTACTTGGGTGTTGGAGGAGAGAAGATGTCTCAGAGGATCATCGACTGCTTTGCCTCGTCAGATCAGTTGGTGCTCGTCAACACCTACGGGCCCACTGAAGCTACTGTTGGTATTACCGCGAACACTGTCAAGCCAACTACCAATGTTCGCAACATCGGCAAGACGATCGGCAATACTGTTGTCCATGTCCTCGAACCCGATTCTTTCCGATACACCAAGAAGGGACAGGCCGGCGAGTTATGCGTCACGGGTGACCTCGTGGTAAAAGGATACTACCAGCGCCCTGATGCGAAAGGCTTCGTTGACTTCAATGGTTCCAGGATGTACCGCACCGGCGACATTGTGCGTCTCATGGCCGACGGCAGCATTGAATTCCTGGGACGCCGTGATAACCAGGCGAAGATCCGCGGCCAACGACTGGAGCTAGAAGAGGTTTCTGAATGCGTCCGCAAACACGCCGGAGAACCCGTAGACGTGACTTCAGTCGTTCTGCCACATCCAACCACGGGCCGGCCTCACCTTGTGTCTTTCCTGGGCCGCCGCCGCACCGGCGAACAACGTAGGAAAGCTGGACCTGCATTTATCCGCGAGGACTACCAGAGTTGGGTCCCGCGCATTATTGAGAACTGCAAGCACATTCTGCCGGCATACATGGTTCCGGCTTACATCATTCCACTCACTTATATTCCCATCCAGATTTCCGGCAAGGCCAACGTACGGCAGTTGACGGCTCTGTACACATCGATCCCGCGCTCCGAGCTGATCCAGGCGACTAAGGCGGAAATCGACCCCGCTTCAGCCCCTGCAGCTCCACGGGCCTTATCTGAGGCCGAGACTCGGGTGCGCAATGTCCTTGCATCCGTGCTGGAGTTTGATGCCACAGTCGTCAGCGCGGAGACAAACATTTTCGATCTCGGCCTCGACAGCTTGAGCGCGATAGACGTTTCTATCAAAATGAAGAAGGCAGGATACGTCTGCTCGGTTGCGGATGTGCTCGGCCACGCGCTGATCAGCCAGCTTGCGGCTTTGCCGCGCCGGGAAGAGACGACCAGCGATGAGCACGAGCGCCATGAGCTTGGAAAGAAGAAACTCGAAGAACTGGAGCAGTCATTCCGCGACGAAGTGCGGTCATCCGCCTTGCCAAACTCGTCTATTGAAGCAGTTCGACCCTGCTTGCCACTTCAGGAAAGCATTGTTGCCAGTTCCTTGAACGATGACTCGAAGTCACTTTACGTCAACCACATCGCTTTGAAGTTGGCAGAAGATGTGGATCCGGCACGCCTGAAGGATGCCTGGATTGACCTGCTTCACAGTGCCAGCCTTCTGAGGACTTGCTTTGCCCCTATTGACGACGCGATTGTGCAGATAGTGCTAAAGCCCCGTGTTGCTGTCCTGCCGTGGAGCCGATTTGACCTGACAGATGAAGAATCAGCTCATCAACGCTTCCGTTCCAAGCAATCAGCGATTGCGGCGGAAATCATCGAGAACATGCAGACTCAGCCGCCCTTTAGGCTGCTTGTTGCAATTCCCCCTCAGTCGACCGACGGCTTGCTTTTCATTTCAATCCACCACTCTCTCTATGATGGAGACACCATGGGTCTGCTCCTTGATGCGCTTTATTCACACTACCATGGCTTGCGTCCTCGAGGCGAGGGTGACGTAACTTCTCTCTTCGAGTATCTCAGCTCGACGGATATGACAGCTGCCAAGAAGGCCTGGAAACAGCACCTTTCCTCGCACACGCCCACACACACTGTTCCTGGCTCTTCACGCGGGACGGATGAACTTTCTGTGGTCGAGACTGCAATCAAGCCGAAACTTTCAGAACTTTCAGCCTATGTTGCTCAGGCCAAGGTGACACTTTCATCGTTGATGGAAGGTATTTTCGCCGCAGCTCTGGCACAGCTCGTTGGCCAAAACGATGTCATCTTCGGAACTGTTTTCTCGGGCCGCTCCATCCCGATCCCGTCTGCTGAGTCCCTCCTTCTCCCACTGGTGACTACAGTTCCAACGCGTATCCAATTCGACAACCGCTCTACCAGTCTAAAAGATGTTGTCTCTGCCGCACACCGCGCTCGACTGGACCTCATGCCATTCCAACATGTACCATTGCGGCAGATTCAGCGCTGGGCCCAGGCAGATGGCCCACTCTTTGACTGTCTTTTCTCCCTCACGAGAACCAGCAAGAAGCCCGACTACTCGTCCATCCTGTCCGAACAAGATAGCTCCATGGCTGCCGATTACCCGCTGGCTGTTGATGTTGAGGCAAACTCTGAATCGGACACTATTACCCTGCGTGCAGGGACTGCGAAAGGGCTGAGCATTGACAAGAAAGCGAGAGCCCTCCTGGAAACCATGGACCTTCTCATTCATGCTTTGGTTAACGAAGGAGATGTCAGCCTACATAGCCTTGGGATTCAGCTGGGATCGCCCTCTACAGCACAGGCTAAAGAACAGCGATGGTCCGAAGCTACTTGGTCGCCCAAGGAACAGCTCCTTCGCAAAGTAACGTCTGATATTTGCGGCATTTCTCCGGAGCAGGTCACCAAAAATGCTTCTTTCTTCGCTTTGGGTCTCGATTCCGTGACTGCCATTAATTTTGCCAAGGCATTGCGGAACCAGGGATTGAACGTTTCCTCAGCAGACGTGATGAGACATAACTCCATTGGAGCGTTGGCCAACCACGCTGCTGAACCTTCTGTTGACATTACGCCTAATGGTGTTGGAATCGAACCAGCAGAGATGACCGCAATTGAGCTCTGCAATGGCGAAAGTCTTATCGAAGACGCATATCTCTGCACACCCCTGCAGACCAGTATGATCACCCAGACACTTGCATCAGATGGCAAGCTCTACTTGCACCACCATGCTGCCATCCTCGCCCCTGATACTAACCTGGAGCATCTGAAGGACACTTGGATGCGCCTGGTGGACCGTACTGACATACTGCGGACCAGCTTCCATCAATCACCTGCTCAAAGAAGGGTCATAGCTGCTGTACATAAGGGTTTGAACGTCGACTGGGACGTCATCGATGTTGCGGACCCACTCCCCGAGGCACTGAACAACATTGCTGCTCAGTACAAGCTCGCAACTGATGCAGACTTCCAACGTCCGCCTGTGCGCGCCACAGTCCTCAGGTCGCCTACGTCTTCGCTTTTTGTCTTGACCATGCACCATGGCTTGTACGACGGCTATTCGGTTCCGCTCATCTTCCACGACCTGGCCCTTGCTTATGAGAAGAACACTCTTCCAACTCGGCCGCCCTTTGCTCCTGCCGCAAAGCAGATCGCACTCTTGCATAGAAGCGCATGCAACTTCTGGATTGAGAGGCTCGACAACTATAGGAAGGCTGAAGTTCCAGTCCAGATGTCTGAAATCGATTCCTTGCAATCACTTCATCAAGTAGAGATCAAGCTCCGCACGCCTGCGGCAGCTCTCGTCCAAGGATGCGCGTCCATTGGCATAACGCTCCAAACTGCTGCCCTTCTCGCATTTGGAAAAGCATTGATGAGCGTGGTCGAGCAGCGTGACGTAGCTTTCGGTCACGTCTTGTCTGGGCGTTTCCTCGATGTTGAAGGGGCTGAAGATATCATCGGTCCTCTTTTCAATACAGTACCGCTCCGTGTCCGCCTCGATCAGGCCCTCCAGACAAACAGAGACGCTGCTCAGAGGATGCAGCAATTTGCAGCTGATGCTCAGCCATACCAGCATGCCTCTTTGAGCGAGATTCAGAGGGCTTGGCGCCAGCGCACTGGGGACAATAGTCCGCGCTTGTTTGATGCCCTCTTCTTATTCAATAAGGCCGACGAAACCAATGGAGCGGGTGTATCGGATCTTTTCGAGCCATTCGAGCCAGACCAAGGACCCGAGGAGACGGACTTCCCTATCAACTTCGAGGTCTTGCAGGGGGTCGAGGCTATCAGCGTCGCCGCATCCAGTAAAGAAGCTTACCTCGACCCCCATGGGCTGAAGCAGTTTGTGGGCTTGTTCGAGGAGGCTCTCGAGGACATCCTGGCCAACCCAGAACGCTCTGCCATGGCCGTTCCAAGCGGCCTGAAAGACTTCCAGCTTGTCAAGCCGAGTCCGAAACAACAGGCTATGATTTCTCGGGATGATCTTTCTGGTTCAGACGTGGAGGCGATCCGCCTCTCCCTGGCTGAGAACGCTCAGGTGCCTCCCGAAAGTGCGGGTTTGGACACAAGCATCTTCGCCTTAGGTATTGATTCGATGGTGGCCATCCAAATTGTGGCGGCCTGCAGAATGAATGGCCTTGCTCTGAGCGTTGTCGATATCCTTCAGGGCGGAAGCATCCGAGGTATAATTGATCTGGTCCGGCGCAAGAAGGCTATTTCCCCGGCACCAGAGGCAGAACACACCCCAACTATCTCCTCCGAGGCTCGAGGAAAGGCACTTTCCCTCGTACGGGCACCAAGCGACGCAATTGAGGCAGTCGTACCGGCGTTGTCAGGTCAAATATTCTCCATCGTCTGCTGGCTGCAAAGCGGCCGCACCCTATACGAGCCTACATGGACTTTCACGAGCGGTGTCAAACTGGATGCAGAACGCCTTTCGAAGGCCTGGCAGGATCTCCGGACTCGCCATTCTATCCTCCGAACCGCCTTCGCCGCCGTTTCGACCACTGAGGTCCTTCAGGTCGTCCTCGAAGCGTCTTGGGCCAACGAAAACGACCGCACGTTCGAGTCCGTGGAGGCCAGCGGCGAATACTCCCCAGACCGTCTCATCCCGCTAGTCAAAGAAATACAACGTCACCCGTCCGACTTGACCACACCTCCCGTCCGCCTCAGCCTAGTCCGCTACGCCGACAAAGACGCCGTCCTCCTCACCCTCCACCACGCCGTCTACGACGCCACCACCATCCCCATCCTCCTCGCCGACCTCGCCGACCTCTACCGCGGCACCCACCTCCCCTCCCCCACCCCCTCCTTCTCCGCCTTCAGCGACCACGTCGCCCGCACCGCCCGCGCCCACCGCGCCGCCGAGCGCGCCTTCTGGTCCGACTACCTCTCGCCCGCCATCCAACCCACCGTCCTCGGCACGCCCGCCAACAAGAACAGGGACCCCCACCGACGGCCCCGCGACACCTTCCTTCACGCCCCCGCCCTCATCCCGCACCTCGCCGCCCTCGACACCGCCTGCCGACGCGCCCGCGTCACCACGCCCGCCGCCATCCTCCTCGCGTTCGCCCGCGTGCTCGCGCGCGCGACGCGCGTGCGCGACCCGTGCTTCGGGTTCTACACCGCGGGTCGCAGCGGCGCGTGGGAAGGGGTCAGCGGGCCGACGGTGAACCTGCTGCCGTTGCTCGTGAGGGGCGCGGCGGAGGAGGGGGCCGTAGCGCGGCTGGTGTGCGGGGTGAATGGGGATTTGGCGGGGAGGGCGGGGTGGGAGGGGAGTGGGTTGAGGGAGGTGCTGGGAGGGGACGGGCTGCCGTTTAACGTTTTTGTGAATCTGATGTGGCAGGCGGACAAGAGGCCGGAGGGGGAGGGGAGGGGTGAGGCGGGGCTGTTTGATGTGGAGAGGATTGGCGTGCCGGTGGATTTTGCGAGTGAGGTGGCGTTGGAGGGGGAGACGGCGGTGGAGGCGTTGGATACGGGGTGGTTTCCGAGGAGCTAGTGTTTGTATGTGGATTTGGGGAGGGATTGGGAGGGTGATGCGATTGATGCGGGGACGAGGTATGAAGGTGAGGGGATGGGGAGGGAAGATATCCAGGGATTTTTGGCGGAGCTGGCAGAGGAGGTGAGAGCGATTAGAGAGGCGTTGTAGGTGTGCTATGGGGAGGTGTAGCTATGTACGTGTGGCGGCCATTTTTTTTTTTTCTATTTGTAGAGCTGCAGTACAGTGTTGGATGGATTCTGTATTAATTGTCTGTCTGCTCTCAATTTCTTGTAACAGATTCCATGTCTCATGCTTGGTGAGAATGAAGATATCGATATGAAAAGTAAATAATGTGATCTGTATGTAGATTCTTGTAAACCTGCAGATCATTTGCTTAGAACCTTAATTTTTGTTCACTGCTGGATCTCCAATCATATGAGGTGCAAGCAGAGCCGCATGGGGTTCTTATGGAAGAATCTTGACGTATTTGGCATATGCATTGCATTGTAGAATGACTGACAGTAGCTATGAGCTTGGAGGCCCCACTCGTTGAGTTATGATGGCGAGCGGGACGGAGACTCCGAACCACTACTTTTTGCCGTCAGCACTGCCACAACAAAGCACATGTACAATTGTTTGGAAGCATTCTCCTCCGATCGACACTTTCAGCTCGGCTGGGGCTGGGTGAGGTGACACGCAGCGTACCTTGGCGCATGGGGGCGATATACGCGTAAGCAGACGTGGTCTGAATTTCTCGCTTGATGCAAAACTTCGCGACCCTAGATAAGCCTTGCGTAACTGTGGTCCGCATTCCTGATTTCGAAAGATCATTAGCTGGAACAGGATTCTCAGGTGGGTAGTATGCGCTTCTGCGCCTTGCGAAGTTCCACTGCTGCGAATCTTTCGTCTGTACGATCTGCTCGAAATAACGGCCGGTGTAACGGACGGAAATCTGCGCCGCGGGACGTTTTTGCTCAGGAATGTTCAACGAACCATTTTGCTTTCACACTCTCTAACCTAATTGAAATTGATTTCATGTCCACACTGTTGAGGGAGCTTTGGTTCACCCAGTTATCTTTGGAGATTGGCAACGGGCAGAGCATATGGCGCGTACCGATGCTGAGATATCCTCAGCCTTGTCGGTCTTCAGGATCAGCAGTACAGCCGCATTTTAGATAAGCCAGAGCTCCAACTAGATAACGTTCATGCAAAATCTAGACATAGTCCTACGTCATCAGGATCCAGGGCTATATCAAGACATTGATCGTCCAAGGGCACTTCGTAAGGGAATTTCTTGCTGACAAATGAGACGCCTGCAAAACAGGGAGTTTGCAAAACAGCGACAGTGATTTTCACTGGATCTTGGCAAAAGATTTATTAAGAGTGCGGGTCGCTTTTTCCTGCAATCTGCAGGATGCCTTGGAAGACATGTCGATGCGGGGCTATTGAAGCAGGATTGTGTTACGGCGCAGCCTTCACAAGAACATGGGAAGAAGGAATGGGAATCCCGCAGAGAAGCCCCCACCAGGAAACGAAGAAAAGTCTTCACGTGACCAGGCACGTGATTCCCCACCAGGATCCATATATCGCCCTTAGAAGCCCGGGCGACATAAAGCAACTGTCGCCCAGTGTAGCCCCGGCGATATAGGGCAACACCAGATTGTATAGAACTCTCCTACGTATATAAACCACGCTCTCTAGATAGCTTTGACCTTCGTGGTCAACTTTAACAATAGAATCGCACTCTATTGGTAACAAGGCCTTCGCACGCAGTGCCCAGTCTTCAGTCGTCTACTCGTTCCTCACGTACCTCTTCTTGTACCCACTCAAGGAAAACCCTTCGACAGGTTTCCACCCTCTTTGGTGTTTGGATCCTTAGAGGCAGAGGCCCGCTCGTTACAGATTGCATTGCCTGCCTCAGCCACCAGTTCCGAAGCACTCGTCGCGCCTTTGCGAAACAAGAGGCTGCTGCGGATGAGCCGCGCATTGGCCATGTACTTACTATCTATATAACGATGAGGCTGAACTGTATATATCCTTTTAGCCTACTACGCATTTTTGATCGAGCGGTCCCTCGAAAACGAATATCTGGAAGCATGACCGAAACAGCAGGATCAACATACAGCACGTTGGAGGTTGACAACAGTGTAAACCTCCCCTAGCACAAGCCCAATGATGAAGATATGCCTGAGCCTGTTGCAGAGAAGGCTGAGAGTCCGGCTGCCCCCACATCTCTATTCGGTATACGCAGACAGACATTTTCGATCATTCTTGGGGTAGTTCTTGCCTCCATCATCATCGGGGTTGCTATTGGTGTCGGCGTAGGCGTAGGAACGAAGAGAAAAGAGGAACTTGAACACGAGTCCACGAACAACATTGTTTCAACTTCCACGAAGGCCATCAACAGGGGCGTCGCGTCCTCGTCGCGTCTCGCGGCAGCAAACTGTACAGACGCAGGTGGTGCCGAGCACTCACAGGTCTTCTACCAGAATGCCACCTCGATGGAAATATGGATGGTAGACTACAACGATGCCAGAGCTAATTGGACATTTTCACTTGTCCTTCCGCAGGACAACAACAGTGCGGTAATTCCGAAGAATGGGACACCAATTGCTGCATACAGCTAGCTGCATGATTACTCCATTCCTGTGAGTCTCCATGAGCTTCTTGACTTGCAATCAAGAACTATAGACGGGAAAGTGACTGGGATATTAAATTTGAAAGAACGCAAGTGGTGAGTACTCCTGACTGACGTCACTCTTTGTAGCACATTTTTGACTTTAGATCTCTTCAGCCCTGCAAGCCTAGAGGGTATTTTATTAGTTCCTGAGAAGCCCTGGTTGGGGAATACCCTGTTTTGTCCAATCGAACAAGTTAAAGCGCGCGCAACTGGTAGTAAAATAGATGTCTGCATTAATTCGGAATATATTCTCTTTGATGAAACGGATAATTTATGAAGAGCGAATAGATGTTTCCTACCTGGCAGCACTTTCAAAAATTGTAGGGAACGATACACCACTGCTGTGGTTCGAAACTAGTGCAAGGAGTGCGAATACGCGATCGGCAGCATTTGATTGGAGAACTTTACGAAATCATTGCGGCTGAGGAAATTGCGGGCGAAACCTGCCAAAAGAGTCCGGTGTTTGAATACTAGCGGGAGAGCCGGATATAACTTCATGTCATGAAAGCTTAATTTTGCAGATACCCCTTTTCGAACGCGTCGGGATGCGACTCCGGCCACCGCGTCATGGGATGTGGCACGTGGAACGGGGGATGATAGTGTACCCCTCCTTATTGGATACGCTTAGTGGTTCTGGGGGGAACTCTATTACTTCCCCGGAGCTGAAGTACTACCCCAAGCTTCCGCTAACAACTCAAAACTAACGAACTGCCATGTATGGACCCGGTGATAGGCGAAGTTTGGGCTAGAGGCTGGATCGTTGCTTTTGATTTCGGAACGGATCCCACCGGGTGACCTCATGTTTCGGAAGGCTGGCAAAAACAATATAACTGTCTTAAATACTATTGCCGGTCCTCCTTGTCGAGGACTTCAGTGTCTGTGTTTATCCTTCGGTTGCTTGTTTCTCAACATGGCATGGAACAAAATCACATTTTTCGGCGTCGCCGTCGCCCTTACGTCGTTCTTCAGCCCCGTCGTCTCTACCAACATCGACAGCGGTAGTCAACCCGGTAAGGAAATATCTTCCATTCTCCGATTCCATGAAACGCCGAATGAAAGTGCTAACACAATGGATAGAGCTCTCACTTTGCTATCTCACGCGGCATGCGACTCCACCCAACGAACCTCAAATTCGACTGCCTCCGACCTTTTCGACTCCGCCTTCTTCCCCTTCGGACTGGGATGTAACTCCGGACTACTGGTTCCTTGGCCGTTGGTACTACATTGCATCCGGTAATCCCGCTTACCAAGGTTGGAGCAACATGCAGTGGGACCTGACCCCGATCAGCACTGAAGACACCAACGAGCCTTCGCTACAACGTCAGGACCTTGTCTCTTATAGTTTCGAAGGCGAAGTATATCTCATATACGGTATTGACACTCCCGTTGCCCCGGACGCATATCAGTGGGTGGCGCCGGGTCCGCTCTCGGTCCAGAACAACACATGGCAAATCATGGCATGGGGCTACGACAGTGCCGACGTGCCTTACACCATGTTCTTTGAGACCTGGCCAACAGGGCAACCGAGCCAGTTCTACTTCATTTCTCGGTCCGACAAAGGAATTGCCGAGGACACGTATCAAACGCTTGTTGATAGCGTGAAGAAGATTGGAAACCAGGAACTCAACGAAGCGTTGACCAGGGTGTACCAAATCAAGCAGGATGGCGGTAGGCACGGGGAGACGTATGCTGGCTGCAATGCAACGTGCAAGGAGAATGGTGAGAAGCGACACATCCTCGCACAAGAACAGGTTCGCTAATGGAATTTATAGCATATGCGCTTCCTCCTCAGTTGCTCCAAGCCCAGCAGGGCCAGCAAGGGCAGCCTCCGCAGTAGTCACATAGTGCGTTTCCCACTTGTCCGCTGTAGTGGGTCCATAATGATGCACGTCAGGAGGTTATCGCGACAGTTACCGCTGTCGTGCGTCTGGCATTGCATGAAGAGGCCTGTTTTTGTAGTAATTTCTCCCCTCGAATGGAACGAAACAAGAAGCGGAAACGAGCTTCATTCATGACCTAACAGCGGTGGCATTCCACTCCAATCTTATTCTTTCGGTGACTACTTGCCCAACTATGACCCAATGGAGCACTGATGATTCTCCACTAAGATTTGCAAGTGTCGCAGGGGCATGTTTCTGATGCTGTTGAGACTCTGAGCCGGGTATCGGAGCTTTCATATGGGTCTTGCCAGAACGGATATTCATCTCAAATCAAGGACTCTTAAATTATGTATTGTACGTATCATGATTCTGTTTGTTTGGCCACCGGACGCACACCTCTCCATTCTGTGGAACATGGACCATTGGCTGTAGTCGAGCCAAAGCCTCCCAACAAAGAATACTTTGATGTGCGGCAAAGGGATCCTCGAAGAGAGAGTACGCTGGCGAGACCCCGCTTGCCTGATGCGGAAGGCAGGGTCCAGGTGGTCTGCGCTGGGGCAAGTGGTGTGTGGCGCTAAACTCCGTCAAAAGCCGCCACCGGCCGCTTTCAAGAAAGCTCCCGCTCCTCCACAACTCCGCCCCTCCCACATCATCACGTCAATCCCCACAACCACCATGGCATCAATAAGCGCAAACGCCCCCTCCCAGCCTCCCGACCTCTCCGACAAGCTCCCCCGTCTCCTCCCGCGCAAAGAACCCACCAAGCCCACCGAATCGCCCATCCCCGCACCCGAAACGCCTGCGCTACCGCCGCCCGTAACCTCCGCGAGCGCTGCCACCGCCAGCAGCAGCAGCAGCAGCAGCAGCAATGCCACGAGCACTTCCACCTGGACGTTCCAAAAGCCCGTCCGCCGCATCCTCTCGCCGCAAGACCACGACCTCTTCAAATCGTCCCCGACCTACACCCTCCTCCAAGCCTTCATCTTCACTCTCGCCGACAGCGTGCAGGACACGCCCATCTCGACCGTCGCCTCGCAGCCCCCCCACCCGACCGTCGCCGCCATCCTCGACGTGCTCGACCGCGCCGAAGCCGTCCTGCACGACGTCCCCGCCGAGGACGCGGGCGGCTCGCGCTTCGGCAACAAAGCGTTCCGCGTCTTCGTGGAGCGGGTGACGGACGAGCAGGGCGCGTGGCACGAGCGCGTGGGCGTAACGAGCCCGCGCGCCGTCGCCGAGCTGTCGCCCTACCTCTGCAACAGCTTCGGCAACGCGTCGCGCATCGACTACGGCTCCGGGCACGAGCTCAACTTCTTCTGCTGGCTGCTCTGCCTCTACCAGCTCTCGCTGCTGCCGCGCGACGCCTTCCCGCAGCTCGTCCTGCGCGTGTTCCCGCGCTACCTCGCGCTCATGCGCGGGGTGCAGACGACGTACTATCTCGAGCCGGCCGGCTCGCACGGCGTGTGGGGGCTCGACGACTACCAGTTCCTGCCGTTCCTGTTCGGCGCCGCGCAGCTGCTGCGGCACCGGTACATCCGCCCCAAATCCATCCACAGCGCGCTGATCCTCGAGGAGTGCGCCAAGGACTACCTCTACCTCGACCAGGTGGCCTTCGTCAACAGCGTCAAGAACGTCGAGGGCCTGCGCTGGCACAGCCCCATGCTCGACGACATCAGCGCCGCGCGCAACTGGCTGAAGATCGAGCAGGGCATGCGCAAGATGTTCGTGGCCGAGGTCCTGGGGAAGCTGCCGGTGATGCAGCACTTCTTGTTCGGCAGCCTGATACCCGCGGTGGAGGAGATGAGCAACGAGGAGTTGCTGGGATACTCGATCGAAGGGGAGCCGGATGAGGATGGCAATATCGTGGTGATGAAGGACGGGATGAAGCACAAGCACAACCCGAACAGCTGGGGCGACTGCTGCGGCATCAAAGTGCCAAGCAGCGTGGGCGCGATGCAGGAGATGAAGAAGCGGATGGGCGGAGATGGTCTGAGGAGAGTGCCATTCGACTAAGCAGACAATGTGTTTCGACTCCAAAACAAAACAGCGCTAAAAGTATTAGACAGCAAATGAATAGACATGAATAAAGTGTACCATGCCCAAAGCAGTCTCTAGTAGAGAGCCGTAACCTTTTTTCAATTTTCACACTTTAACACGCCTGGATATCAAGAAGAGTCCCACGTCCACGCCCACCCATCTCCCCACTCCAGCAACCCTCAAGCCTTGGGGGCGGCCAGCTCCTTCTCGATCGTCTCCTTCAAAGTCTCGGGCTTGGTCGTGCTGGCCCACCGGCCCTTGACCTTGCCGTCGCGGCCGATCAGGAACTTCTCAAAGTTCCACTTGACGCGCTTCAGGCCCATCAGGCCGGGCTGCTCCTTCTTCAGCCACTCCCACACGGGGTCGGCGCTGTCGCCGTTGACGTCGACCTTGCCGAGCACGGGGAACGAGACGCCGTAGTTGACCTGGCAGAACGACTGGATCTCGTCGTTGGAGCCCGGGTCCTGGCCGCCGAACTGGTTGCACGGGAAGCCGAGGATGAGGAAGTCGTCGGGGTGCGCGGTTTTGACGTCCTTCCAGAGCGCCTCGAGGCCGCCGAACTGCGGCGTGAAGCCGCACTTGCTGGCCGTGTTGACGACGAGGATGACTTTGCCCTTGAGAGACGCGAGGTCGTAGGGCTGCCCCTTCTCTGTGTGGGAGGGTTTGTATTAGCTTTGTCTTTGTCTTTGTGTGTGGTGGTGGTGGTGGTGGTGATGGTGGTGGTGGAGCGATGACGATTGTGGGAAGCTGGGTGGCGACGGGACCGAAGGATCGTGGGAAACGGTCCCGCCGTCGCGCCGCTGGGGGGCATGTTTAGAGTGCTGTGGATGCGGCAGTTGCAGGTGCGGACACCTGCTGTATGGTGGTGTTTGAGACACTGCCTGCAGCGCGCGTGGGTGGTGTCTGGGAGTTTTGCGTGGAGAAAGATCGGATGGGATGACGTCGCTCGCACGTCGCAGCGGCAGCTCGAGAAGGCCGAGGACTGCGCAGCACAAGGCTCAGAGCTCCGGGGTAGACTCACTATCGAGGGGCTTGAAATCGTAGAAGCTCGTCGCGGAGGCCATTGTTCTTGTTGAGTGGTGAAAGTGTCGGAGAAGTTGCGTGTCGGGGGGAGTAGTAGTGGCGGTAGTCGGCAACAGCGGGGTTGATGCAGCAGGTGTGACGAAAGAAGACGCGGGGCGACGGCGAGAACAAGACTTTACTGCTGGCGATCGGAGAACAGCGCCTTTTGTAGCAACGGCGACGACAGCAGCTTGGATGCTTGTAGGCAAGTGCCCCGCCGTCGTCGGACGAGAAACGAGTCGCAATAGCGCCGGCATACGGACGAACGACCGTGACGAGAGAACGAGGGCAGGGTCCCGCGACAGCACAGCCCCCGAGGAGATGATAACTAATCCGATGCCACGGCGTCGCGTCTTGCTGTTTTGGAATTCGATGGGCTATGGAACACCCAATGCTGCGCGAGGTGATTATGTGAAGGCGGGAGATCTGGGCTCATGGGGATTCGGATCTTTGCCTTTCCGTCGCCATCCGTGCGCCAGAAGCTCTGTCGCTGCGCTGGAGCTACGGCCGTGAGAGAGCCCGCAAGAGGCGCTCGCTCCAGCTCGCTTCACTCACCCATAAGCGATCGACAGCCCACTCCTAGTGATGTGCGCGATCGCATGTGACGCAGTCGCCGCCCCGGGCATCACACAGCCCACGCCGCCCATCCTTATCACCGCTCACCGAGTCGAGCAATTCATCGACGCACGCTACACAAGATTTGTGAGACCAATTTTTTTCCGTTCTTTACAGGATCGTATCTTTCAATCTAGAAAATCCAACAAACGAAACTCATCGCAAAAGAAAAAAAAAAAAAGCTAAAAACCGCTAATGCCGATGCAATCTATGGACAGCTCAACATCCACCACCAGTGCCGTTGAGATGGCCCCGACAAGCCGCCAAGCAGCAATGTCGGGGGTTACCCATCTCTGCACTCGACTCGACTCCTCCAACTCCAATCACTCTAAAAAGTAGTCTCTATTAAAATCCCGGGCGCGACCTGTGTGTGAATCCTCGGCCGGTAGTCCGTCGCCGCCCTCCTGGGCAACCAAGCAGACCTGGGTCGGGATAATATAGTCTAGTAACGATGCGCCTACTGGGAATTGGGTTGTCCATCCTGGAAGGTGGCCCTATGGAAAGCAAGTCCTTGGGAGTGGATCATCCTTGGGTACAAGTCCATGGTACGGTCCGGTGGCAATGTGGCCATATTCCTCTGGGCAGTAGGCTCATTCAATGAAAGCGCATGGCGAAGCCATGCTTCCTGGGAGTGTATCCGGAAATCCTAGGAAGAAATGGTGTTGACGAATGCTATTTTACCTTGTCAGACGTGAAATGAATGGTGAAGAGGGATTGCAAAAGGGCTTACGAATGCATGAAGTATTGATGCGAATTGTTCATTCAGCCCATCTCGGTGAGCTGGGCCATGATCTTCTGAAGAGCGGTGGCATCATCAATGATCTGCTGGTGACCTTCGGCATCCTTGGGTTCATTGAGGCTGCGAAGGCGCTGCTGAAGAACAGCCATGCGCTCGGCCCAAGCCTGACGGAGACGCTCCTTCTCCTGATCCCGCTGACGGGCAGTGTTGGCCTGCTTGATTTGCGCAGCCGTCTTCTGGCGCTTGTCCGACTGCTCGGTGGCACCAGTGGACTTGCGCTTACGGCTGGCAGGTCGCTTGGCAGACTGGGTGTGAGGAGAGCCAGGCTCGGCATGGGTAGCGGGGCTGGTGTAGTCATGCACACGCTTCATGTGGTCGTACAGGTTGTAGCGACGGGGGAAACCATTACCGGGGATGGCGCGCTCGCAGTCAGGGTAGGCGCAAAGATGAGGCTTCGATCCATGTCCGTGCATACCGTGTGCCTCGCGTTCGTGGCGGAGAAGGCAGGCAGTGGAAGAGAACTCGACGTTGACGCAGGCAGCGTTCTTGCAGCGGAAGGGCTTCAGGTGCGAATCGACGTACTTGTCGTAGTTGCACTTGAGCTTGGTAGCCCTGTGCTGGCAGTTGGCCTGACCCTCAAATGGGCAATGGTACATCTCATCGGCCTGGGGCTGCGCCTGGTAGAGAGGGTGAGTACGGGCCAACTTGACCTCTGCCTCCTCGCTGGACTTGCGAGCGTCATCTTGATCAATCTCCTCATCGTCATTGATGGCCTTCATGGCAGAGGGCTGAACAGTGGCGGACTCCATCATGCTTTCGGTACTGATGATTTCATCAGCAAGTAAAGTTTGAGGCCGGGTAAAGGGAACAAACGTAGTCATCGGGATGAAGCTCTGCTCTTCACCGTACTCCGAACCACCATGAAACATGGAGAACTGGGAAGTCATGACGGTAGAGGCCGGCGAAAGAACGTCAGAGGTCTCAAAGCGGGGCTTGGAGTCAGACTGCTGCAGGGTAGGACGATGCACATCTGCCGGAGCCGCAGTGGCGACAGGCTCAAAGGGAGACCGTACCCTCCTCTGCTCGTTCAGGTTCTGCGAGTTGCTGATCATGCTATCAATGCCGTACGCCGGGTACTGGGCAAAGTAGGGCTGGTTGACAGCACGACTTGGGTAGCTGCTCTGGCGCGAGAGGAAGGTAGAAGGTGCATCAATAGAGCCTGACGCGAAAGGTGCACTGTAGCTCTGAGACTCGTTGCCCCACTGGTTATGCATAGGTGCCCTAAAGGTGAAGTCGGTCGGCGATGCAACCTGTGCGTTGTTGAAATTAGTGAAGTCAGACATCTTGAAGTTGCTGTCTCCGTTATCCGATCCGGCGGTAGGAGGCAACATCATGTTGCCCATCTCGGACTGGGATCCGTGGAAAGTTCCATGGCTCTCAACACTAAGGGTCGGCGAGTAGATGTGGGGTCCCACAAAAGGCTCCATAATCTGGCTCCTGGTATCCTGAGGTACTTGGTAGTTGTCGTTCTTCTTGACGCGTCTGCCAGTGTCAGGCTGGCTCATGTAGGCGCTGTCATCCATAGACGACGAGATTGATGCTTCATCATCCTTGGGGAACTGAAGAAAGTTGCGGGCCATGTTGGTCAGGTCCTCCTGGCCAAAGGAAAACAGATCGCTTCCAGTGTAGGGGGTCCCTGACACTGATTGGGTCCAAAGAGCAACGTCCACTGGGGCAGTCAAAGAAAATTCTCCGGGCGCAGAGTCGCACTCAGAATATTCACTGGCAGGGGAATGTTAGTTTGCGCAAAAATAGAAAAATTAACGTGCGAGGTGTGGAAAAAGCAGAACGAAAATCAAAAAAACAAGTTGCCATTGTTAGTACGCCGATTGCCGTAGGGACCTAGGTAGTGATTAGCATTGGCGGCGTTAAAGGGTAAGGGTGCTTAGAACAAACCAGTCGTTGAGCCAGATATCATGTAACAGATCCAGTCCAGGAGATTCTTCGGGAATGGCCACTACTGTAAAAGAAAGTGATCCGGGGAAGGACGGGGGGTTAACGCATCCGAGGATAGGGGTTTAGTCATGGGAACATGTCGACATATCCAGGCAAGGGCACTCCAGAAGGAAACATCCAGTCGCATTGGGCAAGAGCGTGATATTTCACATCACGTAAAACTTTGATTAGCACGCAACAAGTTAGTTTACACTCCAGCAATGTCGTAAAAATGGGTGTATGAGAAGGCAGCATCAGCCTGTCGGTACGTACTAGTGAGGCCATGAGGCCTATCCAAACAATGTAGTCCTTGGCTGTCTCCTGTGGGGTGTGGCCTTGATGGGAAATTGAGAACTGAAAAGAAATCCGGGACATGGAACGACATCAGGTTGCATCCATCCATGATCCGTCTGCAGGCACAGAATTGTGTAATGACATCTCTGGGACAATTTCCCCATTTCAGATGTAATTGTCGTCCGCGTCGAAGTAATCCGATGACCCCCGCAACCAGCAGGGACTGTCGATCGTTACCAGACTGGCCAGAACATTTGTCGATTTACGTCTACGATCCGGGCAGAGTGATCCAAAGGCAGTATCCAGGTAATCCATTAAACAAAATCCGGCAGACGTGAAGTCGAACAGTGCCAGCGAACGAACATCATTTGTTCTTGTCGTGTAAGCTCAAAGAGCAGTGTCGAGAGTAAGGGGGCTTCCCCATCGCCTGTGCTGGCCTGATAGCCAGATGATGACGCGAATACGCTCTGACGTCATGCGACGAGTAAGCGAGCGAGAATACGATCCGGCAAAACAACCCTGGGCGGAAAATATCCTGATGGCCAAAGAAAATTCCAGTCCGGTGGATGAATTTCCATTTCCTGGGTGGCTCCTTCCATTGGGTGGTTCAAGTGGAACTTCCTGTGGCTGGCTATACAAACCTTTTCATGGCAAAAATGACAAATGACAACTAGAACATTATTTCGTACAGTGCGGTGCGATTCCATGAATGGAAAAAAACAAAGTGCTGGGAAAGGGACCGGCTGGGAAGTACCTGGTGTGGGCTCCTCGTTCGCGGCTGCGATTTTGCATTATGAGAGAAAAGCAGGCGATGGCACTCGCTGCTCAGTCCAATCTTTCTTTCTTTTGTGATGATCTTGTTTTTTCTTGCTCCTGAGTGGGCGATAGTGAGGATTGTGCAGTGCTTGTGGCAGCAGCGCGCAAAAGCGTGTTTTGGGTGAGAAGAGTGAGAAGAAGTGAGGAGGAAATCAGATGAACGAGGAGCGGGGCGCGGTCGGTAAAAAAGGCGCAGCGAGCAGGCTGGGAGCTGGGACGCACTGGTGCGCTGGTCATGCGGTGGTGGGGCCAACGTGTACGCGGCAAGGATGGTGCAGCAGGCAAAGCAACCAGATTGGCTGAGGGAGGCGCCGCAGTTAAAAAGAACAAGCGCCTGGTCGAGCAGCGGGAGGGCGCGGGTCGGTGAGAGATTAGCGTGCGCCGCCATGTGCGCCAGGATTGCGCCTGTCACACTGCCCTCGTTTACGGCCAATTGACGTGTCCAAGCGCCAAAAAGCAATCCGACGTCAACCTCCTGCCGCGCCCTCGGCACAAACCCCTTCGACTCGTTTCCAGCGCTCCTCACAGCTGCGCGCATCCCGGTTTGATCTCCGGCGCGCTCATCCCGCGGCCACTTGCGTCTCAGCACGCGCAACGCACGGCCAGCGCAATTCTCATCCTTGCCGTGCGGCATTTGCGAGTCCCTGCGGCGATCGAGCCGTTTAGATTAGTCCTCCAGGGCTTCGTCCGTAACCTTTGCTGAAAACTCTCGCAACGCGTATTGCACTGTATGGAAATACCCTGCTGGAAGGGGAGTGGATCGCCATGCGAAGCTCCAGCAGAGTCGGCAGATCTCCTCGCCAGCCGGAGCCTGGTGCCTGTAGGACCCTACCGTTGCGGGCGGGCGGGCTGAGACGAGCCTCGCAGCTTATGTCCCGCCGGCTAGTCAACCATGCCTTCACAGTTACACGACGTAATTGCGCCCAACACCGGTGAGTCTGGCGCTGGCCACTTCACCGGTCATCACGAGAGCCTTGTTTTGGCTAGCAGGAGGTTCGACGAAGTGGTTTGATGTTGAGGGGAGAAGACTCAGAGCCGTGGACGTAATAGCGTGTGGCCGGCAAGGAACGTATCCGCGGAAGCCGGACGACCAGGGTTGGAGAGCCGAACTGCCTACTGCCAGGTTTTTTACTTCTTTCTGACAAGCTTCGAAAGGCTGGCGGTTGGAACAGTTCCCAGTGTGAGCTAAGCAGTAAAGTTGACGACAAGACGGAATGAGAGGGGAGAGGGGAGCGAGCACGGGGAATTGAGGCTATGAAGGATCCGCGGGTGATTTGTCGCACTATCGGCTTGGTGTTGATCTCCATGAGGGACGGAAGGGCAATCTCAGCGCTCTGTATGGCGGGACGCTAAGGCATCGGAGGGCGGCTGATGAGCCGTAAGGTTTCTGGAAGCGTTCCTGACGGAGCCACGACGGCTTCTCTGCACGCGCGTGCAGCCACAGGCGGCGCCGTTGATCATAGCCGCATCGCGCAATGCCGCAGGGCTGGCCGTGACAAAACAGCCAGCCATTTCCATACGGGGTCAGTTCGATTCGCACATCACCGACAGAGGGGGGCCATAGTTTGGTTCATCGACATCGTATCCTTCGATCTACAGGAGACCGACGAGGATAATCCTGCTGCACTGAATCAGTTTCATGAGAAATAGTGAAGGCTCCGTCCTTGCTGTGGCCGAGTCATCGTCGAGGTGGTTGTGCGAAGAGGGAAGTGAGCAGCGAGAGCGGGAAATTGCCAAGGCTCCGGACGCTTCTCCGTCGCCGACGACTCGGAGGCCGCCGTCACTGATGCCCAACGTCACAGGGTTTTTCGTCGGCGGTGGTCGCGGACGTAGGGGCCCCAACTCTGTATTTCTTTGGTACTTAGCCGAGGCCGGTGGGAGCCCCGAAGATTTCTTTGCCCCGCCGCTGTCCACCATGAGGGACGGGCGCATTGCGGCAAGCCGAGTCTTCATCAAAGGGAGGCACGCACGCAATGCTGTTGATGAGTTGGCACTGCTGCTCCGGGCCATCGCATCTCCTGCAGCGATCGGCACGCAACCTCGGAACAGATCGAGCGACGGTGCAGCTCTGGGGGTGGAGAAAAGGAGAGGCCGCTGAGAGAAAGGAGCGCGCTGCGAGAGTGGGCCTTTGGCGGAGTCCGTTCCTCCGTCGCTCGCTGCCTCGTTCCTCGCACAGGGCTGCCAAGGCCGCGGCACAAAAAAAACACGTGAGGCCGGGGCCAAGCCTGCGCTACGCAGCTCCCCGGATCGGATCCGCGAAGTGGACAGACATCAGCTCTACTCCCGGCCCTCCCAGCTGCAGACCACCGCCCGCCATGGCAAGGACAGAGGCCCTCCCCGCGCACCAGCCAGACCCCACCCTGATCAGCCTCACGCGCCTGTTGGACCGTCTGCAGCGCGCCCTCCTTTCGCCTGATGCCGACCCGAAGCTGCGAACGTCCAGCTTCGAGCGTACCAAAGTCGGCGCTGTAGGTAATCTTGCTGTGCCATGAAGCCCCGCCGCAATGATATTGAGTGTCTCTGCAGAACCTTGAATATGCCCGCTCGCTGTTGCTGCGCCTCGAACATGACACCGCTGCCATCAAGATCCAGTCGCGCAAGCAGGCCCAGCAGGCCGACCTGCAAGCAAAGCGTGACCTCATCAAGCAGCTGAACCAACGCCTGTACGAGCTCAACCAGCTCGACGAAGATGATGACGGTGCCGAGGACACGTCCGACGACGATGAAGACGACGTCCCGAGCTATGCTCCCGCTCAACGCGACACCTCGGACGGCTTAGACGTGCAGCACAATCCTGGGAACCAGGCCATGCAGGATATGGCCGAAAACATACTTCGTTCCCGTCGCCCGCAAGCAGAAACCAAGCGCGACGAATCAACCGCCGCGGCGACAGGCTCGTCGCTGTTCTCTGGCTCCAAAAATCCGGCTGCCGATCCCAACCTTCAGAAGTCCGAGAAGCTCATGTCGCACAATCGCGCCGAACAAGAGACTCTGACGGGTTCGCTGTTGGAAATGGCACAGCTGTTGAAGCAGCAGACAACGGCGTTCGGAAGCTCACTGGAGGCCGAGAAGGACATATTGGACCGAGCAGGCAAGGGTCTGGATACCAGTGCGCAGGGGATGGAGGCAGCAGGACAGAGGATGGGCACGTTGAGGCGAATGACTGAAGGCAAGGGCTGGTGGGACAGGGTGAAACTCTATGGCATAATTGGAGCGTTATGGGTGGCTTGCTTCCTCATCATGTTCATTATGCCGAAGCTGAGATTCTAAGGCCCAGTTTAACGCGATGGAACAGAGGACGGAGGGGAAAGCAATCATCCCCCTTGTGCCATATTAATAGCTAAGGGATCGCTAGAATCCTTTGGGACGAAGCGACGGTCTCTGCAAAAGCAACTTTTAGTGGAAGAAACAATGAGAAATGATAATTACAGTAGCCCGCAGCCGAGGGGCGTTTCAATTTTGGCGGATATGTCCTATTCTATCATGCACGAGCCGTCCGTGTCAGACTTTCGCGAAGTCTCTTCGCGTATCTTGAACCCCCGCCCTAAGGGAAGGTCCCGCGTCCCCTTATCTTTTATCACATTGAGGCTTATTGGCTTCGTATTCGGATTATCGTTCTATTTCCTCCTCTGCGCCAACTATAACGCTCAAGCCTCGAACTTGGGCGTGTACTTGGCCTGCGCAGCCTCGAAAGCATCCTTCTTCGCCGTCGCCTCGATAAGGAAAGGGTGCTTGGGGTCCACCTGCTCGAGCGTCTTCTTCAGCTCCGTGGTGTCCTTGCCCAATATCGTGTTCAGGACGATGGTGTTCGACAGGACATCCGGGCTGTTGGGGTCGAGGGCGATGGCCTGCTGCAACGCGGCTTCGGCTTCGGGGTAACGTCCGAGATGCAGCTCGGAGACGGCCTGGCCGACGAGCGACTGCACGGCCTGGGAGGCGGGTGCCTGGGCGAGTTCCTCAAACACGTAGAACGCCTGCTGGTACTTTTCTCCGCCCTAAATTTCATCCGTCAGCACTACCAAGGAATGTGACGGTGTATCCTTTCTCGCAACGTACCTCCCTCAGGCCAACCCACGACTCGGCAATGTTGACGAGCAAGCTATCCTGAGCCCACTTCCGTGCCTGCTGTGCCTCCTTCGCGGCCAGATCCGCACGGTTCTGCTGCAGATGTATCTGAATGATCAACGCGACCCTGTTCACCCGTATCAGCACACTCAGCCCCAATTCCGCAGAAAGGCGTGAAAACCTACGCATCCAGTGACCCCTGATGCTTCGCCAGCAGCGCGAGCGCCTCCTCCGTCAGTCCCGCATTGGCCAGCACGCTCCCCGCCAGGAGCTGCACGCTCAGATTGTCGCCCGCGCTGGCCGCCAGCTCCTGCGCCTTGGCGATGGCCTTGTCCGCGCTCTCGGGGCTCTTCAGGTAGGTCGCCAGCGCCGCGGCGGCCTGGAGGTCGGGGACGCCCGATTCACCGGACGTCTCGGCGATGACATCATCGTACTGGCCGAGGGCGAGGCGGGCGCGGAGCTTCAGCACGCGGGTGGGCAGCGCGTTGGAGGCGGAGAAGGAGGACGTGTCGAAGTCGACGACTTGCTGGTACTGGCCTTGGTGGAAGGCGTTGTGGATGTTGACGAGCTCTGGTTTGCCACATGACTGTAAGCGGGTGCGCGACAGGCTTGTGGAACGGGGCGGGGGAGTTTCGCACCTCCTTCTGCGGAGTAGGGATCCATCTTGCGCGGTGGTTCGGGGGTACGGGCGTGGAGTGCGGGAGGTCTACGGCGGCGGGGCTCGGTGGGGGTCCCGGGGTATCAATCGGGGTGCCGCAGCTAGCGGGCGTACAAGGGGTATCGTCAAGAAGGCTTTGCGGCAACAATTGCCTGGGAGTTGGGGATGCGGCTGTCGTAATGGGTGTTGACAAGTTGTACGGATCTACGGCGGACTTTACAGACCACCTTGCAATGCCCGCTCGCGGTTGCGTCCCGGCCCTTCTCTCGCACCCACCAATTCGGTGTCCGAGTTTGTCTCACTCTACCAAAATTCCAACCGCCATCACCCATGAATACTAACCCAGAGGCTTGGATGTGGGCAGCAATCAGGTTCTCGTAGCCCCTGTCGTCCCAGAGATCTGTATACTTCCTTAGCCAAACGTCATTAGCGACATCATTTATTTCACCCCTCTACAGGCTTCAACCTGCATTTCAGAGACCAGTCGAGACTCTTTGTCAAGCTCCTGTCCGAGCCGCACCTGACTCCTCTGTCCATGCGGTCAAGCATCCGTCGAGAAGTACTAGATATGCCAGGCAGAATGATGATTCCAAGCCCCCAACAGCTCTCGATTAACGGCGAGTTCTCATACTCTGCAATGCCCACTACTGTATCCGCAGACACAGACGACAACCAATGAATGTCGCTATATTTCTTTATCTAAAAATAATAATGGAGGGGGTGTTGCTGTATAGAAGTTGGGTGTCGCAGGACGGCGTCGCGTTGGCGGTTACCCTATCTCGGCGCGACAACTCAAGCGACAATGATGCTCTTGCTACTCCAGCCGCTGCTGCAGTTGCATAAAATCTGCCGAAGCTGCTTGATACATTGGTGAGCCATCTTCAGGTGCTGATCAGGCATCGATCTTGCACAGTTGGTATGCCGAGTGTGCTTCAGATATCGGCCTCTCACGTGAAATGACGAATTCAAGCTTTATTGCCACCTCGTCCCAACGTCTTACAACTCAAAAACCTTGATTCTTCACGTCAGTGCTCTCCAGAGTTCCGCATTTCGTTAAACAACCCTTCGATTTGACGTCTCGCATGAAGTTCTCAAGATATGGATAACGAGGCTGAAAAGATTCACTCATCATTCGTCTTGTTGCGGCCTTTGAGTGCGCCAACTACAGGCGCACTAAAGTCTCATGTTCTCGTCACTCCTTATTTCCGACGCTAAATAAAGCTACTCTCCCACCGTGAGCTTCACAACCAAGGGAGCCTAAGGACCCGAGGATGCAGACGGATGTACCATAAACCCATTGCCACCATAGGAACAGCAGAGTATGACAGCCATCGTTTGAGCAGCCCCAGAAGTGCGCGGCTCATGAATGCCTGCGCGACACTCTCGAAATTATCAGGCCCATTCTTCTCTCCCTTCGGCATCGGCTCATCCGGAATGGGCTTCCCCAAGAACGGGCACAGCTTCTCCCAAGTGATGCCCTCCTCCAGCTTCAAATACAGCAATTGTTCTGCTGGAACGATGGCCTTAACACGCTTGACATGATCGAGATAGAATTGCTTGGTGCGCTCGTCATCCGGGTAGCCGCACAGATCTGTCTTCATCTTGTAATTCATCAACCAGAGCGGTCGGACACCTCTCCTCTCAAACCAGCTCAAGATCTGCATCGGCGTGGAGAGAGCGGAGGCGAAGACAGTCTTGTGCATTGATCTGACCCAAGCGTCAGGGTTGCGGTCCGTGAGGACAAATTTGGCGTCTGGGTACGCAGCGTACAACTCTTCGACGAAGAAGGCGGACTGGATGTCGCATACAGCCTTTCCTCAGAAAGTGTGTTAGCTCCTCTTATCTTTCTTCCACATTTTCATTTTTCATTTTCCGGACTTACGTCGTAGTCGCCGTACCACCTGTCAAATTCTTCCCTGCCGAATGGCTTCCCGTCCTCAAACTTGCCCCTGAAGGCCTCGTAGAGCAACTGCATGTCACGCGCTCCGTTCTGCAGAGTTTCAATCATGTGGTACGTTCTGTATCCGAGGGCATTGAGAGCCCAATATAACCCCATGGTTCCCGTCCTATTCTTGGATTAGTCCCACTCCTCATCAATCCTCCGGGGACCACGAACCTGCACAGGCCCAGACCAATAACCTGCATCGGCTTGGTGCGCCTGTTCTTCTCCTTATCGACGAGACGAGACATGTTGTCGTTGCGATCGCAAAGGCAAATACGGTACGATGGAACACCAAATAATCCTGATGGTTGAGCTGGGGAAGGATGATCGATAGCTGTCCGCTGGAGCGACTCTTCGAACGATCCTGTCTCAACAGATTATGAATGCCTGGCGCAGTACCACCCTCGTCAAGTTCGGCCTCGCTCTCGCGTTTATAAAACCCCGTTGGCCCCATCTTTGCCTGCTAAACGCTTCGGCTCGGACATTATTGTCACCCTGGCTCCGCCTCTCCTGACCCATTTCTCTCTAGGCCCAGGAAAAACGGGTCATTTGTTCGGCCTAATCGGTCTTGTACAACACGAAGCGGACCAGTCGAAGTGCGCGTTACTGCACGATCCTGGCAGCTACATCAGCAGCCAGTTTCATTCCCCGCCCGCGGGACACCGCCAAACAAAGGGGCGTTCGCTGCTGGGGATAACAATATCAAGACGCAGATGAAGAGGCGAACTCGAGAGAAGTATCAGAGCTCGACTACGATCACACTCTCATGGAATTCCACAATTGGGGTGGCCTTGCGTAGCTTAGCGGCTTGATGCAAGGCCTGGCTCAAGAGCCTGCGGCTTAAGAATCCACAGTGGCGCGTGGCCATCTCGGCCTGTGCGCCGCCCCGCCGCTCGACCGTCCGGGGACGGCTGAGTAAGCGTCGGACCGCGGAGAAGATCGTACAGTATCATTATCAATTGAAGCATCTGCCCTTGAAACCTGCGTTTACGAAAGATCTTCCAGAATTGTAGCTAAATCGGTTAGACTTATGGGTTGATATACTGTACCTGCTCGTAACCCGCTCCACTTCTAAATTCTAAAATAATCACCATTACGGGGTGTCAAATGAATGCTCAAAGAGCTCACCGCTCCAGCTCGTTCAAATCAATTTCATGCACACGGCATCCCCTTCTTCAGATCATTTATCGTCTCTCGGAAGCCAAACGCCGCATGCTTGTATCCTTCCCCACGCCCATCCGACCTCAACAGCCCATACCTCAACTTCGTCTTCCCCAACCCTTTCCCCAGCGGTTGTGCCGGCAAACAACGCCCTTCCACCAATCTATCCAAGTCCGCATTCCGCGTCGTAACCAAAATGCTCGAGAACGACATACTCGCGCTATACCCATTGGCATAGTACGAAAACGCGCCAACACAGACGCCCACCAGCGCAACCACAACGCCCACCCCATACGCGGCAACCAGGTTCCGCCAGTTGTACACGTACCTATTCGTCGGCGTGAAGACCGACACGCCGACGGTAGTGTTGCCGGCGAGCAGCTCGGACGACATGAGGCTGAGGGTGAAGTTGTGCGACAGGTCCTCGATGGCGCGGGCGATGCTGGCGTTGCGGCACATGTACGCCTGGCTGGTGTCGATGTAGTCGCTCGCGTCGCCCAGCGTGGCCATCAGCTCCGGGCACGACGCGAGGCTGGTCTTGAGCAGGAAGGCCTCTGGGTTGTTGTTGGTGCCCATGGCGGAGATGCCGATCTGGACGGCGAGGATGCTGCGGATGGCGGCCGAGTAGCCGCTGTAGGCGACCTGGCTGGCGGTGTATGCGGTCGGCACGTCGCCGGGCGTGACGTGCACTGCGGCCGTCTTGTTGAGGTGCGTGATGGTCGTGGATTGCTCGGTCGCGGTGAAGTTGAAGAGCACGTGGTAGGTTGTGTTCCACAGGTTGCAGGTCAGATTTTGGCCCTTTGTTCCCCCGATGTTGATGAATACCGTGTCGTCCATGTCCAGCGTTGTGTTTCCGAGCCAGATCAGAGGCCCGACGAATCCACTCGGAACATCCATCGTCTTGTCGAACATCTCTTGAAGCGAGGCGACGTCTTCTCCTCCGTTTTTTCTTTCTGCCGCATCACTCAGGTTGTAGCATTTCAAAGACGGACCAAAGAATTCGAGTTCGTAAGAGGAATTCGGGTAGTGAGCGGCAACTTGAATGATGTCTCCTGCAGTCGCAGTTGCAGCGACTACTCGATGCACGGGAATGGAGGCCCCGCTGATGAAGCCAGCACCCTCATATTTTGCATAGTACTTGGAGCTTGACCAATCAAGGCATGGAACCAATACATCGGTAGAATTCTGCATTATTTCAAGGTGAACTGATAGTGTGGCAGGCGTAATCGTTGCTACGAGGGGAATACACCTGGATTTTGCGTTAGATAAGCCGGTAAGGCGTAAAAGAGAGGTGAGTCGAACTGACCACATCGATGCAGCCAACAAGCAGAGCACCTTTGCTTTGCTGATAATCTCCCAGCTGAAAAACGACGTCGGATCAACCGTCAACGAGAAGAGATCATCCATGGCGTGCAATGAGACTGGCTTGCTCCTGAGGGTGACCCAAATCCTTTGGCTGAATGCAACACCCACACTTGCGGCTAAAGCGGCCTTTGAAAGGAAGGCCAGGCCGGTTCCAATTCGAATTGCCCATTGCTGTGTTGTCGTGGATTCCACATTGGTATGATGCAACGACTGGTAATAAATGTGGTGGGCTACACCGGCGAGGATCCCGAAAACGAACAAAGAAAGCATCAAAGCTGGGGACTTCCAGTGAACTCCCCACTGGGACCGAGGCGAAACTGCATTCGCTCCGCTACTCTCATCCTTGTAAGCGATTCCGGAATTTGGGTTGGAGATGTGAGGTGGCTCGGTGAAGAACACTTCGTGAGCGTTCACGCTGTTGGAATCCGTTGCAAGCCCGGGTTTGCTGGTGAGGTGGTCGGTGCTATGAGGCTGAAAGGAAGCGTCATTCATGACAATGCTGTAATCGTGCTCATTGTTCCACCTCGAGGATCTAGGCATGGCTGAAAACTCCTCTCTGGCTTTACGGGCTCCGCTGTGGTCCGGAGAATAAGGGCGGGAATTTAATGTAGCGCGAAAAGGCAATGCGTATCCCCGTTCCTCATGCCGAAAACTCTGCTACTTAATCTAACTGCCCAGACCTATCTTGCGCAGAACTCCGTGGCGAGGCTGACATCGTGGGGTCCAAAAGCCTTCTGCTCGTGCGGCCCGAGGCTGTGCAGCGTTCGTAGACCAATCATTAACGCCATTTACCGCACAGATGTGTTGCAAGCTCTATTCCTAGCTACTGACCGCATATGCGCTAAGGCTTTCGCGTCAAATGGGAAACGCCAAGCGGCCACCAGGACGTCAAGTGTATAAAATTAATTGTTGCACGGCTGGTGTGGGCCGACGGTGGGCGCTCCGAACTGAGCGGTATCGCTTGGAGCCTGTTGTGGGCGGCCATAATTAAAAGAGTTTTTTTTTTTTAAAAAAAAAGAGATTTCCGAGTGATTCTGCAAGCGGTCCGTGATAATGGTGTTGTTTTTCGTGGAGATAAAACATTCCAACCCAATTCCTCGGCACGGCCCGCCGTACCCGCCCCTGTCCGCGCGGCAACACCCTTAGCTCTTACGCGCCGTCGGGCTCCCTGCAGATACATGCTAAACTTACAGAAACGTGTTGCAGCCGATGGTGAGCGCTGATGATTTGTATAAAATAACTCCATAGGGCCTCGAAGCGTTCGTCCGGACACTAGTGTATTTTAGTTTTGGTGACAAAGCCAAAGTCCGGATTGTGCTTCGAGATCAAGACGTTTTGGCGTCCTCTCTCCTTTGTTACAATCCACCATATTAACGTAATGCCAAGCACAATGTCAAAGAAAAGGATGAGCATTTTGTTCTAAGGTAGGAGTACATATCTGGGGCTCCACAGCCCCAAACATCTGATTGATGGGTCCTAACCGCTCCCAAAACACCAAAATGGAAACTTCCGAGAGGCGAAGAACACAGATTATCATCGTAGGCGGAGGGGTAACAGGTCTCTCGCTTGCTCTAATGCTCGAACGCCTCGACGTCTCTTATGTTCTACTGGAAGCCTACCCTATCCTTACCAAAGCCGTGGGAACAACCATAGCCCTTCTCGCGAACGGCCTCCGCATATTGGACCAGCTAGGGCTCCTTGAGCAGATCCAGGAAGCAGGGCAGACACCTCTCAAGCAAGAAATCATTGACGGAAACACGGGGAGGAAGGATTTTGAAATGGACCTGAGCGAATTAGCGAGCGATTTCCTCGAGAGACACGGATACTCAGGCTACGTGATGCCTCGGCATGAGTTCCTCAAGATTCTGGAAAAGCAGTTGAAAAACAGGGACTGCCTGCTTACAAACAAAAGAGTCAAGGAAATAGAACAGTCAGCCAGTGCTGCAAGCGTCATCTGTGAGGACGGGACACGGTACGATGCGCAAATCGTCGTGGGCGCCGACGGCATACGAAGCACCGTACGCCGCGAGATGTGGCGTCTCGCAGCAGAAGCATCACCGGGCTGGTTTCCGGACAAGCACCGTACCTCGTTCAACCCACGCCTCCGAGAACATGTTTTTGGGCTGACGTTCCATCAGTGATGAGCTGCGAATACGCCGTCGCCTTCGCCACAGCGCCCCCCTCCCCATACTTCTCACCCGGCGACCTCATCAGCATCGAGCGCCCCGGCTCCAACGCAGGCATCGTCTGCGGCCGACAGGCCCAGCTCTTCCTCTTCTACTACTGGCGATTGCATCCCCCGCACATCACCTTCCCCGCCGACGCCATCCCGCACATCTCCCCTTCCGAGCGAGAAGCGCGCTGGGCCGACGCAGCCAAGCTTCCACTCAGTCGCGGCGGCCTCACCTTCGGCGACATCATGGCGACGGGGATGGCGCGGCCGGGCGCGACGATGCTGCCGCACCACGCGTTCGAGAAGTGGTGGTTCGGGCGCGTCGTCGTGATCGGGGACGCGGCGCACAAGTTCAACCCGCTGATGAGCCAGGGCGGGAACAACTGCATCGAGTCGGCGGCGGCGCTGGTGAATCAGCTGGAGCGGTATTTGGAAGAGCGGAAAGTCTCGTTGCAGGCGGCGGAGTGGCCGCGTGAGGCGCTGGTCGAAGCTTTAACGGCGTTAGAGCGGGAGCGGTTGCCAAGGGTGAAGCAGTTGATTGAGATGAGTCAGACGGCGCAGCATGTCGCTGCACGGGATACTCGGTTGTATGACTTCATTGCAAAGTACGTCTTGTGGCTGGTTCCGAAACGTATGCATGTAGATATGATCACAAGCTATGTTGTTGGGTGTTCGAGGTTGAAGGGCAAGGCGTGGGACCGTCCGGATAAAGAGCATAGTATACCATGGGGTGATGAATGGGAAGAACGGAAAGAAGAAGAGGAAGAGGAAGAGGCGTCGAGCAGTCTTTTGAGTCTGACTATGATTTTGAGCACTGTGGTAATTTCACTTCTGGCCATTACCATTGGTCTTTGGAGAAGACTAGTTTGAATATATTTTCAATTCAAGTCTATTCTTGCAGAAGCTGAACAAGTTAGAGAAAATTAATGGTCTCTCCGTTCAGTTCAGATTCACCGGTATTTTGTCTAAATATACGCAGAGGAGAGTTTCGTAGGACAAAGAACATTTAGAGATATAGAGATCTCCAATGAAGTAGATGAAGGTGTTCTGGAATCTTTCGTCCACCTCTTTGATTTATAAGAATACGTTACGTGATCTGACATGCACGATATGTAGGCAAATGGGCTCTCGGCTTCGGCTTTCGGATTCTCTGCAGCGCGAGGGCCCACTTGTTCTCAGGAACACCAACCCAACCAATGATCTGGACTCTCTGTAGATCACCTTGGTTTCGGCCTCGCGCTATCAAACGGACCAAAACTCGGAGGAGACGGCCTAGAGAGCAACGTCATCAGGCCCGTGTGCGACGGCAAGCATGTCCAGTTCGCATACGTATAAAGCCATATCTGCATGCACACGATAATCTTGAACAATTAAGGGTTACAGCGAAGTACTATTGCCTGATTCGTCATCATCACCATTCCTTGAAAGTCAATTTCAACCAACCACAAAATTCATACACCATGCTCATCTTGATCGCTGGCATCACCGGCTTCGTCGGCATTCCTTGCGCCAGAGCTGCCATTGCACGTGGCCACAAGGTCCGAGGCCTGGCCCGCAATGCTGATAGGCTCCCCAAGGACCTCCTTCAACAGCTCGAAAGTTTTGAGACCCTTTCCGGCATCTACGATGTTGCTGCATACGATCGTGCCGTCGCCGGCGTCGATGCTGTCATCAACACCATGGCTGGCTTCCCGGAAATGATCATGGAAGCGCAACTCTTGCTTCTAAGGGCAGCGGAGCGCGCTGGCGTGAAGGTATGATTTTTGGTGCTGTTTTTCAGAAGTCTACCTGATTCCTGTGTTAGATATTCCACGCCACCACCTGGAACATGGACTGGAGGCGTTCCCCCGGCACCCATGAGATCTACGATGATCTCAGAAACTTCGCGCACCATGTGGAAATCAGCTCGAGCATCAAGCCGATCTATATGTTCACAGGTGCCATTGCTGAGTTCTACTTTTGTAAAAGCCCAAACGACTGGGATGCCAAGACCAAGACGTTCTCTTACCATGGAGACTCTACGTTCCCGACCCGTTACACCACAGCAGATGATATAGGCAACTACGTGCTTGAAGCGATCAACGCTCCTGACGCTGCCAACGGAGGTTACATTGGCGTCCAGAGCTTCGAGGCCTCCCCGGAAGACATCATCAAGGCGTACAGTGCGGCGAGAGAGGGACGTGTCAAGGCCACTCTCAACTGCTTGGGAACGGTGGAAGATGCCAAGGCCAAGTTGGATCACGGGAGAGCCACCTATGAGAAGAGGGACTGGCCTAACTACATCTGGTACTGTTACCAGTACCATATTCCGAAGAGGTCTTGGGACTATGAGCCAGTGGATGTTGCACGCTTCGCGAATGTCAAGCGAACTAGCCTGGAGGAGTTTTTCCGCCAGAATCCGGACGTCTAAGAAATGGCGCAAGGTAGCTGGTGTTTGGATATATGTATCGAACTTTCCTAAAATGAAGTCAACTATGTTGGACCTGTCCAGCTTTTAGATCCTTGTGTCTGTTCACCTGCTTCAGACGGCGATGGGAAGAAATACCAAATTCTAGCATTAATTGGGACCATAACTATCATTAACTACGTGATCTCGTGTCATCTCGCATTAAAATTCTGATTTAAATCAGCAAAGCAGCAAAGGTGATGCAGAGTGCAGATGACAGGGCGAGCAGGTTCGTGCTGCCAGAGGCAGTTGTCGCACTATCCGAAGGGTCTGAAGTGGGACTTGCGGTAGCTGCAACATTGTCTCGTGATAACGCGGTGGTTTTGCTTGTCGTGCTGCTCGTGCTTTTTGTTCCCGTCTCTTCACCCTCCAAGCTCGTGGTTGGCGCAGAAACTGCGAACGTCGTAGTACCATCCACGACGATACCTCCCGGTGCTGCGCTCAATGTTTTCCTGCCACTCGTGATAGCCGGTCCACCAACTGTCAGCGTTTGCGATCCCACAACAATGACGCTCGTGCTGTCTGCGGGTCTGTCTGCTGTCAAAGTGAGAGAATCAAAAGTGATGACGGTCTCAGCTGAGTCTGTCGAGCCAGACGAACCCGCAGCAATGGTCAGCGTTTCGCCGCCAGGAAGCGTTACGGATGCTCGAGCCCCCGAGAAAGCTTGGGAGGACCCATCGACAACAACGACCCCAGAAGGCGCCAAGCTGAGCGTACGTCCATCGATCGTGACAGCAGGACCCCCGACGCTGAGGGTGGCGTCTTGCGCAGGCTGGCCAGAGCTGCCTTGTCCATTCAGGGTTGAGTAGGCAACTGTCGAGCCATCCACCACCACACCACCGGAGCCGAGACTGACGACTTGTCCGCTCACCGTAGCTGCAGCCCCGCCAGCTTCCAGCGTAGTGGTTCCTCCAACACCAACGCCCTGGCCAGCGGCAGCTGTGATAGTGCTCCCGCCAACCGTCACAACCGCCCCCGGGATCTCTCCGTACGTCTGCGTCTGGCCTCCGTCTATCACGACGATGTCTGACTCTCCGACACTAACGACTTGACCGCCAACTGTCACCGCTGGTCCACCAGCGCTCGCAGTCACAGAGCCCAGCCCTATTTCCTTTCCCGGAACAGCCGTATACGTGGAACCTCCGACGGTGATCACGGCCTCCCCGTTCCCGCCAGCACTGCCGGGTGCGGAGGCAGCAGGATCGAGGGGAATGATTACAACGGTGGGGTCATTGCCACCACCTGATGGGTCTGAGCCGTCTAGGTTGCTGGTCCCCGAGCCTCCACTGGTTGAGCTGTCAGGATCGGACGTTCCAGGGTCACCGCCATTTTCTGGTCCTGAACTGCTGCCAAGATCTGCGGCTCCTGGATCCGAGGAGCGTCCGGGGTTCGAAGAGCCTGGATCTGAAGCCCCGGGATTGCTTTCAGAGGGGTCTGATGAATCTCCGGGGCTTGAGCTTCCAGGGTCAGAGTTGTTGCCTGGGTCTGAACTACCCGGATTTGGATTCGAGATTCCTGGGTCTGAGCTCCCAGGATCCGAGGTTGCGGGATCTGAATTGCCTAGGTCCGAACTGTCTGGATCGGAAGTGCCAGGATCTGAGCTGCCTGGGTCTGAATCTCCTGGGTCTGAACTTCCGGGATCTTGATTTCCTGGATCTCCATTACCGGGATCCGAGGAGCCTGGGTCCTCACTTCCTGGATCCCCACCCCCTGGACCTCCGCTTCCCGGGTCTTCGTTGCCAGGATCCTCAGGATCGGATCCAGGATCTGGCGGACTCTCGCTCGGCTCCGGACTCGCAGGGCCAATCGGCTCCAGCACCGAAGGCTGCGACGGCGCCGCGGTCGGTCTCCCGCTACCAACGGGATCCGACGGACTCGTGTTCGTCGGCAGCGGATCCGCCGCCGTGTTGCTCGGCTCAGCAGACGTCGTCGTAGGCTCTGGGTCCTCCGCCGCGGTAGTCGTAGCAGGGGGCAGCAGCGCGCCCGCCGTGGTCAGAAGGATCGGCGGGTCGTGCATGGTGTAGGTCCCGAAAAACTGGTTGATGGGCGCACAGCCGCTCCAGGCGGGCTGCAGGTGCTGCAGCTGGGTGCGGTAGAGCACGTTGGGGCGGTAGTTGTCGTGGATGGTCGACGGCGCGCACGTGTTGATCAGGTTGTACGGGTTGTCCTGGCACGAGTTCGGCCACCAGTACGCGCTGCTGGGCACGAGCGGGATCTCGACGCCGGACACGGTGGTCTTGGCCAGGTTGGCGAAGTTGAAGGGTTTGGCCAGCTGCGTGGGCCCGTCGTAGCCGGGTTGGCCGGGCAGGCTGTAGAGCTCGCCGGGCGGCACGGCGACCCAGACGGAGGTCATGTCTTGGCCGCATGTTTGGGCGGAGGCGCCGAGGTCGGCGCGGGCGTACATGGTGGAGAAGTAGAGATAGGCGGATGGGGAGGTCATGGTCATGTTTCCGACTGTGGCGACGGCAGGTGCTGTGTTCTGGCGTTTGTTGATATCCCATGGACTGGTGCGGGTGGCTTTTGGACCGCAGATGATGTCCTCCGACCAAGGCTCGGGCCAGTAGTACAGATCCACCTCCTCGGTCCCCCACAGGAAACACCTCTCGTCACACGCATTAGGATTCTGGCAAGTTGGCTGCCAGAAATCGGGGTCTTGATAGAAATTATCCTGTGTTGCTGTTGCTGTCCGAGTTTGGGACCAAGCTGACTTCTCCAGACTCCATAGAGACCATAGCGACGAGCACTCCTGGCCCCCAAAGCTGCAACTGGGTACGGCTGTGCCCGAGTAGTTATACGTCGTCGCTGTATCCTCTGAGACGGTAGTTGAGGATTGCCAGGTCATGTACGAATAGTTGCCGCCGCGTGGTATTCCGTCACAGAGGGTGATGACAGGATCATCTGGTGAGCCTCGGGGGATTCCTGTATACCAGTTGACATAGAAAGTTGAGCTAGTTGTGTATGTAATGGCATGAGACTTGTTGTATGAGCTCCATGAGACATCGCAGCTGTTGAGCGAAAGGAAACTCTGGATCGGAACATTTGATGGAAGCCAAGGGAGAGTGTTGTTGGCTAGTGTTATAGTGGCGGTGGCATTTCTCGTTATCGTAGTGGTAGCTGCGGTAAGGGTAGTCGAGGAATTGGTTGGGTCGAGCTCAGCAGCATGAACAGATGTTGCACTAGTCGAGTGTGGTGTCGAAGTGTTGGCATATATCTGGGCCTGCGCGCCTGTTTGGAGTCATTAGTACGTTGAGGTGGACGTGGAGATTTCCACGAACCAATGGCAGCTGCAGTTGCAACAACTGAAAGAAGTTGCAGAAAGCCAGGCATGTCGAACAGAAAGCGCTCTTGACCGTACCCTTCCTCTCGCACGAGTGAGTGCTTCTGCGAAACAATTATACATCGTTGTGTTGGCCCCCGACGGCGGCTAGCGCTCCAGCAACAGTACATGGAAAGTCATCCTTTGGAGGGCTGGACACTCGGGGCTCAGTGAAAAAGGTAGCTGCTTTTCCTGTTACAGATGCAAGCTGCTCAATTATTGGACCTGCCAAGTAACAGCCCCCACGATTTTGCGGGAAATCTACCGTTTTTTACCGCAGAAGATCTAGGCACCAATGAAAGCAGACAGGCGAAATATTGCCTCGTATCGTGGCAGGCATCCCACTAGCCTCGTTCTAGTTTACGGCGCTGTAACTGCTACCCAAAGGTCCAAGAATCCCATCGTAAGTAAGACAAAGGAGTAGTTACGTTCCTTGCAGTCACGCGAGGTGTTTCGTTCCCTTTTGCAGTTTCTGCCGGGTGGGTCCGGAGTACACTTACGTTCTAGGCACTGGATTGTCGATCATTTAGATGAAGGATCCACCTTCTGATCGGCTCAGTGCGCGATTCCGTTCAGCCTCTGTAAGACAGATGCTGGGTGGGCGCGCCTACTATGACGTTTTCTTTTCATTTATGCACATATCAGCAGTGTTGCATCTGACTGAACAAAAGCAAAAAAAAAAAAAACTCACTTTGGTGTTCCGTAGCATCGTTCCGCTTCAATACAACAGCAGAGAAAGGCGGAAGGGGCGGCGGCGCGATTATTGACATGAGAACACGGTGTAGGGCAGAGGCGTCTCAGCAAGCTGGTCATGATGGCGTCGTTAATGGAAATGCAGACGAATTCTGCCTCCCATTGTGTCGGGGCTTCTGCGCTGAGTCAATGGTGAGAAACGAGCTTCGAACACAGGTCGCAGCTCTTGTTTGCGAATTCATACATCCGCCCGTGATACGCCTCGACCAGGCGAGTCGAAATTGCTGATATTTTGATGAAAAGGTACCGGATGCGATGAGACGATGGGCGAGAGAATTTTGCTTCCATGCCGAGCTGCGGAGTTTAAAGCAAGACACTAAGCTTAATTCGGCGACTGATCACGTAGTGGGTGAAAAAAACGGAAGGGCAACTCCACAATTGCCAAGATTTGGTATGATGAATTGTCCAAGATTGAACTATGAGTACTCTAAAGACGCTTGGTTCGAAAAATGAAGGACCGTAGATTTCTCAGAGACACGTCAAACCGCAGATTGCGTGTAGACCCTCCAGGAAAGTGCCATCAACGAATGGGTTTGCATAGATGAACTCCGCCGAATATGAAAGATCTGCATATTCACTCAAGAGCAGAGGGACAAGTCCCTGAGCCGCTCTAATTCTTCAGAGAAGGTCAGCAGTATTCTCACGTTATGCTTTCATGGATCTCTTACCTTCCAGTCACCGCCCCAGGGGTTGTTCGAGCATGAGTTGGAGTAGCAGTTGCAGCTGCCATAGCAGCACTGAGAGCCGCTGGAGTCGACGTCAACACCATATCTCTCCCTGCAGACGCGAGGGCAGTCATTGGTGTGATCGCACTCGTTCCTGTTTAATCATTAGGATTGGTTTACTTTAAACGGGATTTTTATTAACGGGATGTCGTACTTGCTACCATTGCTTTCACAGCCGCCAGCACACGAGCATGCATTAAAGCAGCACTTGGTGCCCTCATCGTTGAACTTATCGCCGTACTGGTTCCTGCAGATGCGCGGGCAGTCATTGTCGGCATCGCAAGATCCCGACTAGAGTTTGCGTTAGCAGACAGTTCTGCGATGGTTTGGAGGTAGGACAACTCACAGCCCACACAGGGCCGCTCCACCCGGGGTTGGAAGGCTGAGTGCCCCATCCGGGCGTACCCCATCCGCGCTGACCACCCCAAGACTGGGCAGACCGCTTGACTGGTTCGCGGAATTCTTCGCGCTTGACGAGCATCTCCTCGTCGACCGCGGGCTGCTCCATAGCGGCATAGGCGGCGCCGAGGCTGGCAAGGGTGAAGAAGATGGTGGAGAAACGCATTGTTGTTGATTCAGGAATGGGAAGTGATGTGGGAGACGAGTGGCTGTTTGATGCTGGAGATGATGGCGACAGAGATAGGCGGTAGTTGCGTGCTGTTATATATTTCAGTCAGTGTTGCTATTTCGGATCTTTCGGCAACTCCCGCAGCGTGAGGCTTTCACAATCACACCTCTAAACTCAGAAAAAGTCTCTCTTCTTCCGCCTACTCCGTCATGTCCAGGCTGAGTTTGAGTTCTAGAAGTGCTAAGTCGAGATGATGATGTTCTTAGACAGTGCGCCACGCCTTTCGCAGTCTAGAGGACAGGTGTTGTGAACGGGCCGTATTCATCCTTGAGAATTGCCAGTTTTGCGCTAGTGAGAATGTTATTCCCGAGGTGCCTGATTCTATTGGTCCAACGCAGCTACTACTACTCACGAATAACGTTTGATTGGTACCGCCCAAGCTCCGGGCTGAGTGGCGCACTTGGCCGAGGGGTGTTGCCCAAGATTAGCACCGGACCGTTGCAGCGCTCAGAAGTTACTAGCCTTAGCGGGACACTTTCGTTCGCACCACCGCTTGCTTTTGGAGCTCAACAATGACGATCGCTGCTTTCGCATTCCGCCTCGTACCTTGCTTGTCATGTCCTTCGACACCTTTCCACAGCATCCGTCGCGAATCTTGGCAAGATCGAATGCGAGAACACACGCCGAGCTGCACTCTTCGGCTGGGCGCGACTATTCACCACAATCAATTGTGCTTGTCTCGGCCAGAGGGCCTCACCCTCATGTGCGCTTATTCTTGTGATGCTTTTCGAAACAACTAGTACCGGGTCCGCGAATGGTGGCCGCCCCCGCATTACCTCTCAACCCTGTCGGGAGATTCCCTGCCGCCCTTCGTTTCTTCGGCGCTCTGCCTCGGACCGCCGACTAAACTTAGCTCTCCCTTTCACTCTCAGCGCGATACCCTTCAAGAGATGCTTCTTCTTCTCTCGGAAAGACAGAGAAGCGTTCTGCCGCCACGCGTAATCCAAGATACAGCCTTCTAGCTTCTAACCTTCCGTCGATCTAGAAGCTGCTCGGCGATCGAGTTACCATGCGGGTAAAATCGCTTAGTTATGTAAGCAGTATGTCAGTGTGCTGAAGAGGTCGGCATTTCCGAAGGAAACCACGATATCATATTCCACTAAGTCTTCCCCGCATCGTGCCTGCTTTGGGGATCTCCAAATGAGTAGGATGTAGATTGCGGTCTGCCGATCTTCTACCGCTACAGCAAAAATACGAAAGCTAACGGGATCTTCCTAGGGGTATTCACGCCCTGCGTTTCCCAAGACCCGTTTTCGGGTTACGCTACTGCAGCATTGCTTTTCGACAGGTTGGAATCTCGAACCCCAAATGAAACTTTGTACGCAGTGAGGACCCCCTTCATCTTCTTTGGCTGAGTTCCTTCTCGAGTAAACCGAGTAAAACTGCGGAATTCAACGGCAGCAGGGGAACGCGATGCGATACTCTCACGCTTCACGAAAAGCTATGGTGGCTTAGCCCGCTTGATATCCTCAGAGACCGGGTCTCGTGGATCTTACCTCAATAGGTTGGCCCGATAGTCTTAATCAGCCTTAGGCGAGGGAATTGCTTCATGTGATTCGTCTCGGCGTCTTCAATCCGAAACTTTACTAAAAGAAACTTCCCGAGAGCTTCCACACGCCACACCGTTGAAGTACGTGGACCTTTTCAGGAAATGCTATTGGCCGAGATACAACCTTGCTAGCGTACGGATGGCCTCGAATTATCTGCACGACAAGAGCCATCATTCGTCGTCCAAGGCATGCCAGCAAATCAGAAGCGTCGCCTCCATCTCACGATATCTTCTCTGCTCCCGGGAATGGGGTAGAGATTGTCGAATGGACTGAAAGAGAACCATATCACCTCTTAGTCTTGGTTTGCCTTCTTGTATGTAATATGAAAGACGCCTATCCTCATTTTTACTACTCGACAGAAGTGAACAAGAGGGCATTTATCTAACAGAGGCTCCCAATGCCCAACCTTCCGCCCGGTTCCTCAGCTTCAAGCCTACTTCCAAGACACCCGCCTCTCCACTAACGGGTCCTTCGAACTTTGTGATTGCCACTCGTTCCCGAGCGAAAGCGAGAACAGTCTTTTCTTCGTTATTTATGGCATGAAACCGAGGACAACGTCAGCTCTGCAAGGCCTCCTTTGGAGTCGGATGTCCCGGAGTACATGTAAACCCCACATTCAGCGGACGAGAGTTGCCGTGGTGGGTCCTCTTTTGGATGCCGTAGTAATTGCCGCCCTGCGCAGCGGCAGGGGAATTCTTTTGCACCTTCAGCATTCTGAGGAAAGATGCGAGAGCCATCTCCTCGCCTCTACCCGCTAATATTGAAAGCGTCTTCTTCGTATGCTATCACTTTGACTACAACTACGAGCACTTAGTGGGCATGGGGACACGCGATGGATTCGTACCCTTGTCCATCACTTCCGAATGTACCTCGTATGAGTACAAAGTTATTTCTCTATGCTTCGGTCTTGGAGACAAACTCACTTCACCAGTTTCGGTAGCACCAAAGATCCACTCTGACGTTCAGATGTCTGCTCGGATTCTACTGTCTTCTTACCTCCGTCTTGGAAGTTTGATCACGGCAAGTAGACTTGGTTTCAAGATAGAAAACAAAAGAGAAAGAGAGCCACAACATGTACTAACCATGAAAGGCCAAGCGTTCGCACGGTCGGGGATGCAACAAACTCATTGCTCATTTTTCCTGTGGTCAGTGCTTGAGCTCTCCATGTATGTTTGTACTTATTTCCGAGCCAGGCCTATGATCGGTACTGTGCAAAGATATGCCACTTTTCATAGCTTTCAGCCTGACCGACGGCATAGTATGACTATCTTACAACTTCTGACGTTTCCGATATTGATCCCCTTAGCCGGATACGAATCATGGACTCATTGAATTTATCAGTTCCACACATTCTATTCACAGTTGACTAAGTACGATCACTGACGAGTCAAACAGTAACAGAGATCACATCACTCCCCCTTCTCATATGTCCTCGAAGCTACAGCAAGTGTCTGGCCACCTCAGAAGTTCTCGGCTACCCATCCACCCAGTGCCTTTCCTACATCGTCCGTCTTCTCCAGCAATACCAATGTGAAGAATCAACGCCCCCCACTTTCACATTCAGCACCAGTCCAATCTTCTTGTTCTCCTCAATCAGCGACGTTAAGCACACATCGTCCCTCTCACCCACACTCCACACACTGCCCATACCCAACACAATCGAAAAGAGAAGTAAACTCACATCCAAAGAAAAAGGTCGGCACCGCAATCGGATACCGCTCCTTCGACAACTCCTTCTCAGCCTCATGATTGTAGTTCCCCATCACCACCTTATACCAGCACAGCGCGCTCGCAATCCCCCCGCCCGCCTTCATCCCCTCGATCCCCTCCTCCCGCCACCATTTCCCCGGCCCAGCATACCCCCGACAACCCCGCCTCGCCGTGCGCGCTCGAGAACCGCGCGCATCGCCCCTTTGACGCAGAGCAGGTCCCGCATCCAGCGCTCCGCATCCCGTGCAAGACGCCCCAGACCGTCTCGAGGTGGGCGTCGGCCATGCCTGCACCGTCGTCGCTGGCGAACAGCTCCCAGCACGCGAAGCGCGCGAACGCGGGCTGCGCCTCGTAGAAGTCGTTGGTGGCGGCGAGCTCGAAGGGGCCGTCGTCGGGCGGGAGGTACGCGACGTTGGACAAGTCGGCGCCGGTGCAGAGGTCTTGGATAAAACAGCTAGAGGCGCTGCGCCGAGAAGGAGCCCCAGTCGTGGCCGGCGCCGGCGGTGCGGGCGACGTGCTCGTGCGCGAGGAGCTCGGCGTGGTCGGCGGAGATGGCGCGTGCGTTGTAGAGGAGGGAGTCGGTTGGCTTGGAGGTGCCGCCGTAGCCGAGCTGGTCGGGGATGAGGATGTGGTGGGAGGGTTTGCTGAGGTGTAAGGATGGCGCAGAAGAGGTGGGCGCTGTCGGGGAAGCCGTGGAGGAGGTAGAGTTCTCATATGGCCTCTATCTGAGTCAGCGAGCGGAAGGCCAAGCGCTGACAGTCTTCTAGGGAAGTGAAATATTTCAAGATTGGCGGAGGTGGCCGTGCTTGTTGACTGTTATGTAGAGGCAGGCGGTTTAAAGTTAGTAAACAATTCAGGGTGGTGGACGTCATGTCACGTCAGGCCATGCCCCTCTGACGGCGACGGACGACGCTCAAGGCATGACGGATTCCCTTCGCCTTTGTCACAGGACTCATAGAAAATAGAACCACAAAGACTAAGCCATCGGAGTTCCATCCTTTGGTTGGTGGATAAATAATCCCGTCGCAGGCACTCTTCGCATAGACCATTCAGTACTTCCCTTCTTAACTTAGTGGCCTTCAATACATGTAGAAATAACGCTTCAAAAAAACTAGGACTTAACAAGTCACGAAACGTATCTCTAAGTACCCTGTGAGTAATAAAACATGCAGCGTTCGCTCAACGCTGGACCTGAGAAAGAGGGCAAATCCGTCGGGCAAGCTCGGCGTACGGAGATTCTGATTGGCTACATGAAACACTCTGTGTCCAGGGACCCCAACAACTTGTCTCAAGTTAACCGCAAACATTCTGTCTGTACTTTCAATGGACGAGCACACGCACACCCTTGGAGCCCGGCTTCACTCCCGGAATGAACGCATCGTGGTGGAATTCCACGTCCTCGACCGTCGTTTCAAACAACTCGAGCCTGTCACCGAAACAGCGTATCATCGTAGCAAGAAGAATATACTTCTCAGCATACGCGAGACTGCAGTGGTTGAACAATTAGCAAAGTTTGAAAATAAGGTGGTGTCAGGGTTCTACTCACTTCATGCCCAGGCAATTGCGAGATCCCTTGGAGAAACTCAAAAAGTACTGGTCTAGATGCCTGCTCCACTTCCCATCCTCGTTGAGCCAACGCTCAGGCTTGTACTTGGTACTCTCGGGAAAGATAGACTCGTCGTGATGGATCTGATACGAGGACATTCCCACAGCGTACCCTGGCGGAATTGCCCAGGTCTTGTGCCGGCCGTGGTAGATTATGTGTTCATCTGGAGACAGACGAGCCAAGCGCGACGGGACGCCATATGACAACCGAAGGCCCTCGTGTATGCACGCGGACAAGTAGGGCAGTTTCTCAAGGGTGGACCATGGCGGCATCTGACTTGGGTCTGATGAAGGGATGGCGGCCTCGAGCTCGGCGCGCAGTTTCGCCTTGATTTCAGGAGAGGCGAGGAGGTGGTACATGTCGACTGATAGACCTGCAACAGAGTGGTTATTGTCAGTATACTTGTGTTGTATGGTGACAATAGAGGAGGATTTACTCCACGCTGTGGTCTCCATTCCGGCGCCGACCAACGCTTGACTTTCCATTCCCAATCGTTCTGTTCCCTTCTCCGACTCCGGTAGAGTGCTTGTCAGAAGATCGTGGAAGACTGTCATGTGGGTTTTCGGTACGTTGTTCCGGATGTCTTCCTTGATTTCCTTCACGCGCGTGCGTGAATCCTGCTTAAGGGTAAGCATTGTTCCACCTCGAAAGAAGTGTTAGCTCACAATACGAAATTGACGCCAGATCTCACTATCCGGGCTCAGGCGCTTCATAACAAAACTTCATCTCATCAGTAACACTAAGTGATGGACACAGGGGCTCAGAACACTTACCTGGGAATGGAAAGGAACATTTTCATGTACACCGGAAAGTGCTTGAACGCGATTGTGACTTCTGTCCCGCCGTGGATAGGTTGATACAGACTTGTCTCCATCTTTGGATCATCCAGAAAGTTGTAGCTCTGGCCAAACAGATATTCGGTGATTACGTCTGCGGAGAAGCATGAAATGGCTGTAACCAGATTGAGAGGCTGCGCGGTATTTGACCACGACTCAAGGTTCGTTGAGAACTTTACGGCGTGGTGCTTGATGGTTGGCTCCAGCTTGCCGACCATTGCTTTGGAGAAGAATCGGCTTAGCGGAGCGCGGCGCATTCGATGCAAGTCATGGTTCGCGGATCCAAAGTGTGACTGGAATCATATTAATATCCGCAGACCAGGAGGATTATGTAGGTCTCCACGTACTCCTTCAAAGGCGAAAGGTCTGAAGAAGTAAGGCGATATTTCGCGCTTCTTCCCGGTGCTTGGATACAACGTGTCGATGAAACTGGGATCGCTGACATGGAGCTCATCTGGATTGATCCGGATGATAGGCCCTGAAACAGTGAGCTTGTCTGCAAATTTAAAAGCTTGAGGGTGGTGCGTACCGTGTTTCTTGTGGAGGTCGATTATGACTGCAGTGTATTGGCCAGAACGGAACACATCATGATAGCATTCGTACCAGTATCTATGCATGTCAGCTAGACTCTTATTTGAAATTTTTCTGATGTCCTTACGTCAGACCAGCAAGTTTGGGGCCTGGGAAGCGGGAGAGAGGATGGAAAAATAGTCGATAGAGGCTAAGGCAGACCCAATAGACAAAGAGCGTACCGAGCGCAATAGCGAATGGATGGGCTGTCAAGGAGTCCGAAATTGTGTCTCGGTCGATGGTAGTCATGATGAACGGAAGTGATTGCAGCACAGAGCATTCGACTGACATAGGTCCCGGACACTCACATTTATATAGACCATGACTCGGAAATACCCACCTTGTGATAAGGCTGTATGCAGGTAAGAAAATCGATACTAAGATCTTACTTGGTTGCCACATCAAATGTGCGTTTGGGACCACACGCACTACAGTTAATTTGGAAAGTTGACAGCGGCTTCCCGTCTTCATCCCGGCAACTCTGCTTGAGCAGTGATGACACACTACACACGAACCAATCATATTCATTGCACCTGCTATCAGCCGGCCTTGCATTAATTGCTCCGATGCAATAATTCTTGTAGGCTAAAGGCCCGTAGCCCCCAACGCAGATCTGCCAGTGGGGCCGCTGTATGTGGGTGGGGCTCCTACTCGTTCCATGACGCCTCATGTTGAGATTTAGATCTGACAATCTTGAATCTTTTGAGATTTAAAATCCTCCAATATTCAGAATCGATCAGTTGATGTGCCAGCCTCGCAACGTCGACTTGTTGCCTGAGAAGTTGTACCACAACGGTCCTTCCTTTCAACGAGTGGCCAGAAATGGCACCCCGCAATTTTGAACAAGGGTGCGACACCAACACGTCTAAGCTGCATAAACCCTGGACCCTGATATCGAATGTGGGTATCAGTAAGCAAACTCTAACAAGGGTTGACCGAATGCTGTGCAACGGCGAACATTGCAGTGGCGTGAGAGACGGTTGCAACAGGAAATTCTCCGCGATAGCAAAAGTCGTAGTACGCAAGATGCTATGGTCTGTAGCAAGATCTTGTGCAAGATGTTCAAGTGAAAAGCTTTGTGCGGTGTTACAATAGGCTAAAGCTGTGTGGGACCTGGCAAAAAAGGAAAATACCACTAAGTCCACTTCGGCTCCATCACTGCATTAGCAAGCCCGCTAGAGAGTAAAGCCAATGACCCACTGACAAAAGTTGATCGGAAGCAGCGCTAAGACGCAGATCAAACTGGAGTCCGGCGGAAACGCTTGGAGAAGCATTGCAGCCTTCACATGCTCGCAAGCGGTCGCAGAAGTTCGAATGTTGGTTAATAAACAATACTTGATCGATTTTCCGGTTGTCACAGGTGCAGAACGCCTCTGGTTATGCTTAAGTGTTGACGAGTTAGCTTCCGAGGTTCATCTACCTCGCACGTTCCGGGACGTCCCGTAAGCACTAACCCGGATGCAGTACTACCGAAGAAACGTTGCATAAGAGTTTCTTGTTTTTTGTGTTTCCTTTGGCAGTATAATGAAGCAAGAGGGCGCAGGCGTGAAACTGCAAAGGCGGGGATCGAGGATATCCGGCAAACAGTCGATCAACATCCACGAAAAAAAAATTTTAATTTCCATCCGGTGATGCTTACTCTGTACGACGCAAAATCAGGTTGATGCTGATTGGTCATGATCTCTCGGGCGACGCAAAGGCGATCATGGCGGAGGAGCATATCTTGGCGATCCTCCCGAGGCACACTTCCATTCCTAATCTGGTGTCAACACTGATTCATAGGCCTCTGGAGTTGCTCGGAGAAAAGTGTCTATACACGAAAAATCGGTCTCCAGCCCAGGATGGAACCAATTACGAGATCTGACCTCATTTCAGACCTGCGAAGCATTGGCGCCAAGGCTTCCTCGCCGATTTCCGCGTCCGCAGCAGCGCCGCCATGCTTTCATTGGCAAAAAACTCCGTCTCCACACGTCCTAAGAACTCGGCCTCCGGGGACCAGGCGGGGCGGCTCCGCTGCTTTTGGCACTCACCATCCCGTCCACTAGCCCTCAAGGTGTCGTATATCGCACGAACCCTCTTCTCTCTGGTCACTAGTCCTCCACCAATTTCCTTTTCTCAATTTCAAATGTTTCCCCATCCACCTTGCCATTCATGACTTCGGGCGCAAGCAACAAAGAAGTCAAAAACTGATGACCTGCCACCTCGATCTTGACACCACACCACGCACCCGCGGGGACGGCCAGGCCAACCCACCACCGCCATGACACTAACAAGACGCGCAACATGCGCAACCGGGCGCGGCAGCGAGGACCAGTACAACACGCCGCTGCACGTCGGGGCGCTCTTCATCATCCTCTTCGTCTCGTCGACCGCCTGCGCCTTCCCCATGCTCGTCGTCAAGTTCCCGCGCCTGCGCATCCCGGCGTCCTTCCTCTTCGGCGCTCGCCACTTCGGCACCGGCGTGCTGCTGGCCACAGCCTTCGTGCACCTGCTGCCCACCGCCTTCACCTCGCTGGGCGACGACTGCCTGTCCGACTTCTGGACCACCGACTATCCCGCCATGCCGGGCGCGATCGTGCTGGCCGCCATCTTCTTCATCGCGACCGTCGAGATGGTGCTTTGTCCGGCGCAGCACGTGTGTGGCGGGGAGCAGCAGATTTTGGATTGCGTGGGCGCGCATGCGCATGGCCAGCCGCCGCGGTTGGAGAGGACCAGCAGCGTCTTGAGCGGCGATAGCGTCGTGATCGAAGAGGTGGAGCAGGACCCTCGAGGGCCCGCCAGGGACGGATTAAATCTGCGCAACCTCGGGCCGCTGAGAGGCAGGTCCAACAGCGTCGGACGCCGGCTCTCGGGTATGGGAGAGCGGGCTCGAAGGGACCCGACGCTGCAGAGGCAGGAGAACATTCCGGAGGAAAGGCTTCCCGCTCAGCCGTTCACGAAAGGCGTCTTGCAGTTGACGCCCGAGCAAGAGCACAAGAAGGCGGTGATGCAGTGCACGCTTCTGGAAATGGGCATTCTGTTCCACAGTGTCTTCATCGGCATGGCGTTGAGCGTCTCTATTGGGAGGGAGTTTATCATCTTGCTGATTGCGATTGTTTTTCACCGTCAGTATCACCAATTAGGGATTGTGGGGAAAGGCCGTGCTGACATTTGCGCAGAAACATTTGAGGGATTAGCTTTGGGAGCCCGGATCGCGGCGATTGAGTGGCGGAAGAACGCGATTCAGCCGTGGCTCATGAGTTTAGCTTATGGCTGCACGTGAGTCTTTGCTAAGGCGTACATTCATATGAGAGAGCTCGATAAGTTGACACATGTTGCAGAACACCTCTTGGCCAGGCGATTGGCTTAGGGTTGCATACACTTTATAGCCCTGATTCAGAAGTGGGCCTTCTCGTTGTCGGCATCATGAACGCTATTTCTTCCGGCTTGTTGGTCTACGCATCTCTTGTCGAACTTTTATCAGAAGACTTCCTGAGTGATGAAAGCTGGCGCATTTTGAGAGGTAAACGCCGAGTATATGCTTGCATATTTGTGTTTTTGGGAGCCATCGGAATGAGTTTGGTTGGTGCTTGGGCATAGACTACTGACTGCGAAAACACGACTTATTTGAGATGCCTCCGAGGAGCTTTGGGATTTAGAAAGTGCGAGTGCTACCGCCACCATGCCAAACGCTATTACAGTCGCGCAGTCGAAGCTATCCAACTGGTTGCTACCGGTTTGGGTTTGGGACTCGAGATGCTGATGCAGATCTATAGGTGAGTACTTCCTTCAGCGTTTCTTTAGAACTGTTCCGGCAATACTGAGCCGTTGGTCCGGAAGGGAAACGAGCTGGTGGGGACTGCCAAGCTCGGCTGCCTGTTGTGGCTTCACGCTCGAGCTGAATATGGGGCGAAATCTGCAATTTAGCGCCTGTACTAAATCGATTCTGGCCTTAGGAAAATGAAGCTCGGCAAATGTGTACAATAGCCGTTCTCAGTCTCAGAGCCGCAGAATCCCTTTATATCCGAAGCAGCAGGCAGATGTCTACTTTTCGAGGGTCTATTCCTGGTACGTGAAAGCAGCGGGTAACAAGATGTATCACTCTCTCTGGATAGTCTGGCTGCTTCTCGGCTCCATGTCACCAACACATGGACATGCTCTCGCACGTCTCCCAGCTCCAAATCACCCCAATGAAGCCTCACCGCCAAAAACATGCATCACAAACTCCCACCACAGCACCCCCGCTCCCCATCCAGCCATAACGGATCCCCCGCAACCAATCCTCCAGAAACGTGCTTCATCGACCGTCAGCTCCAACACCTGCGGCTGGGTCAACGGCACCTACGGTCAGTCTCCCCCTCACCCATTCCCCCCCCTCCCTGACTCACCCCTCCCTCCAGGCTTCGGAATCTACTGCGGGACCGACCGCACGTGCATGTTCTACACCCCGGCCCTCACGGACACCGCTTCATCCCTGCCCGGCATGGCCGGCTGCTGCCGCTCCTCCAACCGCGCCGACTGCTCCTGGCGGCGCACGTGCTACGCGTCGTCAGAGCTGAGCGCGTCGTGCACCGCCAGCGCGTGCCTGAGCGACCCGTTCGTGCTGCGCTGCACCAACTCCACGGCGCCGGCCTGTGCCAGCTGGACGTATCCGGGCGTCGGCGCGCGCGACTACGCGTGCACGCTGGCCGAGTCGACGGGGAATTGGACGACGGTGCTGCAGACGGGCGTGGATGATTTCTTCACGCTCGCGACGACGTACACGGTGGACGTTGTGTTTGCGGCGGCGAGCGAGGTGCTGGGTACGACGACGATGACGACGACGACTGCGAGTGGGAGTGGCGTGGTGGAGACGGGGGCTGCGGAGACGGGGACGTCGGGGCAGGGGGGAGGTGGTGGTGGCGTTTCTGTTGGCGCGATTGTTGGAGGCGCGGTCGGCGGTGTTGTCGGACTTGCTCTTGTGGTTGCTGCCGTCGTGGAGTTGTGCTGTGTTTCCAAGAAAAAGAAACGGCGGGCAGGGGAACGGTTGGGGGCCGGTGGCATGGTCCACGAAGCTGACGGCAGTCTCGCGATGGATGCAAACGCTGCGGAGCTACATGGTCGGAGCTGCCGTCACCCTGTGGAGCTGGAGAATATAGAAAGACAAAGGCCGGTAGAGATGCCATCTGAGGGGAGATTTGAGCTTCACTGATGTTGCAGTGACCTGGCGGGTTCAACTTTATGGAAACCCCTTCTGGAACCTTTATTTTGTACGTTAATTGCAAGCACCACACCTTCGCACTCTTTTCTTGCTAATTGTGGTTTGTCAGGACTCTCTTGGACTCACTGTACTTCCCGAAGACAGCAAAGTTTGGAACGCACGCGTCCTCAGAACGAATTTTTACCGAGCTGATCTTGTGGCTGATTGGCTGGTATAGATTCGCCCTTTTCGATGTTCGTGCATATGTTGCAACCCCTCGCGTATGCAGATATGAGTGATAACCTATCAGCACATGCGCCGTTGCCTAATCCTACAAAGAGAATTTGGGACAATGAATTAGATTTGCTATGTTTTCCGAACAGCCGCACGTGAGCCCCACCGGATGGGATCCCCGTCAGCTGCATCGCAAGGCTTTCTCGATCACAGCCCGATTCCCGATCATGGCAGCCACGGCCTGGCTAAATGCGGATAATGATTACTTCAAATGTTTGATAAGGTGGCGAAGCTATGCAATGGGCCTTGGACAACTGCGGAGCATTGTTTGGTCCTCCAATGGCTAACAATCCAGAGCTTCCTGGATACGCAAATACTGCGAGGCTGCAAGGTAGATTTACAAAAACAGTTCTGTAACTCAAGACTCCGATTGGTTCCGTCTGTGGAAGATAAATGCGGGCAGCGCAGGAGCGATTAGGCTAAAAGCCTTGCATGGAACATCCTGCTCCGGCCCATATTCCTTCGAATCGTTCGTTTCCTCGCTCAAATTCATCACAAGGCCCTTCTCATCAATCACACCCATACTACTCTGACTCATTCTGGAAACTATGGAACTTGTCTCCAGGTCATTTAATCTCGCGCGAGAATTCGCCGAAACAGCAGTCAAAGGCAGCAGCGTCGCTGCCGCGGGAGCTGAACTGATCCGGTGGTTATCGCAAGAGAACATAGGTAAGAACTCAAGTACTTCCAGGACCTGACCCGTGACAAGGCATTCCCAAATGAGTACGGTTTGAAGATACAAGAGAAGCTTCAAACCAAAGGATCCTTAAAAGCAAAGAGCATCATATCCTTCTCCTTGGTTCCTTCCGGAGCTCTGGGTAGAAAACTTGCCTTCGATCCGCATTTCTGTTACCTTGCCACAACGACCTCGTTACTTTTAGCTGTGAGGGATCAGAAGTTTGTTACAACTGTTCTGTGCCACATGGCTCTCGATAGTTGCGGCCACGAGAACGGGGTCAAATACGCGTACGATGTCCGAAAAACTCGCCTTACCCCTGTCATTGCAAAGGTCGTCAATAGCATTGCTGACGGAGTGGTCAATGCGGATCACGACATTGGCGGACTCCCCCAAGTTTTCGATGATTTTTTGTCTTCACTCGGTCTCTGCGGATGTTCTTGCAGCGTGTATTATGACTGTGCGTCATGCCACAACCGATATTCTCGTAATGTGCGACTACTTCGTGGCCGATCTATTCTTGTGGATCCAAGCACATTGGTTCGGTCAGGTACGAGATAGCCAAGCAATGTAGATAAATGTTAACAAGTGTTGAATAGGAAAACTGATTGTTTTCGTAGCAGGAAAGACATTTTACGAGAAATCTTGTGGGGATAATCTAGCGCAGATGATAATCATGGTTCGGTCGATCTGCAAACAGAACGGCTTGGATCATGCATACCCGGTGGAGAAAATCACAATCGCAGCCCTTAAGGATGGCGTCCAAGTGGGAACCGTGTTGGATACAGAGACTAAGGCATATAGGCCTATGCCGAACACTCGCCTACCCATGTACTGCGCAACAAGCATCAACAGAGGTCAAGTGAGCTTGACGAGCTTTCATTGGGATCAGGGCCTGCTGAAGCGTAGCCAACTCGACACCGTATGCGTCTGTGCGCAACGCATGGTCAAATGGCTGTTGAGAATTCCGGTCCGGCGGGTTCGAAGAGAATCAAGCGGATGCATTGCACTTCAGGAAATTGCAGACTTTGAAGAGTCTTCCGGCGTCACCATCGGGAAGCTTTTTAACCGGATCCCTGGAATCGTGCATATACCTTTCGGCAGCCGCGAAAAACTATCCACACCAATTTTCAAGGGCCACCCTGAAAGCAAAATCAGCTGCAACGAAGGCCCCGTCGCTTTTCACGTGGTCGTTTCCTGCTTCCCTGACCTTGAGACGCTATTCCAGGATATGGCAAATGAATGTCGATGTGACTTTTGTGACTACCCAAAAGAGATTGGAAAGGGGAAAAGTGGCTGTCTAAGAGAGACGACATTAACTGCTTTCTGTATCCTGCTCACCCACTCACTAGCGGACGGCTTTGGGGCTCCGGATACATCGGGACTTGACCGTACAACGTGGTCAAGGCGAGTAGTTCAAAAAATGCTGACGGACCTGGTCCTGGAGGATCTAATCATGTGGGATGATTGGTTCAAAGTTTCCACAGTCGCTTACATGGGTTGCCCGTGGGACGAGGCCGAGATGGACTTGGACGCTTCTCTTGACACAACTTTGGATTCTGGGGCTTCCGCTATTGTTGCAGTCCAATACGGCTCTCTCGTGGCCGTTGCAAAATGGTCAGATATGATGGTAGAGCAATGTTTTGAGGGTTGTTTTGGCTTCTCCGTTGCCGAAGGACAGCTGGATGGTGTGATGAGAAGTTTTCGCGTCGTCCAGACGGAAAGATCGACAACACTTCCAGAGGATATTGCAAACCAACCCAGCTCCACTGTAGAGCATGCCATCGACCAATTCAACTTCAACCGAGCTCAAGCGTCTAATGACTCCGAAGCTGTCGTGCAAACGGCTATAATTGCACGAACAGCGAATGTCTACCGACTGGTCATCATTGCCCGAAGCGGCCAGTGCTTACGCATCGTCGATGCTGCGCAGGTTCTTTGGGGCGTTTTCGGACATCGGATTTTCCAGTGTACCCATGATTTGAAGGCACACCCTATCGTCGAAAAGGTTCCGCTAAACACAACCATTTGGACTTTTCACGAACTTCTCGGGGGACGGGACGCACAGTGCAGGGAAAATTACCGCGAAGCAGACACTGAGCCCGATTCCTACGGAAATGAGAACTGGTCCTCTGAGGTAGCGACGTGCAACACTCATGTCAAGGTCAATGTTGCGATGGCGCTTTCTCCAAGGTGCTGTCTCATCATGGATTCAGATAGGACTTGTCTTGCTGCCGCTATAACCGACTTAGAGCAAGATGATGAACTCGGGGGTGGATATGACTCAAGGCGACTGATAAATCGTCGAATCGACAAGTCTTCGCTCACTCGGCGGCATGCACGCAATTAGTGAATCCTCAGCTTGCCGATAAAAGGCTTAGAGCATGAGAAAGAGAATTAAAATGATTTTATAGAGCAAATTGAAAGAAAAATTGTATTTGCAAATTATATCACGCATGGTTGAACCGAGAGTACTCAGATTTGAGACGATTGCATCGCCCGCCACGTGTCATATGGATTTTGGCTCAGTCACACGGTGAGATGTGACACACAGTAAAGCTATGGCTTACGCAGCCTTACCTCATATTCGAACTCCCTCTTCGCATTTAATTCTATCACGTCTGCATGCGCATGCTGGGTTTTCAACGATACCGGGAAATTTCACGTCATTTTGAGTACAGAACTGACGATATGTTATCAACTGCAAGTGCGTGGTATACTTGGAAGACAGAAGAGACGTACGACTTGTGTCCAGGAATGGGCATGATGAAGGCGTACTAGACTCGCTGAGTGACGTGGTCTCTAAGAGGGGCTCATCTTGATCATTGTGCGCTTTCAAAGGTACGTGCACAGCAAACGATACAGTGTCAAATGTTTTCTCTCCGTTGACATGAACTGAAACCGGCCCGTCAAGACGAATGGACGTCTGCCGGATTAAGTTCCGGATGTACTGTGCTCTGCTCTGCCTGCCTCTCCGGGAAATCGGACCGTCGCTTGATTCGCAGCAGTTTCCGGAAGGTACCCACATCCCAACCTACCTTATTGGTCATTATGCTAATGCGAGGGCCGCCGATCGTTGCTGGTCAGGCGAAGAACACGCCCCGTTCGAACGACCTTCCCCACACTCGGCGGAAAACAAGAAAGCGCCACTAACGTAGGCGAGGCTTAGTTGATTGTTCCTTGGCAATAAGTCTACAAGACCTTCCAGGAACGTGTTGCCTCGTATTCCTTCTCAACGTGAAACACATCACGACCCGCTCTTCTCGGTTTCGGGAAAAGATCTCGTAGCGCGTCTACCTCCTCTTCACACTCTTTTCTTGACCTGGTACAGAGAGGATAAAAAAGAACGAGTAGCTCATTTTCTACGTCTATGATTCCGTTAACGAGGAAGGCCCTGCACTATTCGGTAAGTAAATAATGCAGGAAATGAATGCGGGATTTCTTGTATCAGTGTACTTGAAAGATCCTACTCAGTGTACATAACCCTGGTTGTCATTCGTTCCGAGATTCCATTATAGGAAACATATGGCCGGACGAAGCTCGTATTGAAGACATCTTGGCGGAAGGAGATAATGGATTAGCAAGCATATCCGGTAGCCTGATCAACACTTCGTAGCAAGTATTTAGTTCGGACATCAGCACTGTCTTGAAAAAATAGCATCGCCACAGCCAACTCAACAGTTTGACTACAACAGCCAAAATGAGACTTCAGCTCCTCTCTCTTCTCGCCGTCGTTGGCCTTGCCTCGGCAACATGCTACATTGATGTATACCCCAATACCGAGATAAACATCCCGTGTACAAACGAGCAGGTAAATGCATCTCAGTAGAGAGGATGTGTGTTAGCTATGGAAGCTGAACGTCATAGGGCCAAGCGGGATTCCTGTACAACTGTGATGAGCCTGGCCCGGGTTGTGATCATGGGAACGGCGTTTCCAGCGGTATCGTAAGTACACCAAGTTACTGCAAGCGGTGTGAGTACAAATGCTGACTGAGCTTGTTATATAGACGTACTGCGTGAGTTGCCAACGATCACTCCATAATAACAATGCTAAACTCAAATTAGTGCCCATCTTAGGTCCAGGATACAGAAGATCTGAACGTTTAGTTAAACGACAGAGAAGACAACGAGTACGTGGGCAACAGAAGTGGATGGCAAGCGCCAAGCTTAAGAGATGAGAGGGATGAGCGGGATGATTTCCAGTCATCCTTCATATGCTATCTTTAGGCCCGAGTCTGTACTTCTGCCTTCGAGCTGTAGCCCACAATAGAAACTAGTGATGCTGCTAATCAACATGATCTGATATTTCAACACAAGTTCAATGATGCCTTATTTTACATCCCCTCCACATTTCTCGGCTTGTATTCCTCTTCCAAATATCGCATCTCCTCCTCCGTTAACTTAACCTTCAATATCTCCATGCTCTCCTGAATCCTCTCCACACTGCTCAACCCAATAATCGGACAACACCCCTTCTGCAACACCCAAGCCGTCGACACCGCCACCATACTCACCCCCTTCCTCCCCGCAACCTCCTCCACCCTCTTGACGATATCAAGATTCGCCGTCTCATTCCACGCCTTGGCCTTCACATCCGCCTTCCCCCTCGGCGTCTCCCCACTCACCCCCAACGGCTTCGCCAGCAGGCCCCTCGCCAGCGGACTCCACGGAATGACGCCCACGCCCGTCGCCTCGCAAAAGGGCAGCATCTCCCTCTCCTCCTCGCGGTACAGAAGATTATAAAACGGCTGCATGCTGATGAACGTGGTCCACCCGCGCATCTCGGCGACGTGCTGCAGGCGCGCAAACTCCCACGCCCACATGCTGCTGGCGCCGATGTACCGCACCTTGCCGCTGCGCACGACGTCGTGCAGCGCGCGCATGATCTCCTCGGGCGGCGTGTCGCGGTCGAGGCGGTGGATCTGCAGCACGTCGATGTAGTCGGTACGCAGACGCGCGAGCGAGGCGTCGACGGCGGCGAGGACGTGCTTGCGCGACAGGCCCATCTGGTTGACGAGCGCGCCGTCGTTGACGCTGGCCGGCCGCGAGTCGTCCGGCATGACGGGGTTGTAGAGCTTGGTGAGGAGGACGACTTTGCTGCGGGGGATGGCGTGCTGCGTCAGGGCTTTGCCGATGATTTCTTCGGACTTGCCGTTCGAGTAGGTGTCGGCGGTGTCCTTGGGGGGTGCGTTAGTGGGGGAGGGGAGGTGGGGGGAGGTGAGGGGAGGCGGACCCAGGTGTTGATGCCGGCGTCGTAGGCGGCTTTGAGCAGCTTGAGGCCGTCTTCCTCGTCGAGCGTCCACGGCGAGCCTTCCCATTTGCTGCTGCCGAAGGCCATGCAGCCGAGGATGATTTTGGAGACCTTGAGGCCGCTGGTGCCGAGTCTGTGGTAGTGCGGTGTTAGCAATTGCGGAGCGACCGTCTCGGTGAAGCTTACCTGACGTATTCCATGGTGGTTTTGCTGTGCTGTGGGTTGCATATTCGCCAAGTTTCGGAGCTCAAGATGTATGATGTCTGTGGTTGACAGGGTTCGCAGATCCGTCGGGTACGCCCCGCGTTTTCCCCGCCTCGACCAGGGCCCTGGCGGTCGGGCTTCTCGCCGGGGATTCTTTTCCGCTGCTCTACTCATTGATCTGGAATGGATCTGGAGTTCTCGGAAACAGGCCGATATGTTTAGAAGTATGGAATTCCGCGAAGGGTCCCGATGAAGGAGTGCCATTCTGTCATGTACGTTGAATTCTCCTCAATCATCATACCGTGACGGTCTATCTTCTGCCCCATTTCCTCACTGCAACAGCGACAAGCTATCGTAGTTAAAATCCATATCAAAGTTAAAAAACGGCGAATTCCCACCCAGCAGCCCCGTCGGCCTCCCCAACCCCTGACCATCACCAGCCCCCAGCACATCCACAACGCCCCCAAGCCCACCCATCCCGGGCTGCGCACCATTCACGCCCGCCTGCTCCACCCCACCACCACCACCACCACCACCCTCGCCCAACAGCGTCCCCGCCAGCTTCTCCAACCCATCCGCCATCAAATGCACCAAATGCCACTTCCCGACCGGCGTCTCCCTGAACCTCCGCACCAACTGCGCCGCCAACCCGCCCACCAACTCGCGCTCCACCAACCCCAGCTCCCTCGCCGGCCCCGTCGTCAGCTTCAGCAGGAACACGCACGCGAAGCACGTCATGGACAGCAGGTACGACGGCATGCCGTTCAGCGCGTCACTCAAATCCCGATCCCTCAACAGCAACTCCACAATGCTCGTCGCGGCCTCGACGGCGGCCGCGGCGCTGTCCAGCAGGCCCGGCGGCATGCGCGCGGCGCTGCCGACGCCGCGGAAGACGTACGAGTAGAGGTAGAGCTTGGCGAAGTGGAAGTGGATGAGCACGCCGCGGGCGGGGAAGTCGCCGATGGCGGCGTTGCGCGCGAGGGCCGGGCTCCAGCGGCCCAGCCAGGCGTCGAGCTGGCGGCTGAAGGTGGCGATCTGCGTGGCGTAGACGGACGGGATCGGCGCGCTGGTGTCGGGCCCGAAGAGGTCGTAGATGTGGCGCAGGATGACGAGCAGCGCGACCTGCGACGTCATGCGCTTGTCGTCTTCGGTGGTGGAGGGCGCGGCCAGGAACTCGTCCAGGCGCTGCACGGCGACGTCGTCGCGGACCATGGGCGCGCGGCCGTAGAGGATCGAGAGGTGCGAGTCGGAGACGTAGGAGATGTACCAGAGGCGGATGAGGTCGAGGGCGTCGGAGGAGGTGGAGGAGGAGGAGGAGGAGGGGCCGGCGGGGTGGAGGGACCGGAATTGCGCGCTGAGGTTGATTTGGGTGGCGCGCCGCACGGCGATGCCGGAGAGCATCCAGGACATGTCGCTCAGCCAGTAGGCGCCGACGGATAGGGCGCGTAGGTAGTCGTGGTCGACGTGGCCGTCGAACATGGCGTGCGTGACGAGCTTGCGGAACTCCTTCTTGCACACGCTGTAGAGGTGGTTGCTGGCCGGGTCGTGCATGGCGGAGACGGTACAGATGCAGGCAGTCAGAGTTGGGCTGGCTCGGCGGAGGCTGTCGAGCGTGCTGTATCGTCCTCCTACCCTGTAGATGAAATGGTCCAGACGGTCGTGGTAGAGATGAAACAGCCTTTCGGCATCTTCGAGGGAAAGCTGTCCCTTGGAGATGAAGTCGTTGAGCTTGGATGTGGTGGGGCGAGCTTCGACATCAGAACGCAGGGCACGGAGTTTGGTGAGATAGTAGACGGACTGGATGGGAGCATGGGCGAGCCCTTCGTCTTGCGGAGACAGTTTGGGGGAATTGTCGCAGGACAGGCCTTCTGGGGGGTCATCAGGCACTGGAGGGTCTTCTCGGACTGCGTGAGCCAGGCTTCGTAGAGCAGGAAGGTCGGACAGGATTCCCTTGTCGGCCAGTTGGTGGAGGGAGGAGTGGATGGCGTCCAAGTCGTGGACGATATCCTCCTTGAATCTGGCCGTCGTCAGCGGCGGAAGTCGAGGGGTGGCAGGCGACTCACTGGGACTGCTCATCCAACAAAGTCTGCAGGCTGCGGTTCAGCACGCACGACAGATTTCTTTCTCTGCACCTGCGGCACGGAGGACCGCCACTCTCCATGTCGCACCGGATCTGGCGCACTTGTTCAGCATCATGCTCACGTAAAGCGTGCTCATCGGGGCGGGACCTTCTGCTTGCGACATGCTGCACAGGCCTTGATCTTCCGGGAGATCTCAGGGCGGGCGGCTTGATCGGCTTGCTGGGCGTGTCTGCGTCCAGAATCCGAGGGGCTGGTAGACACTGCCGGCTGTGTTGCAAGGGGTGAGCGTGGGGAGTGGCGGGGCAGCTGGTTGGCGGCTCACTGCGCGGCCATCTCCCGCCGTGGACCCGTCGGCCATCTGGGTCCAAGTCCGCTTTGGCATGCTGAGGCGCAAGTCCGAGGCTGGCGAAATAAGGTGTTCGGGGAGAAAGACGAGCAGGGAGGACGACGGCAGAGCCAGAGCCTCAGGGACCCGCGGCCTGAGGCTTCGGCAACCGAGCGCGGGGCAAGCGTGGGGTGCCAGCCTATCACCAACCGCCCCTCGGTTGATCTCCCCACCGAGCAAAAAAAAAAAAAATTTGATTCGTAGTCTCGATTGTTCTAATCTATCAGTGGTATCCTACAGCATCGCTCGAACTCTCTTGCGGAGGAACGCGTGTGTCGCTGGTCGAACAAGCTGGTCTACGTCCGCCGTATTCAGCATCTCAGGCTCAGCCTCGTCCAGGCTTAGTATTCCAAGCAGTCTCATCGTCGTCTCAAGCTCGTCTTTCAAGACTGTGTGCTGTTAGCAAGGCTCTCAGAAGAAACGAATGCATGAAACAACCCACTTTGAATTAGGTGCTCCGCGCCCTCCTGTCCGTACGCCAAAGAATACAGGAATGGTCGTCCGATACCAACAGCCGTGGCCCCCAGTGCAATAGCTTTGAGTATGTCTGTTCCTCGCTCAAACCCGCCATCGAGATAGATCTCCATCCGCTCAAACACCTCCGGACAATGCTTGTGCAGCTCCATAAGAATCACAATCGACGCTTGCGCACTGCAGACAGTCAGCATTCAGCCAAATACGGAGAACAGCTGCGCAACTCACGTGTCCAAGCTTCTACCGCCGTGATTCGAGAGCATGATGCCCTTGACACCATACTTCAGCGCCATTCTCGCATCCTCCGCCGTCTGGACACCCTTCAACACCACGGGCAGTCCAGAAACTTCGTGAATCCAAGAAAGATCTTCCCAATTCAGTGATTTGTCGATGTACGCCCCCATCACCCTCCCCAACCCGCCACCTTTCTTATCGTTAGTAGCAGTTGCTCCGCTGATGGCTGCAGAGACCTTCTCCGCTGCAATCCGCTCGTCTGCTTCCCTCTTGCCCGGCACCGGGGCGTCCACGGTGACAAAGACTCCTTTAATTCCAAGCTCCTGTGCCTTGCGCAACAGCTTCGCCGTCTCCTCGCGCTTGGAATTGACGTAGAGCTGAAGAAAGAAAGGCTGGCCCGGCACACCTGCTTTGACAATGCTGGCGAGCGGGAAAGACGCATTATTAGAAATCTGGATCCCGTATCAGCGCATCCATTCTATCCTCTTGCTTCCTCGAACCAGCCGGAAAACACTCACACATTGAACAATCCCCTCGGACCCAGCAGCTCTACTCAACGCCAGCTCCCCATCCGGATGCGCCAACCTCGCCATGGCCGCCGGGCTGATGAAAAAGGGAGCCGCAGTCGAGTGCCCCAGCATGCTCGTCCTCATATCCACATCCGACACGTCTCTAAGGATGCGCGGACGCAGCATGATACGGCGCAAGAGGCTCTTGTTCCAGCCATGCGACACCAGATCCGTGGCGGCAGACGAATAAAACGCCCACGTCTTGGCGGTCAGATGCGTCGACGCGACCTTTGCGAAATCCTCGGCGCTGATCAGCCTGTGCAGCTCCGGCTTATCGTGCTCCGGCTTCCCTGGCGCGGGGACGGCCTCGGCGGCCGGCGTCGCGGGCGGCGGCGCATCGCTGCTGGGCTCGACGGTGCCCTTGAGGTTCTCCGGGGGCAGGCTCTCCTCTATTATGCCGGGCGCGTGGATCTCGTCGTACGCGCTCGTCGCGTCGGCGCCGGCGTACTTGAGGATGACTTTGCCGTGTCAGCAGCGCCGGTATAACGCACGGGCATACTCACTCCCGGAGCCTCCAGGGTGCTTGTCCAGGAAGTCGGTCACGTCCCAGATCTTGGAGTTGACGACGATCCAGCAGTCATCCTTGGTGTTGTGGCTGCGGATGTCGGCCAAGCTCAGCGTCCGCGTCGCCATGACTATAAAATCGACCAATCACCGCAAAGCAATTTTTTTCTGAGACGAAGGAGTCAGAACACGCGCACGTAGGCGTGATCTCAAAGCGGTTTTGTGGTCCTCGGTGGGCCCCAGAAAGGGAGCGGGGAAGCCGCGCGCGGGGACGCCACCCGGCGTCGCCAGTTCGGCCTTTGCTGCCGGCGAGAAGGCCGGTCCTGCGACGGGTGACGAACAGTGGCCAATGGGAGGCCGGCCTCGGTCTGCTTTATTGCGACGGCGTGAGTGGACGACTATGAGGTCGTCATCGAAGCCCTGCAAATATGTACGGGAATCTGGAACATTCGTCCGAAGGGGCACGTGATCGGGGATTCTGGGCACTGTCATCCGAACAGATGCTTCAGTTCTTCATCTACATGTGCTATCCTATCGATATACCCTACTCTGGTGATATTTGCCTCGTAGTCATCTCATCATCGTCCGTTACAGATCATCATCACATGACAAAACCAGTGGGAAGTCGAATGCACAGGCTATCCAGACCAAACGACACTCCAATACATATCAATCTGGCAACATTCGTATGCACGATGCACATTCGAACATGCAGTCCCACCTCCCATCGACTAATGAACATACCTAAACGCCACCACCGCCTCCCCCCCACGCCCAACTCTCGACCCAGCAATCCCCCTATGCCGCACCTCCCCACCCATCTCCTCCCGCTCAAACCTCTCGTTCTCCCTCTTCAAATACACCTTGATCCCAACCGCACAAACCGCCGTAACCACGCACGCCCCGCTCATCACGCCCCCGCCGGCATAATACCGCGGCTTCTGCGAATCCGGAAACATGTAGCTGGTGTAGAAGTGCGCGACGCCGGCGCCCATGAAATTGACAACGGCCAGCGCGGCCCCGCGCTTGGCGCGCGGCCGCGGCAGGCTGGCGGACAGCCACGACACGCACAGGTTGTACGGCGCGTAGCTGCCGGCGGTCATGAGGAACATGGCGACGTAGCGGGCAGGCGTGCCGCGGGCGAGCATGGCGAGCAGGTTGCCGAGCAGCGCGAAGGCCATGGGGACGGCGATGTGGACGCCGCGCTCGTGCACGCGCGCCGCGTGGAGCGACGCGCCGAGCGAGACGAGGAAGGCGAAGAAGTAGGGCGGCGCGGTGAGGAGGAGCGTCGTCGTGCTGCCGTAGCCGAGCGTGCCGACGATCGAGGGGAAGAAGTTGTTGAACGACTGCGCGGTGATGAGCGCCATTTGCTGCAGCGTGAACATGTACAGCTTCGGGTCGAGGAGCGCCTGCTTGAGGCCCCAGAGCACGCTTTCGCTGTCGTCGTCCGGGATGCCGGCGTTTTCTTTGCGGATGCGGTATTCGGCCAGGGCTTGGTGCGCGGGCGTGAGGAAGCGGTGCGTGCTTTGGAGCGGGTAGTCGGGGAGGAGCGGCATGATGAGGAGGGCGATGGCGACGGTCATGGAGCCTTCGATGATGAAGAGCCATTCCTGTGGAGGCTGTCAGTGTGTTGATTTGGGAGGTTTGGTGGGGGGTGTCGTACCCAAGATGGTCGTCCGGCTTTGCCTTCCATTCTTGACGTGACTATGAGGAAGTTATAAACATGTGGGAGTATATTCTGTTGTGTGTTTGACTTACTCCCAGCGGCAATCAAACCTGAGAATGCTGTGGCGATCATGTTCCCACCATAAAGAATGGCAACTCTGACTGGTAGCTCGGTGCGCTTATACCAGCATGATAGCAAGACGAAGACACCGGGCAGGAATGGTGCTGGGGACAAAATTAGCCACTTTCGCATTCGAGAGAGTCGAAAAAAATACCCTCTACAAGACCGAGAATGGTCCTCGTTACGGCGAGGCTCGCGAAGTCTTTTGTGAACCCTTGACACATCGAAACCACTCCCCATGCGGAAGTAATACCACAAATGTAAATCGATGGCCTAACTTTCCCAATGATGAGGTTGGAAGGAACCTGCGTGATGACATCTGGGAGCATGTAAGTGTCAATACATCTACCATGACTGATTATCCAAGCTTACAGCCAACGTAGAACAAGAGCAGGCAGGTGTTGTATTGGTTGTTTGTTAGGTTGAGAGTGTCCGTAATGCCCACAATCTTTGCGCTTGCAATGTTGTTCCGGTCTCTGATGTCCATTAGTGTCCAGCCACGGAGCATCGACAAGGGATCCTCACATGATGTTGAGCAGGAAAAGCAAAACAACGACTGGTAGCAGTGTGAAATCCAGCCGACGGACGAGGCTCCGCTCGAGCCGTACCAGCTCATCCGGTTGCAAATCCGAGAGGGAATCCGGCAACGGTAAGGCGTCCGGAGGCGGTGCTGCAAATTCAACCTTCTCGATAGCCTCGACGGCATCCGATTTCGCGTGGCCCCTGTCTGTTCTCCTCATTTTGGTGTCCCGGTCGGAAATTCAACCTCGGAGATGGTAGATTCGAGCTTTCGTCCGTGAGAATCCATGAACCTGTAAGAATAGCTTGTTTATCATTGCCAGTAGACAGAGTCTCGGAGAGAAGTGCGGAGGATGGTGGATCGACAGTCGCTTGAGAATGCGGGGAAACGTTTCCCAGACAGTTCGCTCCAATGAACCCCATGGGGATGAGGAGCATGGGCCATGTCTTGTTTTGTACATGAGGCGCGTCCTTGCGTTTTCTGCGGTGTGAAGTCAAAGAGAGGTGATTGGTCCGTATGTACGCGTGTCACGAGGGGATAAGGAGACGGCGAACGTTGAAGTGACGGTTCGGACGTACATCTGCAAGGAGACTCCAGTCAATTGGCTTGTTCATGATTGAACTGCATACAGCGACACCATATAAACAGACTCCTTCTCAGTCCATCTCACCAGCGCCAACCCATACAATCCCCACGGCAAACACCAACCTACCCAAACACCTCCATCATGAAGAAATACTCAATCTTACTCCCATCCGCCCTCCCCCTTGCCGTCAACAATCGACACCGATCCGCCAAAATCTCCCCAATAACCGGCGCCCCGCAGAAAAACACCCCCACCTTCAACCTCTCCCCACCCTCCTTCCCCTCTCTCACCAAACTCGCCTGAAACATCCTCATATCCTCATAATGCTGATCCAGAATTTCCACAAAATCGGGCCGCCCGAAATGCGTCGAGTTGATCAGCCCCGTCAACGGGCTCTCCGGATGCTCGTCCGTGCGGTGTTTCTCGAGCAGCCAGCGGTACACATGCACCGCGATGTCGTCGCGGCGCTGCGTGACGTGCGTGCGGATGCGGATGTCCAGGCGCGGGCGGTGCGCGGCGTGCCGGGACTGGGCGCGCGAGACGCTGTTCAGCAGATCCGAGAACCACAGCAGGTAGTTGCGGTCGCGCACCATCCAGTGGAAGTCGACGCGGCGGTAGTCGTCCGCGAACGCGTCCGGCGCCAGCGCGTCGCCCGAGCCGGTCGCCTCGAGCTGCGGCTTCTCGGCGTGCAGCCGGTCGTCGCGCGCCTGCAGGTCGGCCAGGATGCCCGCGAAGGGCGTGACGCCGATACCCGCGCCGACGACGATCGCGTGCGAGAAGTCGTGGAAGCGCTGGGCGGGCGCGCCGAAGGGGCCGTTGACGCCGATGGCGATGGCGGCGGTGCCGGACGGGCCGGCCAGGCTGCACAGCGCGCCCGTCCAGTTGCCGTCGGTTTTGATGTGCACCGCCATCTCGTTGCCGATGCAGATGGAGACGGTGAAGGGGTGCCATTGCCAACGGCTGAGCTGGGGCACCTGCAGGAAGATGTATTGGCCGGCGCGGTACTTCCAGATGCGCTCGTTCGGGATCTGGGCGCGGACTTCGACCGTTTCGCCGTCGAGGACTTTGAGGGTGGCTGGGATGCGGTGGAAGCCGACGGCTACGCGCGTGAGGCGCTCGATCAGGATGAGGAGGGTTGGGAAGGCGAGCCAGTAGCCGAACATGGGCCATTGCAGGAGAGCTGCTGTCCCGTGGGCACAGAGAAGGCCGATAATGGGGTACATGAGCAGATGGGAGAGCTGGAAGATCTCGTAGTTCCACTTCCGGACTTGGGGAATACTGCAGAGCGCAAGAGTCCAGAATAGGCCGAGTGCAACGATACCGCTCCATCCTGGAAGAGACGATGCGTATGCACTGTACGGCCGTGGCACCGCGTCCGGCCCAAGCAAGTACGCAACATTGTCCTGTCGTCCGGACTGGCTACCGAAAACGAAAGAACCCGTCAAGTGGCCTATGGCGTGGAGCGTGGCGAGCACCAGTGCGACGCAGGAGATTTTGATGTGAAATTCTTGAGACAGATCCCAGTTGATGAAGCGGGAGACATAGTACCATTTCCGGAGGAAGGTTGAGAAGTAGCGGCTCATGCTCAGGATCAGAAAGAAGAAAGTTGGATAAAGCGCACCGGCGCATGTCTTTGCAAGCACGACACCCCATCCGAAAGCCGCCCGGTATTCGGTGACGGTTATGTATTTGACCATTTGCCAGATGCCAAACGCCAATTGCATGCCGACAACGAGGGCGAGAAACAGAATTTCTGGCCCATGGACCGCCCAGTATGAGAGTATCCGGCGCCAGATGGACATGTTCCGCTTGTAGTCTTTCTCATTCTGCTCTTCCTTCTTTGACTGCTTCAGAGACGGGATCTGCCACTCACGGACTCGCTGTGCAAACTCATCCCTGGGGATCTGGTTCTTTTCGGAGCCTATAATACTTCTCAGAAAGTGATGGCGTGCATGGTCCTCCTTTGTATCGTGGTTGAGGTTGTGGGGCTGTGGGTGTGGTGCGATCTCGTCGTGAACTTGGTCAAGCTTGTGCTCCACCTCGGAATATTCGATCTGGCCATTGTTGTTGTGGTCGAGGTCGTTCAAGAATCGGCCAATTTCATCATCGGTCAGGAAGGTGACGTTGGCCATGTCGCCTGGCGGGTCTGAGTCTGCGAAACATGGAGTAGGCGAGACATGCAAGTAAATAAGAGTGGCCTGGTAGGCGGAAATGAGAGCTGTTCACGTAGGCCAAGGTGTTGGCGGATGCCAAGGGCCTGGACCTGTTGTGAACAATAGCGCAGACAATTATAAGACGACTGGCGCGTGGTGAGAGCTGCAACAGCTGGGGCGTCGACATCTCAAACAGGCGCTAAGACAACGATACTACCGTGTTTACCGATTAGCACCAAGCGCTGGGCAGCTGGGCGGAGCTAAATTTCGTGCGCGCGAAGTTAAAGGTAAACAAGCAGAGACGCGTGGTGGGCCTGGGGCGCAACAAGAAGATAATGCGGTGGATAGGCTCCTCCTGAACCGAGCAGGATCCAGGCGGCAGACGGCCAAACAGGAGTCAGTGTGATACCCGATGTCCACGTAAGGCTGCAGTGCTGAGTCGGCCCAGCCGGCAACGACTTCTCTTGGCTGCTTGGGTAGTGACGTCAGTCGCGTGTGGCTTGAAGCTTCCCGCTCTTCGACCACGATCCTGACCGTGGCGTGAACTCTATCCGTGCGTCCCTGGATCGTCAGTTTTCTTGCCATCTCTGTAAAGGACTTCCAATGGAAAGTTAAAAGAAGACCGCTGGCCCACTCGCTCAATATGCTCGTTCTTCCCTCTAGGAATCCCAATTACTCACATCATTACCTCGCATTCACTGGATGATGTACTTGGCTAAGCGGTGAGATCTGTCTTCGCAACCAGCCCCCTTGGTGTAGCAACTACCACAGAGGTCGAAATGGCCACCGTCACATTGCGAACAACCTGCGCCGAGGTGATGTCAGATATCCGACCACGAAGGAGACTTGGAGAACAACTTACGGTAGAACGAATCTCTTGGCTGACCCAGACTTCCTTTGCAGAATCGGCATTTCTTCTCATGAAAATCTCCAGCCACTGAATACATTCCGGAATAGACGTAGTAACGGTCGAGGACGTGCCCGGCAGTGCGATTTTTGCAGCCTCGCCCCATTTCGTAGCAGTTCTCACACATTATGAAGTCTCCGCATCCGCTGCAGTCTGTCGAGGGCATTAATCAACTAGGCTCGCTTCAGTGTTTTTGCAAAATGACTCACAATAATACGGCCCTTGAGCTACATTTTTCGAGCATGTCGTGCACGTAACGGCATCGATGGAGATGTAAGCATATGGCCCAACATTCTTGGGGACATTTGCTTTCAGGTAGACGTAAAGACGGTGGGAGTCCGGAGTTTCACAGGTATGTCCAGATCCATAGCACTCTTCGCAAAGATCGTAGCCATCTTTGCTTTCGTTGCAGGAATCACAGTCTGTCAATCTCAGCGTCGGCTCAGCAAAGTGAATCCAATGGGGGACCTACAAAAGTATCGGCCCTGCGTGACCTCTTTTTGACACTTGTAGCACTTTACATCAGCGGAGCTCGCAAGCCTTCTACAAGTTTCCCCCTTTTCGGAGACCACCACATCACCTGCCACCGATTTCTGCATCACTTTCATCGTTTTATCAGCGCATTGACATGTCATCCCAGAGCTGAAGCACGAGATGCACAAATCAAAGTCATCACCACCCTGACAGCAATCTGCAATTCTCAAATCAGCTCGGCCCACCACCAACCCAAAATCCCCCGAAAACTTACGCGCAAACCTCCCCTCCCTAATCGACTGCCCACACCCCCGACAATACTGCCCCAACGGGCCCAACAGCCGACTACACTTCCCCTGCAGCGCCAACTCAACCTTAATCTCCGGATCCAACAGCTTCTCCAACGCGTACGCAAACACCGCCTCGCCCACACACTCGGCAATAAACTCCTCCGTCTTCTTCGCCGCCAAAATGCCCGCCACGTACCCGACCGCATGCCCGTCGCCCGCCGCGCCCGCCGCTGCCTCGGCGGACACGTGCCCCGCGAGCACGCCCGCCACCTCCGCCTGCACGGCATGCCCGACGACGCTGGCCTGGTCGGCGACGCCGTGCACGAACCCCTCGGTCGCGCCGCCGACGTCGCCGACGACGTTGCCGGCCTGGTCGAGGTGCGTGCCGGGCGGCAGGTCCGGCGTGGGCACGAGGCCGCCGACGAGGTGCCCGATCTCGGCGCCCAGGCCCATGCCGGCGAGGGCGGCGGCCACGGGGATGGCGGCGTCGCGTTTGGTCGGGTCGTGCAAGGGGACGCCGCGCCGGGTCAGCTCGGCGCGGATGATGGCGAGCTTGCGCCGCGCGACGACGAGGCGGCGCAGGCCGAAGGCGGACACGCCGAGCGAGATGCCGGCGCTGTGGAGGGAGTGGCCGACGCCGGCGCCGATGGAGCAGGATGCGGCGAAGTGCTGGCGCAGCTTCTTGATCTCTTCTTCTTGGAGGATGTGCGTGGGGCGCGCGGCGGTTTTGGCGATGTACGCGGGCTCGTCGAAGTCGAAGGTGTCGTGGAGACCCATTTTCCAGGGAGGAGGGGGGGGTGTTGTGCGGTGCTTGGATGGCCGCGGGGGGAGTTGGAGGTTGTGAGGAATTGGGAAGGAGAGGATAGAGAGGAATGTGGGCGCAGAATTGATGGCAGAGGTTGGAGCCGAAACAAGGGCTATGACGTGGATGCTGAAGGAAAATCAGGAGCACAGCCGCTGAGGCGGTGTGAAGAGATGCACCGGTGGGTTTCGACGACGATCAGTGGTTCCCCCGGCTTTATAGCAAACAAGCTTGGTCAAGGCTCGCTTGCGGCCGGTTGGTTAGCCACAGAAGGAAAAAGTGGGGCGAAAAGGGCCTGGACAGGAAGATAAGCTTTGGATGGTATCAAAAGTGCTGGAGTCACGCAAATCAAGACGCGTTCTGAAAACAACCCAGATGTAGAAGAGGCGCTGATGGAGTTTGGGAATTTGTTGCGAGGCGTCCAATTCCACGCGATCCTCTCGTGCGACTCAGAACCCTTGCTCAGTTTGCAGAAGCCCGGGTCCCAAGCCGAGGAAATCGCTTACGCGGCATAGCGCACGGTCCGGCAGCGAAGAGGCGAAGACAAGCTTACTAAATATTGTATTGACCACTATACCTTCCCTCTAGGCTTTGTACTTGCAAGCGAATCGTTCAAACTGCTGCAGCAAAATCTTGTACGATTTGTAACGCAGAATTACGACGAACAAGTGGATGAATGACTTTCTGGATGTGCCAGTCACTGCGTCTCGGGAAAGGCTCCGAAGTGAGACATCGGCTGAAGATAATCGAACGCACTTTAGCAGAGGTGTTCTCCAGTCCAGCTATTATGTTGACTCTGGAGTCTCTGCAGGTGAGAGACCCATGCCCAACCCTTCTTCCCGCTGGGACAAAATAGGGAAGAGCTTCAATCGCCATAGAGGCTCGGGTCTTCCACGGCACAATAACTCATAGACGGCTACTGCATTGGATCCCGCCTCCATGATATTAGCTTCAAGATTTCTACTTTTACTATTATGCATTCACAGTGGAGAATTTGGAGTCTTCCTTCACCAAGATTCCATTGACGAGGTTCAGACAGACGGACAAAGATCTCTTTAATTTCTTCCGTTGTAATTATTTAGCTCCTCGCGGAAGGATTGGCTCCTTTGACCCGCGTGCGGTGACTGGCCTCAAATTTGTGAAGGTGAGCAAGTTTACAAGCGATTTTACCTCTGAATACATATTCAAATGAGAGATTATAAGATATAAATTACTTTTTTCTGAACAACTAGTTCATCAAGGGCATGAATGACAACGTCGAAATCATCCGCCACGCAGACGGCTGTGCTGGAAAAAACTGCTTCTGCCTCCTTCCGCCGCCTAAAATCGAGCCGGGCCCTCTCGCAGAATATCTTTGCCAGCCAAAGATCAGACCTCCATTCGGCAGGGAGTCCCAGTACCTGATGCACTACTACTCGAATCCGTCTTGCCTCAGTCCATTCCAGGATCAGATCTTGAAGCAGTTTCCAAAACGCATATCAGGCAAGTTGATAGGTCGTGTCCATGAACCGATTGAGGAACGGGGCGTTTACTATCAGGAGGGCTGGAACTGGAGGCTGATCGGCCTTGTAATTCTGATTTGTTTCCTCGTTGGTAGTCTAGTGTTTGGAGTGTCGTGGTGGGTAGCAAAAGAGGACATCCAGGGTGGATTCGGGGCGGCCAGTTGGTGGGTCTCAGTCGATGCTCTTGTTTTAGCGTTCATAGCGGTTCAAACCTAGTGATTTTTTATGCTTTCAGGATAGTTAAGCCGAGTCAGAATGGCGAATGCAGACATAGATCGATGGATGAAGGCGATCTTTGACACAATGATAGAGCATGAGTCCAGATATGGCTGATGCGTGCTATGTGATGATAACCTGATGTGTTCAACTTCAGACGTGATTCCTCGAATTTGCAGCGGTTACATAATCCATGACAGAGAAGCTTGAGACAAAGTTAGAGGATGTCACACCCGACCGGCCGGTTGGGAGACTGCTTTGGTGCTGGTACTGGCTAGGCTTTTCCAAAATGGCACACGAATGGGTGAATATCTCCGCTAGCATCATATTGCGAGACCAGTGATGTCACAATTGCGGGAGTATATCATTTCTGGGTCGAATAACATATCAAGTTATGCCAGGTCCTGTAAATATTCAACAGTATTGAGAAGGGACATTGGAATGCACTTCCATAGCTGAAGCTATTAATTCATTTGCATGTCTTTTCACGCTCGTTTCCTTCGATCCTACCTTCCATGTGGGCTCACCGGGGGTGTCACGTGTCAATTGAATTTTGAAGATCCTCGTAAAGACGGACCATTCTGGAGTGCGGTCACGTCTTGAAGTCAAAATGTGCAAGAAAATCGATAATTTTGTCCTGTAGTCGCGGGGCAGACAAGGATCTTATCCCCGTTTTTTAGTCCGTACTCCTGACTCAGGCATTCGGACATAGACTTCCTGCATCAGAGAAAGCGTACATATCTAGCCCCCCAAAGCATGCTCAAGATTGTTCCCTCAACTGCCCTTCACTTGATATTGAATACATTCTTTTCCATCCCTAGTACCGTCTGCGGCACGAAATCTGATGCAAAGATGACTTCCCATCCTGAATTTGGCCATGACACGAAGGCTTCTGAAGTCGCAGATGCATTTGGCGATCAAATTCGAGAACGCGTTGGTGAGTAGTCTCTCCAACTATCGAGAAAATGTTTAACAAATTTGCGCAGTGGCAATCACAGGTGTCTCCAGAGGCGGCATCGGTAAAGCGACTGCTCTAGCAGTTGCCAAACATGGTCCCACACTCCTCATCCTAATCTCCCGCACCCAGTCGAACCTCGATGAGGTTATCGACGACATCAAAGCCGTTAAGCCACATGTGCATGTCGAATCCGTTCTTGTCGATCTTGGTTCTCAGGTCTCCGTGCGGCATGGCGCGGAAGAGGTCAAATCTCTTACCCAACGTATCGATGTCCTGATAAACAACGCTGGCTTGACCGTTTACAGGCGTGAATGGTCTCCTGACGGCCTTGACATCCATCTCGCTTGCAATCATCTCGGACCTTTTCTTTTAACCAACCTCCTGCTGGACCGCATCTTGACTGCCGCTAAAGCATCCCCACTAGGAGCAACACGTGTGGTCAATATCACTAGTGATGGTCATCGTCCCTGTCCGTTCAGATTCCATGACTATAACTGCGAAGGCAAGGAAGTTCCGTCTGACGAGCAAGACGAACTCTACAAGTGGCCTGCGGACATGGTGAAGCCTATCGACGGATACTCGGGATGGTTGGCATACGGTCAAAGCAAAACGGCCAACATCTTGTTCACGGTTGAGCTGAACCGAAGATTAGAGGGTACAGGCGTGGTGTCCTATGCCGTCTATCCCGGGGGTAAGTCCACCCGATGAAGAAAATGTGCCCTGCCTTTACTGACCTTCTTAAAAGTCGTTCCTTCAGGGCTAGCGAGGAAAATAGAACCGTCAATTGCAGCCGCTGCTGCCCCGCTCATTGCGTTGGCGAATCCCAAGCCGAGTATCGAAGAGGGGGCATCAACCAGTCTTGTTGCAGCTTTTGATCCCGCGTTAAATGGTAAGAAGTCTTTACGCAATCTACTTGGTCGATTGGTTTTGACAAGTCGTTTAGAGCGAGAAATTCTCTATCTTTCTGATTGCCAACCAGCAAATGCTGAGTCACATGCGACTGATGTGGAGAAAGCAAAGAAGTTATGGGCCTTGAGTGAGGAACTTGTCGAGGAGAAATTTTGAGACTGATGGTTTATGAAGAAGTAGAGAAACTGGAGAAAGCAACGGGGAAACGTCTGTTGTTCATCTGTATCCGGACAAGGATGGTTCAAATCTCTATGCACGATGGTTGTCAAAAGACATTGCTGCATGTTTTTTCGCATCCAGATAACGGTTTCGACCCTATCCATGCAATTATGGGGTACGTAATGCAGCAGTTCCAATCAGGTGGCTTGCATGACACGTGGGAAACCTGGCCTTCCCTATCCGCATCTTTGGCAAAGCTCACGACAACTAGGCTATTGCTGACGTAGTGCGTCTGGATTAGGCGAACGCACAGAAAAACGTAGGCCTTTCCAAACAGCGACTTCATACAGAGAGCGGCTACAGCTCAATATAAGCGCCAAATGCCACATTACTATAGAATGGCAAATCAAAATCGCTGTTACGTGAAGTTGAATCATTCGTCCAAATGGTTTTGTCCACTTTGAAATGCACTTGCGTCAGATGAAGATGCTGTTCGTCACCTACTGTGAAACGGTGCGAGAAAGAATTCACCGCTCGTTTTCTTATTATTGCTGCTGAGGTCTGCTATATACGTATGATGATCGGATTTACGGAAATACGCATAATCGGGGTAAATGAGGTGTGTAGGGGTAAGTGTATGGTGCGGCAAAAAGCAAAGAAAGAACGCGTGTATAAGCAAAAGCAAAACAAAACACGTGATTACGGGCCAATGTGGTTGACACCTACAATACCCCCATGTAGCGGCACTAGTAGTTTTTGTTTTACAGGCTCAACCCTTGCGATGCCATAAATCCTTCCAGATTTATCCACTTGTCGTTCGCTGCCACGTAGCGCAGACGCGGGAGCGCTTGCCAACTTGTGTGTAGTTGCTACACAGCCACGCACCGCTTACCAACTCTCCTCAGCCTCATGTCAAATATGAAATATACAAGTATCAGACTCGACATTCTTCTCATAAATTCCCAAGACCTGTTCTTTCCCTAGGTCGTAGAACCCCTTTCGACGTCTTCGGGCGCCGTACCAGCAAATGGAAATGGATTTTCACCAAAGACCCATGACCGAGTGGAAAGATGACTTGGGGTTGAGCCTGCTATCTCTTGGTATTTTTTTTTCTTCTTTAGCCGATTTATCGTAGACAAGATACTTTCCGGGGATGCACTGGCTGATTACCAAGGTTTAGACGCAGGAGGCGTTCGCGGATTGGGGACCTTGTATGTCCTGAGGCAAATGATGTGCAAGCTCAATGAAAGGCGTTTAATTTCTGGGAATCTGCATGCTCTCGACCCATGGCAAGTGTTTGATCATATCGGTGGAACAGGCACAGGCGGGCAAGTACCCTGTACTTCTTGTCAGAACCTTGCTGACTGAGGGAGCCTCATTGCAATCATGCTTGGCCGATTGAAGACGAATTGTGGACCAGTGCATAGATGCCTACCAAGAGATAGTACAGCGAATTTCTACTGAGAAGGATAGTCCGTGGGTGTTCGATTTGCCCAAACTCAGAAACGCATTAAGAGATGTTCTCCGGAGTTATGGACATTCTGACACAGAATTATTGAATGATGGGAGAGAACATAGCAGCAAAGTGTGAGTAAGAGCCTTGAAAAACACTTCTCTCGGAGACGTTGGGACTAAATATGCCTTAGCTTTGTCTGTGCAAGCCTCGAAGGAAAATTGAACGGCATGACTCTTCGAAGCTACTCTGTGCGAACAGAGAGAGGTATCGCGATTACGATTAGAGACGCTGTACTTGCAACGTTTGCAGCAACAGAATTCTCTGATACCGTCAAAGCAGCGTCTCGGGAGTTCAGAATGGGCATTGATGGGAATGCAACAGGAACCAATCCAGCTGAAGAGGTAGAGCAAGAGACGTTGGTGAACTGGTTTCGACAAAAGACAAAATGTTCAACAATGCCGATCAAGTGTTTTGTCTCCATCGGGGTGGGTCACCCAGGTCGATGGAGTTATCAGTGCTAACTAACAAGAGCAATCAATCTCAGAGTGGAAAGCAGCCATGACATGGCTCATCTGACGGCCGAGAGGTTCACCAGTCAGTTTCACGAGCACAAAGCTGGTAGTTACTTCCGTTTTGACCTAGAGGAAGAACTTTCTGAGCTCTGTCTGAAAGATTATGGGAAACAAAATCTCATCCAAGGCATGAGCGAGCAATATCTGGATAAGCAGCAGGAGTTATTAGGGAAGTGCCTTTACAATCTCCAGCAAAGAAGCGGTATATGAAATCAAATTATACTTCTGAAAGAGACGTTTTTACTATGAAACAGATCTAGCAATACTGACATGACCAAACCAGAAGTTATCTTTGTTCAAAAGCCTACAAGAGTCTCAAGGGAGATATCATCCTCGGAGAGCGCGTAAGCGGCTCGAATCCATGCAAAAAATATTGCCTTTGGCCTGCGAGATTCTAATTCGAGTGCAGATCAAACCAAGCCGACGAATGGCTCCAAAGATTCGACGAAGAGGTCATACCTTTTCTGGGTGCAAAGTCAGAATGTGACAGGGTCAAGATTGCCGTTATTGACACTGGAATTGACTCGAAATAACCTTTGGTGAAACGCAATAGAAATCGTATACGCGAATCCAAGAGTTTTGTACCCGGTGGACATACCACAGACACAGACGTGGACCGACATGGGACCTGTGTTGCATCGTTGATTTTGAGAGTCGCACCAGAGGCTGAACTTTACGTCGCAAGAGTGGCAGAGGATAGCAAGACCCTGAAATCTTCAGCCGCAATTCACATTGCAGAGGTATGGATACTTTTGACTTAAAGTCGGGGTTTGCGCTTGATTGAGGGCTAATTCGAGCTAGACCATCTCTGTGGCAACTAACGACTGGAAGGTTGATATAATCAATATCCCCCTTGGCTAGTCTGGCTATGTGTCATAACTGAGGTGTATCCAGCATGAAACCATGCGAGCATACATCCGCGGTATTCTTGTCTTCTGTGCAGCCGGCAATCCTGGAGGAAACGACAATATTGCGTATCCTGCGAGAATGCGTACCGTTATCTGTGTCAATTCAGCTGACGGCGAGGGATTTCCCTCAGCCTCGAACCTTCCAGAAGATCTACAAGACAATTTCACTATTCTTGGAGAGGAAATTCCAATAGGTTCTGCGACAGGAATTCAAAGAGTGACCGGAACATCTTTCGCTTCGCCCATTGCCGCTGGTCTATGCGCTTTCATCATTAGATTTCTGAGAGAGGTAGAGGGGTTTCCAAGAGAACAACGAGAAGATAATGAATACCTTCTAAAGAGCTTCCAAGGCATCCGGGCGGCATTCCTAGTTATGTCAAGCGAAATTCAGGGTTTCGACTACATACGACCCTGGGAGTTGTTTAAGGGAAACAATAAAGACCGCACTGTTTGGCATATCCAACATGCGCTCGAAACACTAAAAGCCCATTAGCCTGAGTTATTACATTGCAGCTCAGAAGTTCAAAGAGCTTTCGGACTTTAATTTGCTACTTACATTATCTTTTTTCAATATTTTTGAACTGCATTACAAAATGATCTATTACATTTCGGCTTCCTGAATCGTCAGGAAATGCTGAACGCGTATGTGAACTGATGGCGTAAGCTTCATTGGTGACAGCTCTTCGGAGTCTTATCACAATAGATGTCGACATCTGTTGGATTTGAGAGTGAAGAGTTGTGAGGTCAGAAAAGAGAGTAGATTCTGCCTGTCTCCTGAGAGGGAGGTTGGTAGGCTTGCTTATATATATGGGTGATAACTACATAACCGAGGATACTAAAGATCCGAGAGAGAGTGCCAATGCGGGGTTGGGCATCAAAGAGTGTTGTTGTATAAAGGATAGAATATTCGAGATAACTGAGATGCCTGAGGTAGTAAGGCAAGAAAGTCTGACAACATCGGACATTATTCCTGTTGTGGGGGCTGAAGATGCAGCTGTGGCGCACGCCTGGATTTGGAATAGGAAAGCGTTGGAACCCCGCTTCTCCAGACCATGCAACTTAACTTCGAACAGCTCATCGCCCTGACCTGGCACGGATAGTTTGCGAGCTTTGCGTCTTGGTGGTATTTATGTACATATCAAGATCTATCGCAGTGTTCACCCAATTTCACTGTTCGCACGCTATCCAGCCTGTCATCCACCTCGTTCTCCGTAGATCTCAGTACTGTGCGTTCATATTTAAGTATTGGCTCATTCATTCGCTAGGCTTAAACTGCAAACCCATACCTTCAACTTCAGATTTTAACGATACCATAATCGCAGTTCAAAATCTTTCTTCATGGCAAACCAGAAAAGGACATGGTTTCTCGCTCTCAACTGGAACATCCCACCGTCTGCCATCTAGCTTGGAAATGTCATCACGGACAGGACCTCACCAGAAAGGCCACTCATCAGCGTCTCAACCCTTTCAGTCGCATCTCAAAACGCCCCCGACAGCTCCAAGAGGCCTCAGCCATTCAGCTCGCCATCCGCATCCGCGGCTCCAGTAGCTCACACGGCATCAAACACCGCTTTCAACCCAGTCCTGGACACCAAGGTATACAGCAACATCGCTTCAAACTATACCCTCACGCTGTCTAACAACAACACCAAGACGTTCGCGCACTTCTTGAAGAGGATTGTCAAGCTGGATTTCTCCATGTGGAAGGGAGAAGAGCAGAGCCACTATTTCAAAACACAAGAAACAAAATGGCTCGTTCCGCCGGCCTCCTTCGCGACCAAGGTCATGGCCGATGGCAGAGTTCAATAATACTTGACAGCGATGGGGAATAGCACGCCGCTCTACATTGTCTCTGGCGTCCAGACTGTGTGGAGCGCTAAGGCATCGACGACGGTAAAACAGAAGAGAGGTTTCGGAGGCAAGCCCGGCGAGATTGCCATGGCCGCGGGCGTGCCGGAGCTGAAGCACGAGGCTGGTGAGGAAAGAAAGATGGGCTGGGAGTGTGAGGGACCTATCACATTTGCATATCAGCTAGAGAGGATCCAGAAAACAAAGAGAGGGATCGAGTCCAAGGAAGAGGTCAAAGGGGCATTCTTCGGTGCCGGGAAGAAACACGTGGAAGAGCCGATGGAGATAGAGTTTGGAAATGACGAGCTGGATGCAGATGCGGATGTTTCTGAGGCGTTGCCATCTTTCGATGAAGCAATTAATGAAGAGTGTATGGTAGTCGTTTTTTCCCCAGAAGAGGCGTAGATGATGCGAAGTTTGCCGACATCTGCGTTAAGGATTGCGTAGTTTATGACATCTCAATGCCGTAGCTTTTCGAGTTCTGCTTTCACGAACTCGGAACCCGTGTGGACGATACGCAAATTTGAATAGCAGGAAGCACATGATGATATTCCGCTGACGGCGACAAAACCATGGCCCTGGATGAAGAGCTTTTCGGCGAAATGATTTGGAAGAATTGCAACTTCACTAATCTGTGTACTAGAAGAATGAATACGGACGAGTAGTCTCAAGTAATAAATCTCGAAGCTGAAGTTGTAAAGAAGGATCCCAGATAAATTTAATTTGAGGAATTGAAGGAGGGAAGGCATGAAACCAATGGTTGCTCGTCCGCCATAGATGTTCAAGCAATGCCGAGGTAAGTTGCAGCTTGCCCCCACAATGCGCCCAGCCCCTCACCAACAGCACTTTCCCTTCCCTCTAATGTAACTGTTTGAAAGGTCAACAGGACGGCGCAAGCTTGGCCTTGGACAAAATCTCTCTCTGCGCTTAGATTGCGCTCCTCTTTTCAGCGTGCGCTCTAGGCTGTAGCATACTCTTCCAACAGCCTTTCAACAGTGTCATCGTTGTTTAAGTCCTCCGAGGTAGGATTATTGACAGGATCGACATGTGCTATGTGCTAGTGCCTTTATCTGTTTCCCGAACGCGCTCTTACTAGTCTCGTTTTGCAAAGTAAGTTTCACTATAGTATCTGATCTGTTAAGCTCAGTCCCTGTCGGGCAGGGGATTTCGCGGGGCTCAATTCTATAAATCAGCCGTGATGGTAACGAGCCCCGCAGAAGTATCCACAAGCAACTAAAAAAAATCCCTCCCCCCCAATACCAAACAAAACCTTCTCGACAACCTCGACCGCAATGGCCTCCACATCTCTCTCCACAACCTTACCTACGGGTCTCAGCGAGAAGAATGTCATTCTCTGCCTCCAAAACCACGACCTTTTCATCAAAACAGTTTGCCTATCCCTCCAGTCGTACAAACTCGAGTCTGGCGATCCGAACACTGAAGCCACATACGACATTGTCGACAAGACGAACTTCAAGCTCACATTGACCAATGTTGAGGGCGGTGTCAACTCGGTCATCGTAGCCAGTGCACCGATCGGCACTCTAACACTTTCGAGCAAGTGGAGGGCCGTGGACGGCAATCTCAAGGAGGATATCGTGATTGATGGAAACAAGGTCGCCAAAATGATTGGCAAGGCCACTGTCGAGAGGTCACATTCGGAAATGCAGAAGAGGTTGATCGAAGAGTCCGGCAAGGTGCAAGCATAGAAGAGAGACCGAGGAAGCGAGATGCCGTATCGGAGTCCGTTGGAGATTCACATGTAACGAGAATTTTCGCCGGGCGACATTAGCAAGTGCAGCGGGGAACCAGAGATAAATTTCGAAGTCTTGATTATTTTGCTCCTGCTACAAAGGGGAATTGGAACATAGGGAGAAGCTATGAGATGGCGTAATGCTGTGGTGCTGAACTTTGAGCTGCTCTTACTTTCGAGATAACACGAAATTCGTTGCCCTGGATTTGCTGGGGACTCCTGGAGTAGGCCGTATCGCAGACCTTGCGTGATTGAAAATACCTGCTCGGCAAGTAAAATGGCGTAAATTTCCACAGCAAAGCTCTGAAGGCAATTCTAAACGTGCTTTGACACTGCTGGGGCTCCAATTGACCCCAAAGCCATCCGGACGAATGCTTCCACTCCCCATGAGTCTCTACCAGGCTTAGCTGTGAGGTCATTCTTTCGGCGCTAAGTGTCGGCTATAAACCGGCAATCATAAAATTTGAAAGCAAAGTAGGAATTAGTAGTTTGAGATTAATTATTGCTCATTCTCATCCAGAGCGACGCTCAAAGTACCAACAGCAGGAAAGTTTGAGACATTGATCGGCCGTGGATTAACATCATCTGCCATAGCTTCATGGAGAATTAAAGAAATATCTCGATCTTTTACAGGAGCGAGCATGTTTCCCTTTATGCCTCTCCTGAGCAGCATTTTCAGAAGGTTTGCTTTTCCTGTCCGAATTGAACTTTTGATAGAAGGTGATCCAAGCGTGCTTGCGTCCTCAGGATATCTTGCAAGAAGACAGTCAAGGAGAGAGCTCAATATCTCTTCATCATGCTCTACTGCCCAATCAAGCTCTAGCGGGTCATTTGGATCAGCCCCCCTTTTCAGAAGATTGCGCACCATGAGCGTATCCCCATTGATTGTAGCAGCTGCTAAGGCTGTTTTCTTCGAAATGCGGGAGGCTGGATTATTGAGTTGTGCTCCAGAGTCAAGCAGAAGATCCGCAAGATCCTGTTTCCTTTCCTTTACTGCGACGTACAGGGCAGTTTCTCCAGCTGTCGGGGGACTTGAGTCCGTTCTCTCGCAATCATTAACTCCCAGACCTGCATGAATCAAAATTTTGACCACTGAAAGATCTCCCCATTGTGCTGCTAGTACTAATGGGGGGGGGGTGTCGAAGCTGACGCCATCGGTGACTCTGTAGTAAGACCCCGTGACATCTGCATCCAGGAGAAGTCTCACAAGACCTGCATCGCGTCGCACCAAGGCTTCTATAAGCGGCGAATTTTTCTGTCGAGGTGATAATCTTGCGAAAATGTTCACATTCGCAGTGAAAAACGTTCACAGCGTAGCTGCTTCACGATGTACTCCTCGGATTGCTGAAGCCAGACCATCGGCAATGCATATTCTGGCGATTGTGGTCTTTTGCTCGAGTAATCCCTTCAGCATAGAGACATTCCCAACCTCTGAGGCCGCTTCCAGGAGATATGACACCTGTTTATCTCCTTGGATAAGACTCAGTGATCCCTCTGGAAGAAGGAGATCCACAAGTGTTGGCTGCTCAAGCAATATAGCCTCGGCCACCGGTGTTGTTTTGACATAACCAATACTGTTGATATCGCAGCCTTTGTCCAGCAGCAATCGGACTAAATCTTCATTACCGCTTGATACGGCGCAAGCCAGTGTATCTTGGCTTGGTGCTGCTCGGTGCTGCAGAAGCAAGTGAATTAGATCTACATTGCCACGTCTGGCAGCGTTGTCGATGATTCTTTGGGCACGAGAAAGGTCCCAATCATCACCGAAGCTCGAGTATTCGTAGTTTATGTCTGCGCCGTAGGCTGCCATCAGCTCAACTACGAGCTTGCAAGTTTCAACGTCCAGCATCTTCATCGAACCATGGAAGACCCCCCATTTCGTCCATTGAGCATGGTCCTTATGGATGCGGTCCAGAAAAACTAGCCGGATTGAATCGGTATCGCCGTGTTCGAAGAGTATGTCCATTATGGACCGGTTATGAATGATTCCACCTGCTTCAATGATTGCTTGGAGAAGATCTGGGTCGTTTCCGGGACTTTCAGGTAGACGGAGAGGCCATATTGCCAGTTCAAGAGCTCCAACAGGCATCCACCGTTGAATTTTTTCAATGGTTTTGCTTGCATCTGCTCCATACCGGCTCAAGACACGGACTATTTCTTTGCGCCGTCTTTCTGAAGCAAGTTCAATAGCTGTTCTCCGCATATCAACTTTTTGGATGGCTTCAATACCTGCTTCACCTTCACTCAGGAGGAAATCAACCATCCCCGAATGGCCTGCCTTGATGGCAAGACGAAATAATGCATGTACGATAGCGGTGTGGGAATATCCAGTTGAGGCCTTGATGAGGTAATGAAGATGCTGAGTTGTCTGCTGCTGCACATATCGAATGAATTCGTCAGAAGAGAGGTACTCATCTCCATCAACGTTGTTTGCAAGCGAATACAGAACAAGTCGGTGGAATTGGCTTGTGAACATCCGAGTTGTAGGATCCATGACGGATCGCGGCGTGAACCCTCCAGCAATCTCGGGCGGCAGCGTTGCTTGAAGGCATTTGATCAATGTTTTCAGTCGCTCTGGGTTCCCGTGCAGGAATAGAGTTGGGGTAGTGAAAGTGGCTGATATGCTTGGGTGCTGCTGATCAGGACTGGTGACCACGGATGATGTGAGTCTCGGATCGATCGTGCCTAGATGGCTGGGGAAGTCGGGCCATACTCCGTTCTCCTCAAGGCGTTTCTCGTAACTTCGGAATGGAAGATCAATCGTCCATGAGGCTGTGTGATCCAAAAGTGGAGAAGAGATGGCAAATCCGCGGGGAAGTGGCAGAGAAGGCTCTATTTAACTCTTAGTCGCAAGCTCTAGTTTTTTATTACGGCCGGATTCGAACTTGCCTTCCCTGTACCTTGGTAGGCGATACCGCAGAGTCTCTTTGCGTACTGTTGGAAATCACGTGTTTTGCATATTGCTTTTGCAACACCAGATAGCCTAGTCACTCACTTACGTATATAAGCAGTGTGGGCCACCTACGCCCTTCCTCCTCATGCCAATCATCAATGGATCATCGTTGTTCATCAACAATCCAACACGTACTCGATCTGCAGATATCATCTTCCCACTTTTTCGGACCATTGTCTCTTTCCCTTTGCGCTCCCGTTTTTGAATTATGCTGCTGATCTGCTGCCATTCATTTTTTCTTTGATATTTAGACCACTTCCAGAATTTGAACCGTCTCTCATGTTGTGATTTTCTGAGCAATTTAGTGTCACGGTCGAGTCCACAATCGGGTCAAGTATAGTCACGTTGCGTAGAAGTGGTGCTCTTTCTTCATCATCATCTCAACTCCTCCTTCACCTGTGAGAGGTTTTCCTTCATCCAACCAGAGGCGCTGCAGAACCGGCTTCTGAGCCTCCCACTCGTGATCTGAAATCCTCCAGGTAGATTGAGCAGAACGTAAAGACATCTTAGGCGTCGAAAGCTGGAAAGTAAGCAGCGAAATTTGAACTCAAAGATTTTGGAAGAGGGCTGGGAAGATAAAGAGATTTTTCGGGGCGGATAGGCAGAAATATGCCTTGCGGGTGAGCTGACGACAGAACCTGTGCCAAGGCTGACTTGCAGAGCAGATTCTGGCAACCAATCATTCCCCTAGTCATGCCTGTAAGCGCAATGGGGTCACTCTGCATAAAAGGCCTCTAATTGGCCCGAATCGAAATCTTTCTCTGCCTACTATCTCAGAAAGAATTCGGAATTGGCAAGTCCTGGGTCCCACGAGAATCTCCAACGGGGGACATTAGCGGACCCCAACCACACTGGGAAGACCAGAAGAATATGAGTGTCCCGAGCCTGACTATTGTAGCCTATTTTACTCCGCCATGCTGGATGATATACTATCCAAATGTGAAGGAAACTCACCCAACCTTGCAGGGAATAGAATTGTGATAACATCCACCCTACCAAATATCCTCTTCACATGTACCAAACCATTTTCTTCCGTCTTATACTTCATTCATATGCTACGTTGACATTGCTATTCAAAAACTTTATCCTTACAGAGCGAGCATCATGGCAAACCCGACCACACTTAACGTCCAAACACTCCAGTCACACAATCCAGCAGCAGATTTGGTGTCTGTAGGCTGCAGCGTAACCTCAGCAGCAACTCCGGTCACAGTAACAGTCCAATATCTAAAGTTGGTAGACCAACGCGTTACAGTCACTTTCGTCGTGGGGGTAGCTGACATGGACGCCAAGCAGCTGTTGACGGCAGCGGTGTTCTGCAAGTAGCAAGAAACGAAACAATTAGCCTCGGAGCCTCCTGTCCTCCCAACTCTCATTGACTCTCAATCTGAGATCTCCCCCTCCCCTTCTGGTGCTCACACCCCCCTCTTCTCAACACGCGACCTGCGGAGAACCGAAAGCGAATGGGGAAAGATACGGAATACCACTCACCCACTGCTGGAAGTAAACATTACTCGCCGGCCCCACGATATCCTCCTCCCAACACCGCACATCCGGCATCACATCCGCCGGCGTCAGCCCCTCCGGTATGCTCGTCATATCATACGTGCAAACCGGATCCGCGCTCGCCGCCGCCGCGCCCGGCGTCCCGCTCGGCACGGGCGCTGCGGTGATCTGGCAATCGAACTGGCCGTACGCCGTCTTCACGACGTCGAAGGTCGTGCGCGGCGGATAGTACTGGTGGCCGTACGTGAAGTTGACCGGCCACCCCAGAAAGTCCGCGGCGTACGTGACGGTCTGCGGGGTGTTGGTGAAGGCAGGGCAGAGCGCGCCGACGGTGCCGTCCTCGTACGCTTCCTGCGACTGCGCGGTGGCCGGGCAGGTGTAGACGAGCGTGGTGCGCGCGGACTCGACGTGCAGGATGGAGCCGCTGATGCCGGCGGTGGGGACGGCGGAGGGAGCGCCTTCGCGGCCCGCCCAAGGGAAGGAGATGATGGCCGAGGTGGCGTTGGGTGTTGTGCTGGCGGCGGAGACGGCGCTTGCGAGGAGGAGAGCGGTGACGATTTTGGGGGCCATGGTCGGTTGTCTCGTCGGCTTGGGCCGAGGTTGAGTTCCGGGGCTGGGTTTTGGTGTTTGGAATGGAAATTTAGTTGGGAATCTTCTGTAAAGACTGAATGGAAATCGAGCGCAACGCAGGAATCACGAAAGAATGTGAGATGATTGAAGATTGCACTATATGAACTAAATTTACGAGTGGCCTGGGGCCAGACGCAGTCATTGCGGGAACATTGAATGAGTGCATGGTTGTGGAGTGGTGAAGCTGGAAGATATTAACCGGAGGATTGACAGGCCCGGACGTAGGTAAATTCAAATGTGAAGTCGACCAATCATCTCAAGATTTCTCGGCGCAAAAATAGCTGCCTGCTGGGGCGCGGTCGCGTGGCCGTTGCGGCGCTCGTGTTTGTTGCCGAGATTCGCAGGGTTGTATTCCTTCCATTATTGTTAGCACCAGCTTATCCACAACAAGAGTTTTCGGACTCTTACCCGTTCAGTGTCACTTTGAATGTTTTGGAATTCAAATGATGAGGCTCCGGATGAACTGGCTAATTGAACCAATTTAATAGAGCTATTCGTCTACTTCAAAAAGCAAGGACTCTCCCGTGTCAGTAGAAGCCTATTTTTCTCGATGTTGATTTAACCAGGGATCTTCTTCCAAAAGTTCTTTTGCCGTCTTTCTCTCTTCGGGTAGCCATCACAGCATACTCTTCATAAAACCAAGGAACAAGCTTTTGTCTTGTGCATCTAGATTTTCTTCCTCAGACTCGAATGAAAGCTGCGGGATCTTTGCGCCCATCAGATTGCCTAGCCGAGCGTTGGTTGGAGATTTAAGCGTGTGGTTGAATGAATGTCACACTTACAATTCTCATCAAAGAACAAGGAGCCGTCTCCCTTCCTTTCAAGGAACTCTCGTGGAGGAGGGCCTAAGTAGGCAACAATCTGCGAGAGATGCTTAGTGTTGCTGAGTTTGTTCTCGTCGGTCCTGCTGTCGAAGAGATGCTTTCCCTCGTAGAGATCCCATATCTGCATCCGTTAGCGCTTTTTAGGTATTAGCTGATATAGAGACTAGACCATGGCCCCCAGATTCCAGATATCAACTTTTTGATCCCATTCCATATGCATAATTACTTCCGGCGCCCGATAGATCTCGGGCATGATGTCATCATCATACTTCTGCTCCGGAGAACGCGCTTCTCCGAAATCACAAAGGATAGGAATACTCCAGGATTTTGGTATGGGCATCAGTCGGGATCTGTAGATGATTCGTTCACCATCGATGGCCTTATGCTCGCTTGGGCTTTCCTGCTCCATCTTCTCCATGCTTTTCAGCTTGCTCTCATCCTCGTTCTCCAGGAGGATGTTTGATGCCTTGATATCTGTAACTCATTGATTAGCTTTGAAACATGGCATGTAAGACGGAGATTACGCACCTGTGTGGATCAAGCCGGCATCGGTATGAAGAAAGTCTAACGCGTACAGAAGATATATGCAGAAAGCCCTTAGCATGTCCGTGGTGAATCGATCATTGGGCAGTAGAGGCCGAAGCTCTGATGTTCTCATTGCAAGCGGCTCATGTACCAAGCATACATGCGGCTCATCAGGCCCTTCAACTTTGAAGTGGTCCAGAATATTGCGTACAAAAGCCCGGCCAGGGTGATCCGTCTTGACCTGTGACAGGCGTTCGTAAGCACGAAGCTCACGTGCCGCCTGGACACCATACGCAGAGCTGCGCACGTAGACTTTGACGACGACGTAACGGTAGCGCCTTTGATGAAATTAGAGTGGATTGACAGAGGTACAAAGAGACCGGGCGCACGAACCGAAGATCACGACAGAGCCAGACTGTGGAATAGACGCCGTAGCCGAGTTTGGTGATGACCTGGTATTGGTCTTTGAATATCTCTCCAATGCGCACTGGATAGTAGTCGTCGCGCCGATATCCCGGAAGTGTTTCTTCTTCAATTTTGTGATGCTGGTCAATTGCGTGAAAGTCGCGTGTTGGCAGGCAACACCGCGGTGAACACCGAGGCTGCACTCGCCTCGCCATGTGTGCTCGACGCATGATCCTCGACAACACGGACATGGCTACAATGGAGGTTGATAGAAGCGATGCGATGTCCAAACATAGAGTGAGATGAAATGTTGATGGAAGATGCTGTGGTGGGTGCGATTAAGCAGGCGGGCGGTGTTGCGGCACGGAAGTTGGCGGGGTCTGTCTGAAAGAAGCCTGCCAGCCTCCAAACCATCCCACTGATCACAGCTTTGACCCTCCAGTGCCCGTCGAGCATGTTATACCTCCATCCACCACCAAAGAGTGGCCCGTCACGTATTTCGCCGCCTCGCTCGCCAGAAACACCACCGCATTCCCCACATCCCACGACTCTCCCATCCGCCCCATCGGCACATTATGCTCCGTAATCCTCCTATAAATCTCCCTCTCCTCCTCCTTCTCGCTCGCCCCAAACGCATCCACCAACGGCGTGTGTATCAGCCCCGGCACCACCGCATTGACCCTCACGCCCCTCGCCGCATACATGACCGCGCCCGCCCGCGTAAACTGCAGCACCGCCGCCTTCGCCGCCGCATACGCCACCTGCGGCTTGCCGATATACCTGATGCCCGTGATCGACGCATTGTTCACGACCACCCCGCCGCCAGCCTGCCGCTCCATGACCGGCAGCACCTCGCGACACGCCAGAAACACGCTCTTCAGGTTCAGCGCGACCTGCGCATCCCAGGCGGCCTCGTCCATGCGCCCTGGATCGCCGTGGGCCGTCGCGCCGACGTTGTTGACGAGCACGTCGATGCGGCCGCCCAGCGCGGCGAGGGCGCTGCGCACGACGGCGGCGACGTCTGCTGCACGCGTCGCGTCGGCCGCCATGACGTCGCAGCGCGTGCCGGGCGGGAGGCGGGCCGCGGTGCGCTGGGCGGCGGCGAGGTTGATGTCGCAGCCGAACAGGCGCACGCCGTTGCGGGCGAGCAGGTAGGCGGTTGCGGCGCCGTTGCCGAAGGCGGCGGCGGACGCGGGCCCGGTCTGGCCGATGCCGATGATGAGGGCGGTTTTGTTGCGGAGGTCGGGGTAGGTGGGGAAGCTGCGGTCGGGTGACGACATGGTTGCTTGATTGGGGAGGAAGGGTGCGGTTGCGCAGGTCAATGGGCAGGCGTCTTGGTATGTGCGAACTTCAATTGCCGGGCTGCGAGGGCTTTGCTGAAATATTCTCTTTGTACAGTGCGATTGCGTGATTGCCTCGGGCACCCAGGCCGTGAGTGGGTGGATCTGCTCTACTTCTCCGCATCTCAGCAGTTGCCGTCCCCACTATTTGGTGCATCTTCTCCGCGTTTGCGGCTTCCCCGTTCCTGCAGTGCGTCCTTCTCCGCATCATTGAAAACTTGGCGCAGGTCGGGCATATTTAAGCCGAGTAAGTTTGCTTATCGACGTGTCCTGAAGTCTTGTTTCTCCGTTTCTGCCATCTTCGAGGATGGTCAAAACCACTTTATAGGCAGGTCATCATTTAAGACAAGATGGAAAAGCCAGAGGAAAAGCCCGACGTCACGCTGGCTGAAAATGCTAGTGATGTCTTTCCTGTATGTTCCATTCCCCCGCAATCTGCTTTATTTTCGTTGACACTGCACAGAAGCACCAAGAAGAGGCGGGCCTCGAGGCCAGTAGCTCCGACCTCGATGATGCCAAACGCGCCCGCCGTCTCGTCCGAAAAATGGACCTGCACATCCTCCCCCTCTGTGCATGGGTCTACCTTCTCAACTACCTCGACCGCGGTAATATCGGAAACTCCAAAGTTCTGAACCAAGAAACAGGCGACTCGCTCCTCCAGCGAACAGGCATGAACAACATGGACTACGCCGTCGCCGTCTCCCTGTTCTCCCTCGCCTACGCTCTCTTCGAAGTGCCCTCCAACTGGATCATGAAGCGCTACGTCCGCCCCTCGCGCTGGCTCGCAACCCTCCTCTTCTGCTGGGGCGCCTTCACCATCGGCTTCGCTGGCGTCCAAAACTACGCCTCCGTCGTGGTCCTCCGCTTCTTCGTCGGCGTCTTCGAAGCCGGCTTCTTCCCAGGTAAGCTTCTACTGCAGCATTCCCCCCTCCAGCTGCAACAGACACTGAACTCCCACAGGCTGCGTCTACCTCATCACCTTCTGGTACCCGGTCGAAGAGCGCTCCGTCCGCGTCGCCTTCATCCTCGCCTCCGCCACCGCCGCCGGCGCCTTCGGCGGCTGCATCGCCTACGGCGTCGGCCACATCAACGGCGCAGCCTCCCTCTCCGGCTTCCGCTGGCTCTTCATCATCGAAGGGCTCGTCACCATCTCCAGCGTGCTGCTCGTCCTCTTCTTCCTGCCCGACTACCCCTCTCGCGCGCGATTCCTCTCCCCTTCTGACAAGGCATTCGTCGAGCAGCGCATCGCGCGCCAAGGCGGCGGCTACACCAGCGCCAAAGCGACGCGCGACGAAGTCCTCGAGACGTGCGCGCGCCCGCGCATGCTGGCGCACTACTGCGCGTACCTGTGCAACTCGGTGCCGCTGGGGTCGCTGACGTTCTTCAGCCCGACCATCGTCGCCGGGCTGGGGTATACATCTATCAAGGCACAACTGATGACAGTACCCCCTTGGCTGGTAGGATATGTCGTCTGTCTCCTACTCGGATGGTCGGCCGACAGGCATAATGCACGCGGCTGGCATATTGCGCTGTCGTCGACTCTAGGCGGCGCGGGTTGGCTGACTGCAGGGTTACTCCCCGCTGATGCCTACGCGAAGCGGTACGGGTGTCTGATGCTGTGTGCGTGCGGGGCGTTTCCGTCGAGTGGCCCGCTGAGTGCGTGGGTGACGTGCAATGTGCCGACGGTGGTGACGATGGGGATTGCGACGGCGTTGAATAACTCGGCGGCGGGGTTCAGTCAGATCATTGCGCAGTGGATCTGGAAGGGCGATGAGCAAGACCGAGGGTTTCCGACGGGCAATTTTGTGTGTGCTGCATGTAGTCTTGCCACGGCGGCGATAGCGATGGGGATGAGATGGAACTATGGGCGAATGAATGAAAGAGGAGATGCTGTGGATTCGAGGGGGATGCGTAGGGTATGGTTATTGTGATACGGAAGATCATTTGGAGTAGTGAGTGCGGTCGAATGGAGAAAGTTGAGCTGGGAAGTCAGATTATATTTTTTTTTTTTTCGGATACTTGCTTGATCGTACGGGGTAAAGATTCTTGAGATCATTGCCATATCAAAAACACAGGTGGTCGAAAAGAGATCTCGCTGGGTATGTCATCAGCGCCAATCGGTCCTTTCCAGAAAGAGTGGCTGACGACGCAGCATCATCATTGGACGCTGTGATTGGTTACGTTATCCCTGTGGGGCCGCCATGATGCACGGATGCGGACGGCTGCACCGGAACATCACCACGCACATCTCGTCAACACACTGGCAGGTCTTCATCGTCTCGACGGAACGAACGATGAACTTATCCTCCTTTCATTTCCGCAGCGCGTTCATTGGTGTCTGCATCCTGTCGTTGTTGATCCTCTTGCTATTCAGCCGCAATGCGCCATCGCACCTGCCCCTGACGGGATATGGCTACGGTGCACATGGCTCGGATCTGCTGAGCCATGTCTTCAACCGAACCCTCGGAGTCAGTTACATGATCCCAGCTGATGATCAGCCGCTGACAGCTCGTAGTTCCAGAAGATTTTTGTTATCAACCTCCCGTCACGGACTGATCTCCGCGATTCCATGTCGTTGGCCGCGGCATTGACTGACCTGGAGATGGAGTATGTTGATGGTGTCACCGGCGTTGACGACAAGGCACTTCCTCCGGGTGCTAAAGAGACGAATCTTGCGAAAGGTAGCTTGTATGCCTGGAGGGCGCATATGAATGTCTTGCGAACGTGAGTTTTGCATCTATCTTACTCCCTCTATAGTCAACATTGATGCATTCGTCCCTTACCGTGGGCGAATATTCCTTCTATTATTCTCGTGAAAAGGTTCAATTCCACTCACCTCCCTTTAGAATTGTCGAGCAAAACCTCACCTCCGCCCTCATCCTCGAAAACGACGTCGACTGGGACATCCGCCTCAAGCAGCAACTGCGCTCCTTCGCCCTCGGCGCCCACCTCCTCATCCAGCCCCTCACCGGCACCACCTCCACCTTCCTCGACCCGACCTACCCGGCCCCGCGCTCCCCCGACGACCAGCCCACCAACTTCGACGTCGCCGACTTCACCGCCGCGCGCACCGTAACGCCACCGACCACCTCCCCCTACGGCGACGTGCACCGCTGGGACGTGCTCTGGCTGGGCCACTGCGGGACGCGCTTCCCCAAAGCGAGCGACGCCAACGCGCCGCTCGGCCGCGCCGTCATCGCCGACGACGCCAGCGTGCCCGAGCAGCAGCACCTCGACGTCGAGGACGGCGGGTGGGACTTGCTGACTAAATACCCCGTGCACACGCGCGTCGTGCATCGGGCGCGCGTGAGCACGTGTACGCTGGGGTACGGGGTGTCGCAGCAGGGGGCGCGGCGGCTGCTGTACGAGCTGGGGATCAGGAATGTGACGGGGACCGCGGATATGATGTTTCGGAGCGTGTGTGATGGGGTGGAGGGGAGGCCGCTGTTGACGTGCTTAACGGTGCAGCCGCAGATTTTCTCGCATCATCGGCGGGCTGGGGATGTGGCTGCGTTTAGTGATATCAATGATCGGACGGGGTACAATGAGCAGGCGTATACGAAGAACGTGAGGTGGAGTACTAGGTTGAACTTCGATAGGCTACTGTATGGGCGGACAGATTATGTTGATTTGTTCAGGGATGGGGAGCCGGAGAACCATTTCGAGGGTTGATTGGCATTCAGAGCTATAAGTTCCTAGACACGACGATAGATGAGTTTGGCTGAAAAGAGACAATATAGACAGAGAATTGATGACATTGAAATAGGGACAGAAAATGTGGGGATCGCTTAGCCCTTATGATCGTAAGCGTGATCTTGGGATTCAGCTGAAATTTCGGAATACTGCAAAGTACTCTCCTTACCGCTGTCACCGCGGCACTTCCCAACTTCTGTCTTGGGATGACAAAGTGCATGATAACCTGCGACGGTGGGGCCATGTGATGGTTGGAATTATGGAACGGAGATTGGATTTGATGCTGGTCAGTGCTACTCCAGAAGCAACGAAGACTTCTCGCTGGCGAAAGAAAGAGGACGATGGTGTGTCATCTTGCTGTGCTTAATGTAGGGATCGAGTGAGGTCGTGAATGCAGCGCGTATCGCAGGGTACGTTCGCAGTTTTTTCCCACGGAAGATCGGCACTGCGGCCAAGACCGGAAAGCTGCACACATGTATTAACGAAATCCTTCCGGTCATTCGAGTTTATTCTTTGAGGCTTCAAGAGTGCTCTGTGACGCCACATCTTTCCACATCGTGCTTACGACCGCAATGCCAAGTCCGGACCCACAGCATGAGGTACGCTAATTGGTGAACATGCATGTCAGTACCGTGTTGTACGGCATAGCCGGTGTCTAATTTGGCTGTCCATCGGGTACGGAGCCTAGCTCTTCAAAGGATGAAGACTAAGAGTGAGGGTGGATGTTTAAAGTGAAGTTGCTCCGTCGCGACTTGTCCTCGGTGTCTGTGTAGCGAGGTCGCATCTACTCGCATCCTTTTCTGATGGGCCCACTTTCATTAATGTCGTCGATTATGCACGTAACTTTTGCCAGCTCCATCATAGGTACCGCGCTGGTAGCCGCCCAGGACGATCACTGCTGGTGACTCAAGATACTGCGCGTCGGTTGAAACGGTCGAAATAACACCAACTTCAACCGCGACCGGCGCACCAGAAAGCTCGGATATCGCTGGACCAAAGCCGTGTTGCCGTTACAGCAGATACCAAATCTGTGATGCCATATTCTGTGCCTCCATCTTCTCAGCAACAGCAATGGACTTCACTGACTACATAACCACCAGCAACGACCCGGCCGACTTCCCGGACACAACAACAAGAAGCTCGACACAGAGCCTTTCGCCGACCACGAACGACGACGATTTGATTCCGGTAGCAGTAGGCCGGCACAATTAATGGACTATCTCCTACTCTCCGCCACCGTCCGCCACGCCATTCACCACGGTCGACGGCATTCCAGTACATCAGCAAAATTCCCCAGCCGATTTCGGCTAGGAGCATTAGGTCTTTTATAAACCATACCCACTTTTTAGGTTAATAACTCCGAGTTTATACCTAATAAGGTAAGTAGGACTAGTAGGTCTAGTACTTCTAGAACTCGTATATATGGACTACTTTTCGCTACTACTACGTTTATAGCTAACGTGTTACGGTTTGAACCCTGAGGGTGCCTTGGATGGATCCTGCGGCGAGACCTTGGGTTGAGAGGACCCTGAAGCTCAATAAAGCCCAACAAGAAAACCTTGCAACTCGCTACCAGTAAAAGGAACTCTAGAGAGATATATAAGCAGCGCTACCTTGCTTAAATCTTGCTTCCTTTTCTCTTTAGCTTAGTCTTCTTGTAGATAGAATGCCACTGCATTTCCGCGAGTGCACCGGATGCAAGCCATCACACTTCTAGAGCTTCTAGAGATTCTAGAGCTTTTAGTCGGTCTAGTACTTCTAGAACCTATGTACACGGACTATTTCTAATAATTTATATTTATTTTCTTATAGTCTATATATATAAAACTTACTAAAGCTCTCTCTATAATTATCGACGCTTTTTAAAAAATGACTTAAAATTTAGACGATTTAGCGAAATTTTATACGCGTTAGCTATAAACGTTATGTGATGGCTTACATCCGGTGCACTCGCGGAAATGCAGTGGCATTCTATCTACAAGAAGACTAAGCTAAAGAGAAAAGGAAGCAAGATTTAAGCAAGGTAGCGCTGCTTATATATCTCTCTAGAGTTCCTTTTACTGGTAGCGAGTTGCAAGGTTTTCTTGTTGGGCTTTATTGAGCTTCAGGGTCCTCTCAACCCAAGGTCTCGCCGCAGGATCCATCCAAGGCACCCTCAGGGTTCAAACCGTAACAAGAAGTACTAGAAACTCTAGAACTACTAGTCCTATTTACTATATTAGATATAAACTCGGAGTTACTACCTATACGAGTCCCCTTTCGGGCCCTCCGGCCCGTATACCTTCCGCATATTTAGGGCCTTGGCGCTGGGGAATTTTGCTGATGTAGCGGCGGTGCATCTCGCAAATGTGGGCGTCGCGGGCTGCAACAGTATGCTTTCCACTGGCGTGTACACGTGCGAGGCGTACGCTACGCAGCTGTCAGCTTGGGTAGCGGGCACCGTCACGATGGACCCGGGCTCCTTTGCCAGAGTGGGGTCCCCCATCGGCGATGAACCACTCCTGGCGATGGCGGTACAGACGCGTATTTACATCGGCTCGCACACGGTCGAGATGCCACCGCCGATACCGTTCACGACCGTGCAAGGCGTGCCTGTGGTGACGAGGTGGGCGGATGGGCCGCGGTACACGCGGGAGTGCAGGACGTGGTCGGAGGGCGACGGGCATACGTCGGAGTTTTCGATGAAGGGTGGGGTGGGCACCGCTCCATATTGCCAGGATCAACATTTGACGGAATTCTTAGTGGAAGACAGGACGTTGGCGCCCGGGGAGACGACTATGTTTGATAGTATCACCGTGTCGGCAGGGACAGGATTTCTCATTGTGGCATCGGAGACGGTAAGAAATACTGGCTCCGTGACCGGATCAACCACCCAGACGAGCGTGACTAGTTCCGGTTCTCGGACGGCTGAGGAGAGTGCGAGTGGCGAGGAGAATGAAGCTCAAATGCTGAGGATGTTGCTGCTACCAGCGTTTATTGTCATAGCCATTGCTATGATGTTTTTTTTTTTTTATGTCAGTACAGCTGTGTACGAATGAAGGATCAATACGCACCAAAAACGTGGCTCGTTGTGACCTGAAGACAGTGATGCCGAGCATCGAGCGTGAGGTTGCTAACCATGAGAGGTTGAGTCACTCGTCCATCATAACCTTAACGTACGAAGTCAATTCGGTGTCAGTCTTGCCAGGATGAAAATTTTCGTGCAGGTCTCTGGCAGCGGAAGGATGGAAGGTGGAAATGGAAGCCGCGGCCGATAGGGTAACGAGCCAAGCTTTGGTCGCGCTAACCCCGATTAGGGCACAGGGCAAATTTGGGGTCCTTCAAGCTCAGTAATGTCGATAGCAGGTGAGATCAAGAACTGCGTGGTTGATTGCTGTAATGTTTAAAAGCGTGAATTAACGCATGGGGAGTGGAAGCATTCGTCCGGACGCAAGTGTACAAGAATACCAATTACATTTACGTCCGGACGAATGCTTCCACTCCCCACAACAAGGGCAGATTGCGGCGCACATTTGTACCCAACCTCTCACTGATGTAGCACAATCACGATCGCAAGAGTCCATCTCGAACTATAAATGATTATTGGTATATTTACGGTATATCGTTATGTAATCGCATCTTCGTCATAAAACCCATCTCATCATGACCTATGGTATCAGCCCTTCTCCCTTCACATCGTACATACAACATGCCCGCTATTTCTCTTGTGGAAATAGCATTCTCCTCCTTAGAGTCCTCACTCCCGTTTAGACGGCCTTCTCCACATAGGAAACGTTACCCTTCACATCCTTTCCGTGATGCAGCGGGTCGATCTGCCTTCCATACTCATCAATGACGCCCGCACTGATGTTCTCCTCAAAGACATCAACCTGGGTGCTAGCAAACTTGCGCGCGCTGACACCCCGCTCGAATAGCAGATCCAGCTCAGCGAAGGAGCGGCCGGACGGCTCCGGAACACGGAAGTAGGTGTAGATGATGCAAAGGAAGCAGATGCCGGCCCAGAAAAACCCGGTGAAGTTGCTCCAGTCCCAAGCGCCGGGGTTCAGCATGTAAGGTGACAGCACTCCGCAGATGATGCCGACAACGTTGTAGAGGTTGCGGCCCAAAACAACGGTCTTGATCTGCAGCCTGCGCGTGGAAATCTCGGCAACGAGGGAGTAGCAGACGGTTCCGACGGTACACTGGTAGATAGCGGCCCAACCGATCATCATCGCGCCGGTGGCCATAGACGCCGCCTTGCGGTGCTCATCGCCCACGAAACCGAGACATCCCATAACGAAGAGCATGACGAACAAACCCATCAGACCGTAAAGGTAGAGCGAGCGGCGACCAATACCGCGGTTCATCAAGAACCAAGCTGCAAAGGTACCCACACAATTAATTCCGTACTGGCCAAGCGCGAAGTCGTAAGAGGTCGAAGTAGGCACGCCGGCCTGTTGCAGGAAGTAGGTCGAGTACGAGGAGAAAGCGTTTCCAGACAGATTTTGCATGGCCCAGCACATGCAGATAATCTCGGTACGGCGCAGGTCAGTGCCCTTGAAACAGTCGAGGTAGCTGGCACCGGCGGTGATCTTCTGCTCGAGAGCGGTCGTGTGCGTCATCATGGCGATCGTCTCGTCGGCATCGAAGTCGGTCTCGCGGTTCATGCTCGTGAGGCGGAGGAGGTTCTTCTTTGCCTCAGCAATCTTACCCTTGCGGACAAGCCACCACGGCGATTCCGGCGCGAAGAACACTCCAATAATCAAAGGAACAGGCCACATCCATTGCAGGGCGTAGGGAATGCGGTAGGACCATTGGTCTGTGCGGTGAAGCATGGATTTGACCACCCCGACTCCGATAAGTTGTCTGTCAACCACAATTAGTATAAAAACATCAGAATTAGGTCAGGAAAAACCGCACCCGAGTCCCCAGCAAGCGTTAACCCATGTTGTGAGATATCCACGAAGTGCAACGGGTACGACTTCGGAGGCGTATGTGACGGTGAGAGTTTGGAAGACACCCCACGGAATTCCGGCCAGAATTTCTCCGACCTGCAGCGCAACGACGCTCTGAGCAGTAAAGAAGATAGTAATAAAGCCAGTGAGAAGGACAAGAGAGCCTATAATTGTCTTGCGGTATCCAAACTTCTCCGAGGCCCAACCGTTGATCATCAGGCCGATGATTTCTCCGACGTAAACACCGTTGCTCAGACCGGCCTGCCAAGCCGCCGGAACCTGGTAAGTACCATCGGGAAGCTGCTCGCCGAATTTCTTATTGAACTCGGGGAATGCGTAGAAGTTGGACAGGAGACAGGTTTGGTAGCCTGCACGTGACTGTGTGAGAAATTTGCTGAAAAGGGAAAGAACGAAAATCACCCACCTTCCATGACGATGCACGTGCTAATAAGCATGCTCCACGCGACAGCCTTAGGATAAAGCTTGATACCCTGTAGAAGAGTCATGCTCTTTTCCTTGTCGGTGGCCAGCTTCGCATCGTGCTTGAGGACCTGGACGGTCTTGGTGGGCTCGAGCTGGTCCTCCGGAGGGAAGTGAAGCGGCTCATTGTTGGAAGTGGGCGCAATGTCGCCCTTGTTGTCAGCCATGATGTCGGTGCGATTGGGTTGGTGGTCTTCCCGGGGTGACGAGCAGCGAAGCAGCTGACCTGGAGAGATGAGCAGCGAAGGGATCTCGGGCTGGTCTTATAGGGCCGGGATGAAAACGAATGCGGGGTCCCCCTGGGGGTCGGACATGAGCCGTCATCCTGGTAGCTGCAATCTGTGCGCCAAGGTGCGCGGTGGTCTCCGTCTGGGCAGTGCGTCCGATATGCCGTTTTTCGAGGAGCCGAAGCGTCAAGACGCCGCGCGATGCTTCTAGCTGAGTTTCGAGCTTGGTCCGACCACTCATTGTCAATCCCGACGACGCCCGTTGACGCCCGTTTCGTGCCAGCAGAGCCGCCGGGACCCAAGAAGCGCAGAGTTTGCCGGAGCCTGTGCAGTAGTTCAGGTCGGGCGGAAGGCTAGATTCGGTTGGCGGCCCTCGGACGGGAGGCCTGGGTGAATTGACGGACCAAAGCCAGGGTGGGTCTACGTTTTCCCCCGTCGGGAAACATCCTCGCCGTCACCAGGCCCTTCTCCATGCCCCGGTTTTCGAGTCGATCGAGTTTCCGACTTTGGCATGGCCGACACTACTAACAGCCAGCTCGCAGGTGCGACACGCATGAAGAGATCTGAGGTTTCCTAGGGCCAAGGGGCATTCGGCAGTGGCAAGGAGCCGTGATCTGGGCGGCGCGGCTCGTCAGGGCTGCAGGAATTCAGCGTGCGGCTTGAGCAGCCATGGCGCTCTCGAACGCGTCTGTGCCGCCATCACCCACGTGACGCCACCTCTTATCCAGCCAATGGCTGCCGCGAATTATCAGCTATCACATACCGCTCCTGGTCGCCGAGAGGACGAAGCTCTCTGCGACTCGCGCCGCTTGCTGACGCCCAACCACAGAATCACGGCGAATCTTCCTGTCTGAGTCGTCCAAACGCCGACAAACCGCCGCGTTGATGGCTGCGAGAGTCACCATTACCGCAGGATTCCGAGATCCCTTCTATGCATCGCGATCCGAGTGTTTCGCGGTGTGAAGAATCGGAGTTCGTCAACGTCCTCGTCGCGTAATTATGCTGACTCACTCTGCCCGCCGCGTAGCGCCGCTGCCCTCGAAATACTCGGCATTCCCACCTCCGCCGCCCACAGCGCGCACCAGCGCTCCTCACAACAACCACAACGCCATCTGCATCACAGAAGCCGACCATCCTGTCGGATGCCGATCTCTCGGCGCGCATTCACGCATCCCCCGCAAGATTCCAAGCCATGGCTGGACGAAAGAGGCGTTTTTAAGCTAACCGCAACGTGCAGCCAAGCCACGTGGAAACCGACTTCCGACGGGAACACACTCCCACGAAACCGCACCCACCCCCAGCCCAATCCCCGCGTTGGATAGGACTTTATGCGGCCCTGGCCACCGTTCCCCGTGGGGAAGATCGATGCATCCCTGTCGCCGGTCGCTCCGTTCCGCCTGCGCTAAAGCTTCGAGCCCGCCGACCGTTCGCTGAGCCTCCGTCCAGAGCCGCCGGAATCTGTTTCCCCACGAGTGCCTTCGGAACGTCTTTCCCTACACCTGGCGTCGAGGAAAGAGGGGATGGGCGAATCATAGCAGTTGGGAAGGGCGCTGGCGAATCATCATGGTCGCGATTCCCATTCCGTGGGTGTGGCCTCGTGGTGTTGAGGTATCCGATCATGTCCGGATTGCTCCGCCCTACTGCAGCCGCGGTCCGAGGGGTGGCTCTGTGCTTCGGGATGCCGAACGGAGCAAAGGAGTACCTGATGATCCTGTGGCGTCGCTGCGGGATTTCCGGGGTTGCATATGGCTTCATCGTACCTCTGGCACGCGATAGTCGAAAGTCACTGCAGCAGTATCCCTCCATACATCCACTCTTCTTGCTGCTGTAACCCTCCGTACCGAAATACAGTGCTCAATCGCAATTTTGTATTCACTTTTCAGTCTATCTGATCATCTGAATACCCACGTAGCGCCGAAATATCTAATCACGTCCAGAAGCTCTTTTATCGTTTCTTCTTTCCGTCGATTAGTCCGGATCCATGTTGTCTTGTGTCCCAAAATACGTCTCATTCTGACCGACTGAAACATCCGATCTCTCAAAACCATCGCCACAGATCTTCCGAGCAAATCGGGATTCTCCTGCTCGAAATTCAGTGCCATGCTTCCTCAAAATTCCTGTTATAGCAGGACCGTCTTTGTGACCCGCTACCGTCGACTAGAAGAGCGCGCTGCCTCGAGACTCGAACGAGCAGATGTTAGGCTTTGCGCGCGCCTCAAGGAGCGACTGCGTCACTCGTAGATGCCCGCGGTATACAGCAGCCTGAAGAGGCGAGCTTGATCTTCGACCTCTAACCTGATCAATCTCCGACTGGTCTGCCGTCTCCAACAGCCTCTGCACCACAGCATCGGCGCCTAATGAGGCTGCAAAGTAAAGTGGTGTTGTTTCTTTGACTCTCTCCAGGGTTATCGATGGTGTCATTGAACAGGCCCATGCTCCGAAGTTCCCGCAAGATGGCAGCCCTTTTGATTCGAAAAGACACTGGGCCAAGTTCCACGTCTCTTCGTCGATATGACTGTCCAACTCATTGACGTGGTAGAGCCAGAAATTAGACGCATACAAGTATAAAGGCCATGTACAGAGCCGGTCCTCTTCATCGTCCCATTTGAAGACACCGGCCTCGAAGTTGGAGTGTAAGATGTACAAGAGGCAGACCTGAGCCATAGACCGGTTGACTAGGGCAGCATTGAGAGCAAAGCACTTCGCGCTGCCATTCTTGATCGCGTCAGAGACAAGATAGTCTCTAACAGACGCATGAGCCAATTGAACATGGGCAACCTGTGTCCGTGGGGGTACTTGCTGGAGGATCTCGTCGTAATAATGGTACCTGGCCTGGTTCCGGAGCTTCGCTGGGGCATGAACTATGCTGACAAGGCTGGAATCCATGAGAGGCGATTGATGTATTATCAGATCCTTGGCAGTGGGATCGTAACACTGTAAGTCATGTATCTCTACAGCGAGAGCGTTAGACAGGGCATCCAGGCGAAATGGTCTTTCAGAAAACGCCAACTAGTCCAGCGCTCTTATTGTATCCGCGCGTTCGTTCAGCGGAATAGCCATCATGATCTGCTCATAAATCTCTTCAAGCGTAGGTAGTAAAGACTCCAGGAGCTGGTAAAGCTCTCTGAGTTTTCTGCATTTTCGGATCAGATCAAGCTGGCAGAAAGCTAGCCGGAACCTAGAAACAGATCAACCGTATTCCTGGATTGATAAGTTCTCCATCTTTCCTCACATGCCGCTAGCCTTTGCCAACAAGGCATCATGAATCACGGACCGAGTATTTGTGTCCCATTGGCGTAGGGCATCAACGCTCGTGCAAACATATGTGCGTATGTCGGGATTCACAAGCTCCTCGTTCATGCCCACTTCCAGTGGCTTCAAGCCTTCCATCGCGTCAATGATCGTACCGAGATGTCTCGAGGTCACGAAGAGATGCAGGTTGTGCATCATCCATTGCTGGATCTCGCCAAGTACACCAAGAGTGTTCTCAATCATCTCACTCTCATCGATGGCATCGATGACAATGTATGCAGTAGCGAACTGACCAATAAGCTCCTTCAGTATAGGAAGAAGTTTGAGCAGCGGAGGCTGCCGAAAGCCCTTATGCTGTGCAAAAACAGCATTAAGCTGAGGACAAGAAACTGTGCTTTTGGAAAGCAGTTGAGCAATCAAACACCGAATCATGCTTTCGACTTTCCTTTTCCTGGAGTCGGAAAATTCGAAGCAGAAGAATGCAACGACCTCATCTGGCTTCGACTCTACATCGTGTCTGAGAGACTCTGTTACAGTAGAGCTTCGAGATATACCGTTAGTCAATGCCTCATGCTGCCACACATACCATACATACCTTATCACAGACCTGCCACAACCAGCTGAGCCCATTAGCATATTATTCGACAGATGCGCCGGGCCTAGAGAAACTTACGGATGCCATGGAGCCATAGTAAAGATGGGGCTGCTGATCTCCATTGGTCCATAGAGTCTCCCTGCAAGAACCACTCTCCAGTCTTGTCTTGATGTTGGCTCAGTTTCTGATGATGGGTTGCGTCAGGATCTGGAGGAGCAAGCCACTTCATGATACGTTCCATACGCTGAGCTGTATGAGGACTGGTGAGCAAACCGACATTTTCATTTACTCATTCGGGAGCTCTCACCTTCTTCGGTACTATTCTGCATCTCACTGACTGCATTGACTTTTTCGTCGACTAATTGTAGACGTGCAGCATGATGCACATTCAGCGCAAGACTGGCGGTAGACTTGAAGCGGTCGATCTCTTTTATAGCGTCTTCAAGCTCTTTGCTTTTCAACGGAGAAATCAACTTGTCCCATCCACGCGAAAGCGTGAATTTCTCCTCCAGTTCTTTCAGGACGGCCAGGAAAGCATCCAGCTGCCCAGAAGCCTGAAGGGTGTGAATTGCACGGAAGCGCAGATCATCGTCCAGTCCGTTCTCTTTCTGCAGAAGATCGACCAGCCCTTCAAGTATGGTATTGAGGCTCTTCAACTGCTGGATGACTCTGTCGGCCTCTTGCGGTAGTGCCAACACAGGTTCGTGATGCTGCCGCTGATCTGGATTACGGCGATGATGCTCGCAGCCACCTCCATGGTGCTTTCGCGTGGTCAGTTGGAACTTCGTATCGCCATCGGGGTCGTGAAGTGATGCAAAGATGGCTTCAGGAAGGCTGAGTCTGAGGATCAGCCGTGAGACACGAGCGAGGCCTTGTATGTACGACATGGTTAGATAAGCAAACAGTAAATAGCTTAACGGTACCACCTTTAACAGCGGATACAGAACAGCACATATACTTTGCAGCCAGTCACGGATAATACGTCTTGATGTGGCCTGCTCCTAGAAATCCCCGTTGCAGAAAGCCAAAGGGGTATATCCATGCAAAGCTGTTCTGACTTTGCAGTATTATTATGGAGCTCTGAAGCATTGGGGAGTCTCTAAAAGAAGAGTGTATTTTATTAGCCTGGTGAACAGAGGGGGGAAAAGGTTTATTGCATGTATCGGTATGCAGAGGGTAGAGTAAACAGTTTTTCTTTTTCCTGTTCAAGCCAGAATGAGGATAACATCTCCTTCCATTCTCATGCTTGGACAAACGTAAAAGAATTGGCCGCGTAGATCGGTCGATTCGCGGGGTTGCTGCTGATTGTTGGTCAAGAAGAGGCTTCCAAGTTCTGTCACAAGCATACGACCTCGGCAACTGATCTGCCGTCGAGAGCGCTTCTTACGCATCGTCGCATAAGCAACTTGCACGTGTTACTTCCACTTCAAGTTTGAAGTTCCCTGCGGGCAGGCCGCGGATTGGGCCAGCAACGGGGCAACCAAGCATCCGCCTTGCCGCATCTGGAGAACAGAGCGTTTCAGGTTGTGAGCGTATTGCATCATCGCTCACGACCTCCGCGGCAGTCAGAGCGCCGAAGGGTTTAAGGTTCTTCCTTGATGTTGCGTGGACGTCATGCAAGGAGGAGGCTAACAATCAAGCTTGGTGTGCATTCCAGGGGGAGGGGGTACAGCAGCCGGCAGGGCCAAGTTTTGCATTCCGTTGGGAGGACGGACGCTTTATGTCGGCAGTTGCGCACCTGATGACCACAGCTCACTCTCCATATTCTCATCTCACGGCGTTCTACGTCGCACCGCAAAAGCGCATACTCTTCCGGTCCGCAGCAGTGAAGCGCCGCACAACCACCCGACGCCACCGCGGCACAGAACCATGCCTCCCCACGACCCCGTCGACCACGCCCTCCACCGCCGCTACACCTGCCCCCTCCTCTACGCCGACTGCGGCGGCGGCTACTGCTGCCCGCCCGCGCACTCCTGCCAGAACGGCGGCTCCGGCACGCCGACCTGCCACCTCGGCCCGCCGGGCCTGCTCGGTAGCGACTCGCCCGCGCAGCTCGCGCCCGACGCCTCCCCCACATCGTCCTCGTCGTCCTCCTACCCAACAACAACATCGTCAACATCGTCATCAACCTCGTCAGCGCCCCCGACAGCGACGGTCACGAGCACGCCCACCGCCTCCGCGCGGCCCACGACCAACGGCACCATCTCCGGCCCGGGCATCGCCGGCGTCGTCGTCGGCGTGCTGATCCTGGTCGCGCTGGTGGGCGGGTCGGCGTGGTCGCTGGTGCGGCGGCGCAGGCGCGAGAGGGAGCGGGAGGCCAGCCTGCTGCCGGATGGCGGCGGCGGCGGGGCTGCGGGGTCGGACTGCCTGGCGGGCTTCTTTGGGACGGCGAAGAGACCGACGACGCCGCCGGCCCAGCGGTCGCCGTCGGCGCGCGGATCGCCGGCGGTGCAGCAGGCGGAGCCGAGGAGGTCGATTGCGGGGTTTTTGAGGGGCGGAGGGGGGGAGGGGGGACGGCGGTCGTTTGGGGGGGAGAGGGAGGATAATGTGGTGTATATGTATGGTGGGAGTAATGTGGGGAGGACGCCGGGGGAGGTGCCAGGGAGGGTCGAGGCGGAGGGGGATAGTCCGCCTGTGGTGCAGCGGCCGCCGCCGGTGGTTCCGAGGAAGAAGGTGGGGAGTCAGAGAAGGGGGCCGGTGTTTGAAATGGAGGGGTCGCCGGGGGGGACGGGTGCGGCGACGGGAGAGGGAGTGTGGGATGTGCGATGTGGATAGGTTTGAAAATTGTGCACAAGATACCCTCATCAGTTTCGAGTTCTTTGGATATATTACGGTTCCCATTGTAGGTTATTTTACATGTCAATCCATGACAGTGTTACAGGTAAATCTTCTCGCCTGTTGCGGCATAGCAACGCAAGCGTTAGTGTTTCGCCATAGCTATTTGTTGCCTACGGTCTTTGGCAAGCCTTGGAATCAGCTTGAGCGCATTTTTGAAGTTTATCATGTCCCTCAGCTCCGGTTCCATGTCGAACGCCTCGAGCTCCTCCAAAAATGCAGGATAAGCTGGCGCTGGTGCGTAGGGAAAGTCACTCTACACAGGCAAAGGCATCAGCAAACGATTTTTGACAGAAACCGGAGTGTCGGGTATCCAAACTCACCCCATACAAAATATGATCATGCGGAACCAACTCCAAAAGTAGCTTCAACACCGCCGTGCTCGCGGAGAGCGCAAGGTCAAAGTGAAAACTCCGGAATGCTTTCATGGTCTTCTCATGCGTCATGCCGGTGACAGCATTCGCGACAAACCCCGGCGCCTTCCGGAGGGGCGTGGCAACACGGCTGATCAAGTACGGTAGCGTCCCACCGGCATGCGACAAGATAACCTTACAGTCCGGAAACTTCTCGCGGGTGCCCATGGTGATCATATCCATCGCCGCGCGCGTAGTCTCGTGTGGGTAGTCGATCATGGGCTGCGGCAAACGCGTGTTGACCTTTGTCGTGTCGGCAGGATGCGTTGGGTGTACAAAGACGACGCATTTGCGACGGTTGAGCTCGGCCCAGATGGGCTCGAGAGATGGGTGGCCTAGGTATGTGGCGGAGTCACCATAGCGGGTGAAGAGCGTGACACTGTCGGCGTGGAGCGTGTCGAGTGCGTAGCGGATTTCTGATAGAGCGGCTTCGGTATCCAGGAGACTGGGGAGCGCTGCGAAGAATCCGAATCTTTCTGGATGTTTGTTACGTAGCTCGGCGGCGTGCTCGTTCAGTTTTCGGGCCAGATCATGCTTGTCCTCTTGGGATGCAGGCGCCAGGAGCGGTGATGGATAGGATGGCCGTTTGAATTCCCAGTCTCTTCATGAGCAGCTCGGAGCTGAAGTCAGTCCATCGTGGTGTTGGCCACCAGCTGGGGTCCCCTGCAACGTCCTTTAGTGCGGCTATTGTATTGTTTTGGTATGGTAAGGTATACCTCCAGCATCTTCAACAGCTGATGCATCTTTAGCATTGGAAAATCCGTGATGATGGACGTCCACTAACCTTTACGGTAGATCTCAGGGACAAAATGATGATGAGTGTCGATCTTGTTGATTGGGGCCCTTTGGACCCAGCCCGTAGCCTTATCCTTCAGCCAATCATAGACACGATCACCCATTTGGCTGGTCTTTGCCGAGAGTTCTTATAGTAAAACAATGGGATTGACCCTGCGCAAAAGAGCGAAAGAGAATTGAGTAAGTATGCAGACCCCTTTATGATGTTCCCGTCAGAATCGTCCCGCACCCCGCTTCTGGAATCATGCAACGTTCGAGTTAGGTCCAGACCGCTCGCGCGGGGCTGCACTCGGATCTCTGATCTTATAGCATCCGGCCCATTTTTCGCAAGCTTTCCCCGAGACCAGCTCGGAGATAAACGTATGTTGAACTTTGATTGACCGGTTAGGGAATATTTGCGAGGATAGGAGGTGGGGCTTTTGATGGACTATCATCTCGGCGCTAAGGCAGGGATTGGCCTCGTACGAGAAAGTGCCTCCCAAGTATCAACCAAGGGCTCGGAGTGGTTCCGATTCCAGACCCACACTAGAAACTAGCTTTATTTGTGCCCGGAATCTTTCCGTCGTCGTGCGAGCCTGGCTTCAAACATCCAGCTCATGTAGCCTACCAGCAATCCTAAAGTCGAGGTACATGATGGCCGCTTTCCGGGGACCGTCTCCCATATAATCTGATGGCATACTGCATCCTGGTCTGCAATGAACTATCCGCCAAGCCATCTGCATCCTGATTCCCTCTTTACCGAAGATTATATAACCAAGCTCTCAGCCAACGAACGCAAGAATTTGCACCTCGCGCCTCGTCCTCCCTCCCATGTCTCTGCGTTGACTTCAGTAGATTCCGCAGTTATCCCGGGGCCTTCAAGCTTCTTGACGGTCAGATTTTCATCGAGCTTCGTATCAACAGGCGTGCCACCCGTAATATTCAGATTCATCATCATCGGTTCCAACGCGGTCCGCCGAGGCCAATCCAAAGGCCTGTTGTCTGCGATAAAGCTCCCCCATGCGCGTTGGAGCTCCTCTTTGATCTCTGGGTTTACTGATTCAGAAGGTTCAAGAAGCGCAGGATCGTAGATGGGATTGTCCGAGCCATGATAGCTTGGGATGACGGAGTACTGTCAAGGTTGCATCAGCACAACAACACACAGGAACCCTTCAGTTTAATTTCAAGCATACCTGATACTGATAGGCCTCGCCTTGACGCTGATATGCATCGGTAAGCCAGTAGGAGGGACACCAGAAGGTCACCTCGCCGTAGAAATTATTGGCGACTTGTTGATGTCCGGCTGCAATTCCCGATTGATTGACAGCGGTCGGGCCGGATGTTCCTGCAGTCCAAAATCTTGCCCTGTCTGGCTCGTCTGGCACGTCGGGGGTATTGTATACTTGCAAGATGCTGGCTACCACATCGTCGGTCAGACGTGGGAAGTAGCGCCTCAAGTACTCAATGAACAATGCTTTGGTGGTGATGTTCTGAGGGGTGAAGGTCCAGCCCTCTTCCGCACTATTCTGCTCTAAGATCAGCTACAACAACAGGTATGATGACTGACTAGACTACTCACGCCCGCGAGGAGCCGCTTCCCATTTAGTTTCCCACGAAGCGCTTTGCTAGACCGGCTGAGGATAAGACTGTCATCCACAACAGGCTTCCACGTGTAGAGTCCCCACAAGGCTGATTTGGCTAGCTCGTTATTCGCAGAAATGAGATCCTCGGTTTTTGCATTCTGCAGACATTCAAAGATCCTATTGGCAGCACCACACCCTGCTTTGTCCGCGAATGCCAGATAATGCGCTCGGACTTCATCGTCCAAGTAATGAAACTCTTGTGGGAGAAAAGGACTTGCAGCAATACCCTGGGATCTATATCAGCAATTTTCTTATGTCCAGTTGCTTCTGCTCACATTGCTCCACAGATTTTCCGGGTCTTTGCCACCGAACGCGGATGCATGGTGCATCACTGATCCGGCACCGGCCGATTGCCCGGCGATAGTAACTCTCGTCGGATCACCACCAAAAATACGGATATACCGTTTCACCCATTGCAACGTCATCCGCTGGTCGAGAAGCCCATTATTGAGCGATCCTTCGCGTCTAACTTCTTCTGAAGCTAGGAACCCGAAGGCGCCCAGCCTGTACTGAATGATTACAGAGACGAACCCGTTGTCGTTCGCGTTCATGATCGCTTCCGGCTTGAAAAACGTTCCGTTTCCTCTCGCATAACCTCCCCAGTGGAAGAAGACGAATACTGGAAGATTTTCTGCGTCCTGTGGGGAGAAGACATGCAAGACAAGACAGTCTTCACTGCCATGCTCGCCTTCGTTGGTCCCAATCCATGACGTCGGGGGGCATTGGATACCATCGTCGTTCGCAAAAACCACTCTATCTCTGATCACAGGTGGCGTCTCGGGTGCTTTGAACCTTAATTTCCCGAGCGGAGCGGCGGCGTAGCGCATCCTGTGAACGGTCAGCAAGAATGCTCTATAAAAGTGCAAGCTTACACCAACCCTCGCCAGATGTTAAGGCTAGTGTTCTGGTCATTGTATCCTTTGTAGATGGCGTATCCTAGATCAACTACGAGAGGATTTGTTTGAGGCTCGCGAAGGCCATATACCGAGTCATATGGATTCGTGCGTACCGGGCTCGCGCGTATGCTTGGAAGGAGAGCCAAAATGGCCCAATGTACTATCGCCACGAGCATAGTTGCTGAAACAAGCAGGCGATCGAGATGACCGTGAAATGAAATCCCGTTGATTTTGTCTGTCTCTGTGCCGTTTATACTCTACGCGTTTAAGGTTCGAGCCGGATGTTGCGGAGAGAATAAACTCTATCGCCAAATCAAAGAAATCAACTTAAACTCGGCATTTTACATATGCACACAGATACAAGGCTCCAGATCCACTATTATTAGAGTACGAAGTTTGGTTTCATCGCTTGGCAATTTCGTGATTTAGCCGAATTGGTCATGTAACATTCAACTACTGTGCATGAGCCCCGCACTGCCCAAGGATGAACCCACCATGTTGCCAGCCAATTCAGTAGCTCTATTTTCAATTTGCTGATTTGACATATACCATTCCCCGCGAGGAAAAAGCTCTGAGTTCTTAACAGGGTCCGACGACCCTTATTGAGTCTCATGGGTAGCTAATAGCGTATAATGACGTAGACGATACACCAAATGATCAATAGAATTGAATATCTCAAGGCATATATCCTCTAGCCTCGAGCCATGATTTAAGAACAGTGTTAAACGTCCCGAAATCCTGTTGATGATGCCGGTGCCCTGCCGGAATACACTGGACTCTATCCCTGTCCTTGTCGATGCCTATCTCCATCTCCACGAGCACTTTTTGCTCATCCATACACGTGACAAGTCTTGGACATATGAGTCCTTGGTTATACCGAACCGCATTCTCACGTCTTCCAAGACTATTGTCTGTGAAAAGCTGTGCAACGGTCCCCGCAACGCCATGCGCGGGGTTTCCCAGCGCGCGGTGCCTATGCCACTCTTTCATCCACTCCGGGGTCGTGTTCGTGTAGGAGTTCCGATCAAAGTACATCGTCGCGATTTCTGGTGAGTTGGGCTTGCTAATCATCTCCGCAAAGTCTGCTCGCTGTTCGCCCGTGAGGTGGTATATCGGATCGACGAGGACGAGGGCCTTGACTTTCTCTGGATGGTTCAGCGCCATAGTACACGCAACAAGTGCGTCCAGGCTGTGGCCCATGACGATCTGACCTTCGATGTTGAGGTGGGAGAGCAGAGCAGCCGCGTCATCGCTCAAGGTCTTGAGCGAGTAATCATCATTGTTGGGGAGTTCCGAGCGGCCATGGCCACGGGCATCGAGAGCAATGCATTTAAACCCAATCCAAGTCAGGAATGGGATCTGGAAAGACCAGTCGAGCCTGTCGCAGGTCCATCCGTGCAAAAGTAGGACAGGTTCGCCGTTGCCCTCAGTAGTGTAGAAGAGGCGGAGTCCGTTATGGTCGAAGAACGCGCCCGACATTCTGACGTGAAATGTGGAATGGATAGTTATCGATGAAGTATGAAAACGTAAATATTGAAATTTGGAGAAATAAGATGGAGAGAGACTGGATTAAAATATGCCAGCTCATTCGGGAAAGAAGGCATCAGGATCAAGCCCAGGTATGTACCCCCGGTGCACCTTCCGCAGTTCCGCATCCCCGAGACGGTCCACCCTATCATGATTGCTGATATAGATAAAAGACTTACTAAACCAAGTGTCATTCGCCTTTCAAGTAGGAAAATTCTGGAGTTGCTAACTAATAAATGGTTTACTCTACGCAACAAAGTTCTAGAACAAAGGGACCTTTGCGAACTCGACATCTTCAAAGAATAACACAGCTAAAAACTACATTATACCTAGAAACACCATTGGTTCAACCATTGTTCCATCAGAGCAGCGTTGATTGACTCCAAGGAGCGCATCTCATGGCTTGATTCGCGAGCTCGGATGGTCTCAAAGGGGACACCCATATGGTCCCCATCGCCGAGACTCTGGAAAAAGTCTAGAAGCTTGAGGGCGGGTTTGTTCTGGAAATCCTCTTCGGTGGGGTCGCTGAAATTTTCAAGGGCCTTCACCCAGGTTTTGAAATCGACGGGCATCGCTTCGTAGCGCTTTTGAATCGGATGGATCAACGAGCTCCACTCAATAGGACTTGGGTTGACGAGGTGGAAAACGGCTGGTCCTGTTCCATCTGCGGGTGATCTCGGTGCATAAATCAACTCGACCATGATTCTGGCAAGGTTATCCTATGACAAAAGGTTAGTTACATCGCATGGTAGTGGGAATGGGAGTCATACCACTGTAATCCAATCAACGACCATACCACCAAGATCTTGAGGAACAACTTGAAGCGCCTTTGAAGTCTTGATAAGCGATGGGACCCACTCTTGAGTGTTCCATTGTCCCTCCTTAGATGATGGACCTGCAATTTGGCCGACGCGGTAGATTGTGCTCGGAATCTCCATGCGGGAAGAAGCAGCTGCAAGAATCTGTTCAGCAATGAATTTAGACTCTCCATAGCCCTGTAGCAGCGAAGCCCGAGGGTCATTAATCGCGGTCTCCGGGATAGATGCGCCAGAATGCGAGTTCCAGGCACCGACTGCTGCGACGGAAGATACGAAATGGACGTGCGCTTTTCTCATACTTTGTCGACTAAAGCCAATCAGGCGTGCAATCCCCTCAATGTGAGGGTGCTCGAATGCCTCAACGGGATGATGAAAATTGATCTTCCAAGCGTTGTGGATAATGGTGTCGACCGACCGCAACAGAGCGTCGTATTTTGGTCTGGGGAGGCCGAAATTTCCCAATGCAAGATTGGCATGTAGGAACTCGACGCGGTTTTTCGAATTGGGCCTGTAAGCCTCTCTCTCTGGAACTGTGACGCTGGCGCTCCTCGGAATCCTGTGATCTGTTCAGACAGTAGACTCGGCTGACCAAGGGATTTTCAAGGAGCTGGTATAATAAATAATAGCCCAGTGAACCAATGGATCCAGTTAGGATCACTACATGTGTCCTGATCCTGTTGAAAGATCGGATTGGCTGTCTTGGCCCATATTCTTCCTTGCTGTGCTTATTGATCAGTGCCTGTATCTTCTCCAGTCTTGTGTGCTGGTTGTCCATGATCAGCTGGTCCATCAACTTCTCGCCGTTTGAGAGCCGTTGAATGTATGTCGCTAGAATGTCGAGATTTCCACAAGAATAAATCATTTGAGTGTTGATGAGCGCGGACCATATCTCGCAAGGCTCTACTCAGCTTCAGTACATGGAGAGAGTCAAGACCTTGGGAGGGAAAGCTGGCTTTTCGGTCGATTTGCTCTAATGGAAGACCAATAAGGTTGGAGGCGGCCTGACGAATGGCTTTCAAGATTTCCTTCCAGCTCGCATCATTGGGCATCTCGAACAACTCCTTATCTCCTGACTGCTCATAAATCGCATCGATCTCACGTCGGTAATCGTCCAAGACCGCTCGTCTTCGAATGGACCCTTTAGCAGTTGTCTGTAGTGGTTTTGCCTTGGAGACTATTGCGACCCTGTCGTTCGATAATCTAGCCTATGCTGGGCCGGCTTCGTTCGCTTTCTCGATATCGGACCAGAGCTGATCCACGAACTCGGTGGGCCTCTCACTGTATTTTTCCCAGTGAGGTTTCACTAGAGCGGCAGCTTCGAATCTTCCCTCGCCAAGGATCACAGCGCGGTAGACCAATGGATGACTTTGGATCATGTTTTCCATGGCACTCGGGTTGAATTTCTCGCCGTTCCTCAACACAATCACATCGTCGAGCCTTCCAACAAATCGCCAAAGGTGTGGCCTCCCGGGATGTTGCTCATAGATGTCTTTGGCTCGGTAGACTCGCTTGTCGGGGAATTTGTGAAATATACCGTGGAAATCTCGATTCTCCCCCCTCGGGATGGTAAGCTCACAGCCACCGCCCTCGGCAGGTCGTATCTCGATCCCATATGCTGGTGCCCATTCAAAATACTCCCAATCTTCTGCCTTCTCCTGGATCAAGCTTACCAAGAGCCCTATTTCAGTGGACCCCATAATGTTTTGGAGATTGATCTGCTGGCTCAGACGGTCACCCACTTCCAGCGGGAGAGGCGCACCGCCAATAAAGACTGTGTGAAACCTCTTCAATACTTCGACTCCTTTCTGACTTGAACTCAGTTCTTCAAGGATGGAGGCGGCTATGATCGCAGTGGGCTTCGTAGCACCAGTCGTATCCAGAACCCGCTCGAGGAGACCGGGCGTTATCGGCATGTCTGGACACTGAATAACAGGATATCCATGGAAGATCGACTCGACAATCGCCATGATGCCCATCATGTGGAAGTATGGGCTCATGGTCAGGAAAAGGCCGCCTTTGCCCGCTGCACTTGGGAATGCCGCGACTCTTGCCGGTGGAATTGGCAGGCGACTAATCCAATCGAGAGTACCAAAGTACCCATTAGTGAGATAAACAGGCTTTGGAAGACCTAAAGGAGTCAGAGGTGCCATCATTTGCGCGAACACTCTCTGGACGTTGACCTACCTGTTGTTCTAGAACTCTGTACGACGACAATCGCCTTGTCTTCGACCTCCCAAAACGTTCTGCTCATTGGGAATGGCGTTGTCGGGCTCAACAATTCTTCCATATCCGGTATTTCCAACGAATTGATATCGGGCAGAACCTCTCTAAGTGTTTTGATGAAGCCTGCTCGCTCCGTGCTGTAGAAGATTTTGGAGCATTTCGTTGTCTTCAGGATGTGTTCCGAAGCTGCTTTAGAGTTTCTCGGAGAAAGAAAGCAGGCCTACGTGATTGTGAGCCAAATTTCGTAGTCACATCGCCACATGAGAGCTCTTGAAAGAAAGATACATACCACTTTGTCCACCTTTGCGCAAGCAGCCAGAAAGACAGCGTACCGAACATCATTGACATCAATGTACGCCAAGCTCTCCTGGTCGCTACTCTCTTTAGTATGTTCATCGATGTACCAGGAAAGTTGATTGGCAACAATAGCCAGCTCCCGAAAAGAAAACTTCTTCCATGTCTGGGCAGTACCAGGACCGGCAGGGTGTAACCAGAATGTCTGATCTGTGGATCATGGGGCGTATTTCGGTGATCGAGATTGTAACTCTCCACTTATTAACATCACCTTCGGGGATAGGTACCGTCGGCAACGATCGGAAGAGGCGTCTGCGGTGTGGACAGGAAAGTGCACGGTAGTTCTCATATGCTCTCGAAGTGCAAAAGCTGAGAATCGATGCAGAATCCGACGATGGCCCGCTCCTATCGCACCCAGCTTATTTCGAAGACATAATGTCAGACTATTTTGCCCTACTATATCAGGCGTCACATTCCTTCGGGCATCAGGATCAGTAGCTACTCTTTGCCACCTCCTCAATACTCCTCATATTCACAAGCTTCGGATATCAACATCGGCTTCTGTTCTCCTCGGTTATTCAAACACTCTTTTATGTATATAAGTAAGCCTAACGACCCCCCTCTCAGGAGATAAGCAGAATCTACTCTCTCTTCTGACCTCACACTCTTCACTCTCAAATCCAACACATAATATCGGCCTTTATGGTGCAAGAAATAAATACTGTTGCTTTTCCACTTCACGACTAAAGTATTCTGTGTTGTGTCGGGCTGTGACTACATCCGCCTTTCGTACTAAAATGTAAGAAATACCTTCCGCGGCAGCCAGAATCGACCAACTATTATATTTCGCATGTTTCATGGGCACACATTCTGAGATTCCTTGTCGAAGCCGCGCAACCTTCTAAACGTTATCCTGTCGCTTCCATCAACTACGAGCTATGAGCACGTTCTGTGGTTGTGCGACCTTGAACTAAACAAATCCCACTCGCACTGCTGCCGGTTTACAGGTCTCCTGTAGTACATCATGCACGCTCGATTACGAAGCCAAAGCGAGCGCAAACAGCATCCATACATCTTAAAAATGATCTAATGTTCCGCTATCCCCGATCCCGGACGCAAACTTGAGGCCAATAAGCCTCCTATCCATAGGACTCTTAGAGATCTGTCATGGAGCTGACCGGATTACCCCCGCTCAACCCCGGCCTTATCCCCGACAAGATTCCGCGAATTTCCGACAGATCGAGCGCCGAGCCCAGTCAAAAGACCCAACAACTACAAACCCCAGGACACAATCAGATTCTGGAGTAAGTTTTTTCCTGCAGAGGACAGGAAATAATGGCTAGTTGGAGTGCAAGATTGCAGCAAATGGACCAAAGGGAAATTCTCGTTTGCCAGGATAATCATGAATTGCAGTGCAGCAGGCGCGCCGGGACGTTTGCAAATGCAGAGGGCAATTTCGGGGAAATCAAAGCAATGCGCGGACGACGATGTGTAACCGCCATTTCGAAATCCGAGAAGAAGGGATGGCCATCAATGAACGCGGAACTCAACACCCCTCAACATCATCTGTTCAGTAAACGCCCGCACCCCCTGAAAGCCTAGGAATTCCTCCAGCGGCGTGATGCCCTAAGTCCGCCAATCGCGGTAGCAATGCGGTGACACGACCTTGAGCCTGCGAAACTCGGTGCTGTCAAGCAATCCAGAAAGCCAGTCGAACAGCTCCCGCCGCTCTTGCTCCAGTACCGCCTTAGCCGCCTCTTTGTCGTCATCGCCTGCCTTTAACTCGCAGAAGCACGTCGCCCGCATGCACATCTTCAGCACTTTCAGGTTCGCAGAAAGCCGCCTGCCTATCAGCATCGCACGGCGCTCAGTCGGCATGGACGCTCCGGCATCGTCCACAAGCTCTTTCGCAAAGTTCAGCAGCGACGAGAGTTCCACAGCGAGGTGTTTCATGGAGACTAAATTCTGCCAGGCATTGCCGGACGCGCAATTCGTGGGTAGCCTAGTCGGATGGGTGAGTCTGACGGAGCACAGGGTCGGTTTCACGGGCTCGAGGGTCGTGTGTATAAGGTAGCAGTGGCGTTGCTGCTGGTGCTCGTAGAGAGGGAAGCACATCCTCCCGCCCCCTTCACTGAGAGGAGAATCCTCGGCATCTGGGGGACAGTCGACGCTAGAGCCTCCCTTGATGACATTGATATGCAGGCTGTGCAGCTCTGTGAGCCATCTGAGCATCACGTATGTTTCGGGACTGGTTGCGGCCGTGTACACAATCGTCAGGTCTGCCACATTCAATGATGGTTTGTGGCTTAGGTCGAATGTGGGTGTGCAGCTGCCAAGATAGTCCAGCCGAAGATCAACGGCGCAATGTTGGAATCGCGAAAAGGAGAAGCAAGCGGTTCAGACCGTCTAACAGGGCTGTTGTCGTCGGCGATGTCAGATGCTTGAGCTCGAACTTGATGGTTTTCCAGCCATTTGTGGATGATTTCCGCATTGAAGCGGCCCATCAAGCCTGAGTAAAGGTCGATTACGGATTTCGAATAATCCGGTTCCAGTTCTGTCTTGACCAGGCCAAGTGACTCGTATATCTTATCTCGCGCGTCTGTACATGTGGAACTTTCGAATTGTTCCAACACGCTCTCGAGGCCCTCCATCCCCTGGGGAAGCTCTGATCCTGGAGCCTGATATATTACTTGTTGACGGTACAACGTTGTCGAGGGAGAATTCGCAGCCGTGCGCGCATACTCAGTCATGCCGTGATATACTGCTCTTTTGAGAAATATGGACAGCGCTTCCAAAGGAGCGGTCGCCTCGCTACACATGAATAGCACTTGGCGAGAGAGTAGAACTTCTTGCTTTATCCACACCCTAGCCCAACACGGTCGTGCAGTCAGTCCTATCAGCGCCTCCCAGATCTCCTGGAGTGCTCTCCGATTGAGAGTCGATTATGACAGCCCATGCTGCCATTGAATTGCCGCGAAGATTGTATCACTCTTCCGGTCGGGTGGTCCCAGCCAGGCAATCGTGCGCACGGCGTTTGAGAAAATCTGACGCATGCAGCCAACCTGGTGGTTTCTTTCCTGAATTTTATCCTGGTCACTACATAGTACATCTATCAAAAGGGTGCGTGAGGTCCGTACTCCTCGTAGCTGTTTTAGGAAATGCCAAAGGTTCGAGCGGACTAAGAAAGGCCGGCTATTGACGCGAATTGTCTGGACGCCATCTTCAATGTCTCCCCAGGTGTACGATAGCGCCTCGTAGTGGCGACAGCTGTTTTCCTTGTCGTGAGTGATCCTGCAGGAGACAACATTGGCGGGGTCAGCTGCCGGCAGGAGATAAACGAAGCGAATGTGGTGGTTTGGTAGGGGAGAATGCACGAAGGGACACTCGGGCTCGTCGTCAGCCATAGCTATCCTGCGGGAATTGAAAGAAGCGTGGAAATGAGAAGCTCAGAAGAAAGTTGGAAATCCCGAGTTTCTGGGGCGAGCGGGCGTGTGGATTTAGGCAGCAAACCCGCGGATTGGCGGCTCGGATGGAGCCGCGATAATGTCTCTCATCCAGTGAGGCTGAATCCAACGGCGCTATCTTGAGTTGTGGCGGGGATAACACGCAACTTGGACATAGCTCGGGAGGAATACGTAGGACGGTTCCCAATTGCACGGTTCATTGGCGGGTGGACACGGCAAGGAGGACAGGGCAACGGAGCGTTTCACTGTGACCCACGAAACGCAGCCTTCCGGCGCCTGATGTTTCAATGAAACTGAGATCTGAAGCCCTCAAAAAGTCCACCTCCTGTCCATCCTTTCTCCAAGACCAACCAGAATCACGACCATGATAGAAGCTCTTACAGTAACGTACTCGGTGGTGAGTGGCTGGCTCTTGTTGTTTCGTTCCAACCCCACAAACGGTCCGAGAGGGGGAGCTTGAGCTCTGATTCACTGACGCCATCATCTCAACCCAGGTGAACCTCACCTCCACAGTCCTTACACAGGCAAAAACCCTCAGCAACCTTCGCGATAAATACCAAAATGCCGCCTCGACCATCACTGCCATATGCGCCGAATCCTCGTCCATCAGTGCTTCGCTGTCCCAGATCCAAAATCTCCTTGTCCGCGATTCCGGCATCCTCGATTCACACTTGACGAACCGCCCGGAGCTCCGGGAAACATTCGACACGGCGCTTACGGGCTGCGAGGTTGTATACGCATGTCTCGAGGAGGAAATACAGCGGCTATGCGCCGGCGCGCACGGCGCTGACGCCATGACGTGGAGAGTTCGCTGTCGTTTCATCTGGCGCGAAGACACGATGCGCGACCTGCTGTCACAGCTGCGTGGCCAGCAGATGGCGTTGAACCTCCTGATCCAGATGCTGCAGCTGGAGTCTTTGTCCGAGCTCAAGCAGCTCATGCGCGACAACAATGCCATGATCTCCAAGGTGGCACAGCGGTCGCGTTCGTTGCGTGAAACGCACCCGCGCATACGCGTTTCGTCCATCTTCTCCGCGGATCGGGAGAGCACCCTTGGCCGCTCCTCGACGATTGCGTCAACGATTGCATCGACAATTGATCAGACCGAGTTCGAATTCGACGATACCATTGTCAATTCGAGGGCGTATAGACGGGCTTTGGCTGCTGCTCAGAAGCGCCCCGGAACTGCCGGTACTGCTGGTCGGTCTGTTTCTGAACCTACTGTGGATGCCGTTCCTGATATTGGAAAGCTGGATATTGGTGATACCTCTGGGGAAGTCAAGGCTCCTGCAGTAGAGTCGGAGCAAGATGAGTTCGAAACGAGCTCGATTTCGACAGAAAAGAATGTCCACGGAAGCTCCATCCTGCCTGAAGCCGAAGCTACAGAGGATCGAACTGTCGTAGACCAGTCAGACTCGGCGGAGAGGAAGTCAAGCGTGGGAGCAATTTCAATGGAAGATTCAGCCCCGACTGAACGCAAACTCAGCCAGGACAGGACTTCGACAGAGAGCCCCGTCCCTGCTGGTGAGAAAGAAGATAGAGTGGAAACGACAAGTGCTACACCCATTGAATCACCCCGTAGCAATCCTCCTCGAGTTCAAAGGAAGCCATTACCATCCGGCCGTCATATTCTGATGCCATCCGCTTCAATGTCAACGCTGTCATCGAACTGGACCGCCGAGGTATCTCACGACAGAAAGGACAGCGCCGACACGATCTCAAGGGTATCAACAGCCACAACTGTAACTCCATCGATCTTTTCTACGGGCTCCAATCCGGCAACGAACTCTAGCATATCACTCCCAGACACCATCGACTCAGCCTCAGAACCCGACGACAACGACGCCGAGACCCTCGTCGAGCAAAACAGCCCACCTGGCGCCGCCTCCCACACCCTTCCACCCGACGAGCCCCCCGAAACCACCAATCCCGAACTCCAAACCATCGCCTCACAGCTCAGCATGTCCGAGACCTCCTACCTCAGCAAACTCAACATCCTCCGCACCTTCATCGAAGAGCCCATCTCCCGACGCTGGCCGGACGCCTGGTCGCACTTCCCGGCGTTCCACTCCCTCACCGCCATCCGCAGCAGCAGCGCCACCCACCTCCAACACGCCACGGCCGCCGCCCTCGCCCGCACCTTCCGCGCCTGGCTCGCCTCCTCGCGCGCCGCCTACACATCGTACTTCCAGCAGCACCCGCACACCGCCGCCGCCCTGCGCGCGCGCCGCGAAGCCGACCCCGCGGGCTTCGGCGCCTTCCTCGACACCTTCGCGTCGACGCACAACCTCGACGACCTGCTGCGCACGCCGCTGCGCCGCTTCCACTTCTACTGCCAGACGGCGTCGCGCGCGGCCGCGGCCGCGCCCAAGCACGCCGAGCTCCGCGCCTGCGCGGACGAGCTGGCGGGCGTGAAGAGGGCGTGCGACGGCGCGCTGGCCGCCGCGCAGCGGGCCGCCGGGATGGCGGAGCTGCGGCGCCGGATCGAGGGCGTGCAGCCGGCGTATGCGGAGGGGCTGGGGCTGGGCGCGGAGGAGAGGCGGTTGGTCAGGCAGGAGGCGGTGGCGTGCAAGGCGAATGGGAAGGGGGCGTGGAAGCCGGTCAAGTGCGTGTTGTTGGATAATTATCTGTTTTTTGGGAGGTGGGAGAGATCGGCGGGAGCGGGCGCGAAGGGGGCGGGCGCGAAGGGGGCCGGTGAGGGGCAGGGTGGTTGGTATCGGAAGGGTATGGTGGGGATGAAGGGAGGTGGAGGGGCCGCTTGGTGGTATTTGGAGAAGGTGAGTGCTGATTCCACTGTTTTCGTGGTGATGATGTTTACTGATGGTGTGAAAAAAAAAAAAGCCTATCCCTGTTAAGGATATTCAATGCTCTATTTCGGGGGCGCCGCGGAAGCCAAGTAAAGCTTCGGTGTTGGATGAGGTGCCAAGGGGAAGCGAATTGTATCCTTTCTTCGTGCAGACGGATGAGGTGGTTCATCTACTGGCCGCACCAACAGAGAATGAAAGGAGGGAATGGTTGAATGCCATTTCGACGACCCAAAGCGGGTGAGTTTGGAAGGATTCACCATTTGATGATAACACGTAGTTTAGATACCCCATATTGTTGAAAGTCTTTGGCAGACAATCTTTGATCCGCGGACCACATCATACTGAAAGGTTGTCATCTGCAGCCAAGCGGATGATCTGCCAAGAAGTTCAGGTTGAAGTGAAGCACTCATCCAAATGAATGAACGAATGAATGAATATCAGAGTTGTGCTTATGCGCATATCCTTTGAAGCGAATGCTTCTATCTTCGCGAGTAATTTCGTTGATGCGTCACTATTCAGATGATCCAGCGGCCCGCCCCCGCCTGACTCAGAATTGGCCAGATTGCTGAATGCATGCATGTGAAAGAGGCACCTGCATCGCAAATCCCAATCTAGGCTTCCTGCGGTCCTCCGGCTGCAGTGCGTTCCGCTGCGACAGCTGTTTCAGGGTTGCGTGGCGGAAAGAGTGATGACGCCCCTCAAGCTTTTCCACGAAGTCATTGATCCAAGCGTAAGCGCTGCATCAGTGCGGTCAAATCATTTGACGTTGTTGCTATTCAATTTCAATACTATGGAGGTTTCGCATCTGGCGGGTCGCGTTCTATAATAAGCCTTCCCAGCGAACCGTTCAGTACGAAATACGTGAAAGGGGATTTGGAAAGGGAGTGACGCACTGACGGAGAGCCTGGAGACAAGACGAAGCCCATTCTTGGCTCCAGAAAGCTTCATCTTTGTAGGAGGTTTGCCAACTAGACAGTGACACCATAGATCTGCACCTCTGAACGGTCAAGAGAATATTCGGATGGCCGGATTGGTAATCGCGAGATCCCAAAATGACGTGAGGGCGTGTCCGAAACTGGTGGGACGTCCAGTTTCGCACTAGGCCTCAGGTGAATTTGGAAATTGCAACACCACGCCAAGGATCACGAGGATCGCTCTGTCGCGCGCTTCCACGGGCCGACGTAAGCACACTTGTTCAGTAGGGGAGCGGGCGGCCTGACCGAGCGCGACGTGGCTGAGCGTGTCTGGTCTTACTTTCACTGGGTAAAGACGCCGATCAGCTTCTGAAGCGAAAGACAGCCAACAGACTTATCCGCCTTAAGCCGAAGTGAAGAAGAATATCCACACACTTTGCCAAGCACGCAACAAGAAGTGGGTAAACTCAGCGAGAAGTGTGTTCCCGTCGCCAGTGGTTGCACAGACGACGTGATAAGGCGAAGCAACGAAAACAGGACAATGGCCAACCCGAGGCTTGGCTAAAGCTTGTAAGCTTAATCTGCATCGCCCATACTGGATTTGAGTTGTAGGTCCACAAAAAGTAGTTCCGTGCGCGACTCTCTGCCAATCATACTTTACCGTGATACGGAATTTGGCCATCTTTGATGCACTGCCTCGGCGAGACGCGTTTCCGGATCCAGGGGAATGGTGATCCAGCGCTTGAAGGAGTGTGTCTGGTCTTAGTTTGAGTGCTATTGCACCATTTCGACCACTGACTACCATACGCACATGCTGACAAGTCGCTGCATGGTGGCAGACATATCTTTTCTCTTTCCCTTGTGATTGTTTGATTGCACTCATTTCCCCTTCGTCGCCGCTCCTTCTCTTTCGTATTCTATTCCCTTTAGAGCCGATTCTTATTCCTTTTGATTTCTCTTTTCTCGCAGGACGAGTTATCCGCTTTTGTTTTACCTGTCATTCGCTCCTTCATTCTGGCGCCATGCCTGAGCTCGAGCTCACCGAGCTCAACATCGTTCTTTCGGTCGTTGGAGCTTTTCTAATCTGCTTCGGTGTCGTATCATCTAAGATCAAGGACAAATTGTACCTGGGAGAAGCTCTTCCTGCCACGATGGTTGGCATTCTAGTTGGCCCGGTTGTTGGTAGAGTCATAGATTCAACAAAATGGGGCTCCGCCGAGCCTGACCAGCAAAGTGAAATCACACTGGTAGGCCCTATCAGTTCTGACAATGACAAGATGTTTGAGCTGAGTTCAGTGTAGGGAGTTTGCAGGATCGTTATCGGCATCCAGCTTGTCATTGTAGGCTTCCAGCTTCCGGCCAGGTACCAGCTGCACCGGTTCAAGGAGAACGCGATTGCAATGTTGCCGGTCATGACAACCATGTGGCTTTGTACGACGGCCTGCGTCTACGCAGTCATTCCCAACCTCACATTTGTAGGTTGGTTCCCAACGAATTGACCGAAACCTCTGCTAATCGCTGCACAGCTTGCTGCTCTTGTCATCGGCTCTTGTGCCGCTTGCACAGATCCAGTCCTATCTCAAGCCATCGTGAAGGGTCCGTTCGCCAATAAATATATACCACGCCATCTGAGAGAAGTCATGTCTTCTGAAGCCGGTGCAAATGACAGGTGAGTGTCCGCTAAACCATTCCTATCCGAACATCACTCTGACATGCGCAGTTTTGCCTTCCCTGCCCTCATGCTCGCCACCTTCCTCATACGTCACGCCGCAGTCACGGGTGAGGCAAATGTTAGCGAAAAGGTTGTAGCGCGGGCAGATGATGTGGGAAAGATAGGTGGCGGTGTGGGCGTCGCAGTGAAGATGTGGTTTCTGGAGACCGTGTTGTATACTGTGCTACTGGCTATCGTATACGGAGCGATCGTTGGGTACTCAAGCTGTCTGGCCCTCAAGTTTGCAATTCGCAGGTATGGTCTGCTCCTCCGCTTTAACGAAACTACCTAACATGGACTAGGCGATGGATTAGTACTGAGAATCTCCTGCTGTTCCCAACCGCTCTAGGGGTAAGTCGCCAATTGCCAACGTCTCAAGTAGCTTTGACTGACAAGCATCAGCTCTTTATCCTTGGCACTGCGGGGGCCTTCGGCACCGAAGAGCTCCTCGCTTGCTTCGCGGCCGGTAACGCACTGAACTGGAACGGCATCTACTTGGAAGAGTCGGAGAGCAGACATGATGACATCAACACAAGCATCAGCTCTCTGCTCAACTACGGGGCATTCATTTACATCGGCACTGTCTTGCCGTGGAATGAGTTCAACTCTCCAGAGGTCACTGGAATCACCTACCCACGACTTTTCGCCTTAAGCCTTCTCGTTCTCTTCTTACGCAGGATACCCGTCACCCTTGTGGCTTACAAGATGCTGCCGAAAGTATGCGCCAATGCCCGAGAGGCTCTCTTCATGGGTTACTTTGGTCCTATTGGTGAGTTTTCATAACCAGCTGCGTGCGGAGTCATGGCTAATATTCTGCGAAACAGGCATTGGCGCGATATTCTTTGCAGAACATACACGCACTCTCTTCCCTGAACTTGGAGAAGGTGACGAAGAAGAATTCAACCTCATCGCCTCTCTCACGCCAAGTAAGCAGACCCACCATTTATTTCCGCTCTGTGCATATGACTAACATCGGATAGCGGTGTACTGGTTGGTGTTCTTCTCCGTTGTCGTCCATGGACTCTCTGTACCTATTCTGGTCTTCTTTTACCGATATACGGGTGTCAAACCAATCGAAGAAGACACCATAGAGATCCTGCCATTCTCGCAGAACTCACCATTCCCTCGCCAGAGCAAGAGCTTTGAGAGTACCGAGAAGGTGGTGGTTCTTGATGAAAGGAAGGAAAAGCATGTCTCGTGGGAGAGTAAAACCTCATTTGATGACGACAAACAGAGTTTGGATTTGTCGGATGTCAAGAAAGAGGTGAAAGATATGGTCTAAAAATGTTTTATTCTGGTTTTAAGCGATTGGTAGCGGTGGGGAAAATTAATACCGGAGTTTTGCTCCTCTAGAATGGCGTAAAGTGCGGTTCGGATGTGCGGCTTTGAGAACAAAAAGAAAGTGAAGAAAATAATAATAATGGCTTAAAGGCCACCATCTGCGGTCCGACTCCTCGCTTGGTATGTGATCCCGTATCATGCCTTTGGCCCTTCATCCGCAAAAATGTTGAAAAACATTTGTTGAATCGCACCAGCAGGCACTAGTCCATATTGACTGTGTACGTAGTACACTAGTTATCTAGTATTTGATTCATAGGAATGGTAGTCTTAATATGTATTTATGCCAGAGTTGTAGATAAAAAGCAGAGAATCCACAAGGAATACCGTCTCCCGTGAGTTATTCCTGGATTGGGGTGGCATACGTTCGTGTTTTGGTTTTCGAGCCTCTCATGCTCTACGTGTCCAGTCCTTTGACGCCTGAACAGGCAGCAGTCGTCCCTAAAAATTCATCGAAAATTGGTAAGACAGTTCGATGGCTGGCTGGGAAGCTATTAAGTCAATGTTTCTATACAGGTCATAGAGGAGTCAAGTGCATCCTTAATTAGGCAGCGAAATTGGAAGACATCGGTTCAGACGTGAAAATACGCGTGTTCCACGTGAGTTGAGAGGCAGAGGTCAGCCAGGCAGACTTCTGGTCGGATTTTGGCTAACAAGGAAGAATTTATAGTTCTGAGGACTGAAAACGGAAGCGCCCTACTGACTCACTGCCAAATTCAATAATGCCGGACTAAGCTCCGCCACGCTTTATTCGTGATCCCAGGTGATGAATGGGAAAGCCGAACGGCCCCGATGGGCGGTGCCTGAGTATGACTGTGACAAAAGGCCGCAAAGAGAGGCTGATGTAAGATTGGAAGCGAGAGGACGGTCTTAGCTTTCCGGATCGGGCAAAAGGACTGTCAGACACCGGAGCACTTGACGTGCAGACATGACGTCGGTTATCGCCTCACAAGGCTGATTCTGACAGCCACTCCCGCTGATATAATCCTGCCGAAAAAGCAGCTAATCGTAGCAGATACGAACGCAACGCGTCGGGATAATTGACGAGGGTATGGGGGCCAATTTATGTCTGTGTACCCACACCGCAGCACTTGATTGGCTAGAAGCCACACCACCGCCACACTTAGCCAACACTATACGCGCCCGGTAGGGTTATTTTGGACCTTTGTCTCATCCTTTAGGGTCCTCATGCTGTGGCGCATGTCGAGTTAATTTTTCCTCTTCGAGAGATTGTAGCCTAAGTTTCTGCAAGTACAACCTGCAATGTTGGAAAGTCTATACTGAAATTCTAGTACAAGACTCAATGTTTCATGTTGAGATTCTGGCTGAACAGCGAACAGAGAAGACGCGAAGGTGAGTTTTGCATCATCAGCTATGTTGTCAGGAGGGCGTCAGGCAACGCTTTTTCGGTCGAGTCCATCGGGGCGTCCTGCCGATACATGCGATGTGGCGCACCAACATGGCACCGGACATCGTGAGTCTGGGCAGGGCGCAGCACCACATGTGAACCATCGGAGGGCGGAATCCAACAGGTTGCCTGTTCCTGGCTCGGGAAAGAGCCTCAGTCAGTCTGACTGGCGTTCGTTGTGTTGCAGCAAGAAATTCTCTATAAAACAGTGCGGCACGGTTCATGTCGATACCAACTTGTCCTGGACAACCATTACTCTGCCAGCAGATCGCCAACATGATCTTCTACGCTCTAGCACTCAAACTTGACTGGGCCGCATGGCTCTTCCTTGCCCTTTTTGTCCTAGCCGTTGCTCTTATCTACTCGTTCATCTATGAAGACAGACCATATCCCAATATCCCGATTGTTGGGCAGGTCCCTTGGGACTTCCTTAACATGAAAACGAAGGAGAGATTCGTGCGTTATGCCAACCAAGTCCTGGAACAAGGAATGGCACAAGTGAGTTGGTCCAATCAATATTTCCGTGCGGTACTCGCCCACTGACAGCCAACAACAGTTCAAAGGCCGGGTCTTCCAAGTCAACGGTGCCAATGGCCCCGTCGTCATTTTACCGCCTTCTTTCGCCGAGGAGATCCGCAACGACAGCCGCCTCTCTTTCACTGGCGTCATCGACCACAATTTCTTCCCGTCCTATCCTGGCCTCGAAATCTTCAACCCCATCGGCACCGGCAATGACATCCTCCAAGAGGTTGTCCGCAAGAATCTCACCCTGGCCCTAGACGGTATGACGCCCGTCCTCTCCGCAGAGATGAAGCTCGCCATGAGCAAGCTGCTTCCAGCAACCAAGGACTGGACTTCCATTAAGTTCTTCCCCGTCGCCCCGCAACTCACGGCACGCCTCTCTGGCCGCGCTTTTCTGGGCGAAACCCTCTGCCGTAACGAGGAATGGCTTGACGTCTCAATCAAGTACACCATCGACTCCTTCTTCGCGGTCCGCGCACTTCGCATGTGGCCGCCCGTGCTGCGCCGAATCGCTCACCACTTCCTCCCGGAGATGAAGTTGGTGCGTGAAGAAATCAAGACCGCACGCCGCATCATTGAGGCTGAGGTCGCTGAGAGGCGGAGAGCGAGGTTCGAGGCACAGCTGAGCGGCACCCCTCTGAAGAGCACGGATGCCATCGGCTGGTTTGACGATGTGGCTGGCGACCGCCAATTCGACATTGTCCAGGAGCAGATGATGCTCAGCGTAGCAGCGATACATACGACTAGCGTGACACTCATGCAGCTGTTGTACGACCTCGCGGACAACCCGAAATATGTTGACATGCTCCGGGAAGAGATTGTCGCTGTGCTGAGTGAGGATGGTGGATGGCAGAAGAACACGCTGTACAAGATGAAGCTCTTGGACAGCTGCATGAAGGAGAGTCAGAGATTGCATACGGTTGGAGCTCGTAAGTGCAGTCGTATATTCATGTTTCGTCTGATTTGTCATGCTGACACGAGTCGACAGTCTCGATGAACCGCAGGGTGGAACAACAGATGACACTCTCCAATGGCACCCACCTGCCTAAGGGCGCTGTCCTCGGTATACCTACTCTTGCAATGCGTTCCACCTCCCGTTGGGGCCCCGACGCCGAACAATTCGTCGGCGACCGTTTCTTCAAGCTCCGCCAACAACCCGGTAGCGGCAGCCGGTGGCAGTTCATCAGCGCCTCCGCGGACCACATGGGCTTCGGTTACGGCAAGCAAGCTTGCCCTGGCCGCTTCTTCGCGAGCAACCAAATCAAGATTGCGATCATACATCTGCTCCTGAACTTTGATTGGAGGTTCGTGAGGAAGCAGCCGCAGAGTGTGATTGAATCAGAACATATACCTGATCCGGAAGCAGAGATACTCCTCAGGGTGAGGACCCCGGAGATCGAGCTGTAAGAATTGTGTACGACTTTTTGACATTTTCTGTATCTGGTTTGAATATGGCTGCATAGCTTCGGAGGTACGCTTTTGCATGGATAACCCCGGGGTAACATTTTCGCATAGCATGGAACGGCGTTTGATTTTGTGGGTTTTCGTTGGCAATTTTCACGATCGCAGGTGCATGGCGACGGTTTTTGATTTCGTATTATGTGCTAGTACTGTATGAGTAAAGCGTCATTGTATGTTCCTTGAACAGTTCAGCTCTACAATGTCATGCTTCAGTTCAAATTTGTTTTTGCAAATATAACGAATGTTGTCTACTAGAACTTGAGCGATCTACTTGGACTACATCATACTCACAGCGTACACGGTTCCGGCAACTACTTACAGAGGGGTGTTACAGGGATTTTGCTGGTACTAAAGCGAGACACGAGGAACGGCTTACTCATGAGCTGCAGTCTGCTGGACATTCGAGGACTCCGGACAAACGCTGTCAGAAACAAGTCAGCATCGTCATTGTGCTGCACGTTGTTTAGCCAGGGTTTTAAGCAGGTCCAATAACGACTCTCCAACACTAGCGGGTGTGACTAAGCGCCGTTTTGTGAGACTCCGGAGCTTGTTCCAAGAAAGCAGGCCGCTGACATACTTTTCCTTTGCAGAGCGGGGTCGACATCCGAGAAAAGCAGTAATGCCGGCTCCGATATGACACTGCATTAGTGGCGTGGGGGCCAGGTTTCACCGTAAGTATTATAAACAGGCGTTCCCACCGCTTCCATGTGCTTATCGAGACACTGACAAGCGACGTAGTACAACATGGAGAACAATGATAATCAACTCAGCGTAATGGTGATCGGCGGAGGTATTTTTTGCTTAACTTCGGAGAGTCTAGAGTATCTGCTGAACTTTGCTTAGGGTCAGCTGGTAGGCTGATGGCTCAGGCTTGCAAATTGGTTTCCCTCCACCAGCATCACACATGGCATAATACAATATCGCTGATCAAATTTACACGCTTTCCAGCAAGGTATCCCTTGCACTGTATTCGAAAAAGAAGAGAGCTTTGATACCCGCACTCGAGACTGGAACATTGGAATATACTGGGCGCAGGTACTTCCACCCTCACGGTCCATGTGCGTGAATCAGGATTGCTTACGAGGTGAATAAAGGAAGGACTTGAGAGCTGCCTCCCCCCAGAACTTCACCCTAAGATCATGACCACCCAAGTCGACCATGTTCCTCCCTCTGAAGATTATGTCTTCCCCATGTTCAATGGAGCTACGGGAGAGTACATTTACGGAGTACCGGCGCCAAACTCGCTCCGCATACGACGCAAGGCTTTCGTGAAGATGCTCGGGGAGGGCATTGACGTCCAGGTGTGCACTAATTACCTACTTAGTATTTTCTTCTACTGCCCTAGTAGCCATCTGATTAACGGGTGCCCGTAGTACGGAAAACGCCTAGTCAGCTTAGATGCCACATCTGGGCCGGGTGTTACGGCAACATTCGCCGATGGCAGTACTGCCAGCGCGAGCCTCCTCGTCGGTGCGGATGGCGCGCACTCGGCCGTCCGCAAGCAGCTTCTCGGCCCAGAGAAGGCCGCCGCGACTCTCTCGCCGCTGCTTATGAACATCACGATCTGCAAGCTGCCGGTCGAGCTGATCAAGGAGTTCCAGAAGTTTCACTTCAGGATCTGCGCTCTCTTCCATCCGGACGGCAGTTTGTTCTTCGTCAGTGGTATGTACGCACTGTAGCACAATCCCTCCTCTAAGATACTTTTCTGTCTCCTATGTTCTCCGGAATGTAATAGGTACCATGCTGACCATTTTCCCCATCATAGTCCATGACGCCTACGACAAGCCCGACCCCGCCGACTGGGACTTCATGGTCGGCATGTTCTGGCCGCAAGAGCCGCCCATCAACCCGTTGCAGGGACGCGACAGCATCGACATCATTCGCGAGATCAAGCGGCGCATGGCCGCCGGTGGGTGGGCCGAGCCGTGGACCAGCATCGCGGCCGCCATCGACGAGTCCCAGCCGGCGTACTCCAGCTTCATCAGCTACTGGGAGACGAAGCGCTGGGACGATAATCCCGCCAGAGGAAAGGTCACGCTGATGGGGGATGCCGCGCATCCGATGCCGCCGCGTAAGTGCACTAACCCCATTATCGCTCGATCTGAGGAATTATCGAGCCGGAAAGGACATTTCTGTAGGCTGACAATCTCGTTTCTGGGATGCAGATCGTGGCTCTGGCCTGGGCAACGCGATTCAGGATGTCAAGATTCTTGCTGAAGAGATGCAAGCTATGAAATCGAGGGATGCGAAGGCGTTGCGAGAGGCGGTCGTGAGGTACGAGGAGGAAATGTGGCCGCGAGGTGCTGAGACCGTGAGGGTGACTGTCGAGACGGCGAAGCAGTCCCAGAGCTTGGAGGGTTTGAAGAAAAGTTCATACTTTACGAAAGACTTGAGCGACAGGGTTGCCTGAGCAGTCTTTTGGCGAGGATCCTGAGTTGTTGTGTATCCAGAACAGCCAAACACTGCGCCAGACCTTTTTCAGGATTTGGGTCATATCTGATCTCCTGGTTTTATACTTGCAGATTGAGAGTATGTTTTTCACGAAGCTTTGCAATTTGCGACTCCAAATCACCCACCGGGATGTTTATTTTCATCAGCGGTCAGTCCAGTGCCATCAAACTTTGTCATTAGTCTGACAAATATTTTTCAAAGCCACAGACTATGCGGCGCTTATGTATAGATGTTTCGGTGTAGTATATTACAAACTTATTCGTTCACTAGGATTGAACCTCCACCAGTACTACTCCTAGACTGTATATATTGTGCTCGGCTCTGAACGGCACGTTGGATTGGCCGCTCTGGTCTTCCTCTGCTCGCGTGCGCTCAGGATGCTGGTAGATGGCGCGCGTCCAGCTCTCTCCGGCCTCATCACCAGTTGACTGCGCTGCGCCGCGCCTAGTGTAGTCGAAACCAACGGGGAACGCGGTGCCCAGGTTCTGCGGGAATCTTTTCGTTGATTTCTCGCGATGCGCGAGCCACGTCGCCGGCAGACCGTGCTTTCGATTGCGAAATCGGATGGACACATAGAGGTGATAAAGCTCATGCTTGATCTGAACGAGACAGGTCGACGCAAATCACGGCGATGGTTTTCGGAAACGCCCGCTGAGGAAAGCAACTGAGTTCGGAAAAACGATCCTGTAAAGACAATTTTACGCTCTCGAGAGGATCCAAGTGGATTAGGAAGACTGGACGCCGTCCGCCGTAGCATAGAGCGCTCGGATGTTGACTTCGGTATCCAGGATGGACGAGGGAGGACGGTGAGAAGCTATGAGTGAGCTGGGTATCAGAGCGGCAGTAAAGATTCTGGAGTAACATGAGGATATAGGATATCACCTGGATAATTTGCAAAACTTTCTCTTCAGAGAGCGCAAATGCCGTCAAAGAGGTTGAAGATGGAAGAGCTGAAGCAAACATACGATGAGTACCACTCAAACTGGCAAAGGAACGAGGAGTCCATAGCACAGGCTTTCGTCCAGACTCTGTTCTGCTAGGTACAGGCTCTCGGAAGCATTACTCTACCTTTCTTGTGGAACCACATGCCATCATATGGTTCTCACAAAGACCAACTGAACTAGGCCTCCAGCATCGGAGATTGACATACTCAAAGACGAATCCCCGCCAAAGCGCCCAGGACACTCGCTTCGCTCAAGCTTCTCCTCGCCAAGAACGCCTCTTCCGGCCATAGTACCCACTCCAGTCTAGCTCCAGGAGAAGTCGAGCAAAACAGCAAGAAGGTTAAGCGCGGTGTTGGACTTTGGGCACGCAAGGGCATGGGGCGGTTCCGCGCGGGTGATTGCGCTCTATGCGAGTCATCGCTACATGCCTATAAGCCGAGTAGAAGCGCGATAGTTGTTTCCGTTGGGTAATGGATTGTCGGGGACAATTTCGCAAGGAGCAGAGGAATGCAGTATGCTTTTGGTACCTTCTATAGATGTATTAGCATTTTTTCGAACTGCGGGGTTCGAGACTGCCTGGAAGCCAGTGGTTGTCTCAAGTGCTGTGTTGGTTGGCCCATGCGGATGCCATTGTAGTCGGGATTAACTGCCGGTCCAACGTGATTCTGAAGGTATAGGTCATGAAATCGAGTCAGGCGGATGCCTGTACAAGACACCGAGTGGCACGGTCGATCACAATTCCTTTTTTCGGCGAGCCCGTCGTGTGTGTGTGTGTTGTTGTTGTTGTTGTTGCGCTGGCGCTCGTGGCGATCTGCACCCGCCGAGACACGTTGAGAGCCACTCGTTCGGCACGTCCACACTTCCATCTCGCGTTTTTCGACCCCACCGACCTTAAACAACCCTAATTCCAGACGATCGCCGCATCCCGGACCGAGCGCCTGCACGCAATATGGTTGGAACGGCGATACCGAAGGCCGCTCCATCGGGAAGTGTTGGCCCCCCCCCCCCCCCCCCCCCTGTGCCTCGTCTGTAAGGCTACTAACCGAGATTTCCCGTCCCGGCACATCAGGCAGCCCCAGACGTTCTGAAACGCGGTTGTGGAAATGGCGCGATCCGTGTCGGTGGTCTGGACGCGACCAATCAGTTCAATTTCGTCCAAACGCTCGATGATCGTCAGACACGCGCTTGTCATGACACGGCGGCGGCATGTGTCCTCCCTTGGATGCTTGTTGGATTTTTGGCTTTAGAGTTGATGGAGACCCTTCTTCTGCTCCTGCCTATTACGACTAGCGCGGTTGGAGCTAAAAAGCCAAAGACGAAAAGTAGGCCCGCAAACCCCGAATGCGGCAACCCGGCGAAATCCTTTGCTGGCTCGTGCGAGACGCATGCTGTCATGGACGAGATTCGAAAGACAAAGAATCCGGCCCTGAGCTGCCGAGGGAGTACAGGCACTTGTGATTGATGAGCGAGCACAACACACGACTGAGTCAATGCGTCATGGGCCGCCTCCGCCAGGAAAGGAGCGCGAGCGACGCTCGTGGCGAGGGCGCTTCTCCGGGCGTGTTTTCGAGTCCCCAATCCCGCCCTGCCGTGCACTAACCTGAATCACGGCCGGCCAGGGATCGGGCATCCGGCTCATCTGCCCATCAATGTAGCCACTCCCGTTGACCACCGCATGTGAATCATCAAATAATGACATTCCGCTAACTACAACCCGACCATCCAATCCCATCATCGAGCGTTGCCTGCAGATCCCGCTGCGCCGTCCATCGCCGGGTAGCCCTTCCGCGCTCCCACTCACAGCTCGACCTCCAGCGCCTCGCTCTCATACTCGCCGTTCAAGCCCTTCCCGCTCTTCTCCTGCCACTCGCTCGGCCCGACGCTCTCGCCCGCCCACACGTCGCCCCACGCGCCCTTGCACGACACCTTGAGCTTGCCGGACGCCTTGTCCAGCGGGACCAGCGGGCCCTTCAGCTCGAGGTCCTGCTCGCGCGCCTCGCCCGGCGCGATGGTGACGAACTGGTCGGGGGCGGGCGGCGTCTTGCGGCCGATCTTGATGGTGTCTTTGTTGAGGCGCTCGCCCGAGGCGGCGTCGGCGACGGAGATGACGCCGAGCGGCAGCGCGGAGGGGTCGAGGGGCGTGTTCCAGGTGACGAAGGTGAGGGGCGTGTCCGGGTGCGTGTTTTTGACGCGGATGGTGATGGTTGGTGGGGACTTTGATTTCTGGGCGAGGGAGATCTGGAGGTGCGAGGGGCTGGCCATGGTGGCGGCTGTTGTGTGGAGGGAGCTGGAGGGGAGGCCGGACGGCAGGCAAATGTAGGAGGAGAGAGTCGTGAAGTTGTAGATGAGGAAGATGATGAGGGCGGAGCAGGCGATTGATCGCAAGGTCAGAATGCTGCTCATGGGGGTTGTTGGCGGTGCAGTCGTTGAGGTGGCTGTTTGTAGAGTTGCTGTAGGCAGACGTCGAAGTAGGTGCGATGTGGCTTCGAGCAAGCTTCACCGTCCAGCGATGACGTAGCGAGATATAGCCGAAAGAGGACCAGCCCACGGAGTGAGTCGGGCGCGATGCAAGGCAGAATTGGGCGAGACAGAGGGTGGAGGTCTGAATGACGCAGGTACGGTCGAATTACGCAGGTACGGTCGAATTAAGCAGGTGGCTTTGCGGAGTCGTGGCCGAAGTCAAATTATTATGCTTACTCCAACCAGAGCAGCAGCACCAACGAGCCACGCCAACCCGCTACCGTCCGCGTGCCAACCCTACCGCCGTCCGATCACGAAGCCCGCACGCCCATCAGCAGATCATGGCCCCGCTGCCGAGCGGGAAAACAACAGGGCGCATGCAGCAGGAAACGCATGAATGTTCTGGCGAGCGCCGTCAGCCTCGGGCGGCGGCGGCGCGCGCGCGCTCAGAAGGGGCGCCGCGGCCGCGGTGTCAGGCGCGATGAAACGCTGAAGCCGGTGATGCTGCCGCTTTGGACGGCCGTGATGCGGTGCGGGGCGGCAGTGGTGAGGCGCTGCAGGTTTCACGATGCAGCCCTTGAGGCGGCGGCCAAGACGGGCCCTAGTTGCTTGGATCAAAGGCCCAGCCGCGCGCATAACTGTCCTCCAAAGCGGCCAACCCTGTCTGTGCTGGCCTGCCGTTGCACCGTCGGCTGCCGCCCGGAAACGCGACGTTTGGTTTCGGCAGTTTCGACCGTGTTTGCGAACGGAACCGCGGCGTTTCTTCAGCGCGGCCTCCAGCGAGGAGGCATGCGGCGCCCACGGGCCGTTCAGCGCGGCCGACGGAGCGGCCGACACCGGTCACAGCAGAGCCCTGGAGGCCTGGTGCAGATCTTGCTCGCAGCCACGCGCAGGGCTGTTCGGCTCAACTCCCGACGGCCTTCATCAGCCCGCCGCCCAACCACAGCCCCCGGCGCGCCGCCCTTGGCACCTCCCAAGCGCCCATGCGCCCTCCGCTCGCCAAGCTTTAGGGATTCGCCCGAAACGTTTCTCAAGCACTGTCTCCTTCCTCTGGCAGCAGCCCCGGCGCCCATCTCCATCCTGCCTGGCCTGTTTCACCCGCCCGTCCACTTTATGCTCCCTGCTTTCTCGCTTTCTAAGCCATCTCTATCCGCCATTGGCCCGTGAGAGATACGGCATCGCCCCATTTCGCAATGCCTCGACTCACGCCGCCACCGCCAAGTTGGCTCTCGCCAGCACATTCCACCGCGACTCGCCTCTCTGTGCCTCGCCCTTCCGCTGTTCGTTCCGGTCCGGCCTTTTTACCCGAACTGGGACGAAACAAATCGCCGTTTCTTCTTCGAGGCCACTGAAGGCTTGGCCCGCGGGAGTAGCCACTCCCTTTTGCTGACGTCCCGTTAACTCTAGATTAAGGCCCGGACATGTACAAGCATCCCCGTGATTGACATGCAGACAGACCTTGCTACTTGTCCCCGCATTTTTTGCCTTGACGAAAGGCGCCCGGCTCGGTTTCCGCCAAGCTGGTCTGACGCTGGAAATTGCCCTCACTCTCTGTCGATACTTATAAAGCACAGTCTCCTCCCAAGCCATGTCCGACTCACCACCATCACCATCACCATCTTCATTGCCTCTTTTGCGCTGGCCGCTCACTCCTTTCGGTCATCCTAACTTTCTTCATTAACCCACCGGCTTGACGCTGCTTCTACCTGTCCCTCCTTCTCCAAACATTTCCCTTCCCTCACATTCATCACCATGAAGCTTTCTTCTGCCGCTGTCCACGCCACTCTGGCCTCCGTGGCCGCCTCCGCCGCCGTTGAGCTCAACAGGCGTGCCACTCCTCTGGACGTCAAGCTCCAGCAGGTTAACAACAGTGAGATCAAGGCCATCGTCACCAACAACGGTGACAAGGATCTGAACCTCTTCGTCCGCAACTCTTTCCTTGATGAGGCCGCCATTGAGAAGGCCGAGGTCTACGGTGCCGAGTCCCGCGTTGCCTTCGATGGTCTTCGCCAGCGCACCAGCATGAAGAACCTCGACACCGACTCCTTCGCTTCTCTCCCCGCTGGTCAGAGCATCGAGGCCACTTTCGACATGGCCGAGATGCACGACCTCACTCAGGGTGGTGACTTTGATGTTCTCACCCAGGGTGCCATTCCCTACGCCGAGGGCAACACCACTGACATCGTTGGTGCCGTTCCCTACCTGAGCAACCGCCTCAAGGCCAACGTCCTTGCTGCCCACGCCACCAAGGTCCGCCGTGCCTTCCTTGACAAGATCGAGGAGATCAAGAAGCGCTCTACCCTCACCGACTGCTCCGGAGAGAAGCAGACCTCGACCACCACTGCCATGCAGAACTGCCAGAAGCTTGCCTCTGCCGCCGCCGAGGCCGCCACGGCCGACAACGCCGCTTTCAGCGACATCTTCAAGAACGCCGACCCGGCCGAAGTCAAGAAGGTCCTCAACGCTGTTGCTGAGGAGTGCGGTTCCACCACCGGCGGCGTCGCGACCTACTACTGCGACCAGAACTCGGTCCCCTCGCAGTTCGCCTCCGGCGGCTGCCAGAGCCAGGTGCTCGCCTACACGATGCCCTCGCAGTCGCTCGTCGTCAACTGCGACCTGTACTACAGCGCGCTGCCCGCACTGACCGACACCTGCTACGACCAGGACCAGGCCACCACCACCCTCCACGAGTTCACCCACTTGTCCGAGATCAAGGGCACCGACGACCTCGGCTACGGCTACTCCGCCGCCACCCAGCTCTCCGGCTCCCAGGCCCTCAACAACGCCGACAGCTACGCCCTCTTCGCCAACGCCATCGCCAACAACTGCGGCGCCGGCGGCTCCTCGGGCTCCAGCTCCTCCACCTCGGGTGGTTCGTCCAGCAGCGGCTCCTCTGGCAGCGGCACTTCGACCGGCAGCGGTTCCGGCACCGCCACGACCCCTGACGCGGGCTCTGGCTCTGGCTCTGGCACGGGCTCCGGTATTGGCGGCATCTCCACGCCCATCTCCGGCGGCGGGTCTTCGTCCGGCTTCGGCTCCGGCGGCACTGGCACTGGCTCCGGCTTTGGTGGCATCTCCACGCCTGGCTTTGGCTCTGGTGGCACTGGTACCGGCTCCGGCTTTGGCGGCGTCTCCACGCCCGGCTTCGGCTCTGGCGGCACCGGCACTGGATCTGGCATCGGTGGCATCTTCACTCCCCCTGCTGGCTCTGGCTCCTCTGGATTCGGCTCCTCCGGCACCGGTGCGGGCTCAAGCTCTGACACTTCGTCTGGCTCCGGTTGGTTCTCGTGGCCGCCGAGCTGGCTGACTTCGTCCGGCCGCGTGAGCAAGGGCGACCACTTCAGCTACTCTGACTAAATGATCGATGGTGTGCAAATTGAGGGGGTTCTTCTACGGGGGCCGCCTGCAGCGAGCGGGATTTTTTGACCTTCTTGACCTTTTTGATTCTGTACATATAACTGTTTGATACCTATATGGTGCAAGGTGGTGGAGATATGAGATCTTCGTGACGGAGATTTTCTCACTCCTTTGCTGGGGTTCACTTTTGAAGAAAAATCTAGGACGATTGGAACGTCCTTGTTCATGACACTTTGCTCCCTGCTCTCGGTTATTCGTGATGGGCCGTGATTGTAATCAGCGCAATTCGATGTAGATGATCTCGGGGCTGACTCGAGGGACTACAGCTCTTTTGCCTATTTGGACCGCCGAGACTACAAATTCGTCAACTGTATCTCCGTGCCCACCGATCGTCGCAAGATTAGGTTCCTGTTACTTTTTAGGATGCCGGTCAATGCCGATGCGCGGTACGACATGCCTCGCGAAGCACGGTCTGGAGGTATATTTCCGAATGAGCCAAAGGAACCATCCGCAAAAGGTTCTGGACTCATCAAGATAGCGTCCTTGCCGCAATCATCTCAGTGTATCTCTACCAAAAACTTTTCGAAAGTGTGGTTTCCCTCCGAGAATCAAATTCAATAAAGACAGAATTCCACATCCACCAACTTGATCATCTCCCTTACCTCGAAGAGTTGCTCTGAACTCTTCTACAGCATACCGCGTAGGCGCAGAAGTACACATTAAAGTATTGAATATACAAGAAACAGTTTCAATATTGATATGCTTCATGAAAGCCAGTTGGCCTGCGCTTATTTACATTTTTTCCCTCACCGCGAACGTACCCAACGTCTTCCATCTACCTTTACAGCCGCGAAAAATCCCCACTTGCCAAATGCCTCACATCCAATGGCACCTACACTCCAAAATCCGGGGCATGTTGTAAGCAACACGTCTATCGTTGTTTGCCATCTCCGGGAACTGCACCAACAGAGACACCATTTCAGCCTCGACTGGACGTCGTTGCCTGAACCCATGGTCCGTGCGCACAGCTCCATCACATCGTCCCATAAACTCCTCCACACACCCAACTCTCCTCCCTCACCATGGCCCGCTTCAGCGACCTCAGCGCCGAGGTCGTCGACCTCATCCTCTCGCACCTCCACCCGCCGCCCCTCCGCCACAACTCGACCGAAGCCGACCTCGCCGCGCAGCACGCCGCCTCCGCACCCGCCTTCCGCGCGCTCGCCCTCACCAGTCGCGCGCTCGCCGGCCCCGCCACCGCGCACCTCTACGCGACCCTCAGCCTGCGCCTCGCGTACCCGCGCTGTGGACGTACTGGAACCAGGGCGCGCTGACGGCCGACGCGGCCGCGCTGCTCGCCGGCGGGTTGCCGCGCGTGCGCGACCTGCAGCTGCGCACGTTCGGTGGGCTCGTGTACGGCGACGGCGCGGGCGCGCGGGCGCTCGGGTGCGTGCGTGCGCGCGCGCTGCCGCGGCTGGCGTCGCTGTACTTGAACTGCCGGGCTTGGGTGGGCGATGTGGTGCGGCTGGTGGTGCTGACGCGGGTCGAGGCGGTGCGGGTGACGAGCGTGGGGATGGGTCGGCCGGGGGGCAGGGGCGTGGTGAGGGACGTGCCGGGGAGGAAGGAGGTGTTGCGGGACTTGCGGATCGATGAGGAGGTGGAGTGGGACGGGTTGGGGGTGCTGCTGAGGTCGATCGGGGACTGCAGGCGGCTGGGCTTGGGCGGGTCGTGGGCGGTCAAGAGCGAGGATGGGGTGCCGGAGCAGACGGCTTCGAGGCGGCGGATTAGGGAGGCGCTGGAGCCGGCGAGAGACGTGTTGGAGCTTTTGCGCTTGCGGTGTATGAGCTGGATCCTCGACGATACGACCGCTCTGGATTTGCATTGCTTCTCGGTGCTAAAGGTCTTGTCCGTGGACTCGCGGTGCTTCTTCTCGCAAAGCCAAGGGAAGCGAGATATCTCTTCTTGGCTGCCTCTGTGCCTCGAGTATCTTGAGGTATGATTTATATTCCTGCCATGTAGGATGTGGTTGTTGATTTTTGCGCAGCTCGTTTTCAACTACACCGATGCTGCTGCTATCTTTGCCGACTGCTGGTCACGAGAAGATGATCATCAGTGGCTCGTGGATATAGCTCGCAACAAGCACACGAGTTATCCACAGCTGCGTCGCTTGTATGTCCAGGATCTGTGGGAACAACAGGAGAAGAACCTTACCATCAGGGCCCTGAGATATTGGCATGTACCCGTTGATGTTGAGGCTGAATTCTCAATGGCTGAGATAGAACTCAGAGTGGTGATTCGGGCTATTGGCCAAGAGCCATGCGAAGCACCAAAATGCATAGTTCTCCCCGACAAGGGCCTCAACGATGAAAACTTGGACGAGGACACTTGGGCTGAGTATTTCGCATAGACGAGGTTATTCTGAGCCAACCGCGAGCTTAGGCAGCTTACCTCTGTAATTTTAACTCGACGGATTGACAGCTAGAGAATTAGCAAACATGTAGACTCCAGACCATCAGCAACGCCTGCGCATATGCCTGCAGCCTTACGCTTGATATTAGAGGCGCACCGGGGACTCTTTTGGTTGTTAATACTTTCACGTTCAGAAAAACTGGGCCTCAGACCTAGATCCGAGTTCTGAAAACGCGGAGGAAAGTACTCTGCTATGTTGCAATTCGTCCAAACCGTCTGCCGACTAACCTCTGATAGCTTCCTACTTTTGTGCATTCTCTGCGGACATCATTCAGGCACATGATCAGTCAGCTGCGGCAAATTTATCGGTGGGTCTGGCTACGGAACACGATTTAGCTTCAACTTTCGCGCATGACCCCACGACCACCGACGTTTATAGATTCGGGGGCTGTGCACTTTGTACACAAATTTGTCCCATTATTGACGCTGAAGCTCCACATAGGCTGCTGCCTGTGACGTTGTGCAACAGCGATCATGCACTTGAAGCTGATAATGAGCACGTGGGGGCCAGAAAGGTTGGCGAAGAAGGCAATGATGATCCGGTCTTCACGCTCAGCCTTGCAGTATCGTGCTCCGTGTGCCACACCTTATAAATTGGTGATTACACGTTCGGAACAAGGCTGAACTGCGGCCCCAGCATCACGCCGACTGAATGATTAGAGTGTCATCCGCGCTTTTGCTCCGTCCTCTCTTCACTTGTCGAAATCGGTCTTTCTTCCTGACACACGAAATTTTTCGGGCATGTCAAATTATTACGAGTCTTCTGGTGAGCCATACTCGCAGCCGCAATTTTGTCAAAGTCATCTTGATACTGATTCAAACTGCAGGCAGGACTCAAAGTCCTGCGGATCCCACCTTGACTAAGCCTCCGAGTTTCAAAGAGCGGGAGGAATGGATACCAACCTTCTTACGGACATATATCGCATTGCCAATAGCCGCCATTTGCTTCGTCTTCGTGGCGGTACTCGAGATCATGCGTTATCTGATTCACAAGAGTGAAGGAATCCCGTTGAATCAGAACGAATGTGTTCTCCCAACGCGATATCTTCCAACCCTCTGTGTGGTTGCACTCGGGCTACTGTGGAAATGCGTCTTGGGTGACATCAAAAGGATTATGGCCTGGTCAGCCATGTCAGTGGGCGAGAATGGTGCAGCGGCAGAGGATTCCATTCTACTCAATTATGTCGGCCGGCTTGAGGTCTTTTCTGTTCCGATCTCTATCAGGAAAAGACACTGGGCTGTGTTTCTGGGCCTCTTGGTCGGCTTTCTGCTTGGTGCTTCCGTTACGGTGGCAAATACCTTGACGTACTCGGATCTTTCCGCACAAACTTCAAACGCAACCACCCTCCAGAAAACGTCGGGATTCTCATTCAAAGGCGCTCTTGCGGACGAGAATGGCACCCTCACGATGTCCACAGATCATGTGGGCGCCCAGCCTTACGCTGCGGTCAGCGTGCAACGTTTTCTTGGAGGCCAATACAGTCCATGGACTAACGGCAAATACGCATTCGAATCTTTTCAGGTCGCATCGGATCAAAACTCCACCGAATACAACGCTAGACTTGCCGGAGTTGTATTTACGGTAGCTTCTTCCTTTCGTTGCCAAGTAATAGACTACAAATGGGACATCGACCGTTATGTTCCGAGAGGAGATGCCCGTGTCAATCTGTTTGCCGATCAGGAAGTAGATTCGTGTTCACTCTCAATACGCCAGGACAAGGGCTTCAGTCTCGGAGAGTGGAACACGAGCTCATCGGGAACACAAGGCTGGTTGAACCTCACTTCTTGCACAAACAATCCGGATGATACACGTATTGTTGCAACAATAATTCATCCTTCAGAGATTTCAAGCCCAGACTCTCATCAAACCACTCTAGACGTTTCTACGTCTGGTCTGGTTTGCTCGCCGACTTTTACCACGCAACGAGCCAACGTACAGGCCAATGCAACAACTGGCGAGATCACGAGATTTCAGATCATACCAGGAACTATAAAAGTGGCTGACATCAATGCCTCTATTGAGGTGGTCTGGCAATATCTCAACAATCCAACAACTTATGCCACGCTCATCTGGCGGGACAATGTGGATATGCAACTCCAGACCTTCGATAACGACAAGGATAAGGTCTGGAGCATGGTCTCCCATTATACGTACTCGGACGACCCTGACCCCTTCTTCGGGATACTTTTGAAGAATTTGAATGCAAGTCGGCAACAGGAGTTCATCCACGACGCTGCAGTCTTTGGGGCAGAAGTCGAGACACTTGCTGGAGCAACAATAACACAAGTCATCCACACTCTAGCTCGCACGAACTCATCTGAACAGTTCACCGGTAAAACAATCAGAACTGAGCCAAAGATGCTTGTTCAGGAAGTATCGCTTCGCATCCTCCAAGGATTCCTTGCCTTTATTGGCATTGCAGTAGTTCTGCTCAGCACGATACTGCGACCGCGATCTGTTCTCCACGAAGATCCGGGGCCACTTTCCCAGACTGCGGTCATCATTTCATCATCTCAAGGCTGCATTGATAGGAAGTTCTCACAGCATTCTCGCTCTTCCGAAAAAGCCATGACCGAAGCCCTTAGACCTGCCCGGTTCCGACTCCTTCCTGAAACCGGTGGGGTGTTGCTCACCGTCAATCAAAATAATCCGCAAACCAGAACAGATAGAGTATCTGCAGCGGATGAGATCCGACCTTCAGACATACCAGACCGTGGGTGGAGGCCAATTGCTTTCCGCGCCGACGCAAAAGCAGCGCTTCTTCTGGCATTTACTGCCGCTATAATTGCCTTGGGAATCCTCCAAAAGATGTCTCACCTACATTCGGGACTTAGTGGAAAGGGAACTTGGCCCACACGTCTTTATTCCTTTATTCCCACTCTGGTTCTTGTCCTGCTGGCTTATGCATGTTCGGGTATCGACGCGGCCGTCCGGTCCGTGATATCTTATAAGAGCCTCGTCACGACATCCAAGAAGCAGCCGCTCTTGACCAAATACCGGGACTTCAACTTTTGGACAACAATGAAGCTTCAATCCACAAGGCAGAACGTCGGATTTGCTGTGGTTGCCTCGTCCATGGTACTCATTCTTTTCCCCGTTATTAAGATCGCTGCTGCTGGTCTGTACGGAACAACTCTCAGCAGTGGTCAACGCGATATCTCTATTCAACTTGACTCGAGCCTTCCTGAGCTTCTGGAAAGCACGAAAAGTGCGTCCGATGCGTCTGAAAGCGCCGGGAACTTTGCTGAATGGACCACAAACACCGCATCTGATTCAAGAGAGAGACCTGGTATCTTGGACAACCTTGTGTTCAGCAACATTAGCGGGCTTACCAATCATGATGATAGTCTCACAACTCCGGGAGATGCGGTGGAACTAACGGTTCCAGCCATACTTGTTGACGTCAATTGCACCGGATTGACCGATGACATGTTCAACTACACGGCCAGCGGCTGTGGTTGGACTGGCTCAGTAGTCAAATGTACTTTGAGAGTGGCCTGCATTGCAGAGCCGTGTAAGGAGCTCATCGACATGGATTACTTGATCTACAGCTACAAGAGCCCGTACACTGGTGTAGTATACTACGGCCCGGATACAGGCAATCTCAACGCATACCTTTCGGAATATAAGGATTCAGATGCCTCAACAAGAGGAGCAGTCTGCAGTAGGGCGCTGCATCTCGTCGACGTCAAAACCCGATTCAATCAGCAAACTCAACGCGGCCTCGAAGACTCTGTCACAGTCCTCCCATGGAGCCCTTCACACTTCGACCGCGATTCGATCAAGGTCAGACGCACGTACAACGCCTCAGACTTGCCTTCGTGGATATCTCCTCCCAGAAACTATCTTGCTCTCGGAGGCAAGCAGTACGCTGTTGATTCCGGCAGCCATCTCGACGGCGACTCGCTATGGCCAACCGATGCAACGAGCATCAACTTCTTCAACCTCCTCGCCACATACGCAGAATACAAAGCCGGGAACCTGACGTCTCTTCTCGATCCTGAGAGCCTCTCCGTAGCGGCCAAGGAGATGTACACCGCATATACTGTCCAAGCGTTGACCGAGTTACGACTGTTTGCAACTGGGAGCCTCAAGAACACCACAGCCACGCTCTTCATGCAACGCGAGCGGATAAGTCAGGATCTGACTTCTACAATCATTGTCGAGGTGCTCCTGTTCCTGGTCCTCTGCTGCCTGATCTGGATCTTCATCCGCTTCCCCAGCTCCCACATACTTCCGAAAGATCCCGATACCATTGCGACACGCTTCTCTCTTCTGGCTGGCAGCAACCTGGTTCAACGGCTGCGTGAAGACCCTTCCACTCGACAACCTGATGCTGCACTCTGGTCTGAGAAGGCAGGTCTCGGATGGTGGCCAGCTCCGAGCAGTGAGGGATCGTCGAAGCGGTGGAGGTGGGGAATCGATGTTGGAAGCGGCATGATCCAGCAGGACTGGAACCATCCACCACTCGAAGATACCCCCGGGAAAACCTCAGAGACTGTGTCTGCAAGCAATATGGGAAGTGCAATACCTGAAACCAGCGGATCGCGAGCCAGTCTGAGTGATCCTCCAGCTCAATATGAGATTTGGCCCCAGCAAAGCTCGTATCTGCCAGTCAATCAGCAAGAGAGCGATGACGAAGAGGCCCGCTTATCCAGACGGAGCAGTGCATCAGCGGTGGTTCAATCATTTTCTCCAATGGCCCGGGCTCCTACGATACAGCCTTCCGGGAATGATGGAGGGTATGCACTGCCTGAGCTTTCACCTGTGTCTCCCATTTCCTCGACTTTGCCATTTGCCGTGGATGATACGCCGCGATAAGAACTGGATTAGTATGCGGGCCTAGTATTGAATTCGGAATCCTTCCCGGGAGCTATCATGAAGCCGGCTTGCGAAAAACCGGTATGTCTGTGTCATTTGTAATGTGCAGTCATATATATAAGCAGTCAATATCCATAGTGTCATGGTTTTTGAGTCATCTATTTGAAGAGAAACCTCTAAAGAAACCCTACGAAGGATGTGGCGAGGTTTGCTAGCTGTCCCCAGTAATATTGTGGCTTCATGGCGTATTCTGATGGGCGGCGAATGATACGTTGACACCCACGCAGTTATTGTTGGCGCTACACAGGGGAAATAACATGGGGGCCGCATGTTTCCTTCTATGGGAATGGGAAAGATTTGCGTCAGGGGCCAAGAAGCTCTTTCGCCCCCACATTGACCCAAAACCGACAAATAGCGTATGGAGATCATGCACGCACTGCTTCCGCTCAGTGTGTGGAGGCGCTGGTGCGGACATGGCGCTTTATGTCTTACCTTTGGAGGCTATGCGGTTGAACTTCAGCCTCACGAACAGGTTCCATACACTTTGCCTGGCCGATGACCGCGTGCTAAATGGATTACAGGAATAAAGAATATCGTGACTTTGGGCGATTCATTGCGCATTGGGCCCATTGAAAACATGAAGTCGCTGCCACAAACACGAGAGGTGTAGTCTCCGATGCAACCCTTATCGTTATCAGATTTTCTTCTGATCATCAGGGCGCGAAACGGGAAGTACATGTGTGGCTGCTTACACACAGTGCTAGTTTGAAAAACCCCAGACGGTGGCTTGTCTAGACCGAGGGAAATAGAAAACAACGGGATTGGCGATTGGCGGGAAACGGAAGAGTGTCGTACTTTAAATTTGAGGGCGACGGGGGAATCGTCCTAAATATAGCCTGCCTTCCTGGCTGCATACTTTCAAAGAAGTGACCATCCTTAGAAATACCATCAAGGAACTTCCAAAATCACTTCACTCTCGAATTTCACTCCCTAGACTATTCCCAAGATGCCGCCACACAAGAAAAACGCATCGCGCACACCTCACCACCAGCAGTATCGATCTCATCCACAACGTGCACCACAATACACACATCAAATGCACACGGTCCATCACGTTCATCATGCCCAGCCACAGCACCATTCGCAACCTCAAAAAGTCCACCATCCCACTCAGCAGCACCACCAACTTCATCATCCCCATCCACAGCGCCCTCAACATTCGCCATACCATCCACCACATCATCAGCCACATCATCAGCCACATCATCCACACCAGGCGCATCCAACCCATCAGCCGCACCAGTAAGCCTCTTCTTCTCCCGTCAACACACTATTTCGCACTCTCTCAATACTGACTGGCCCCAAGACAACCTCAGCACATCACCATCAACAACTCGAACCCAAGCAAAACAACTGTCATCGCGGCGAGTGCCGCCGGTGGTGCCGTTCTCGGCGCCGCTGCCGCAACTGCGGCCTCGAAGCCCGAGACCGAAGAATTCTACTACGACGACAACAATAACACGAATGACGATTCCGATGGATGCTGCGGCGATGATTGCTGCAGCGAAGGCTGCTGTGAGGGAGGCTGCTGTGAGGGAGGCTGCTGTGGAAATGACTGCTGCGGAGATGGCTGTTGTGGTGACGACTGTTGCGGGTGCTCTTGCTGGTGCTACGGCAATGAGGAAGATAAATCATGCTGTGTCGTGATGTGAACGGGATCGGGCAGTTCAATGACAATTCTTCAATGAATGGGAAAGGATTCTATTTCCCTCAAACAGTGCACAAGCCTTTTTGTTGGCAGTGGAATACGTTTTCTTAGTTCATTACGGGTTTATCTAAGCCCTCATTTCCGTATGTTACTGTAGAGATATTGGAAAAGACTTCACGGTATCGCAGCTATCGTGTGGCGCAATCTATGTCCAGGTCAAGGAAAACGCTTCAGGTGGAAGAAAGAGAAGAGACCGAAAAGCCTCTAAAATAATACAAATGCGAGCTGGGATGTAAACAGCTACCTACCGACTAGTTATCCGAAACGAGATCCTAGTAAAACATCTTCAAAATACAATTCTCCTTTTTACGCAAGGTATAGAACATGCTCACGCCTATCATCATCATTGCTACGGGAATCACAACTTGTACTACAGCGCCTAAAATGCAAAAGGTCTCTTCAGCTTTTGTGCGAAAAGAAAATCTCCAAGGACGGAGGTGAATTCTGCCGAACATAGTAGCACAAACAAAGCTCATGATGCTTCGGAAATGGATGTATAGCGCTTCATATCTTGGAGCACTGGAGAGGTATGAAAATTGGTAGCTTGGCAATATTTGGTTCCACCGAAGAAGCCGAGGCAGTAAAGGTCAGACATCAATCTTTCCCACCCAGGTTCAAAAACAAACCGCAGTGTCGCCTCACATCACGCAAGAAAAAGAAGCCGCCGAAACACCAACTTCATTGCTGATCCACATCTACCAAGATAAGCACCGCTTCCTTCCCGCACGCTCAGCCCGACCGCCAACCTAGCACACGATACATGCGCATTGATGTTCTACCGCCATCAATGACCACCGCATCTTCCTTGTTCTTTCTAGGAGTTTGCGTAAAAGCGTCCACTAACAGCCAACCACGCACAAAACCTCGCCAAGTTCAACTGTCTACGCCCGCCCTACAGAAGCCTTCTGCCCTATGACATTGAAAAGCCATCCACAGTCCCTGCCACTGCATCCCCCAGAGATTAGGATCACTTCGTCCCCAAATTGCTTTGTCGAAGCCATGAGAAAGTAGGCACAAGGAACCCGATGTACCGAATAACAAACTCTCCAAAGCTCGAAACACATGCCAAAAGTAAGTACCATGATCATGTCTTCATTCCGCAACGAGCAAACCCACCAGAGCAACGCGCATAAAAAAATGAATGATGCTACTTCCCAACGCACAGTAGAAGAGGAGGGGGAAAATACCACACAGAAAAGACTGCAGAACTTTTGATGCGAAAAGAATACTTCCCATAAAAAAAAAAAAAAGAAGACGGATGCGGAGAAGGACAACAGCAAAAACCAATTTATGAGCAGCGGAAGGAAAAACAAAGCCGCAAGGGGGGAAAACGTATGACCGCAAACCTGACAACCCGTCCGTCCGTATACGCGCGTATGCCCCTCCAAAAATGATCTTGCTTTGCTCGCTCAGGGAGAAAGAAAAAACAAGAATGGAGAGCACCAAAGGGGAGAGAGAAGAGAAGAAGACTTGCGCCATTTGCCACAACCCATCATCGTGATCATCCAGAAGAAGTTTCGATGACGAACTAAACCTGAATGAATATAACAAGAAGGACCGCCTTCAACACCACCACCACTGCTTCCTCACTCCCTAACCTTGTGAACAACGCTTTTCCCCCTCGCTATTTCGTTGTTTTGTTAAATTTCAGAGAGAATCCCCACACAACAGGTAAAGGAAAAAAACTGACCCAAGAGAGGATAAAAAAGCAGAGAGGTATCAGATGCCCGTTCGTTTCGTTTGATCATCATTCACCCCTCCCCTCCCAATGATACTCAAAAAAACGCGGACAGTGAGAGAGAGCCCAGAGAAGTGTGTGAGAGAGAGGAAAAAATAAAGAATTCACGACAGTGGTTCGAACACGCACAGAAACGACAAAAAACAAGAGTGAAAGATTTCCCCACGCAACCCGATCCACGCCCTCGCCATGAAAAAAAGAATTTCCCGTTTTTCCTGATCGATCGAGAGTGAGATAAATGATAAGAGAAAGGTCGCAGAAAAGAAAAAGAGAAGAAAAAGCTCTCAAGAATCCTTTCCATTTCCATTCACATGAGAAATGCTTTCCCTCACGCTCGCTTTCTCAAACGCAGAAAAAAAAAATGATGACCATTCAACCCCTATCCCCAATCCAACCGTCAAACACAAGTCACCCGACCGAAACCTTGGAAAAGCCCAGTTACTTGAAGAGCCTAGACAGAGTGAATCTACATCCCAAACGGACCTTGGACATGGCTACCCCTCCTCTGATTCTCGAAGAAGTCGAAACCGTTGGGACCCGGTCCTTGGCCCATAGCGCCCGGGATGCGCTGACCCGGCATACCCATACCCATGCCACCGGGACCAGTCATCCCCGGTGGCGGGCCACCCGCTCCGCCGCGAAGACCGAGCATCTGTTGCATCTGTTCATGGTGCGGACCCGGGCCAGCACCCATACCCATTGGGCCAGGGCCGCCGAATCCAGGAGGCGGCGGGGGCCCTTGCGGAGGACCGAAGTAGCCGTGAAGCGGTCCACCGTGACCAGGCGGGCTGAACATTCCAGGCGAGGGACCAGGGCCAGCAGAGGCGGGGCCCGTGCCGGGAGGACCACGTTGAACACCCATGCCAGGGTGGCCAAGAGGAGTGTTTCCAGCGGAGAAGGGCGGAATGTTGTTCGGGCCGCCGAAGCCAGGCGGGCCGCGACCACCCATGTTGTTGGCGGCCGCGGGGAATCCAGGCGGAGGGGCCATGTTTGAGACGGGAGGACGATCCTGGGGCTGTTGGAGACCTGGAGGCTTCATAGACCACATCTGATCTGGCGGAGGCTGCTGTGGGATACCCATGTTCGTCATCTGGCCACGGGGAATACCAGCATCGCCAGTATTACGGCGTTGGAGACCAGCAATAGCGGGGTCGTCAACGTGAACTGGCAAGTTGAAACGTCCAGCACGACGCATAGCATTCTCGATTTCCGGGTTGTCAGGCATGCGGCGGGGTTGCGGCTGGTAACGTACATCATTCTCGGGGAACTGACGATCTTCAAACAGGCCAGGCGGAGGGTTGGCACGCGGAGGCATTCCCTTGGTATCCATGAAGTTTGTAAAGAGCTCGGGCGGCGGTGGACGAACTTGAGAAGGCTGAGGCGGAGTATTGCGCTGCGGCTGAGTCATCAGGTTGAGCAGGAATTCCCTATCTCTAGAAAGTTGTGTCGCGTGGGGTGGTGGCTGAGACGTGAGAAGACTCTGAAGACCAAAGTTACCCATTCCATTACTACCGGGTGTCGATTGTGCCATACGCTCCTCAGGAGAGCGAATACTTTCAGGGCGAGACTCTTGGCGCATCTGCTCTTGACCGGGCTCAGCAGTAGGAGTGAATGGACCGAACGCGCCTTGAGGGCCCTTGAACTCAGTAGGTGTACCACGCGGGGCAAGGACAGACTCGATGAAGCCAGCCTTCTCCTCACGCGATCTCAGGATATGGTGACGAGTGGGTTGGGGCTGCACATGAACAGTATCGCGATCCGGAGAACGAGTCTCGAGAGGCGAGAACATCGAGGGCTTCCTGCTGGGCGCTGCTGAGCCTTGGGACGGGGACTGAGTGTTGATACTTGTATTGCCGAGCATTTGAAGGATACGTTGGAAACCCTCCTTGTCTTCGTTGTTCCCATTCGGTATGCCAAAGTTCGGTTCTGGTGCAGAAGGTTGAGGAAGTTGTTGAGGCTGCTGCTGCTGCTGCTGCTGTTGCTGCTGCTCTTCCTGAGGAGTGAATAATTTGGCAAATTTGGACTGCTTTGCAGGACCTTTGGGTTTCGGGGGAGCTGGAGCGCCTTCTGTTGTTGCTGGGCTCTCCTGCTTGACGGCCGCTCCCCACATACCGAACATGTCCTTCCCATCCAGGACCATGGGAGTAAGAGGCTTGGAAGACGTCGGAGTGTCCCTGGCTGGCGCAGGTTCCGGAGCGCTCTCCTTCTCCTCTAAAGGCTTGCCAGCCTTCATCTGCTCCTTCCACCGCTGGAAATCCTCCTGTGTCTTGGCCTTGGGACCGTCCTGAGGACCATCATCGAAGAAATCCGAGCCTTGGTTGCGTTTGAAGCGAGCCATGCCAATTTCATCCTTCTTCTTGGCGACAGGAGTATCGTACCATTCGGGCTCTTCCTCCATGCGGTTGTTGTTGCCACCTCGCGCCCATTCACGATCACGGTTATCTCGGCGGTCGCGCCAGCTGCCATGGCCGCCATCTGCCTCCTTGGAATCGGCATTGTCGCGTCCCCAGGGCTGCTCGAACCTGCCCCGAGCACCGTTGCGGCGTGGTGCAACCTCCTCTCCATCGTTGTCGCGGTTAAAGCGGCCGCCGATGCGCGGAGGTCGATCAGGGTCCTCGCTGAACGACGCCTTGCGACCCCGCACATTGGTCCAGCCTTCGCCATCATCGCGACCACGGCGGCCGTTCAGCGCGCCGTTCTTGCGCTCCTCGCGATCTTTGAAGAACTTGTCACGAATGTCCTTGGCGTCGTCGTCCTTGTCGGCGGAGTCGGCCATCTTAGGAACGCGGGAGGATGAGGCGAAGGCCATCTTGGGGGGTCCTAACACAATATCTTCGGGGGCTGGGGGAGTCAGTCAAAAGCTTGGCGATGTAGAGACAGGGTCTCACCTGTGCTGGAGTGGCGGGCGAAGTGTTTGCCCGGGAACAAGGAGGGCCGCGAGCCATTTTCGTTGGCTTGCGCAGCGTCGTCATTCCTGCCACCTTGCGTACGACCTCCTTTGCGCTGGTTCTGCTCGGGCGCAGGTCTGCACGTGTCAGTAATGTTCGCCCGACCTCGGACAGTGTACTTACTCCATCCATTGTTCTATCGCGGGGAGGCCATCGGGCTTCTGGATGAGGGGTGAGTCGCGCAGGTGAATCAACTCCTCCGGAGTGTAACGTATGACCTCCACAGGCATGGCGAGTCTGGGCGGGCAACCAGCTAGGGCACCCGTCGGCTTGCCGATTGTCGGTGGAGGCGTTTGAGAGCGGGCGGAGGTGGAACGGCGGACACGAATGCGTCAGGCCGGCTGAGGCGCGACGGACGGGGATGGAGTCGGGTGGTAAGGTGGGCGGGTGAGGTGACGCGGCGGCGTCAAGCGTAAGGCGACGGGCGCAATTCGCGGTGCTGGAGCTGTGGCAGACGATGCAGATGGTGAACAGGGCGAGCGGATGCGGTCTGGTGGAGCTGTCGGGGGCCAGGCAGGTCTGGTGTTGGGAGGAGGAGCTGCGGGCGTTTGCTGTCGCGGAGATGAGCTGCGGCGAGATGTCGGCGGTGAGGCAGAGGGGCTGCGGCGCCACAAGCGGGCGTTATTACGTAGCGAAGAAGGACACGGGCTCGAGGCGCGTGCGGGCGGACGACGGGGCGGGGTTCTGGTTTGGATGAAGGAATTGGCGATGGGGGATTTGGAGCGACTGTCGTGGCCGGCGTGGTGGGTTGAACACGCCAAGCCCCAGCGCCGGCGAGTCGGCGTCCGCAGCGTCATCGGCACCGCTGCCGCTGCCTAAGGTGCTCTTCGCTCTTCTCGATTCTACTGCCTGCCGAACGCCAGCGTTCGCCTCACTTGTGCCTGCTCGCAGTCACGTCTACGATGTTCTCGCGTCTCAGCTCGTGATTATCTGTCGCACTCATCCGTCGCCCCTGACCCAGCGAGCGGTCGCATGTCAAGCGGCTTCCTTTGCCAAGTGCGGGGACCACGGCACAAATTATGCTTATTCCCAAACCAAACACTACCGGCAGACTACCATCACAGCGCCAGTCTCTCCATCTCCTGCGCCGCTTCGCCGCCGCTCCACTCCTCCACTCGTGCTTTGTCGCAAGTCTCCCACAATCTGCCCATCAGTGTCTTGAGGATCTTCTCCTCCCGTGCTCCATTGACACCCTTGCTATCCGTCTTTCCCTTAGCGCCATTCACATGCGCCAGCTGCATTTTAGCCCAGCTCAGCACGCCTGCTCTAGTGATTAGCGTCGTGCTGCCACCTTCCACTGCCGCAGTCCGAAACAAGAACCGAAGGACAAGTGCCTTCGTTTTCTTCGAGCCAGCTGGATTGTTGTACAATGCCAGGACCCGCTCGAAGATACCTCGGGCACGGAAGATTTCAAGGTCCTTCTCCGTCCGCAAGCCGTCCAAATACCACTCCAACAGCCACTCAATTTCACGCCAATGTGCCGCATCCTCACCCTCTGGAGGGTTGAGAATGATTTTTTCCGCCCAGTACGACGGCAGTCGGCTGACCGTCCACGATGGCCCACGCGTCAGAAAAGCTCCCATCTTTGGGTAGAGGAAGTTTGTAGGATCCGAGAGAATGGGGATCGCACGGATGGCAAGAGTGCCAGCGATCCACGGGAGCGGTTCGTTGTTTCCGATGAGAGGACGGGCTGTCTCGTATACCTCACCCAACAGAAGATAAATGAGTTCGCGTTCCTCGTATTGTGAAGCCTGAAAGCAACAGTATTAGCCTACGCACTACAGTACTTTGAACTGCACTACATACCTGTACTTTCGCCATGAGTTTCTGCACGTTGGGCATTGCTTGCCGGCGAATAGATAAGTGCTCTGAGCAAAGGCAGAGGACTAGCGCTCCCATATGTCCTTCGTCAACTGCTTCATCCACATCTTTATGAATCCACCGGGTGAGCTCGGGATGGTTGTCATTCTCCTTCGGCGGTGGTTCCAATGATATTTCATCATCGCCGTCTACTTCGCCTTGACCCTCAGCACCGTTTCTGTCACCAGCGCCAGTCCCAGAACCATCGACCAGAGACCTAATTTCAAAAGATTTCCCACTCTTGAGTCCCTTCATGAGCACTTTACGACAGCCTGCGCCATCTGAAGCTTCCACCATGGTGTTCAGAATTGTTTGCAGAACAACCTCAGTTTCACCCACTTGTCGTAGAGACGATAAGAAGTCCGAAAGCCATTGCGTGACATCGTTAGCAGCGTTTTTCTCCAGCTTCAGCACAAAGGGCCACTGTTCGACTAGGGTCGCCAGCAGGAGGCTGACAGGATATTGAGACGTTTTCTCAACCTTGGCTGCAGCTGCAATGGCATCCAGGTCATCCTGGTACGTGATTGGCTTCCTCACAAAGCGACCGAAACATCCATCCAGGAAAGTGAAAACTGCATCAGAGACTAGCTTATCGTCGAATGACCCTAGACTGGCGACAAGAGCGTCAAAGGATGATGGGGCTGACTCGATTTGGAGGATTCCATGCTCGCGAATAACCGACAAAAGCAGCTGCGCAATTGATTCAGAGGAGGCAGCATCGGGTGAAGAGGCTAGCACCCGTAGGACAGACGTGAAGGGAGAGAATTGGAGCGATTCGGGTTTCTGCCACCATCTCATATCAGGCGCGCTTCTAGCAATCTTCAGTAAGTGGCTGAGCTCAAGAAGTTTGATCTCGCGTTCTTCTCCTTCTGCACCCTGCTTCTCAAACTCAGTCAAGGCGTTTGTCAATGCTAGCGCGGCATCAAACTTTTCGTACAGGGCAACCTTAGGCGTCACGCTGTAGTACAGTGACAGCAGTCTTGTAACTGCCTCGCGTTGCATGAGGTTTGTCTCTGGGATTTTCCGGAATGTGGATATTACATCCTTCATCTTGGGACAACGCTCGCAGAACTCGGAGGTAAGCCTGTCCGCGGCTTGGTCCCAGAGATCGTGCGTGTGATCCGAAGAAGCTTCCTTGAACTTACTCAGGACTTGCTCCAGTTTCTGAAAGGCAATGGTGAGTAGCCGAACAGCAAAGAAGGTGATCAAATCAGAGTTTTGATTCAAGCATCTTGTCAGAACTTTCTGCGTGAGCGGCTGAGGAAGGAGACTCTCGATAGTCACTGAGACAGGAGGTGGCACATATGCGTAGCCGTCTCTGTGGCCAAAAAACCGAGGCACCGGGAGCTGAATAGCGGAGAACAGAAACGATGCATACCCAATCCAAGTAGCAGTAAGCTTTGGATCGAAGGCGAAGGTTGCCTTTTTAAAGAAGTAGTCGGCGAAGAGTTCCGTAGATGCTTCAAAAATCGCCAAGACCAGTTCTTGTTCCAATTTGTTGGCGTACGGTCTCAGGCCCTGCATAAAAGAAGCTAGAGTGGAGTTTCGAATTGTCACGCGTCCGCGGTAACGGTCGTACCACTCGATCGAATCCAGCCCAAGATCTATGCTTGCCCCACCATCCTCCTGTTCCTCTCGTTCAGGCTCTTTATCAGTCCCGGGAGGGTACCAACCTGAAGACGGCACCAGAACACCAGCTTCTGCGGATCTGCACACATGCAACAAGAAACGGTGCGCCACCACGTCGACAGATTTTTCATCCGACTCATCATCCAGCGGTTGCTCTACCCGGTACAGGCTCGCAATACTAGACAATGCCCGGTCGGTAAATATGTGGCTCTTGCTTGCTCTGGGTATTTCCTTGTCGGCTATAATGTGGGATTTCACCACATCTAAGATCTCCGTAGCAACCTCAGGTGGGTCGTCCCTGACGTGATCGAACAAGGCCCGCATGACATTGCCATGCTTCAAAATGTCAATCTTGGCACCTTCTTCTTGGTTCCGGAAATGTGCCAAGAGGTACTTGACAGCATTTGTGCGAACTGCTGGTCTCCGCTTCTCCTTTGCCGTCTCTTCATCGTTCCTTCGTATACCGAGATTCCGAGAGAGTATCTTCCCCTCGAAGGTAAAGTCGCGCTTGGAGTAGACCTGTTTTGCGACAACACCTCCATCGAATGATACAACCTCAGTCAGCAACCGTAAGCATGGCGAGATAACGAATTCCTTGTGCTTAGGTGCAGCCAACCCCCGTGCCAAAAGCTTCAATTGTGATATCTGGAGTATTGTTCGACAGAGCTGAAGACCATATTCGCGCAGTTCAAGATTGTGCGACAGTGTCTTCAATAGTAAGGCAAGAACTGCAACGGCAGCCGAAGAAAGATGGTCGTTGTTGGATTGGGACGCGAAGCTCCAGGTCTGCATGAGGCCTGACAGAAAGGCGCCATCTTCGTCGCCGGTGCGCGGCTTCTGCGCATCGAGAAACTCTCGGAGAATGGCCTTCTGGCGCGGGACTGCGTACTCGTCGGTCGGGTATAGGATCGATTCCAGGAAGACCTTGAGGCTGTGGATGCCTAGGAAGCGGAATTAGTCTAGTTCATGTTCGAACGAATAGGCGCGCGCACCGTTCCTTAATTGCTGGGTGTTGTCCTGCTGAAAGACAAGCAACTGCTGGAGCTGGCGTCCGTTGTGGATCTCTTCGGCTTGAGGCGGAGGGCCGCGGGGCGCGTCGAGCTTTTGGCGCTTCGGGAGGCGCTTCTCGGGCTGTACTTCTCCATCAACGGCCGGGGCGGTTCGTTTGGTCATCTTTCGGGCATGCTCTGGGGAAGAGAACTGGGGAGAGTGAAGCTGGAGCTTCGACGCCATGATCGTCCGGACTTTTTGCGCCAAGACACGAGTCAGGAAAGACCCACATTTAGAATCCCCCCCGGTCGTGCAGCAGGTGGGGCAGCCAAGCACACGCACATATAATAGCACCTGGGTCCTTTTCGACCGCACCGATTCAAAGCGTTCGTCCGGAGGTGGATTTTGATAGCAAGGCCCAATTCAAAGAGCTTGCATCTATCGGCCCTACTGACTGAAGAGCTTCAGCATTCAAAGAAACCGTCTTTTTGAGGCTGAAGATCTCCTCAATCTCCTACTGCTCACAAGCTCACTTACTAAACAAAGAGGTCTGCTATCGAAGTTCACTGGTGCCAAGCGCTGTTTTCAACACAATTCAGGACGACAAAGCAAAGAAGATGGATTCTGTACATCAACCACGCCACTGCTACCATCTACCCTAGAATTACAAGCTCATCTTAGTACAATCCAGAGCATAACGGTGTCTCACCATGTCAGCCACGCAAACCACACACGATGAGCTACCAATCCAAGAATTCATCCGCCGCCAACGCCTCCGCGCCGAATCCATTTGCTGCACGCCCCGCCGCGCCTTCTCACCATATCCACCACCTCCGACCATCCCAGAATCACGCCCTCCCCCATCATCCCCTTCCCCTTGGATCCAACACCACGCCCTCTTCCTCATCACCCTAATCCTCCTCACATCCTTCCACCTCTTCCTCAGCGCTCGCCTCCAACCCTTCCGCTTCCGCACCCACGCTGCCACCTCAACCCGCCTCCACTTCCCCACCACCATCCTCCCCTCCGCCCTCCTCCACCCTACCCCGAAAACACCACGGCCCCCCTTCTCCAACCTCACCCACCTCCCAACCCTCTACCCCCTCAGCGCCACAGCCTCCCTCCACCACCTCCTCGCCCTCCACGCCCCCTGCACCACCCTCATCCACTCCCTCGCCCACACCCGCCACGCCTCCCACACCGCCACCCGCGCCCTCACCCACCTCCACGCCGTCGCCCTCCACACCAACACGACGCGCCACCTCGCCCCTCCCATCGCCGCCGTCCGCACCGCGCTCTCGTCCCTCACACGCACGAGCGAGCGCTGGGCCTTGCACGCGAGCCTGCTCGCCGCCGAAGAGGGGCTCGAAGCCGTCCTGCAGACGGGCGTGGGGGCGCAACTGGCGCTTGTCATTCCGACCGAAGCGCGGACATGGTGGCGGGGCAGCAGCAGCAGCACGGCGGGCGGAAAGAAGGGAGTCGAACGAGCCGCGCGCCTGCGGACGGCGTGCGCGGCGGCGGCGTTCAGGCGGGCGCTGGACGAGGTCGAAGGGCGGCTGCCGGGGATTGTGGGGATGGGCGAGGAGGCGAAGAGGGCGGTCGGCGCGGTCGACAGGGCCGTGTTGGGGGTGTGTCGCGGCGCGGTTGATGTGGTCGGGGATGTGAGTTTTGCGTTCCGAAGCCCGTCGAATTGCTCGAAGAGAGAGAGAGAGAGAGAGAGAGTGCTGACGCGAGAGAGATAGACGACCCTGTTATGCGCGGATGCGCTGGCGCGGTTGTGGAGGATGTTGGAGCCGCGAGGCAGTGGGTCCGTTCGAAGTCTGGAGTTGATTCGGGAGACAGCGATGAAGATGGGAGAGGCGGCTGATTCGCTGCTAGCTAGACTGGAGGCTATCAGAGATGAGCTCGAGGTGCAGCGGGAGGGCTTGGACATTTGGGCTATGTTTTTGGAGACGTTGCCAGCTGGGAGTGTGGAAGAGAAATGCCAACCATAGTCTGTCTCGTCGGTCTTTAAATTATGATATCTCGAAGGGAAACAATAGAAATCGCTGCAGACATTAAAATACACCAGCGGGAGTCATGAGAGTTTCCACGGTCCCCATGAGGGAGTAATACAAGTAAAACAACCCAAAACCAGGAGAGGGCACTCAATTTTGAGAAAGATGAGAATTGCCGGCATCCAATCCAAAATAAAACATACCCATCCCTCCAGGAACTCCAACCGTCGTGACTAGCTTTGAAAGAGTCATGCGTCTCAATCATATCCTATTCAAAGAGCCCGGTGCCGAGTTCTTATCGGCATTTATTGATCGCATCCAATCTAGTAGTACCTCCTTCTGGGAGCTGGACGAGTCACGTAGGTCTTGCGGTGGTAGTGAGCCGGGGGAGGAGCGTAGGCGGTGCGCCTGTAGACGACTCGCCGGCGCGGATGTGCGGCAACAACAAGCCATGCATCTGGAAATTTAATCAACGACAACGTTTTGGGGCAGGAAATGCATTGTTGAACAATTCGCGAATTCAATGCAGGAAGAGACAAGGTGGTACTCACGGATAACCCCGGGAATCCAACCGAGGAGCGTCAACAGTATGTTTAGGCAGAAGCTTCCACCACAGCCGCGCTTGGCGAGCACGACCAGTGGCGGAAGGAAAATGGCGACAATATAGAGGATGATGTCTTCCTACACGACAAAGCGAATTAGGATGAGCGGATGGTTGAGCGGCAGTAGATTCAACCAATGTATCCGTAGATTTTGTGTCATAGGGAAGAGGGGTAGCCATTGCGAAAGCGACACACAGCTGAAAGGTAGGCGACTTTGGAATGAGTTGAGTAAAGGAAGAGACGTACACCGGCAGCCATTTTGGCGGCAGTCGTAGATTGTTCTCGTCGAAACTCCGAATCGTTGCTTCCGTGCGGTGAGAGGCGGATGAAGAGGTGTCGGGCAAGAGCGATGAAGCGCAAAGCTCTCAGATGGTGCTTAGACAATTACGCGACCGGTATGTAATCACTCGGCGCTGACGTTGGCCGATCGGCTGGGTATGGAGTAGCGAGGAAGCAGCGCAATGGCCTGGGAACCTTTGCTGCCTATGAGAGTAGATACACAAAAACAAATCTGACGTGCGGCGGGAAGGAAGAGACTGCCGAAGGTGAAACAGGTTCTCGGGAGTCTCAATGGCGGCTTTTGAGGATGAACAGGTGGAGAAGAGGCAGACAAAGAGGTCGAAACCCAACAGTAAGTCACTCAGCCACTCGTCAAACCCATGCAACTCATCGCGGGGGCGGGACGTACACTGATCCCAGTCTCTTCAGCAAGACGGAGGGCCTGCCATCGACAGATGACGTCAGACGATGCGCTACTAACAACGCACCTGCAGGGGTAGCTTTGCTAGGCGCTGCAAAACAGCCGTGTTATGAACCAATTCCAATTCGGATAACGCGTGTTCGAATGTCCGAGAAGTGCCAAATGACTTGTCCTACGATCTGAAGACATTTTTGGGGACTTAGACGATGGGTATCCTGTGTTCGCCGGGTATCGTACACGCGCTGTGTGCCTGTCGCTGGATCACGAGGACCTGCCAAGCCAGTTCGACGACATGGATGTGATGGCTTAATCAGACCACTGCGCCAGCTAGCTAACAGCCCAGCCCGGCCAAGAGCATCCCGTTGCTAGGCCCACGATCGCTTCTTCGATCGTACTCCGGGTGACGCCGGATAGCGATAGCGGCAACGTTAGTAGCCATAATTCGGAGCCAAATGCACCTCACCGAGCAAAAACGTCCGCGGACGCCGACAATCAGTTTCCACCTGAGGTTCACCGGTGAAACAAGCGCAGATCCAACATGCAAAGAGACGAAATCAGAAAGACTCAATACAAAATTTGATGAATATTCTGCATCCGCGTTCCAATCGGTGGAAGGTGCTTTATGCTGCACAACCCAATGGTGCATGCAGCAAGCCCAATTGTCACTTACCAATCAACAAGCGGAGTGTCTGAACACCGAGACTGACCAGAACAAAGGTTAAGATGCTCCAGGAGAGAATCGGTTGCCAAAGCGGGTATGTTGTCCAGTGACGATTAATGTCCTGCAGAGGATCGACGACGAGAACTTGCGCATCAAGTAGATCCCGATTCGGCCGAGCTCGACGTTCATTCCGTCCGTGCAGGGTTTCCTGCAGGGCGCGATCCTGTGCCGCGAGGATGTGCTGAACGGCATCTCGAATGGCCAGCCCATCGAACCGGCGTCATTCGAATGCTCCGTTCACGAGAGTGGACCAGACGAAAAGAAGAGAAACCCCTATAACTGACGACACCTGGTACTCAAACCAGTGTCTCTTCTCAGTCCACATGAGTATTCCATATACTGGGTGATATGAAAGAACAAGAAAATGCTATTAGACAATACAAGTCAGTAGTATTTAGCTGCTCCGTCGAAACTTCGCCGGGATATTTGCCTCAACTATGCTCAGTTTCTCCTGCGCCTCGAGCCTTTCCTGCTCCTCGTCCAAACGGTCGTGCTTTGCGAAATGCGCGATCTAAGATATGGTCAGTCAAGTAGGCGGCGGTCGGGACGCGATTGGCTCTTACATCCTCCGGATGAATCAGGTCCTCTTCCTTGACATCATCTCCGCCATGATACTTCTCAAAATGGTGGATTCTACACGACACGTTAGCATTAGCCTCGAATTGAGCGTGGCTGAGTCTGCATATAAGCCTCTATCCCCGCCATCCCGCGAAACACGTTTGCGTTCGACGATCGGCCTGGGCGTCGGCCCAGATGCAAGACCAAGCCTCTTCCAATATAAGGCGACACGTACTCGTACTCATATTCGTCATCGCCATGGTGACCTGGGCCGGTACCGAAGTCTGGCAGCTTGAGGCCACTATTAATCCCCTCGAGATATTCATCTTTGGTTATGAAGCCATCTCCATCCTTGTCGTACATCTGAAATACGATCCTGACGACGTCGTCCTTTTTGCTTTGCGGGATGGTGGCGGCGCTCTCGTCAAGCAGGCCGTAGGTCTTGCGGACATCCTCAGCCGACCATTTGCCGGTGCTGTCGTAATCATGCAGCGTGAAAAAGGTTCCGGAGTCGAAGGAGGTTATATGGTGCTCCTCTGTATGAATAGCGGTCAGATAGCGGATCTCATTGTGCTGGGACGGAAAGACAGGAGAAAAGGAGGCGAGGGAATCGGGGCATTGGCGAAGCAATTGGAGGCGCGCGTCGGGCATTGGGGTTTGGATCTAGCGTTTACAACCAACTTGCTTCAAGATCTTGCAGGGCGAGCCTCGCGGACTGCGAGCAGGCGAGATGAGAGCTTACCAGCCATGTGGCGCGTGGCCCAGTCGGCGTCGGCGGGCACCTCAGGGACACCGTGCTCGCCATGAGCGGCAACGGCAGCAGCGAAGAGACCGATGCTGGCGGTGATTGAAATCTTCATCTTGACGGTACGGCCGCGGGCGCTGGACGAGTCGGGTCGGGGAAGCGAGGTGTCGACGCGGAGGTGCACGGTGAGAGAGTCGGCGCGCACAACAATCGCGGAGCTCCTGACGAACCCCTGTCCGCCGATCACCCGTGCGCTTGTCTAAATACGTCATACACCAATCACATGCAACTTCCTCTACAAGAACCTCTTCGACAACACTTTTCTTTAGCCCCACACCGGAGTCCAGCAGCCGGCGTTCATTCGTTTTGTCGCTATTGGCGTCTATTATTACATTTGGCCCCTCTCACGTCACTACCCCTCGAATCAATCAGATTCCAGTCATGGCAATTCTCTGCCCACCGCGGAAGGCGAAAATCACCACGAGAAAGACCAAAGTCGCCAGGCCAACGTTGAAATATTGAGCCGCGCGCAAGCCGCTCAAGATGGCGCTTCCCTTCTCTTGCACCTCCGCCGAACCGCTCTGCTGCTTCTGCACCACTGACTGAATTGCCGTCGCCACAGCAAGCGCAATCACGCGGCCAATCTGGACGACCGAGTTACACACTCCACCCCCGAGCGCCTGATCCTCAGCAGGAAGGGACAGCGCGGTGAACAGCGTTAGTGCAGGCGCGAGCAGATCTGCACCGAGCGCGCCCAGGCACATGGCGATGAATCCGCTTGCCCAGTAAGATGTGTTTGTCGGTATAGGCAGGGCGAAGAGAAGGCAGGCCACAGCAAGGCAAGATGTGCTAAAGCATACCAGGACATCTCCTCGGACCCGCGACATAATAGCTGCAGCGATGAAGCTCGCCACGAGACCAACCATTCCAGTTGGCAAAAAGTACAGGGTCGTATTGATGATGCTTTTCCCGAGGAAGTCTTGGTAACTGTTCAGAGAAGCAAATAAGTCAACGAGACAATCTATGATGTATATGAGGATGGACTTACTAGTAAGTTGTGAAGAGGAGGAAGTTGTTGAACCCGCCGTGGAACAAACACAGGATAATCTGCGCAGCAGTGAACCGTGAGTTTTTCCAAATGGACATCTTGAGCAAAGGCGCTCTTTCTGTCCGCTGTTCCAAGTAGATCTGCCAGAACACAAATGCCACTCCCAGCAGTAGCGAGACCACCAGCAATGCCGGAATCCACGGCCGTGCCCATCCCTGGATCTCGCCCTCAGTCAGTGTGAAGATGAACAACATCAGGCTCAGCGTTATCAGAGCTCCACCAAGCACATCAACTCCCTTCTTCTGCCCCGCACAGCCTTTATCAGGTCGAATCACGAATATACCGGCAACGGTGACTGTACTCGCTACGATGCCGAAGACCCAAAATACCCATCTCCAGCTCAGGTATTGAGCAATCACACCTCCAAACAATATCCCCATGATTGTCCCGAGGGAATGAGCAGCGCCGTATATGCTGAAAGCATAATTCTTTGCCTTTCCGTGGTCGAAGGCGTTACCGAGGATTCCGATACCCGAAGAGACGTTGGCCGCACCCCCGAGACCTTGTAGGCCGCGTAGGACGTCGAAGAGGATCTCGTTCGTGGCGAACGGAACAGCAATCGCACATGCCGTGACCCAAGCTGAGCCGATAATGAAGACGTTCCGGCGTCCGTAGAGGTCTGCGATACGTCCGAAAAGAAGCAGAAAGCAACCGTACGTCATGTAATATGACGATATTATCCATTGCTGACTTGCAGCCGGGATGCCAATGTCGCGACCGATGGTGGGAAGGACGATGACGGAAGACTGAGCGGTGAGAGTCTACGTTCGGGGTATTAGTACTGTGAATCCGTGGGGTGATAACAAACATACGTTGAGGAAATTCGCAGCGGCTAACGTCAGGACGAGCGGAATTTGGAAGCTCTCGGGCTTTGCCGTCTCGCTGCTGGTTTCGGAACTGCTTCCCACTTCTTCGTCACGCACTCGGAGAAGCTCGATGGAGCTTTTACCGCTTTGACTTCCGTCTGCCATTGCTTGCAGATGTTCGTTAGTGTTCTGCGGCGCATACTACACACAACCTCAGGAGGGAGTTCTGACTCCATTATCTACTCAGCAATTTATTGCCACAACACACCTTACTATTTTGCCTCAGGAACTAAGACTTGTCGATGACGATGCTGAGGGTCAAATGACAGGCATCTGAAACCTTCCTGTGTGGCTCCATGATAGCCAGCAAGGGCGTTGCTGCTGGTTACGAGGAATGCAGAGCACGCGCTTATATGGCACATGCCCTTTGTGGGGACCAAAGGTTGAAAAACGAAGCTAAAAGCACCCCTTCCCTGATCTTCAGGTCTGGCGCCCGGTAAGGACGGATTTACCAAAAGACTGTGCGCCCTCTGCTCGCCAACGAAGCGACAGCCCTATACACCATCACGCCGGTCTCTCACTCAGTAGTCAAGGTAGAGTGTCCTTTGTGGTGGACAGAGACTCGTGGATGAGTAGCCTCAAACACATCAAAGGCAAAGGGATACCTTGGTAGGTTCCTTATCCAGTCCAGACGCAAATCAGAATTTTGTGGGCCAGTCTTTGGCATGGACCCGAAGTAACATCGGCCTGTTTCATTCGAAAAAAAAGCTGCTCCATTTCGAATGTGTGATTTGGTGAACCTTCCAGGCCATTTCATTTCTGCCACGGATCGCTTCGTGCTTCCGATCGTAGGAATCGAGACCAGTCCTGATGATTGAAGAACAGAGATTTCCGCACATCAACGGCCTACATACTTTCACCGACGGCACGTCAGTCAGCCCTCTTTGAGCTGGAGAGCAGAATGGAACGACGAAAAAGACCGAACGGCTGCATCGGGTGATTCATGCCGTTATTTCCTCCGGCATCGAACGCAAGCACATTCGCGTATTGTTCCCACCTCGGTATTCCGGCACAGGTGCAGGTCTTCGTCGGCTGCAAGGACCGAAGGAGGGGATGCTTGATCTGCAAAGAAAGGGCCGCTACCGCGATATGACAGAATGCGTGCGACACTCCAGAGAAAGTGGCGAGAAGTGTGTGTGTGTGTGTGTGTGTGTGTGTATGCCATCCACCAGATTTTTTTCGTGAGCAATATTCAGATCCCGATATCTATCACGGATGACTTGCCCGGGCAATTGCAGAACCTCATACGACTTTTTTCCGGGCTCGGCACATGGATCCGCAGCAAGGGCAATCATCGCGCATTGAGAGGAGTTCACGGCAGATCGGCTAAAGCAGTGATAAACACCCTCATCAGCAGGTTGTTTGAGTGTGATATGTCGTTCTCTGAGCAGGATCGGCACGGAGATGGAGAACATCGACAAATCCGGAAACCTTGCTCCGCGAGATATTTGGGACAGCATACCTCGATGGTGACGTAGACGTGATCTGGATCGTGCAAAATTTTCATCTTCTTCTGATGCGCGAGTCAGATTGGCCTCAGAAAGACTGGTTGATGAAGCGAGGGTGTTGATGGTGGGTATGACGGAGGGGGGTTGTCGATAGGGGCGGATCACAACTACTGACAGTTATCTTCTGTAGTGAAGCTGCTGCATCGGATCCATCGTCCGTTTTGTCCTCGCTGAAGGAATTTGGCGTAATGAGCTCCACTGGTTCAATGGGATGCGTAATGCGCTACTGCACTACCGAAACATCTCCACCGCACGTCAAACGCTGCCACAACTACCGAGGTCTCCCTCTTAGTTCGATGTTCCGAATATTCAACAGAAGTATTAAGAACATGGCATAAGGTGCCTCTTAAGCTTTCCTAGGCCCTGTAAAGAGGCTGTGGAATGCATCTCCCTTTCTGAAGACGATCTAATCACTTCAAAACTTTGCTAGCTGAAAGACGAGACACAAGAAACAAAAGGATGTAAAATGATCTGATGGACTATATGAATCCTCAGTGCAGATATGAGGAAGCAACTGCAAACCTCAAGTGGATGTCCGGGATGTCTATTCGCAGAGCGGAGAATCACGCTTGCGTTGATAACGACACCATCACTAAAAGAGGAGCTGCGAAAGTTAGCAGCAACCATCACGAAAGTGTTTCACGATAATGAATCATTCAGCGACCTCAACAGCCATTTCCGTTCTGAAACTCACCGCTCGCGCTGTTGACCGGTGTCGCCAACAAAGCCCAAGAATCCGCTTGGTCTGGACCGTCGGGAAAGTCCTTGCCGCGACCATCTTTCCGCGCCCCAAATTCGTAACGGAGGCAACCTCCGAAGACCTGTGATCCAGGATGGACAGCACAACAGGCCGATCTGCGGAGGGCCCTGGGTAGGGACCAAAGTCATGTCACTGTATCAACGCCCAAAAGTAAAATCCTTCGGCAACGTCCAGAACTGGATCCGAACTGCCGGATTGAGCAACGTGAGCAGTCCCCGCAGACACCTGGACCCTCACGATTGGTGGAGGGAAGGCGCATAATGGGGAGGCTGGAAGCCGCGGTTGTGGAAAGCCAAAAATTGCCCGATCGGGGCATGGTTGGCGTCGCTTATGGTGCGGGATGTCTCGTGATTAGTAAAAATAATCTCCGACTGGTTGGTTGGCGCCCAAAAGTGAAGGGGAAGGGGGGGGGAAGAAAATGAGGAGAGAAGGGGAAGAGTGAGGCTGCAGGCAGCAGGGCGGCTAAAGAGGAGGAGGCGCGGGCAAAGTGTCGTCATCTGTGGTGCATTGTTCGGACCGCGACGCAGGGATGCCGCGGATCTTTGAAACTCTGCCGGATCTGCCACGCTGCCACAAAAGCCTAATTTCAGCCCAACTGGAGGCCTTAAAGAGGTCGTCGCGGGCGAGCCTCTGTCAGCGTTGCTGCTCACGGTCTTTGTGCCTCGTATTCGGTGAATTCGCTTGTATACTGCTAATCGTCCAGAACGCTCTCCGCCATGCAATTTCTTTACGGCTCTCCGCGAACTGGAAAACACAATATAGCTATAGGAAAACAACAATCCATAACACCAACACTTCCTTCTTCCAGAGCATGCTGGCCGTGGAAGATGCAGCCCTGTCGGGCGCCTGAACAACAACTTATTCATGTGTGCTGCACCACCATAAGCCAAAAGTAACCTCAGTCCAAAAATACCACTTCTTCACCATCCGTGAAATCACCTTTCTACACCTTTCAACGGCCTCGAACAGGCGACGCCTCCCACTCGTGATACTCAACCCTACGCCTCGGCCTCGAGCGGGACCGCGAGACCCCCCGCGACCTCGCCCTCGACCTCGAGCGTCTGCGGCTCTCCCTCTCCCGCGTTCTCCTCTCCTCCTCCTCGCGCTCCTCCTTGTGCAGCTTCTCCGTCTGATCCGCATACTCGGTCTGACGAAGCACGCGCTTGAGGAAATCGACCGCGTAGAACCCCGTCACAGCAGCCTCCGCGTACGGCAGCTTGCTGTCGGGCCTCAAGCGGCCGTTGCGCAGCGAGCCGATCAGCCCGCCGCACACGGCCGCCGTCGCGCAGCGCGCCCCCTTCTGCCCGTTCCACGGGCCGGGCTCGGAGCGGCAGCGGACGGCCTCGACGGCGGCCGACATGGCGGCCGCCTTGGCCGCTTTGGTGAGGGTGTAGCGCTCGTTCTGCAGCGAGAAGTCCTTCTTCGGCTTGCGGTTCCGCGGCGGCGGCGGCGAGCGCGACGCAGAGCGCCCGCGTTCGGAGCGCGGCCGGCGCATCACGCGGCGGTCGTCCCTCTCGTCGTCGGACGAGTCGGAGAAGTCGGACTCGGACTCGCTGTCGGTGTCGTAGTAGTAGCGGGCGCGGCCGCGGACGTGCTGCTTGGGGGCGAGGTCCGGCTCGGCACGCGCGGGAGGACGAGACTGTGCGCGTCCCGGCGGGGCTTGAGGTTGATATGGCCGGTACGGCGGCTGGTACTCCGGCCGCGGGGGAGCGGGACCGTACTGGTAGTCCATTGGGACGACAACGACACGCGAGGAGACCGGAATGACAGATCTCGTGACTCGGTCTGAGGACGCCAGCTTGAATTCCAACAGCTTCGAGCACTAGAAGCCGAGAGAGGGCAGTTGGCAAAGAAGAAAGAGGCGGAATGCAGGTTTGAGGAGGCAGTCAAGCAGTGATCTTGAAGAATGGATTGGAGCTAGCACTCGAGGGTAATCAACTCGGGAGGATGCCGCTGACCTTTTGAACGGTCAGGAGATGAGCCTACACCGCGGTTTGAGCACGGACACGTGTGTCCAAGATGTTTGAAGTTGGCAGCAAGACAACCGAGCAGTGAGAGGATCATGCCGCCGGGGGGACCTCCATGCTCGATCATCTCGATGGACACTGCTGGCCAATTTCCCCGCAAAACGCATGAAGCATACTCAACGGGGGCCTCTCGGCCGCGCGGGCCGCGTGAAGGCCGCGGCTGCCGCGAGCCTCCAGCAAGCCACGATCTGGGACCAAGAGACCACTGCAGCGGCTGGCGCAAGACGAGCCGCGGGAGATCCACAATGTCGTGAGCATGGAGAAAAACAAATACGAACACGAGTCAGGGACGTGCTGCTACACTGGCAGTGATGTAGGCTTAGTCGCAGGATGCATAGCCGCCCTCCATGGATGATGCCACGGACGAGGGGAATAAGTTGGTGGTTGAGGAGTCGTATGACAGCAAGAAGAGGACTCTCTGGCAAGTACCAAGGTCATGCTGAAACTGGGGTAATCTCGGGGCTCTGACTGGCTGCCCCAGAGAGGTGACCATGAATCAGTCGGCAGCTCCAGTAGTTGTTGTTGTTGGCATACCGACTTGGCAGAATACGCACGGTGCCGCAGCAAAAAATCAGGGCGGTTCGAGCGCTGCCGAAAGCTGACTGATGAGGATGCTCACCGAAAGTGACGTCACTGAAGCGGTACCTGTCTAAAGTACTTTGCGAAGCCAGGGGTGAAACGCATACGCGCTAAGTGTCGCGGGTTGCGACGCTGGCTCTCCCGTCCGGCTCCCGGAAGGGTTGCCGCAAAAAGCAACCGTTGCGCGCGCGTCTCCGTAGGGGTCCGACTGGCTACCTGCAACACCACTAGTGACGTACCTGCCTCGTTGTCAGATGGGTGGTGCGGTCTGGCCAGTTGGCAAGCAGCGTCTATTATTATGATGGGAGATTGGAGCATCTGCCCAAGCTTCGCTTTTTGCCTTTTGCAGCTTAGTTTGCCCACCGGCCGCCCCGCCATTTCCGCCTCCACACGCGTCCACCTGCCTCCCCACAGATGATCACCGCCTTACTTTATCACAACTTCTCTGCACAGAGAGAAGGCGGATGACCACAGTTGTATGAGTAGCCAGAGGTGTGATCCGAACATGGTACAGTCCTAACAAAGCAATGTTCCTCAAAGCACCATCTTGGAGGCTCGGAGCTCGGACGACGAATGACTTGTGCAGAACTTTGCTCATGGATTGAATAATACCCAAATTCCTTCGTAACAACTACTTCCTGTGAGAAATTGATTGGCAGGGGCAGTCCCTCGGTGGTGCCCGCATGGCGTGACCTTGCTCCGCAACAAGGAACATTTTGTCGGTCGAGCTACACTTCCGGTAATGATAGACCAACTGCGTAGACCGAGGACGATTTTGAGCACACTCGTTCTCCGCTTTAGCAAGCGGGATTCCCCGCATTCGTCTGATGCACGATGCACATGCGTCTGCTTTTTCCTCTTCAGATCGAGCTTTCCGGGTCGCTAATCTTCACTACCTACTGCCTCAACAGAATCGGCCCGCAGATTACTACCCCATGGAATGAATCTTGGGCTACCACTCTACTGTCTTCTCGAGTCATTGGTACAGTAGTGAGTTAATGTCTCTTTTCTTTGGGCTTGAACGGTCCATCCCCGGCCAGGCTATTACGCGCCGATTGAGTCTTACTTCACTTCAGCGGAATTCCAGAATTAACGAAGCCGCTGCATATTCAGACTCGGCCCCACAAAGCTCAACCTGTAGCCTCGGCTTGTGCAGATTTAGATGCCCCAATCTAGTTAATGTAGTCGCTAACCAGAAAGTGAATGCGCCTCGGGGAGGATACCGCAAACGCGCTCCATAGCCAGAAAGAACGAGTCACATCCGACCGTTGCCTGTATGCGCACGCCATGTGAAACTTGAGGCATACGCATGCTACCGTGGAAGATCCTTGGCTGTTGAAGACGATTGGAAATCCTCTGTTCACCAAAATGTGAAGCGCATATCCAGCCGGCCTATCCACTTGCTGAGCTGCCATCAACACTGCGCGCTAGCCAATAATACGGTCATATGACATACTCAAAACCATTCCTCCGCACTTCTAAATAGTTGCCATCTCCGATTCCCTGATGTACCGTCGGCTTATTACTGCATTCTCACTCTGCAGCGCCTTAGCGCATGCGGACTGTCCTGTTGAGCTCCCTTTCTCACCCCATGAACTGTGATCAAGCCAATGCGTCGCGCCACGACACCCTACCTACCGTTTGCTTCCGTTGAAACTTTCTTTGACTTCTGATACAACGCATGAAATGCAAGGCTTTTCTAGCTAGGCACATTTTAAACCACGCACAGTCGACGCTCACCGGTGAAAATAGTAAGCAAGGGTGTAGAAGCCACGCCTGCCAATATGTCATCAGAATTCTCTTTGCTTGCTCGAGCTCGTCAAAGTCTTTGACCAGAGGAATTAGCACACTCCTATTTCGCTCATGCACGGGCTGCGATACACCAGATAGATAACACATTTCGCACCGAAGCTATCCTCGTCATTTTCAAAATACTATATCCTACCTCTTTTGTCATTCTTATCAGTATGCTTTTGTTATTCACACACAACGAATCTTGGTCTGGACGTGGGAATAGGTCTCGTAAAACGCGCGACATCTTTGAGAGCATCTGGACATGACACCACACTCCAACTTAATCATCATGCCATTCCTGCCCGCCATGGCTCTCACCATACAGATAGCCAGCACTGCTACTGTGAGCCTCTTCATTTCATTGAAGAATTTGTCTTGCCGGCTTTCCGGAAGAGTGACAAATCTGAGAAAATAAGGGGAGGCGTTTGGGTACGGCTATATCAGGCATGCTTGGGTATTCCAAAAAGAGTGGGTAGCGATTCCCCTGCCATATCGGTGGCGCCACACTCTGCAAAAGGCTAGTGTGAGTGTGTGTAAGTTTACAACTTCACCTACAGCTACATGTGGGCATATCGGGAGTTCGTGCCGCACGCTCGAGCATCACTTCACCCCGGCACAAGTACTGTCCACAATTCCGGCTGATTCTGTACATCCAATGTACACAAGTAGTCAAAGGTACACATTCAACACGTTACAGCCGCAAAACTCAAACGGAGCACTAATGGTGTGGAGGACTTCGGGATTGTCGGTTGTCTAGCTCTACTTGCAAACGGATCCACTAATCCAATCTATAGCCATCTCCTCGCATAGCAGCACATCACATTCAAGAGCGAGGGCCAAAGCCAGCAGTGGCTTTGGTGCTGAAGACCTTCACGAAAGGCTCCTTGGCCAGACCGCCAGCAGACTCGGACGAGGCGCGGGCCTTCTGCGAGTACTCAGTCTTCTGGTGAGCCTCCCAGGCTTCCTTGGTCTTGTATCTGTAATCAATCAACCTATCAGCTGATGCTCAAAGGAATTCTGCACCAGAGAGAATGGACACATACTGCTGGAAGATGATGAACTCGCCGTCCTCGTTCTCATGAATGCGGAAGACGAGGCAGTCAGGCTCGTTCTTCTCAACCTCGGCAGCAAGGCGGGAGAAGCCCTCGAGAGCCTGGAAATGTTGTGAGTGGAAGCCAGTGTGCGTGATATCCTTTGGTACGTACGACGGCCTTGTGCTCAGGCTTGGGGGTGATAATGGCGATGACGCTGACCTCAGACATTTTGAAAGTATAAAGAGGTGTCTCTTGAGAGGACTGTTTGAGTGTTGCTTTACTGAGGTTGCTGAGTTTTCGTTGGAGTTGCTTGATGATCTATACAGCGGGGAAGATGACCTCACCTTTATACTACACGCTCTCACATAATGTTTCCATTAACACTCACACAGACTCAGTGATCACGACCCCTCCGACACCATTCGAAACGCCTTCCTGCGGGTCCGAAGCCTCCACTCGCAATCGTATCCCCTATTCGTTCGCCGCACGCCACGGATACTCTGCATCCCGGCCCCAGAAAGGCACAGCTGTATGGATGAACCCCATCCGGGGACATCCGCACCCCATGCGAGCCACAAGCCAAGCCTCAGCGTCCTCACATTCAGGGTCCACAGGGCACCATGGTGGCACGATGTGGCTGACCGGTCCAGCAATTGCAGCTGCGTCGACGCCTTGGCGGAGGATCTAGCCGCCCTCAGGCGTTCTTGGAGGATGCACGCAAATGAGTAGTTGTGAGTAGGTGAAACGCGCAGGTTCGGATTCGGTGCGCGCGATCCGGCTCGGGATGCGAATGCACATTCGGGATTGCGCTTGGCGGCTCGGGTGTCTCCCGAGGCGAGGGGGCGTCCGTGTCTGAAGAGGACTGTGCGGGAGAGGGATAAGTGAGTATTGCGGCGCTGCTGGCTGATTTTGTGGCGGTGCGGTGGATGGCTGAATGGGTTGGTGGCTCGGGTGGGTGGTTATGCGCAGGGTTTCGGATGCGCGAATGCCGAATTGTGCAAAGCGGGGAGAGCGGCTCTATATTTGGCAAATTTAGTGTGAATAGGAGCATAATAAGCGAATGTTAAACTGTAGAACTCTATTAATCAAACTTCTCAACTCGAAGTGTGACTACTGAGAACACAATCCCGTCATACATTATCTGCCACCCTTCAGAGACCATTCGACAGTTCCGCAACTATTCGCATATTAGCATCATGGCTTCCGCTTTGGCCCTGGGAAAGCTGGGGTGCTCTTACATCCTATTTCCTTCTTGTCCGTGTCGAAAATGCTGTAGAAGACACTGAGAAATTCCTGCCCCAAAACAACACACGCGTCCGTCTTATCTGGAGACATCTTGTGTAGACACATCCAGCACTGAGCCTCGCTGCTCTCATTCCTCCCCGGCCGCACCTCGACGATGTACTCATACGGCGTCAAACTCAAATCCTGCTCTCCGATCGTGAAAATGAGGTCCGGCATGAGCTCTCTATCGCGGCAATCCAGCGGGATAACGCCCTCATCCGCATCCACCGCATTCTGCGCGTCCTCCGCCCACAGCGGTTTCGCAAAGTGTATCCCCTGGACGTCCGACCGCACCTCAGCGACGCAGGCACCCCTATTCGGATTCCGCCATCGATCCACGCCCCCTCCGCTCTCCGCCCGATCCCAGCCATACGCCGCCAAGTCGACCGCCCACTGCTCCCCCTCCCCCGAGCCCCCCCACAACCGGATGCATGACGACCTCCCCATCGTAGAGCGCCTCATTGCCACCGCCAAGCGCCAGCTCCCCTTCCCCCGCCTCCCCCGGAAACCTCAGCCCAAACACACTCGCCCCCGCCCCTCCACCCATCCCCTCCAGCGCACCACCCAACCCCAGCCCCAACCGCCCATCCCACCGCTCGTCGAACGGCCCTTCGACGTACCGCACCCTCCTCGCTTCAACAGAGCTCACACCGCTCCGCCCGCACCCCGCCACCTCCCACCGATCCCGCACCTCGTGCAAGTCGGCGAAGGACACGCCGCCGTACGGAATGCTTTCGCCTAGCGGCCTCCGCTCGTGCGCGTACGTTGCCGACTTCGCGTGCGCGTACGTTCTGTGTCCGGCGCAAATCTCGTGGTCCGGGGAGGGCTGGTGGAGGCAGTCGGACGAGGGGGCGACGCTGCTGGAGGACGAGAGGTCGATGTACATGTTGAGCGGCGGGGTTTGCGGCGGGGTGCCGATGCGGAGGGGGATGATGGGGCTGTAGGGGCCAGGTTGAGGCCAGGTGGCGGTGGTGTTGGGGAGGGGTCGTTGGTGAGGGCGGGAATCGGTGTTGGCGGGGGTGCGGTTGTGGATGGGGATAGTGATGAGGGCGAGGGTGGTGGGGAGGGGGAGGAGGAAGAGGAGGACGAGGATGATGGGTCAGAGCATGTTCAATGTGGTGGGTGAGTTATGGGGGCTTCCTTTCTGCTTGTATTATTCTGGTGTGGTAGAAGAGCTGGAGGGCGTGTCGCGAAGTGATATCAAGGAATTACGCCGTGAATTGATGCGGAAGTACGATCGTTAGATTAGGCAGAAGCAATTCACATAGATCGAATGCAAGGGTATGGATCCTCATCCTGGAATTTCCCACCAGTAAATAAATACATCTCCCATCCGGACTTGAAGAAGTGATACTTGGCCAACAAAAGGAGAGAACTGATGTTGGTGGCGCTGCCAAGCTTTCCTCAAACCTCACAACGTGGGTCTATACTACAAATTCTGAAGGAGTGCGCTTCCTTATATTGTAGATAAACGTGCTAAGCTTTTCGAGTCTCTTAGTTCTCTATTTGGTACCAGTCTTGATTCCATTCACACATGACCTCAGACGCACGAAAGCCCTCCTCACAGCCTCGCTGATGACCCCCAGTGAGGCTGTGCAGCTCTCCAACACTTGCTCAAACACCGATCCAAGAAACACAACATCTAAGAAATATGACCTTGGCCATCAACAAATGCTCCCTACTAGTCAGGTTAATTACAGCGCTTGTCCACCTCTGATCATCGCGGGGTTGTGATCAGGGCACGGGCCGCAATCCCAGACCCATTCCGTTCACCATCACTACGCCGATTTCAACGTCTCCTTCCTTACACCGCAGAAAATTGGCTCGAAAAACTGCATTGAATTCTCAAGAGTGATTTGTGAGCTCTCAGCCAATCACCAGACCATACGTCTTACAGGGTCAGCGTCTTGAAACAACTCGGAACGGAACGCTTGTTAGATCAGAACGCAAAAGGGAACAGCCAGCTACGTGTGAAACCAGTGTTCATATTGAAATTTGTCTCATTGTATTAGTGCTACTTCATATTTAGAAAATGAACGTACAGCTTTTCTGTACTTTTTTATACGCATTGTTCCCATCGATGCCGCGGTGCGTTTTCCTTTTTTTTTTTTTGTCCCCCAACCGATATGCGATGATGCAATGCCATATTTTCCTTGATTTTGTTTTGTCCATTTTGATGCCTCAAACCGATGAAGTGCTGTGACCATGTAGAATACGAAAAACCAAAGGAATTGAAAACAGTAACGCTCGAAGTAATAAACCGCCCCGCATTCTAAGCTCTTGGGAGTATCACATCCGCAAAACCAGGAAGGCGAAAAGACTTCAAGCAAGAGAATGCGCAGAAAGGCATAGATAGAGAAATAAGACAAACCGGACGCATACTCCGCTGGTATCATGAAACGCACATATATTCGTTTCGCATCAACCATATCTCAGTGACGGACTGGAAATGGGTAGCCAGCTGTTCAAAGCATAATAGCTCTTTCTCAGTACTTCGCCCCGCTGGGCGTGGTGTTGCCACCAGAACTCGACATGCTGTAAGGGGCCTGTGCAGAACGAAAGCATCAAAGTATCAGCAAGCTGCGCTCCTCAAAACGATATAAGAATCTCAGTGGCGTGAAAAAGTAAAGACAAGTTGCAGACGGCCGAAGCGCCTGATGAACAGCATCTCTCTCGGCAACGCAAGACCGCGACAACTCCCCTCATCTCTCACGACGCTAGCGCCGGTTCTCCTGAATGTGTAGTCAAAGAAATTTATGAGAGGATAGAGGATGAAGACATGCGATGACTTACCAAGACCTTCTTGGCATTCACAATCCTCCATGCCAAGTTCCTGACACAGCCATCCGCTTGGACGACTTCAGGTGCGAATTCTATACCAAACATCTGGTGAACGGCGAAGACGACTCTCTTTGAAAACTTGCCGTCTCTCTCGACCAGTCCACCGAAACCTTCGTCTACACTTTCCGGCGCTACTTCCGGGTCGCGGTCGAAGCAATTGCGCACGATCGGCAGCAGAGTCTGCTCGACAGCGCTACGGAGCGAGGTCTCGACGAGTGAGCCGTTCATCTCCGAAGAGAGGCTCGGGTTGATTTCGACATCGTCCTCGTCGAAGCGGCCAATGCGGATTTCAAAGGGGAGAGAAATGGCCATGACGTTGTGCTTGCCGTCGTGGTGGTAACGGAACTCGAACACACCAGTAGTCCACCAGAGCTTGTCACCGGAGAAAACCATCTCGCCGGAGTAAAAGTCTTTCTTCTCGCCATCCTTGCGCTCAGCGCCAGGAACGAGTTTGTCGGAGACGAGAACCCCCGAATCTGCACGCACACTGTCGTATTCACCGGAGTTCGTTGCAACCCAGCGGCCTTGAGATGCTACCCGAGTGACTTCGCGGGACGGGTTGTCCGAGACCATGTACAGGCCGACCCAATCCTTCTTTCCATGGTTGAGAGGTGCAGTCCAGCGCACCTTGATAGGCGCACCATATTCGAAGGACAGAGTCTTGAATTCGGCGTATTTGCGGACTGGACCACGAGCGTCCTCACCTTCACGCCCTGTCTGGCGCTCACGTTCCGCAAGAGCGGATGAGGGCTCACCGTCCACTTCAATGCTGTAGTCCTTGGGATCAAGACCCGCGAGGTCGGGCGCAACACGCGTAATGCTTATACGGGCCGGGTAGCTCTTGAAGAGGTTGGTGGCATCCTTGACAATATGATCAACACCAGCAGCAAGCTTAGGGCGAGCGGCATCAATGAAGTCCTCGACAAATTCGACCGTGTCACCGAGCACGCGGTCCATATTGCCATGCCATTGCGAAAGCGGAGCGGGAAGAGAACGCTTCAAAGTCTTTGAGATACCGGAGTCTTGACGCAGGCTCTGCCCGTAGAGTTTCTGCATGTGAGGGCGTTCGACGAGCTGGATGTGGACTAGGGTCAAAATGTGGCTTAGTAGAGCAAGGAAGAAGATACTCTTGCTCCACGTGATGATGACAGCACCCCATATGCCAGCAAGTCCAACAGAATGGTCCGGCTGGTTGAAGAAGCGATAGATACCACTGTAGTTCAGCTTGGACGCGTTGTCGAAGAAGAAATCCCCGAAAAACCAGCCGAACTCGCCCAGACTCTCGTAGATGCTAATAGAGGACCAGAGCTTGAGAGCAATCATTGCCGCACCGAGAACATGCCTCAGAAGAGCCAAGCCATACTCCCAATCAGGCGGAAGGGCGTACATCTTCCACGCGGCGGCAATAAAGCTTGCGGCGCACATTGTGCAGCTGAGATGATAGAGACCTTTCCATTGCCTCCATGCTTCCTCGGTGCTTTCGCCGTACTTGATGAAGTGGCGGGTCCATCGCTTCTTATTCGACTGTTCATTTAGAATGATGCCAATGCCAAGAGAGAACCACAACCTCCATGCGACAGCGTGAGCGACAAACAGAGCCTGATAGAATGGAGTTTCGGGAGAAAGCAGCGTGACGGCGAAGGTGTAGAATTGGAACAAAATCACGGATATGTCTGTGACTCTGTGAAGGTCGATGTTCTGCCAGCCCATGAGATTGTGCACGGGCGAGGGCTGAGAAGATGATGCTAGCGGAGGTGCACCATTCACATGACCAGCATCGATGTTTGGACGGGGTTCACTTTCGCCAGTGAGGGTGCGCTTTTTCGGGGGCGGAGGATTGTAAGTCTTTTCGATGTGAGGGTTCTCTACAAGCGAAAGGAAGGCGAACTGTGCTGCGTGGGCGATGATGGAGATGAACAAAACCTTGTAGCTGGCGGCCATAAGCGAGATGCCGTAGAAGCCGGCGTAACCAACCGAGTACATGGGGTGTGGCGCCATCTCAAAAACGCCGTCGAACGTGAGCTCTTGGTCGATGAGATAGAAGAAGTCACCCCAGTACCAGGCGTAGTCTTTGACTACACGATGCGCATCGAGCTTGACCCAGAGGTTGAACAGCACGAGAGCCCAGCCAGCCACCCAGCGGCCAATGGTCATGGCTACACCCTCCCCTTCAGGCCGGCCACCGCAGGCGGCAGCAAAGCAACAGTACGAGACAAAATCGCACATCAGGATCAAGTCAACGACTCGGCGGAACACGAGCCAGGTATTGTACTCAATTGGAGCGTCCTCAAACTTGTAGTCTTCGGCAATTTTGGTCTCCATTTCGCGCTTGAGGAGCGCATAGAGCCGAGGGTGGGAATTCTTGCCCTCGGATGGGTTCTCGAAGATGCGCGATTTGCGCGCCCAGTTTACTAGCCTCAGATGCTCCGACTGCTCCTTCAAAAGCCAGCCAATTCCAGCGTTGTAGCCTGCGCGCCAGAACAGGAAGACGACGGCGAAGAAAGGAATGCGCACGGCGGACGGGAGCAGCCAGAGGGCCAGGAGGTGGACACCCAGTACGGCGAGGATAATCAGATCAGACAGGTTCTTTGGTTGCGTTGGGCTGAGAAGCTGTGACACCATGTCCTCGGTGCGCGGCACAGTGAAGACTGGGAGGATATTAGCATTCAGGGAGGCACTGGGGTGGCTGATGCGGCGGGTCACTGAGGGCACAACTGACTGGTTCCATCGAGGGTCCTGCCGTAAGTCTTCTTCTCTTTAGCCTCGTCGTTGAGTTCTCTCACCCGAGCCGCTGCATCGTCCGGAGATGCGGAAGCGGCATGTCCGTCCGGCTGAGGGCGGCGCTCGCGCAAGGTCGCGTCCGTTCCGGGGGTCTCGGAGCCTGGCATCGTCGTAGGCGTGAAAAGTCCAGAGTGAGGGTCGCAAGGGTGGACAAGCGCGCGCCGTGAGAGGTGAGGTGAGGCGCGTCTCAAGTGTTGAGGGCGTGGCGGGTGTTGAGGGTTGGCGGAGCGGAGGGGGTTGACGTCAATTGCAGGAGGTGTGCGCGGTTGAACGCTCGGAGGAGGACAGCTTGGTGAAAGCGGGCGAAGGTGTTGGAACTTGGAAGTGGAGCAACAGTTCAACGGATGCACAACAAATGTGTCCACAGCTTGGCTCTGTGCCGCGTGGGGTTGGCGCGGCAGTTGTTCTCAGGGCCGCATCCATGGCGCCTTCCCTGGCGCCTTCCCTACGCATGTGACAGAGGCAGCTTGGCCCGTGTGCCTTTCCCCAACCGCAGGCCCAGGCCCTCTGACGTCGACGCAACAGGCACCTTCACACACCCCTCTCGCTCCCGCCATCCCACGTCTGCGCACGCAACTGGCCATACAAAGCTTTTCCAAGATGCGGGGAATACAGATTGAGTTAGCCACACGATTCATGACCCGTTCAATTGGCGCCAATTCCCTGCAACTAGCCCCGGCCGCCATCGCGTGAGCTCAAAGAACGCGTCTTTCTGCAGAACGTAAGCGTGCTGCTGCTCAAACGCTGTGACCCGCCGATGGCGCTGCAAAAAAGGAATTTAACCCATGTCGTTGGCCCTTCAGCGCGCACCTTGGACTTGCAACCCCCGGAAACGACTCCACGCCGCTAACTCTAAGCGACCTGCGGGCGCCGCGGAGACTTGCGGAGACCTGCATCGATCCTCTCTTTAAATCGCGCAATTTTACATTTTTTCCTGTAATTCAAAGCTCTCGAACACCACTGGTGCAAAACAACTATATGCACCAACACCACGATAACGCTATAGAGACCCCCTCGAACCCCGCTTGTTGCCCTCGTCAAATTGTCCCGCCTGCGGATCCGCCAGCCGCACGCCTGACTGTGGAAATGTGCGACAGCCCAACTAACATGTTTTTCCTTTCTCATCACGCTTCTGACGGAATGGTGAGGTCAATGGGGGTGATGACTGCAAACCACGCAAGGCCTTTGGAGTGTCTCCAACGCAGGCGCCACGGCGGCGGCACCTTCCATCGGGCCACGACTTTCCAACCTATCCCCGCTCATTTTGCAGGGAGTCAAAAAGTTACGTCTCCACCATCGAAAGAATGACGGCTGAAGTTTCCCCTGGTCCGACGGCCAGCCAAGGAAAATAGCGCGGTTCGGAAGCTCGGTCCTTGTATGAAATTCGTCTCTGCGTGCCAAGGGCATATTGCTACGATAGGTTTCATTGTTTTCAAGTTAATAGAGAATCACTTTGCACTGTCATTCTACTCTTTCTGGCCACATGATATCATTTTCTTGAGAATATCATGCAACACAAGCGTTGCCTGCTCACCATAGACTTAGATGTGGTACCCCGCTGTGAACAAGCGCAATGGAATTTGAGGAACAGACGGCAAACCAGCTGCTCAGACGGCATTCGACGTTCTCGGGTCTTCAGATCCAGTCCGACGGATCTCTTTGTTTGTCCCAGTCCCACGTTGCTGCAGCCGGCGAAATGCCAAGGCCTATAAATCTCTTTGTCCTCTCCACCTAATCAGGTCCCTTCACTGAAGAGGTTTCCAATGAAACACTGCCAAAGTCTGTGTCTTTTTTCCAATCATCTTTGCGAGTCCAGGAAAGAAAGCGTGTTCATACTGTCTTGTATCACCCATGGCTTCTACAACTTCGCCCTTCAACGGGGAATGCCCTGCACCATTCCTGGACGAGTCTCTCTTCCCAAAGACGGGAGGGTGTGAGTAGAATGGCTCAGTCCACATATCTCAGACTAATACCTCTACCAGTCCTTCCGGGTCGAAATTGCGCACCTAATCCGCTTCAGGGCGCAAATGCCACAGGCACCTGCTGCATCCCGTGTCCAGTATACGACTATCTTTACAAAGATGGTATGACTTCGACGTATAGTTATATTAATTGCATTCAGGGCTGATGAAGATGCGCAGACTTCAAGGATTTGACCGACGCGGCGGCCTGGGTTCATGTGGCTGGCTTCATCCTCGGCGGTTTCCTACTCATCTCGATGCTGGTCCTGCCAGTCCGCGCTACAAGGCGATCTTTCCTGAACATCATCCTACTCGTGGGCATCATGTTGCTTGAGCTTGGCTTCATAATCCCGCTTGCTCGCCAGCCAGAACAGTGCTACAATGCTATTACTCCGAATGACATGCACACAAGCACTCTTTGTGCCTTCTCGGGAGTGAGCACCTTTCTCCCCTAAACTGAACCACTCTAAGTTTTTTAATACGTTTCTTTGACCCTTCCCTGACACAAACTCTAGGCTTTCGCAGCCTTCGGTGGCATGACACTCGTGACCTGGATCCTCGTCCGCGCCCTCTTCATGCACCTCCAGATCTGCTGGGACATCACTCCCTCAAAGTACCACTTCATCGGCGCCAACATCGCCGCCTGGACCGTCACGATCGGCCTCGTCTCCGCCGTCCTCGCCCATGCCGGCGTGTCCTTCCGCTTCGGCGGCTACTGCCACGTGAACCACACCGGCAGCATCCCGACGTACTGGGCGTGGCTGCTCGCCTTTGGCGCGCTCGCCTTCCTCTTCCAGCTCGCCACCTTCGCCTACTGCATCAAGGTCTACCTGCAGGCCGCGCTGCTGCGCTCCGACCACATCTCGACGACGCGCTCGAGCGAGAGCGGCGGCCGCAAGGCCAGCGCCTCCGCCCCGAGCACGCTGTCCAGCCGGTCGCGCAACACGCGCGCGGCCCTGCGCCGCGTCAAGCAGGTGCTCGCGCTGCAGTGGCGCAGCCTGGCCATCGTCGCGCTCGCCGTCTTCACGACCGCCTTCGTCTGCGTTGTTTTCATCGTCCTCGACAACAAGCAGGAGAAGCTGGCGTTTGCAAATACGGAGGCGCTCGTCCCGTGGATCGTTTGCATGATTCTGACTAGGGATAATGAGCAGTGTCTCGATCGCACGGGGCCGATCATCATCCCCGAGAGGATCACGGTGGCGACGCTGTTTATTTTGGCGTTTGTGGGCGTCGAGGCGTTCTTCTTGCTGTTCAGAGTGGATTTGTTCAAGGCGTGGTGGGACTTGCTGAAGAAGCCCTTCGGGAGGAAGAAGAAAAATAGGATGGCCGTGACGCCGCTGCCGGAGGCTAGTCAGTTTAGGAGAAGTGAAAGGCTGGGCTCAGCCGAGAGGACTGGACCGGGGGTAGAGAGGACAGGTTCAACTGTGTCCAATGGAAGAGCGGAAGATGAGGTTACAATGCCTCATGCACTTTGATGTGCTGCGTGCATTCTCAAAGAAGCATAGTGGGCGTTCTGGTTGAAATACCGACTATCAGGTCTCTTGTGTGAGCACATTTAGCTGATCTGTACTTTAATGTAGTAGATTTTAAGTAGCGTCAAGCCCAGGAAAATGCATCGAAACTTTCCTATTGATATTCTGAGCTGTGACAATGACGTACGCAGAAACAAAATGCAGGAATTTCAAACTGTCCAACCTGACCAAGATTAAGATGAAGAACCTGGTCTTGAATCAACTGTTCACGTCTTTTTATGACGGGTGCCAAGTTGGTCTTCTTACATGCAAGTAAGATAGGATTCGTATTGCGGAACAAGTTGCCGGGCTTTTCGCCTGATTAGGCAACACCGCTTCCATGCGCCAGCTTGATTAGGCAAAAACGCACGACATTCACACACAACGATGGCAAGGCGCCCGCTTCTCCCTCTGCTGATTTGGTGGCTTCTCCTGTCTCAACTGCCATGTGCATTCACCAGCCACACTTCAAGCGCACATCTCACCGGCTTAGATGAACGCTTTCGTACGAGCAACCAGCAGAAGGATGCTGCCAAACTTAGCAATACCCCGGCTTTGTTCGCTGGGTTTTAAGACCTTGGATACCCTCGTGCGAAACGCCATTCAAAGCGCCTGCCCATAATCTTCGGCCGCATCTCAACTCAGATACATCATCAACCCCTTTCAAATCTCAACAGCATGACCGCAGCCGCCAGCACCGGTACAACTACGCCCGCGTCCACCAGATCAACCCGCCACACAACCACGCCGGTACAGTCAACCATCTCGCTCGCACCCAGAGAACGTCCCAACGCGCAAAGTACTCCACTAACACCGCATAGACCGCGCTGACAGGCCCCCTCGGCGATGCCATCAAAACGGCCTTCAGCATCTCCACCAACGACGGCTTCAACAACTTCAATTCCCGTAGAACCTCACTGGAGGTCGCCGCCTCCTCCATCATGGCAGATAACCCAATAGGCAGCCTGAGCAGGAACGAAAAGATAGCGATCGGGGCTGCCGTGCCGCTCGGATTCCTCCTGTTCGTCGGGCTCGTCGTCGGGGCGATCCTCCTCTTTCGGCGGCGCCGGTCGAAGAACGCGCAACAGCAGTCCCCCGGACCTCTGCTCAAGCGGCCGTCGGAGTCCGGGGAGTCGATGGGGAAGGAAGAGCAGCCATTCATGGCCCAGCATCCGTGTGAAGATCTATTAAACAAGTGGGTTGTTTGTATGGGGAGTGAAGTTCATCGTAGATTGGCATGAGGAGGAGAGTAGGTGACCCGGTCCCTCTTATATAGTAGCTATATAACAAATTTTTGGTGTTGACCCTTGGTTCGATCAGACCCTGTTCCTCCCAACAAGATCCCACGCCGGCTTTTGTGCCATACGGGGCCCCCAGGCGGGACGTAGTGCCGGAGCTCCCGACGCGATCGAATTTTGCAGAGATGGACTCGCAAAAGCCGCTGGTGGAGTTGTCGGTGCCACCGCCGGTCGAGCCCCCGGGTACCGCGATGAATCCGAGGGAATATAGAGGATGAAGCAACCGGTTCTACTTCGCTACTATTTTGATGAAGTAATGTATGCCTAATGTACGGTGTTCACGCCGAAGTCACGTGCTATTGTCTTTTTCACTATTATTCTTACAACAGGCCGTTCTAATATCCAGAAACTTTTGCAGGATTCACCGAAGCAGGAAAAAGGCGCTGAAATGTCCGAACAGAGGCCATTGGCGAAATCGTCAGCAGCCGGAAGGTTGCGCTATCTTTCTCCCTGTCCCTTTTTTTTTTTCTTTTTGGCCATTGCTGTCTGGAAAATTCAAGAAGAATACGGTATTGTAGAACATTCACGGGAAAACCAAGTTTAAATCTGAAGGAGTGACATATATATTCATTCTGACTACAAAAGAAACAATCGATTATCATAAAAGCTAGTATCAGAAAGATCGCTCATTCCATCTATCATTTTTCTTTGAACTCCGCGCTCATCATCTCGACGAAGGAAAATCAGAAATAAAGCCGCCGTCAAGAAAAGCAAAAAAAGGCAGAGGACAACACGTCATAAGACATTACCCCCTCAGCAAATCCTGTGCACACCGACATCTCGCACCCCACAAATTTCGTGCTTGCACGCGCCCATCATTCCCACTTCAAGCAGCTTGCATCACCTGCTGCTGCTTCACCTCCCCCACAGCATTCTCGCCCACCCTCGTCATAATACCCAGCCCCTCCACACCCGCGCCTGCTCCTCCCTGCTGCTGCTTCCCCTTCGCCCCCCTCTTCCAATTCCTCCTCTTCTTGATCGGATTCGCCGCATTCTCCTTGAACCGGTTCAACAGCAAATCCACCGCCGCGGCCGAATACCCCGAATACCTGCGCTTCTCCGCGCCCCCGCCAACGCTGCCCGGCGACGACGACCCCGTCGCGCTATCCACCGTCCCGTTCGACGAGACCGACGAGTTCGTCTCCACCGGCGCCGTGACAACGACCATCTCCTCTGCCGAGCTCGACGGGTGCCTCTCGCCCAAGGCCACATCCCCGCTCGGCGCGCCGAACGCGAAGAACGCCGCGCCGGGCACAAACGTCGGGCTGGTCGGATCGAGCGCCTTGCCCTTGCCCTTGCCCTTGGCCTCGTGGCTCTGCGGCAGCCACCCGCCGAAGCCCATGTCGTGCGACCCATCCGCCTGCACGACGACGGCGGAGGGTTTGCGCGATCGCGGGCCGGGGCCGCCCGGCGACGAGGGCGGCAGCAGGTCGTCGATGTGGTAGACGCGGCTGCCGCGCGGGCTGAGCAGGGCGCTCAGCTGGCGCACGTGGCGGCGGCGGTGGCGCGGGGTGCTGGTGCCGTTGTCCTTGTCGTCGGTGGAAGCACCGCCGCTGCGGCCGGCCCGCAGAGCGCTGGCCAGGTCCCATTCTTTCGGGAAAGGGGAGAGGCAGGAGGTTTGGGCGTCGGTGGATGGGTCGTCGGTGGCGGTTGCGTCTTGGATTGTTTGGGAGTCCGGGTCGGAGTTTTCTTGCGGGATTTGGGTGATGGTGTGGGAGAAGGATCCACTGGAGGAGTACGAGAAGGAGTGGTAGGGGTCGACATTATAGTAGACGGAGGACGGATCGACGCAACCGTAGGGGTTTCCGGATGCGTCGCCGTTTTGCCAGTCGTAGAGATCCTCGGCTGTGGTTTCGGGGTCCAGGAGAAGAGGAGAGGTGATGGCAGGTGAGTATATGAATGGCTGGGGGTATTGGGCTTGAAATTGGGCGGGAAACTGGGACTGGTTACAAGACGTGTTTACATGGAGTTGAGGATGTGTGAGAGGGATTAATTGAGCGTTGATGATCGGCGCGGTATTTCCGATTTGGGATACCCCGCTACCGTTCATCCAGGCGTTGGCGTTCAAGAAGCTGGCTTGCTTCAGCGACGCATCTATGGAGCCGCGTATCGCGCCGCCGGGTGGAGCCCCGAAGCTCGTCTTGCGGGGTGCATCACTAGGCCCGAATCCACAACCAAGCTGAGCGGTCTTCTCTCCAAACTCAGCCGTCCATCCAGACATCCAGGGGGCGTTGCAGAACTCGGTCTGAGTCATTCCGACAGGCGCGGGAGCAGCGAAGGTCGAATCACGCAAAGCGTCGTCTTGCAGTCGAAGAATGCGATCTTGGATGGTATGCAGATTCTCGAGGAGGGCGCGTTCCTCAGCAACGCAGTTGCGCAATGTGCTACGAGCCCGCCAGCGGCTGTGCTGCAGTTTCTTCTTTGTCGCGCGGGAGAGGCGTGCTTGTTCTTCCTGGTTCGGTGCCGCGGTATCGTCGTCCGGTTGATCGTCGGCGGTGTGGCTGGCCGGCGATTCTGGGGGTGTATTGCTGGGCTCGCTGGGAAGAGTCGAGGAGGAAGTGCGAGAAGAGGTGTCCGACGAATGGAGCTGCGACGAGATGGTCGTGTCTGTGGTTGAGCAGTGGCGTTTGTTTTCGGCCAGGGTGTTTTCTATGGTGTTGAGACGAGCGCGCACACCATCCAATACAACGTGAGTGCGCTGCAGGGCGGAGACGATGTATAAACGCTGCTGGTGCAGAACGGTCAGGTGCGGTGTAGGGGTCAGTGTCGACTGAAGAGCTGCTGACATCATGGTCCCCGTGCGTTCACTTACTCCTGAAGCTAGTCCGGGCATCTGAAACTCGACCGTGTGATGGGCCGTAAGAGCGGTTTTGGTGCCGTTGTGGAGCCCTATCGGCAGTTTCACCTTATTCTGGAAGGCTGCAAGCGCTCTAGACTCAGGTACCGAGCCGTCTCATGAGTAGAAGGTGGGGAGGTGCGGGCGCTTCGAAGATGGTGCATTTACCATGATGCGCCCCCAGCAGCCGTGGCGGAGTTCTTTGTGAAAGGGAGACGTCGGAGGCGCTTGCAGCCGTTGAAGCCAAATCCTTCGTCCATCTGCCAAGTTCGCATCTTGTTGCGTCCGCCGGCATTGTCATGTTTGGTGAGACGCGCGGTGCACGTGGGAAACCTACTAGGTAGAAAAAAGGCCGAAACTGCAAACGGTGTCAGATAGCCGAGGAGCATTGGGGACGAACAGCAAGCGGAGCGGGTGTCAAGGTTTCGTGGCGTGGGGTCCGTTATGCTCCCGACCTGGGGACAAAGACACGTCGTGCCGGATGTGGAGGGTTCCGCTATGCCAAGACCGTGTGGTGAATGATCTGACCGGGGGGAGCTTTGAAAGAGCCCAGCTTCCTCGATATGAGCTGGACACATGTGCGATTGGCGGCTCAAAGGAAGAAATCTAGTTGATATTTCACTTGAGCGGCGAAGCCCGCGTCCTGTCCATTTGCAAGAGTCGTGGAAAAAGAAAATAAAAAAGCGCTTCCCTGGCGTCATTGCCATCATGGTAGGAGTGAAGCTCTCAAGATGGGGGAAAAGAAGTGTCACATGTAGCTGCGAATGGTTTCGATCCATCGTCCTCCGGGTTATGAGCCCGGCGCTACCAAGAAGGTCAGTCGTGGAACCTGAATTCGCATGTGAAAGGAGTTCTTACCGCTTCCGCTGCGCCACGCAGCTGATTTTGAGTTGACATTGGGTGATCTGGCAGCTTTGATTTAATTGTGGCATGGATGCCTCAGTGGAGGGTCACATGCTGAGCAACTGGGTCAAATTGTCCGTAGAGACACCTAGAATTCAGCACCGGGAACGGAGGGAATTCGGCCACATAGTTGAAACGTGGCTTCCATGACAGACACAATTGACGATAGCACGCGAGCAGAGGGGATATGGCAGGTTCTGAAAAGAATGAATAGACAGGAATCACGAAGGCATGTCGTGGCCGTGGAAGCGGCTCAAGCGCGAACAAAGCGGGGGGCAGAGCGGCAACGGCCGGATTGGACGACGCGCGCTTCGAGAGCAGAGCAGGGGAGTCGACGACGAGTCATTTGAGGGCACTGGCGGAATTGGAAGCTGACCGCCGGTCTGGGGCGGGGAACTGAATGCCCCTTGTCTGGCCGCGGGTCAGGTTGGATAACCCTGGCGGCGATGGGGCTTGTCGACGGGAGTGCAACAAGGCAGGAGGGCGAGAGGACGGGGAGATCGATACAGCGGGGCGAGGGGCCGAATTTTGGACGGTCCTGGTCTCGAGTGCGGTGTGGTGAGTGGAGAGCGGAGAGGGAAGCGGCAAGCCAGGCGGGGCGGGTACCTGCAGGAAGGATGCCTGGCTGCCTTCCGTGCTGTTGATTGCTCCTCGGCCAAACCCCGGCAGAACCAAACGCGTGTCGCGTCCCCGCTGCCAAACACAGCTCCACCACACCACCACCATCAATCTCTCTCGTCGGAACGCTCGTTCTACTTCGCATCCGCCAGCCCCTGCTTCCTGGGTGGCGCACTCTCCGCCCCGCTGCCGTCGTTGTTTTGCTCGCCAAAGAGCTGCCAGCCATGGCTGGCCCCATCAATCCCCGCTTTGATCCCTTCGATTCTGAGCTCGAGGATAACGATGAAGGCTTGCCCAACATCGATCCAAACGACCCTCTCAGCTTTCTCAAGGCGATGGGTGCTGGTAACGGAAACTTGCCCATGCCCACATCACTGCCGTCTCCGGATGAGGTGCGGAAGCAAGCACGGACCCATTCCACCCACATCTTCCAACACTGGAGCTTCCTGAAAGATGTCATCGACAGGCATGAAGCCACTATACAGAGACGTTGGATGAAAAAGACCAAGGAGCAGCGCCGCAAGATACTGCTCAGTGCGTGGCCTAATATGCCATCCACACATCGTCCTGACTTTGAGGCCTTCACCCGCGAATCCGATCATCAACGTACTGTGGGCACCAAGTTCAGAGACGCCTACATGTGGCCCTATATCAATCAAGAAGACCTTCTCAAGCCCAGAGCATTGCTTCTTCTCCTGAACGCCCGCGCCCGCAACCCCCCTGATGCATTTGCCATGGGCGACTACGAAGCTGCTCATCTTGGCTACACCACAAAAGCTCTGGTCGCACCCTTCTTGAACGAGCACACCATGATGTTTACTGCAAGAAGGTCCGCAGAGACCTATGGAGAGCTTCTTTGCTGGGACGACCATCCCGATTCGTTTGAGTGGATGACTACCGCAAAAGGAATGCACCCTGGATATGGTCTTCACATTCTCGAAATGCAGGACCGCCTCTGGGATTTTCTCGTCGAGTGCTGCAAAAAGATCATGCATGAGATTCCGGCTGAGTCTCTCGTCAGTGAGGACTTTCCTGTCCAGCCAGAGCCGCCTTCGGTCTCGGAGAACGTGACGGGAACCAACTCACTTGCTGTCGTTGCAGCCGAGGCCCCTTACCGCGCTCCGGCAAGTCTAGACCTCCAGCGGCTGGAGTCTCTCCTGGAAGCGAAACTATCGGCCTCTGAGGATCATGTGTGGGCACTACGTGAAGATCCTAGCTATTTCGCCGATTGCGTCACGAACTACAAGGAGCACCGCCAGGAAATGATCCCTGATTTAAGAGGCCAACCACATCCGGTATTCAAGCCTGGCCGAGAGAACACCTTTTGGAACCGTGTCATTGGTGAAGTTGTTGCCAATGCCTATCTGCAAGTTGAGATATGGAATGAACTCCGCATCCAAGCCATCCACTTGCGAAATCTCAAGGCCAAGTATGCCAAAGAGATTTCCATCGAAAAAGATCTTCCAGAGGATTACCTCTACGCTCTCCTTAAATTCCAGCACTACCTCAATCATACCAGCAAGGGACCAGTGGGACAGCTAAAGCAAGGTGCCGTTGCGTCCCCTCCACTGCGTCGATTCTTTGCCAGGGAGCCCCAGGAGGATCCCCGCTCAACCAGGATCCGCGTCCGGGAAAAACCTGGCAGCGAGCCGGACAAGACCCGCATGCGCCTCATGTGGCTGTTCAATGCGCTCTGGGACGATGACCGGCGCTTTCTCGCTGGCATCACCACATTGGTGGACGAATTGGAACGCTTGCTTCAGAGTGACGCAAAAGCAAAGGAGCTCACCTCTTCTTATATTGCAGATGTTGTTTCAGATCTGTC